>CM024248.1:23770011-26255611 GCA_013421045.1 Propylea japonica
TTATATTACCTTGGCGCACGATATTGCGGATTATTATGGGTTTCTAATACTCCCTCAGCTGTTATTGCTTTATTTTGTCCTACTCGAGATGTAGTTATTATTGAATTGTACCTACCATGCAAATGATTAGAGCTATTGATAATGGTAATGACCGTGCGGCATGGATGGACCCAATAAAATTGCTCATTCATGAAATTTATAGCTAGTTATTTCGGTTTTACTCGATTGCTCTCACAATTAGCAATGATTTCTATTATGACGTGTGGAATTAATACAGATGATCGACTTAACATCTTGGCAGATGACCAATATTGACCTCTGCCCAATTTTTCATTTATTTCATTATCAAAGGTTTTATACATACCAATATTAAATCAACCACTTTCTGCAACTTTGTGATCATACGGCCATACCTAACATTACATAACCAACCCTAATCTTACATTTCCCAACATACCTACAACCTAACTGAACCTTACCTAACCTACCCTGAAGAATTCGAATAAGTGCCCCTTTCACCAGTGGTATTATATTTCTTTTTCTCATGATATTGCGGATTATTATGGGTTTCTAATCTACTCCCTCAAGCTGTTATTGCTTTATTTTGGTCCTACTCGAGATGTAGTTATTATTGAATGTACCTACCATGCAAATGATTATAGAGCTATTGATAATGGTAATGGCCGTGCGGCATGGATGAACCCAATAAAATTGCTCGTTCATGAAATTTTATCGCTAGTTATTTCGGTTTCTACTGGAGTGTCTCACAATTTACAATCGATGTTTATCATAACTGTGGAAATTAATAGAAATGATCGACTTTACATCTTCTGCAGATAACCAGTATATTGACCTCTGCACAATTTTTTTCATTTATTTCATTCTCAACGGTTCAGTACTAACTTAAACTTATAACTTTGGCATATGATAAGTATTGATCTCTGCACTCTTACCCATACCTATAAAATTGACCACTCTCTGCAACCTTGATGACCAGAAACTGCTCCAAACTTACATCGTGGTCTCTCTATTTGACATCTCTACGTCCGAAATCGTTTGATTTGGGTTCAAAAGCAATCATCTACTTAGTAGTTCTTACGAGAACGTACCCCCTGTGATATTAGGGAAAATCATGACCTCTATTATCTACCTCTCTTCTATCGAACTATTATTTCATTTCAGTTTGTTCTAAATAACTTGAACTCCCTAAGGTAAATTCTACGCAAATTCAACTAGAATTTCTCTTGAATTAATTGGTTTTAGAATAACCAATAACATAACGTTAACTGTAAGTTTCTCAATTCATTAATTTGTAATTATGTAATTCTCGTTGATCCAGTTAATAAGACCATTTCTGGAAATAAATTTTTCATCAAACTGATTATGCAATATTTTGAAGCCACTGAAACCAAAATCACGTCAAACTTTTCAACATCTTATGTAGCAGCAAAAACATCTGATATCATGAAGAGAATTTTCATGAGGTCTCTAGTTTCAACTATACTTTCCCATTTTTCTCTGGTTATTGATGGATAAAACTTCCTCACTTTTTCGTGGATATTCCCTAACGAATGGATTGTTGGAGTTATATCACTCGATGCAAAATTATTTAATGATTATGTAATGAAATATTTTCGTGTAGGTATATATGATCCTGTGTTTTCGAGCCTATCGTTTTACGCTGGTGGTTTTTAATAGAAAAATTAATTGATAATTCTCTACCCACGAATCATTATCGGAATGAAAAACAAAACGCATGACCCTATCCATTATTCAGTGCCTGCGTTTGTTAATTTAGCAGTACCTTATAATTGCAGCTGAAATTGAAACGTGAAATCGTATCATGTACTACTGGAGGAACTATTCCGGTGCAATATTTAATAGCTGCATCGTGAGTGGATTTGAAAAAGGGTTATTAAAAATATATTTGTTGTTTTCAAGCATTACCGATTAATTCGATACTGAACTTCGATGAGGTTTTGTGGATTTCTGATAATCGTGAATTACACTGATCAACAATTGATAGGGACCACTTACTTGTTCTTGATTTATTTCTGAAATATTCGCTCCAAGATTATAAATTTAGTCAGATATCAGAGTATTTTCAGTTGATAATATGGTTCACTTGAGAAAAGAATGAAAAATGGAAAGTTGGAGAGAAAAAAAGACTTTATTAGGAACACTCAAATTCTGTGTTTGAATAACATAAAATTTTATGATGAAACCACAAGAAGGCTGAAGTTCGGTTAAGCTAGTACCTAGTTGGTCCCCACGAGCTCGTCTCAAGCATTCTACCCTACGAGCCCTACTTTCGATCAAACGATTTGTAAGATTTTGGGGCAAATTCGCCCAAATATCCCGTAAAGCTTTAGAAAGGTCCCCCAGGTTATTGATCGGTTGTTCTAAGGTTGAGAATTTCTAACAAAATCTCGACCCAGACATGCTCGATGCAATTCATGTCTGGAGAGCGAGCTGGCCAGTCCATCCTATCAATAGCATGAAGTTTCTAGCGCTTCATTTACAGACGACTACGGTGTGGCCGGCATTATCGTCAATTAAAATGAAATTCTCGCCCACGGCAGCCGCAAACGGAACAATTATGGGTTCAATAATCATATCGTGATATCTCTGGCTGGTCATGTGGTGTTTTGCAGAACAATCAACTCTGTGCGTTGGTTCAAACAAATGCTTCCCTGTTGTGGGTACCATAAACTGTTCTGGACAAATCGGTAGATTAAATTGACCAGCAAACTTGTTTGACATTAATAATACCAAATACATGAACACAACTAGAGCCTTTGAGTATTTAAATCCAAACCCCAAAGCTGCATATCGGGCTTTTCCAGTATTCAATAGATAATTCGGAGTAACCTATTCGATCAGTCTTCCAATATAACGATCTATGCAAAGTTAAACTTCCCCTTCGCATAAAAAACTATTTACCCAGTCATGAACAGCCTGAGATGTGATTTGATGGACCATTTCCTTAGAAAGTTAGCGTTTCAATTCCGAAACTAATTAAAGAATTCAGAATCGATTGAAATGTACTTGAGCGTAACGTTGTAACGTTAGATGCTCTGATTGAGCCGTTTGAAAGTCAGGAGAAAAATCCGGAGAATTCGACGTCCTTCCGCATTGTGCAGAGATATGTTACGGAAGAAATTGTCTGAGACCATCGAACGAATCGACGAGAAAGCAATACACTTACCATTCGTTCAGCTGAAACGCCCCCTAAAAGTCGGCAAACGGCAAAGTTCGGAATTCTGGACTGTCGAAGGAACTGAATCGAAAACGCTTTCGACTAATCGATGGCCGGAAATAACTGATAGAAACTTGAAATTTTCATTCGGTCTCCGTTCAACAGGTTCAATCTAATTAGGTGCCGATTAAGGGGAGATTCCAAACAACTGCTTTTCCGATCGTAGGAGTGCCCTCCAATATCTCGAAATCATTTTTCACGGAACGTTCGATAGATGGTGCTCGGCTAATAGGTCACCTGTTCGATCGCTTCAATATTTTTTATAATATGAGTATTATTTCGAAAGTGATATTTTTGATCTCTTATGAAGTATCCAGGATCAATATTGACTAATGTTCAACTTCCAAAAATCAAACCTTCATCAGGTATAGACAAAGGGACAAAGGATATGGTGAATCCTCCGCAGTTAAACCAAGATAGACTGATGAAGCTGAATCCGTTGGTGGAATTGCAAACACAATGAACTGCTGCATGGTTTCAATGAAGCCCAGTGCTAATCCAGAATTACTTCTGTTTGGATACCAAGTTTCTTAAACTACCCAGGAAACGAAGAGAAAGATTAACTGGTGCATGCGGAACAACATTGTCTCTGGAAGGCCTGAAGCCCTCCGAGAGCCCTACATGACGTATGTATCTGAAAGACTCAGAATGAATTTTTAGTTAGACTCTTTCTAGATGAGTTATTTGGACTTGAAATATGAGAGGTTTCATTGGAAGGGAACCTGGCCCCGTATTCTGGAACTGATGTTTCAATGCGACGAACTCCATTGAGCGAGTCCCTTTTTACTTCCTGCAAAAATGCACACCGTGCAATGAAGTTCATATAAGCATTGAAAGATCACTTGGTCAGAATACGGGACCAGAAGCTGCCAGACCTGAGCTAGATCTAAACAGAACAAATTTCCAAACACTCGTCGAGATCAAGACAGTACAGACTGCACCTTGGTGAATTGGACAATTCTGAACCTACCTACTGTATGGTTTCGAAAGAGTCCAGAGCTAACAAAATAATCGCTCCTATTTGAAGACCAAGTCTCTCGAACTACTCAGAAAACGAAGAGGCAGATCAACTAGTGCATGCTGAAACAACACTGTCTCTTGTAGGCCTGAAAAGCGCTACATGACGTAGCTTAGGAGTAAACAGTAAACTTACATTTTTCACTTAAACTCAGTCTGGCTAAGCCGTCTAGGCTTGGAATATACGAAAGCTTTCCTCGGAAGAGTTCGAACCAGAAACTGCCAGACTTTATGCTTGCTCTAAACAAAATACATTTCAGAACACACGTTGATTTCAGTGCAAACTGAAGGTGCAGCTTCTGCACAAATATGGCCTTGCTAAAGCAGATGAATACAAACTGTGAAACAGCTATGCTCATTCGTTCAGAGTGCGATCAGATAAAAGGTATCTTGTCAGGTTACCAAAGCACAATGTTTCATATTATCAGACGAACCAGAATAGACAACTTCGATAAGGGACGCTTTCTATATCTACTGTAGCGATCTGTTACAATGAGAAACCAATATGGCGGTGGATGGCAGCATAATACATAGCCAATTATTTCTACACGTGTTCAATGGATAACAAGATGCGCACCACATAATGGTTCGATATGAATTGTTAGGAATTGTTGAATAGCGTTTCCGAATACACAAATCATTAACGAGGATCTAAATCTAATAATAGTATTGGGAATCCACGTTCATATTGAAAATAACCTTGTTTGGCCTAACAATGCCTCACGTTTCATCAGACAAACCGTAGAATCTGACTTCTTCAAGACGCAGTCAAATTCAAAAACTCGTGGACAAATTACAGTAGCAATGATGTCTCGGGAATAATGAAGGTAATCTACTTGTTTGAATACCGAAGCGGAATCACAAACGTAACAAAATCGAACCGAAAAGCAAAGGAAAAAGAAACGAAAGTTGTTGATTCAGCATCGTTCATCTACTGTTGTAATTCGTATGCCATCCGTATGAAATAAAAACTGGATAAAAACATTTATTGCATTCTCAACGGTTCAGTACTAGTCTGAACTTATATCTTTGGCATATGATCAGTATTAATCTTTACAAATCTTACCCATACCTATAAAATTGACCAGTTTCTGCAACCTTGTGATGACCGAAAACTGCTCCAAAGTTACATCGTGGTCTCTCTATTTGACATCTCTATGTCCGAAACCGTTTGATTTGGGTTCGAAAGCAATTATCTACTTAGTAGTTCATACGAGTACGTACCCCCTGTGATATATTAGGGAAAACCATGACCTCTATTATCTACCTCTCTTCTATCGAATAATTATTTCATTTCAGTTTGTGCTGAATAACTAGAACTTTCTAGGTATATTCTAAGCAAATTCAACTAGGATTTCTCTTAATTGGTTTTAGAATAACTAATAATATAACGTTAACTGTAAGTTTCTCAATTCATTAATTTGTAATTATGTAATTCTCGTTGATCCAGTCCATAAGACCATTTCTGGAAACAAATTTTTCATCAAATTGATTTTGCAATATTTTGAAGCCATTGAAGCCAAGATCACGTCAAAATTTCCACAAAACATCTTATGTAGCAGTAAAATCTGACTTCTTAAAGACCCAGTCAAATTCAAAAACTCATGGCCAAATTACAGTAGCAATGATGTCTCGAGAATAATGAAGGTAATCTACTTGTTTGAATACCGAAGCGGAATCACAAACGTAACAAAATCGAACCGAAAAGCAAAGAATAAAGAAAGAAAGGAGGTCGTTGATTCAGCATCGTTCATCTACCGATGTAATTCGTATGCACTCCGTACGAAACAGAAACTGGATTAAAACAATTTGGAGAAGATACGAGATATCTGAAATCGTTTGAGTAAGCCTTTCTACCATGAACAAAAATGGGTCTCCTTTATCCGTTCTCGGTGCAGACAGTATTCATGGCTATGACTGCAAGATAGAAGGTTCATTCAGCGACGACTAAAACAGCCCTTAATGAAATCTCACGAAATTCGCATGTTTCATCATGTAAGCGAAAATGAACAGAATGAGGAATTCGTCAATGCAGCCCCAAATTCATTAAATACTCCTTCTGTGCTAATGGCTGATTCCCCTTTATGACATTATCAATTCCCTGTGACAGGGAATAATCACTGCCGTATTAAATATATGTTACCTAGCACATAGTTTAAATTCTCCGGGAGGAATATAGGGTGGATCATAACAAAGGGAAGATATATTTCTCGAAGAGCAATCTCTTTGTGTGCAGGCTTTAATTTCCCTTATATTTTAGACATGAAAGGGAAAAATCCGACAATATTATCAGGGTGGCCACTAGATAGCAAAATTGATTCCCAAATCAATAGAAGATTTATTCTTCCCTGCAAAATGAAACTTTGGACGTTTTATGAGATCGTGGGAAACTCCAGACCATCTTTTATTATTCCATCTCAAGGATTGTACCACGTTGTTCGGAATGATGGCCCCTGTCTCGGATATCCTAAGAATTTCTTACCCAAATAACAATTTATTCTGGCGAACTGGCTTAAGTATCAACGAAAAGAAGAGGTGAACGCAGCGTTCTCGATATAATACAGGTGTCCAAGTGAAATGGGTCTCAATATTGATCTTTGTTTCAGTATTTTTATAACCGAATTATATTGAGTTTGCGAAATTTTTACGGGTTCAACTTTTCAAATATCTATGGATATTTAATGATTTTAGGAGTGATGATTCGCTCAAATGACTATAATGATTATATTGAATACTGGTAGAAATAATTTTATAATAAAGAACTGGCGAAATGATATAGAACAAGCTTTGTACGAAGAGTTAGCAAAAAATCGTTCTAAATTAGTTTTTTTTGGATAAATGAAATATTGAAGGCGCACTGAAATCGTCTAGGTACTTCGACATTTGTGATGTATGACGTTTATAAAAATGGCTTCGTACACGATACAACAACGCGTACAAGTTGTTTATGAAAAGCAGCGTTCTACGAAGAGTGTTCTTAGAAAATGACTTGAATTTTATGGTTTACATCATCGACCATCTAAAAGCACTTTTGGTCGAATTATTAAAATTTTTTTTTCATAGAGGTTCATAAAATTACATATTCACAGCAATATGCTGCAAATCCTCAGAAGTAGTGTGATTATTGTTCAAATGCACAATCATGGTACACATTGGAACGATTCGCCATACATATACAGGTGTCCCAATACTCGACGTCAACCCGGAACCGGGTGAGAAGGCAAGTAATGCTGGTTGTCAGAAAAATTTAAAAAAATCTAAGTAGGAATTTAAATAAAATGGAAGCAAGCCCTGAGCAGGAGCTTCTGAGCGCTCGTTCTCTGGTGGAGCAATAGGACTATCATCTCAAAATTCTGTATATGACTTGAAATTGATACTTTATATATAAACAATTAAAAAAATTCAATTCTATGGTCACACTTGAAAATTAAAATAATTAATTTTATGGTTCTGATCATGCGATCCTCTTTTAAATTTGGCATGAACATTCAGTATATCAATCTTTATACCAGGAATAAATTTCACTCAATTCAGATATCTTGTTATGAAAATATAATTTTTTTTTCAATATTCAAATTGAATTTTCTATAGTTCGGATGATGCGATGATCTTCAAATTTTGCACAAACATTCATATATAAATCTCAATTCCAAAAATAAATTTCATTTGATTCGGATATCTTGTTATGGAAATATAAAGAGTCTTTCCTTTAATATTCCAATTGGAATTTCTATGGTTCTGATGATGCTATCCTCTTGAAATTTTGCATGAACAATCATGTGTCAGTCTTCACTCACAGAATGAATTTCAGTTAAATCGGAACGTTCGTTATGGAAATAAAAAAATTCTTCTTTTCAATATTCCAATTGAATTTTCTATGGTTCTGTTAACACTATGGCAACAAAATTTAGCAAGAGGCTTACTATGAACATCTGGCACGTTGCTGCAATATTTCATTCCGTTTGCTTTCGTTTTGTGTGAAATATTGAGTAACAAAAATTTTGAATGGCCACTTTTTATGCAACACCCTGTACGATTTTTTCTGGTTAACGAACTTACCGAGCTATTTGGGAGCTGAACACACCCTGAAAATTTCAAGTCTCTAGGACAATCCGTTCAAAAGTTATTGTGCTCACGGACGGACGGCCGGCCCTACAGAATTTGATTTGACCTCATATTTTCCATCAGGGAGTCGAACCCTATCGTTTGAGACCATTTTCGGCTCAAAATTCGAAAATTACAGACATTTGGGCAAAACGATATAGCACTCGTCTAAGTAGAACGAGCGCTCAAAAAAACGCAAAATTCCATACCCTGTGACAGTCTTTTCGCTCCTGTTGCCACAAATATCAACTTTTTCCAACTTTTTTTTGCTGTGTAACCTTGAATAATGCTTTGTTAAACTCTAATAAAAATTTTGATACCAGCTGCTCTAGGTTTCATTAAAATAGGGCTAACTTCTCAGAAAAAAAATCAAAATAAACACTTGCCTAGTTTCAACTGACTGTATTGAAAAAAAAATGTACTATGCAAGTTTGGCATGTTCTGTCAAAAGTTGGCGCATTCAGTAAGGATTCCAAAATGGTATAACACTGATAAATCTAGCTGCTGGAAACCCGTTCACTGGACTTGAATCCATTCACTGGACTTGAATCCATTGGACTTTTTTACTGGGAAGCAGTAAAAGAGAAAGTGTATTCAAGGCAATCGTAAGCGAATTTGAACTACGACAGCTACAATTTACCAAGTATTATACCATTTTGGATCCTTACTAAATTCGCCAACTTTTGATAAAACATGCCAAACTTCCTTAGTACATTTTTTTTCAATAGAGTCAGTTGAAACTATGCAATTGTTTATTTTGAATTTTTTTCTGAGAGGTTAGCCCTATTTTTATGAAACCGAGAGTAGCTGGTATTAACATTTTGATAACAGTTTAGATAAGCATTATTCAGAGTTACAAAGCAAAGAAAAAGTTGGAAAAAATGATATTTGGTGCCACAGGAGTGAAAAGATTGTCACACGATGTGGAATTTTGCGTGTTTTTTGGAATGCGTACTATTTTAAAATCATGCAACTTAAATTTCTTTTTATATTTTTCTGACAACCAGCATTACTTGCCTTTTCACCTGGTTCCGGGTCGACGTCCAGTTTTGGGACACCCTGTATACAATATAAAGGCCCTTCAAAGTTGAGAAGTAATTTGCCTTAACTTATACACAGCTCGTTATCATTTCTTTCCAAAATCTACCGGCTCGTATTGAAAAAGTCTTGATTTATTTTCAAATGGGACTCCACACCAACCGAACTACTAGTAAAAATAAAATGCCTGTAGAAAAATACTTCCGTTCCTTAGCCAGAATGGAACGATTCATTCACTGTTTTAAATCATTATTGAAAACTGTGTGTTACACCATAAAGTGAAAACAGAAGCCTAGAAAATCCCAGTAGTCGTTGTAATATCTCAGATTTCTTAAGTTCCACGATACTCCCATAAATTTGAGCTGAGCACAAACAAATCCCACTCTATGCGATAAAAACTGCCTATTAATCCTCTGAAAACCACCTTGAAGGGTTCGGTAGATATAGAAAGAGGCGAAATGGAGGAAGAAAATTATTTCGATGTTGAAACGTCTACAACTGTTCTCTACATGAGAATATCGCGTCGGTTTCACTCTGATTTGTGCATACAATAAAATCGTGAGTTTGACGTTTTTTTCCTCCAACATATCATATCCGGGAAGAAGAGCTAATGATTCGGTATAATGGTATACATGGTTTAAGAAGGTCTGCTTCATACACAAATGTTGATATTTTCAAGAAAAGCAACAACTTTGTTTTTAGATTTAGATTAGAGGAGGGGCGACAGATCAAAACTGACCTTGCGAGCACCTTGACCTTAAGATCTAGTGTGCATCCCCGCGCTGTTTACCAGTCAGGCAGCAAAGTCTCAATGAACTTCACCATTTTTCTGGGGGCCACATCCATTACTTGTTCAGGCTTTAGGAACCTGGAGCCAAGATGCCGTAACCGTTTCTGGTGAACAGCTTCACACTCACATAGCAGGTGTCTGGTTGTCTCGGTGGTTTCTTGACAGAAGCGACATGTACTATCGGGCGTCTTTCCCATGTTTTTTAAGTGATACCTCACGAGACACTGCACAGTGAGAGCGCCCGTCAGTTTCCTCAGTTCCAGTTTGCTGAGTGAGGGGACTTTCTTGGTCCAGCTCGTCGAGTGAGAGAGAAGTGACTTAGCTTGCTTGTGACCATTGGTCGTACTCCAGGACATAATCTTCCTCTTTTGTTCCCAGTTCTTAATAGCCATTGCCTGATGGCTGGCTGGGAAGCCGCAAAACGGTTCTGGTCCAGTTAAGGGGGTTGTCCCTCCTTCCCCGGCCAGTTGGTCTGCCGCTTCATTGCCGTGCATCCCGGAGTGACCAGGCACCCAGATGAGATTGACCTGGTTTTTTTCTCCGAGTAGGTTAAGTGACGTTTTGCATTCCCAGACCAACTTTCACTTCACTTGTGGAGAGTCAAGCGTTAGCAGCGCTGCTTTGCTGTCAGATGCTATACAGGTTTGGAAATTCACATCTGAAATATACGATATACAATGCATCAGACAGATGAATAGTCGAGACAATCACTTGCTGTAACACACTGAATTCAGTTGTCTTACTTCATTATTCTACTCTTTTCTCTCTCTCTTATCGTTTAGAGGAGCGTAGTTTTTTAGTATGGTAGGCAACAGTAATTACTTGAATCGAGTATTACGGGCAGCCTGACAAATTAAAAATTCTATACGTCTAGTGCGGGTTCCCTACCATACTGCGATAAGAGAGAGACGAGACTAGACTATTGCAGTAAGACAGTTGAATTCATTCAGTTATCGCACTTGGTTATCACGCCAATTTATCTGTGCAACTAGAGGAAAGAATTCTCTGTCTGATGCCTTGTATATCGTATGTTTTCGATGTGAATTTCCAAATCGGTATATATTTCCTTTCTTTGGTACCTAGTTGCGTTCCGCAGAAGCAACAACTTACCTAACGCAATTTTGTCACCATGACTCTATTCATCCATAACTCAAATTTCAGATTGACATGATCATTATTTCAAGAATTAAATACATAACTCTGAATCTATTGAGCCTATAATCTTTATCTTTATCTTAAGGCCCTGTATTCTAGACAAGTGATCTTTCAAAGCGCATACGAACTTCACGGCACCAGGTCTTTTTCAGGAATTTTCACAATAATTTTGAATTCTAATATGATATTGAGGGCGAAATATCGATCACTGAAAAGAGACTACTCGGTATTAAAAGTTGCTTGTATGTCTGAGGTCCTGAAAAATCATCATTTTTAGAAAATTGCGTGCATTTTATGGTACAAAATATTATAAATGATACTTCTATTACAAATGGAAAGTTATCGAAAATAAATGCACATTAGGTGTTTTATTTATCCTTCAAAAAAGTTCTCAATCTGAATCACTCTTTATGTACTGAAAAGTTCAAATGATATGACAAGCTATAACTGATACTTCAATCACCAATAAAAGGTTTCTGAAAATGAATGCAAATTATGTGTTTTATCCATTCGTATTCCTATAAACTCATACGGGCAAACAGTGTTTTTATGGACGTTTTTTTACTTTGGAATATTGTTTACATTTTCATCTGATGATACTGTAAAATGCACCTGTCATATTGTGCGATATTAAAAAACAGAACAGAACATATTGACAAAGATTGAAAAGACTCGATACTGTTCGCTTTTTGCCCTCCAAAGTTCAAAGTGAAAATTCAACAAAAACCATAATAACCCTATACAAATGGCGATTTCCACTACTGACGGCTCTGTGTAAATTGCTATCGGCGTAACAGTACAAAGCGCGGTTTTTACTTGTTACGAAACACTTTGAATTCGAGTTAATCTGCTTAATTTTAGCAGTTTTCCTTTGCTCTGCTCTGATTGTCGGTCTACTACTCATCAATGGATCCCTTGTAATGTGTGTTTTTAATTGGCCTAGTTATTCCCCTCTTTGTTCGGTATGAACTTCCCTTCCAAGCAGGTCTCAATAATCGTGTCAGGGCGTTTTTTTTATTCGAGGAATGCTAAATAGCGAAATGTAGAGCGTGCCAACCTCGATTGATATTTCTGAGAATATTTTACGACGGTGAAATATGCAGAAGCGATAAAATTAGCTCATAAATTTGCAGATACACATTCCACATTTTTATAGATCTCATCATGGTCGACACCCTAAGGCAGCTGAAAGGGTATAAGAGAAAGGAATAATTTTGTGTTGAAAAGAGTAGAACTAGTTTTCTCATAAGATTAAGTATGCAGGAATCACTTTGGATAACAAAACTCTATTTGAGCACCTATATGAAGTGTTTTCCAACCTTAGCGACAATTTTTTGGACACACTTAGTGTCAGTTGCAGGAACGTCCATTAAAATTTAAAGGTCCATTAAACTCTTAATCCTCCATTATTACAAGGAACTAATGGAGGATTAAGGGTTTAATGGACCTTTAAATTTTAATGGACGTTCCTGCAACTGAGCATTAGAGCCTCAAATCTTATATTTTTTTGGTTGATATTTGATACCCTTAAAAAATCGCTGAGTCATGACCAAACACACTGTATAAATGCAGAATCTTAGAACAATCGGAATTATATTTTGGAAATTATTCAAAAATTGGATATGTAAAAATTAATAATTACAAAAATTCAATTTTATGGTTCTGATGATGCGATCCTCGTGAAATTCTGCATGAACATTCAGTATATCAATTTTGATGCACGAAATAAATTTCACTCGAATCGATTATCCTGTTGTGAAAATATAGAGATTCTTCTTTTAAATATTCCAATTGAATTTTTTATGGTTCTGTTGACACTATGGCCATAATATTCTGTATGAAGATTCAGTATGACAGTCTTCATTCACTTAAGAAAAATTATTTGAATCGGATATCCCGTTATTGAAATATAAAGATCTTCCTTTTCAACATCCCAATTAAATTTTCTATGGATCTGTTGACACTATCGCCACAAAATTTCGCCTGAAGTTATGACCATTTTGCATATGGCCGTGATATTTCATTTCGATGGGTTTCGTTTCGTCTGAGATATTGAGGAACAAAAATTTTGAATGGTCTTATTTTATGGAACACACTGTACGATTTGGCTGATTATTGAACTTAACCGAGCTATTTGAGACCCGAACTCTTCCTGAAAATTTCAAGTCTCTAGGACAATCCCTTCGAAAGTTATTGTGCTAAAGGCCGGACGCCCCCACGGACAGAATTGAATTTGACCATGAACTCGTCATCAGGGAGTCTAACCCTATAGTTTGAGACTATTTTCGGCTCAAAATGCGAAAACTGCAGACATTTGGGCAAAACGAAATAGCACTCGTTTGAGTAGAACGAGAGCCCTTAATTAAAGTATCTCAACGTCTCCACTACATAATGTGTGGAAATTACGACAAATATAATTTAAGATGTAATATCTTTTTACATAAAAACGGTACCCCACACAAAAAAAAAGCAGAAAAAATTTTTAGGCACGATTTGAACGAAGAATTTATGAATAATTGTTAGTTTGCAATATCTGATTGACGTACCACTTCTTTTAGTCAGTTTCAAGAAACAGTGTGCTGCTGAATATGCTGAATTTTTTTCTCTTCTATTGTAACAATAATCCTTGTCCTGCATTTGTATCTCGAAATGTAACGATAACAAAAGAAGGGGCCCTCCGACAAAATTATATCCGAAAAGTTGAATTTGAAGAAAAGAGTTTAATTCCATTCGAACGGTGAATGCTTCTCTAATTGTTTCATTCATTTTCAGTTCGAATATTTCGTCAAATCGACATGACTTCCGAGGCCTTAATCCTTCACTTAAGGCAGATCTATAATTTGAGGTATCTAAATTAGACATGAGGGTTCTGATGCTAATAACTGGGTCTCCAGACTGTTGAATTAATGCTAATGTGGAACGCTGAATGAATTGAGTTATCCTTCCAATTATGAATTATAAATGATAATTGTACTTGATCTGGAATTCAAAGAAGCCGTTCATAGTTCGGGCTTAATACCTCAATCCGCTTCAATAGAATAACTTAATTCATAACAACTTCAGATTCTTCTTCGAGTTCTGAAGGTTGGAATAATTTTTTCAGAATATTTTCGAAAGTAAAGGGTTTTCCAATAAGAGGTGTTATTTTGATATTCGAAGAAAAATGTTATTTTTCAATATAAATGATCGGATGTTCATTTCATTATGCTGTTAATAGTGGAAAATACATCAGGCATTTCAACGACTCAATCAGCAAAGACACGACGTTGTTGATGATCGGCCGGATTGAGTTCTTGTGTTGACTGAACTGTATAAGCCTTAAGACCCAAATCTTTATGCAAAATAAGGTGTAATGACGTTTGTGGAATGCCTTATTCCAAAGAACGACGAGGAATGGACAAACCTGGGTTTTCTTCAACACTTTCGGGTACAGCAACAATATTCTTAGCTGTTCTTGAGCGACGTGCACAGGTTTTATTTCTCACATCACTGACTTGTTCCAACAGCTCGAATTTTCCACCAATTTCTTTATTGCGGTCCAACAAGGTGCTTCACGACGACCCAAAAATGTTCGAGTTCTACGAACCGTCTCTGCCAAATTTTTACCATTTCTATAGTGAATTTCAATGATTTCAATGCGTTCTTTAAGCGTGTATCGTTCCCTTTTTTATTAATGGCGTAGTTTCTACTTGTCAAATGTCAAAAATTACAGCTTCAAACGTGACATCTACCGATATAACACCTCTTATTGGAAAATCCTTTAGATTTTCGATCGGCTACAAATTTTACATCAATATTAGAATTTTCGAGATAACGATAAACTTTTCAATGGTTGTATTAAAGCAACTCTCACAAATTTTTGTGTATTGCTTTGAATTGGCATTGGACATTTTACTGTGAATTTTCATTTCGATCGAATTCTCCAAGTATGAATTATTCGATGAAATGGATAATTATGAGAAAAAAATTAATCCCATGATTCTGATTATGCGATCCTTTTGAAATTTCGCATAAACATTCAGTATACAAATCTTAAACCTCAAAACAGATTTATCTCGAATCGGAAATTTTGTTTTGGAAATGTAAGAATTTTTTTCAATATTCCGATTGAATTTATTATGGTTTTGTTAACTATATGGCAACAATATTTCGCATGAGTTTTTTATCGATCGGTTCTGTTCTGTCTGTGATACTAAGGAACAAACATTTTGAATGGCCGTACTTTATGGAGACCCTGTTTTTTGCTCTTCAACAAACTCAACCGCGGCACTGAGTAACCGAACCTATCCTAGTTGATAGTTTGATAGCTTAAAAAAAGGGTAACAGTTCACTGCGACCTCAAGGTCTATTGTGCCCCCTTACAGAGCTGTTCTGACTACATCTTTCCCAGCTCGCCTTCCAGTTCCAGAGATCTGATGAAATCCAGTATCTGTGAAGGCTTCAACGAGGCTAGTTCCTCACTCTTACAAGTTTCTCGCCGAAGGCATTCGCTCCTTAAGCTCGCAATGCCGAAGCATTCCGTGACTAGGTGAATGGGGGTTTCTTGACTTCCTCTTCCCCACAGAACCTACACTCGTCAGTGTTCCTGAGGCGACAGTGTTCTGTAAGAAAGCCAGTGAGGAGGTGTAATTGTTTCTTACCAAGATCCAGATATCTCTTGGATCTTGCTGTTGCAAAGTTCCGAAGGAACTTAGTGGAATGATCCATTCCTCGGAGATTCCGCTCTAATAGAAATTTTAAGTCTTTATGACAATCCTTTGGAAAATTACCTTGTAAATGATGGACGGCCATTCTGACAAAATTCAATTCGACGACGGATTCGTCATCAGAGAGTCGAAGATTCCGCCCCAAAATTCGAAAATTGCAGATATTTGGGCATAATTCGTTGAAAGAATTCAACTTCAAAATTTACCCCTTTCTTGAAAAAATTAAGTTATCGTGTTTACAGTCGACTGTCAGACCTGTATAACTCGAATATCGCCTTGTATATTCGTTCGATTGAATGTTCGAAAAAATGACATAATTTGGAGCGATCGAGAATGCATTATCTGATTAGATTTATCCGATTTGTTACACCGTTAATAAAGCACGGGTAAACATGTAAAAATCGAGGTGATTTTACACGGAAGCGTGTTCGAATCGAGTATAATGAGCAATACGTGTGTACAACTCACAGGCTGAAATTGATGGAAATTGCTGAAAGTTACCGGTAAGTAGGCCAAGCTCTTGGAAGGCCCCCGTCCTAGTCAATAGATCAGATAAAGCCTACTTGACAAAATAATAGTTTAAGCTTGGTCTATAATTTCGGACTCTCACCACCGTTATGAGATGTTATTAGTTCGCAATTACTTTATTTACCTGTTCGGTTGAATTTCTCGTTATATCCGCAGTTTATTACCCTCCTACCCTTAATCTCCGTATATATCAGCGTTGTCGATAATAAAACGGTGTTTTCACACACAAAATAGGATTTTAACTCCCGTTCCCCCATCCTGATTGAGCTCTATACGGGCAATTTTCGAACCACCATAATTTTGTACCAATCGTGTCAGTCATATGAAGTGACAATGCAGATGAACCGGCCTCAGATATATCTCCATTATTAGTCGTACACGTTCTTTTGTTCCTGGAATTTTTCATGCTCATCACTCAATATCAATCTCGCAATCAAAAAGAACAGAAGTTACGAGACAGCCGGATCAGTATTTCGATTCGAACGATTGTTACTGCGGCCGTATTCATTCGTTTTTGTACGTCTCTTTTTAATTTTTATTGATGAAAAAAGGGGAAGTAGAATAACCTCGGTCACGAGAGTAGATACCTTTTTTATATAATTATAACGGTAATCGAAAATATCTTTCTTTCAGAATAAATATTAAAAGAGACAACTGAACAGTGATCATAACTGCTTGTAAGTTCTCATTTTTTCCGGAAAAAGTATCGACTGTATCCAAATTTTGCAGGAGACTTGTTTTCTCTACAATTGAATACGAAACCATTAGAGATTTTCATTTTACGAAAATCTTTCGCATGAAAACAATTTTCGAAGGAAAATCATAAGGGGTTGAAAGTAACAATAGAGTTATGAGATCGAAAAAATTGTGAGAGTAACATCTACGTAACAAATCATATTATGTATAATTTTTTGACTCAATGTGTTTTAGGACTCCTAAAAAAAACTGTCAACTCGTCATCGTCTTCTAAAGGCTATATCTTCGAAGAGAGGTCGATTTCGAAAAAAATTTATATGAACTACCCCTGCTTATTTTCATCGAGGAATCATCTTCCTAAGTCCCTCTCATTCGTTTACAGACACTCTGTCTAACTCAAGGTAATACTTGGGTTAATAATAATAAAATTAGAGAAATATCAATAATTTAACTCAAAGCGCTTCAAGCTTGCATCTATTCGAAATAATTCTGGATGAAATGACCTGTTATTGCAAATTTTTCACGGAATGCAATAATAGAGAACATGTTCGGCATTTAATTAGAGCTAGGCTGACTTCTCTCATAAACTTGCAGGTTTATCGCTGAAGTTGTGTCATATTGTATAATTTTATTACATAATGATATGTAAACCTTTCAATTAGCAAGTAAATAAACACCATTGAAATAACGAATGGCTCTTCAACTGGAATTCGGAGTCCATAGGCTGATTTGGGAATAATAACAGTACGTCATATGAGTTTAGAATGCAGATATCGAACATTAATCTGCATTCGATAATTGGATCGAATCGCAGAAATAATTATGAAAATTATCGACCGAAATGAGAAATGAAAATACGTTAGACGCGGTGGAAGGGCTTCATGACCATTTGAAGTATATATTTAAGGGTAAAATTATGTCTTTCCAGATTAATCAAAGAAAAAATCAATTAACAACAAAAAACATCCACTCACCTCAGCCATCATTCGACTGGTTACAACCTGGAACAAAAATTTTCATTTGAGAAACCTCTCATGTTTGAAAAATTTAAGAAAATCCCTTAGCAGGACCTTTTGAGCGCTCGTACTTTGGTGGAACAGTAAGACTATTACCTCGAATATTATATGGGATTTGAGATTGATACCAATATATAAAGATGCTTCTTTTCAATATTCGAATTGAGTTTTCTATGGTTCTGTTGGCCCTGTGGGTAAAAAGTTTTGCAAGAAAATTCAGTATAATAACAGTCTTCCTTCCCGAAAAAATCACTTGAATCGGATAACCTGTTACGGAAAAGAGAGAAAAGATTCCTCTCTTCAAGATTCCAATTGCATTTTTCATGGTTATGTTATAACTGTGGTCACAATATTCTGCATGAACATTCAGTGTATCAATCTTCATTCATATAATAAAGTTTATTCGAATTGTATATTTTTTGAAGTAAATATAAAGTTTCTTCTTTTCAATATTCCAATTGAATTTTCTATGGTTCTGTTTACACTATATAGACACAAAATTTTGCACGAGGCTTATTATGAGCATCTTGCATATGGCCGCAACATTTCATTTCGATGGATTTCGTTATTCTGAGATATTGGGGAATAAAGATTTTAAATCGCCATATTTCATGGAACAACCTGTATAATTTGTCTGGTTGATGAACTTATTCTAGTCATTTGGGAACCCAACTCACACTGAAAATTTCAAGTCTCTAGGACAATATCTTCGAAAGTTATTGTGCTAACGGCCGGACAGCCTCACGGACATAATTGAATTTGACCACGAATTAGTCATCATGAAGTCGAACCCTAGACAAAGGAAAGAGTCAAACCCTATCGTTTGAGGCCATTTTCGGTTCAAAGTTACAAAATTACAGACATTTGGGTCAAATGATATAGCACTCGTGTAGAACGAGCGCTCAAAAATGAATCATAAATTGATGTCCTCGATTGCTCTATCAGGAACCGTTATATCCAAGAATAACATCTTTCACAAACAGAATCACTACCCAGAGATTCATTCCAAAGAGTTAGGTATAATGCGGCAGAAATATAAGGACTGCTACGAGAAAACTGCCGTTGAACGTAAAACGCTAATGGAATGAAAAAATCGACAGAATATCATGGTGTTGATAAAAATTTCATAGTTTCAGTGAAGTGCGAGCGCTGAAAATTTCGTGGCCTTCTTTTATGGAATGATACCAAGTTTGTATTCGTTAATATTTGTTTTTTCACAGAAAATTCTCGATTGTGACGTGTTACTTTATATTATTTCATATAATTTGATTCTTGACTGACAATAAAAACTCATCAAGAATTTAAGGAAAAACAGGTATAATTTGAGATGCTATGGAACCATCAGACCATTATGTTTTTTACTGATTATTATCAAGGGAAATCCACAAATCCATGGCATTCTAATTTTAAAAGCAGATCTCCATATGTTTTTTTGAATTTGAATTTTCCCACCCCTCACGACACACACGCCTCAATTTTTCTTCAAATAGAAATATATGGATTATGATATATCTAATGAAAGGTTATTCGAATGTTTGACCACCCATATATATTTCCATTTGAAAAAAAATGTGTATAGAGGTGTAGGGGATACAAAAGAGCTAATTCAAGAAAATAGGATGAGTTACTTTCGAAATCAAAAATAGAAAGGTGCGAGGGTTTTCTTTAACGATTCTTCAAAAATTATCGACGAGTTACGTAACTTTTTTGGCATGCTGTATAAAGCAACTCGCCAGCTGTAGAACATCGCAACGAAATTCAGGCTGAAAACACTTTCTTTACATACACCATAGTGTAATTTCACCATGGCTTTTTATCTTGATCTACCATAAAGATTAAAGTATCTACATAGATTAAACTCATCAAGTACCGTTCAATCAGAAAAAAACCTTAACATTTAAGCAAATGAACGGAAACTAACCTCAAAGAGATCGTTGATAATAAGCAGAATAAAAAAGGTCCCAACATAGATCCTTGTGGCATACCATGTATGAAGCTATCTTGATGATAACTTCGAAGCCAACCCAAAAACTAAACTAGAAGACTTCGTCTCAAGTCGCTCAAGAAGTTAAAAAGATTTTGACATTCAAAGTTGGTAAAATCGTTCGACAAGTAGAACGCTTAAACGTCGAAAAAAATTCAGTTAATTGACTTCCGTAATCACAGCTAGCAACACAATTCATTTTCATTATGAGCGCTACAAGAAAGTGGAATGCTATAAATTCCAGCACGAAAAAACACTCGGATCTGATAGAAATTTTTCAACGACCAAGATCCAGGCATTCCTGCGGCCATCACCAGGCCATCATCGCCCAACAAAAGGCTAATAGAGAATAATTCCGGTACAATTAAATCTTCAGCCCCTCGAAAAAAAGCAGAATGAAAACGTTCAGAAACGACATCGTTAAGATCTATCTATTCTATTTAATCTGGTCTTTATGTGGAATTTTATATTAGTACGGCTCCCATATGGAATTCGTCCCCATTGTTACCAATACGGAGTTAGGGAATTCACGGACTTTGTCGAGCTTCTTCCAGTGTCATTATTTATCTGCAGTTATTTCCGAGGAAAAATCACATTCGTGAAAATTGAATAAATGGGAAAGTTCTCGGAAATTAAGCTGCCTACGAATGGAAAATCAGGTCAGAGATCCTTTGTATGCACGGAAGTATTTGATCCAATTTGTTCCGATTGATTATTTTTCAATTATTCGTTCCATCAAAAGATACTGGTATATTCACCTACTTACCTGACTTCTATGGGGAAAATATTCAGATTAAAAGACCTACGTTCGTGTGCAGGCGAAACCTAATTCCATTAAACGATGTGGGATGGTAAGACTCAGTTTTGAATAGATTCTATTCAACCATTCAGTCCTGAGTCCCTCTGGTTCTTTATATATCTGGCTTATAATCGCTATTCTTCCTTATAAAAGTACTCTCATGTATATGAAATAGAAAAGTAGAGCAACACAATCGTAGATAAAAAAACAAAAATATGAAACTGAAATTCCTACAAAGAGATCATCTGGAGAGAGCTCGAGCTTTTGCTGCGAATTCTCTGGATTATATCAACTCTTGGAAGGTTCTTCGAACGTTGAGAGAAACTAGACACAATGTACAAGTTGTTGATTTTCGTCGAGAAATGTTATTCTTTACTATTCTATTCTACCTTTTCAACAGCGTAGCGTTCAATTCTATTTTATATATTTTATTTTCATGTTTTCATCAGACTCACAGGGTATTCTCTGTACTGTTGTTATGTAACTGAATATGAAATCAAAACATGATATAATAAAAGATCCCAAAATATAATGAAGGTCTAACTCAATACAATAATTATTATTCTAAACAGTTCACATTTTGTCATTATTAAGCCAACTAACTGATTTCATTTCCAAATATTGAATTCCATATACTTCCGAAAATAGGAATCTATTGAACTGATGGCACGAAATCATTAAGTTATATGGTTCCAAATGAAACCATTATTTTATCAACTGACATGTTGCTCTACGGCATTGAAAAAAGTATAATTAGGATCAAGGGCTATTGAATCAATAATAATTAGCTGATGAATATAAATAAGTTATTAACAGCAGAAGTCAAACAACAGTTCATCATGATTCTTATGTGATAAAAGCGGTTGATTGGAAAATATCTACCAAACAATATTCAATTTGTATCCATAGGTTGAAAGAGTAGAGAATCGAGTCATGAGAACCTTCTTTCATTTATTGGAATAATCAACTTAAAGTGAAGTGAAATCTATCAAATCACTTCCTGTACAAACGAGCATCAGAAATTTGTGAAGTTTGGTTTGCCGCCTTGTTCTAAAGTTAGACTCACTCACTAATAAGTCATCATCTGGCATTAAACAGAATAACTTGCAAAAAATGTCAGATTGAGGCCTTAATATCTTATTTCGTTGTTGAAATTAATTTTTATATTATAGAGTTTTTTTTCCAATATGTAGATACTGCCTGTATCTTTTGCATCAAATAAGTAAATAAATAAAATGAGCATTAGATAAGCTAACTTCAAAAAGGTCAGAAAATTAACAACGGTATTGAGGTGCAATCGACTTCAACTCGATTTGTTCATCTCTCAAATCAAGTAGATTGAGTAAAAAAATAGTTAGAAATTGAATAGTCCATAGGCCAGCGACTGTTTTTCATTAGATTACTAACAATCTGAATATTTGTGAGTAGGTATCTTCATTTTGACGAGACGCCCAACTTTTTCGTCTACGAAATTTCTCGATAGTGAGATCTAATACAGTATGGAGGCAACAAAAGTGTTGAATGAGTGAATTTTCAGATTTTATTGCTAACAGCTAACAGCTACTTTATAAATTAAATCTTGAAACAATTTCATTACAAGTTGACAACAATATTTGTCTCACAAAAATGATGTTTCTATCAAACACTCCCCAACATATATCAACAACTAGGTCTAAAAAACTATTACTAACCGGCTTATTTTTTCACTGTTGCTTAGCAAATATTTCCTTTATCAACTGGTCACATTGTTCTACAAATTCAGTGATACGCTTTTCCAGTCCCGCCTCAGAAATTGTACCACAGAACCAACAATTATAATTGATTACTTACAATTGACAATTTCCGAGCGCAAGACTGAAAAAACCTACCACTCAATTTGTAGGACAATGGGTCCAGTTCATGAAGGAAATATTTGCTAAGCAACAGTATAAAAATCAGCCGGTTAGTAATAATTTTTAGACCTAGTTGTTGATATATGTTGGGAGTGTGGGACACTTCAATAGAATGATCATCATCTGTAGGACAATTATTGTTTTCAATTTGTAATAAAATTGTTTCAAGATTTAATTTATAAAGTAGCTGTTAGTAATAAAATTTGAACATTTACCCATTTAAATTTTTTGGCGCCTCCATACACTATTAGCTCTCACTTTCGAGAATTTTCGTAGAGAAAAATGTTGGGCTTCTCGTCAAAATGAAGCTACTCACAAATGTTCAGATTGTTAGTAATCATTATGAAAAACAGGTGTTAGCCCATGGACTGGAAGTCATTCGTATTGAAAAAAACAGATATTTGGGCGAACGAGTGCTGTATCTT
The DNA here is from genome assembly GCA_013421045.1 of Propylea japonica. NCBI lineage: Eukaryota > Metazoa > Arthropoda > Insecta > Coleoptera > Coccinellidae > Propylea > Propylea japonica. The sequence goes on from CM024248.1 coordinate 23,793,421, forward strand.
CTAGGAGTTAGCGTGAATAGAGTGCATATTCAAAAATATAGAGAGTGCAAATAATTCAACCATCAGCAAGTGGAGATTATGTCATTCATATTGCCATCAAACTGTCTCATTAAACGTATACTTTTGAAGCAACATGGAACATCAGACGCCTCAATGAGTATAAATTTCAAGAAAATGCGTAAAACTAGATGGAAATGTTCACACGTTACTTGAGGAATATCACGAAAAACAGTGAACACGTCCGCAGACTGGATAAATGTGGGAAAAAATGGGAGCGCCAACAATGAAAAGAGATATTAATACTAACTTTTGAAATTACCCGGTTGAACCTCGGAGTCAGAACTGGGAATATATCACAATTAATGATATCACTGCTTTCATTTTTATTGTGCTGAAGTTAGAGTTGCTATATATAATCATTTAGAACAATAAACTTGCAGCGTTCTCAGGCTCATTCGGAATAAGTTAGGTGTAGAGTGTAGTTTATTGTTTTTTCACCGAAACAATGTCGGTCGGAAATTGCAAAAAACTTGTTTCCTCTGCTATCCAGAGATCGTTTTAATCAAAAGTGAGTTTTCGAATTTAATATAAGAAATTCCTCGTTAACAAAGTACGTGGTGCATGAAAATTTTGGCGCTTTATTTCACTGCATTCACCGAACTATACGAGCATTCATTGAGAATGATTGGGAGATCAAGAGGTGCTTCATCCAACCTGACATCAGTCAAACCGAGCACTTTCATCCGAGCTGAATCAGACAAAGAATATTCATCACTTAGTTAGATAATCAACTAGCAATTTTCAGATAAAATGCTTCAATTTTCAATTCAATTTAACAGCTGAAAATCATCGTGTCCACATTTTGAATAAAAACACTAGCTTTATCAGTATCAATCCTTATAATATTCAACTAAAGCTCTGTGTAATATTATCCAAGGACTCAAGGTAAACATCAATGAGTGATGAGAGACTTCGACATGTAAAGCAACCAACAGAAATTGATGAAAATCAGAACAGATAGGGCTTAAAAACAGATCCCTGTGGCATACCTCGACTGATGTATCTGTTGAATGAAATGTAATCAACATAATAAACAGTGTGTTTGGTCATGACTCAGCGATAATTTAAGGGCATCAAATATACCTAATTTTATCGACAAAAACATCCACATCGGGAAGTTTACCCCCTTAGTTTTGAAGTAGCCCCTATTTCAAATTTACTTTTTATTTTCGTTGACCTTTACAAATAATATCGATTTCTTTAGACATGAGGGTCTTTCAGACGTGAAAAAAATGTTTTTTGGTAGATAATACTACAGCCTTTCATTAAAGAAGAACATTATAAAAACATTCAACTTGAAAATGCCACAAAAAATTCTTTAGAAAAATGGACTGATTTTCTTAGTATATCCGCAATAGTACAAGAACTAGCACATTGAAGTATTTTTTTTCAATGATTTAACACGCAAGGGTATTAGCTACAAAACAAAACCTACATCATTTCTGCAAGTCAGCTAATTTGAGAGTTATTGCTGTTCGAACATGATCACTACGCGAGCGCTCCAAACTTTTTTTCATTGCTACAGGTCGTCATTAGTGCCACTGCCTGTCTACAAAGCAGGGGAGACCATTTTGAGCAATTTTTATGATAAATTTTCTGTTTAATCATTAAAAATGTTCGAAAGTACAGTACTGAGTTTTATTTTATTTTATCAATTTTTATGAGGGTCATGTTCGAACAGCAATTACTTTCTAATTAGGAAACTTACAGAAAGCAAAAGCTTAGAATGTTCAAAAGATTTGGTTCATATAATGAAAGTTCATCAGTTAATTACCGAACAAAACTTTTTCTTATCAGATGAAAAAGTATATATGATGAAAGACCGATTACCCATGGGCCTACCATCTAGCGGACTAATAGCGAATACTTATGTAGATCACGTAGAAGAACAACCATTACCACATAGTGAAAATATAGTGACCTGGAAAATATACGTGAACGACATCGTTTGCATACGGTCAGGAACAAACACAGAACTTGAAGAATTCTACCAAGAAATTAACTCCAGGTATAAATTAAATTCACCTTAGAACAAGCTGTGGCAAATTCACTAATTTCTTAAATCTGAGCCTAACACTAATAGATGCAAATGTTCTGTTTTTCGAAATCTACAGAAAACCAACACAATCTAACATCATCATTCCTTTAAGCTCATATCACGTACCCACAATGAAAACAGCCACATTCAGATTTTTAATTCATAGAGTTTTCAACACCCCTTTAACACCAGAAAATTAAAGAAAAGAACTGGATATAAAATACCTGTTAGCTCATTGAGAAAAAATTATACTTCAATGTGCTAGTCCTGTACTATTGCGGATTTACTAAGAAAATCAATACATTCTTTTACTAAATTTTCTTTTACGAATTTTTATGAAATTTCTAAGTTGAATGTTTTCATATTGTTCCACTCCAATAAAAGGTGGTAGTATTATCTTTCAAAAAACATTTTTTTCACATCTGTAGGAACTTTGTGTCTAAAGGAATCAATATTATTTGGAAGGGTAAACTAAAATAAAAAAGTAAATTCAAAATAGGGACCACTACAAAACTGAGGGAAAACACACTCCAAGTGTGGGTGTTTTTGTCGATAAAATTAGGTATATTTGATGCCCTTAAATTATCGCTAAGTCATGACCAAACACACTGTATATGGTGCTTTCCTCGAGATAACTTTTTAGTTGGCCCAAAAAGGGTTACATCAAAGGTTTGGTCAATAGCATTAACAACAAATCAACATTAATCAATGAAAATAGAATCAAAAAGACTGGATCATAAATACCGATCAAACTCATCGACTATTTACGAATCAAAGATGAGAAGAGTAACCTCGACGTTAGAACAAATCAACGAAAATGAACCAGAAAGAGATTGTTGATAGGAAATAGAACAGAAGTGGTCCATCAGCTCATCGGGTTTCTGAGATCCTCTCTCTAGACACAAATTTAGGACACCCGGTACATCGGAGCATTTCCCACTCTGCTGCACTTGCTCTAGAAGACATCAAAGTAACGATGCGTTTTCTTCCTCTTGTTATTTCCAGCGTAAGATCAACTGAAAAATCTTTCAGACGAGACAGAGAACAATTCGAGACGACGACTGCTACATGTTATTTACCTTTTATATTAAAGTTCAGAAACTACAAATAGGAACCTTTCACGGAGCGATTTATTTCAACTATCCGCATTTTCAGAGGCACCTGCAGAGAAATCCAAGCTTTCCAACACTCAAAAACTCGATCCCGACTTCTAATCAAAGAAAATAGAATGTTGACGATAGTGTTTCAACGGCGGCAAAGCATTCCTTATCTCCGAATGAAACTTTGTCGCCGAACAATCGCCTAGCCGAATACATTACATTACACTACACCTAACAAATGAACGTGAAGTTAAGGCAGTTTTCCTTATCCTTTTAGTCGAATCATGTACCGTAATGCGGTTATAAATTTTTGTGCTTCAGGAAAAATGAAATGACCGAGTAGCGTGAAAAGTTGATACCTTCGAATTTATCGCTAAGGTTCGCGAAACCAAACTTTATCTTTGGTCGTGGGACTTTTCTCTCGTTCTCTCCTTTCAACGGAAAATGTATTTCGGCCCGGAGCGAGTATTCGAATGTTTCATAACGGGCGAATTGAACTAGAGGACATTTATTTATGTTTTAAGCGTTCGATCATTTCGTAATAGCTCCTTTGTAAAGCTGAAAGTTCAGTTTATATTTCTTATTTGCGACTTTCACTTCAAAGCGCCTAGTCCTCTTTGACATCTAATCAGCGGACCTACCTAGTGATGTTATGATGAAAAAAGGTGAGCAACGAAAACAACTTCAACTCGATGCTACGGAACAAGGAAGAATGGAAAAAGAAATACACCACCAAAGATTTTGAAGTAAACACCGCCAAATGGTATAAATATGGTTCAAAAACCACGATAGCTACCGGCGATAGAACCAAGTGTTCTCTATCGTTAGGATCCTATTCGATTATTTATCAGGCATATATAATTGCAATAAAAGGATGCATAGACAAAAGCTGGAAAGAAACTATCAATGGTGTGACATTCTGAAAGTCAAGCTGCTATTACAGCACTTATCGACTCAAAGATTATATCGGAGTGCCGAAGAAAACTCAATGAATAGGCAAGAACAACAAGGTCTCTTCAGTCTGGGTTCCTGGTCACACAGGATTCAAAGGAAGGGAAGAGGCTAACACACTAGCCAGGGAAAGAGCACAAACGCTACTTACTGGTCCAGAACCCTTCTGTGGTATAGGTAAACACACCCATAAGAAAGAGTTTTTGGAATAGGAAGAAACTGAAAGAGAAGCACTCTGAAAGGATCTTCCGGGTATGGTTTATTCTAAGAAGTTTCTTCAGAACTTTAAAAGTTCCAAAAAATGTTTGGATCTCAACAAAATGAGCCTCCTCACTGGCTTTCTAACGCCTTGAAAAGTATATGATGACAATTTTCTTTACAAAAACTGACAAGTATAGATTTTGTGGAAAGGAGGAGGAAACTTCTTTCCTTTCTGTCTTTTAAAACGTCGTTTTTTTTGGTGTTCAAATTTAACTAGTAATTAAATCCAAAATATTGACTGTTTGAAATTTATTCATGTTAACGTAGTCGAGTATTTTTATTTCTTTGTCGTTCAAAAATGTTGTCTAATTCACTAAACAACTAATAATACGAGACTGAAGCATATACAAGGTGTCACAAAACTCGACGTCATCCCGGAACCGGGTGAAAAGGCAAGTAATGCTTGTTGTCAGAAAAATAAAAAAAAAATATAAGTTGCATGATTTTAAAAATAATGGACATTTGAAAAAACACGCAAAATTCCATACCCTGTGACAGTCTTTTCGCTCCTGTTGCCACAAATATCAACTTTTTCCATTTCTTTTTTGCTGTGTAACCTTGAATAATGCTTGTCTAAACTGTAATCAAAATTGGATACCAGCTGCTCTAGGTTTCATAAAAATAGGGCTTGCTTCTCAGAAAAAAAATTCAAAATGAACAATTGCCTAGTTTCAAATGACTGTATTGAAAAAAATGTGCTATGCAAGTTTGGCATGTTTTGTCAAAAGTTGGCGCATTTAGTGAGGATTCCAAAATGGTATAATACTTGTTAAATTGTAGCTGCCGTAGTTCAAATTTATTTTCGATTGTCTTTGAATACACTTTATTTCTTAAACTGCTTCCCAGTAAAAAAGTCCAATGGATTCAAGTCCGGTGAATGGGCCGGCCACGTGATGGACCAGAACGGCCGATCCATCTTCCGGGAAAAAATGTTACCGGAAAAAAAATTCCAGAGAAAATAACTTTTCCAGAAAAATTTTTCTGGTAACATTTTTTCCCGGAAGATGGATCGGCCGTTATGGTCCAATCTCGTGGCCGGCCGTTCACCTGACTTGAATCCATTGGAGTTTGTTGTTACTGGGAAGCAGTTTAAGAAAAAGTGGCAAAAGGCAATCGAAAATAAATTTGAACTACGGCAGCTACAATTTAACAAGTATTATACCATTTTGGAATCCTTACTAAATGCGCCAACTTTTGACAAAACATGCCAAACTAGCGTAGTACATTTTTTTTCAATACAGTCAGTTGAATCTAGGCAATTGTTTATTTTGAATTTTTTTTTGAGAAGCAAGCCCCATTATTATGAAACCTAAAGCAGCTGGTATCCAAATTTTGATTACAATTTAGACAAGCATTATTCAAGGTTGCACAGCAAAAAAAAAGTTGATGTTTGTGGCAACAGGAGCAAAAAGACTGTCACAGGGTGTGGAATTTTGCATTGTTTTTTTAAATGCCTATTATTTTAGAATCATGCAACTTAGATTTATTTCATATTTTTCTGACAACCAGCATACCTTTTTCACCCGGTTCCGGGTTGAACGTCGAGTTTTGGGACACCCTGTATGTAGTTAATATTGCATTCTTTCCTTCTCGATATGTATGGTGAAGTATTTACTCTTTCTGCAGGAACTTTCCTTTATGGAAAATCAGATATTCGTCTGAATTGAAGGAACTTTTTGCTGAATTCTTCGGTTCTTTTTGCCTTAATTTCACGATGGAATTCTCTGAAAAAAGCAAGGGATTCTCAGGAAATATTTCGTTCTGTGTACTTAAACGTTGAAGCAGCCACCCTCAAATATAATTCGCCGTTCTGTTTTTTTTCTTGGTTTAATACCGTAATCAAATAAATGCTCAAGGAATGACTGTCTGGGAGGTAGGCGCGTTCATCCAGACCAATACATTTTTATTTCCATCAAATGACTACTTGAATGCGAAGAGGGCCGTAACTCAGAAAATTAGAGAAATTTTCCTGCGTATATTTCCTCGCTCAGCCATTCCGTCTGCGAAAGAAATAAATTTCATTTCATGTATGGAATTATTCATTCTCTTGGAAAACCGTTCGATACATTCCGCGTGAAGACATCTCGACAAACTCATCCATTGGCAATTCGAATGCACACATCGCTAGTTGTGTATTAGATTTTGCCCAATTTTCTTCCAAAAATGATGGAAAATGAGTCTAATTTTATAATGGGAAATTACCATGTCACACCCTTGATAGTTTCTTTTCAGGTTTCTGTTTATGCATCTTTCGATTGCAAGTATTTCTGCCTGAAAAACACTCAAATATGGAGGAATATACACTGCGCAAAAAAATTAGCGCACATGGAAATCTCAAATTTATTCTACAACTGAAAGTGTTTTTTAATGAAAATTATTTTTATCAGAATATGCATGCATATGTTATCCACTTTCAACTTTTCTCTTCAATACATATGTTTTTTTCCCAGCAGGAATAAAAAAGATGAGATTATCAGATTTTGAATATATTGGCTCCATACTGAAATCAGTTGTTCTCGATGAATTCTAGTGATCAATAGTTTTTCTGTCGTTTGATTTTCTACACTCGATTGTTATGCAACACGGAACACGCAATTTGACCCGAGAGGAATGTGCCCAAGCTTTAGTTTTGCGAGAAGAAGGGTGGACATACACAAGAATTGCAGAAAGGTTTGGAGTTTCCCATACAAGTGTGTCCAGAATGTTGCAGCGATTCAGAGAGAAAGGTATGAATGTCCGAAGACCAGGAAAGGGTAAACCACGGGTAACAACTGCCATTCAAGAACGTTACTTGAGAGTTTCTTCATTTTGACAACGGTTTGCAACCGCTCGCCTCAAATCAAAATCAGCTTGAGCCAACTCATGGGGTGAAAATTAGCACTCAGATAATAAGAAATCGCCTCAGAGAATATTATTTGAGGCCTCGTGTCGTGGCAAGAGGTCCAGCTCTTACCCCAGCCCATCGAAGGGCGCATTTGGATTTTGCGAGAGAGCATATCCATTGGGAGAGGCTGATTGGGAAAGAGTTCTCTTCACAGATAGTCTAATTCTGCCTCTACCATTGTGATCGACTTTTCCTTGTATACAGACGTCCACATGAAAGATATGCTCAGTGCAATTTCCGGAATACTACTGGTTTCGAGGGAGGATCGATTATGGTATGGGGTGGAAATCTTTGACTACTCGCACAGACCTAGTGGTCGTTGATAATGGACTATGAATGCTGATAGGTATATAAGGAACATTCTTGAAGAGCATGTAATGCCATTTGCCCCATGTATTGGTTCATTTTATGGACGATAATGCCAGACTATATCGTGCGCGCATCGTTCAGGAGTACCATGAAGAGGTGGAAGTCTCTCGAATGGAATGGCCAGCAAGAAGTTCAGATCTCAATCCGATTGAGCAGGTACTCTTAATGACTTAGGAATCCAACAAAGATCTGATCATTTTAAGATCACTAATTTTGAGTATGAACCATCGTAATTATCATCTCATGTTTCTGTTTTTATTATATTCTCTGCTTTGGTAACTTTTCTGTTTTGTATATAGTATGTGATTCTATAGCGTTGAACGTTCTCTACTAATTTACTTTTACGCGCTTGGTCTTGGAATTACCGCTTTCTATCTCAAACGATTTGGTTGGACATACTGATGAAGAATCCGTGGTCAATAATGATTAACGCAAGCAGTATTTTGAAAATTGTTTATTACTCTTCTTTTACATAAGATTCGGTGAAATCCTGTATTTTTCCTCCATTTAATATGTCTTGTTTTTCGTTGAAAATCTTCCCGAGAGATCATAAAAATAAGTTATAAAGTCAATGTAGAGTTAACTTTCATTAAAATTGAGATTTTTAGAATGTGCGTCAATTTTTTTGCGCAGTGTAACAAAAAATCAGCCCATAGTCACAATGAAAAGAATGTTCGTTCATTCGTCAACTATTTGTGACAAAATCATTTGACCTTCGTTCCAGTTGCATCGTGAAGAACACTGCAAGTCACAAACTTGAGCAAAATTGTTGATATAATAATTTTATTGGCAACCGAATATCCTAGGAATTCACTGTTGGTCACAGCTTATATTATTTCATTCTTGATTACCCAGCATATCTGAAATAAAACTAATACTGAAAACTCATTTTGTGGTTATCACTACGGAAAATTCTGTACCTACCTTATTCGAGATTGTGCATAATGAACAGGTTTTCGGTGTATTTAATAGAAAATTCGAGGCGGGAATTTTCCTGATATCGTGGAACTGGTCACAGAGTCCAATCCAGACATGACGGCCTTTATTCATCGCGTATGAATCTTGAACTAGCGAAACGGCGTATGGCTTTCATTCGGCATGAATATACGTCGGAATGACTCTGTTGCTCAAATTTATTCCATGCATCATTCATTCATATCGTCCAACATCGAGAGGCAAACATAAAACCGAAAAGTAGATGAGGTAAACGCAAAGGTGGAATCAACCATACGTTACGACTTTGATATATGACATATCAAAATGTAAATGCAATAGGCATCTTTGGATAACAAGAGAAAAGTTCCCGAACTGAAGCAGTAACAATATTGAAAAAGTTTTCACCCCGAGGAAATCTGCGATATCTCATCGGAAATAGATTATGAAGGAGGGGCCGGCTCGGAAATACCATAAACAGAAATCTGCATCGAGACACGATCCAGTTTACGAATCAGATGACGCAGACTGCATCTTTTTGAAATTTCCAGAGGGCCGAATTGAAGCTGGATTCTCGATATTACGAATTTCGACGAATAGAATGTGTTCATTCGAAATGAAAATGTCGCTCGTGTTATATTAACTTTGCTTCGGACTCGAGTTCAACAATTAGGATTATGAAACTTGAGATCCGAATATGATGAATTGCATCTGCCGTGAAACACGTTTCGGAATAGTCTTGTTTATGTCTTTTGATAACGGTATTAAAAAAGTTTCTGAACTTCTCCGAGACTATATTGACTATCATGAATTAAATTTCATCTCAAGTTTCGTTCAGATGAACTGCGGATCGTCTTCTAATCGAAATAGTTTCTTTAGGGGATTGTAGCGTAGCTTCTAGGTCCCTCCTACACAAAATGAGTGAATATTATACTACATCGAGGGAATCTTCTTCATCGATGCCTTCAAGATTTAGTGTTATGGCTATTGTGGCTCCACATCTAGATATGTCTATAATTCAGCTCTAAAGATTCAGTTAATTCCTGAAGAAACTGAAATAGTTTTTGGGGTGATATTTCTTCATATCTTCTCTGTCTTAAAAGATAAGTTTCCTTAGTAGAGCTCACCAAGGTAGTCTCCTACCATTTTTGAACTATTCCTTGATTATATTATCTTCTAGCTTCTGGGAAGAACGACTTCAGAATGTGTTTTTCCAGTATTTGAAGCTTTAGATTCGAATAGTATAGTGAAATTCATGAATGAACTTCTTGTTGTTTAGGTGGAATCATTGATATATAATTTGTATCACGTGAGATAAGCATTCTTGATTCAGGATACTATCAGAGTTGATTTAACAGAAGAAAAACCTGATAATGAAAATAAACTAATCGAAAACTGTATACAGTGTGTTTGGTCATGACTTAGCATCAAATTTACCTAATTTTATCGACAAAAACAACCACATTAGGGAGTGTACCTCCTCAGTTTTGGAGTAGCCCCCATTTTAAATTGACTTTTTCATTTTGGTTGACCCTTCCAAATATTATCGATTTCTTTGGACATAAAGGTCCTACAGATGTGAAAAAAATGTTTTTTGAAAGATGATACTATCACTTTTTATTGAAGTGAAAAAATATAAAAACATTCAACTTATAAATGTCATAAAAAATTCTTTGAAAAAATTTTAGTAAAAATATGTACTGATTTTCTTAGTAAATCCGCAATAGTACAAGAACTAGCACATTGAAGTATAATTTTTTTTCAATGCGCTAACACGCAAAGATATAAGCAACAACACGATACCAACATAGTTTCTGTAAGATACATAATTAGAAAGTAATTGCTGTTCGAACATGACCCTCATAAAAATTGATAAAATGAAATAAAACTCAGTACTGTACTTTCGATAATATTCAATGATCAAACAAATAAATTAATCATAAAAATTGCTCAAAATGGCCGCCTCTGCTCTGTAGACAGGCAGTGGCCCTCATGACGACCTGTCTTGTAGCGTAGTGGTCATGTTCGAACAGCAATAACTCTCGAATAATGTAACCTACAGAAATGATGTTGGTGTTGTATTGTAGCTAATATCCTTGCGTGATAAATTATCGAAAAAAATTATACTTCAATGTGGTAGTTCTTGTACTATTGTGGATTTACCTACAAAATCAGTACATTTTTCCACTTGAGTTTTTTTAAGAATTTTTTTATGGCATTTTCAAGTTGAATGTTTTCATATTCTTCTACATTAGTGAAATGCTGTAGTATCACCTTTCAAAAAACATTTTTTTCACATCTGTAGGACCTTAATGTCCAAAGAAATCGATATTATTTGGAAGGATCAACGAAAATAAAGAAGTAGATTTAGAATGGGAGCTACTCAAAAACTAAGGGGGTAAACTTCCCAATGTGGGTGTTTTTGTCGATAATATTAGGTATATTTGATACTTTTGAATTATCTCTGAGTCATGACCAAACACACTGTATATGGAGTACCTTGGGAGTGCGGTACAGCCTATATTGGAAAAACGAAACGTCCCTTAAATGTTCGAATCTGAGAGAATAAAAAACTAGCCTGACTTGAAGATATTGTTAAGTCAAAGCTTTCCCAATAGGCTTTGAATAAAGACCACAGGGTTTTATAAGGAAAAACTTTCGTAATATCAACAGGAGAAAAACTAAAACAGGGAAGCAGCTTTCATGTCGATAACCGAAAATCCCATCAGTCAACCGTCTGTTGATATCAAAAATGTCGACTGAAAACTCTCTCCATTCGAAAAAATATATTTGAAAAACATAAAATCCAATGAACTGAATTGATGATAAGGAAAAAAGGTAAATTATAGACATAATCAAGAACTTGGAGAAACGAGAAGGAAAATTGTCTTGCAAACCTGTTGAAAATATATTGAAGCGGAATTTTCTCGCCATTGAAGAATTTCAAACATGTTCATTTATGCCGAGGAATTCCTTTTTTCCGAGAAATCTCATTTTTTTCAGAAATGCCACGCAGTTCTCCCGTTTCACCCTACCTGCGCATTAACGCGATCAAGCTCGTCTCGGAATTTTCCTTTTCACAAAGAAAATCCCGACGAATGAATGGGGTCATAATTTCTTCCTTTCTTTCCGGAGTGACGGATGATTTTCGACTTTCAAATATTCATTTGGAAGCCGTAAAAGGGAATTTCATGCAATCAAACATCTTGCCTTTGCAGAATTCACGATAACTCATCAAAATTTGATGATTCTCACTGGTGAAAAACGGAAACACGTAATACGCAGATATTTTTTCGGATTTATGTTCGCCCCTTGTGAATTTTTAGGGACAGGAAGTTGGATAATTTATCTGAATAGAGTTTCTCGGCCACCATCGAGTCGAGGAGTCGAATTTGTTATAGATTATATGTGGTCTTCGAGCCATCTTTCTCCATAGAAACCCAATAGGTTACAGATGTTACCCTTCAGTTTGATGCTTGTTTCAGGTGGATGAAAAAAATTAGTAGAAGGTTCCAATTTTGTCGGTCTTCAGCTTATTTGCTAGATACAGTATAATCGTTTTGCCCAAACATTCGAAATTTTGAACAGAAAATAGTCTAAATAGTTCCTTTCTGTTCCATATTTTAATCAGTTTATTTGTTTTTACAATAATTTCAAGGTAAGCAAGAAAAATAATATTTTTTCAATTTGGATTCCTGGCCAATCGGAAATCAAAGGAAACAAAGAGGCTAATACACTTGCTAAAGAGGGGGCACGAATGTCACTCATTGGCAATGGGAAAAACTCTAGCGGAATCTACCAGGGATGGATCGTTCTACTAAATTTCTTCGGAACTTTGAAACAGCAAGATCCGAAAGATATCTGGATCTTGGTAAGAAACTATTATACCTCCTCACTGGTTTTCTCACAGGATACTGTCGCCTCAGGAAGCACCTGTCGAGGATGGGATTATCGGACACTGACGAGTGTAGGTTCTGTGGAGAGGAGGAAGAAACCCACATTGACCTAGTCACGAAATGCTTCTGTATTGCGAGCCTAAAGAGAAAATGCCTTGGGGGAGAAACTTGTAAGAGTGAGGACCTTCACACATATTGGATTATACCAGATCTCTGGAACTTGAAAGCGAGCTGTGTAGGGTGTGATCAGAACAGCTCTGTAAGGGGGCACAATAGACCTTGAGGTTGCAGTGAACTGTAACACCTTCGTAAACTATAACTATATACAATGTTTCCAACAAGTTGAACAACAGAGCTTCTCTGTGATCTTGGAAAAGACCAATATAAGGCAGCGGTCTAGCAATGGGAGTTGAATGACAGAAATACCCTGGATTTACTCAAGCCGAAAAATTTGATTGATTTCAGCTACCTATAACGACGAATATTCTAATAATAGTAATAATAATAATAAAAATTGAAAGAAAGAATGAGACTGACCCTCCAACAAAAAAAGGACTTCAGCCTTAAGTCAATATAAGTTTGGCATATTCTGAAGACAATCGAGAGGACGTATTGCCTTAGTATCTCGGACATTCTGCTTTCTTGAAAGCCTATGGGACCGTTATTCCCAAACCTCTAAGATTCTCATGAAAATTACGCTCGGAATGATTAATGAGGGCATTGATGTCCAAAAGTGATGTATCACATTATTTTCATCAGTTATTAACAGAAGTTTTCTATGTCTTCCGATATATAAGAGGCTTCATTTCCTTCCGTTATCCGCTTTACTACAGTATCTACATGAGAACGGCGTAATTTGTAATGATCCCGGAGAGTTGTATTCAATTTTTGTTGAAACCTTCCCGAGACCTGAATGTCGAAAAGATATTGCCCGGTTGGTCCCCTCCGCGTATATTTGGACATCTGCCGAATACAACTCGGATTATATTTCGGTCTGCAGAAGATCGGTCGACTGGTAGGGAAAATCTTGTCCCTAGGGAGGCTGAAAACAGACTCGCAAAAACCTGAGAAGATGGGCATCTGATGCATGCTCCATTCAAGATAGGAAAACACGCCGTTATTCCTGGCAGAATCATGTTTTACAGTATTCAATTAGAGCGCGTCGACCTTCATCACGATCTTATCAATTAATTTCGGGGGACACAATTAATTTATTCCACGCTGATGAAGTGGCCTGTCCATACGTGTGCCTATCAATTTCACACTGGCTAGATAATACTGTTATCAACAAGAGAAGTTTGTACTCCGACACTACTACAAGCCATGCTCATTATGCGAAAGACTTCAGGATGCAATACGCAGTAATGAGTACACAACTTTACTGTTTATCTCCTCCCGTGTACAGGGTGACATAAAAACAAGAGTACTCGATTTATCACAACAATTTTTGTCATATGTAAACGATACACTCACTGAATGTTTTTGCGAGTGATCCGAATTCTTTCTTACAATATCGAAAGTAAAGAATCAGAGAGTCTGGTCCTCTCTGAACAATTACATCTCATCTGCGAACCTCCCTAGTGATGTAATGATCAAGAAAGTAAGCACTGAGAAAAACTTCAGGACATTGTTAGGTAAAAGAGAGGAATGGGAACGGGATTACACCGACTATAACCTCAAAGAAAATACCGTAAAATGGTATACACATGGTTCCAAAACCTCTACAGGAGATGGCGCAGGGATATACGGCTCAAGTCCAAGTGAGCACTGTCGCTAGGCTTCTGTATGAGCGTCTTTCAAGCGGAAATCTTAGCTATTGAAGATGTTTAGATATAAATCTGGAAAGAAACTATAAGAAGTGCGATATAGCCATACACTCAGATAGTCGAGCTGCTAGTATAGCACTGAGCTCCTAGGTCATCGACTCAAAGATGATCTGGAAGGTAGGCAAGAAGAATAAGGTCTTTTTAATCTGGGTTCCGGGCCATTCGGGAATCAAAGGAAACGAAGAGGCCAATTCACTCGGCAAAGAGGGCGCACGAATGTCACTCATTGGCCCAGAACCCTTCTGTGGTATAGGTAAATGTACCTATAAGAAGGAGTTTCTGGAGAAGGAGAAAGCCGAGAAGGAAAAACTCTGGTGGAATCTCCCAGGAATGGATCATTCCACTAAGTTCCTTCGGAACTTTGAAACAGCAAGATCCAAAAGATATCTGGATCATGGTAAGAAACAATTACACCTCTTCACTGGCTTTCTTACAGAACACTGTCGCCTCAGGAAGCACCTGTTGATGATGGGATTATCGGACACCGACGAGTGAAGGTTCTGTGAGGAGGAGGAAGAAACCCCCATTCACCTAGTCACGGAATGCTTTGGCATTGCGAGTTTAACGAGAGAATGCCTTGGGCGAGAAAGTTAGGAACTAGCCTAACGGGATATGCTCTCAAGTCGGCTTCGATAGACTTCAGACAAATGTAACAGCCTAAAATTACTGAGATTCAGCCACTGCTTGTATTTCAGTCCAAAGAAGAATGTGGCCCAAGCCAAAGAATGTGGTCCAAGCTAAAGAGCGAGAATTAATATTATTTATCTTGCAGAGTAAAACTTAGAAATCCCTGACGAAACACCCGATGGATCCGATGGATGCTCGCTCCTTCAGAGTGTAAATGATTTAACTGATCATACTATTCGTCTAAACCAGTATTGCTTTTACTTTTATCTATTGAAATACAAGACTTAACTCAACGACGAACAATTTTCATCAAAAATTAATTTGATTCATGAAGTCGATCGAACTTTTTCCGAATAGTAAATGTAGAAACGAATACAAAACTTAACACTATGTAATAAAGTTTCAATTCAGTATTCTATAAATCTATAACAGACGTGGAGAATCACTATTTCCTCACACATTGCTTTGATGCGGATGCCATAGCAAGTTCTATAGGTATTTTGGACGACAAGGACTGACGTTTAATAGCCGGTTTCGAACCGAACTTATACTACGTTTCACACGATGCCAAAGTTGCGATTCCAATTTCCCATAGTTTTCTACGTATCCCGGCGACTCTGCAGTGACTTCGTCGTTTTCCCCTAGGAACTAATGCTTCCACGAATTTGCGAAACAACTATTTACTGCTTCAGGACGCACATATTCCGAAGATTAATGAACTGACGCAAGTAGAAGCTTCCAGCAATTCATTTGACAGTGCAAAATATGAACCATCAATATGGGAATCACGCTCAATATTTCAGCGTAATGATTCAGTTTCATCATGCTTATTCGTTTCGAAACTTTCGACAGCTTTGCAGTCCACAGATTCTCGATTAGAGATAAATTGTTATGATGTCTGAAACATCGACCAAGAAACTTTGATTTCCGCATTGGGTCGCTGTATCATTTTAGCTGCAAACGTGCACCGAAAACATTCTACTGAACCTCAGAAATGTTTCACCGTCAACGATATGTTTGTGTTTTTACATTTTCGCTTGATTGAATTTTACGCTTGCACTGAATGGATTTTAACTCGAACTCATGTATCATCAGTTACAGTATAAGTAACTCTGACAGCAAAAAACTTTAGAGTTAAGAAAACAGGAACATTAGAACAACATGAAAAATAGAGAATAGGGCCTTTTTGATTTCATCTACACCTGAAATTAGAAACAATGAAATTGCTTTAATTAAAGAGTTCATACTAGATAATGAATACCCACCAATTCTAAAGAAAGAACGATTTCATTTTCAGAACGAAAAATATCTAATCAAAATTCTAATGATGATCAGGTACCGTAAAGAACAACCAAATTTATTGAACGTCATTCCTTATATTCCTGGCCTTCCAGAAAAAATAAGAAGAATTGGTTCCAAATCAGCATAAGAACTGTTTTCAAAACACAAAATGATTTGAGATCCATTCTAACCAGAGCGAAACAATGAATGAGACACAAAAAACAAAAATTGTATTTACAATATTCCTGTATATGTGGAAAATCTGATACAAGAGAGACATCGAGCCCTTTGAGATTAGAAAACGGAAACATAAGAACAACATAAAAAATAGAGACATTACAACATCTCAAATCGCTGATCATGTACGTTCAAATAGCGGAGATCATTATGAGGAACTGGAACAACATAAAGATCCTAATGGGAGAACCTGATAATTATAAAAGGAAAATTAAATAATCCACATGTATTTTGTTAGATGAAGTAGATAATTTGGCCAATTGTTTTGTTGGAATAGATCGTATTTGAATTTATTTATAGAAGAAAGAAATGACATCAGGAAATTTCAAAATTAAAATCAACATCTCTATTTGTTGACAACCTTCATTGTCAATTAGACTACAAACGAAAAAACACACAATTCTGAAGATTTTACGAGTTTGTATGAAGAAGTTTTCTGCTATAGACATCGAAACGTTACATTGTCCTTTTCATTCATTTCCTTTTTCAGTTTTACTGTTAGGAAACAATTTTTTCAAGGCCATTTGCTCCTGACAAATGAGTGCAAAGATTCTCGCAGGAGCACTTCATCTTAATTGAAATTTTTCAATGATTTTTTTTTCAGAGACTTGGAGTGAAAACCTTTAAAGTTTTTTAGAAAACACATGTATTTTGTTAGATGAAGTAGATAATTGGCCAATTGTTCTGTTGGAAATAAATCGTATTTGGATTGATTTATTGCAGAAAGAAATGACATCAGAAAATTTCAAAATAAATGAATCAACATCTCTATGTGTTGACAACCTTCAAGTTCAATTAGACTGCAATTGAAAAACACCCAATTCCGAAGATTTCACAAGTTTGTCTGAAGAAGTGTCTGATATAGACACCGAAACGTTACATTATCTTTTCATTTATTTATTTTTTAATTTTACTGTTAGGCAACAATTTTTTCAAAACCAATTTGCTCCTGACAAATCAGTGCGATGATTTTCGCAGAAGCACTTCATCTTAATTACATTTTTCGATTATTCTGTTTCAGAGACTAGGAGTTGAAAATCATAAAACTTGAAAAAACTTCAAAAGCTTCAAATTCAATATTGCCCATTAACGAATCGTAATGAGTCCCAGTTGGCTGGAAGTCTATTCTTACATTATGATGATCCAGAGTATGATATTGATTAATCCTTTCAGTCACCTGAAATTCCATAGGTCCCCCTCAGATCCACCCTGTATCCCTTACCGGAGAACCAGGATTCGGATTTGCCGTTCGAACAAAACGCCCGCCCACCAGGAATGGAAAATAGAGCCATTTATACAAGGAAAACAGTTTTTCACCCAGCATCGTTATCACTTTTTCCATTAATATTTCCCCCATTTACCGAAAAAAATCTCCTGAAGGGTGGATTGGGATTTGAATAAAAAGTCATTTTAGCCGTAATTCCGAAGCTAGCATTAAATATGTTCTATTAAGTGAAGTGATTACATTAGATAAGGGGAACTCTTTCAGGAAGAACCGGCCAAATATGAACGGATATATCCAGCAGTATATAACACCCCTGTCCGCCATAATGGTTGTTATGATGGACGAAGTACTTTGGGGTGGTTACATTCGGCGAATTAAATTTCGATGAAGGATCAAAAGTATATACGTTGGCGGCCTATTCAATTCTGGAATGTTACCGGACATAAACTATGGGTTCGGATTTAATGAAATACATTTAGATTCATGTGGAGTCTTTTAATACAGGATTATTTATGTGCGATGGAACTGGCCTAGGGAGAGATGTAAATGTCTAATCTGTGATTCAAATATGAATCGATACTACCTATCGTTACATAAGTGATATTCGAACAGGGTGAAATGATATCGATTGAAATATAAGTATTCAGGGGGGATTTTGCATTTCTGAAAACTTTATAGGTTCTCAGTCTCTGAAATAGAAATAATTGAAAAAATTTTCAATTAAGATGAAGTGCTTCTGCGTAAATCTTTGCACTCATTTGTCAGGAGCAAATTGGTTCTGAAGAAATTGTTGCCTCACAGTAAAACTAAAAAAGGAAATAAATGAAAAGGATAATGTAACGTTTCGGTGTCTATATTCTTCAGACAAACTTGTGAAATCTTCGGAATTGTGTGTTTTTCATTTGCAGTCTAATTGACATTGAAAGTTGTCAACACATAGAGATGTTGATTCATTTAATTTTGAAATTTCCTGATGTCATTTCTTCCTTCAATAAATCAATCCAAATACGATCTGTTCCAACAGAACAATTGGCCAAATTATCTACTTCATCTAACAAAATACATGTGGATTCCTTAATTTTTCTTTTATGATTATCAGTTTAAGTCATTAGGATCTTTGTGTTATTCCAGTTCATCACATGATCTCCGCTATTTGAACATACATGATCAGCGATTTGAGATCTTGTAATGTCTCTATATTTTATGTTGTTCTTATGTTCCTGTTTTCTTATCCCTAAAGGTCTTGATATCTCTCCTGTATAAGATTTTCCACATATACAGGGAATATTGTAAACGCAATTTTTTGATTTTTGTGTGTCATTCATTAGTTTCGTTCTGGTTAGAATGGATCTCAAATCATTTTGTGTTTTGAAAACAGTTCTTATGTTGAATTTGAAACCAATTCTTCTAATTTTTTCTGGAAGGCCAGGAATATAAGGAATGATATTCAACAAATTTGGTTGTTCTTGACGGTTTTCTGTTTGTAGGTACCTGATTATCATTAGAATTTTGATTGGGTATTTGTCGTTCTAAATTTGAAATTGTTCTTTCTATAAAATTTGGTGGGTATTGATTATTTAGTAGAAACTCTTAAGTGAAGGCAATTTCATTATTTCTTATTTCTGGTGTTGATGAAATCGAAAGGGCCTCATCATAAAGTGATATGATACTGCTACTACAATCCCCTGATTAGGTGTATCAGTGGTTTAGTCATAATCCTAGAATTGTTGCGAAGTCAATTCATAAACTTTTTGCACCTAACGGAGAATGAAATTCTGTCCAATATCTACGCCTTTTCGAATAACTCAAATGAATTCAATCCAGAAATTTGTAATGATGAAGCTACCAAACCTAAAAATTGAATTGATACATAGACTATATATAGGTATTCTGTTTCAGAATTCAAAATCATCAATATGATGCTAGCTGAAATATGGTTCTGAAAACAACCGAAAAATATGAGGCATATTCCATTACATTGCCAAAAAATGTTTCAGACTTTTTTTCCATTCACTGATTTGAAAGATATTAATTCTATTAAGAACTGTGTTTCTTCATTCGTTGTTTCAATAACTTTCTCCGTTGGTTTAGAAGATTTTTCACCATAAGTGACCAATGTTTGATGAAAAGTGAAATTTATTTCCGAGATAATATCTTCCGCACATTTGTTAGTCCTCTACTTCCTACTTTACTCGGGGTTTTCATGCTTACTGTACAACTTTGCTTTCAACAATTCCTATTGCCATAAATATACTTTTTCATGTCATAAGCTCTGAAGAAGTGTAGGGTTAATTTGTTTTCCTAATCTCCCTTGCTACTCAATAATGTGATGATATTCCTCTCACTGCTGAGTTTTCTGTTGGTTTAGGCAGGTTACCAGATTAGATCAATCTAACCCTCCTTGCTGTTTTTCCATTGTATCTGCCCTTCCTGGATATTCAGGGATGGTCTCCACACAAAAAGGAAAACTGTGATAGTTCGATAAGCTTTGAAAAGACATGTTTTATGAACCATTTTTTTGTGTTCAATACTTAAAAATGTGTTAAGATTTACTGCTACTATTTTTTATTCCTGCATTTCATTAGTACTTTCATGGCTTTATTTGCAGCTTTCCCGACTGCTTGAATTCAGGAGATTCTTCCATGGAGTGTTATGTCTTAAATTTCAATGTTTTATTCCTGATAAACATGTATTTCCTTGATGAAAAGTTACTTCTTTCATTCATGCCTCTAAGGATTCACCCCAAATTTCTGAAAAACTTTTTAGGTTTTTACTCCCAGTCTCTGAAACAGAAATAATTAAAAAATTTTCAATTAAGATGAAGTGCTCCTGCGAAAATCTTTGCACTTTTTTGTTAGGAGCAAATTGGTTCTGAAAAAATTGTTGCCTAACAGTAAAACTAAAAAAAGGAATAAATGAAAAGGATAATGTATTATTTCGATGTCAATATCCAATACCTTCTTCAGACAAACTTGCAAAATATTCGGAATAATGGGTTTTTTAGTTTGCAGTCTAATTGATTGAAAAAAAAATACACAATTCCGAAGATTTTACAAGTTTGTCTCAAGAAGGTGTCTGATATAGACACCGAAACTTCACATTATCCTTTTCATTTATTTCCTTCTTTTAGTTTTACTGTTAGGCAAAATTTTTTCAAAACCAATCTGCATCTAACAAATAAGTGTAAATATTTTCACAGGAGCACTTTATCTTAATTGAAAATTTTGTAATTATTTCTGTTTCGGAGACTGAAAGTGAAAACCTAAAAAGTTTTTTAGAAATGCAGAATCCTTCCAGGTTATATTTCAATCGATATTCACCCCAAATCTCTTCATTATCAGGAATATTTTTTTTCCATTGCAGATGTTATCGGTTATATTTTGAGATCACTTTGTTTAAAAATGGGAGTCCTTCAAGTTCACTGATACCCAGATCTAATCAAGAAAATATACCACTTAAACGAAAAATTTTATCCACTTATCCGCCTATTCACAATGGCCTTATCCATAAAATATTAAAATGTGGAATATCTTCTAGATTGTGGAATATCTGAACATCCCCGAAAAGCATTCGAAGTCATCTGCACGCCCTTGTTGAGCAAAAACAATACCACTCTGTTCTTTTACAAACATTAACGAACAAACCGGATTAATAGCAGTGTCCGAAACAGGCATCAAAAGTTTACAATTTCTATGAAATGAACGGTATCTGTATAGTAAAGGGCATATAAATTATAGCTTTAATCTAAGCAACTACGTTAACATCGCTTTACTCTGTAATTGCCTTGTTAGAGTGGTTGGATATATACTTTGTTCTTACTCGTATATCGTTCAAATGCTACTAGTTTGTCATTATATTATAAGGTAGCTCATTTATTATACCGGCATTGATTATAATGGAGTTCTGCCGCTTGAATCAACACCTACTAATGTTTCTGCTCGCCAGAATTGTCATTCGAGCACCTTTATAATGGTATTTTGAGTAACTGATGCTTTGTTTATGTGAAACTTTCCGAAAGTTTTTGATAACTTATGGCTAACGGAAAGAACACATTGTAGTGAGTACACGTAAAAGTTTGATTTAAATTGAGCTTTGGTTAATGGACGAAATTTTTTAAATTTGAGTATGATATGTAGAAACATTATCAGGGGTTCTTGCATGATGAATACAATTGGGTTTCGTTACTGTCACAAGTTTTCCACTTTCATAGGGAAATTTCAGTTAATATTTGGTAATAAATAACACTGGTTTAATCTATGAAAGATGATACTCGGTATTATAAGTCTGTTGACAGTTCCTCGCACATCTGAGATTCTGAAATATCACTTAAAGAGCTGAAAGCTCCTGGTTTTATAACAGTTTTTTTTGGAAATTTCGAAGAGATTTCAAGTAGAAGGATTGAATTTAAATCAACAGAGTGGTGTGGAGGTACTTGAGGAACCTGCGGATTCATAAATTCAATTAATCAAAAATTTATGCAAATATCAATTCGAATATTTTTCCATGATCAAGAACAAAAACAACTCAAGATGTTTTACTTGATTATGAATAAAGAATCAATATTTGTGTGAGTTTCCGTTCAGAGGAATTTCGAAATTATCAAGGTTCTCTTCTCCTTTCTGTACATGCTTTATTGTTTTATATGCGTGAAATTTTGGCGCTTCAAGTGATTACTCCTCAGAAACTCAGATGTGTAAGAAGTTATCTACAAACCCATAATTAATTCTGAGATAATCAAACAGCGAACTTGTAACATTTTATGGCCAATAAAGTTCCTGGATTTGATCTTCCAAAGAAAATTTTGACTGTTTTTAAACTATAAGAACAGGTTATGGCCGTTGTAAGTGGAATTCAGTTGAGAGTCCTAGTTGTGAATGCGGAAAAGCAGTGGATACTAGAACATCTGATAAATAATTGTTCAATATTTGAATTTCAGGATAGCTTAAGGGCTATACATGAGTTACAGAGTCGTTTTTGAATTGTGCTGTTTACTTTAAATCGATTCGATAGAGTTTCAATCATTTTATTTTTGTGCTCCTTTTTTCTGCTCCGATTTTTTCGTTTTAGATTCAGAATTCCAAAGGCATCTTGGAGAGGGTTTTCGGTTGGACTCAAAAACGAAGAAATCCTTAATATTCAAATAGTTTTTGGGCTTTATTTTTGTAGGAACGGCGAGACAGGGTTTTTTCTACTGGGACTTTCCCTGAGCTCTGGTATCATGGGAAAAATTATGTATGGTTTTGCACCAACCTCAGTAAGGGATTTTTGTTTTATGTATTGTATTATGCTCTTGATTTCGAAAGAATATAATTTATATATATGGCCTGAGAACAATTTCAATTCACCGTAGGGTTGACTCCAAGAAATATAAGGTAACACGTTTCAGAGGAGAACGCGCTTCATATTTTATATCTCAATATGCAGGAAGGTTCTTGAGGTCACTCTTATAATGTTGAATTGGTTATGAAAGAAGAAGGGTGTGGACACTTGAGTCTTTTATTCAGTAGGGCATCTTGAATGATAATCTAATGGCTCTTCCTACGAAAGTTGGCGGATAGCGTCGAAAGTATAATGATCGGAAAAGATTTATAAAAGGGCCCATTCACACGTCAACTCATAATGGATCTCTCAGATCGTCCCGACGGCACCGTCGTTTCACATTTATAGCGAGATGATCCCTCCGAATTATTTCTTCAATCAAAACTGGATAACTATTGAATTTATTTTATGAGATTGTTATTATAAAATGCGCATATTATTGAAATTTTACATGAAAGTGCAGTAAAGTGATATCAGAAACTTTTTACCTACTTTAACACCTTTGCACTTCTCTGGAAAATCAATCAACTCTTATATAAATCAAAGATCCACTTTTGTTGAGTCTGTTGATCTGTGCTGAATAAGGACCACTGAAAATCCTACTTTTTTATGTAAACTAAACTGAAGGTGTTTCAAAGGTAACCTATAATGGGTGCCAGAGCATTGGGGTGTTGAGGAAAATAAAAAAGCCGATAAACTTTCCAAGGCTTCCAATGAGGTTGTCGGTTTTATCAACGCCATTGAGGACCTCCTTGGTTTTCCATAAATGAGTAGGGAAAAAACAAAAATCCACATGGTCGCAGTTCTTCTACAAAATATTTCGGTTCATACATAACTCCGAAATGTATATTTTCTAGATCAACAAATATTTCAAAACTTAGCTCAAGAACATCATGTTCTATTTAACACAGAATCTTACGCTCTTATTGATCTACCCTTCATATACATGTTGAAAAATCATCTAAAAATAACATTTATATGATATGGAATAAACTTCATTCATAATTGACATCCGACACGAAATTGGCGAAATGACAGATAAACTATTTATATTTATCAACATGAAACGAATAAAAAAATATCGAAATATAAAAATAAACACATTTAACGGTATTCATAACATGGAGCTAACCGTAAATACGACCAGGAAAGTTAATAAATATTATATCAAAGTTGTGAATGTAATATTGCATATGGCCGATTATCGATTCATCATATTTTATGGTACCTTTGGAACATGACATATCATTTAGCTACCAATTACAAAAGTTGAAAATTATTATTTAGTAGGCAATTGAAACGTTTTCGAATTATTAGTTTGTATATATTTTTAAACTGGAGATTCCATCGACAGCAAATTCAGTGTCTTTAGTATCACCTAGGCCATGAAGATATCAGCTTGCTTATCTGAAATGAAGATTGTACAGAAAATAAACCTTCCTCCTCACTAAACTCCTTGCTGTTCCCGATTCTTTTCGTTGACTGGTTAAGTACACCTCCCTGTATTCCTGCACAAACTCCTGTGACTTGAAAGCCTGTTAAATATCATCAACTCCAAGTTTTCCCGCTGAGAATCTGTCCTATCGAAGACGATGTTCAACTGAATAAAGGACGGTAATGGAAAATTGAGAATCCTGTCACATAAAATTGCACAGTTCATTATGAAATGGGTTACATTCATTGCAAGTTTAAATTGATGCCCACAGGCAGTATTTCGCACTGATGATAGAATTACCAATCCGACAGATGTGACGATCGAAACCTGTTAGCTATACGGGGGTGAAGAGTTAAGACTTGAGACGAAATGATCAAAATAACCTCATTTTCAAAATACAATATACATTTTTAATGCACAGTCACCTCTTCTCATACATTATGTTATGGAGGTAGCAAGAAAAGATTAGTTTAAATTTAGCAGAGTCCGTAAAACTCGAACATTTTTGGGTCATCGTGAAGCAGCTTGTCGGACCGCAATAAAGAAATTGGTGAAAAAATTCGAGCTGTTGAGACAAGTAAGTGATGTGAAGAATAAAACTCGTGCATCTCGTTCAAGAATAGCCGAGAATATTGCTGCTGTGGCCGAAACTGTTGAAAAACAGTTACTTTGAACGATATCGGAGGATAACTAATAATTTTTTTATGGCCAAAATTGAATAATTTTGATCTGGACAAAGTTTACTTTCAACAAGACGGCGCTACGTGATCTTTTGCGGGAAAAGTTTCCGGACCGTGTTATCTCTCGAAGAGGTGATCACAATGTCCACCGAGATCTTGTGATTTAACGCCTTGCGGCTTCTTCCTTTGGGGCCACGCAAAAGAGAAGGTCTACGCCAATAGCACAGCGTCGAATCAAGACCTCAACGATGGAATTCGTGAGGCTATCGAGGACATAGGGCAGCCACTTTCCGATTTGGTTATGGAAAACTTCATTAAAAGGATATGGTCCTGTAAGCGTGGTCGCAATGGTCATTTGACTGATGTTATTTTCCAATATTAACGGCATAGCTTCTTCTTTATAATGAGATCATTATTTGATCATTCATATTGAAAAATGGAATTTTTCTTTGAGTATCAAAATAACACCTCTTATTGGAAAACCCTTTAGAAACGAGAGGAGAAAATTGAAAGAGTCAGCTTTCATGTCAATAAATTAAAATCTGCATCAGCTAACAGTAAACCAATATCAAAATATCTGGGCTAAAATAATAAGATCTAGCCAAAAAAAAAATTTTGTTGATCAAAAACTGATCGAAGTCATGACTGTCGAAAATAATTAGTTTGATTTCTTAATGCTCATTAATAAATTTTCCTCTTAGCTCAGATATTTAAGTTTCACTCATCGTATGGCAATACGAAAAAAACCTCTTGTTCAAAATCCGTTCCATTAATAGCCTTAAACGTATTCTCATGCACCTCTTATATTGTTTCATTTAGGCGTTAAGTATTCAGTTTACACAATCAATTGTTAACTCGAAGAGAAGGACTTTTTCGATTAGTACGCGTTCTTCACTCGGAAAAACTTCACGCAGAACGTGTTTCCCCGAAATTGGTTCTTTCTGAGAGCGAGCCTGAGATATTGAATCGCCCGCTTGTCGAATCAACTTCGTGAAGTTGCAAAATAGTCGTAATTTTTGCAGCCATTCTAATTTCCACGCAAGGAAATTGACTGAAACACTTGGTAATGCCCTCGTAATCCTTCTGTGCCCCTGACTCCCAACGGATAATTTTGGCCCGTTTCCAGAAGCATTTCAGCCTGCCTCAAATATTACATCGTCCATTTTTATTCGAATTTTATATAAAGTTTCTCGTGCCTCCGTGGTGTGATATATTCCGAATTTAATTCGTTGTCTGTCTATCCTCGTTGAAATATAACTTGCGCTTCGTCATCTCCCTAATTTTACAGATCCCAGGTGACCAGAACCATTTCAATTTTCGTTGAGAAAAACCGAAGAAAGCGATGACGCGGTGTCAGAAGCTTTCGCTTGCTTCTTTATATTCGTAAACGATCATTCATATTTGAATATTCTGAAAGCGACTTTTCAATCTATTCGTTTATGAATTCAACTTTTTTTTCTAATATCAAACCTGGAAATTTCAAGTTTTGATACGCAACTTGAACCCTTCTGTGTTAGGTATATGTAAATGAACCTATCAGAAAGAAGTTTCTGGAGAAGGAGAAAGCCGAGAAGGAAAAACTCCGGCGGAATCTCCCAGAGATGGATCATTCCACTGAATTCATTCTGAACTTTGAGACAGCGGGATCCAAAAGATATCTGGATCTTGGTAAGAAGCAATTACACCTCCTCACTGAATTTCTTACCGGACACTGTCACCTCAGGAAGCACCTGTTGAGGATGAGATTATCAGACACTGACGAGTGTAGGTTCTGTGTGGAGGAGGAAGAAACCTCCATTCACCTAGTCACGGAATGCCTTGGCATTACGAGCCTGAGGAGAGAATGTCTTGGGCGAGAAACTTGTAAGAGTCAGGAACTGACCCCGTTGAAGCCTTCACAGATATTAGATTTCATTAGATCTCTAGAACTTGAAGGCGAGCTCTGTGAAGGGTTTGGCTAGAACAGCTCTATGAGGGGGCACAATAGACCTTAAGGTCGCAGTGAACTGTAACCCATTGACGATTTCCTTGCATTTCCATGAATGAGTAGGATAAAGAACAAAAGATCTATATGTCTGTAGTTCCCGGAAGGCCTGGTCATAGCGACTACAGTTCTTACAATAGTAATTTCATTATATAACAACAAGTTTGTGCGATTTGATTCCTTCAGACTTCTTATTTTGAAGATATCTACCACAGACTACTGCAAAACTCAAAGATCATTCAGAAAATCGATCATCCTTCACAAACACTCCACTCCAATCAAATTGAAAGACAGAAGGGACTCTATGAAAACTTTATGTGAGAGTTGAGTTTTTCAGTTGCATTGCAGTTATGCGCTGCAGACGTTACTCTTGATCTGAAGCTACTGCATTTATCAATCGCTGTGGCAGCAGATTTCGCATTCATGGCGGTGAACAGCAAAATACCAAGGAATTCCTCACGTCCCATCATCTTCCCTTCATCGAGGTTGGGTTAAGTGCATCACGGTCGCTACACTCATGATATATAGCGAAAACCTATTGCGCGCCAAACTTTTATTACAATCGCACATTTCACACCCCTTAAATTCAGCTTCACCTATGAGCTACTTCCAGGAGAATCGATTCGAGATATTTCGTCTTTTTCATTTCACAGAAACGATCTCGGCATACTGATGAGATGACTTGAGTACTTGAGGAAATTTGCATGTACGAGGACCGTGTGCAATTTTCTCTGTGAAGGTGTTAAATCAAATATGAGCGAACCCAAATTAATTTATGTGCGTCCTGAATCCTGTGTATCAGTCGATGAAATCGAACGGAACAACGAAAATAGCTCATAGAGGTTAAGTTGTGGCTATGACGTAGATGTTAAATGATTCAATATTCAGGTTTTCCGCTTTTTATTTCTATATCTAAATACGAACAATTTATGTATGCTTCCACTTGTATCCAGACATACAATCATCTTCACAAGAAGCTTTTTGGGATGACTTGGTAGCATAAGGAATCCTACGATAGTACCATGATCTTGATGTGCACTAGCACAGTTCGCAATCTCCCATAGCTGCTATTATTAAGTTATCTCAACCCCGAAGTTATTTGCTACTGATGCATCATCACACAAATGTCTCCAATATTGTCTCTCAAATCAGAAAAAAGGACGAATACAGCAATCAAAAGAGTGTAGGCTTTTTGGAAACTTCGCTGCCATCAACATTGTTTTGATGCCTAATCAAATTGTAATAGCCAGTTATCAAAAGATGGCAGTTAGGGAATGGAAAAAGAAGATAAAGATTAGGTGGCAAATGGTCAAAGGACATGAACCCTTTCTCACTCAACTAGTCTTCTCACTCACTAACTGGATTCGTGTTTTCTGAAATCGGAGCAAATGATGGAAGAAACACCTAGGAAAGTATCAGAGTTCATTGAGACTTTCCTGCTGGAATAGTGCACAACACAGGTTGTAAAAAGAATCTTAAAGTCTAGGTGCTGCAAGATATACTCAACCTCATCGCCTCTCCTCTTATCTTATCTGATATAAATCTAATCAACTGATGCCTCATTTAACACCCCTTTTATTTGAAGGTATCCTCTCCTATGAACAAACGCTCAGAAAAGAGGGCGACAACCAGACATTGTGTCCGACCAGACCAGATAATTTATCTCTCGAGATCCATTGCGTCCTTCTGGAGGGAATACCTTTAATCACCAACACGTGATTATTGTGCACTATAAAAATAGGTACACAAGCAGCTGCCCCGTTTCTTTATTGCGCGCCGTCGAAATTACTTTGACAGCGGAATGGAAAAACGCCGTGAAATAAAGAACGCTCCTGAGATGTACCGAATGACGGTCTTAATCACCTTCTCGTCGGTATTTCGCTGGAAAATCAAACGTTCCGAACTTAATTGAAAACGACGGTGATATAATTGAATCTTCAGGCTGCATTCCTGGATTTGAATCGGTCGAACGTTGCCCTGCGGTAGGATGCATTGGTTTTTTCCGCATTTAAACACGTTCGGTCCATGGCAGCGCTATCATTTCATCCATAATTTACCTTTTCATTGAGAACCTTGGTGCTTTTTTGTCTATTCAGCTTTTCTGTACAGAAAACCATATAACCCAGTGACCCCAATTGGAGAACAAGACCGTAATGTTCAATAAACAAGCAAAGTTCTGAATATGCCTCGATTTAAAGAAAATATCTTCGACGGGAATTATGCCAGAAGTCTAAAGGTGTTAAATCGTGAGATCGTGAAGGCCAATTCTGGTCACCAAATCGGAAAATTACAGGAACAGCATTTCATTGTCCTCTGGCAGAGGTTTTTTAGTCAGTTGGAGTTTGTAAGCATGCAGCTGTGAATTTTAAGTGAGAATTCACTGAAAAGTGCCTGTTGAAATGTGCAATTCTTGTGTCTTTCTTTCACACCCTGGTGAACTGTCAGTTTCTGTTAAGCCAATTCTCATAATACTCTTTTCCAGGCGAAAATGTCCTGTAAAAAAACCAAAGAAGAGGCGTCACTTATTCTTGCTCAGATCCACATACTTTTGGACCTTCCATTTCCGTTTCTTTCTTCTTCAAAGACTATTTCTTATAGGTGCCTATATCACAGAAAGTTTCTGGGCCAGTAAGTGATGCTTGTGCTCCCTTTCTGTCTAGTGTGTAAACCTCTTCATTTCTTTTGATTCCTAAGTGAACAGAAACCCCGACATTATACGACAAGTGACAATAAAACTTTCACCACTTTAAACTTCGAAATACTTTCTGAAAATTGATTGTTAAAGTAGTTAGCTTTCCTCCTATACCTACTTCTGACAGCTTGCGTCATCGGCTTGTTTCTGGAAAAATTGAAAGCTCGAGTTCTCATAAGCTAAATCGAGCGCAAGGAATTCGGAGAAAGTAAGGGTAAAAAAAATATTTAAAGAGGGACCGGATATGTTGAAGGAAGTTTCCAGGTAATATAATAACGCGTGAAGCATCAGATAAGAATATCTCAGTTGTTGCCGAGCTCTTGGATTTACCAGGAAGCTCCTTTTATGTCTCACATTTGAACACAATATTAAATTATATCGTCATGTGCATATCCTTATGATGAAGAGAGTTGCGGGAAATTTTTTGTATACCTTAGAATTGTTTGTCTCTGAAAAGGTCGATGATACAAGTGAACAAGAAAGAAACCTTGATCATGATTAATAAAGCAACGTAGGCATACGTTTCACATTTCTAAAATGTTCAATTTCCAACGAAACAAAACTATAAAATATTGCCCACACATGAACATGAAAAAATCATAACAATTTCAGTGAGAAATCCATATTCCAATATATCTATTTTAACATTACTCGAGGGGTCTGAAAAAGGATAGTTACCACTGGGAGTACATCAGAGTCCAGGAAATGGAATGAATTCCGCGCAAGAACATGAATGCCGTTAGCTGAGAAGCACTAGATATTGAATCATGCTGAGGTAGTTCTATTTTATGCCACTTTTGTGAAAAAGTATATCGAGATTTTCTGGAAAACCGGATGATATGGAATATACATTTAATATCCTTCGGGTGATCTACATAAACACCCTGGCATCATAGAGCTCAAACCTCAAGATATGAGGAATATATAAAACGTTCGTGGAGTAATATCAAGGTTGATGTTGATAGATTTTTTTATTACTGCCATACAGCGAAACGCTTCAGAATGGTGGTAAGGAACTGCAATTCCATTTATGGTATCAGATAACTCGATGTATGAACTTCAATTTTGAATAACTTCAACAGGGCGTCTCAACAAAATCCAACCAGGCAGATATCAATAAACAATATCGATTGAAATATATTCTGGGAGGATTCTGCATTTCTAAAAAATTTATAGGTTTTCGCTCCCAGTCTCTGAAACAGAAATAATTAAAACAATTTTAATTGAGATGAAGTGCTCCTGCGAGAATCTTCGCACTTATTTGTCAGGAGCAAATTGATCTTGAAAAAAGGAAATAAATTAAAAATATAATGTAATGTTTCGGTGTCTATATGAGACTACTTGTTCAGACAAACTTGTAAAATCTTTGGAATTGTGTATTTTTCCGTTTGCATTCTAATTGACCATGCATTTTGTCAACACATAGAGATGTTGATTCATTTAATTTTGAAATTTCCTGAACCACATCTCTATGTGTTGACAACTTTCAATGTCAATCAGACTGCAAACGAAAACATACACAATTCCAAAGATTTTACAATTTTTTCCGAAGAATGAGTCTGATATAGACATCGAAACGCTACAATATTCTTTTAATTTATTTCCTTTCTTAGTTTTACTATTAGGCCAACAATTTTTTCGAAACCAATCTGTTCCAAGTAAATTAGTGCAAGAGTTTAAGCAGGAGCATTTCATCTCAATTAAAATATTTCAATTATTTCTGTTTCAGAGACTGGCAGTGAAAACCTGAAAAGTTTTTAGAAACGTAGAATCTTCCCAGATTATATTCCAATAATTGATATCTACATCTGAAAGTGTATCTTGTAGGCGAACACCCTGTACATCCGGAAATCGATATGAAACTAACTAGAATTTCTTAGGACCAATTTGCTATGGCATGGAATGAACTGATTAAATCTAGTGTGGCCTTAATTGGAATAGAATCCCTGGATGATTTCTGTATGTGCTGCTCATGAAATTGATTTTTGCTGGTCAGGTTTCAATAGTACATTTACATTTTCAATATCTCGCAAAGAGGACACAGCGAACATACTCCAGGGTATCCTTTCTAATTAAGGAAATATAACTTGTCATCAAAATTGGATTCTCGTTGATTCTGTTCATACAATGTCGTACAGCAGTCGTAGTCTCAGGGATAAGTGAAACTCAGAAATATTCTATGATGGAAATTGAGATCAGAAGCTCAGCACCGAGTACTGGAAATAATCTGCTATCCAATTAACATTTGTTCGACAAGCTTCGGTTTATCTGAAGAACACTTAGATATAATTAGATTTCTATTTTTGAAAAATTTGGAGAATTAAGAATCCAATCGAGCCAAAATCCACATAAAGTTGCTAGAGCCAATTCAAATACATACAGAGTTGGGATCAAGTATGGAACATGATATACAGGTTGTTTTAAATCCCTCAGTTTTTAATAATTATAGAATATAGAAATCGTACTCAATTCGTCTAGGTATTTTGACATTTAAGGAGTGTAATGACAGATGAATTACATTTATAAAAAATGGCATCGTGCAAGATACAACAACGCATTCAATTGTTGAATTAATTCAAGAAAATATTTGAAAAAAGTTTTTAGGTAGTCCATCTGTATACAGTGTGTTCTGGCACGAGTTAGCGATAATTTAAGGTCATCAAATATACCTAATATTATCGACAAAAACACCCAAACTTGGAAGTTCACTCCTTGGTTTTGGAGTAGTCCCTATTTTAAATTCACTTTTTTATTGACCCTTCTAAATAAAATCGATTTCTTTGGACATAAAGGTCCTACAGATGTGAAAAAAATGTTTTTTGAAAGATGATACTACCACCTTTTGTTGAAGTATTACAATATAAGAACATTCAACTTGAAAAAAATGCCATAAAAAATTTCTTTAAAAAAGTTCATAGTGAAAATATGTACTGGTTTTCTCAGTAAATCCGCAATAGTACAAGAACTAGCACATTGAAGTATATTTTTTTTTCAATGATTTAACACGCAAGGATACAAGCTACAAACAACACATCATTTCTGTAAGTTACATGATTTGAGAGTTATTGCTTTCGAACATGACCCTATGAAAATTTATAAAATAAAAAAAACTCAGTACTGTACTTTCGATCATTTTTATGATTAAAACAAACAAATTGATCATAAAAATTGCTCAAAATGGCCGCCTCTGCTCTGTAGACAGGCAGTGGCTTCATGGCAACTGTCTGGGTCTTTTGCACGCGTAGTGATCATGTTCGAGCAGCAATAACTCTGAAATTATGTAACTTACAGATATGATGTGAGTGTGTGTGTTAGCTAATATCCTTGCGCGTTAAATCATTGAAAAAAATTATTATTTTTTGAACGACACAATAAAAAAGGTATGTTCTTGAAAAAAAATTGATAGGGCTTGACGCCTGGCATCTTAATTCTTTCTTCCGACTTTCAAGCATATCTCAAGTCAACATTGGCATGTACCAAATACCGTCAACAGAATAAAAAATATCCATTCCTTTTCGAGAAAAAATAAGTTACCAAGATAAGTGAATCACCTGTACACGTATTGACTTCCAACTCTCTCACATTACAATTCCATTGTCCCAGACGACTGTAATCGTTCAAGCCGCTCTGGAGCCGAACTTCATGCCGCTGGAAGACGACCCTCCTCGCAGATATCGAAACTTCAATAATTTTCGACTTGGAGAAATTAACCGAATAATTCCTGGCGAAATTGATTGTCGTTCCCAAAACACAAAACAAAGGGGGTAAATTGCTTACGGCAATCAACCTACTCAACTTAATACAGAAGTTTTGCGGATAAGTTTGCGAGAGATCGTTGTTGTTTGTTATGTCGCTTCGGTTAAGTCACAGTGCGGAAACGAGTCTCGACTCTTCCTGCCTACAGACTCATTTTTCCACCTAACAAAAGAGACGAACCGACCATTATTTTCGACGAACAAATGGTGGTTACGAAATGGATACGAAATATCACTTGCAAAATAACAAGGTGATTTAATTGCAACATTTTGTCTAATGAATCAGATCTGAATTGCACGAGAATTGCCTTTTAGATTTTGGGATTAGGGAACAAGAACGAATCTAATCATCGAGAATTGCTTTTATGTCTTCAAAACGTTTTCCAGGAAGATCCTCAGACTTCTGCATGAGTCTGAACCAGTTGTTAAAGCACGTTTGCCTTTTTGGGGTATACCCAAAACATTCTCAAAATCTGTAGAAGTCAGCACTCTATTGGAAGAAGGAGACACTTGCTGTCTACGTATGCTCGACCTGGTAATTGGCCAAAGGACATAAACCCTTTCTCACTCAACAGCTAGGAGCAAATAATGGAAGAAACACCTAGGAAAGTATCAGAGTTTATTGAGACTTTCTTGCTGGAATAGTACACAGTGCTCGGCTGTAAAAAAAATCTTAAAGTCTAGGTGCTGCAAGATATACTCAGCCTCATCGCAGCTCCTCTTATCTTATCTGATATAAATCTAATCACCTGATGCTTCATTTATCACGCCTTTTATTTGAAGGTATCCTCTCTTATGAACAATTGCTCAGAAAAGAGGGCGACAACCAGACATTGTGTCAGACCAGACCAGATAATTTATCTCTCGAGATCCATTGCGTCTTTCTGGAGGGAATACCATCAATCACCAACACGTGTCTAATGAATCAGATTTGAATTACACGAGGATTGCCTTTTAAATTTTGGGATTAGCTAACAAAACGAATCTTAATCATCAAGAATTGCTTTCATGTTCTTCAAAAACGTATTCCAGAGAGATCCTCACCCTTCTGCATGAGTCTGAACCAATTGTTGAAGCACGTTTGTCCTTCTGAGGTATCCTCGAAACATTCTCTAAAATCCTAGGAAGTGAGCACTTTATTTTGAAGATAGAGATACTTGCTGTCATGTATGAGCTCAGGAGTGTCCTAAAATAAATCTCAAGAAAGGGCATGTCTACCGACAGCCAGGCCAAGGTAAAATTCTTGGAATCACACTACCAGGAGTTTCTTCTGACCTGGAAGTGCCGTAACACACCATAAAGTGACTCTGTTATGGGTACCAAGTTATCATGGTGTTGAAGAAATGAGAAGCCGATGAAGATGCGAAAAGTGCATCAGGGTTAACACCTGCTGGACATAAGCCTTTCTGTGGGCTTGATAGAGACTAAGGGGCCATCCATAAAGTACGTCACACTAATTTCATGAGTTTTTGAGCCCCCCCCGTCCTTGTCACAGGTGGTCACATTTCTGAGACCCCCCCCCTCCTTGTGTGACGTCACATGTTTTACAACTTCTTCCTGAATATGCTGTTTTTTTATCAGTCGCACTGTATGTTTCGTATAATCTACGGTAAAGATTACCTAAATCTATCTTTTTTTCATTTTGAACTTGATTATTGAACTACACTACTGGAAAAAATTAAAGATCAAGAAAAAATTCCAAATTTTCGTCAATTTTCAACATGCCGTAACTTTGAGAGGAATGGTCGTACAAGGAATTTAAAAAGAGGAAGTTGTAGCTCCAAGTGTCTAGTTTTTGGATTAGAACTTCAAAAATTCCAAGTTTTAGTGGTTTTTGAGTAATGATAGAAAAATCAGCAACAAAAAAATCTCAAAATTTTACCACTTATTTTTTTCTTGTCTACGAGCATGGAAATTTTATTTTCTAATAATCGTTATAATGATGAGATACTTTGTTAATTCAGCTTTAGATTATGTTTTTATTGATCTCAATACGTCCACTTCTCGCCGAGATATCGGTCTTCAAATGGAAAAAGATCCATTTGTCTTTGATTATCGATTTCTCAGCAACCATGATCGCACAGAAAATTGAAGGAGGGTTTCAAGACCTTAAATGAACTCCTATTATTGAACAACCATTGCTTATTCATAGGAATTTTTTTTCTTCATGTCACATCAATATAAAATTTAACAAAAAAAGGGCTTTTGGTGGTTTCTTGGAAAATCTACCGCTGGATCGAAAATGTTGAGGAAACCAATACCATTAAGTGTGACTTTTACAGTTCAATATGTTGATAAAAACCTTACGAAGAGCCAACTCAATCCAAGAGCCGTTTTTTTGTTAGACAGGATTGAATTTTTGAAAAAAAATAAGGATCACGTTTTTTGCTCTGAGAAGCTCATAATCTTTAAAAAAGGCAAAAAAGAATTTTTTTGAGCTTTTTCCACATTTTATTTGCAGATAGTACATAAATTTCAAAAAAATAAAAATAAAATAAAATTTTTATTAATTTAATAACGGGTATTGCCACCCCTGTTTTCAATAACGGCTCTCAAACGTTCAGCCATGTTAATGGATCCTTTTAAATTTGAAGACCGATATCTCGTCGAGAAGTGGACGTATTGAGGTCGATAAGAAAATAAATTAAAGCTGAATTAACAAAGTATCCCATCATTATAACGATTATGTAAAAATAAAATTTCCATGCTCGTAGACAAGAAAAAAATAAGTGGTAAAATTTTGAGAATTTTGTTGTTGCTGATTTTTCTATCGTTACTCAGAAATCACTGAAACTTAAAATTTTTGAAGTTCTAATCCAAAAACCAGACACTTGGAGCTACAACTTCCTCTTTTTTAATTCCTTGTACGACCATTCCTCTCAAAGTTACGGCATGTTGAAAATTGCCAAAAAATTTGGAATTTTTTTCTGATCCTTTAATTTTTTCCAGTAGTGTATGTTTATATCCACAAAATAGCACAACTAAAAAAACGACGTCGTTCACTCAGCGAAAGCAAATTGTCGAATGAAAGATAGAAACAAAAACATTACCTACGCGAGGTGCGGTATTAGTCAAACGGCTCGTCGGCGATCGGCACGTGTCAGAAGCGGCCATGAACTGTCAACAAAACAATTTAAACCGTATTGCCCTAAAGATAGAGTTGGACATATTTTTTAGTTTAATTAATATTTCAAATTATGCGATTAGTACCTCTAGATTTTGAAATGTGATGTCACGAAACTTAGGACCCCTCCCACCCCTTGTCACACCATGTCACACTTTGTCGACCCCCTCCCTCCCCCTTTACGTGTGACGTACTTTATGGATGGCCCCTAATATAAGAGAGTAGTCAAGCAATGGGAGGTTGATAACAGAAAAACCCTCTAGAAAAACATTTCTGGACTTACACAGGCCAAAAATATCCTGATGATTCCACCTATCCATACCAGAAAACTGCTGAAGCTATCACGAGTTGAGCTTCAGATGATGGCGGGACTGCTGACAGGGTACTGTTGGTACAAATATCATTTATACCTTATGATGAAGTCAGCAGATGAGAGTTTCCAGGGTTGGCTGAGTTAAGAACAATCCATATGGAGAAACCGGTCCTGGATACCCAAGAGGTAACGACCAAGGCTCTTAGGGGAGTTGTTAGTTTTATCATCGCCATTGACGATCTCCTTGGGTTGCAGTGATTGAATAGGGTAGAAAACAAGAGCTCCAGATGAGCCTAAACAACCTAAAAGAGCCAGATTGGTATGAAAACCTACACAAAGTAAGGCAAAAAGCAGTACCTTTCGGTTATGCTAGTACGGCTAGGAAGTTTGTAGGTAACGATGGACACAAGGAGCAACCATGGAGGGAAACATTGCAAGGCCAACTAGCAGGACATCAACAGAGAAATCTGGGACCAAGCAACGATGGACGAACAACCCAGGACAAAAAGAAGGAGAACACCGAACACCTCAGAGCTCAATCCCCCTGATACTTGCTATCCTGGAAGAGTGAATTTTCTTCGTCGCAGGGAGTATGATAGCCGATCACTAGGGTGTGTGAGGAATCAAGTCGATAATAATAATTATACTGTCAGGATTTCCGTATAAAAAATGAAATTAAAATTGTGTACGTTTTCAATAAAACTGCTAAGTGAGTCTTTCCACGTCTGATGTCACATCAGTGTATACAAGTCGACTTGGTCGTACAAACATGTTCCGTAATGAATCAGCGTAAATTATAACAGTGTGAAAACTCGAGGGGTGGGGATACCGCCATTCTTTCCATGTTACATGCAAACCCTCCCCTTTGTATGAAAAATTATATTCTACATTGAAAACAATGCACCTCGAATTTTCGACTGCAAATAAATCCCTTCTTCGCATACTGTTCGTGACTAAGCGATTACTGGAACTTTGAATAAATTTCACACGCAAAAGTTATTTTTTTATTCATAATTGAGACATTAACTCGCCAGGGATAGCTATTACCCGAATCAGAATTCGATGTATTTCGGTCTATCAGAAAATTGACGGTTAGCACCCGATATAGTGGAGATAACCTCAGCGTAGGGCTGGATCAGTGAAAGATTTCGTGAATGTAGAGCCTTGTAAATCTGGGCGAAAATCTGGGAAAACCCCTAGAAAATGTGATAGTTTCAAGTCGGGAACAAACCGAGCTTTCTGGGCCGAGGGAAAATAATGTTTTGAAAGAAAAGAAATCGATCACAATCGATTTCGCTTTTTCAACTTTATTTGGCACATTAGTTCCAGAATTCGATGTGTAGGTATTGAAGGTATTTCTGCTCATTCGGATTTCCAGTTCCTATTCAGTCTAATGGATAATCGTAAATATCAATCAGAGATACAGGAAACATATAACAAATATACTCATTAGATCTGATAGAAGATGTTCCAGTGAAAAAGAACTGTTGAAAAAATTACATTTATTCGTCTCAATTCAATGGTAATTGTTATCATGCCAAATGGCTTATAACCTTTTTTAGGCATCAACTACGGTACAAATAATTGGCAAAGATTATCTCAGAAACCACATCCACACTTCAATTGAGAATAAGTCCAGATGATATGTGTCATTTTGTGTTTACTAACGGGTTTTCCAATAAGAGGTGTTATTATGATATTCATAAGAAAAATTCTATTTTCAATATGAAAGATCGCATGTTTATTTCATTATTAAAAGAAACTATGCCGTTAATAGTGGAAAATAACATCAGGCAAATGACCACCACGACCACGCTTACAGGACTTTTCCTTTTAATGAAATTTTCCATAACCGAATAGCAAAGAGGCTGGCCCTATGTCCTCGATAGCCTCACGAATTCCATCTTTGAGGTCTTGAATCGACGTTGGGCTATTGACGCAGACCTCCTCTTTCACGTGGCCCCAAAAGGAGAAGTCGGAAGGTGTTAAATCACAAGATCTCGGTGGCCAATTGTGATCACCTCTTCTAGAGATAATACGGTCCGGAAAATTTTCCGAAAAAGATCAATGGTTTCGTTGCTTTTGTGACAGTTTTTGTGTCAACTGAACTTTATAAGCTTTAGGACCCAAATCTTTATGCAAAATACGTGTAATGACGTTTGTGGAATGCCTAATTCCAAAGAACGACGAGGTATGGATAAACCTGGGTTTTCTTCAACACTTTTGGCTGCAGCAGCAATATTCTCGGCTGTACTTGGGCGACGTGCACAGGTTTTATTCTTCACATCAACAACTTGTCACAACAGCTCGAGTTCCAAAAAAACACTTCTTATTGGAAAACCTTCTATTTAGATTGAAATTTCACTCATCTGGATTCAAAAACCCCAACAAAAGCGATTCTAAAAATATTTCGTATCGTATTATCATAGGAAGTTCTGAATCTCTGGAAAAAACACCCGTCAGATTGCATATCCAGTTGTTGTCTGGCAAATATAAGTCAGCAATCACCCTGTTCATAAAACATCTGTCATAAAGCAGAATGAATAGGAGGAAAATTACCATGGCAGCGAAAAATAATATATTATTGAACGACTGGATGGCGGAGGGGACAGTGAGAAAAGATAAGTATTTTCATCTGAAGATGCCGAAATCTTTCCGCTCGCTTGTGAAAGATAGTTTGTAGGAGAGATTCTATCTCAATACTGCTCGTCTCTCGGGACCCGAATAAGAGGATTGTCCGCCATTGGCCTCAGGCCAGACTGGCCAATATAAAGGATTCCCTCCATTATGGCTGCTCTCGCGATATAGGCCAGAAATGTATTTTTCTTTTTTCAGCCAAATTGAACTTTTTGATATGCCGGAGACGCGCAGAGTGAACGGAATTTTCCTCGCTGTTGAATAACATTTCAACAGGTTTTCGCGAATCCAGAATAGCCAATCGGTGAAAGTTTGCTCACAAGTATCGGTCTTAATTCGAATGTAAACGTAGAAATATTCATAACATCAAGGCCACGTCCAGTGAAAGCTTTTCTCCTTAAGACTCCTCGAAAGACTGATATAAATCTTCTTTATAAGGGGTGTTATTTTGAATAGCCCGCTATTTTTGGTAGATTTCACGTTTGCAGCTGTCATTGTTTGACATTTTACAACTATAAACTACGCCTTTAATAAAAATGAAAAGATACTCGATACACCTACAAAAACACATTGAAATTATCAAAATTCACTATAAAAATGGTGAAAATTGGGCAGAGACGGTTCGTAAAGCTTTTGGGTAGTCGTGAAGCACCTTGTCGGACCGCAATAAAGACATTGGTGGAAAATATCGAGCTGTTGGGACAAGTTGGTGATGTGAAGAATAAAACCAGTGCACGTCCCTCAACAAGTATTGCTGCTGTAGCCGAAAGTGTTGAAGAAAACCAGGTTTGTCCATTCTTGGTCGTTCTTTGGGATAGGGCATTCCACCAATGTCATTACACCGTATTTTGCATAAAGATTTGGGTCTTAAGGCTTATAAAGTTCAGTTAACACAAAAACTGCCACGAAAGTAACGAAACCATTGATCTTTTGCGGAAAAAGTTTCCGCACCGTGTTATCTTTCGAAGAGGTGACAAATGGCCACCGAGATCTTGTGATTTAACACCTTGCGACTTTTTTCTTTGGGGCCACGTGAAAGAGAAAGTCTACGCCAGTAGCCCAGCGTCGATTCAATACCTCAAATATGAAATTCGTAAGGCTATCGAGGACATAGGGCAGTCACTTTGCGATTTGGTTATGGAAAATTTCATTAAAAGGATATGGTCTTGTAAGCGTGGTCGTGGTGGTCATTTGCCTGATGTTATTTTCCACTATTAACGGCATAGCTCCTTCTTCACAATGAAACATCCGATCATTTATATTGAAAAATGGCATTTTTCTTTGAATATCGATATAACACCTCTTATTGGAAAACCCTTTATTTCGAACGGTAAAAAAGATAATAAACCAGTTATTTGGGAACTGTTATTTCTGTAAATGGAATATATACCGAGCAAAGATGTTATATTTCGTCTTGATCTGAACAATAATTAAGCAATGAACAAAATCATTTTATTTCCAGACTGTAACGGTTACCGAATAGCTTCAAAAACCGCATCTCTTAACGCACTTCCATTAATTTCCAAACAGCTCGCGGCTTGAGCAGGTCCAGTAAAACTGAGCAACGTAAGAAAAAACCAATTTCAAGTAATTTTTTTTCACGGTTTCTGGAGAAACCCGAAAGCAAGCAAGTTCGCGGAGAATAGATGACCCGGTTGAAAGTGAAAGTTCGGAATTGATCAAATTATAATGAGCCAGAACTTCCTCCATCGCCGTCAGGTGGTTTGGAACCCCTTCTTGGTCTTGCCGCTTCGATATACCACCACCCTTCTTTTTTTACCATGAATTTCTCTTTCACTTCATCAAACACGTCCAGTGCGCTGAAATATAAATGAAGAACGGGTTCGGGAGAGAGTCTGTAATCCTGTAGGAAGACGCGATCATGTGTACATCGAGATTTATGTATTGTTTGAACCCTTTTTTTTACACGAATAAATATAGGGAATATCGTCTGGACTGGGTGCCCCAGAAGTCGAAGTCTAGCCAATAATATGGTCTCACATGATAGGGCTCGACTCCGTGGTCAAATTCAATTCCGTTAGCACGATAACTTCCGAAAAGATTGTCCGAGGGACTTGATATTCTCAGGGCGAGTTCAATTCCTAAATACCTCGGTTAGGTTCGTTAACCAGCTATATTGTACAGGGTGTTACATAAAATACAATGTGTCTCCTTGTGCCTAGGATAATCATGGCGCCAATATCGAATAGATCTCCTGAATAATATAATTCTGTTTCATGATTGTAAACTAAGGAATGTAAGAAACCTCTCTGGTTTCCTCTCTTCAGAAAACTGAGGAGAACGTGCAGATTCAGAGTACTATCTCAATGAAAATGCGATTCAAATACGCGCTGACATATTTGGGGAAAATGAAAATTGCGGAGATCGTCGTTATAAAAAAATAAAGAGGAAATAAAAATTCTCGCCACAGTTTCAACTCCCTTCTTGAGGAAGCGAGGGTGGTGAGCGCGATAATGTACTCATTTCTTTTCATGACTTGTTCTAATTTAGCACTTTCAGCGACACACCTTGTTTCGCAACAGTCGCTTGTGGGTATTTCACGTGGAATACACGGAATAGCGATTCAGTTCGGGCATTTTCGAAGACAATTCGAACAATGTTTCAACAGATATTCAGAGTTGTCAGATAAATCCTTACAGTCCATAAATTTCAACCGATTCTGTGCCTTTGTCTCTCGAGGAAAAAGAAAGAAGAGCAAATAAAGGACCGACAAGGAGGTCGCCAGTCCCTTGAAACCGTGTTTTGAGAGGAAATACGAATGCTCCCGAAACTCAATAATGAATTGATTTACTTGATTCTGCTTCGGCAATACATACCAGAATACAGGGTGGGTTTCTGAGATGTTGTAGCCACAGGTTCCTCTTATCGAATAATTTATTTACGCGGTTGATCCTGACGAAACAGCGTATCAAATAGGTTTCTTCGAATAACTTCTTTGTTGAAATGATATCTTGCAAATGGTGTCAATTTTTGTCGATACACTGCGTTAATCGATTCATGAAGTATCGGACTACTTTGTCCAGTATTTCGTTGGGCTAATTGGCCATAGCCAAAAAAATGTTGTTCTTCAAGAGGGCAAGAGTTCTGGTAGGGTCGTTATAAAAATGTGATTTTAAATATCACCATGAAAAAATCGCAGGGGGCTTAATCAGGCGAATGCGCTGAAACCAAGGAAGAAGAAACACCTGAATTTTTAATATAACGTTCAGAAGTCAAGTTCCTTTTGTTCGAAAAAAGAAGGACCAATCATACTAACACATGATGGTGTAAACCAAACAGTGACACGTTATGAATTTAGGGGCTGCTCGTGAAGTTCTCTGGGGTTTTCAGCACTCCAGCACAGTCGTCTGATTTAGCCCTGTAATTTTTTATGGCAACATCCGGAATCATATGTTTATAACGATCGTCCCGAGACTCTAGCCCACTTGAAGAACAACCATTCTTTCGGCTAGCACCAGCATGCCCAATGACATACTGGACAGAGTTTTCTGACATTTCCGAAATCGATTAACGCAGTATTTCATCAATACTGAATACCATGTGCCAAAAACTGTGAATATTGTTATTGATAATGGAAAAATATATAAATCGATATTTGCACAAAGATAGTGCGTTTCACGATGTGGCTCAGAAGGTGAGGTGAATTTAGTCATAAACGTGTTATCTCATTTGATGTTCAAGCTGTACTTACCAATGATGTTCACTTTGCTGTTGTTCTGTCTCCTTTTGTTCTGCAACTATGTCTGCTCACATATCTAGAGAACATAAAATTGAGCTTTAAAATATTATTCGAATCAAAAATTATGTGCAAAACAAATATATTCGTTATGAATAATTTCAATACATTAATCCCACAGAAAACTCTAAAAATAATTGTATTTGTAATTATACAACTGCGCACAAAGTGGGGCATTTCGTTCATAGAGTTTTATTAGTTTCTTGAATGAAACAAGCCGAAAGGACATATAGTCTTTGGGCCAGTGCCTGTTTTTCATAATGATTACTAACAACCTGAATATTTGTGAGTAGTTTCGTTTTGACGAGACGCCCAACTTTTTCCACAACGAAAATTCTCGACAGTGAGAGCTAATACAGTATGGAGGACTCAAAATATTACTAACCGCTGATTTTTTTACTGTTGCTTAGCAAATATTTCCTATATGAACTGGTCACATTGTCCTACAATTGAGTTGTACGTTTTTCTAGTTCTCAAAAAATTGTACCACAGAATCCTTAATTAGAAATGAATACTAACAATTGACAATTTCCGAGCGTAGGACTGGAAAAACGTACCACTCAATTGTTGGACAATGTGACCAGTTCACAAAGGAAATATTTGCTAAGCAACAGTGAAAAAATCAGCCAGTAAGTAAAAAATTTTTTGGACCTAGTTGTTGATATTTGTTGGGAATGGGGGACGCTTTGATCTTCGCAGAGGAAAAAGTTAGGCGTCTCGTCAAAATGAAGCTACTCACAAATATTCACATTGTTAGTGATCATTATGAAAAACAGGCGCTGGCCCATGGACTTATATTCCAAGAAACCC
Source organism: Propylea japonica (assembly GCA_013421045.1). NCBI lineage: Eukaryota > Metazoa > Arthropoda > Insecta > Coleoptera > Coccinellidae > Propylea > Propylea japonica. The sequence goes on from CM024248.1 coordinate 23,837,615, forward strand.
TTTTACTGGCGTGAAATGAGCGTATAAAAAACAAGCGTCACACCCCTTTCTGAGTATCCCATAGTGGTTTTCCGATAATTCGGTTTCCGCGAATATGACAAATACGCGGAATATAGAATTTCACGAAGGAATTCAAGTGGGAACAATTCACCTCAAATTGGGGGAATTTCTCACATTAATCGGTATGCGTTCATCGAAAATGAGAGCAAACACTTCCTAAAGGAAACATTCGGACAATTCCGGCATAAGAATTCGAGCGAGGGAACGGGAACCCATTCAATCTCCCTAAGAGGTGAGTGTAAATGTTGGAGATGTACAAAGGAATATTACAGTACCACGAAACGGTTAATAAACGTGAAGAAAGCGACTTCGAAACATTTCTAACTCGTCTAAATGCTCAGATGAATACCTGAAACGTGATATACAGGAGATGTAAACATTTAAATATTTATTCATTTCCTGTGCACGTCAAAGGTTGGCGTTCGAGCAAATATTCCTCCGGGCCCACGTTACGTTTAGGAAAGAGATTTTTGTTTTCCGTCAACGAAATCAATTTTTTGCGCCGCTTTCATTCGCGTTCAAAAAGAAAATTGCCCCTGTGAACTAGATGAGCAAATAAGACCCTCTCCACTCGTGAAAAACTATTTTTTACTGAAGGGTTTTCAAATATTTCAACTTCCCATCCATTTGCTGCGGCAAGAAATTCTTTCAGCTCTGATAAGGATTCATACACGTACAGGCAGGGTTTTCAAGAAAAACCGTTCGTACGATTGGTTTGGTTAGGTTAGATTAGGTTTGTTTAGGTTAGGTTAGGTTAGGTTTGCTTCGGTTTGGTTAGGTTAGGTTAGGTGATTGGTTAGGTTAGGTTTTTGGTTGGTTAGGTTAGGTTATTTTTGGTTGGGTTAGATCTTTAACTCAACGTTGAAGTAAAATTCACCATTAAATGAATCTCTGTAAGGATGATACTCCATCCTTTTTTGTGCGCTTGTTTTTAGGGAAACAGCGGGTCATAACTAATTTTGAGCAAGTAGAGGTCTCAAACGACTCGATTAGACTAGCTGATGAAGAACGTGCTAGACTTGAAATGAGCCCGAGAACTGCTCGGTTAGAAACTTCTGTTACTCCTTTCAAAAAAAGAAAGTTGCCTTTTCGTGAATTACAAGTTTTGAAAATTTTTTGACGACGACTACGAATGCTTGTCGAAACGATGTATATAAAAGTCAAAAGTGATTGACATAGCAAAATAACATTCCAATAAGCCTCCTAAACCCTGAGAAATGGAAGATCGACGTATTCTATAGAGAATAATAACATAATATACTACTTTCAATTCATTAGCGAAATATATTAGTAAATGGAGTACACTGCATTAAATGTGGTCGTTATAGATCAATTATTTATATGCAGCGAATATTAAATTAACCAATTTAATGGTTATATGAATTACATTTGTTTCCAACTTGAATGTTGAGTAAATTCCGATGAATTAAATTCGATGCAATGGATGGATAAGTACTTTCGTAACCAGTTTTCTCGTTTTGAATCCTGTCAATAAAGGGATATTGAGAAAATACATAAAAAGATCATCATGACATTATTAGGACCATCGTCCTTAATAGAAGTAATGTATTTCAGAACCTCAATAATAACGAATGATTAATACGTTGTGTTTTTCCGTATAAATGAAATATTCATTTAATATTTTGAATCTACTTTCCAGGAAAAAAAAGATACTGAATAACCTAAATTTCATCTGAATATAATCTTTACCAAATACAAGGAAACTTCCCTATAACGAACGTTTCTATAACAAATTTCGTATAAGCAATTCCCTCTATAGCGAAATATTCAAAGAACATCACTCGTTGAATGGGAATTGGTAAGAACATATAAGGGTGGGTGTTTTCCGAAATTTTTCCAGACGTGCGTAATAAATCCCGATCTTAAACCAAATCATCACGACAGGCAGAGAGATCCTTCTGAAATGGTTCTAAATACACCCTTGGCTGTTTGGTTTCAATCCAACCATTACGCTAGTGTGAAAGTTGTGCGCAAATGTCGAAAGGAAGTGCTTAAGTTTGAATGATATATTTAAATTTATCAGCGAAGTCGACCGCGACATTGCCGACTATAGAAACAAATTTTCTGTATACGAAATTTCTTAATAACGAATTTTTTTGCGTATTTAGCGCTTTCGTTATAAAGAAGTTCCACTGTATTTTTTTTTGTTATACCAATTCTTTCAAATAATTATCATAATCTTTTCTGTTTCACTTATTATCCTCTAATATCATACTTTTCAGTTATGGATACTGTTTCTAGTTAGTTAGTTCTTTTGATGTCAATTGAAATCGTGAAAGTAGGCAGAGCCTGATGAATCTGTATTTGATTTCGTATCCAAAAGTCTACTAAATTGTGCCAGATAGTTTTTTATTTGATTCGTTGAAGAAAAACGTTCCATTTCGGGAGAAGATTGAAAAACTCGAATAACTCCTTTCCAGAAAGCGTTTTCAGCTCTAGGCAAATATCCTCTAAATTCACGAAGTGCCAGATCCTCGAGAACAATGTGGGGTTATTCCAGAATATGAGATAATACAGGGAGCCATTTGGGTCAAGAATTGGGGTATATTTATGTGCCAGGTAACTGTTCCCACCACATAAAAGTGTTCAACTCCCGATCGGGACACTTTACTAGTTCCAGTTCCGTTTCGGGAATTCTTGCCATCGATTTCGTCTCTATATATGCGCTTCAATCCACAATGGCTATGCATGCCATCTGCGGAAGGAAATACGGAGTCTATAGGGGGGAGCAGCTTTATTATTGAATATTCATAATGTTCTCTACGTTGAATTCCTCACGAGAAGGTAGTATGGATAATAGGGGAATAAAAGACATTGTCGGCTGATGTGTATTTGCCCACTCAGCTAGGGATATGCTATGGCTTGTACTGGAATCTTGAGTTCTCTTTGTTCCTTTCAACGCGACAATGTTCTTCATACGGGATGTGTGGAACTTCGACAAGATTCTTAATTTCAGTTATACCAGGGAGTATTTGAAATAAAAGGTACCTGTGTCATTCGAAAAAGTCCAATGATTTAAAAAAATATTACTTTTTTGTTTAATCACCTTTACCTTTAGTGATGAAATAATTTTTGCTAGGTTACTCAAAAAGAGGTATGGCTAGCGACCATGTAGTAGATCTTTTGTTTTTTCCCCTTCTCATTTATAGAAACCTAAGGAGTTCGTCAATGACGTTAATGAAACCGACGATCACCTTATTAGGAGAGCTGTTATCTCTTGGCTATCCAGGACAGTTTCTCATATGAACTGTTCTAAGATCAACCAGTATTGGACAAAGCGACGATTACGGGATATGCGTGGGATTGTCCATACCCTTATTTTTCGAGAATCTTAAAATCGTTCATATCTGGATTCATCAGAGAAAAGGACACTACGACATTGATCGTTCCAATTGATATTTTGCCTTGAACATTCCAGTCTTTGACGCTTATGGTCACGTATTAATGGAACTCCTCTTAATGGACGTCTAGATCTAGATGCACCTTTCTCAGATGTCGTCTGGTTTCGTTGGAACCTTGGACCCCATCTGCATTTCGAAGAATATTTCGTAGCATTTTACACGTAGATGTAGGGTTTCTTCTCGCCGTAACGGTGATGAAACGATCTTTTCAACACAGAACCTGTCTCCCTGAACCTATTCCAAAGTCGAAATATCAAATGTTGGCTGACTTGAGCCTTACTGCTACACAGCCTGAGTTAGGCCACCCTGTAGCATCCCGAAAGCCCTATTAGCCTCAGCGTTTGTTGATTAACATCTTGGCATTTTCAGAAAACTCATTTCAAATTGAAGACGTTGATAAACTGACTCCATTTAGAAATACTAACAGGCATGGAGCAAATGCAAAGAACCAAATGCAAGAAAAATGGCTACCAGATTGACGAAATGTCTCCTACTGATTTTTATTGGCCCGATTCAAGTTGTTATTGAGTTTTGAATGATTTTGCAGCGATTTTCAAAACGATTGAATACGATATCCCTAACTCTTGTGGACCAGTATATTTACCATAATACGAAAATCTTTGACATTTCTCCTAACAAAAATAGAAGACTACTACTGAAAAGTCAGCATGATAAATTGATGATGTTATGTCAAAATGGATGATACGGCTGTTCAAAACTTCCGTGAAGAAACGCCAGGAGATCATTATCAAATCACGCTAAATCGGTTCAGTCATGGGGTCCTGTTTAGTAATCCCCCCTAGGAACTAATGAGGCTGATGAAATCCAGATAATAATAAACTCTTAACGACGAATAATATGCTACTTATTGCCACTAAACTAATGGATCGCTGTACAACCCTCTTAATTCGTTGGTGAAATTAATGAGCCAACCTAATATCCGTATAATATTTTAAACGGAGACCATGGCAAACGTAAGAAATAGCTCAAGTTCATCCATCAACTCTGGTGAAGCAATTACGTTGCTTGCCGCAAACATATCAAGTAACGTGCCTGTAATGCACAGTGGTTAGCTAGCCTTAGACCTGGGGCACCAATTTTCCCTTCATTAGTGGGTCTATCATCCCTCGAATTTGTTTATTGCATCACGCCGTTACAGGTTCACAACCTAGGGGGTATGTTTATTGGCTGTCAGTCTTGTTGATCTATATCTGAATGTAATACACTCACGTTGATAATGTATATGAGCAGCTAATATGCTAAATAGGCTGTCTTGTTTTTATTGGTATCATTTGAAAAACATATCAGGAAGTTTTTGACAAAAAACCATGAAAATGAATTATTTAAAGTGGACACATTTAAATGAGACACCCTGTATGATATTATTCCCGTCTGGAGTTGCTTTCAATTGAAGAAAAAAAATGATTATGAAGGGTTTTCCAATAAGAGGTGTTTTTTTGAAAAGCTCGCTATTTCGGTAGATGTCAAGTTTGAAACTGTCATTTTTTGACATTTGACTAGTAGAACTACGCCATTAATAAAAATGGAACGATACATGCTTCAAGAACGCATTGAAATAATTAAAATTCACTATAAAAACGGTAAAAATTTGGCAGAGACGGTTCGTAAAACCTGAAGAAACCCCAGGTTTGTCCATTCCTCGTCGTTCATTAGAATTAGGCATTCCACAAACGTCATAACACCTTACTTTGCATAAAGATTTGGGTCTTAAGTCTTATAAAGTTCAGTGCTACGCTACGTGCCACACCAGCAACGAAAGAATCGATCTTTTGCGGGAAAAGTTTACAGACCGTGTTATCTCTCGAAGAGGTGATCACAATCGGCCACCGAGATCTTGTGATTTAACACCTTGCGACTTCTTCCTTTGGGGTCACGTCAAAGAGAAGGTCTACGCGAATAGCCCAGCGTCGATTCAAGACCTTAAAGATGGAATTCGCGAGGCTATCAAGGACATAGGGCAACAACTTTGCGATTTGGTTATGGAAAATTTCATTAGAAGAATATGGTTCTGTAAGGGTGGTCGTGATAGTCATTTGCCTGATATTATTTTCCACTATTAACGGCATAGCTTCTCCTTTATAATGAAATAAACATCGGATCATTTATATTGAAAAATGGCATTTTTCTTTGAATATCAAAATAACACTTCTAATTGGAAAACCGCTTCATCATAAAAAAATGTGCATTCCCAGAAAATGTCAATGTCAACATCTGGAAACAGTTTTAGCAACTAAACCAATTTTTGGCTTAGGGAAATATGTTTGAATGATTTCAGAAACTTTTCAACTTCAATATCTTCATAGAATTTCGAATAAAAGTAAGATAAGTTGTCCTAACAAGCGTAAAATAGAATAAATTTCAATGAGATTTTCCATGAGACAATTGAGTATTTATAAATAGAATATAATATGAACATCCTGCTCCAAGAACAAAAATGAACATAGGCGAAAGCAACGTGAGAGGAAATCAATAATATTTTGTCGTGAAAGAGATAGGATGGGATAAATCTGAACGAAAAGAATTTCAACATCCACTGAACCGATGAACTTTTTTCTGTGCAAAAAACTATCCATTACATTTTTATGAGCTACCGTTTACCTTTTGGAATCTATTTATTCTACATAGTAGCAAGATATTGGCCAAATTCGTAGTATAACACGAGGGAATGTATTGGAAAAATGATTTACGCTCATATGTAACTCGAACCGCTTCGATCTCGAAGCTCCAACGGATCGATACATATTTAAATCAATTTTCTATGCTTCATTTCACCCTATTTTCCGCTTAATCGATGAACAGTTCCAATCTTCATGATGCCCTGCTGGATTTTTCAGGTCACTGAAACTTTCACTCGCGTGTTACTTGAATGGCCATTTGCCAGAAACGTCAAACGGGCGAAATTGGTATTCACTCATCACGAAATAACGATTCACAAGTTTTTGCCTATTGTGAGTGGAGTAATTTTCGACGGAATCGACTATGGTTGATATAATCGATGGTGTTTCTCAAAGGGGAAATGTTCGACGCCACAATATAAATACATTGGCAATAAACAGGGTGTGTTTTCGATAAAAAAAATCCGATAAAAACGAATCTGATGTTACGAGTTTGAGTCTCTATTCAGTGATCCTTAGCATCATACCTAAATACACATTTTTCTGTCTGAAGAATATGAAATATTTCCTTGTATTCCCACCAGCGAATCAAATATAATATAAAACTTCATTTCATTCGTCTATTTACTTTTTCCAGAACTATCATATTCAGCATTCCATGCAATCATGAAAGCACTGTTGGAAAACCTCGTTCAAATAGCGGTAGTGTTTTCAGTTTATTCGTATACACAACGTTGTATACCGAAGTAACCTCAGGTGAAAATGAAGCAAACATGCGGCTGCAAAGAGGCTCTCCACCACATTTTTATTTGCTGTTAAATATTGCCTTCCTTCTTGGACCTTTTATGTTTACCGGTCCACACAGCCTCAATTGTTATGGAGGAAACGTGGTAAAAAGTCTTCGTCTGTATATCTTTCCACTGAAAAATGGCGTGGAGCAGAACCGCGGATATTTCTTCACTTACTTGACGAACCTCCACTTCAAGTTTGAGTGTAATCCATCCAGAAATCAAGGACCGTGTGAACAACGACCGATTCAACAGTGAAGTGCGAATTTCTGATCACCAGTCGATCAGGAATTCATCGTCTCAATTTACCCTGCGCAAAGAAATTAACGCACATTAAGTATGGAAATCTCAAATTTAGTCAACAACTGAAGGTGTTCTCAATTATAATTATTTTTATCAGAAATATGCATGCCTATGTTTTCCACTTTCAACGTTTTTCTTCAATACTGATGTTTTTCCACAGCAGTAGTAAAAAAAGATGAGATTATCAGATTTTGAATGTATTGGCTTCATTCTCAAATTAGTTGCTCTCGATCAATTCTAGTGATCAATATTTTTTCTTTCGTTTGATTTTCTACACTCGATCGCTATGCAACGCGAAACACGCAATTTGACCCAAGAGGAATGTGCCCAAACGGTAGTTTTGCGAGAAGAAGGGTGGACACACACAAGAAATGCAGAAAGGTTTGGAGTTTCCCATAAACAAATGTGTCCAGAATATTGCAGCGATTCTGGGAGACAGGTATGATTGTCCGAAGACCAGGACAGTGTAACAACTATCATTCAAGAACGTTACTTGAGTCTTCGTTGAGACAACGCCTTGCAACCGCTCGCCCCCTTCAAAATCAGTTTGAACAAACTCATGGTGTGCAAATCAGCACTCAGACAATAAGAAATCGCCTCAGAGAATATGATTTAAGGCCTCATGCCGCGGCAAGAGGCCCAGCTCTTACCCCAACCCATCGAAGGGCGTGTTTGGATTTTGCGAGAGCATATCCATTAGGAAGAGGCTCATTGGGAAAGAGTTCTTTTCACAAATGAATCTAGATTCTGCCTCTATAATTGTGATCAACGTTTCCTTGTATACAGACGTCCAATTGAAAGATATGCTCAGTGAAATTTTCTGAATACTACTGGTTTCGGGAGAGGATCGATTATGGTATGGGGAGGAATATCTTTGACTGCTCGCATAGATCTATTGGTCGTTGATAATGGAGCTATGAATGCTAATAGGTATATAAGGAACATTCTTGAAGAGTATGTGGTGCCATTTGCCCCATACGTTGGTGAAAATTTCATTTTTATGGACGATAATGCCAGACCCCATCGTGCGCGCTTCGTTCAGGAGTACCTTGAGGAGGTTGAAGTCTCTCGAATGAAATGGCCAGCAAGAAGTCCAGATCTCAATCTGATTGATCAGGTTTGGGACAACCTCAATAGAAGGCTGAGAAGTTCAGAAAATCATTTAGCTATTCTTAATGACTTAGGAATCCAACTCGGAGAAATCTGGGAAGGATTAGATGAGAACATTTTAGGATCACTCATTTTGAGTATGAATCGTCGTTGCCGAACTGTAATTAATGCAAGGGGTGGAAATACCAGTATTAAATCACTTATCAGCATTCCAGTATTTTCATAAATGTTTATTTCTCTTTTTTCACATAAGATTCGGTGAATTCCTGAATTTTTCTTTCATTTAATGTGTCTTGTTTCGTTCAAAACACTCCAAAAGAAAAAAAATCAGTTATAGAGTCAATGTAGAGTTAACTTCATTAAAATTGAGATTTTCAGAATGTCCGTTCATTTTTTTGCGCAGTGTATAATTGATGCAATTAATAAGTGAATGATGAACGCTACCTCTCCACATCGGCTTAATTGTTATGGAGAAAACGTTGTAAAAAGTCTTCGTCTGTTTTTTTTCCACTGAAAAATGGCGTGAAGCAGAATCACGAATTTTTCTTTCCCTACCCAACGAATCTCCACTTTAAATTCGAGTGTAATCCAGAAATCAAGGACCGTGTAAACAATCGACCGATTCAATATTGAAGTGCGAATTTCTGATCACCAGTCGTTGAGATATTGGTGTCTCAATATCAGCTTGATGCAACAAATGGGTGAATGATTAACTTATCCTGTCCACATAACTTCAATTGTTATGGAGAAAACCATGTGGAAAGACTTCGTCTGCTTTTATTTCCACTGAAAAATGGTTTGAAGCAAAACCACGAACATTCCTTCACCTATTTAAAGAACCCCCACTTCAGATTCGAGTGTAATCCATCCAGAAATCAAGGACCGTGTGAACAACAACCGATTTAACATTGAAGTGCGAATTTCTGATCAGCAGTCGATCTGGAATTCGGGGTCTCAATATCAGCTTGGTGCAACAAATGGGTGAATGATGAACTTTTAATGGTCAGCGCAATCCAACACAACCGAATAAACATGCTATTTGGACTAAGTAATTACCAGATCGATGAATAATTGAAACAATCGTTTATATCTAAATTTTCCAGTACGTTTCAATCGGGTTGAGCACGAATTATCGATGTTTGTTAGACGCAGCTGAAATGGAAATATTTTCACGATTTTTTCGATGACTGAGCAGGCAAAAATCGAAAATTAGACTGTGTTTCATTATTTTCATCTCTCCTGCTCTCACAGGTGCGAATACCAATGTTGGAAAAAATGATCATGCAAATTTGCTCAGTTTAAAACCTATTGGAGTCATTAAAGATTCCTTCGTGATGAAACTGGGTCCAAAAGCTGGCAACCCCTTCAATTTTCTACATCATAGTTTTTTTTATATTATGGAAGCTTCACCTCCCACAATCCTGTAATCTTCATTGAACGCATGTTCTACAAGCTTTGGCTTATCAGTATTTTGAAGTTTAGCTTCTTCTTCATGTTCTTCGATTCGATCATTTAAGAGAAGTTTAGTATCTCTAATATAGGCTTTTCCATACTCGCAGCCCATAAACTCTTGTGATCTTCATTCAAAGTAAGTTGAACGAGCTTTGATTCATTGTTGAGCTAGTTTTTTATGTTATTTCATTCAAGACGTTTAGTTTCTTCAATTTAGGTTTCATCGCACTCACAAGGTACTTTATATATTTATTCAAGACTCAAGATACCATCAGGGCTAATCTTACTACAGTAATACCTGGTAATGGAAATCGAATCACCAGAGTCTGCGCAACTAAAGTACCTTGTGAGTACGCTAGAGCTTACATTGGAGAAACTAAACGTCCCTTGAATGTTCGAATCCCAGAACTCAAAAAAATAGCTCAACTTGGAGATAGTCATAACTCGAAGCTCAATTCAGAATCCAAAGTATTCATAACTGGACCATGTGGCACTGTTTTATTAAGTATACCTACAATCCCAAATAAAATCAAAAGTGAAATCACTATCCAGCTTTGTTTCTTTCAGTTCAAGTTAAAGTGAACACTTAGAAGCTTTCTCGAATAGACCATGATTTACTCAGAGAACAGACTCAGTCTTCTTCCGAATAGAATTAGCATTAAATGAATCAGCTCGTCGAAATCCTGATTGAATTAATCATGAAGTGAGACATTTTCAATGAAGCATCGCGAATCTTAATAGCGATATGACAACAGGGTAATTTCACGATCAAAATTGCATTAAAGTTCGTAAAAAACCGATTAAATATAGACAGGCAAATACTGCTGGTATTTGCTATGGAAATAGATAATAATGCGAGACTAGAAGAGGGAGAGAGGCCTGGAAGGCGTCGGAGAGCACACAGGTGACGGTGTCAGCTGTTCACGATGTCATTTGGTTTGTTCATTTGATATTATATTAACCTTTCTCTCTGCTTCTCCATGCTAATCGGACAACAGTTGATTCACACCCCACTACTTTCAGTGGTTCATCTTCATTGAAGCTGGTTTTTATTCCAGCAGAGATTAAATTTGGTTCAGGTTTTCTTTCTTTCGAAATGATGAGCTCTCCTCAAAAAAAAGGTTCTTTTGATTTCGAAAGCTACCTAGAGAGGGTCATTTCAAGAGCACCTTGAGAGATATCAATGAATATTCCAACAATCGATTGCTTCGTTTTTATTTCAGTTATTTTCATGATGTAGTTCAAATCTTCTCCAGAACTTCAGTAGCTGTATAAAAATGCATAACTGACGAAACTCAAAAGTAATCTAAGAGACCCGATACAATCCAATCAATCCATAATAATTATACTGGACCAAATTACGGACTCTCTTAATTGAACAAAAAAAATCGTTCAGCAAAGCAGAAAAGAAATTGACCTAACTTCAATACCATTTCTGCATTTACCAGAGAACTTCTTCGAAGTTATTCTTTGAACGAGACAGTCCCAATTATCGCATTCAATACTCAAATTGAGGTCGGGAATTATCTCATTCTTCTCGATTCAACATCGATTTTGGCATATTGGAAAGGTCAATCCATGTTCCCATCAATAAGCGACCATACAGATCGACAGCAATTAGATGCATGTCAGACTGTGATGTTATTGACTATTGAGTTTACCTTAGAATCTCAGAAGCTGGTAAATTTGTCGTAATAGATTAATGCGATTTGAGTAAATTGCCATAATTAGTTATAGAATTGTAAACAGTTTAGACTAAAGCGCGTTAATCTACTCATATACACACATTATCAAATGTCTTGGCCCCTCTATCAACTTTTAAACTTTTGCTTCTTCATCTTTTCAGTAGAGTAACAAAATACAGTCAAATTGTTTCTTGTAAGGGAGAGTACAGATGTTATCGAATTTATTCAGTTTTTAGCCATGTAAAATGAAAATATCTTAGAAGTATTGGTCCCGTTTGCTCTGCTGCGAGAAAAATACTAATACTCTTTTCATCGAGTAAGATACCAAATAATTTTCTTTCTAGAGTGGTTACATCGAGGGTCCGAATGTGTTATCATATCCATTCCATATTCAGTCATCAAATATACATTCAGGCAATATGGAAAAGATAAAATTTTCGTTTCCCCAAAAAAGGGCGAAATTGACCGTATTGAAAAAATAATAGCTGCCACATTTCCATTATTTCTACGGGCCTATATTCGAAAAAGGTAATGATAAACCCTAGTTTGCCGCTAAAAATCCGCGCACTCAATAATTCACGCGTAAATTGAAACAATGGAGTTGCCAATCCAGGCAGCTTCCTCTCCAAAAAAAGGTTGAAAGCCCAATTGAACTGACTTGCGTTGAGGTACAGTCCAAATTCAATGAAACCATGTTGTAAGTTGCATTAGGTGCTGTTGAATACATCAATTGTTTCTGCATATGACGGATCATTGGTATAAATGCAATCGGTTGCAAGCCAGTTTTGCCTTCAGGACATATCCAGGAACGGTCGCTGAAGGCTGACTGGAAACTGGAAACCATTTCCACCAAAGAGGCCATCGTTTGGGGTCTGCTCTATATTTTTGCTGCGCATATAGCTACATATATTGCGGTTGAAATAGAGAAAAATTTTCATCACCTTTCCAGAACATTGGTCGTTTATTTCTTGAGAAAACTAGACGATATGTGTATATGCCAAGTGCGATTAAGATTAAAGCAGCGATCCTTTTTGCTCTGCAGCGAAAAACAATGTTCACACGACTAGGGTTTGTTCTTGGTCAAGAGATCTAGTTAAATGAATTTTTCGAGAGTAATTTCATCGAAGATCCAAATCACTATCCAGGAAAATATTCGAATATCATTTGAATTCAGGCAATATGAAAGAGATAAAATTTTCGTTTCTCCAAAATGGGCGAAATTGACCGTACTGAAAAAATAATACCTATCTGCCACATTTCCATCATTTCTACGGGCCTATATTCGAAAGAGGTAATGAAAAACTCTGATATGCCGCTGAAAAATCCTCGCACTCAACAATTCAAGCGTAAATTGAAACAATGGCTATGCCAATCCAGCCAGCTTCCTCTCGAAAAAAGGGTTGAAAGCTCAATTGAACTGACTTGCGTTGAGGTACAGTCCAAATTCAATGAAACCATGTTGTGAGTTGCATTAGGTGCTGCTGAATACATCAATTGTTCCTGCATATGACGGATCATTGGTATAAATGCAATCGGTTGCAAGCCAGTTTTACCTCCAGAACATATCCAGGAACGGTCGCTGAAGGCTGACTGGAAACTGGAAACCATTTACACCGAGAGGAGCCGTCGTTTGGGGCCTGCCTCATTTTTTTTTCGCTGCGCATACAGCTTGGAAGGGGGCCCGTAATTCAGTGTACACAATTTATATCTTCCCCGTACGGCTATTGTGCTCGCAGAAAATGACAACTGTGAAATTGAATAGCAGAAAGGGAGGACTTTGATCATCAAATAATAATTAAGCAATCCTACATTTCGTGTCTTATATTTATTCGTTTAATTCTGATGTGATCACAGTTCCCATATCATCCATGAACAGAAGAATTCAGAAAAATTAATTAATTCATCAAGAGCTTCAATTATAAGGAACGAAAATTCATTCGAAAGGTTAGGTTAGGTTAGATAAGGTTAGGTTAGGTTAGGTTCTTCCTCGATCTCATTTCGTAATATTTGGATTGACTACTCAGAACATGGATGAAATTCAATGATGATTTGACAAAGTAAACCATAAATATTGCCACAAATGTCATTATTTCGGTAGATCAACGTTAGAACCTTTTGCTTACTGGCTCATAGTGGGAAGACGATAATTAGATTCTTAATGAGAAATTATTTTCATTTTAGAGTTCATAAATGAACAGAAATAGACCTGTAGTTCTCAAGATATTACAATTAGAATTATCTTTCCAAAAAAAAAACCGATAACAATAAAACTTGAACGCGATTGGATCTTAGGTCTTGAAAAGAGTTGAAAAAATTAAATGATTATAACTCGAGAAACTGGGATATGGAATCCATTCGACAAAGAATCGAATCCATAGACTCAGTTAACGCTTCATCTTTCTGCAATAGAACACCATTCAACATCGCTGAATAATTATTAGGTCGGCATCAGAAAAATAACGTATAATTAACTCAAATAGGGCAGTTAATTGAACCTAATGGAGCCGGCATTAATTATAGTTTATACACAGGAACAATATTCCGATAGAGCTCGAATGACTTGATTAAATTGACCATTAGTTATCAATATTTAAAAAAATCGTATTCCGATATTCTCCATCGAATGATGTTTGTGCATGAACTCGTTAAATCATGGAAAACGGAACAGCTCATTTTTATAGATGTGAGAATTCCCGATGTGACTTGAATCGGTCGAAATAATCGATGAAATTGGAACCAAAAACACAAGGTTATTTATTGATTATTAGTAACGTCCATGTTTCAAGCAAATAAATGATTTTTACAGGAATTTTTACAAAAGTACACGAAATCAAAATAAACCTGTTCAAATTTTTGTAACAATTTGCAACGTCTTGCACCTTTGGTTTTTCAGGCAGAGACACTTACTATAAGGGAGTGCGTTGCGCTCTGTGCGGAACGCAACTACCAAAAAAAGGAAATATATGTAGCATCTGACAGCAGAGCAGCCCTGCTAGCGCTTGACTCTCCACAAGTGAAGTCAAAGTTGGTCTGGGAATGCAAAGCGTCATTTAACCTACTCGGAGAAAAAAAACCACGTCAATCTCATCTGAGTGCCTGGTCACTCCGGATTCACGGCAATGAAGCGGCAGATCAACTAACCAGGGAAGGAGGGACAACCTTCACTGGACCAGAACCGTTTTGCGGCTTTCCAGCCAGCATCAGGCAATGGCTATTAAGGACTGGGAACAAAAGAGGAAGCTTATGTCCTGGCGTACGACCAATGGTCACAAGCAGGCTAAGTCACTTCTCTCTCACTCGACGAGCTGGACCAAGAAAGTCGTCTCACTCAGCAAAATGAAACTGATGAAACTGACGGGCGCTCTTACTGGGCACTGTCCCATGAGGTATCACTTAAAAAACATGGGAAAGGCGCTCGATAGTACATGTCGCTTCTGTCAAGAAGCCACCGAGACAGCCAGACACCTGCTATGTGAGTGTGAAGCTGTTCACCAGAAACGGTTATGGCATCTTGGCTCCAGGTTCCTGAAGCCTGAACAAGTAATGGATGTGGCCCCCAGAAATGTGGTGAAGTTCATTGAGACTTTGCTGCCGGACTGGTAAACAGCGCGGGGATGCACAATAGATCTTAAGGTCAAGGTGCTCGCAAGGTCGGTTTTGATCTATGCCCCTCCTCTAATCTAATCTAATCTAATTTAATCTAACGTCTTGCACGCCTATGCTGTTTTTTTCTCTTGAAACGCCACTGGTAATCATAGAATGCACATTGACGGACTGTCAACTTAATGTCAGGTTATTTTCCTTCTATGAACTTTGAATCTGCGTGATGTAAGGAAATTTATTTGACCTTTTCCGGCTTTCCTCTGAAGGAGAAAGCATCTATCGTTTGTATCGTGTTATCGTGGAGAATTTTCATCTGAATCCATCGGATGTTTTGGCTGGAATTTCTCAGTTTTAGTTTGCGAGATGAATAATATTTATTCTCGCTGCTTGTCTTGGGCCACATTCATTGGGCTGGAGTTTATTTCTTTGGTTTGGACCATATTTTTTGGCTTGGGCCACATTCTTTGGCTTGGACCACATTCTTTGGCTTGGGCCACATTCTTTGGCTAGGGCTACATTCTTTGGCTAGGACCACATTCTTTGACTTGGACAACATTCTTTGACTTTGGACTGAAATACAAGTATTGGCTGAAGCTTGACTTTAGACTGAAATACAATCATGGCTGAAGCTCAGTAATTTTGGCTGTTACAGTTGGCTGTACCTATATTTGCTTGGAAGTTAACTTGTGGCAGAGAGCTGGAAGCGTACCTGAAGTCTATCGAAGACAAGATAGGGCATTGAAGGGGAGCCACAATTTGTACTTTTCTTAAGATAAGTAGTTATAAATTTGTGTACTTTGAGACATTGTCATTGGAAGGCTTACTTAGTCATAACGCCCCAAATTCTTATAATAATAATAATACCTTCTTCTGATTCTTTCGTGCTGAAAACGCCAACACCTACTGAAAGAAGACTGAACCAAACTCGTCGATTATCAACTATAGGGCCTCAAACTTCGGGTTAATTTTAGTGTTACCTTCAGAACGGCCATATTTCCTCTTATACCACGAGGTGGGACTGGCAATGCCAGCAATTTATCTAACGCCCTCGTACAAATGTCCTTTGTGGTGGACATCGCGTTCAACGTCTTCTGAAAAATTCATCAATCCGCTTTTTTTCACACGTGATGCGGGAGCCAAATATCGACAAATGAAGATTCTCGTAGTGTTCCTCAAAGCCCGTGGAAGCCTTATCGTGACCAGGTCCGATAGAAATCATTTATTTATACCCGATACCCATTCAGTCTACCCGGTACGAATAAGAAACCCGTATACGAGACCCGGATATTATTTTTCAACGGAAACTTTAAGCTGTAAACGTCTGGGCTAATCTCAGCAGTTGCGATTTCAACTTATCAGATAACACGGTTCCTGGTTCTGTCAGAGTTGCCTCGTAAAATGTCGATTCCTTTGCCGTGTTCACACCGGTTCATCACCATTATATTGGCATTAATTTTTTACGCCGGCGCTGCCAGAGTTCTGAGCTCTGAGATCTCAGAGTAGAATGAAAGATTAATTAAACTGAAATCTGTTTCATCATTATTTCGAATAAACGGTTGAATCCATCAATTCATTGACAGATTATCGGGTTAATTTTTTATCGATTGTTGATAGAGATTCCAACACTTCAAGATTCTATACCACTTGACCCATTTCGGTCATGAACAAACTGAACAGAGAGCTCTGAGATCTTCTCTTCAAGAGGTCCTCACAATCTCTGAATTAGTTTTTATATCAACATTGAGAACGGTAATATGAAATTCCGTAATATATCAGTCAGAGAGGTTTTTAACTTCTTTTTTAGATGATTATTTGATGTGCTAATATTGAAGGGGACTATAAACTGAAAAAGAATATGCAATTCATTATTCATTCCAGCTGTTGAAACGGAAATTATAAAAGTTTTAAATATCGAGTTTAGGGAAAAATGCCATTTGAACGGTGAAATTCTAAACGCTTGCAGGTATCGATACGAAAGTATTTTTTTCTGATTCATACTGAATTCAATGAAGTCCGCCATACTTTTTATATAAATTCAGTTTATAGATTTTGCATTGCGTAATGCAGTTCGATTCAGATCGATGAATATTCAGCGTCAATCGATTCATTAGACCGAGCTTAACAATTATTAATAATAATTGTTTCTGCAGATCCTACAGAATTTTCGCAAAATGCTGAAATATAGCTTTTTAGGGGGTCATCCCCTTAGCCATTTTCCGTCCAAAATTTAAAAATTTTAGATGATCATTTTATGTGCTTATATTGAAGAGGATTTCAGACTCAAAAAGAATATACAATTCAGGTTCATTCCAGCTGTTCAAACGGAGATTATGAAAGTTTTAAATATCGAGTTTTAGGAAAAATGCCATTTGTACGGTGAAATTCTAAACGCTTGCAGATATTGATTCGAAAGTATTTTTTCTGATTCAGCTACCTCGAAAACCTATAAAAACATACCGAATTCAATGAAGTCCGCCATACTTTCCATAAAGATTCAGTTTATATATTTTGCATTTTTTATTTTCGAGTTGCGTTCGAGAATGTCTGCGTAATGCAGTTCGCTTCAAATTGATGGATTTTTCACGTCAATCGATTCACTAGACCGAGCTTAACAATTATCAGTAAAAATTGTTTCTGTATATTCTACAGAATTTTCGCCAATTGCTGATATCTAGCGTTTTAAGGGGGGTCAACCCTTTAGCCATTTTTCGTCCAAAATTTCATAATTTTAGATGATCAATTTATGTGTTTTATGCTCATTGAATATGGTTATATTTTTCCACAGAATGAATCTTATTAGAACCATGATTGTGAATATCTGGTGGTAGAATAAACTGAACAGAGAATACATTCGATTCAACAAACGAATGAAATTTTTTCTTAGAGCAGGACCATTCACGAAAAGACGATATTAATATTTTTTCTCGGTGACAATCAGTAAAACGTATCTATACATGTTAACTACCACTCTCAAATAAAAAGTACGCAAATTTTAATGAGATAATAATTAACACGATGACATACATAGAAGAGTTAGTTGTCTCAGATCCTTTTAATGAGATGTTCGAATAAAATTCCTTGTAAAGGAACGTAATGAGATATGGCTAGTAGAGGACAAAATCCGGTACTTTCAGTGAAGCTCCTCTTCCGTAAACCCAGAGGTCTATTGATGAAGTTTTGCCTCGAAAAGAGTCATTTGCATGAATTTTCAGAGAGCATGTCGAACGGCTACGTTGAAAAAACTTGCTCCAGAACTGGCCGACCTTGTGACAAAATAAGCAGTCTCTCATGACCTACGTCTGAATTTGCAAAGTTTAGCTTCATCAGAATGTTAACTTCAACAACTCCTTTATATGCTTGGGGAAATTACTGAATAATTTATTGCCAAGTTTGAATTTCTCAGTTGAAATCGTTTACAGGTAAAATCTGTTCGAGATTGCAAGAATGTTGTTTCCCTATAAGTGGCTTCAAGTTGAATCTGACAATTGTCACTTTGGATATTTGATGAGATTTTAAACGCTTACAGATATCGATTCGAAAGTATTTTTTTCTGATTCAGCTACCTCGAAAACCTATAAAAGCATACCGAATTCAATGAAATCTGTCATACTTTTCATAGAAATTCAGTTTATAGATTTTGCATTTTTCTTCTTCCTTTTTGCGTACTGCAGTTCGCTTCGGAGCGATGAATATTCAACGTCAATCGATTCATTGGAACGAGCCCAATAATTATCAGTAATAACCATTTTTGTAGATCCCACATAATTTTTGCAAAATGCTGAAATAAGTCGTTTCAGGGGGAGTCAACCCCTTAGCCATTTTTCGTCCAAAAATTCCAAAATTTCAGATAATCACCGACACAAACTCAAAAGGAATATGCAATTTATTTTTAATTCCAGCTGTTCACACGGAAATTAAGCAATTTTAAATATCGAGTTTTGGAAAAAATGCCCCTTGAACGGTAAAATTCTAAACGCTCGCAGATATCGATGCGAAAGTATTTTTTTTTGATTCAGCTACTCGAAAACCAATGAAAATATACCAAATTCAATAAAGTCCACAACGATTAAGCCATTTTTAAAAATGGGACACTCGCTTCAACAACGCATTGAAGTTGTTAAAATTCATTAAAAAATGATGACAAATTTGCAGTCGAATGAATTTGCAAAGTTTAGCCACATCAGAATGTCAACTTCAACAAATGCTTTATATGCTTGGGTAAATTACTGAATAATTCATTGCTAATGATTGTATTCTGCTTTCATCTGTAACAATCTATAACTTCTCATAAGCTTACAGGAAAATTGCAATTCTCGACCTCTTAAAGGCATCTATAGCTTGAAAAATTGTTGAATATTTATGAGTACACGACAGGTGATCGGAAGCATTATCGAATGACATATTGTGAGGTTACGTTGAATGGTTTGTTCATTTTTGGATGAACACCAACGTTTGAGTATAAGAAATTCATGATGAATTATAATAGGTAGTAAGGCTTTGTTTATTGGATTGTTATTGGAAGAAAATGATAACAGGGAAGTACCATTGTTCAATAATATACATGACCTAAAAATTATTCTTCTTTATATAGGATCTTTATGAGAAATGGAAGAAAAAGTTGCGTGATCAAATGAATCCATTTGAAATGCCGGATGCCTAGTTTGAGAAAATGTTCAGATTGAAAAAACAGTGTACTATGATTTTAATAAATGCTTTACAGCAATTTTACCAAGACACTTTTCATTCCTGTTTTCAATCTACTCGATGAAATGAACAAACGCAAACTACCTAAAAATGAATGTATTTTCAAATTCAAATCAAAACCATTTTTACTCATAAGACAAGTTCCATGATCAAAACTTATGATTTAAGGTTATGTTATGTGAGTAGTTCAAAAGTGACACTTTGAATAAGATAGTTACAGGGACAATTCTAGAATTGCATTATTTACTGATCTCAAAGTCGCTCAGTTTCAGAACAATCGTATGATATAGTATCGCAACTTACAGATGAAAAGCAGAATACCACCATTAGTCTTAATTTCTTAGTTGAAATCGTTTACAGGTTAAATCTGTTCGAGATTGCTAGAATTTTGTTTCCACCGTTGTTTCAATTTGAATAGACCTCTATCTAATAGCTGTCACTTTGGATATTTGACAAAAAAAAAGTATCACTAAAAATGGAGCGAAACATCGCATTGAAGTTGTTAAAATTCAGTACAAAATAACGAAAACTTTGTAGTCGTGATTAGTCGAGTATAATCTGTAGGAGTCTTAATAGTTACGACTGGTAGTTGAGTGGTAGCACTTAGAATAATATTATTTAGCGACCTATTGTATGTTGCGATAAATTCTCCATTTGTCAGCAAAAAGCCGATAGGCTTCGGTGTCGGCATTTTCGTTTCCACCAAACCCATAGCTATAATTTATTGAAAATTCCAGTTCACCCGATTCGACCCGAAGATAAATTATTTATCCTCACGGCTATTTTGTTAATTAAAGCGAGTTTCCTAGGCTCTTCGCAACTAAACGTAGCGACTGCGGTTGAGCGTAAGATCGATCGTCAACTTTTTCCACAAATCACCGCATATTGAGTCCCCTTTTTTATTTCCCGTTTCGATTTTTTGTCGTGATTCTTTCGCAGGCCGTTGTTTGGATCAATTAGCAAACCCTTAAAGGTGAATTGGCGGCCGTAAGCGCCATCAGCGATCCAACTTCATTTCCTTCACCCCTTTTACACCCCCGCATTCTTCTTAACTGCCGAGACGTGGAACATTTTTCTCTACCGGAAGAAATGTACTCGATATATACGGCCGAGAATATAGGGCCACCGCCACCACAAACTTGAACGCCATTTTGCAGGGGCGGTGAATTATGTCCAACAGAAAAAAGATCTGAATTACGTAAAATTGCCTGAATAAATTGATGTGGGATGAGGGGACAGATGAAAAACCCACAGAAAGTTGGGCCCCTGAACAGTTTAGAGTCGAATCACGAAAAACGAAAAAAAAAACTCAGGGAATTCTCACAGTTTGGCGGAGTTTTTGTCACGGCTCTTTTCCACAGAAAGCACAAATGCCCCTATACATTCACTGGCAGGAGTAATGGCCTTGATATCACTTTTCATTGTGTATGTTTTTTTCCCAATGGTACGAGCGTTTCAACGTCAACAAAGAGTTTTCAAACAGGAGATTAGACAGCTTATGTCAAGTGAAACGTGCATTGGCTATTTCTGTTATTTTGGCTAGAAGGAGAGCTCCCCTCAAAAATGTATTATTTAATTTTTGTTTAAATCCTTGAAATGACCAAGGAATGATGCTCATATGATCAGATGAAATAAAATGCCTTGGCAGTGAATCGATTGTATTCATTTTGTAGTGGCTGTGAATCGAACTAACGATAACAGGAGACAAGGATGTGTATCTGTAATTTCATCATCGTCACCTCAAACTTTTCAGATTGAGTCTGAGCACTTGTATTTCTGCCTAGCAGTTTATTTTTGATTCAAGATTATATCCGAGGTGTGTTTTGCACTGCCACTTAATGGTTTCTAGTGCTCTTAATATTTTGAGCTATCTAGAGAGATATCTTTACATATTGAAGGTTCCGAGAAATCTTCAGGAGCAGGTCAGAAAACCTTTTGTAGAATACTTTCTGTCTGTCTCCTTCCTTCTCGTGAATTCCTTTTTGTAGGTGTTTTTCTTTATGCCAGAGAAGACTTAAAATCCTCTAAGAAATATACACTGATTCCTTATTGTCCTGAAATCCATACCAAGGAGTCTCTGGTAGTTATAGTTATAGTTTAGAAAGGAGCCACAGTTCACTGAGACTTAAGGTCTAATGAGCCCCCCTAGAGAGCTGGTCTGTAAACACCCTTTACAGCTCGCCTTCCAGTTCAACGAGGCTAGTTCCTCACTCTTACAAGTTTCTCGCCCAAGGCCTTCTCTCCCTAGGCTTGCAATGCCATCATTCCGGAACTAGGTTAATAGGGGTTTCTTTCTCCTCCCCACAGAACCTACACTCGTCAGTGTCCGGTAAGGCTATCCTCAACAGGTGCTTCCTGAGGCGACAACGTCCTGTAAGAAGGCTAGTGAGGAGGTGTAGTTGTTTCTTACCAAGATACAGATATCTTTTGGATCTTGCTGTTTCAAAGTTCCGAAAGAACTTAGTGGAATGATCCATCCTGGGATATTCCGCCAGATATTTTCCTCTCGGCTTTCTCCTTCGCCAGAAACTCCTTCCTATAGGTACATTCACCTATACCACAGAAAGGTTCTGGGCCAATGAGTGACATTCGTGCGTCCTTTTTGGCAAGTGTATTGGCCTCTTCATTTCCTTTGATTCCCGAATGGCTGGGAACCCAGATTAAAAAGATCTCATTTTTCTTGCCTCACAATCATGACGTACACCCATCGCAGTATTTTTGCGTTACAACCCCAATTCTCTTTCTCTGTCACGATTTTCCAGTTTTTTCAATGTTGTTGCAGTTCATAGTCTGTATAAATGAATAAATAAATTCTTGATTCTCAGCATGCTAGAATAAATTCGCTGAAGGTAAGATTCATTTGGAATATTATCTGAGAGTCCGTAAATTTTTTATCCGACCTACCTTTATTGTTCTATTGAGCTCAATTCATCTTTGCTTGAATATTTTACAAATCATTTTAGAATTCTCGGAAACCTTATGTATCCGACAATTGTTTCTCAACTTAGTTCGAAATCGAAAAAAGATTCCATTGCGAGACATTCGAAGAACTTCTAAACACCAAGTGTTCTATCTCGAATTGAAATCTACGAGCTTGTTGTTTGTTTTAGAATTGCTCATGTGTTTCGAGACGCCGCAGGATCTTTTTTTGTTGCTATCCATCACCTTTCCTATCTCTATTATCTGGAGGTTCAGCTGGAGTATCCAGTGTTACCCTACATCATTTATTCAAGAAGAACCGACCCTATCAGTATCTCTCAACGATAAAATAGATAATGCTCCGTGGATCTAAGTGGCTGAATCGTTAGCAATAAAAGATCCGGAAGGATTTCCAGATTTCCATGCCGAATAATCTGAATTCCAGTCTTTGTATATACGGATTTTTGTTCGATTTGTTTTGATGTTTTTCACGTTCGAACAGTTCGTGGGGGTGAATCGTTAGGCCAGTATTCAAGGAACTTTTCAGAAGTGTAAATTCTGGCCGGGATACGTGCTCTGATTGTTTGATGTTTTGAACGGGCCGAACCCTTTAATACTTATGACTTTCGCGTTGCAACTTCACTTTTTGCAGCAGCTTGGCTTGGCTTGGCGCCCTTGTTCCCTCGCACGGAAGTAATTGATGGAAATGAAAACGACTGTTTTGATCAGCAGACTGTACATTGCCGGAATGAATGGAAATAACGAATGTCGATACGCAATTTTTCTTCTTTGAAACCTGACAGGAAAAAGGAACGAAAGAGGAATCAGTTGCGTTTGCGTTTTAAAATCCCATTTACAAGACGGAAGGAATTTCGCCGTTCTGACTCGAATATTTTCTGTGTTTTTCAATCGGTATCCTATTTTTTCCGAGTTCATTGAAGCCTTTATTTATTTGGTGAGAGCTTTAGTGGAATATAAAGAGGAAGAATTTTATTTATTGGGATCAAACAGTTTGAAGTTGGTGGTGAGGTTGTTTTTTGACTATCTGTGGGGGGTATATGGCTCTCCAGACAATTTTTTTTATGGAGATACCAAATTTCTGGCCCACTTGAAGACATTCGTTTGGCTATTACCAACATACCCATCGAAATGCTAGACAGTGTATTGTCAATAATGGACATTTTTGCAGGACGTCCTCAAAATTGTCTAACGAGAACTTAAAATGTTGTTTATATTATATATCGATCGAAATAAAATCTGGAAGGATTCTGCATTTCTAAAAACTTTATTGGTTTATACTCCCAGTCTCTAAAACAGAAATAATTGAAAAATTTAAATTGAGATAAAGTTCTCCTGCGAAAATCTTTGCACTTCTTTGTCAGGAGCAAATTGGTTCTGAATAAATTGTTGTCTAACAGTAAAACTGAAAAAGGAAATAAATGAAAATGACAATTTAACGTTTCAATGTCTGTATCAGACACCTGCTTCAGAAAAACCTGTAAAATCTTCGAAATTGTGTGTTTCGTCATTGCAGTCTAATTGACATTGAAATTTGTCAACACATAGGAATGTTGATTCATTTAATTTTGATATTTTCTGATGTCATTTCTTTCTTTATATAAATCAATCCAAATGCGATATATTCCAAGAGAGCAATTGGCCAAATTATCTACTTCATCTTCAAAATACATGTGAATTCCTTAATTTCCCTTTTATAATTTTCAGGTTCCGTCATTAGGATC
This sequence comes from Propylea japonica, assembly GCA_013421045.1. Taxonomy (NCBI): domain Eukaryota; kingdom Metazoa; phylum Arthropoda; class Insecta; order Coleoptera; family Coccinellidae; genus Propylea; species Propylea japonica. The sequence continues at coordinate 23,862,039 of CM024248.1, forward strand.
TTTGTGTTGATCCAGTTCATCATATGATCTCCGCTATTTGAACATACATGATCAGCGATTCCTGATCTTTTAATGTCTCTATTTTTTATGTTGTTCTCATGTTCCCGTTTTCTTATCTCTCAGGTCTTGATGTCTCTCCTGTCTAAGATTTTCCCACATATACAGGGAATATTATATATCAAAATGTTGTACCTGATTGGAAGAAAAATAATTAAATCGATATTTCCAAGATCCTATGCCCCACCTTGTACAATGCAGAAGTTGATGACCATCGAAACAATGACTATCTTTCTGAACTGCAACTTTTCCAAGAATATATCCTCCTTAGCAGATTTCGCTCGATGTTTTGTAGAATCTCAATAAAATTTAAATTGACCAGTTTGTTTGTAATTACAATCTTTCCTGTCATAATCCAGTCGAATTGTGCTTTTAGTAGGAATGTTTTGGGGTAGTTTTTATTTCTTTTCATTTTTTTTATGTTTTTTGGGGTGCTGAACCCGCATTTGAGGTTGCTAATGAAATTTATTGACGGAACATTAAAAAATACAAAACAGAAATAAAAATTTCATTCTTGGTCAGTTTTGGCTTAATATTCGAAAACTATCCACTTTTTGTGAAAAACCTCTCCTACAAAATGAAAGTACATAAAATTTTCTACGAATAGTACTACCACAGCTTTTTCTGCGATAACCTGTGCTGGCTCAAATTATAGTTGAAAGTGAGGTTTGCCTATGACTCAATAAATGAAAAGAAATTAAATTATATGGTTGCGATGATGCGATCCTCTTGAAATTCTGCATGAACATTCAGTTCATCAGTTTCGATTCACAAAAAAAAATTCACCCGAATCGGATATCTTGTTATGGAAATATAAAGATTCTTCTTTTCAATATTTCAACTGAATTTTCTATAGTTCTGTTCACACTATGGTCGCACAATTTTGCATAAGGCTTATTATGAGCATCTTGCATACGGCCGCAACAGTTTCATTTTTATTGGTTTCGTTTTCTCTGAGATATTGAGAAACAGAAATTTTGAATGGCCATGAAAAATAGAATATGGCTATTAAAAATGTTTGTTTCGTTATTCACAGCGTGAATACCAAAGGTTTTCCACCATTTCGTGTCGCAAGATAGAAAAACCTCAGCTTGTTGCAGTTATTATCCCGTGCTCTATTTCGGGTATAATTGAGCTGGCACCTCCTTATAATTGATGAAGTTCATTATCCCCAACCACGTTTCTGTAACCGAAGAAGTGCAGCATCGCCTACGAGATATCGGCGGTAACGATATTCCTCCGCAAAATCTGCACCTTTACTTTTGGCAACATCCATTTCGTCTAGAATGCGACAAAGAACCGCTCCCAAATCCAGAAGAGTATCTCAGTTTCATTAGAGGCGGGATTCTGAGGCGGAATCGACACAGAAATATCAGGAAAAATGCACAGCAATGATATTCATATTTCAATATATGTCGCGCTGCATCTACGACATTATTTTCTTATTCGGTGTGACACGGCGGAAATTGTTACGTGGGCTCCCATTTTGGACGGATTTCATCTGTGAAAATCATTTCGAATCTCTCGGGGATCAGAAAATGTAAACTTCCAGAGCGGCACCTCGTAGTGCATGTTTTCTGAGAAAATAATAACTGCAAAATATTTGTCAGCTCGGTTTGGAAATATTTTCTGCTGTCGCCATTTTACTATGATTCATATTTATGTAATTCGTTCTCTATTCTTATATTGCTGGATTTGATTCAATTAATGGACCGATTGATCTGGTAATCATTCTTCAGTTGCCTTCAGAAGTCCCTCAGTTTCTATGATCCATATTAAAATGGAAGATTGATGAATGTGGGCTCACTCTAATGAACAACGAAAAATAAGTCCTATTTTCCCACAATCTTCATTGAAATAGTTAAAAAATGACTAATAGTTTCGGGACTTTATGCAAAGGGTTTTCCAATAGAAGGTGTTATTTTGATATTCAAATAAAAATCCATTTTTCAATATAAATGATCATATGTCTATTTCATTATGAAGAAGAAGCTATGCTGTTAATAGTGGAAAATAACATCAGGCAAATGACCATCACGACAACGCTTACAGGACCATATCCTTCTATTGAAATTTTCCATAACCAAATCGCATAGTGGCTGCCCTATCTTATCTCACCTTTTTAATGAAAATTTCCATAACCAAATCGCTGGCTGCCCCATGTCCTTGACAGCATCACGAATTCCATCTTTGAGGTCTTGAATCGACGCTGGGCTATTGGCGTAGACCTTCTCTTTTACAAGGCCCCAAAGGAAGAAGTCGAAAGGTGTTTAATCACAAGATCTCGGTGGCCAATTGTGATCACCTCTTTGAGAGATAACACGGCCCGGAAACTTTTTCCGCAAAAGATCAATGGTTTCGTTGCTTGTGTGGTACGTGACGCCATTTCGTTGAAAGTAAACGTTGTTCAGATCACCAATATCCAATTTCGGCAATAAAAAAATCATTGTGGAATGCCTAATTCCAAAGAACGACGAAAATGGACAAACCTGGGTTTTCTTCAACACTTTCAGCTACAACAGTAATATTCTCGGCACTGTTCTTGAGCAACGTGCATGAGTTTTATTCTTCACATCACTTACTTGTCTCAACAGCTCGAATTTTTCCACCAATTTCTTTATTGCGGTCCGACAAGGTGCTTCACGACGACCCAAAGATGTTCGAGTTTTACGAACCGTCTCTGCCAAATTTTCATTTTTACAGTGAATATTGATAATTTCAATGCGTTCTTGAAGCGTGTATAGTTCCATTCTTATTTATGGCGTAGTTTAATACTGTCCAATGTCAAAAAATGACAGCTTTAAACGTGACATCTACCGAAATAGCGGGCTATTCAAAATAACTCCTTTTATTGGAAAACCCTTCAGTCGATAATAATTTATGATTATTTGTATTAAAAGTTAAGGTAAAATTGTAAGCAGGTGTAGTTTTAGATCTGATTATGTAATTCTCAACCCTTTAGTGTATGGAGGCTTTATGCGTTAGGGCAGTGAAATAAGGAGGTTATGTGGGTGAGCATTTGGTGTCGGAAGGGTTCGTTCTGGGGAGGAAGAGGGGTTGGCTGTCTTGGTATTATCGACCCGGCGAGCTGATTACTCTCCATCGCCAGAACTGGGAATATGTCTCACCTGACAGAGATTATAATATCTGAGCTTGTCCCCGGAATTTCAAATGATAAGGCTCCGAAAACGAGCTGAAGCGAAAATATCTCACCCTTCCGGATGATTCTCGGTTGACCTCGGAGTTATTGTGTGCTAATTGGGCTGCTGTCCCGTTTTCTTATGAAGATTATTCCGATGATATTTTCTCCATTTTGGAAATCAAAATAAGTACCTACTCACTGATACGAAGCGAATTATTCAGTTAGACATCTAGAAAATCACTGCGGACGCTGTGCTTTTGAATCATTTTTGAAATGTATGAGATAAGATCATAAAATTATGTGAAGAACAATGACACATATGGCTTTTCATACCATAGGAAATTCAATTGGAAAATTGAAAAGAAGAATCTTTATAAGATATCCCATTCGGGTGAAATTCATTTTGTGAATCAAGATTGACTGAATATTCATGTAAAATTTCAAGAGAATCGCATCATCCGAATCATAGAAGTTGATTTTTTTCAATCATTAATTTTTACATATTTAATTTTTTGAATAATTTGCAGAATGTATTTCCGATCATGCTGAGATTTTGCATTCATACTGGTATACTTTGCTTGACTCTCAAGTCGTATAGAGGGTTTTCCAATAAGAGATGTTATTTTTAATAGCCCGCGATTTCGGTAGATGTCACGTTTGAAGCGGTCATTTTTTGACATTTGACAAGTAGAAACTACGCCATCAATAAAATGGAATGATACACGCTTCAAGAACGCATTGAAATTGTTCAAATTCACTATAAAAATGGTGAAGATTTGGCCGAGACGGTTCGTAAAACTCGAGCATTTTGGGGTCGCCGTGAAGCACCTTGTCGGACCGCAATGAAGGAATTGGTGGAAAAATTCGAGCTGTTTGCACAAGTTAGTGATGTAAAGAATTAAACCAGCGCACTTCGCTCAAGAACAGCTGCGAATATTGCTGTTGTAACAGAAAATGTTTAAGAAAACCCAGGTTTGTCCATTCCTCGTCGTTCTTTGGAACTAGGCATTCCACAAACGTCATTACACTTTATTTTGCATAAAGATTTGGGTCTTGAGACTTATAAAGTTCAGTTAACAAAAGTACTCGAGCCAGCCGATCATCAACAACGTCGTGTCTTTGCTAATTGGGTGTTATCTCTCGAAAAAGTGATTACAATTGGCCACCGTGATCTTGTGATTTAACACCTTGCGACTTCTTCCTTTGGGACAACGTGAAAGAGAAGGTCTACGCCAACAGCCCAGCGTCGATTCAAGACCTCAAAGATGGGACTCGTGAGGCTATTGAGGACATAGAGCAGCCGCTTTGCGATTTGGTTATGGAAAATTTCATTAAAAGGAAATGGTCCTGTAAGAGTGGTCGTGATGGTCATTTGCCTAATGTTATTTTTCACTATTAACGGTATAGCTTCTTCTTATAATGAAATAAATATGCGATCATTTATTTTGAAAAATGGCATTTTCTTTGAATATCAGAATAACACCTCTTATTGGAAAACCCTTTACAATATTTTGAGGTAATAGCAATGTTGCTGAACCAATTAACGACAGCTCAAAAGCAGCTGCTCAGGGCTTCTCTTAAGTTTTAATGTCGCTTATGTAAAAGATATTAATTTCATCATGGATCGAGGATTTTTCGTAATCAGAAAAAATATTCGGATTCAGTATCAACTTTACCATTGAGCAAACAGACTTTCAACACCAAAGTTTTTCCGCTTTGATGTTATCCGCGAGATGAATATTCATGAACTCGGTTTAAATATAAGCACACGAATGTTTCGCAAATAAACCGAGGAAAAAAATGAAGAAGTTTCTTGTGAAATTAAGCTCTTCCTCATCTTGCGACATATTCGAGTGCCCTCGTTCTATGTGTCTATTAAAACTCGACCTTCCTCTGGATCACGTCCAAATTATACCTCTTTTGATTTGTGGCTCCTTGCGATAGGATTCGGATGGTATATTTATATATAGATCGTGCTTCCGCCATTTCCGCTTTCATAAATTTCCGAGTGGGAAGTTTCGTTTTTGGGCTTCCCACTCTGAAGGAGTTCTGTATCTGAACAGATCCTATTTGTGGCCAGGTTTGTTATGGACCATTATTTGTTGTACAGTTTATGGTAGGAATAAAGGCCTTAAGGTTATAAAAAAATATCACTCTGAAGTATCGACTTTCTCGAGAAACATTTTTTTTTTCAATCTTCTATTCTGGAGTCTTCACGTAATGCACAAGTCTTGAATTTTTGAAGTAGAATCATAAGGAGTTGTTATCTACATTATGAATCATATTGTGTATAGTTTTATGACTACCCCTGCTTATTTTCATCAAGGAATCAACTCCCTAAGTCCCTCGCATTTGTGTACAGACACCTGTATATATCCTAAAATTCGAATGTTGATTGAATGCATATTACCGGATATTTTCAAGAGAGTAATTCATGTATGAAACGAACGGTACTCCTTCGATTCGATCGGTTATATTCGAGAAGAATTTACCGGGTAGTCGTTCAACTATAATCCCATTACAAGGGACATGAAAGAGTGGGTTTATTTCGTGATAAAATGCCAGTTTTCAAGCCCTTGGGGACAATTATGTCTTGAAACTGATTAAACATGAAGTTCCAGAATTGATTATGCTTCTAGTGAAAGCAGGAGTGGTGGATAGCGATGAACATCGACGGAGAATGTGGGCAGGACATATTACAATGTTTGATGTAATTAATTAGTGAATTTCATTTCGATGAATTAAATTTTCCAATTCCGGTACTAAATTGGATGTTTATTATCGGAACGAAAAATCGTTTTTAGTTCGCTTTAATTAATTGGAAATACCATTTTATTTGGATATCAATTGGCAGCTGTTTCGACTTTGTGGTTTTTTCTGCCAGTATTTGTTCATGTACTAATGATCGGACAAAAAGCTGAAAAAAAGGTTTCAATCGATCATGAATGAAATCGAAAAACCGCGGATTCTTAGGACTTCGAATCATCTCTCTGTTTGCCTAGAGACTGAGGTCTTCATGCAAACGGTATTAGTCTAGGGGCCAGTGCATGTTTTTCATAATGATTACTATAAATCTGAACATTTGTGAGTTGCTTCATTTTGACGAGACACCCAAATTTTTCCTCTACGAAAATTCCCGATAGTGAGAGCTAATACAGTATGGAGGCGTCAAAAGTGTAAAATGGGTGAATGCTCAGATTTCATCACTAACAGCTACTTTATTCATTAAATCTTGAAACAATTTCATTACGCATTGAAGACAATAATTGTTCTTCAAATATGATGATTCTATCAAAGTGTCCCTCACTCCCAACATGTATCAATAACTAGGTCTAAACAAATTTTACTAACCGGCTGATTTTTTCACTGTTGCTCAGCAAATATTTTCTTTATGAATTGGTCACATTGTCCTACAAATTGAGTGGTACGTTTTTCCAGTCCTACCTCAGAAATTGTACCACATCATAACCCACAATTGAAAATGATTACTAACAATTGACAATTTCCGAGCGTAGGACTGAAAAAACGTATCACTCAATTTGTAGGACAATGTGACCAGGGGCCTGTAACACAAGCACTACAAGTCCTACAATTGTAAGAATATATTCTACACTTGTAACTGTTTCATAACACAAACCCCATTGTAATTACAAGTACGGACTAGTAATTACGTCAAAATCTCTACATATGTAAACTTTTTCTGTAACATAAAGTTCACACTTGTATAATCGTGTCACGGAATTTTCTACAAGTGTAGATAATGTTTACATATCTCCAACTCTAGGTAGCAATACTACTTATATTGACAAGTCATGTCATATAGTAGGAATCAAATAATAATGAATTCTATGATATTTGCATTACAAGTGTAGCTACACATGTACAAAATTATTTAATTTCTACAATTGTAGCCATTCGCATTGTGACATCGAATTGGGTTGGACTTGTAGTTACAGGCAAATTACTTGTAGACTTGTTACACTGTAAGGTTTGTGTTACAGGCCCCAGTTCATGAAGGAAATATTTGCTAAGCAATAGTGAAAAAATCAGCCACCTAGTAATTTTTTTTTGGACCTAGTTGTTGATACATGTTAGGAGTGAGGGATACCTTGATAGAATCATAATTTTTGTAGGACAATTATTATTATCTATTTGTTATAAAATGAAATTGTTTCGAGATTTAATTGATAAAGTAGCTGTTAGTAATAAAATTTGAATATTTATCCATTTAACTTAACTTTTGACGCCTTCATACTCTATTCGCTCTCACTATCGAGAATTTTCGTAGAGGAAAAAGTTGGGCGCCTCGTCAAAATGAAGCTACTCACAAATATTCAGATTGTTTGTAATCATCATGCAAAACAGGCGCTGGCCCATAGACTATTAAGTTTCGCGAACTGAGAAAGCAAATATGCTCACAATATATTTCGAATTGTCACAAATCAAAAAGTGGAAAATTCGGAAGTGTCCTCAATTAATTCCAGAAATTATCAAGATTGATTGTAAGAATACCCACAGAATCTACATTATCAACATTAATTGTCAGAATACCACCAGAATCTACAGAATGTTTCTTAACCTTCTCCGGTTAAGTAGAAGATATATGGAGAAATGTTTTGTAGGGTCGATATCCTGCTAACACTGAATACGTCCTCAGATGAAAGAATATGAAAGCACGAATTAGTTTCATTTTATTTCGAGTATATAAAATCGCGAAAAACCCACTGGTTCATCTTGGCCGAAACAAAAAGTCGGGACAAGCTGAAAAAGTGCCTTTCCCAAATGAAACCCATTACATGACATCTCTTTCATGTTTTGTCTCATCCCCAAACTGTACCTAATCCAGGCCTTCTGGAGAAAATCTGGCAGCAATAACACTATGTCGGATACAGGCATTAGCGAGAAATCCAATGCGTCGCCTGACATTTCGGGAATGATCTCTGCCCAACTGAACTTTATAAATTATTAATCCAACTGTAATAAATCTGAACTCCGGCCGTTTCAGATCACTGTTTCGATGTTTCGATTTCGAGTTACCTGATCCATGATATGAATATATAGGGTCGATGACTGCCAAAACTCATTACTGTATAGGCCACCTGGCAATGCTGAACCTTTCGTTTTCCTTATTTTCGCGTTAATTTTCATAATTAATGAACACTTGAATGGGATATTAAGGAAGAATATCAGCTGTAATCATAATAATTTTTCCTGGAAACATGAATATTTAACGAGCCCCAATAATAATGTGCAAAATAAGAGGTGAATAAATCGATATTTAAGGTAGGTTGAATAACGTTGCAGAAAAGCTAAGGATGAATTAGATTATTCAATTGTTGGCCAGAAATTATTGTTGATTGAATATTCATTGATACATAACTTGGGCTATTACATCATATACAGGGTGTCTGTAAACAAATACGAGGAGCTTTGGGATATGATTCCTCGATGAAAATAGGCAGGGGTAGTAGTATTTTTCGAAATCGACCCCCCTTCCAAAATACAGTCTTCGGAAAGCGACGACGAGTTGACAGTTTTTAATTTTTTTAGGAGTACTAAAAAACACTGAGTCATAAAACTATACATAATATGAGTCATCAAGTATATGTTACTCACACAATGTTTTTTGATCCCATAACTTTTTTTTCTCGGAAAAATAAAAACTTACAAGCAGTTATGATCATACTGTTCATTGCATTCCATCGTATATTCCATAGAATGAATATTCTAAGATATTGTTTATGCGCAAAATTGTTCTCGTCAATTATGCTTATTAATCTAACCAAAGTTCTATTTGTGAAATTAAAATTTTACGCATATATGTAACTTCCTTTCAGAAAATAGTAATTAAACCTAGGGAAAGAGTTATAGAACATCTTTATCTCCTGTCGTAGACATACATTATCTTAAAATATTCATTTTATGAAACACATACGATGAAATGGTATCATGTAACTGCTTGTAAGTTTTTTATTTTTTCCGAGAAAAGTATCGACTGTATCGAAACTTTGCTAGAGGCTTTTCTAATCCGAAATTGAATGGGAAACCATAAGACAATTTTATTTCTCGAAAATCTATTCCACGAAAACAATTTTTGAACTTAAATTATAGGGGGTGATTCTTTATTGTGTAATCATACTGTTTTCGCGTGGAGCCAATATAATACTTCGGATGATTGAATAGCAAATTTTCTTTCCGTCAGGAAAAACCATATCATCGCCTTGGGGTTCGAAGCCATCATCATCCGTCATGCTTATTAGAATATAAGACTTGAATCAGATAAAAGCGTCTATTTAGGTTTCTAAAACGAGGAAAAACGTTAACCGTGGCCCCTGCAGTCGTGCAATGATGGAGAAAATGATGAAAAGCATAGTACTGTAATGGGAAATTAAGCAAACAATTTTACCATGGAGCAATTTTTCCTCGAAATTATTATTTTTAAAGCGGAAAATGGGAATGTTTTACCGCATAACGTGTTCAGATGTTATTATATATTATGTGTCATTTCGTCAGCGTAATAACAAATTTCGGATCGATCGTCCTAACGTCCTTTCACATAAATATGGAAAACGACACACAGATTTATTCATTCGTTAAGATTTCTGGCTACTTCAATTTTACTGTCCTGATGCAGGAACATATTTATGATAACCGCAAAATTGTCAGTTCTACGAAGAAAAAGTTGTTTGATAAATGGGAAAAAGTATGATTAATTCCAATTATTTGTACCAATGTTCCTTGACGTTTATATCATTGACATTATTAACAACAATTTTCTATTGCAAACAATATCTTACAGGTCAGAATTTTTAAATGTTTATTGTTAAAAAAACGTTCATTCAAATCGAATATCCCCAAAGCAATTGATTTCTTTCTATTCATTTATGATTTCAGTGAAGTATAACGTGAACAGTAAAACAACTTCAAATTATTTTTGTTTCAAGTCTAGTTTTTAGATTTGAACAAAAAAAATTATGAATAATAATAATTGTTATTATTATTAATGTTGAAATTTTAAACTCACGGGGTGGTCAAATTCGAAAAACCCTTTTTTCTGCGAAAAAGCTTCGAAATTCAGTCAAGATGAAATATGATCTCACGAACGGGAAAGTCAGCTGAAAAGATTTGTAGGCTTTGTGGATCAGAAGAAGAAATAGCTGAACAAGTTCTAGAGCTGGCTGGCCTTAAACACTTCATAGAGGAAAACTAGTCCTAGATACCCTCACCTCTTGGGAATCTAGGACCTATTTTAAATAGCTCGCTATTTAGGTCCCGTTTGAAGCTGTCATTTTTTTGACATTTGACAAGTAGAAACTACGCCATCAATAGAAATGGAACGATACACGCTTCAAGAACGCATTGAAATTATTAAAATTCACTATAAAATGGTGAAAATTTGGCAGTGACGGTTCATAAAACTCGAACATTTTTGGGTCGTCGTGAAGCATCTTGTCGGGCCGCAATATAGAAATTGGTGTAAAAATTCGCGCTGTTGGGACAAGTTAGTGATGTGAAGAATGAAACCTGTGCACGTTGCTCAAGAACAGCCGAGAATATAGCTGCTGTTGCCCAAAGTGTTGAAAAAAACCCAGGCTGGCCTATTCCTAGTCTGTCTTCGAAATTAGGCATTAATTAATGATCTTTAAGGCCGAATTGGGATCGCATTGATCTGAACAACGTTTATTTTCAATAAGACGGCGCAACGTTCTACACAAGCATCATGATCTCAGTTCCCAGAAGGCTAACCTAGACATAACGACCAAAGTTCTAATAATAATAATAAGATGATCTGAATTTAATTTCATTTGGCATATAAAACTCTTTCTGAGTTTCAAAACCCGTTTCAAACTTCGATATCAACCACAGAAAGGTACCGAAACCCGCAGAAACATTAAATTTGACCACACAGAATCATAATAAAGAAGCAAATTAATTGTATGTACAATAACTTTCCAATCGAGAACATCACGTTATGAAAATTTGCGGAACTCTTCATTACAGAATCGTGATGTAAATCGGAATAGAAGTATGCGAAGAATTCAAACTCGGTTATTCCGATATGGGCTCGGAGAAATGCGCGAAATATCAAATATTCCATACCTGCCGACGAAGTTAATGAATTGTGATCAGTTACGATACATGCAATTTAAACTAATTTTTTGTTCAATTTATTATTGACCCCAAATTATATTACCATGACATTATTTCAGTTTTCGATAATTTCGGCCATAATAACACACAGAATCAATTTAGGAGATGACATACAGGGAAATTTGTATAAATCGAAATTGCGAAATGAACTCATTGAGTACGTGATTACAAACAATCAAATCTGTCATATCTGTGAGTTATTTATAAATTATTAATTATAAATTTCAGAAAGCTTATTGACGTGCTCAAAAACGGAACCATGTGATTTTCACTCATATTCGAGACAATCGATTGAAATTATTAAAATCGTTATTGGTGATTTGTAATGAAGAACCCCCAATAAACCTCAACAAATGGAGAAAAGAGTACTTCTTCACCAAAACAATACTGCGTGTAAAGAAACGTGGGCTACCATCGCCTTACTGCAAGAATAATTATCAGAGTGCGTGAAATATTTGACTGTCACAAACTTGTAGTTCGTTAACCAGCCCTTCTTAAATTTAAAATCAAATCGCAAAATGGCGAATGCGCCGCAAATTATAGCTATTGTGTTTAACGGTTTAATTCACATGAAAGGATGACAAATATTTTTCTTTTACTTGTTAATCATCTGAAGGGAAGAAAATTGAGGGTGTTTTCTGAGAAAATATCCGGGTGAAGTTTTTTTAGAGGTGGTAATCAGAAAAAATTTTTAACGATAGATGGTAATAGAGTTTTTGCTGCCATTTTTGCTTGAACTTTCTGGAATTCGAAATATTGGAACCATATAATTTTCACGCATTTTTGATGCAGAAGACGAGACAGTCAATGGAAATTATTTAATATCGTTATTGGTGATTTTGAATAGAGAAACCTCCAATAAAAAGTACTTCTTCACCAAAACATTACTGCGTATCAAAAAACGTGAACTATCACCGCCATACTGAGAAAATAATTATCAGAGTGCGAAAAATATGTAATTGTCACAAACTTGTAGTTCGTTTACCAGCCGAACTTAAATTTCAAATCAATCAATCGCAAAATGGCGAATGCGCCACGAATTATCGCTGTTGTGTTAAAGGTTTTTCACATGAAAGGATGGAAATTTTTCAGAAGAAAAGAAATTTGAGGGTGTGTATATGAGAAAATATTCGGAATAGTTTTTTTTTAGAGGTGGTAATCAGGAAAAAATTTCAACGATAGATGCTAATAGAGTTTTTACTGCCATTTTTGCTTGAACTTACTGAAAGTCGAGATATTGGCCATATTGAATATCTTGGGACAGCCTGTATAGTCAGAGGATGCAACCAAACGTTTTGACACCCTTTTCGACTAAACATCACAGGCAAGCATTTTTCCTGAGGAAACATCAACGTTATCGTACCCCGAATATGAATATAAAAATAATATAAAAATGAGCCTGGGATCGTTATGAGATTTTGTAGCGATATAACCCAACTTTTCGTTCGACAAGAACCGCTCTACGCCGTCTTTTCACACTTGAACAGTTAAAGAGAAGATCCACTGCTGCAGACATTGTGCAGCACACAATATTTCAGGATGGATCTCTTTATAACCCATTAACCACACATCGTACCCAAGGCGAATTTTTTCGCTGAATGAGAGCCTTTCCTCTTTGAATCTCCTCCGGCATACCGTAATTTCAAAAACGGTAAAAAAAAACAACCACACACTCTTGATAACTCACGAATTCAGAATGTTCTTCCGGTAAGAAGGAGCGATGAATACAAACAGGAATGCGTTATCAGCATCCGGGATTTTTCACAATGGCATTGAAGATGCGTGGTCTTTTATAATACACATATACATCATGATTGGCAAAACTCAGATTATCACGATAAAGAAAAATTATTTCACACTGTTGGACTACATTATCTCCACTCGAATGTCTAAGTTTTGGATTGAACCGAGTTTGTCATTTCATGACTCAGTAGAATCAACACCTTGATAAGGAGTTCCTGTATCCATACTGTTTAAATTGGGTTTGTGACCCAAAAAGACTGCGATAGTAAACGTCATGATTGTGAAACCTACAATCACATATGGGACAGTAGCCTGGTTTGCCAAGGCAAGTCAGGTAAGTACGAGAAAAAGGCCCGATAGAGTACAAAAGTTTGCCTGTGTATGCATCACTGGAGCTATGAGAACGAGCCCAACTAGGGCACTTGAAGTCATTACGGATCTCATACCTCTATATCTTGTGATTGATAGGGTAGCCCATGAAGCTATCCTCTGAATATCTAAGGAAGATACAGGTAATGAGAGAATAAAGAATCAGAGAGTCTGGTCCTCTCTGAACAATTACATCTCATCTGCGAACTTCCCTAGTGATGTAATGATCAAGAAAGTAAGCACTGATAAAAACTTCAGGACATTGCTGAGTAAAAGAGAGGAATGGAACGGAAATACACCGACTATTACCTCGAAGAAAATACCGTAAAATGGTATACAGATGATTCAAAAACCTTCACAGGAGCTGGCGATGGGATATACGGGCCAAGTACCAGGTGTGCACTGTCACTAGGCTGCTGTATGAGCGTCTTTCAAGAGAAAATCTTAGCTACTGAAAGATGTCTAGATATAAATCTGGAAAGGAACTATCAGAAGTGCGATATAGCCATACATACATAGTCAAGCTGCTATTAAAGCACTGAGCGTCTGAGTCATTGACTCAAAGATGATCTGGGAGTGCCGGAACAAATCCAAGGAGGTAGGCAAGAAAAATAAGGTCTTTTCAATCTGGGTTCCCGGCCATTCGTGAATCAAAGGAAACGAAGAGGCCAATACACTTGCCAGAACCTTCTGTGGTATTGGTAAATGTATCTATAAGAAGGAGTTCCTGGAGAAGGAGAAAGCCGAAAAGAAAAAATTTTGGCGGAATCTCCCAGGGATGAATCATTCCAATGAGTTCCTTATGAACTTTGAAACAAAAAGATCCGAAAGATATCTGGATCTTGGTAAGAAACAATTACACCTTCTCACTGTCCTTATCACAGGACACTATCGCCTCAGGAAGCACCTGTTGAGGATGGGATTGTCGGACACTGACGGGTGTAGGTTCTGTGGGGAGGAGGAAGAAACCTTCATTCGCCTAGTCACGGAATGCTTTGGTATTGCAAGCCTAAGGAGAGAATGTGGTGGGCGAGAAACTTGTAAGAGTGAGGAACTACCCTCGTTGAAGCCTTCACAGATACTGAATTTCTTCAAATCTCTGGAACTGGAAGAGGAGCTGTGAAAGATGTGATTAGAAAAGCTCTGCAAAGGGGTGCAATAGACCTTGAGGTCGCAGTGAACTGTAACCCCTTTGTAACCAATAAACTATATATCCATACTGTTTTTTAGAACGTTTCTTCGTTTCAATTTTCAAATGTTTCTCTTGAGATCTATATAACTGAACAAGTTTTTATGCGCTCCTTGTGTAAGTGTACATAAATTTTAATGCATATACATATGCATTACATTAACCTTTAGTTTTTACGCTTTCTGAGTAAATATATGGTTCTTCGTTTTTATTAAATATTCCAGTTTGTTTTGCGGCTTATTGGGAATTGTTATTTTCATGGGTTTATTTTCCATTTAGCGCAAACAAATGAAGGTGCGACAGTTTCCCTGAGAGAAACATGTGTGCACATATGGAATATTCACAAGACAGTATCGGCGCACAGTTTTAGGAAAGTTGTTGTCATTTTTCTCCATACTAAACTCGTCTAATTTGACATTGCAGCTTCATTTTCATATTTCGCTGCCTTTTCCAAAGTGTTGTATTGTCGCTGCAAAGTATTCATTCTTAGTGGAACACAAAAGTGTTTATTCATAGTGGAACACACAGGACATTCGTAACGCTGGCCAGCAGGACTTCTCCACATAACACCTTAGGTGGTACCTTCATTCGAGTATCTTTGCCCAATTACCCTACCATTTCAAACGCAATACACTTCACTATCTCTTCTCAAGTGAATCGAATGATTTTTCAAAAAAATTTCATTTCAACTTTCAAATTAAAATTGAAAACCAGGGATCCATTAAAAAAACTCGAAGCTAGTCGTTTCTTTAGTTTTTTTTCGATGAAGTTTACATACCGAAACGTTCAAACCAAGGCTGAGATAAGAACATCGCCGGAGAAATCCAGAGCACCAATCGAGATGGTCCGCGGCACCCCTTTATTCCTGTTTGCCTATTGTTTTTAGCGTAGACAGACTGAATCAAATCTGAGTTGTTTCGTGACTAGAAACTATTCCTTATTCCACACAATTACTAAGGACGTTTGAGCGAAGCCGACTCTGAGAGGAAGGAGTTTTCCTGTTCCATTTATTTACTTCCGATAAAGGCCGCGATTTCAATGTGGAATACCTTCAGAACATAAATTTTTGTTAAATGAATATCTGTCTGAAGTGAAACACCTCAAGGTTTTCTGAGCAGAATGGTGTGCATCTCATTCCCATTGATCGACAATGAGATATTTAATATTTCTTGGAGATTTATGAATGGTGAATTTTCTTGAATTAATGACATACTCGTTTCTTTATTCCTTCAGATTGATCTAAAATAGGAACATTCGTGGAGCTTACCTATTTTTTCAATATGTTAGAAAATTCACAGCAGATGCTGAGGAGTTGACAAGTAACATTTATTCAGTAGATAATCATCACAGGACTTAAACCCTGAATCTCATCATGTACTTTGTCCATCTACATGGAGGTTATGCCAATCATTATGTTGTTTCGGGAATTTCACCCTCATCATTGCAGAGAAGCCAGTATTTTGAGCTATTTTAAAATCAAATTTTCAACTATTCGGAACTAGCTAAAATTTAATATTTTTAATTGTTTCTGTTTCAGAAACTGGGAGTGAAAAAGCAAAAAAAAGTTTTTCGAATTGAGATGGGCTGGTGCAAAAAAATTCCACTTACATTTCCATTTTGCAGTTTGCTACCCATAATCATCATTTCTGAAAAACTCATAAGGTTTTCACTCTGACACAAAAATAATCGACTATTTCAATTAAGATGAAATGCTTCTGCGAAAATCTTTAACCCAAATGAATAATCCAAATACGATCTATTCCAACACAACAATTGGCCAAATTATTTACTTCATCTAACGAAATACCTGTGAATTCCTTAATTTTCCTTTTATAAATATCAGGTTTCATCATTATGATCTTTGTGTTGATCCAGTTCATCATATGATCTCCGCTATTTGAACATACATGATCAGCGATTTGTGATCTTGTTATGTTTTTATTTTTGTTGTTCTTATGTTTCCGTTTTCTTATCTCTAAAGGTCTTGATGTCTCTCCTGTATAAGATTTTCTATATATACAGGGAATATTGTAAACACAATTTTTTTATTTTTGTGTCTCATTCATTGGTTTCGCTCTGGTTAGAATGGATCTCAAATCATTTTGTGTTTTGAAAACAGTTCTTATGTTGAATTTGGAACCAATTTTTCTTATTTTTTTCTGAAAGGCCAGAAATATAAGAAATGACGTTCAATGAATTAAGTTGTTGTTGACTCTTTGCTGTTTGTACCTGATCATCATTAGAATTTCAATAAGATATTTTTCGTTCTAAATTTGGAATTGTTCTTCATATAAAATTTGGTGGGTATTGATTATCTTGTAGAAACTTTTTAATGAAGGCAATTTCATTATTTCTAATTTCAGGTGTAGATGAAATCAAAAAAGCTCTATCATAAAGTAATTTTGTAATACCTGTTTTTACATTCAATTGATGATTAGAGTGAAAATTTGGATATCTATCAGTGTGAGTTTGTTTTCGAAATAGACTTGCTTCAAAATGATTATAAATTTTCTTATTAGAACATCTATTCATTCATATTGTTCGAGACCCTGAAAAATCCTTGGAAATATTCAATACTTATGTTTCGAAGTACCAAGAACTCAAAATAGGAAACAAAGAGACATGTTCCGCTACTCCGAATCGTCCGTTGTTTGTTAGCCAAAGAATTTATTGAATTTTTCATGGAAACTTCAATATCATGAATAATACCTGAGTTCTCGAAATTCATATATGAAATATGGAAATTATTGTCCGAATAAATCCTCTATTGTATGTCCAACCCAACAAGGTCTTATTATTGCGATATAACGAGCTGCGTTCCTTTCACATTCGAATCTATTGGAAAGTATCGTCCGCTCAGTATTCGAATCAATTTTGATTCATTATACTTGCAGTTTGAACACACCGAAGTTCAAGAAGAAAATAAATCACAATTAGGGTAGGGATGTCTGATGGTTTATCAAACTGGTTCATAAAAACTTCTTATTTATGGATGCAGATTAAATATGCTTCGAATACTTTGTTGGCATACTCTCAGATGCTGGTTTTTAAGCTCGAAGGTATTAAAAGTATTGGCGCCGTGAACAACTAAGCATATTCGAGCAGCCATAATCGCTCGGAAACTGATCCGTTAACGAAAATCTGGGGAATTTGAATTAATATGCAGGCCAAAACACTGAACAGGTAGTTGTCCCTCAGAAATATCAAGAACCAATCTCACAGTTTGATAAAATTCAATAGAAAGAACAATTTCAAATTTAGAAAGAAAAATATCTAATCAAAATTCTGATGATGATCAGGTTCAAACAGAAAACCATCAAAAATCAAATTTATTTAACGCATTTCCTTATATTCCTGGCCTTTCAGAAAAAATAAGAAGAATTGGTTCCAAATTCAACATAAGAACTGTTTTCAAAACACAAAATGCTTTGAGATCCATGCTCACCAGATCGAAATCAATGAATGAGATACAAAAATCAAAAAATTGCGTTTACAATATTCCCTGTATATGTGGAAAATCTTATCCAGGAGAGACATCAAGACCTTTAGAGATAAGAAAACGGAACATAAGAACAACATCAAAAATAGAGACATTACAAGATCACAAATCGCTGATCATGTTTGTTCAAATAGCAGAGATCATTTGATGAAATGGAACAATACAAATATCCTAATGACAGAACCTGATAATTATAAAAAAATTAGGAATGGAGTCCACATGTATTTTGTTAGATGAAGTAGATAATTTGGCCAATTGTTCTGTTGGAATAGATCGTATTTGAATTTATTTATTGAAGAAAGAAATGACATCAGGAGATTTCAAAACTAAATGAATCAACATCTCTATATAAAGCTTTTCATAAAACTTTAAATGTCAATTAGACTGCAAATGAAAAAACACAATTCCGAAGATTTTACAAGTTTGTCTGAAAAACGTTCTGATATAGACACCGAAACGTTACATTATCCTTTTCATTTATTTACTTTTTTAGTTTTACTGTTGGGCAACAATTTCCTTAAAACCAATTTGCTTCTGAAAAATTAGTACAAAGATTTTCGCAGGAGCACTTCATCTTAATTGAAATTTTTTCAATTATTTCTGTTTCAGAAACTGGGAGTGAAAACCTAAATAGTTGTTTAGAAATTCGTGTAAGGCTCTGTACTCATTTGGATATTCGTTTATTCCGTGATCGTACGCCATTTTGTTGTATTCTTTAACAGTAATTTGATATTTCAAGTGAACGGGAATTACTGTTAGTCAGCGAAAATTTGAGACAACTGTCTTCAAAGTACAACCCGCCCATAACTGTGCACAAGTTACTGTTTCTCTTATCTTTTGGTTCTCGATTCAACCAATAGATCTTGAGATCGCAGTGGAATATAACCACCATTACTATCTAAGTCAACAAGAGCACTCATACACTATCAAATTTCTGTTGCTGTCACATACGCAACTTCAACTTTTAAAGTTGAGTTCACAAATCGCCATCGCTATTAGGAAATATTTTCCGATATTATGTGGCTTCTCATTTCGTAATACATATATTCAGACTCTTCAGAACTTTTCTGTTGTGATAAACACCTTCATAAAAATTTGATTCGAATGCTCTGTCTGTTGACTAAACCTGATATGATGGGATGGAAACAAAAACTTTTAGTTCCAGTCGTGTCTGGTAGACGCTCCTTTCAGAGAAGTTTCTGTTACGTGAAATGTTATCCAACGTCTGCAGGAATTCACGGAGATCTGGAATAAAAATGATGTTTCGATATATCAACTTTTAACCGCTGCGCGAAAGCTGTTGTTCGTCCGATATCAAGTCAAAATAGAATCCAAACTTTCAGGTTCTCAAGTTGAGGTCCTTGCATTTCCATACTTTCTTCTTGCCGTTCCCGACGTCGTGTTTTCAAGGTTTTATTGATTATTTCAAACGTTTTCTCGGAGCAGCCTCTGTCTGTTGAATATCATTTCTGCACCAGTGGATACCGTTTTACCAAGGTGGATTTTTACGAAAATAGTGATCTAACTTCGTTTCTGACGTCGTTTCCTAACTTGACTGAATTTCCGTTCTGAATAAACTCAGATTCAAGCCTTCGTCTTCTGTACAAACGATAACATTTTACATTTTTGCGTCGAGGGATATTTTCGCAAGGGTAATTTAACGTTTGTGAGAACGTATTTCTTGAAGAAAATAAAATGGCCCGTTCTCCACTTGCTGCCGCGTGTGCCAATTCTATCTTTCGTAGGGTGTTGGTATGTTTTACACTAAAATTTTCATGCGAGAAGAAATATGGTTACCTAAATGTGAAATAAAATGTGATTCAATTATGAGTTCGATTTTTTTGTTGGAACCTCGCATCATCTTCCCTAAATATTTAAGTTGGATAACTTTCGGAAAAATTGTTAGATAGGTAATAGTCCATGGGACAGCGCCTGTTTTTCATAATGATTACTAACAATCTGAATATTTCAGAGTTGCTTCATTTTGACGAGACGCCCAACTTTTTCCTCTACGAAAATTCTCGATAGTGAGGGCTAATACAGTATGGAGGCGTCAAAAGTGTTAAATGGGTGAATGTTCAAATTTTGTTACTAACAGCTACTTTATATATTAAATCTTGAAACAATTTCATTCAAAATTGAAAACAATAATTGTCCAATAAAAATGATGATTCTATCAAAGTGTCCCTCACTCCCAACATATATCAACATCTTGGTCTAAAAAAATTATTACTAACCGGCTGATTTTTTCCGTGTTGCTTAGCAAATATTTTCTTTATGAACTGGCCACATTGTCCTACAAATTGAGTGGTACGTTTTTCCAGTCCTACGCTCGGAAATTGTCAATTGTTAGTAATTATTTTCAATTGTGGGTTATGTGATACAATTTCTGAGGTAGGACTGGAAAATCGTACCACTCAATTTGTAGGACAATGTGACCAGTTCATAGAGGAAATATTTGCTGAGCAACTGTGAAAAAATTAGCCGGTTAGTAATATTCTTTAGACCTAGTTGTTGTTATATGTTGAGAGTGGGGGACACTTTGATAGAATCATAATTTTGTAGGACAATTAGTGTTTTCAGTTTGTAATAAAATGTTTTCAAGATTTAATTAATAAAGTGCTGATAGTAATTAAATTCGTACATTCAGCCATTCAACACTTTTGACGCCATACTGTATTAGCCCTAACTATCGAGAATTTTCGTGAAGGAAAAATTTGGGCGTCCCGTCTAAATGAAGCTACTCACAAATATTCAGATTGTTAGTAATCATTATGAGAAACAGGCGTTGGCCCATGGACTATAACATAGAGGTTGAATTTATGAATCAGACCAGAAAGGATATTCTAGAATTATTGTCTGCTGAGATTCTTCCTTAGGAGCTTCTAACATTTTTTACCACATATGCATTCACGTAGACAATTGGTAGAGCTACCAATTGTCATAATTCCTCAATGAAGAGCTTCGTCATTTACGGATGCAACTACCAAAAGAATTATGTTGCAAAAATGATTATCTTGGCAGTAAAGCAGTATTTTATTCATTTAAAAATAACGCGGAATTTGAAACACTCTTGAGATATTTTTAATAACACCTAAAGATGTTATCACTGTTTAAACACTTTTCTCTCACATTTATTTTTCTAGGATTTTCTCAATCAATTAATTATAGGAATTAAAGTGGAAATTCCATGGTGCCTTTTCAGTTTGAGCTGAAATTTATATTACCTGAAAATCTCCTTCGGATTTTCCCGATCTTTCTGCATATTTCACGAACGAATTTATTATTTCATTCCCGCCTAATAAAGCTGCGATTGCTTCGTGAAAGTTCCGGAAAAGTTTTCTCAAAGTTTGGATTCGATACGAAAATCCATTTGAAATGTGGGACCTCGGGTAGTTGGGTATATATAGTTTGAATACGCTAATTTATTTCAGTCTCGTTCAATTGAATGTCGTAATCTATAAACGCAATAATCACCTATTTATCTTACTTGCTGAAGAAGAACTCATCGGGGGTTGATAAATTTTTTCGGCGGTTATTCCTTTTACGGAACTTTTCTTCGAGTATTGCCAGAGGAGCATTTTCCACGGTTGGAATGAATGGAATAACGAATGTGTTCCTATACAGCCTCTTCCTAATGACTACGTTACGAAAGGTGAATGCTTATCAGATTGTTCTCCATTCATTGTGAAAATGTGTGTTATGGCTTTTGAGGTATTCCATTTTCTTTACCGAAATTATTGTGAGAATGCTGTGAAATTTCATAGAATGACTCATAAATTCACTGCAGTTGAAAACTGTTAATTTAAATAATGCTACGTTCTAAAGAGTTTCCACCAACTAACTTTGATCGTCAAAGGAAAAAATTGATTCAGGAATCTGAAAAATTTTAGAAAAGATATCACTAAATCTATAATGAACTGACAGGACGAATAGTTGACACGAGAGCTAATATTAACATGTCCATCGAACTCTTCAAAACAAATATTTGCAATATACCTACACATTTGAATTGACACAGATGGACTTTTAATTCTTGCAACAATTTAACATTTAAGTTTCAAAGTTTCTATTTTTACGTTGTTATTATCAGTGATTCTATCAGTGCGACTCATAAAGAATTAATCTGAAATATCCGCTTTAGACTCGAAATAATGAAATCAATGATAGCTGCTAGCCATCAATTTGGGACCTGATGGATTTTGTATTCGAAAAACAGGCGAATTAGATTTGAATCAATATGAACGATAATTGACACTCAATATGGCACTATTAACGAACGCAAAAGTACCATAAAATTCAGTTCCAATGATGATGACCAATATTCAACTCGAAGGCATATATGGAGTTTTTGTTCAATTTGATTTACAATCCACCGACATGAAATATTTTACTAGAAAATCCTCTCGTGAAGGTTCCTATGCTCCTCTTTTCATCACAAAGGAAAAACATTCTCTGAATTTTGTATTGGCAAAGCACGCAGTTCAATAAGTCAGTAAATTATAGTATTTTGAATGAAAAATTACTGCCTCAGATTCCAGAAATCACGCATTATTTACGAATAATACAAATTGACAGAGATGAAAGCATTGAACAAAATTTATATTCCCAGTTGGTTTTCTTGTTTTTGTACGTAGTGGAACAGAGGCATTTCAGTGTTTAGAAATTCAATTGAACAAACTGATTTCAACATGCCCTTCGATCTCTTCAAAACAGATATCTCCAATATACACATGAAAATTGACACAGATGAACTTTTAACTATTGCAGCAATTCAACATTTCAGTTTCAAAGTTTCTATTTTTACGCTGTTATTTTCAGAGATTCTATCAGTTCGACTCATAAAGAATTAATCTGATATATCCGGTTTAGACTCGAAATAATGAAATCAATGATAGCTGCTAGCCATCAATTTGGGATCTGATGGATTTTGTATTCGGAAAACAGGCGAATTAGATTTGAATCAATATGAACGATAATTGACACTCAATATGGCACCAGTAACGAACGCAAAAGTACCATAAAGTTCAGTTTCAATGATATTGAACAATATTCAATTCAAAGGCATGTATGGATATTTTCATCAATTTGATTTACAATCCACCGACATGAAATATTTTCCTAGAAAATCCTCTCACAAAGGTTTATATTCCTCTTTTCATCACAAAGGAAAAACATTCTCTGAATTTTGTATTGCCAAAGCATACACTTCAATTAATCAAAAAATTGGAGTATTTTGAATAAAAAAGTGCTAACTCAGATTGCAGAAATCACGCATCATTTACGTATAATACAAGATCAAAGAGATAAAGGCATCGAACGAAATTTACATTCCCAGTAGGTTTTTTTGTATTTATACAGAGTGCAACAGAGGCATTTGAGTGTTTATGAATTCAATTGAACAAACTGATTTTAACATGCCCTCCGACCTCTGCAAAACGAATATTTGCAATATACACATAAAAATTGACACAGATGAACTTTTTACTATTGCAGCAATTCAACATTTCCGTTTCAAAGTTTCTATTTTTACGCTGTTATTTTCAGAGATTCTATCAGTTCGACTCATAAAGAATTAATCTAGTATATCCGGTTTAGACTCGAAATAATGAAATCAATGATAGCTGCTAGCCATCAATTTGGGATCTGATGGATTTTGTATTCGGAAAACAGGCGAATTAGATTTGAATCAATATGAACGATAATTGACACTCAATATGGCACCAGTAACGAACGCAAAAGTACCATAAAGTTCAGTTTCAATGATATTGAACAATATTCAATTCAAAGGCATGTATGGAGTTTTTCATCAATTTGATTTACAATCCACCGACATGAAATGTTTTCCTAGAAAATCCTCCCACAAAGGTCCATATTCCTCTTTCCATCACAAAGGGTCATATATTTCTCTTTTCATCACAAAGCAGAAACATTCTCTGAATTTTGTATTGCCAAAGCATACGGTTCAATTAGTCAGTATTGGAGTATTTTGAATAAAAAATTGGTGCGTCAGTTCTCAGAAATCAAGCATTATTTACGTAAAGTAAAAGATCAGAGATAAAAGAGATAAATCACTGAAAAAAATTATATTCCCAGTAGGTTTTTTTGAATTTGTACAGGATGCGACAAAAGCATTGCGTATTTGGAAATTCACAACAATATTAAGAGTTTATGTTTGAGTAGATTTGAGGATGATATCTGGTAATTGGTGTCCATATTTGTCGATATACTGCGTCAATCGCTTTCGGAAATGTCGGACAACCCAATCACGATAATGCACATCATACAAGTAACAAGTTGTGAATATGGAGGCCGCTTTTGAAGTTTCTTTTCAAATTTCACGTGGCATACCTGGAAAAATATTCGGATATGGAATTACATCTAAGAATAAATGGCAAAACCTGAAATATATTCAGAAATACGCGTATTGCAGCATCCTCTATCAATAGACATATTCGTCATAACGTGGTGAAAACGGTGGTATCTCAGCTTTTAGAAAAAAACACAATTTATTCAAATTTTACCGAATTAAATGATATATTAAATGAAAAACGTGAATATTTTAGACAGTTTGATCTATTCTATTTCGAAATCGACCCATTTTTTATGGACACCAGCGAACATCAATCTGAGAATGAAAAATCATTGACTTGGCCGGCTCCTCCACCATTTTGCAACCCGAGACGTTGGAGTGAAAATTTCAAATAAAGCCTTCATTAATCCTTTAGATCAGGAAGTTCCTCTGCTCCACCCAGTATCGTGGCACCAAATAACCATTTAAGAAACAACAACAACGAATTTAAGAGTGGTTTCAATCTATTCCTTATTGCATAATAATTTGCTAACGACATTTCAGTATCGGTTGAACTTCGAGCTTCAACATAACGACGAAAAATATTTGTAACACATTCTAATAACCACAAACCAAGGCGTACCCATGAATCAATAGAAAGAAACGGCAAGCCTGTGGATATAGGAGTAATAAAACAATTGTTGTGATGTACACATGTCAATTCCGGAACAGAGATATATTCAGGGCATACAACAAGACTGAATAACTAGAATGACCCTTCTGACGATGCAGTATTTCATGCAGCTGCTACACGAATGAGGAAAATAGTTTAATCATATACACTCGAGAACCTGGAGGTAGTAATGTCCTCAAGCGGATAGAATTAATTATTTCTAGCTTTCATTCAGAAATTATTTTCTGGGAAAAAAAGGATAATTGTTGTTTGCTAAATTGAATGAGGTTTTTCTGGAACTGAATCACCTTCTATACCTGGTTTACTGTGACAATTCAAATGACAGATGAAGCGTTAAATGTAGAAAGAACTCCAATACTTACAATATCTATGCATTTGTTCAAATTTAATTTCTACAGAGAGATTGGATTGAAAATGATTCTATTCAAAACTAACGGCCAAAATTTTACTCCTCCATAGTGTTTTATTCGTATTATGCAGTTACATATCGTTTCGCAATTGAAAAAAAATGATGATAACTCATACTCATACCCCAATCTTCTGAAAAGCTCAGTACAGGGTGGCCGTAATTGATAATCGCTGAACTACAAATTTTAAACCATATGAGCTAAAGAATAATGAATAGCACATTGTGGTCGTCTTCTTTCTAGAAATTCATTATACATTCAACCGTATTTCTCTATCGTCTTTCGTTTTCGAGTTCTAATAATAATTATGAGAGCGTTCTTTTCGAGAAATGAGTGTTCAGGAGATAATATTGTTGATACATTATCCATCAACACTGGACTGAACTGCTTCAATTATATTGAAAAAAAATAACACACGAACTTTTTTGACAAAGACCAATGGAAGCCCTATTCATATGAATATACATGTGGAAAATAATTCGGAAATGTCTACTATTGGGACCAAAATGGCCGTAATAGGGACGCATTCGGTAATCGGGAAATTTACCTTAATTGGTTCGAAATAGGAACTGAATGTCTGGGGAAAACTTCGAACAACTGCATGAATCTTGGCCGGCATGAAAAGTTTGGCATCAAATCAATAGGATACCGAACATAATGCCGTATTGTGTTTGTGAAGTTCATACTACTCAGAACCCCTTATCGAGTATTCACGTTTGCTCGCATATTCCAACTGCGAATGATAAATACGTAAGGAGGTTCGAAAATTCGTTCTTATCCGCTATACAGAAATATATTTTCGACGTTTTCGTTCCCGATGCAAGGAAACTCGGATTTTTCTCTCCATTTTCAACACTCGCAAGTGCACAACAAGACTGACATGAAAAACTGAGTAGTGCATTCCAAAATGGTTCTGATTTTCTGAATTCCTTTTGTGCTGATGAAAGGAGATTCAAAATGAATATGGAGGAGGAAACTCAATTTTTGTTATGAGAGAAGAGTATATCAGAAGTCTTGAGTTGATCGCAGATGGAAATCTCTGCTAGAAAGTTTCCAGATGACCCTAAAAAATTAACTTAATGAATTAAATTTTCTGCAGCCATTATCTTGACTTCATAGATGTGTTCTGACTGTGCTAGGTATATTGGAGTACTTGTGGTATCTCAATAACGATGTCTCTCCATATGCAACTTCTGGTTTCACCAAAAGAATACACGGATTGTCTTCTATTTGTCGAATATTATCTGCTAATTGTGGGCATTTCACGAATAGCTCCAGAGGTAAAGTGAGGGTAATATCAAATTTTAACAAGGCAGAAATAAACAAACTACACTTGTGTTTGTATCTTTACTAGAACTCCCAAATAAATGTAACACGAACATAATAACTAGAATTATGAATACTTGATTGTGAAATATGAAGCGAAAATCATAAAATAAAACTTTCTTGCTATTACAATGTCCTGACCATGAAACAAAACTTTTTGCGAATTCAGTGGGTTACAATCAACGAGAAAGATGAAAGATTGCTACATAAATTCTCAGACTGAGTGAAGATTCAATTATATATAACCAACTGTTTCACTCATCTTACTTGCCACTGTTGACTGAGTTGTTCGGTTATTTTCTCGCAGTTAGAAGTTGTTTTGGTAATTTGTTTGTTTCCAAGTAGAATCAGCAAGGAATGTTAATAAAACTATCGATTGTCCACTTCGTTCTCTTCAACTTGTTCTCCTCAAGCTTCAGCAGTTATGCGTTTTGGCATGGCAGGGGATATTGAGATAATAAATACTATTACTGTAAAATTTCAAATCCATAATTTTCTTGAGGAACAAAAGAATCATTTTACTAAATATATCTGGATTCATTAATATAAGTACTGCTGGCGTCATGGTTAGTTTAGATAGTTTAGTTTGAAAAGGGGTTACAGTTCACTGTAACATTAGGGTCTATTTAGCCCAGTTACAGAGCTAGCCTTCCAATTCCAGAGATCTGAAAAATCCAATATCTGTGAAGGCTTCAACGAGGCTAGTTCCTCACATTTACAAGTTTCTTGCCCAAGGCACTCTCTTCTTAGGCTCGCAATGCCAAAGCTTTCTGTGACTAGATGAATGGGGGTTTCTTCCTCCTTCCCACAGAACCTACACTCGTCAGTGTCCGACAATCCCATCCTCAACATGTACCTCCTGAGACGACAGTGTTCTGTAAGAAAGCCAGCGAGAAGGTGTAATTGTTTCTTACTAACATCCAGATATCTTTTGGATCTTGCTGTTTCAAAGTTCCGAAAGAACTTAGTGGAATGATCCATCCCTGAGAGATTCCGTTGGAGTTTTTTCCTCTCGGCTTTCTCCTTCTTCAGAAACTCTTAGGTACATGGTTAGGTTAGCTTACAGAAACTGCGATCGTGTAGATCTTTTGTTTGTTTCCCTACTCATTCATGGAAATACAAGGAGGTCCTCTATGAGTTGATAAAACCCCAAACCTCCTTAAAAGCCTCGACCGTTAACTCTTGGGTATTCAGGACTCGTGTCCCCATACGAGTTGTTTTTAGGTCACCTAGCTCTGTCCACTTGAGTACCATGTGTTCAGCTGTTTCTGCTTCTGATCGACAGAGCCTGAAAATCTCATCTGCTGACTTTTCTACAAGGTACAAATGATAGTTGTACCGACAGTGCCGCGTCAACAGTCCTACCATTACCTGAATCTCAGCTCGTGACAGCTTCAGGAGCTTTCTAGTAAAAGTAGGTGGAATAACCACGAATTATTTGGCCTAGGTATAGTTGATAGTTTAAAAAGGGGCTACAGTTCGCTGCGACCTCAAGGTCTGTTGTGCCTCATAACAGAGCTGTTCTGACCTTAATCTTTTGGACCTTGCTGTTTCAAAGTCCGAAGGAACTAAATGGAATGATCCATCCCTAGGAGATTCCAAATTTTTTCCTCTCGGCTTTCTCCTTCTCCAGAAACTCCTTCCAGTTACATTCACATATACCACAGAAGGGTTCTGGGCCAATGAGTGACATTCGTTCTCCTCCCTTGGCAAATGTATTGGCCTCTTCTTTTTCTCTGATTCCCGAATGGACGGGTTAAAAAGACCTTGTTTTTCTTGCCTTCCTCATTGAGTTTGTTCCGGCACTCCCAGATCATCTTTGAGTGGATGCCGTAGGAACTCAGTGCTTTAATAGCAGCTTGACTATCTGAGTGTATGGCTATATGGCACTTCTGATAGTTTCTTTCCAGATTAATATCTAGACATCTTTCATAGCTAAGATTTCTGCTTGAAAGACGCTCATGAAGGAAGATAGGTATGCCCAGAAGTATTTATTCATAGGGTTATTCTGTTAGTTAAGTACAATTTCTGGACCGCTGGTTAATATTAGTCTCAACAGAAAAGGTCAGGTCCAGCAGGTGTCAACCTTGGGGGACTTTTTCCAGTTCATCGACTTTTTCATTTCCTTCAACACCACAATGCTTTGGTACCCATAGATTTCCATATCAGGTGTAGGAAGTTACGAAGGAAAAAACTGGATGTCTTTGCCCAGTTAGTTCTTGCATTTCAGCCTTGAATAACTTCTTTATTTTGTTCAATTTTTGGTTGATGAGTGAAATCCGCATAAAAGTCTTGGAGATCTAATCTCCTTTGTTTTATCCTGTCTTCAACATATTGTCAACACTTTATTTTTGAAAATACAGCTTGATGTACATGATTTTTTCGGTTCTACTCATAAAGAGTCAGTGAAGACTTAACCGATTGTTTACTGACTCGTCTTTCCTGACATTATTGACAGGCTTGTCCGGT
Source organism: Propylea japonica (assembly GCA_013421045.1). Lineage (NCBI taxonomy): Eukaryota > Metazoa > Arthropoda > Insecta > Coleoptera > Coccinellidae > Propylea > Propylea japonica. The sequence goes on from CM024248.1 coordinate 23,891,377, forward strand.
TATTTCCTAACAGACCTTGTTTTCGTGAATGGTTGGTTTTCGAGTGGAATCAGCAACGAATGTAAATTTCACGATCGATTGTCCACTACGTTCCCTTCATCCTTTCCCTGCCGCAAGCGAATGAATGCGGCCATGAGTCCGGATAAGCGCGAGACATTGAGATCGCAGGCTCCGATGGCGGAAAAAGACCACCTTGGGTTAATATTCCCCACCTGAATCGAACAGCCGTTACGATGGCGCATTTTTCATAATGTCACACATCGATTCTTGCAAAGCGTTATGCATTCATCACGAAAATGTGGGAAATAGGGTAAAACATCCGCAAACCGCGATTTATTCAGTGCGATCTGTATGTGGTATGGGGGGCGGGTTACGTGAATTGCCCGTGAAGTCGATTTTTCCGCAGATCCAACAAACGGCACTCACAGGGTATAATTTCACAATCGAATTTTTACCCCTTTCCGCCCCTCGCCGGTGCAGTGCTGCCGTGTATCGCAGGAATGCGGTTTTGGGTTTCTTTCATGTCATTAGCGCGTGTTCGAACCTGCTCAAATTGATGCTTTTTTGCCGGTTTCATGTTGCAGCGTGACTGTGTGCGACTCGGATACCAGCGCTACCTTCAAAGATGTACAATAACGTTTTTACGAATCGATACAGATGTATTTTGGTTTGTTGCATGAATAGAGTTTTGCGTTCAGGTTCATTAGTTTCTTGTCGGAATGTAACTGTTCGTCTTTTTCCCGAGAAACTCTCTTTTATTGATAACGATGAACCTTTACGTATTAACAATACGTTCAAATCGACCGTTTATAGTTTAGAGCTATTCAAATGGTTTTAATTGTAGTAATATACAGTGTGTTTGGTCATGACTAAGCGATAATTCAAGGGCATCAAATATACCTAATATTATCGACAAAAACACCCAACTTGGAAGTTTACCTCCTTAGTTTTGGAGTAGCCCCCATTTTAAGTTTACTTCTTCATTTTCGTGACCCTTCCAAATAATATCGATTTCTTTGGACATAAAGGTCCTACAGATGTGAAAAAAATGTTTCTGAAAGATAATACCTTTCATTGAAGTATTTAACAATATAAAAACATTCAACTTGAAAACGCCATAAAAAATTCTTTAAAAAATTTTAGTAAAAATATATACTGATTTTCTCAGTAAATCCGCAATAGTACAAAAACTAGCACTTTGAAGTATCATTTTTTTTTCAATGATTTAACACACAAGGATATTAGCTACAAAACCACTTTTACATCATTTATGTAAGCTATCTAATTTGAGAGTTATTGATTACTACGCGAGCAAAAGACACCAGACAGGTCGTCATGAAGGCCACTGCCTGTCTATAGAGCAGAGGCGGTCATTTTGAGCCATTTTTATGATTACTTTCTTTGTTTGATCATTAAAAATGATCGAAAGTACAGTACTGAGGTTTTTTTTTATTTTATCAATTTTCATAAGGGTCATGTTTGAACAGCGATTACTTTCTAAATATGTAACTTGAAGAAATTACGGCGGTATCGTTTTGTAGCTAATATCCTTGCGTGTCAGCTCATTGAGAAAAAATGATACTTCAATGTGCTAGCTCTTGTACTATTGCAAATTTACTAAGAAAAACAGTAAATTTTTTCACTGAAAATTTTTTTAAAGAATTTTTTTATAACATTTTTTAGTCATGTTTCCATATTGTTCCACTTTATGAAAGGCGGTAGTATCATCTTTCAAAAAACATTTTTTTCACATATGTAGGACGTTTACGTCGAAAGATATCGATAATTTTAGGAAGGGTCCACTAAAATCAGAAGTAAATTTAAAAAGGGAGCTTCTCCAAAACTGACGGGGTAAACTTTCCAATATGGGTGTTTTTGTCAATGAAATTAGGTATATTTTTGCTCCTAAATTATCGCTAAGTCATGACCAAACACTGTATACAGGGGATTTTTTTTAAGTGTTTCATTAGACGTTTTCGAGGAAGGAATTGTAATACAGATTCAATATTTGGATTTTCGTTCAAGAGTACATAAACTTTAATTGTAAAATATTCTAAGAGGAATCTACTTCCGGTTTCACCGGAAACGAATGTAACTTCGTTATTTCAAATGCAACACCCTGTATATTTATACATATTCGAATTCTTCGTTCAATTCTACACTGATTTGATGTATGATATGTGCAACTACTCAAGCGGTTCTCGAATTATAGCCTGATTATCAATTTTTTTGAAAAAAAGGTTGTCACAAGTTAGTGTCCATATCTTCAAAATCCCTCATTACAAGAATTTGTTTTTGCGAAAGTGGAACAAAAGAAAGTACGCTGATACTGTTTCTTGTATAACTTATGAGAAAATATTATACAGGGTATCTGAAAAAGGGCCCCAAAGTGAGCCTAAATAAAACTATGAAATCTCACTTTTTTTCAAATGGCAACCCTATAATTTTGTAATTCCAATCGATTGCTCGTCAAAAACCAGTTATGGTGTCAGGAACATTTCATGCCTCTAAAATCAGTATTTTTGCCGTTATTCAATAAAATTCGAATTTCACGATTAAAGACAGGTTTGTTAGGACTGTCATTCTTACTTTTTCTTACAGATCAAGCACTAAGCAAAACATGCAATGATAATAATTTCACTGGAATGATATATCAAAGGTATGTTCTTCATTTGCGGCAAATGTAACAAATTCCTAGAAAAGGTAATTAGAAACTCAACGAACGAAATTCACATTTACTGACTGAGTTCGTAAAAGAATTGATGAATGTATGGCGGTAGGCGGTCAACATTTTGAAAATTTATTATAGTAGTAGTTTCCTGTTGTGAATAAAATTTTTGTGATAGTTTCAAACTAAGAGATCATTCATTATCTATTACTGTATTCACACGATTCCGTTTTGGGTTAATCTTCCACTACGGATAAAATGTTTTGATACTTCCTGAACTTCGATTTTGTTAAACCTGGTAAATGTGGATTTCTTTCGTTAACAGTTCTGACTGCCCTTCTAATATTTTGTTACATTCACCATAAATGAAGAACATATTCAATACATCACTGTTACTGTAATTCATATTTTGCAGAGTGCCCGATTAATAAAAAAAGTAAAATGACAGTTCTCTAAAATGCCCATAAATCAACAGACATAGCCTTCTTGAAAACTTCTATCCTAATAAATCTATGATTAGACTAAGAAACCTTGTTCAATCATGAAATTCGAATTTTATTCAATAACGGCAAAAACTACTGACTTTAGAGGCATGAAATGTTCGGGACACCCCAACTGGTTTTGACGAGCCATCGATTGGAATTACAAAATTATAGGGTTGCCATTTGAAAAAAGTGAGATTTTATAGTTTTATTGAGGCTCACTTTGGAGCCCTTTTTCAGACATCCTGTATAATATTTCCTCATAAGTTATACAAGAACAGTATCAGCCTACTTTCTTTTGTTCCACTTTCGCAAAAAAAAATTCTTGTAATGAGGGATTTTGAAGATAGGGACACTAATTTGTGACAACCTTTTTTTAAAAAAATTGATGATCAGGCTATAATTCGAGAACCGCTTGAGTGGTTGCACATATCATACATCAAATCAGTGTAGAATTGAACGAAGAATTCGAATATGTATAACATACAGGGTGTTGCATTTGAAATAACGAAGGTACATTCGTTTCCGGTGAAACCGGAAGTAGATTCCTCTTGAAAATATTTTACAATTGAAGTTCATGTACTATTAAACAAAAATCCAAAATCTTGAATCTGTATTACAATTCCTTCCTCGAAAACGTCTAATGAAACACTTAAAAATCACCCTGTATATGTAATACGAATGAATGCAAATTTTAAAGCAGGCATAAGGGTCAACTTGAAACCAGAAATGTTCAAGAGACACAGTGTCCAGGTCTATCCGAGTTTGTCGTCACATGACTCAGTAGCAAAATAGGTGGATATAATTCGGCGATTCAAAATTCAGTCAAACAATACTGAGACAAAAATCGCCATAGTTCTGGATAAATGTCTGAATTCCGAGCCGATGATTTTCTCAAATGATTCGTATGGACACCCTGATGAAGAATCTGACAACAAGAATCACTATATCTGGCTACTACCTTTTGCCAAAGGCAGCAAGAAATGTTATTTGGTCCTTAATGATCTCCTGCTCTTCAGATCTCCATTTTACATTTCGGATTTTCGACTTAGTTTCGGCCAGATAATTGAATTAAAAAACAACACTGCATTATACATAATATAAATTCTAGTCTTGATAGATGAAACCAATTTTCAAATTCAACTAACCTATTCTCCTCCCGTTTCAACGTATTCGTATATGACGCCATTGTTGGATTTTGTTTGATATTCAGATTGATGCAAATAGTGAACAATTACTGGTTATGTACAAAGTGATATCTAAATTGTAGGGTTCATCTGCTATCCACATTTCTCCCAGTCAGTGGCATATGTTCACTACGGTTAGCCTTGAAAAGGGTGAGCGTAGTAATTACTAAATAATTTCACTTTTAACCCATTCGAATATCAGCGGCTGAACGCTGGAAAATGTATTAATTCAGGGGATAAATATCCTGAAATACGCTACCACCTTTTACGTTGTCGCTTTATGATCATTTCCTATCTTTAAACTGCACACCGAATGGATGGCATTTTAATTATTCCGAAACGATATAATAATGTATGTTGGGGTCATTTTGTTCCCTTTTTTATAGCCTGTCATATCATTTGAACTTTTCAGTATGTAAAGGTGTTTTCAGATTACGCGGTTTTTTTTAAGAATTAATAAAACACATAATGTGCCATTATTTTCGATAATTTTTCATTGTGTGATTGAAGTATCATTTCTGACATTTATGTACGAAAAATAATACCTGCCAAATGTCCTTCTCTTGCAGCTCTACAAACGTCAATTCTTTTGTTGAAATTTCTGATGACATTTCGACATATTTGAAGCTCCATCTCGCCAAATACACGAATAATTTCATCCTTTTTAGTTAAGGTATCGATTTTGAATTATTTCATAGACCTGGCGAATCCAGTGCGCCATCTTTATTTATTTACATTTACTCTTGAAGAAAACGCGTTGTTTGAAACTCTCTTCATCTGACATGTAGCATTCTTTCAATAATGTTTTTCGGAAATGTAACAACAAATGTTGTTGTTTCTGCTTCAGTTGAAATTGTGGATTTTTTATCAGCGTCAATTCATCGCATTCCATCGAAATATCGAACAATTTTTTTAGGTTCCTTGAGATACCACTACCAAAGATGAATAGACAACCGAAAAACTTATTTACACAATTTCTGAATTAATGGAGATGTCTAATATGTTCTCTTCCATGGAATTACAGACTCATTCATGCAAGTCAACCGAAAATATACATCTAATTTGTGTTACCCTGTCTCAACGTCTACGGTTGCAAAATGGTGGAGGAGCCTTACCCTTCGAAGTTTCTTTTCTCAAACTGAAGATAATTAGTTTTCATGAAAAATAGGACGATTTTGCAATGAAATAGATCAAGGTGTGTTAGCTCTTTATGTTTCTCATTGAATATCGCATTAACTGCCCTCGTTTTGACGCACATGCCTATTGAAAGGTAAGGCTTGTCTAAATATATCACAAATTCCCCTATTCATTTGTGAATACATAATTCCATATTCGCATATTTTTCCAGGTACGCTGTATGGAATTCTAAAGCCTTTTTGATCGAATAGTTGAGTCGTTTAAGCTAGGAATTCTACTGTCCAGTCATGAACTGCGCTGCAGTAAACAGATTTCAGTAATCCACGTCGATATTCAGATACATCAATACAAACAAAAAAAATTCTATTGAACTGGTTAACCAGCTGAAGGACACATTCTATTTATTGAATACATGTGCAATGTACAGGGTGACCAGAATTGACGATTCCTGGTTAAAAAATTATATACAACTATTCACCCTATGAGAAAAATGATTTGCACTCTACGATTATCTTTTTTCGAGACAAAATACTGTCAACTAAACTACTCTGTCGTCTTTTGTTCTCGGGTAATGAGCCATATTGTTTTTTTTCAAGACCACAGAAAGGCTCAATTCCAGAAGATGTTAACCTTGATGCACTTCTAGCAAGTTCATCGGCTTTTTCATTTTCTTCAACACCATAATGCCCTAGCACCCACAGTAAAGTCACTTCCTTGCGTTTGTCAGTTGTTTTATGGTGTGACTCCAGAGATATCGGCTTGACCTGGATGTCCGTGATGTTGTAGATCTTGAGGATCATTTTAAGACACTACTGAGCGCATATGCAGATGTCTTAGCTATTGATTCAGAGATAATCCTTTTTGTTCTGTGAATGTCTGTAAAGAAATTCAAGGTATTTTGGGAGATGATTCCTCGATTAAAATAGGGAGGGTTTGTTCATAAGAAATTTTTTGAAATCGATCGAAATAACAACTTCCAATGATTTTTGTTCAAAAATTGTTTTCGTGGGATAGATTTTCCAAAAATAAAATTCTTTTATGGTTTCCCATTAAATTCTGGAGAAAAAAGTATTTTGCAAAATTTCTATACAATCGATTCTTTTCTCTGAAAAAAACTGTTCATTTCATTTCATCGTATGTGTTTCATTGAATGAGTATGTCTATGACAGGAAATAAAGACGTTCTTTAACTCTTTTCCAAGTTTTTATTACAAATTTCACAAATAGAACTTTCTTCAAATTTATAAGCATAATTGAAAAAAGAATTTTGAGCATGAACAATATCTCCGAATATTCATTTTATAAAACATACGATGAATTGGAATGAACAGTGATCATAACTGCTTGTAAGTTTTCATTTTTTCCGAAAAAAGTATAGACTCTATCGAAATTTCGCAGGAAACTTTTTGTCTCTAGAATCGAATGAAAAACCATAAAGAATTTTATTTCTCGAAAATCTATCCCACGAAAACACTTTCTGAAGGTCAATCATAAGGGGTTGTTATTTTCAAATCCTAATGATAAAGTTATGGGACCAAAAGAATTTTGCGAGTAACATCTACTTAGTGCTTCCTATAATGTGAAGTTTCATGTCTCAGTATTTTTTAGAAGCCGTAAAAAAATTGAAACTGTCAACTCGTCATCTCCTTTCAAAAGCTGTATCTTGCAAGGGAGGTCAATTCCGAAAAAAATTTATATGAACTACCCCTGCTTATTTTCATCGTCATTCTTTTTGAGTCCCTTTCATTTATTTACAGACACCCTGTATGGATAGACTTCACCTCTTGTTTACGTTACTTCTGAAATCTAAGAGAATGCATAAATTACCACCCATTGTTAATACCACTTCAAAAGACAATTCTCGACTTCTAGAATATGAACAAACTTTTTCTTTTTTTCCGGGATAAAAAACATCATATCATTCCCAGAAAGCTTTCTCAGCAGGTGATTCTATCATATTCACCCTCCTGCATGGACTATAAAAATGAGAGAAAACGGAAAGCCTAGTGGAACTCAGTCAGGCCTATGGTACAACGATGATGCAACAAAAGTACAACAAACTTCAATAAAATCATCAGAAATTGGGGTTGAAACATTCTTCGCAAATCGATGAACCAATTGATCCACCTCTGGAATCACTATTCTATTTGGGCTTTGGGTCTTATAGATGCTTGAACTGGGGGAAGCAGAAAAATGGATCTAATAGTGATAATCTAGGCTCTAGCTCACTTTCCTAAATGGCGATCGAAAAAGGGGCACCATCTTGTGAATAAAGAATGAGCTCAATTAGGAATTTGGGGGGGAAAATATCACATTCGGTATTATGGAAGACGAGAGAATTTATTCCGTTAGAATTGCGGGGAAAATTGAAATGAGGAAAGTCGTTCACGTAAAAATTCAGATAGATTTCTTATCTCACCCGACTAGAACATGTCCCTACATTTTCATTGCCTTATCCTCCTAATTCCACTTCAGATTCTCCCTGTGTGTACAGGGTGGGACAGAGGAACTTGCTGATTCAGAAATTCATTCAAACAAAAAATTAAGCAAATATCGATTAAATTTTCTTTTCATCATCAAGTACAATATTTGAAGTTTATGTTGAAAAAGTTTCAAAGTTTAAACAGGGTGTGAACATATGCGAGGGTTTTGGGAAATGATTCCTCGATGAAAATAAACAGGGGTAGATCATATAATTATTTTTCGGAATAGACCCCCTTTCAAGATACAGCCATCGGAAAGCGATGACGAGATAACAGTTTTTAATTTTTTTACGGCTTCTTAAAAACACTGAGTCATAAAACTATACATATAATGAAGGATTAAGTAGATGTTACTCATACAAATTTATTTGATCTCATAACTTCATTATTAGAGGTTTGAAATAACAACCCCCATGATTTGGGTTCAAAAATTGGTTTCGTAAGGTAGATTTTAGAAAATTGAAATTCTTTTTTTGTTTTCCCATTCATTTCTGGAGAAATAGTCTCCAGCAAAATTTCGATACAGTCAATACTTTTCTTGAAAAAAATAAAAACAAGCAGTTATGATCACTGTTCATTCCATTTCATCGTATAAGTGTTCCATAGAATGAATATTCTAAGATATTGTATGTCCATGCTATTTTCATGATATTAAACATAAACAATATCTAAGTATATTCATTATATGGAAGATACAACAAAATGGAATGAACAGCGATCATAACTGCTTGTAAGTATTTATTTTTTCCGAGCAAAGTCGACTGTATCGAAATTTTGCAGAAGACTTTTTTTCTTCAGAATTGTATGGAAAACCATAAGAGAATTCTATTTTTGGAAAATCTATTCCACGAGAACAATTTTTGAAGGAAAAAAAGAGGTTGTTATTTTCAACCCCTAATAATAAAGTTATGGGATCAAAAAATATTGTGTCAGTAACATATACTTAATGAATCATATTATGTGAAGTTTATGCCTCAGTTTTTTTTAGGACTTCTAGAAAAATTAAAAACACACTGCGTTAACCGATGTTGAAAATGATTTAGATAAAACCATAAAAAAAAACGGGATGATTCAATCGACTAGGCTGAAGTGCTGAAAACCCCTACTCTATATGCTGAAGTGCTCTTCAAACGTTTTCATATACAATTCAAAAAGTAGAAAAAAAACAAAGAATGTTTGCACATCCACGAGAATTTAAAATTGTTCAATTGTCGATTATTATTGATATGGAAACCATTGAAAATCACTTTTTTCTCCATTATCAACAGATAATATGTGGAAAAAAATTGTTTTGCTATCAGATATTGGAAAAACATTACTAATCGCAATACGCACTCATTTACTCGATATTCCTAATTTTAAACTACAATATTTCATCATATATTCAACAAGTACTCTTTGGATTGAAAGTGTTAAAAATAAACCCTCTGAGAAGTAGTTAGATATCGATTGAAAAAAAAAGTAGTTAGGTATAGCTAGTTAATGCTAAGTTCGAGAAGGGTTAACAGACATAATAAAACACTTTGCAGATCTGATGTAGCAATAGGTGGATCGTCAAGATTCCAACAGATGGACGAATAAAACAATACACTAGCAACCTAAACAAAATAAAGCCACAGAGAAGATAGTGGAAAAAATGAAGGAGGCCTATGTTCAGGAGTGAATTAACAATGACTGAGAAAGAAGAAGAAGATGTATTCAACAATTATATCATTACGCATACTTCTGAAAAATATTCGAAACATCATAAACTCTCCTGAATACTCCTTCATTTCACCCTTGATCTTTACCCCCAAATTTGGAGAAGGCGGAGTTATCATCCACCCCCGTAAACTCCTTCAATTCGTCTGCTTCAAGACATTTTTCACTGATTTTCGAATGCAACCAAGTGAACCAGAACATGAAATATTAAAGACTAATATCGTGACGAGAGAAGGAAAGAAGGGCAGAACACGAAAAAATATGTCCCGAAAGCAAATTTCATCGAATAGAACCCAAGCGACGTGAAATAGTTTACATCGTTCCATATCGCTCCAAAATCAATGTAAAGGGAAAAAATATTAGGCCGCTTCGCATTGGCGAAGTTTTCTTTTTTTTCGATACCGGCCTTCATCGTTCGCTGCGAAACATTTATCAGCTCCGAAACAAACATGGATAACGTGAAAGATACGGATATGAAAAAACTTCATATGAAGGATCCGTTTTCGATTAATGATGCTCGTAATTCCAATATCCATCGGTATTTCTCATCCAGGAATCGATGCATAGAGCACCAGTTCAAAACAGAAAGCGTTTGGGAGAGTGGACACTCCAAACATATTTGTTTTTATTGAAACACTTGCTCGGCAATCTCCATAGCTGGCATTCGTGAGATTCAAGATTCATTCAAATAGGTGTCTTTGCACTGCGACTTTATGGTCTTTCATGCCCCTGCGCCTTTAGTTGTCTACGGAGGTTACCGTTTAGCTCACTGTCCAGCTATGAATTGTTGATAGCCATCAATAACTGGAGAGCGTTAGGGATGGGATATCTTCATCACTACTTGCTGCAATCCAATTCTTTCCATTTCCAGAAGATTCTTCAGAGTGCTTTCCTTTCAGTTTCTTTATTCTTCCTTTTTCACAGGTGCATTTGTCTATACCATAGATAAGTTTTCTGCCGGTGAGTGGTGTTTGTGCTCCCTTTCTGGATAGTGTATTACTCTATTCGTTTTCCTTGATTTCTGGGTGACCAGGAACTCAGACTAAGTAGGGCTCGTTCTTCTTGCCTACTTCATCGAGTTTTTTTCGGCACTCCCATATTAGCCTTGAGTCGATTACAAAGGATATCATTGCTACAATAACAACTTGACTATCAAAATGGATAAATACACCCTTGATAGTTTATTTTTGCGGCTTGTGAATATGCATCTTCCATTGCAAGTATTTCTGCCTGAAAAATACTGATAGCTACAGATTCTGTCACTACAGGGTGTCCCGTAATTAGACCGACAAACTTCTAGTAGACATTATAGATCGTATTTTAGACAGGTTCGACCCAAATCATATAATGCAAAATTGCTTCGTTAAGAAGCTAGTGCCCTTCGAAGATGACGACTTGTCCACACTTTTTGCCACATATTCGCAAAACGGAGTCACATAAAGTGCTGAAAGTTTACCTACACATTGGCTAATATCAAAAATACGCATCGATTAGATTGAGTGCATTTCTTTCATGTCAAGCACAATCGTATCATTTGGGGGGGAGGGGGCGAAGGGTATTTTAGTTGAAACTTTTTTAACTTTCATTATTTCGCGAGATTTACATCATATTCATAAACTCTGATGTTTTTTCTCGAAAAAATATGCTTTTGTAGAGTAACGCCCAGATGCACCATTTCTGAAAATTTTGCGAATATGTGGCAAAAAGTGTGGACAGGACGTCATCTTCAATGGGCACTAGCTCTTTAACGAAGCAATTTTGCATGATATGATTTGGGTCGAATCTATCTAAAATATGATCTTTAATGTCCACTAGAAGTTTGTCGGTCTAATTACGGGACACCCTGTATATGCTACAGAGTGTCTAGAGATTCCAATCACAGAAAAAGAAAGGGGCAGTTTTTCCCCACTAGGATTTCCCGTTGGTCTTGAAGAAGCACTTCCTATATTTTTTTAATATATTGAAGAAAACTGGACTCCAGAACAAAAGGAGTCTCAAAAACTATTCCTCATCTGACATAACTTACGTTTGTATCCAACCATTCCTCCTACAGAATATCTTCTTCAAAATTGATTACATCGGGTAATTTGGATTGTTTTTTTGCATTTATCCAGTTAAGGATTTGGATCTACTAAAGGACTCACCGAATCATGTGATGCATTGTCAAGATATACCTGGATGGAACCCATGCAGATTCTTTATTCTTCCCTTTGTTACTTCGTAATCCTTCATCTCGTGATGGTAAAGAACATTGATCGCTTTTCAGGAGACCCACAATTACAGTGAGAGAATTCTTCAGTTTCATTCCACTCAGCTTCGTTTAAACCCAGAAAAGGAAACTTTTTGCAGTTGCCAACTATCTGTCTTGCAGTCGATTCAGTCTGATAGGGCTATATCCCTGAGGAATTCCTTCTGCTACTTCTCTGTCACAATTATTATTTTTGTTGGAAATTTCAATCAACCTTAAGGTTTCTAGAGTACCTCCTTAGAAACTCAAAGGAATGATTCAAACCCGGTTAGCAATGTCGAGCACCCTCATCGTCTAATCTTTCAACCTTAAATATGGAAAATATTTTCCACTGTTGCGGGTCAGTTTTCGTTTTCTTGACGTGAAATTCTTGATGATGGGGAACTCATTCAAATGTTATTTCGTCTATCCATCATTTCCGCCTCTTCCTTTCAACGTTTCAGTCAGTATTCGCCAGACTTCGTCAGCAAAACAGACTTCAGACTTCTCCTTCAATTTTCAACGACTCAGTTTTACTTCTTTCGATATCATGGAAGCTTTGCCCCTTTTAATTTCATTGTCTTCACTCGAAACATGCTGAAAGTGTGAATGTGCTTTCATTCGAACTTTTGAAGAGAGTTTGGTTCTTCAATTTAGACTACATCATATTCACAAGGTATCTTTCGAGATGAGGTGATTGAAGAAATTTGAAATATTTTATGGATATTCCCAAAAATTATTAAAAGAGCCCGATACAATTGAGCACAATCTACTGCAAGTCAAACCGAAACCACACGAATGATAATAACTATAATACCGTTTGTGAAACAGTTATCTGAGAATATATCTGGAGAAACACTTCTACCTTTATTCAGGCAAAAAAATTCGTGATGATGTCACCTACCTATTCCAAAAAGTTCCTGAAGCTGTCACGAGCTGAGCTTCGGGTAATGGTTGAACTGCTGTCATTACAAATATAATAATAATAAATATAGTCAGCAGATAAGATTTGCAGGCTCTGTAAATCAGGACCAACAGCTGATTACATGGTATGATAGCAGCATCCAGAGCTGGCTGGCCTAAGAACAATTCTTAGGGAGAACCGTTCCTAGATATCCAAGAGGTTACCGCCAAGGTTCCTAAGGAGGTTGTTGATCAGCACCATTGATGACCTCCCTGGGTTTCATGAATAGGAAGGGTAATGAACAAAAGATCAACAAATTCAAGACACTATCAGGGCTTATCATTCCTGAGAATGAAAATGAAGAAACAAAAAATTGCATATAAATAACGAAAACGTGGTTGAACCTATATTGAATGAACCAAACGGCCTTCAAAAGTAGGAATTGAAGAACAATAAAAATTAGCTCAACAGGTAATAGTGATAAGTCAGAGCTCGTCTGATAAACTATAGAATAAGAAAAAAACGTGATATCAAAAACATCAGCTGGGTTTCAATAAACAGAGGAAGCTGAAAGAGATCGATTTAACTTTAAAAATTCAATAAATCTGATCAAAGTCAACAATGATTGTTTTACAAGAACTGCAAAGAAAAAGTACTGACGATGGCAACCGTTCAATAGAAGATACAAAAATATTGGAAAAAGCCCGAATAACATTTCAATATCGGTTCTGTTTCTTGTTGACATTCAGAACGTAGATTAATTTCGTCGGATTCTGTTTCAAGTTTAAAGCATAAACGAAATGTTGCCTTAGTTAAATATTCATACAGGCTAATTGATAAATGTGACAAATCACTCGCTTATTTATGAGCTGAATTAACGTGACTTGGCCATTAAATGAAACCCGCTAATATTTTGCCGGTTATAATGAACACAATGGGATTTGTCGCGATGATATTTCTCTTTGCTCGAGTTTTCTGTGTCAGGTTTTTCTTGGGGAATTATTCATTATGACGCGAGAAATTTACGAGTTAGGTTTGACAAGTTCCAATCAAATTTGCGTTGCTCCAGGATTGTCTCAACCTTCGAATACAAAGTCTGCTTTTTTCCTTTCTTTTCCATGCAAATTTGAATTTCAAATTATAAATATTTTGAATTTGACAACTGGAAATATAATATTCTCTGCGCTTTCATTGCGCTCACTAAAAAAGCTTAAACAACGAAAAAACTCTCAAGTAACGTTCTTGAATGGCAGTTGTTACCCGTGGTCTACCCTGTCCTGGTCTTCGGACATTCATACCTGTCTCCCTGAATCGCTGCAACGTTCTGGACACACTTGTATGGGAAACTCCAAACCTTTCTGCAATTCTTGTGTATGTCCACCCTTTTTCTCGCAAAACTACCGCTTGGGCACATTCCTCTTGGGTCAAATTGCGTGTTTCGCGTTGCATAGCGATCGAGTGTAGAAAGTCAAACGAAAGAAAAACTATTGATCACTAGAATTGATCGAGAACAACTGATTTCAAAATCTGATAATCTTTTTTTTTATTCCTGCTGGGAAAAACATCTGTTTTGGTGAAAAACGCTGAAGGTGGATAACTTATGCATGCATAAATCTGATAAAAATAATTATCACACCTTCAGTTGTAGAATATATTGAGTTTTCCATAATGTGTGTTTATTTTTTGCGCAGTGTATTTGAATAATTTCTAGAATATAATTCCGATAGTGCTGAGATCCGCATTCACATATTTAGTATCAATCTCATGTCCTTTACAAAATTTTGAGGTAATAGCCCTATTCAACGAACGGGTGCTCATAAACACTTGACCGGGCTTTTTTAGATTTTTTTGAGGAGATTATTTTATGCATAATATATAATCGCGTGATCCAATGTATGGTATAGTTTCTCAAGGAATGTATTTGTAGTCTCGATTGCAAAAAAAACCTCCTGAAACATTCAGAGTTAGGAAACATCCTTGCTGAACGATTCGGAGAATTTATGATGGACCGAAAGTAATTATGGACCACTAAAGTTCCTAGCTAATATAAATTGTTCGTGAAACTTTCGAACAATCTGTTGATGGAATTAGAAAAAAAACATAGAAAAGCCCGGAGCAGAAGCTTTTGAGGGCTCGTTCATTAGTATAGCAATAAGACTGCTACCTCGAAATTTTATATGAGATTTGCGACTGAAACCAAATATATCAAAGCCGAATCCCAGCACAATCGGAATCATATTCTGGAAATTATAAGGAAAATGAAATATGTAAAAAAATTTCAAAATTAAATTGGATGGTTCTGATAATGCGATCCTCTTGAAATTTTGCACGAACATTCATTATATTGGTTTTCATTCTCAAAATGAATTTCACACCCGACTCGGATATTCTGTTGTGGAAATATAAATTTATTTTTTCAATATTCCAATTGCATTTTCTATTATTCTGTTCACACTATGGCCACAAAATTTTGCATGAGGCTTGTTATGAGCATCTTGCATTTGGCCGTACCATTTCATTTCGATTGGTTTCGTTCTGTTTGAGATATTGAGGAACAAAAATTTTGAATGGCCATATTTCATGAAAAACTTTGTACGATTTGGCTGATTAACGAACTCAACCGAGGCATTTGGGACCCGAACTCATCTTGAAAATTTCAAGTCTCTAGGACAATCCGTTCGAAAGTTATTGTGCTAACGGCCGGACGGCACCACGGACAGCATTGTCGTTTGAGACCATTTTTGGCTCGAAATTCGAAGATTACAGACATTAAGCACTCGTTTAAGTAAAACGAGCGCTCAAAAATATGAATAGTGGCATCGAAACGGGATAAAATTCTGGTACAACTTGTTAATAAAAGGCAACTCAGGAAGTGAAACTCAGTTGATTTGTTGGAGGGGCAATATATCATTTGTTATTTACTGCATACTTCCCGACCGTTGTGCGGTTCGTTTTGTTGCGTATTCTTCTTTATATGGCTTACCCACCTCTTACCAGCCAGCCTTGAGAATGCAGTAAGTTACTTCACCCTTGTCAGGATATTTCCCCGTAAACCTCGATGCTGTAACAATTTTTGAAACAATGGGGCTTGATTATTTCTCCTCCTAACCTACTGCTTCAGTACAGGCTCTCGTGAAAAGGTAGCCAGTGTATTTTAGCTGTTTTCTATATCTGTTTCCAACATTTTTTCAATCAATTCGAGACTTGTGGAAGTTTAAATTTGTCCATACATATAGGGGATGCTCATTACCATCCTTTTGTAGGGTTACATTTCATTAAGACTCCTTATACCTGTAAGACTTATCACAAGTGCTAGATTATGCTTTCTGCGGTTTCCCAGTCATCAAACGATGACAGTTGAGAACAAAAGAGGAGGATTAGTTCCTTGCAAATGGTCGAAGGGCAAAAAAAGGCTCAACATTACCCTCTTACTCAACGAGTTGGACCAAAAAGTCCTCACACTCTGTAGATTGGACTGAAGAAAATGACAGCATATCCACAAGACATTGTCTTTGAATTGTTTGCTGCTACTGGGACAGCTGAATACCTGCCTAGCAATGGTTCAGCTGCCCATAAAGAAGGTTCCAACATTTGAATTTGTGTTTCTTGAAGCCGAAGTAAATAATGCACTGATCACCCAGGAACATAGCAGAGTTTATTACGATCTTGCTGCCTTAATATTAAACATCGCTGGTTTGCTCAAAAGATTCTAAGGTCAAGGTGCTGCAAGGTCTGCTTGGAATGATCGC
Organism: Propylea japonica; assembly: GCA_013421045.1. Lineage (NCBI taxonomy): Eukaryota > Metazoa > Arthropoda > Insecta > Coleoptera > Coccinellidae > Propylea > Propylea japonica. The sequence continues at coordinate 23,907,914 of CM024248.1, forward strand.
CTCTCCTTTTATCTAATGTAATCTACCTAAAGAGTAGCCTTGTGGAAAAAAGTTCAAATTGTTTGAAAGGTTGCTAAGTAACACCTCTTTTTGATGGCTTTTCAATTAGGAAAGCATCTACTCAAAAGCGGATAAATAGAAGTACTGCTCATATGGAACAAAATTTGATCATCAACAAATGAATAAAATATATGCTCGATTTTTTATATGAAGAAAACGGAGCGAATACGAAAACCTCTTTATCCTTGGAGTTCTGGAAGGACTTCAGAAATTTGCATTTTATAGGAAAAATATGAAAATATTGGCAATGATTATGCAGTTGGATTTCCGCCCTATGGAATTGTTCAGTTTTTATGACGCTACTTCTTGGCTAATTCTCTCCCTCTATATTCTTGAATTGCGCGTTTTCCTGACTGAATCGATACTCGAAACCAGTACTGATATCAAAAACTGAAGGTCGGTTGTGCATTGTGTGAATACAGGGTGATCATTGTCCAATGAAGCTAATTCGAATGCGTCGAACATTCATTGAAATTGCTCATTTCACATTTGGTTGAAAAAACGATATCTATTTTTATTGCAATGACTTCAGAATGAGTTCGGGTTCCAAATGCCTAGGTTAGGTTCGTTAATCAGCCAAATCATACAGGATGTTCCATAAAATAAGGCCATTCGAAATTTTTGTTCCTCAATAACTCACAGACAAAACGAAACCAGTCGAAATGAGATGTTACGGTCAAATACATCAAGATGCTCATAACAAGCCTCATGCAAAATTTTGTAACCATAGTGGTGGACAGAACAACTACTTAAACGAATGCTATATTATTTTGCTCAAACGTCTGGAATTTTAGAATTTTAGCCGAAAATATTCTCAAATGGATGGCGCAACGGACAGAATGGAATTTGACCACGGATCCATCAACAGTGTGTCAGTCGAACATTATCGTTTGAAACCATTTCCGGCTCAAAATTCGAAAATAACAGATATTTGGCAAAATGATATAGCACTCGATTGAGTAGAATGAGCGCTCAAAGCGAAATCTTATCATTCTTCGAATCAGACGAAATTGTTTAAGGTCATCTATTATTGGACATCTTAACAAAGGGATTTCAACAAATCGTGAACATTCGATTGCTAGGAAGGAAACTTATAATACATCGCATTTCCTATTTACATCCCCGCAATATATTATCGAATAATTCCGAGAATCAGTTGAAAACTTCAAAGGTTTACAACTTCACAAATACACAGGGTTCTTTGGATGTTTACGTCCTCATTTGGTGCTTTTTCGTTTCTGAATACGTCGGATAGGTGAGGAATGAGAATTACCATCCCACAAGTTCTTTCATCTACCTACAGGTTTTCTGATATCATAGTCGTGTTCTGGTAATGGAACTGCGTTTTCGTACAATCAGTTCGGTATTCAGAAAAATTCAGATATCTCTTTCCATTTTCAACGAGCGTTTCTATGCATTTGTTCAGCTTTTCTGCTTTCGGTATATCAACATATCAAATGCTTCAAATGGGTTCCAAATTACTTGCATAAAAAAGGAATTTGTAATTCATCAAAAATATTTTCATTGATAATAAGAATAAGGGTAACCTCTATGATTAGCGAGTAATGAGATCTTTTCGGGGTTACATCTTCCCAGGAATGTCATCTCTTCCGTGAAATTGATTATTATTCTAGGAGACGTAGCTCTCATGTCTCGGCCTCAAGAAGAGTAAGTGTAGTTTGAGCGAACACATTGCCTTGACATAATTTGTGCTTCAGTGGCTCTCCTCATAGCCTACAGATATCGAAGTTTTCCTGAACGATTTTGCGTAGGTGGTATTTCACGATAAACTATGAGATTGCGAGTGAAAAACCTTCATACAGCGTGTTTCAAAATCCGCGGTGTTTTAAGCATAGATAAAATATAGATGGTGCACTGACATTTGGGTATTCTAACAGTTAAAAAGTGTGGTATATGAGATTTAAAGAATTGCTTCTGAAAATCAGCGTTCTATATTTTTGAAAAATCACATGAATTTTATGGTTCATATAATCGTCCCTCTGAAAGCACTATTGGTCGAATTATTAAATTATTTCAAGAGACCGGATCGGTGAAAGATCAAAGAAGTAAAAATACAGTCGTAGCGGTCGTTCACAAGAAAATATTGATTTGGTGAGTAACAATGTTGTGGAAGATCTCGAAATGTATCTGAGACGACGTTCGCAACAAAATATGTACGTAGCAGGTCCATCACATGGTGTATTTTACACAGGATTCTTTTTATTTTTTTTAAACGCATCTCTCGGGAAAAGACTGAGCTTATAACGCCCTTTTAAACGCCCCGAGATGAATTTAGAAGAAATCGGTTTGTGCGTGTCTTAAACTGCTGTAAGTTGTAGCCAAAGGGAAATACATCTCGGTAAAGAAAAGCCTTCTGATACACGGATGTCCTAGCTGTAGAAAGATGCACGGCAAACTGGTGACTATTATCGGCTAGCCTTGTTTGTCGATTAAATTGAGCCCCTGGTGGAATCATGGAGGCAATGGCATAGCTGGACGCACTTGAGCCTTGTAAAATAATAAAAGCTGCTTTGGAGTGAACAATTTCCTCGCACGAAATAGATAGCTAAGCTCCTGTGCAGCTGACTTGGCAACTGAGCAGACGTGCTCATGCCAGGTTGCATTTGGACTGATATTGACCCCTAGAAGCTTAAGTCCATTAGTTGGTTTTATTGTCCATTATTAGTTGGGGTGCGACTGTCGATGCCTTTCTTGTGAGCACAGTACCTGGGTCTTAGAGGCATTGAATTCACCAGATTGTCAGAACCCCATTGTAGAATAACTTCTAGATCTTTGTTGATTGTCACAGCTTGAGCGATTCTTTGGGAACTGGATGTTGACGCTGATACAGGCTTCTTGTTTGTCGTGGACTCTATAAGAGTGCTGTCATCTGCAAAGCTTAAAATCTGATTCTTGGTTGAATTTAAAAGGTCATTAATATGCATTAGGAACAGAGTCGGGGACAAGATTGAGCCCTGAGGTACACCGGCGTTGACGGAATGAAGTGCAGACTCCGCACCATCGACCACAACACAAAGTTGTCTCTCGTGGAGGAAACTTCCGAGCCAGCTGCAAAGTCCTTCCGGGAGACCGGAATTCAGTTTGAAACGTCGAACAGAAGGAGTAAATATGAACGCCTGGGCTGTTTTTGAATTTCACAAGTTTCAGGCAGCATTCTTCTACTGTGAAAAATGCTTCTTGCGTCAATTTTATTCTCATTGTGTAGTAGATTCCTTTGGTACATACATCCTGTCAGCTGTTGTAACTACTAATATCAGTAACAGTATTATTTTTATAGTACTAGTTGACATTTTCTACCTAGATAATTGGTTTATGCATGATTTCCTGCCTGGTGTATTCTTGTTTTCATGTAACCCCAAGTCAGTATGCATTGAGAATCCCTCGAGAAAGATGAAACCCAATATGTCTAAAGAAGCGTGACCTTAAAAGGCATCCTGTATACAAAATTCGATTCGTGTTGCATGACAGCGTAGGTGAATGAGGGTTGAATCAGGAATGATCGTATCTCATCTGACTGGGATATCCGAAAATATTGCGCTTTGAATAAAAGAATCACCACCTTATGTAGGTAATAAATCAAAGCGAAAGTCGCCTACAGGTATCATTATGGCCATAAATATACTCCTCCTATTCCAATTCAGACAAAAACATCTAGATATTTCTCGCATACGAAATGCGCGACTTTGCCCTATCCTGGAGGAGATAATATCGGGATGACTCTTACCCATTGGTTCCCAACCTGTGGTCCGCAGAAGCCAAAATATGATCCGGGAATTATTTCAAACTTAGAGGGTCTGAGCTGTTGTTCGAGGTCCAGTCGTTTGATACAATATCGATAACACAATCTAGGAAACGCACGTGGAAACACATTCTGTCAAAGCCGTCGCAATTGTAGGGATGAAGGTCAAGAGAAAATGTGATATTTAGCTCTATCTCCTAGCATATCAAAGCTTCAATTAAGCTTATGTCACATGATGATTCAGAAAAAGTTTCGATTTATGAATTCAATCGTTACTGTCCATCATAATACGAGTATATTGAAAGAGCTGATGTTGATCAGAAACTTATACTTATAACCCTTTCAACCCCTACAGGAGCTGGGGCTGGGATATACGGACCAAATACCAAGTGTGCACTGTCGCTAGGCTCCTGTATGAGCGTCTTTCAAGCGGAAATCTTAGCTATTGAAAGATATCTAGATGAAAATCTAGAAAAAAACTATCAGAAGTGCGATATAGCCATACACTCAGATAGTCAAGCTGCTATTGAAGCACTGAGCTCCTACGTCATCGACTCAAAAATGACATGGGAGTGCCGGCACAAACTCAATGAGGTAGGCAAGAAAAATAAGGTCTTTTCAATTTGGGTTTCCGGCCATTCGGAAATCGAAGGAAACGAAGAGGCCAATACACTTGTCAAAGAGGGCGCACGAAGCTCACTCATTGGCCCAGAACCCGTCTGTGGTATAGGTGAAAGAACCTATAAAAAGGAGTTTCTGAAGAAGGAGAAAGCCGAGAGAGAAAAACTTCTTCGGAACTTTCAAACAGCAAAATCCAAAAGATATCTGGATCTTGGAAAGAAACAATTACACCTCCTCAATGGCTTTCTCACAGGACACTGTCGCCGCAGGAAGCACCTGTTGAGGATGGGATTATCGGACACTGACGAGTGTAGGTTCTTTGGGGAGGAGGAAGAAACCCCCATTCACCCAGTCACGGAATGCTTTGGCATTGTGAGCCTAAGAAAAGAATTCCTTGGGCGAGCAACTTCTAAGAGTGAGGAACTAGCCTCGTTGAAGCCTTCACAGATATAAGATTTTATCAGATCTCTGGAACTGGAAGGTGAACTGTGAGAATATGGTCCGAACACCTCTGTAAAGGGGTACAATGGACCTCAAGGTCGCAGTGAACTGTAACCGTTTTTCAAACTAACTAACTAACTTACCCTTACAACAGAGACGCTGCTGATGTTACTGATAATTGAATTCCAAAATGACAGTAACTGCAAGGATGCTTTGGAGTCATTTTCTCTTGGTGTAAAAAAGTAATAAATATTTATTTGTGTAAGTGTTTGCTCAACAAATTAACACTTTGGTTTTTATTGCTTATGCTAACTCAGAAAAACTATTTAAAAAAGTTATTATTCCTTCTTTGTTGTTTCTCATGGAATTTCCAATTGAAATTCCAATTTGATTATTACAGTTAATTTTTTATTAGATCTATATAGTGGTCCTCATTGACAAGAATAATTCGAAAGAGGTACATGAACAAGAGGAGGTTGGGAACCGCTGACTCTAACCGAACACGGGTAATAAGGTTTATTTTTTCTTCGGGGAGATTCTTCACGCATCAATTTTAACTTAAACACGTGATAAGTCAAAATATTCGAATGTTTTCTTTCGATATTGCCGGGAAACGCTCGCATATTTTCGCTGGGTTGATTTATTGTTTTGGCGCCTCCGGCCCCGAAGTGGTTGTCGAATATCTTTGACTCGTAATTGGATATTTTTTATGTGAGAGATGAAAAGATGTTGCTTTTTTCCGGGACATAAATTATCGTAGGAAGTCACATATGGTCCTGTTTCCCTCCGTTGTAGAGTGAAAATAACGAACTGGCATGGGTCAGCTGGTTGATAGATGGTGTTATTTTTTTTCGAAAAGCATATTTTCTCTATGACCCCATTTTTGGGATCGATAGTTTGGTCCATGTTCGTCAATTTCTAATTTTCTGACTGAAATGGAGACCTGAAAGCTTTGGTCTATTTCGTTTAGATTCAGGCAAACATATAATATTCTTTTATAATATCAGAAGAAGGAAAATTGAAACATTTTCAAAAAGTGACGAAATTGCTTTTTTTAAGAGTTGAAAGTTCAAAGTGTTTTCTGACGACAGCTGGCGAATGCTAGTCTCAATAATATATCATTATGAGATGATATATATTTTGAAATTTCCTGATTGATGTCATTTCTTTCTTCAATAAATCAATCAGAGTACGATCGATGCCAAGAGAACAATTGGATCATATGATGAACTGGAACAACACAAAGATCCTAATGACGGAACCTGATAATTATAGAAGGAAAATTAAGAAATCCAAATATATTTTATTAGATGAAGCAGATAATTTGGCTCATTGTTCTGTTGGAATAGATCGTATTTGGATTGATGTATTGAAGAAAGAAATGACATCAGAAAATTTAAAAATCAAATAAATCAACATCTTTATGTGTTGACAACTTTCAATGTCATTTAGACTGCAAACGAGAAAATACACAATTCCAAAGATTTTACAAGTTTGTCTGAAGAAAGAGTCTGATAGAGACACCTAAACGTTACATTATCTTTTTCATTTATGTCCTTTTTTAGTTTTACTTTTAGGCCACAATGTTTTCAAAACCAATTTGCTCCTGAGAAATTAGTGCAAAGATTTTCGCAGGAGCATTTCATATTAATTAAAAATTTCAGAGACTGGGAGTGAAAACCTAAAAAGTTTTTCAGATAAAAATTTCTTTATTCACTCACAAAGTTGTAAATTTCTGCATTGTAGTATCCAATATACCAAGAAAATCACGCAAGTACAAAGGAGTTCACGACCTAACTGACCATTTTTCTTGTTTCAGGTAAGATATCCAAAGATTCACAATCCAGGGTGCTATGGTGAGTATAAATCAAATCGAAATTGAGAGAATGCTCATCATATCATGGGGATAACGTTTACAATGGCCCTCATTACCGAACCAAACCCTACAAGTCTCACCTCCATAATCACGTTGTAGCCTCAATATCACCCCAGAACAATAAGACAAAGGACTAAGATGACCTTTGAATTCCTTCGATTAGGTCTATTATGAAAACTGAAATCGAAAAATTCCACAAACTTTCATTGAAAAGAAGGAATGCCTTTATCGCGACCCGAGCAGTGACGGTAGCAGAATTCCAAACAACAATTAATTAGAATTGTTTGTTATAAAGAAAGCATAAAGCCCCAAAGATGGGAAAGTTTTATTCTTGTCGAGAATGGTCCATTTATTCTGTTACCATACAGCATGGATAAAAGGGGTGTTTTTCAAGGCAGCAAAGTTTTTTTCGGTTTCGTACCCTGAAGAAACAACCATTCTCTTACCGAAATCGAATAATTGGCTTCTTTTTCAGTTTTGATTAATCCACCTGCGAAAGTTTCTCAGAATGGGAGAAAAACGTGACCTAACGATAATTACGTTTATACTCAGAATTTGAGCTTATTAAAATTTCCCCCAACCAATTATTCTCACCTTCTGTTGAAAAAACTTCATCAACGCAAAAGTCTTCCATTGACCCGGAAAAAATCATTCGACCGATTTAAAAAAATTAATTGGTTTCGATCAATCTGTATCTATTTTATCAGTGAATCGAAGACGTTATTACAGAAACTCTTCAAGCTTTCACATAAACGATTTTTCCACGTGAGATATAAGGCACATTTTGATCTCAGTTAAATCTGACATTTACGTCTTCAACTTTCAATAGAATGTGTTGGCTCCAAACATACACCAAAGAAACTAAATGATACAAGTTCTCATTCGATAAGTCTCCCAGGAATCGTTTGAACAGTGAGATTGGTATATTGTTTGAGCTATTTCCATCATATCCACTTCTTCTGTTTAACGTTTTGTCCATCACTCGCCAGCCGTTGTCAGGAAAACATTTTTTTATGTTATTTGATTGGAACATTTGAGGAGCGTTTAGTTTTTCCAATATAGGATCTACCGTACTCACAAGGTATGCATCGTCAACATTTTTGGAGACCCTCATGTATGTCCAAATGGAATATTGTCATTATGTTTAAAGAAGTGTATCATAAAGTACCTACATTTGATTTCAAAATTAAACCGATGCACTCAAGAGTTTCTTGAAATTAACCTCAAGGGGGCGCATGTCTACATCACCGTTACATTTCTGACATCATCATTTTTCATTGAGAAAATGCGAAATGACAAGAAAAATGTCACTTCCACCTAAATCAGGAGCTCAATAATGAATCAGTGAGTTTGAATGATAATGGAAGAGACAAAGGGAAAGAAAAGAGAATTGGGTATTTTCCAACACAAAATGAATCCTTTGTGTATTGACAGTGTTTTCAACGAAAACATTAATTCCCGAAAACTCCTGTTGTAAATCATTTTTTGGACCTACCATAACTTTTTTCTACCACACGACGTCTACGAATGAAAATATGATTTCTCAGGATGTGAACTGAGTTCGGCACACTCCCAGGAGTTTCAGTTTAAAATACAGAATGTCTCAATATCACTTGTCTGCCGTAAATGTGAGTTTTCTGGTAAACGTTCAAATATTCCGATGTTTATTTCGAAGAGACAACTTTTGATTGCATCCGTAGACAAAGTTCCTTTGTCTAAGATTGCACCTTGACCTTGGGTAGGATAGACTATTCAAAAATCCGTGAGAGCAAGTAGTGTTTAGTTTCCAAATTATATTCAAGTTCTATTCAGTAAGATTTTCCCTGATGAAAAAACTCAACTAACAGTAGGAAGATGATGAATTTTTTCTATCTATGCTATCAATTTAAAATGAATGTACCCATGTAATCATCAAGGCTGTAGAAAAAACAAGCCTTTGTGCTTGTACATGAACAGAATGGAATTTGAAAAACTAATGTTTTTTGAGAACCAACAAATGCGAAACAGTTTCTTCATTTTCAATATAATCATCATTTCGATACCAAATCATCTTCAAGAAGAGTAAATTGAAGAAATGGAAAATAAATACGAAATTCTTAAGTAAAGCACAAGTGTGACGAAAGTTGCTTTCTTGAGAGTTGAAGTAGTATGTATGATGGAAATAGCCCAATATAATATCAATGAATACTCCATCATCAAGAATTTCAAGTCAACAACTGGTGAGTGGGAATTGACAATCTGTTAATCATCTCAGAAGGTATTAACCTGCTGGACTTGAGTCTTTCAATGGGGTTGGAAAAGACCAATATAAGTCTGCAGTCCAGAAATATGGGAGATGGATAACAGAATAACCATCTGGAAAAACACTCCAGGAGTCCAAAAACTGGTGAAATTTCACCTACCTATACCAGAAAGCTCCAGAAGCTTTCACGAGCTGCGCTTTCGTTGATGGTAGCACTGCTGACGGGGCACTGTTGATACAAATTTTATTCGTACCGTACGGTAAAGTCAGCAAATGAGATTTTTGGATAAGAAACTGGGACAGCTGAAAACATGGTATGCAAATGTCCAGAGCGGAATGGCCTGAGAACAATTTATATGGGAAAACCAGTCCTGGTTACCCAAAAGGCAGGCGAAGGTTTCTGAAAAGTTTGTCGGTTTTATGAACGCCATTGAAAACCTCCAAAAATACAGCTGCTCAAATAGAGTATTCAAAAAAAATCTCCCATTGTAAAACCTTTCAGTATCGATTTATATGGTTGTTCAGCTATTGCGTCGAGTCTTCGACGTTTTATCAGCTCTAAATCCCATCCATGTGCGTGGACCAGCAATGACTTACTTAATTTGAATCCAGTTTACACTCATGAGGCTATTAAATCCCGTAAAAAAAACGTGAGAGAGCGTACGCTTCGCACTCCCAAATCGCACTGTACGTGTTACGATCGCAGAGAGTGTCATAATTTTTGCGCAGACAGAAAAGCCAGGGTTACAAACAATAACGTTCTTTTGTAGAGCAATCTTTTGATTTATCTGCGCTGGAAATTTAATTCATTCGGACTGTAACGAAACAAGTTGGTAAGTTGGGGTTGTGTGAAAAAGCAGAACCATCTTCATGAGCATGGATTGCTATGAAAGAATTGGACTGTGTTGACAATTGTTTTATAACGGCCGAACGTTATTACGCCCTTATAAAGGGCGTTACAATAGTTTGGACACATGCAAAATGTCACCGGTTTTGTTTGCCAGAATATTATTTGCGCGATTATTCATAGGAACGAGGACGCCATCGTTTCGAGATGGGAAAAGGCTAAAATTGTCAATTCCCACTCACAAGCTGTTGACCTGAAATACTTGATGATGGAGTATTCATTGATATTATATTTGGGCTATCATACCCAAGATGCAATCAAAAGTTGTCTCTTCGATATAAAAATCGAAATATTTGAACGTTTACCAGAAAACTCACATTTAAGGCCGACGAGTGATATTGAGACATTCTGTATTTTCAACTGAGACTCCTGTGAGTGTGCCGAACTCAGTTCACATCCTGAGAAATCATATTTTCATTCGTAGGCGTCGTCTGGTGAAAAAAGGTATGGTAGGTACAAAAAATGATTTACAACGCGCGTATTCGGGAATTAATCTTTTCGTTGAAAACACTGTCGATACACAAAGGATTTATTTGGTGTTGGAAAATGCCCAATTCCCTTTTTTTCACTTTGTTCCTTCCATTATCATTCAAACGCACTGATTTATTGTTGAGCTCCTGATATACGTCGAAGTGACATTTTTCTTCATCAATTCGCAGTGAAAATTTTCAGTAGTTCTCGAGAAATACAGTAGGATTTCTGCAATACAAACTGTGTATTTAGTGAAATTTTCCACAATAGTTACTGATTAGACAGAAAACATTCCAATAATTGGATCACAATATGATATTTTATGCTTTTTTTCCATGATTGATTCAAAGGTATGAAATTCAATTGTGTCGTGGTAGAGAATATGGAATTAAATTCAAATAAATTCAACTTGTCCCCAAAATGTCAATATTCACCGTTTCGAAATGATTATTTTGATTGTATGAATAATTATATGAAAATTATGAATATGCATTTGAAATTGTCCATTATTTCCCATTCGATTTGTACCATTATATCAGAGTCGTATCATGGTTGAAGAACCACGCCACATGTTTGATTTTGTGCAACTCATTATGTCGGTTGTATACTTTTAATACCTGCAAATCAATCCGAACAGTTCCTGAACAATAGAATTTCTCTGAATCGTTAGAAAAAAAATAGATATTTTGGTTGTTAAATTCATATTGTACCTAAGTATATCTAGTCTCACAAATTCAAAAATATACTCAGGTAATAAGCTGAATATTGATTTCGGATTTCGTGAGGATGACACTATTCAATGATCGAAATATAATGCATCCAAGAAGGATCGTTTTTCTTGTTTCCGATCGAGATTAATATTTCCTGATTCAGTTTAATATGATAAGCCGGAAATCAATGCATGCTTTCCATAATTTTCCATTAATTATCAGTTTGGCTGGCGCTTTCGAATATGTTTTGATTGCACGATAAGCGTGTTGAACTCCACATCTAATTAATCATTAAACAACTGATTGGCTTCTCGTTTGAATGTAGAATTCATTCGAGCTGGTCATAATTATAGGAGATTCGAAAACGATCGTATCATAAAAATTATAATCTTATGTGAAACAGTCATAATTTAGGTCTAATGAGTAGTCAACTTTTCAAACTTATTATTATTATTTTTATTAGAACTGGGGACGTTATGGCTGAGTTAGCTTTGGGAAGGTATAGATAGGTGAAATCATCACGAACTTTTTCACCAGAGTGTTATTCTGTTATCAAATTCCTATATCTAAACCTCTGCATTATATGGTTGAACTAAGTCTTACTTCAAGCCTTGTTTAGTGTGTTATTTTGCAGTAGAAATGATAGAGTGTTGAAGGATGATATCATTCGTAAAATATTCCAGATGAGAAAGGAAATCCTTGTTCAATCTGAAAGGTATCATAAATTTCTATAGGATTATAGCCCTATTTATCATCGAAAGTTTAACATATAGACCTCTGACAGATATGACGAAGGGAACTCTAGAGTTTGGATACTTCCGAATTGATATCGAACTGAAACAAACACGCTTTCATGAATCGAATAATCTTATCCGCTTCATCGATGGGTTTTGCGAGAGAGCAAGGGGATTTTCATTTGCACAGTACCAAACTCCAGGTAAAACTACAAAGTGTGGTTTGTTTTTCCTTAAATTCTTATGTGAATTGAATCTTGAGGTTACCTGACGGATTGTTTGTCCGCTGAAAATAATTAGATTTGCGCATATCAAACTGCTCCAGTTGTTTTCGAAATAGTCTAAGAGCCCGTGAACCCCAGACCTTCGTTATTTTATAAAAACTGAAAACTTGTCTACGCATGCTCACAACACAGGTAAGAACGATGGACCATTATGAAATTTGGGTTACCCTGGCTTTGGCAGATAAACGGTATTAAAGGGATGTAAAATACTGATCTAATTTCGTCAAATTATAAAGTGTGAGTTTTTGATATTACCTTCAGAATATCATTAAAAACCATGTCATCAATTGCCAGACACTTACTATAGTGGCAACCCCTGGCTAGATACCCTTAATGTTCATAAAAGTATATGTAATTCTACTTACGTTATAGTATAAAAGCTGATTTTCATATATAATACGTGGGTAATAATTAGATAATGTCTCCTCATTAGCCAGACATTTTTGATAGTGCCAACCTTTTGCCAGACAAGCTTGTAGTTTAGTTGCAGGTGCAAGCGCGACACAGTATATATGAGTGGGTTCGAGTGAGACGGCATGATTATAATGACTTACGCGAATAAATTTTTTGGTACAGATTTATATATCAAATCATTTAAGTGAATATCAAAAACATCTGAAGAAAAAACATTCGATGCTACAACTAAATAAAATTGTTAAAAATTTTAATTTATTCTATTAACAATTTAATTTAGTTGTAGCATCGAATGTCTTTTCTTCAGATGTTTTTGAGATTCACCTTAATCATTAGTTATATAAATCTGTACCAAAAAATGTGTTTGCATAAGTCATTATAATCATGCCGTCTCACTCTCTGGCAAAGGGTTGGCACTATCAAAAATGTCTGGCTAATGAAGAAACATTATCTAATTATTACCCAAGTATTATATATAAAAATCAGCTTTTATGCTATAACGTAAATAGAATTACATATAATTTAATGAACATTAAGGGTGTCTGGTAAGGGGTTGCCACTAAAGTAAGTGTCTGGCAATTAATGACGTGATTTTTAATAATATTCTGAAGGTAATATCAAAAAATCACACTTTATAATTTGACGAAATTAGATCAGTATTTGACACCCCTTCAATACCGTTTACCTGTCAAAGCCAGGGTAACCCAAATTTCATAAAGGTCCATCGTTCTTACCTGTGTTGGAAGCATGCGTAGACAAGTTTTCAGCCTTTATAAAATAACGAAGGTCTCGGGTTCACGGGCTCTTGCTCTAAAAGAACAGTATCTGCTTCGAGGTCCCCTCCCAATCTCCGCAATGTTACTTTCAAATCAGTGAAACGAGTAAAAACAACACGATCCTGTTTACTTCTAATTGAATAAATCCTGTAGAAACGTGTTTCAGCGGCTACATTTGGTCAACGGGAACGTTATCAGCCTGAATTATAATTCAAGCTCTGTTCCAATTTACGAGAGAACACACAGAAATTAGCCCCAGAAAAAATGCGAGGATAATGAGTTGGTTCTGATTATTATATTCCGGTTGCCTCAAATTGTTTGCATGCCCAGACCTTGCGGAAAAACAGACTTGATAGCGTAATTCGAATTCATCACTGTTTTTGATCAGTGTTTGATATGTAAATGTCTATTTGTTTTTGACTTGGTTTCATCTTTTTTCCCCGACCATATTAATTGGACGTCCTTTTGAACTCTGATTTATGATGAACCCGTGGGAATCATCTGTTCACTGGATAGCTCTTAATGAGGCCATCAACCAATGAGGACGGATTGTCTCTAATTAATCACTGAGCTGCCAGAAAAAGTATCTCTTTCTATAGAATCATCGTCGAGTTTGTATACCTATGCAGTTTTTAGTTAGTTGATTCTTTTCAGACTTACTTTTGTTAGATTAGCCCTGATAGTACACTGCGCAAAAAGATGAACGCACATTCTAAAAATCACAATTTTAATGGAAGTTAACTCTACATTGACTTTATAACTTATTTTTTTAGGTTCTCTCGGGAAGGTTTTGAATGAAACAAGACACATTAAATGGAAGAAAAATTCAATTTCACCGAATCTTATGTGAAAGAAGAGAAGTAAACAATTTTTATAATACTGGAATGCTGATAAGTGATTAAATACTCGGTATTCCCACCCCTTGCGTTAATACAGCTCGAAAACGACGGTTTATACTCAAAATGAATGTTCTGATCTATTCCTTCCCAGATTTCTCTGATTTGGATTCCTAAGTCATTAAGAGTAGCTGGATGATTTTCTGAACTTCTCTACTTTCTATTGAGATTGTCCTAAACTTGCTCAATCGGATTGAGATCTAGACTTCTTGCTGGCCATTCCATTCGAGAGACTTCAACCTCTCCTAAGTACTCCTGAACGATGCGCTCACGATGGGGTCTGGCATTATCGTCCATAAAAATGGAATTTTCACCAATGTATGGGGCATATGGCACTACATGCCCTTCAAGAATCTTCCTTATATACCTGTCAGCATTCATAGCTCCATTATCAACGACTACTAGCTCTGTGCGAGCAGTCGAAGATATTCCACACCATACCATCATCGATTCTCCCCCGAAACCAGTAGTATTCAGGAAATTGCACTGAGCATATCTTTCATGTGGACGTCTGTATACAAGGGAACGTTGATCACAATGATAGAGGCAGAATCTAGACTCATCTGTGAAGGGAACTTCTTTTCCAATCGATGGGTTGGGGTAAGAGCTGGGCCTCTTGCCGCTATACGAGGCCTCAAATCATATTCTCTGAGGCGATTTCTTATTGTCTGAGTGCTAATTTGCAACATACGAGTTTACTCAAGCTGATTTTGAAGGAGGTGAGCGGTTGCAAACCGTTGTCTCAACGAAGAAACTCTCAAGTAACGTTGGAATCTGCTAGAAATGTTGATTGATAGTATTACTCTGAATGATTTCGGTAATGTCGATGTTAATATTGTAACAAATGAATTGCCAACTGAAAAAAGCATTTTTAAAAGTGCCAAATGCGGTGTTGGAGATCACTACTATAGCAGCGATGATATCGACAGCCTTGATTTAGAGGAGCAACCTGCCGAAAACTGTATACGTACCTGCCTAAAATGCCCATGAGCTATTAGAAATGCATGTACACACCTTTTTGATCATGTATATGTATCCACAATGAAAAAATGCTTGTTCCGACACTTGACACTATAGAAAAAAATCTGTATAACGAAATTTCTATATAACGAATTTTTCTTCGGATTAAGCGATTTCATTATAGGGAAGTTCCACTGTAAATTCCTGACGACGGCTGCGAATGCTAGTCAAAACGTTGAACAGAAGATGTGAATATGATAGAAACAACCAAATTCCATATAAAAAACGGTCAACTAGTGTCAATACCTACTACTATATTTACAGAAGGGAAAACAGTTTACCTACCAGTGTTAAATCATTAAGTGGTCTATTTGCTCCTAAGGAAGAACTCACACTCCCTGTGGACTGTTTTATGTGGACCATCCCTTAAATACACCCCCGCGTATTCGTACTGGCCGCCATTAACTCGGTAACGCCGAATTACGTTCAGTCGAGCATAACTTTGTAGTTAATGCCAGAAACACGCGTTTTGTAGATATTCAATTCGGTAGACGATCACAACATGAGGCTAATAATCTAATGTTGAGGGTGGCGCACATAAAGGGACTAGAAACCCTGTTTTCAGTTCCTGATTCTGCGGTAAAACTGTTCAGGAATGCAGCGTGCGGCCCGCTACACCGTTCGGTAATAAGATGGGAATGATAGTGATACGTCTAATTTGAGCGGGGAATAATTTCCTGGAACAAAAGCCATATGAAGTCATTACTGGAGTTATGGGCCAGAAACTGGCTTTGTACCCCGGCCACGGCACTGAGCCTGTCTCACGCCCTGCATATAAAGAGACGCCACAATTTTGGGCAAATTCATTTCCAGCGGAACAGTAAATATTCCAAGGTTTAGCACGTTATAAATCAAGAAGCCCGAAATTAATAACATTCCACCATAATTTAATGATGGCCCTAAACGGGCTACACCACGATGAATTTCGTCCACCGATTCGTTCTGACTCATTAAAGTCAATTTCCTCCGATTTTATGAATTGTCAGGTGCCAAAACCTGTACTTTTCGACCATGAGTAGAATGACCACATTCGGATAGGCATGTAAGGAAGCCAACTGAACATCTGTTGTATCTGTCAAATGTTGACTTTCTATTCTGCAAGTGTTATCTGCTGTCTTGAATAAGTCTGTTAAATTTAGATCCTGGAGACATCTTTCAAACATGCTTCATAAGTACCTGGAGCATATCTAAGACGTTGGCTTGTGATTCTGTAAGTTACGAGAGTTAGGAAAGCATCTTCTTCTGGCGTTGCAGCATATCGTCTGTCACTTATGGGTCTAGACAATCAGTTAATTTGAACTCTGCTGACATTGAACAAATCTTCACTTGCTCCTGCATTAAATCACCCTGAAACATTCCAAGGGCTCTGTTGCCATCGTCCTACCCCGACTGTGTCTGCCTGACGCCCTGCATATAAAGAGACGCCACTCTTTTGGGCAAATTCATTTCCTGCTGAACAGTAAATATTCCAAGGTTTAGCACGTTATAAATCAAGAAGCCCGAAATTAATAACATTCCACCATAATTTAATGATGGCCCTAAACGGGCAACACCACGATGAATTCCGTCCACCCATTCGTTGTGACTCATCAAAGTCAATTCGGGCGATTGTCATATGTCTGTTTGTTGCTTTCCATTTGATGATTTACTAGCTGCCAAAACCTGTACTCATCGACCATAAGTGGAATGTCCACATTGGAATTAACAAGTCAAGGAGCCAATGGATTATCGGCGGTATCTAGGTTGTTGACTTTTCATTGTGCAACTGCTATCTGCTATCTTAAACAAGTGTGTTGAAGTCACATCCTGGAGACATATTTCAAACATGCTTGATAAGAACCTGGAGCATATCTGAGACGTAGGCTTGTGATTCTGTGAGTGACGAGAGTTAGGAAAGCATCTTCTTCTGGCGTTGCAGCATATCGTCTGTCATTTATGGGTCTAGACAATCAGTTCATTTGAACTTTGCTGACATTGAACAAATCGTCACTTGCTCCTGCATTTAATCACCCTGAAACATTCCAAGGGCTCTGTTGCCATCGTCCTATCCCGACTGTGTCTGTCTGACACCCTGCATATAAAGAGACGCCACCCTTTTGGGCAAATTCATTTCCTGCTGAACAGTAAATATTCCAAGGTTTTAGCACGTTATAAATCAAGAAGCCCGAAATTAATAACATTCCACCATAATTTAATGATGGCCCTAAACGGGCAACACCACGATGAATTCCGTCCACCCATTCGTTCTGACTCATTAAAGTCAATTCGCGCGATTGTCATGTCAGTTTGTTGCTTCCGATTTTATGAATTACCGACGATCGAAACATTCCTCCAAGCGGGACGGCATGAAATGAACCCTTTCGTTTATTTTGAGGCCGAGTTACAACCACCGTCGCTAAGTGGTTAATGAACGCGGCAATGGCAGACGAATAAAGGTCGTTGCATCTCTGGGGATGCTACTGATTAATATACCGTTCCTCCAGAATGTCGCTCTTGGGAAAAAGGTACCCTGTGCTCGTGAAATGCGGCATCTGTTATCTAATGATACATCATTCCATCTCTGCGTCAAGTCGGATCAAATCATCAAGATATTGATACTGATCTTCTCTTGATATTTTTCCTTTTCGTTTCCGAATTTAATTTGATTTTGAGGGCGGAATAATTCGGTTTGAATCCATTAGAGATGAATTCCTGATTGACTGGTCCGTGAAGACTTCCTCGCATTTCAGAGATTCTTGAATATTACACTTGGAGAACATGTGCTGGTTTGATGAAGCACTCTGGTTGAAGAACGAATTCATCCGAATACTGAAGGAATTTCTGAGACTTAATTGTATTTCCATGAAGACCAAAGCACCGAAAACTATAATTGTGTCATCTCCAGAATTATGGAACTCTAAGGTGGCTCAAATTCCTCTAATCAGTGAAGGAGCGACAACCTGTACTGTTTGACCAATAGCAAAACGTCCACGTTCGTTTTATCAAGTTAAGAAGCCTATTGAATTATGTATCTGTGTTATCTCTAAGATGTTGACTCTGAATTCTTCTAGTGCTGTCCGGTGTCTTTAACAAGTTAGTTGAAGTTAAATCCTGAAGATATCTTTCTACCATAATTGGTAAGTACCTAAGGCATTGACTTGTCATTCTGTAAGAAGCCAGAGTTAATAAAGATTCTTCTTCTGGCTTTGCGCCATATGGTCTTCCACTTCTGAGTCCAGATAATGCATTTGAACACTTTCTCTTATATTCGACCATCCTGTAACATTCTAAGGGCGCTGTTGCCATTGTCGTTGATGGTCTGGTCTTGGCATGATGATAATAGGATGACTTAACTCAATGAAAAAAAATCTGTCTATTTGATCCTTTCAATTTCCCAATAGATTCAACTTTGTCCACTCGATGGCTCAGGATGCAATCTCTCAAACTGTCAGCCTTATCGGTAGGACGGTTAATTTCGATGTCGAAAGACTTGCTTTGAAATCATCCCGTATAATATCCGGGAGCCTTAACCAAGAATAAAACGGCGAAATTCTCACTTTCCGAAGAATCCGACCGTATCCGAACTTTCCATGATCCGAGCCGAGCGAATTGAAGAAATAAATGCCGATCAAGAAATGAGGTTTTACTAGGTGTGAGCTTCCCTCGTCTCGAAATGAAAAAAAGGAAAAAATTAATGAGGTCGTTGCGAATGCCCGTGAAGCGATCGCTTAATGTTCGCCAGCCCCTGACTTGGCATCTGAAAATCTTCATTTCCGACAAATTGCGATTTGTTTAAAAAATTCAGTTCGCAGGGCAAGTTTCAGGACTCGCTCACGCTCCAATGATGAGGACCCTCAAGAACCCGAAACGGGATTTATACGACGTTCGACCTCGTGTGTCCAAATTATAGTTTACTACCTTTTGTTTTATCGGACTACTACCGGAGACCTAAGATATTTTCCGATTGATAAACATCGAAACGCTTTTTGCGTTCTAGCTGTATCCGTTTCCTTCTTGTGGATTGCCAACCAAAGGAAAAAATAGAAAAAGACCATAAGATGTGTAAAGATTCAATTGTTCTTCGTTCAGGTCGAAAAAAAAAAAGACAAAATTGCCATTGATATTAGGTGTTTCAATGGTTTTTCAATACAGTTATTCCATTATTTCAACTAACAATATATTCGATGTATTTCATTTAACGAAAACATACATTTTATTCAAGTTGTTTTCCATTTTAGAAATCGCTGTCCCCTGTTGCAAAATGGTGGAGGTGTCGGGGAACATTCGCCATTTTGCAACTTGCGATTTCACAATATTGAAAAATATTTTGTTGTTAAACCACGAGGATCATGATTGATAGTGATATTCTGTCATTAATTATTCGTGTTATAATTTGAAAAAAGCTTGAACAATAGGTATAGGTATTGATTAAATTGATGTAATAAAGCTACTCACCAAATAAAAAGTAAACATCGTTGTTGTAAGTTGATGTGCTGCACCTGAAAAATGAATAGAAATTTGTTGGTTGAAGATAATATTGAGAGCACAAGCTTTGAATATAATCGATAAAAAAGATCCCGTACACAGTTTTGCATTGGAGGCTTTGAAACCCTATTTGAACTTTTGATTCAATCCTCTTCCTAACACTACGGTTATGATATTCAGAAATATAAGTTCTTTAAGGATAATAAATATCCATTAAAGTTATACCGAGCCGATAACACTCTGTAAAATGCCAATAAAGGCATAAAATTTTATGCGAAATGCATGGAGATCATACGTCGGTAAAATGATGAGATTTTATACCATTATGAAGGCTATATATTGAATAGAAATAAAATTGCTGCAAAATATTTTCTTAGAATTGCAGATGTATCCAAAAGATATTCCTGGTTGTTTGTTGAAATGATTATGATAATTTAAAAATGCATTCAATTCGAAGCTTAAATTCTTTAGTTAGTTGATTCCAGATGTAGATTTGATCAGCTCAAAATTTTACGACTGTTTTTTGTGTTTTTTAATGAAATTTTCTTTATTCGCACTTAATGATTAAGTATATGTAAATGGGCAAAGCATGTACCAAGGTTAATGGCATTCATATTTATATTTTGACGAAAAGTATCCAGCCGTTCTATCCCATAAATATTGATCGTACAGGGTGAAAAACATTTGACGTTGCAAACATAACTTGAACATACGGTCAGAGATTTCTTCAACCGTTTGCTTTATATGGCATACAAATTTTTACGGATTTTATGAATTTTCAGTTTGGATCCTAAATGTTTTAAGTCAAATTTTCATGGAATGTCGAATGCATACTGGTCTCACTTTTGCCTAATAGTCTAAGAGCCCGTGAACTTCAGGCCTTCGTTTTTTTATAAAAGCTGAAAACTTGTCTACGCATGCTCCCAACACAGGTAAGAACGATGGACCATTATGAAGTTTGGGTTACCCTGGCTTTGGCAGGTAAACGGTATTGAAGGGGTGTAAAATACTGATCTAAATTTGTCAAATATCAAAGTGTGATTTTTCGGTATTACCTTCAGAATATCATAAAAAATCACGTCATTAATTGCCAGACACTTAATATCGTGGCAACCCCTTGCCAGACACCCTTGATGTTCATTAAATTATATGCAATTCTACTGTCTGGCAATTAATGACGTGATTTTTTATGATATTCTGAAGGTAATACCAAAATATCACACTTTTTTATTTGACGAATTTAGATCAGTATTTTACACCCCTTTAATACCAATCGAAATACAATTCGTATGTTAGAAGTTTACAATAGAACTGTCAGTTTCCAAATTGCAAGTCTTGGGTTGTCCAATCTCGCTGTTCACAAGGCAACTCTCGTATTTGGTCGATAATAACGCGTAATTCGAAAAATTTCCAGATTTATGAGAAACGGATCTGCCGGACGGTTCACTGGCCCTTCTACCAGGCTCTGGAGCTCGTTGTGGCCACTTTAAAATTCCTCAAGCGGTACGCGCATCTTTTCCGCCGCTCAATAACCCTACATGGTTGCTATACGGGGTAAATTATATTGCGCAAATTCAGATATATGAAGTTTAAAAACTCATCAACATCAAAGTTGCGGTAAAGTGCGCGGTCGGTTATCTCCCGGAACAAATATAGCATGTGGCGTTTCCTCATAAAATTCGAAATTGTGGGATCGTCTCCTTGCCTGTTCCAGAGCCTTGTGCGGAGGTTTAGTGGGCCCTAAAGCCGGCAAGTGTGAAGATCTGGGATGTGTGCTCCCCTTGCGGAACCGGGATTTACAATTCCAGCTTGAACGGTTGAATTCATTCAGAAAGTCGGGCCAGAGAGGTCATATTGTCAATTGTCTGAAGAAATTCGAAACCGCAGTGCAGGTAGATCCGGCATTATTGGGATAGTTCCTCCTTGGGGAGCTGTAGCATGGCGAAAGTTGTAGGGGGGCGCCTAAACTTAACACCGGGCAATAAATCTATGCAAGAGACATGGCGTATGCGAGGAACAATGCTGATGTGCAAGCTCTACTATACTGCCCTTAATATATTTAAAGGCTTTGTGTTCACTTTCGAATGAAATTTTATTTCAGCGCCGAGCGGACAAGTTTCTGCTGGCGTTATTGTGTCGCCAGAACGTTTTTAACTTTGGTAGGAAACTTTTTTACGTACACGGTTCTGTCATTCGCCATGAACATTGGTCTGTGACCTACGAAGTGTGTTCGCAGGACATTTATGATTTGAATATATATGTTTATGGCCTATTATTCTTCTCGCATTGCTGAACTGTTCCTACAATCATAACTAGTCAATATTTTCGAGCGCTTTTCATCCTTGCGTCAAATATTTCATTTATAGAAAGTTTAGGGGGTCTACTTTCCACTGCGTATGCAACTGCACTACAGAGCCAATATGAACTTCAGTATCTGAGAGGGCTTCAAGGAGGCCAGATTTTTCCATAATTTTCCTGTCCCAGACATTCTTTGCGCAGGCTCGCAATGGCGAGGCGTTTTACATCTGAGTAAACAGGATTTTCTTCCTCCTATACACAGAATAATCACTAGTCAGTTTCAGTTGGGCCAATTTCTATCATACGCTTCCTAAAGCGTTATTGTACTGACAGAAAGCCAGAGAGGAGGCGTAACATATGCTGGCCTAGATACAAAGCTCAATTTTGGACCTTGCAGTTAAAAGTTCCGAAAGAACTTTTCAAAAAGATCTATTCCTGAAAGATTCCTCAAGAATACTTTTCTCTCAGTTTTTTTCTTGTCCAAAAACTCTTTTTTATAGATGCATAGTTCTGGCATAGTTCTGGCTAGTGAATTAGCTTCAACATTTCCAAGGATATAAGAAACAGTGACTTTGTTATTCTTGACTACTTCATTGAATTTCCTTCGGCACTTCCATATTAGTGTATTCAGTGCTTTCTTACAAGCTTGATCAGAATGGTTCACTATGTCACACCCTTGATACTTCCTCTCTAGGTTTCTGTCCATAGATCTTTCGATTGCAAGTATTTCTGCCTGAAAAAGCCTCGAATCTTTTCAATAGTGTGCCTCAGCCCATTGCCTCGATGTCTAGATATAAATCTAGAAAAAAAACTATCAGAATTGCGATATAGCCATACACTCAGATAGTCAAGCTCCTATTAAAGCACTGAGCTCTTATGTCATCGACTCAAAGATGATCTGGGAGTGCCAAAACAAACCCAATGAGGTAGGCAAGAAAAATATGATCTTTTTAATCAGGGTTCCCGGCCATTCGGTAATCAAAGGAAATGAAGAGGTCAATACACTTACCAAAGAGGGCGTACGAATGTCACTCATTGGCCCAGAACCTTTCTGTGGTATAGCTAAATATACCTATGAGAAGGAGTTTCTGGAGAAGGAGAAAGCCGTGAGGAAAAAACTCTGGCGGAATCTCCTAGGGATGGATCATTCCACAAAGTTCCTTCGGAACTTTGGAACAGCAACATTCAAAAGATATCTGAAACTTGGTAAAAAACAATTACACCTCCACACTGACTTTATTACAGGACACTGTCGCCTCAGGAAGCACCTGTGGAGGATCCGATCATCGGACACTGACGAGTGTAGGTTCTGTGGGTAGGAGGAAGAAACCCCTATTTATCTAATCACGGAATGCTATGGCATTGCGAGCCTAAGGGAGAATGCCTTAGGCGAGAAACTTGTAAGAGGGAGAAACAAGCCTCGTTGAAGCCTTCACAGATATTGGATTTTATCAGATTTCTGGAACTGGAAGGTTAGCTGTGAGGGTACGATCCGAACAGCTGTGTAAGGAGGCACAATAGACCTTGAGGTCGCAGTAAACTGTAACCCCTTTCAAACTAAACTAAACTATAAGTGTGCACTTGGTTCTTGGCCTACATAATTCAGCGACGGCTTCCGAAACGGTAATAATCATCTTGAAATAACAGAAGACCATGTCGAATATTCCCCAACATATATTCTGAAAGACAAACACGCATAAACAGCCATCGGTCAATCAGATATTCCACATAAACCTAGATGGAATTATGGCTGATTGTATGCGGACGAAAACGTTTCCATAGAGGTTCACTGAAATTGTGGCTATACAAATTTGATGAGCATACACATTCGAGATTGACAGCACAATAATTCTGCTAATGAAAAATCAAAACAATGCCTATCGGGACGTATGGCCCCAGAAATGTTGTGGCAATAATATCTTCTATCTCTCATTAATAATCCAATGCGAAATTGAAAGCCACGTTTAATAAACAAGGTATGAATCATGTAGTTTGGAAGGTTCGAGCGAGTCCGGAGCAGCATAAGCGAATGAATTGTTGGCCACAGTTCCGATCAATATCCAAGTATTACACGGAATTATTTGTCCACTACAGGAGTGGAAGAATGGGCTTTTTCAATTGTCCCAAGTACACACCGATTCATCCGATAGGGTGGATATAAAACCAAACTGACCATTGCAATAATTGAGAATCCATAAAATTATTATTATTATTATGTTATTAAATTATTAATATAAAATGATGAACTTTTCGAGTGTCTGTTAATTAAGCATCTGAAATCAATGAAGAGAATTCAAATTTGTAAATTGATATGGCTTGTATTCGTCAAATTTTATCCACCATCACAATTTATATCTAATAACCTATTTTGACCGCATTGAATACTTTATCAGGGATTACTAAGCGTCAATTTGCTGAATGACTTTATATGACCTGGTGAAAAAGAGTCGAATTTCTCTACCTGATGTGAATATAAAAAAAAGAATTTATATGAACAAACTCTGAGGGCAGTAGATTCGATATTGGAGAAACTGAACGTTCCTCAAATGTTTTAATCAAAAAACATAAAAATAAGCTCAACTTGAAGATATTCTGAGAGTTAAGAGAAATGTTTTTCTGGCGACAGCTAGCGAATGCTGGCCGAAACCTAGAACAAAATATGTGAATATGATGAAAATAGCACAAATAATATACCACCTGTGCTAAGTTATCGTTTATAGCCTGAATGGCAGTCTTTCCTCAATAAATCATCTACAATAAAGAGTTTTTATAAGTCGAATAAGAATAACTCCTCGAACTCAAACAGAAAATTCACCAATAAATGAATATAAATGAGGGCACGAAAGCATTTCAATCTACCCAGTGTGCATCTCCACATTTTCTTCATAGAAAAGCAGAGGTGCGTATTTTCTTATAATCATACCCGACGTACGAACATAATACTCCAGAGCAACGTAACTGCTGAAATAGGTCGGAAATAAAAAAAATACAGAGACCAGGGACAATTCAAGGGTCTTCTTAACTCTCAACTGTTAGAGGAACGACTTTGAACTGTGGTAGCTGGGTTTCTATCTCAATTTAAATGAAATCACGAGCTGGAACAGTTCCGTTTTATTCTACCGCATAGCCCCTCGACAAACCTGAATTTTCTTTGAAAAATCTGAACGACGATATCCCAACAATAAGTAGAAAATGAGGAAAACCCCGATCCTCAGAAAAGTTCCCTACAATTTTTCCCGAGCATGAAAACACTACACCTTAATTCGTTTCTTGACGTGAGAATCTCCCTCCTATCTGGATGCAACAACAGAAATTATATTTTTCGCTTCTCTCCCCTCAAACCAGATCTCTGTTTCCTTCCTTTCTCTCTCTGTCTTCTCCGTTTCAAAAGAAATGAAATTCGCGAAATCCCCGTGGAACCTTTTTAATTCGAATCGAACATTTTGTTCGGAGTGTTACTTAATTAATCTGGAAGCACTTTTTGAAAATCTCGAGGAAAGTTTTATCTGAAAGAATACGGAATGTAAATACCGAGACAGTTTTCAGCTGGCTGAAGGATCTTCATTGAAAAGGACTTCTTGTACTGAGCTTCGTTGGAGAATGCAAATGGATCATTTGATATAGATATGACTGACAAAGTTTTTCTGATGATGCTTGCGATAATGTCGGGAGATTTTATGTCGTCTGCAACCTAAAGAATTAATTATAATAAATCGCCTTTATTTTTCACTCTCAGAATAGTATGAAAAATATACATGTAATTGAAGATGTTAGACAAAATTAACATTAAGGATTTTTGAGTTTGAAAACAAATGAAAAGTATATGATTTTTATCGAGGTAACCTATACACATGAGTTTTTTCAACATTTTTTCGAACTTAAGAGGGTTCACTTGTATTTTTCCAAATTGCAAAACCCTAGTTGTCTCTCAAAAAAATTACAAAAATGGAACAATACACGCTTTAAGAACGCATTGAATTTATTAAAGTTCACTATAAAAATGGTGAAAATTTAGCAGAGACGGTTCGTAAAACTCGAACATTTTTTGGGTAGTCGTGAAGCACCTTTTCGGACCGCAACAAAGAAATTGGTGGAAAAATTCGAGCTGTTGGGACAAGTTAGTGATGTGAAGAATAAACCCGTGCACGTTGCTCAAGAACAGCCGAGAATATTGCTACTGTATCCGAAACTGTTGAAGAAAACCCAGGTTTGTCCATTCCTCGTCGTTCTTTGGAATGAAGCATTCCACAAACGTCATTACACCGAATTTTGCATAAAGATTTGGGTCTCAAGGCTTATAAAGTTAAGTTAACACTAGAACTCAAGCCAGCCGATCTTTTTTTGCGGGAGAAGTTTCCGGACCGTGTTATCTCTCGAAGAGGTGATCACAATTGGTCACCGATATCTTGTGATTTAACACCTTGCGACTTCTTCTTTTTGGGCCACGTGAAAAGAAGGTCTACGCCAATAGCCCAGCGTCGATTTAAGACCTCAAAGATGGAATTCGTGAGTTTATCGAGGACATAGGGCAGCCACTTTGCGATTTGGTTATGGAAAATTTCATTCAAAGGATATGATCCTGTAAGCTTAGTCGTGGTGGTCATTTGCCTGATGTTTTTTCCACTATTAACGGCAAAGCTTCTTCTTTATAATGAAACTAGCGACCCGCCCCGGCTTCGCACAGTACGACATCACATTAGAAACCTCAAAAATAACAGTACATACTTCTCCACTATTTAATGGATGTTATTATACATATAAACCTTCCTCTTGAATCACTCTATCTATTAAAAAAACGCATCAAAATCCGTTTCAAAGATTTAAGCATACAAAGGGACAGAAAAAGCGTCTTTGTTTTATACTATGTAGTGATAAACATCCGAACATTTATATTGAAAAATGGCATTTTTCTTTGAATATCAAAATAACACCTCTTATTGGAAAATCCTTTAGATCTTTGTTCTCTACCCTACTCATTCATGGAAACCCAAACAGGTTATCAATGGCGTTGATAAAACCGACAACCTCCTTAGCAGCCTTAGCCGGTACTTCTTGGTTGTTCAGGACCGATTTCTCCATATGAATGATTCTGATCCACATAACCTGCAAATCTCATCTGCTTACCACCCATCATCACCAAAAGCTCAGCTCGTAACAGCTTCAGAAATTTTCTGGTATAGGAGTGTGAAATCATCAAGAATGCTTTGGCCTGAGTAAGTCCAGGAGTGTTTTTTTTCAAGATAAAAAGCAGAGAGCAGAAAAGCTCAGGTCCAGCAGGTGTTAAGCTTGATACACTGCATCGGCTTCGCTCAGAGTAGCAAACCTGCTTCGACAATTGATTTAGATGTATACAAATATTCACGGGGAATATTTTGAGATACAATAAACTCCTTATCGATTATTATTATTCATTTTTGTTTTCCGTTGCGAAATATGAAAGCCAAGCCTCGAAACTTCAGAAAAACCTGCATTTCTATTTCTGCGTCTTCGAAATTGAATCCCAACGTTTGGATGACATCCGGAGTAGAAACGGAAATAGTTTAAATAGAATTCCCCGAGGTATGGCCATATATCGATCTGCGTAATATTCCCAAAACGGTGTGCCAGGATTTCGGAAACTAATGTGATCGCTGATAATCCACCGTCAAATTTAATTTCCAAGTTTGCTCCAAGGTGTTGGTGATGAATTATAACACTAACATTAGATTTTATATGCAAATATCATGATTAACCCTTCCTGATGTGAATAATTTATCTCAAGACGGTGAGTTACGACTTCTTGAGGTCGGCCAAGAAACTTTCCCAGAACTGCAAAACCAGACCTACGATCAGGGATACTCTGCCGCAAATAGTTTGTACTGGTACTGACAAAAAAGCTATCTCTGTTGAATTTCGTTATTTTTCGATAGTTTTTCATCATGAAGATCTTCACGAAATTTATACAAGTCTGTTCAATCATTAAGAATATAAAATTTGCACCTGATCGAAATTCTGGTTCTGAAAATATTCGAGAAACACTTTTTCAGAGCTCCAATGAACTCCAGGATTTGAAAGGGCTCAAACTGGGCTAGCTCGGCGGTTCTCTATTATTTTTCTGTCCAAGAAATTCTCTGCATAGGCTTGCAATGGCTAGGAAAGCTGTAACTAGGTAAACAGAAGTTTCCTCCTGCTCCTCACAGAGCTCAGAGGAAAACCTTAGTAGAAAAAAAACCTGCATCGCTGTTCTAATGAAAATGAAACTTAAAAACTATTCGAATATTGAAGGATTTCTTCCTTATTGAATCTAACCGAAAACCCTCTCCAAGATGCCTTTGGAATTCTGAATCTTAAACGAAAAAATCGAAGCAGAAAAAGGAACAGAAAAATGAAATGATTGAAACTCATTTAAATCGATTTAAAATTAACAACCCAATTCAAATGCGACACAGTGCTATAATGTTTAGCCCTTAAGCCATCCTGAAATTTTAAATATGGGACAATTATTCATCGGATGTTCTATTGTCTCCACAGTTTCTCCGCATTCGCAACTAGGACTCTCAACTGAATTCCACTCGAAAAGCATGTTATTACAACGGCTATGACCTGGTTTTATACAATTAAGAACAGTCCAAATTTTCCTTGGAAGATCAAATCCAGGAACTTTATTGCAGGGATCAGTTATTAAATTATTGTTTTGAATATTACATACGTTCCACTCCACTCGGATTGCCAAATTGCTTTATCGTTTTCATTCGAGGTCAGAAAATAATTGGACCAAAATGGTTTACGTGATTTTAATCGTGGAACCTTATTATCTGGAATATAGGAAAGTATTTGATATGAATTTGTAGAAGAATTTAATTTATTCCAAAATTTTCAAAGTTAGGGCCTGCCTGCGGATATGTGGAGGAGCAATTTTCAAAAGAACTGGTATCCATAGTGTTGGTATTGATTTTATTTTTCCAGTTACTACTCTCAAGAAAAAGTTTAATTGTGCATCAATGAGTAATTTGATATCGTTTTCGATCGAAAATTGATAACCATAGAACGCTTTTTCGAAGAACCAGAAAATATCTGTCCCTGTCGTTCATTTTACGTAGCTGTAAGTATGTTGTTACATTTAATGCGATCCCATGAAGAGATTAATACAAATGAGCGTAATGGCAATAATTCCACAGGTATATGATACTCACAGTGAATAGGGTTCATTATACCGTCAGAGTCGAAGGGGCTGAATGCGAAATTGAACGTCTGAAAACTCGCGAAGAACGAGGGTCCTACAAGAGCCTCCCAGCAAATATTTCGCAGAAATCTTGAATCAGATTCGCGCGAAGGCTGCTCCACCTGCGAGCAAAATGTAATTAAATCTCGCAGACTAAATCGCTTTTCTCTCAGAATTGTTTTAGTTGATTAAAATTGCAAAGCTCACACTCTATTATTGCGAGATTGCATTACAAATTCTGAGCTCCACCTTCGATGCCGCAATCGCTTCGTTTTATGCCCTTTTTTCCGCCGTTAAATTCGTAGTTTTGCGATACAACCGGCAATATTGGATTAAAGGACCTTCGGACTATTGTTGCGGAAAACAACATCCTGCAGGTTGGTTCCAATTCCGAAATTCAAAGCATGCTCAGAAAATATCCCTCAGGATTATTTTTTGTACCGTGATTTTCAGATATGATTGGAGCTCGACTAGTTTTGATACACGACCAGTTGAAGTTTATATATATTTCACGTTTTTTCACTTTAGAAATATTTGAGAAAAAGCCCTGAGCATGTGCTTTTGAGCGCTCGTTCATTGGTGAAGCAATAATGTTATTACCTCAATATTTTGTATGGAACTTGAAATTCATAGTCAGTATATCAATGCAGAATCTCAGGACGATCGGAATCATATTCTGGAAATTATTCAAAAAACGAGATATTCGAAGATTGAATAATTGAAAAGAATTAAATTCTATGGTTCGGATAATGCGATTTTCTTCAAATTTCGCATGAACCTTCAGTGTATCAATCTCCTATCACAAAATAAATTTACCTTGAATCGAATATTTTGTTATGGAAATATGAAGATTCTTCTTTTCAATATTCCAATTAAATATTGAAAAGAATATACAGTGTGTTTGGTCATGACTTAGCGATAATTTAAGGTAATAAAATATACCTAATATTATCGACAAAAACACCCAAACTTGGAAGTTTACCCCCCCAGTTTTGTAGTAGCCCCCATTTTAAATTTACTTTTTTATTTTCGTCGCCCCTACAAATAATATCGATTTCTTTCGACATAAAGGTCCTACAAATGTGATAAAATATTTTTTGAAAGAATACACTATTACCTTTCATTGAAGTATAACAATATAAAAACATTCAACTTGAAAACACCATAAAAAAGTTCTTCAAAAAAGTTCATAGTAAAAATATGTACTGATTTTCTTAGTGAATCCGCAATAGTACAAGAACTAGTACATTGAAATATAATTTTCTTTCAATGATTTAACACGCAAGGATATAAGCTACAAAACAACGTTCACATCGTATCTGTAAGTTACATAATTTGAGAGTTATTGCTGTTCGAACATGATCACTACACGAGCAAAAGAGACAAGACAGGTCGTCATGAAGGCCACTGCCTGTCTACAGAGCAGAGGCGGCCATTTTGAGCAGTTTTTATGATTAATTTGTTTGTTTGATTATTGAAAATTATCGAAGTACAGTACTGAGGTTTTTTTATTTTATCATTTTTCATAAGGGTCATGTTCGAACAACAATAACTCTCAAATTATACTTCCATGTGCTGGTTCTTGTAATATTGCGAATTTACTGAGAAAATCAGTACATATTTTTACTATGAACTTTTTCATGGAATTTTTTTATGCCATTTTCAAGTTGAATGTTTTTATATTGTTATACTTCAATGAAAGGTGATAGTATCATCTTTCAAAAAACTTTTTTTTAACATCTGTAGGACCTTTATGTCCAAAAAAATTGATATTATTCGGAAGGGTCAACGAAAATAAAAAACTAAATTTAAAATGGGGGCTACTCCAAAACTAAGGGGGTGTTTTTGTCGATAATATTAGGTATATTTGATGACCTTAAATTATCGCTAAGTCATGACCAAACACACTATATATTGATTCCAATTTCTATGGTTCTTATTACACTTTGGCCACAGAATTTTGCATGAGAATTATTATGAACATCGTGCATGTGGCCTCGAAAGTTCATTTCGATTGGCTCTGTTTTGTTCGGGATATTGAGGAACAAAAATTTTGAATGGATATATTTTATGGAACAACTTCTACGATTTGCCTGGTTCACGAACACTACCGCGGCATTTGGGAACCAAACTCAACCTGAAAATCTCATGTCTCTAGGACAATCATTTCGAAAGTTATCGTGCTTACAGCCGGACCAGGGATTCGTCATCAGGAAGTCGGACCCTATCGTTTGAAACAATTTTCGGCTCAAAATTCGAAAATTACAGACATTTCGGCAAAACGATATAGCATTCGTTTAAGGAAAACGAGCGCTCAAAACGAGGCAGAAAAATTCTTCGGATTATTAATGTAAGTCGAGAACATTACATTGTTAAATTAAATTTCTAGTGAAAAGGAGGTGATGAAAAGCTCACAAGAACGGTTTTCAACGTCAAGAAATGTCACCAACAGTGCAAAAACAATAAAACTCAAAATTAACACCAATATAAATACGTAGGTCGTCAACTTCTTCAACCGCATAATGGGATCTAAGGAGAAAATATTGAAATAATCCCCGCTTGATTCCTCAGAACATTATACAATGAAACGAATCGTGAAAATAAAAGCGACTTCTGTCCCCAATTTTCATCCGCAAGGGAAAATCAAGATATACATTATTCAATACTCAATTAAATAAACATTAACCAGTTTGCGCCGCTACGTATATTTTTTATTTCGTTTCGTAGATAGAAAAGATGAAAATTCAGTTAAGAATTGCACTCGATAAACTGGCGCAACTAGATTTTCCGAGCGGTGTAATTAATTTAGTAAACGGAAGTTGATGTTAGCCGAAGTTTTAAAACTCGAACGATAAATCCGAACTTTATGACACACGACTTTTTTCCACTTTCTATTCAGATTTCGGAGTGAATCTTTCTTATTTTACTTTCGTCGTTATGGGAAGACTGGCTTTTCCACAGATTTATTAGCGGAACTGCAGTTATACCTTCGTTTCATTTAATTTAAAACAGAATACGAACCCTTTGATGATATTTAAGCCTTTCAACATATTTTTTATATTTTTCTCCATACTTTTAAGCTTATCGCTTTCAGAATTAATGTTAGAAATGAAGTTCAATTCAGAAGAAGAAGGCTTGGCATGTTTTTCAAATCTGGAGATGATAAAACGAATTGAGAAAATCCTAGCAACAATCTGAGTCATTTTTGTTTAGCGGATGAAGATACAAATATGAATTCACCTCTCTTGTTTCTGCCTTCAACCTACCCTGTAAATTTCAAAGGATCTGAGCTATTCTTCATGGTAGTTATCGTGTTTACTATTCTTTTCTAGGTTGAATTAGAACAAGAACATCAGACTTATGGTTCCGGAGTTGGAGTCATTTAAAACTCAACATTTGGTAGCAAACTAGCAACATGACTGTTTGTGCAGAATTTGGGGGTTATTTAACTTTTGTGGCAGTTCCAATCATAGCTAACTTAACCTAACTCAAGCTAATCTATTAGGTTAGATTATTTTAGCTAAGATAGGAACAGCAACAACTCTTTTGAATACTTGGCACTGTTCCTATCTTAGCTAACCTAACCTAACCTAATAGGTTAGCTTGGGTTAGGCTGGGTTAGCTAAGATAGGAACAGCAAGAACTCTTATAAATACTTGGCACTGTTCCTATCTTATCTAACCCAACCTAACCTAATAGGTTAGGTTAGCTAAGATGGGAACAGCAACAACTCTTATAAATACTTGACACTGTTCCTATCTTAGCTAACTTTACCTAACCTAAGCTAACAGGTTAGCTTGAGTTAGGTTAGGTTAGGTTAGCTAAGATAGGAACAGTGCCAAATATTTATGAGAGTTCTTGCTGTTCCTATCTTAGCTAACCTAACCTAACCCAAGTTAACCTAATCTTAGCTAAGATAGGAACAGCAAGAACTCTTTTAAATATTTGGCACTGTACCTATCTTAGCTAACCTAACCTAACCCAAGTTAACCTAATCTTAGCTAAGATAGGAACAGCAAGAACTCTTATAAATATTTGGCACTGTTCCTATCTTAGCTAACCCAACCTAACCTAACTCAAGCTAACCTGTTAGCTTAGGTTAGGTTAGGTTAGCTAAGATAGGACCAGCAACAACTCTTTTGAATACTTGGCACTGTTCCTATCTTAGCTAACCTAACCTAACTTAACCTATTAGGTTAGGTTGGGTTAAATGAGATAGGAACAGTGCCAAGTATTTATGAGAATGGGAATCTCCCAAAAATACTCTTTTCTCTGAAAAAACAATGGTCTGGCTCGTATTAAGACGAATGGCACATGAATTATGAACGATTTATAGAATTTCTCATTCGATTTTTTTGGGAAATATTGATTTTCCGGTTCTCAAATTGAAACTGTGGCATCGCAACATCATAACGAAACGATATGTCGAATATTTCGAAAATCGGTAACTGGGCGGTAAAGCAAAAAAACTTATTTAAGTTCTCTTGGTCAGAAAGTTATTGAGGAAACGTTCTATATTTGTATAGAAACGAGGTCTCGTCACCAGCATTAAATAAATGGTTCGGAATTGTTCGAACCACTCCGACCTTTCACTTTTCACCCAGAAAGAGTAATTGAATAAGGAAGAGAGAATTCACGATTTGCATCTGAATACATCCGTTTATCCCATG
Source organism: Propylea japonica (assembly GCA_013421045.1). NCBI lineage: Eukaryota > Metazoa > Arthropoda > Insecta > Coleoptera > Coccinellidae > Propylea > Propylea japonica. The sequence goes on from CM024248.1 coordinate 23,941,759, forward strand.
GTGAACACCGGAAATGCCGAGATAAATCGTCCTATCATTACCCTCACGACCCACCAAAAAAGAAGTATAACAAATGTCGTACGAGGAGGATCGATCCCTTCAACCGAATTGAACTGAGGGAGGGGGCCTTGGAGCTGAATGCCGGCGTGCAAGTTACCCGCTGCTTACATGTGTAGTGTATAAATGAAATTTATGGGCAATTAACTTATCCTGCAAGTGACATATTACACGTGACGTCTACTACGCCATATATCAAAATTACTATTTATAAATCCAACATGTTAACCTCTCCTTATGATTTGATGAATTATTGAATCCCAAGAAAAGGTGTAACCGTATTATTATGACAACATGGCATATTATGTTTGCATAACGGGTGGGAATAATTCAATTCCGGTGAATCCCCGAGACTCAATTTGCGGAAGTTCCGTGCAGGGCCTGATTTGGAGAAATCAAACATCAACTAGCACATTGAATAATCCGCTTTGTTCCACGCAGAATAAACTCGGTTCGTTCGAAATCAAATCAATTGTCTTTTCTTCGAAGGTTTGAGTTCTATATTTCGGGAATTTTACTAACGGCAGAGAAATTTTAGAGCAGATTGAGTTTGAATATGCCGTTGAATATTTTTCTTCTGAGTCCTGGTATGACCAACTTAGTTCGACACAGACATTGCGTCGAATCGCTTCTGTCACCACAAATTATTCGATAGCTAATTTATCATTACAAATGTGCATGAGGCGAATCCAAATATGTTATCTATATAATTTAGGAGATTTGATTTTAGAAGAGAAGGCGAGGTATATGTTGACATCTATCTATTTGAATTTTCTCAAAAATTCAGCCTTTATCCAGAAGTTCATTTCGAAAACTGAAGAACTTCGCTCATGTTATCTACTCTTGTAATTCATGGAAACCCAAGAAGCTCTTCAATGACGTTGATAAAACGGACAACCTTTTTAGGAGCCTTAGCCGTTACCTCTTCTATATACAGGACAGGTTTCCCCATATGTATTGTTCTTAGGCAAGCCAGCTCTGGACACTTGCATTTATATATTCAGCTGTTTCTGTTTCTGATTCAGTGAGCCTGCAAATTTCATCTGTTCACCTTCTCATACAGTACAATGATATTTGTACCGACAGTGCCCTGTCAGCAGTCCTACCATCACCCGAAGCTCAGCTCGTGACAGCTTCAGGAGCTTTCTGGTATAGTTAGGTGAAATCACCATGTTTTTGGCCTGCAATTTTTGACCTGATGCCTTATTTGGTCTTTTCCCAGGGATAAGGAAGAGCTCAGATCCAGCAGTGGTTAACCTGCGTTTTTAACAAGTTAACATTTTCATTTGCTTCAACATCAGAATGACCTGGCACCCATAGTTGAGTCGCTTTATTGCCTCTTTCCAGTTGCTTTATGGTGTTAAGGCACTCCCAGATCAGCAGAGACCCCTGGAAGAGTAATTTCAAGGATCTCAGCGTGGCCTGGCTGTCCATGTTGATGTAGACACGCTCTCCCTTGAGGTTTATTTCAAGACACTCCTCAGCAGCCATTATATCTATCCATAAAATGGAGAGCTCACTTCGAAGGGCTTTAGAGACCCTCAGTTTAGGTTCATATACCCCAACGCCAGTGTCCCATTCTGATTTTGAACCATCGGTAAATCATAAGTATGAAACTTATTGTACTAGAATGGTCAGCTATGACTGCTTCGAAGGGTGTTTCGAAATCGAAGATAGTCTGCTTGACATCCGATATGAAAAAGATAATATTTTCATAGTGCACTAACTGGCAAAATAGTCGATCCACTCAAAAAACGACAAATTTGTTCATTCATAAATATGTTATTTGAAGCGGGATTCAAATGAATTTTTTTTCAATTGTAGGGATATTCATCCTCAATCAATCACTAGTGTTGAATTTTATAAAGGGTGAAACAAAATCTATTTTTAACCCTAACTTTTTAGAACCACCTCTGGTGTGTTCCAGCTCCTCCGTGTGATTTCCTACTCATCAAGACACATCTTCTCTTGACATTTCAATTCATCAATTATAACAATAGACTAATTTTTGTTAAAGATGTAGAGTTTTCAGTAAAACATTTAATTTCGCTGAGGCTACAACCTGAAATTCTGATCTAATGAAAATAAACTGATGAAAACTAAGTCTAAAACATAACGTGTCTTCCACGCAATTTGTCTCGACATGTCCTCACCAAGACTTTGAATCAATTAGAGCATCACTGAGCTGCAAATTTTCAGGAGTTGGTGCGCAAGATCGAAATTTCCTGCCAAGAGCATCCAAACATGCCCAATTGGGTTCAAATCTGGGCTTAGAGCAGGCCAGTTGAATTCTTAGATATCAGCCTCTTCTAAATACTCTCTGACAATCCTAGACACATACGGTACATGCGGTCGAGCATTATAAAGCATTAGCATGAAATCCTTTCCAATAAACGGTGCATACGAACAAAATATCGCTCTAAAATTTCTCTTGTTTTATGTTTTCACTCAGTTCTCCATTTATTTTCATAACGTTCGGATTTGAGGTTGAATCTGTGAAATACTTCATAGCCATAGCAAGATTGTGGAGTTTGATATTGTTCTGAAAACCCTGTATCTTCAACAAAAATTGGTCTATTGTTATTAATGAAAAATTTAATTGTCAAGAGAAGATCGATTTTTTGAGTGGATAGATTATTTTGTCGGTGTGTATAATCGAATAAATAGAATCAAACGTATGACACGAATTGCTAATGCGTTTCACTCACACGTTTCCTAATTCTTGGAAGTAGATGAATGAGCAAAAGAACACACAGTGCGTATTCCCGAATGAAAATAGAGTGGATAATATCGCATCATCTATCACTAACACCAACACAATTTTTTTGCCACGTTGATCCAGCTGCACAATTTATCTCAAACATCGTCCAGAGATATAACTCATTTTCTTTTATATCGTCATAATTTTTATACATTCCTCCGGCTGGCGCCATTTTCTACTGTGTTCTTGGATTGTTCCCTATTACTTTTTTTATAAGGCATATTATCGAAGTTATTAGTTCATCAGATCATAGGATTCAGTCGGTTATGAAGTTGAACCGAAGCCAAAATATTTCCAGAATATATTTCTAGGCAACGGAGAAGACCCGTGGGAAATGAACGATGAATGTCATGCTTCCCTCGCGAATAGAAAAACCTGTGGAATATGTTATACGAGGGAACGGGGGAAGAAACATAAAGTGATCTAATAAAACGGAAAAAAGGTGATCATGAATCAGGGTGGCAAGGAAACATAGGAAATATATCTTTATATTTTTGAACCATCAGCTTTCTCGTTCGTATTCGAAAAAAAATAAAAAAAAGCCCTGAGCAGGTGCTTTTGAGCGCTCGTTCATTCGTGAAGCAATAATGTAATTATCTCAATATTTTGTATAGAACTTGAGATTCATGCTGAGTATATGAATGCAGAATCTCAGTACAATCGGAATTATATTCTGGGATTATTCGAAAAATGAGATATGTGAAGAATGAATAATTGAAAACAATTCAATTTTATGTTTCAGATTATGCGATTTTCTTCAAATTTCGCATGAAAATTCAGTATATCATACTTCATTCACAATATAATTTCACTTGAATCGGATCTCTGTTATAGAAATATGAGGATCGTTCTTTTCAATGTTCCGATTAAATTTTCTAAGGTTCTATATACACTATGGTCACAAATTTTGCATGGGGCTTATTATGAGCATCGTGCATGTGGTCTCAAAATTTTATTTTGATTGGCTCCGTTTTGTTTGGGATATTGAGGAACAAAAATTTTGAAGGGCCATATTTTATGGAACACCCTTTAAGATTCGGCTGTTCACAAACTCTATACCGCGGCATTTGGGGACCGAACTCAACCTGAATATCTCAAGTCTTTAGGACAACTATTTCGAGAGTTATCGTGCTTATTTTAATTCAATTATCAACCCATAATGAAAGAACGTCATATATTTTTTAAAATTTATTCTGGAATGACTATAATCGAGTGAAAACCTTCCCTACAGCTGATCATTGGTTCAACTATTTTCTAGATGAAAGACCAAGAGACCCCTTTTGTTTTGATGAGTTTTGACATTGAAACCATTCATTAGTAAGATCCTAAGTGAAACTTTACTCCTGTCACATTAGAATTATTATTAAGTTTGTATGTTTTATATTGGCTATAGTTAATTTTATAAGTTGTATTACCTACAAATCACGTACAGGCTCACGCCTCTGTGATTAATATTTATCGAGAATAAACTATTATTATTACAGCCGTACCAGGAATTCGGGAGTCGGGCAATATCGTTTGAGACCATTTTCGGCTATAATTCGAAAATAACTTGGCAAAACGATATATAGTACTCGTTTGAGTGGAACTGGAGCTCAAAAACTATTACTTGCATCTCAAGAGGCTCAGTGATAATAGGACGAAAACGAATCATGTGTTGAATATGTCCAAGAGTGTCGAAATTCTATTAATTTGATGACGAATGACGCGACAGAGTCCAAATGTTCAAAATCATCAGTGCTGAAACTTATGGGGTTGCCAAATTCCTATAAGACAGTCAAATCATCATCGATGAAATCGACTACCATAAGGAAACTTTAACACCCCTATTCACCTGAAATTTCAACAATGTTTATAGGTAAAGGTGTGAATTATTCACTCTTTAAAACGACATCGAAATTCTCGGAACTCTTTCATGGGATTGTTCGCGAGCTGAGTAAATAGCAAGAATACGTGTCGAATTTCCATCGGAAAACACCATCTGAAGTTTCTCCAGCTACGAAAACACACCTTTATCATATTATCAAATATGCAGTCTTTGTTAGCGAAGTTTCAGGGCGAGTCTATTTGAGTTACCTGGCCTTTCATGCGAATTTGTATGATTTTAATGATGTATTTGATATTTGTTCAGCGTCAATCTGTACGGATAGCAGGGAGCGATTTGCCAGCTGAGGGAACGAACCTTTTTATCCGTGTCATCTAGCGATTGCAATTTCAACAAACAATTTGGCGTGAAAATATAATTGGATCATGGAATGCGAGTTGAAAATGGGAAAGTACGGCCCGCAAAGACTGAACACCAATTTGTTCAATGCGCTGCATACCCAATTTAGCAATTGAAATCGTTAGATCAACCTGAATATCTGGAATTTTGTGTGATCTGCTCCGAATCAACGTGAAAATGAATAAGCAGGTACAAAGTACGTGATTATCGAGCATCATCCGTTTGAAACCACTCCAATTAAATCACTGAGGATCGGAATGAAGTCATCGGAAAAATTTTGGAGATATTGATGAGATCTTCGAAGTTTTATAGTCACACATATTCACTAGAGAATAATATTCATCAATCTAAAGATTCAACAAATTTCAATTAGCAGTGAAAAAATATTTCTGAATAACTTGATCGTTATATCAACGATTTGGAACGAACTGGGCAAAATTAAACCAGACTAGCACCATCTACTAGATGAACTTTGAAACCGCCTCTATCCATAACGCAGAAACTTTAGACGGTAAAAACGAAGCTCATTCCTTTATCGGTAGACAGTTGGTATCACTGCTAGTATTTTTCCACCAACCGTAAACGCTCTCGATCAATGATATCAACACTACTAAGGGTGACAGGGTGATGCTGAAGGAAAAGAAGAAGCCAATGAACTTGGAAAAAGTATATCAAGATTAACACCTGCTGTACACCTGAGGTAGTTCATATAAATTTTTTTCGAAATCGACCTCCCTCCCAAAATACAGACTTCAGAAGGCGATGACAAGTTGACAGTTCTTAATTTTTTTAAGTCCTAAAAAACACTGAGTCATAAAACTATACATAATATTCATTAAGAGGATGTTACTCACGATTTTTTTGATCCCATAACTTTATTATTAGGGGTTTAATATAACGACCCCTTATGATTTTACTTCAAAAATTGTATTCGTGGGATAGATTTTCGCAAAATGAAATTCTGTTATGGTTTCCCACTCAATTCTCGACCAAAAAAGTCTCTTACAAAATGTCGATACAGTTTTCCGAAAAAAGTATCGACTTTATCGAAATTTTGCAAGTGACTTTTTTTCTCCAGTACTGAATGGAAAACCATAAGAGAATTTTATTTTTTGAAAATTCATCCCCAAAAACAATTTTTGAACGAAAATTATAGGGGGTTGTTATTTTCAACCCCTATAAAGTTATGAGATCTTGAAAATGTGTGTGAGTAACATCTACTAAGTGCTTTATATTATGTAAAGTTTAATGACTCAGTTTTCTTAAGAAGCCGTAAAAAAAATTGAAACTGTCAGCTCGTTATCGCCTTCCAAGAGCTTTATCTTGGAAGGGGGGTTGATTTGGAAAACAAATTTGGGAATTACCCCTGCTTAATTTCATCGAGGATAGCGATAATTTAACGGCATCAAATATACCTAATATTATCGACAAAATCACCCAAATTTGGAAGTCTACCCCCTTTGTTTTGGAGTAGCCCCCATTTTAAATTTACTTTTTTATTTTTGTGGACCCTTCCAAGTAATATCGTTTTCTTTGGACATAAAGGTCCTACAGATATGAAAAAAATGTTTTTTGAAAGATGAAACTATCACCTTTCATTGAAGTACAACAATATTGAAACATTCAACTCGAAAAAGCCACAAAAAAGTTCTTTGAAAAAGTTTTAGTAAAAATATGTACTGATTTTCTTAGTAAATCCGCAATAGTACAAGAACTAGCATTTTGAAGTATAATTTTTTTCAATGATTTAACACGCAAGATATCAGCTACAAAACAACGCTCACATGATATCTGTAAGTTACATAATTTGAGAGTTATTGCTGCTCGAACATGATCACTACGCGAGCTGAAGACACAAGACATGAAGGCTACTGCCTATCTACAGAGCAGAGGCGGTCATTTTGAGCAGTTTTTATGATTAATTTGTTTGTTTGATCATCCGAAATTATCGAAAGTACAGAACGGAGGTTTTTTTTATTTTATCAATTTTCATAAGGGTCATGTTCGAACAGCAATTTCTTTCTAAATATGTAACTCACAGAAATTATGTTGGTATCGTTTTGTAGCTAATATCCTTGCGTGTTAGCTCATTGAGAAAAAATTATAATTCTATGGGCCAGTGCTTTTACTATTGCGAATTTATAACATTTCAAGTTATATGTTTTCATATTGTTCCACCTCAATAAAAGGCGGTAGTATCATCTTTCAAAAAACATTTTTTCCACATCTGTAGGACCTTTATCTCCAAAGAGATCGATATTATTAGGAAGGGTTAACTATAATTAAAAAAGGAACTTGAAAAAGGGAGCTTCTCCAAAACTGAGGGGGTAAAGTCCCCAATATGGGTGTTTTTATCGATAAAATTAGGTATATTTGATGCCCTTGAATTATCGCTAAGTCATTACCAAACACACTGTAGATTAAATAAATAGTACGACTGAAGACAAGACACGACATGACCAGTAGAACCCAGAAATTCTTTCATAGCTTCATCAGCACTGTTGAATGTCCCGCAATCTACCGCATCAAGGGGGTGATCAACAATTAGTGATGCAAATCCAACGCTCTGTATCGGCTTATAATTCAACTCAGATACAGCCGTAATCAAGAGTTATGTATTATGGATCCGGCGAAAATAACCATGCGTGCACTTCCTGCCAGGGTTCATCATCGAAGCACCGGCAAATATTCCTCTAATTCGATCGGCTCATTTGGATTTGACATTCGTCTAACTTATAACGTCCCAGCAAGCATGAAAAACGCCGGTGACCTTTCTTGGTATATGAGGAATCGCGAATTTACGATTAGAATAATTTGCAATAAGAACTGACACGCTTTTGCTAGTTAACGAACTGGACCGAGATATGAAAACCTTAAGGCTGCACAAAATATCACGCCTCTTCCTGTGAAAATATGCTCGACATATCGGATGACAAAAAAAATCGATACAGTTGGAAACAGATAAAAACTAAGAATCTGTATGAATCTCAGAAACTGGGATATTTACATGGATGATATGACTTCATCCCTGTTAATTTTCTAACCCACACACCCTCTCCGCCGTTAGAAACCTATAGCCAGATGGTTCATCCGAAGTTTCTCCCTTTTCTCAACAGAATCTGCATTCATCGTTTCCAGAAAGTCCGATCCATCTTCCGGGAAAAATGTTATCAGAAAAAAAAATATGCAGAGAAAATAATTTTTCCAGAAAAAATTTTTCCTGAGAAATTTCTCTGCAATTTTTTTTTCTGGTAACATTTTTTCCCGGAAGATGGATCGGACGTTCTGGTCCAATCTCGTGGCCGGCCCGTTCACCGGACTTGAACCCATTGGACTCTATTACTGGGAAGCAGTTAACGAAAAAGTGTATTCAAAGGCAATCGAAAATAAATTTGAACTACGGCAGCTGCAATTAAACAAGTATTATACCATTTTGGAATCCTCACTAAATGCGCAACTTTTGAAAAAACATGCCAAACCTACGTAGTACATTTTTTTTTTCAATACAGTCAGTTGAAACTAGGCAATTGTTTATTTCGAATTTTTTTTTCTGAGTAGTAAGCCCTATTTTTATGAAACCTAGATCAGCTGGTATCAAAATTTTGATTACAGTTTAGACAAGCATTATTCAAGGATACACAGCAAAGAAAAAAGTTGGAAAAAGTTGATATTTGTGGCAACAGGAACGAAAAGACTGTCACAGGGTGTGGAATTTTGCGTGTTTTTTAAATGCGCATTATTTTAAAATCATGCAACTTAGATTTTTTTTATATTTTTCTGATAACCAGCATTACTTGCATTTTCACCCGGTTCCGGGTTGACGTCGACTAATGGGACACCCTGTATATGACCAGACCATAGAAGTGTAATCCTTACAGTTTTATCTATCTGCTTCTTCTCTCCTCGTGAATTTTTTTGTGAAGTATTCTTTTCTCTATCACAAAGTTTTGATGATAGAATTAAGAATTAAAAAAATTAAATTCTATTGTTCAGATGAGGCGATTTTCTTGAAATTTTACATGAACGTTCAGTATATCCATCTTCATTCAATCCTCATATATTTTTCTCATAGATGGTCGAAGTTTCTGGATTCTGCGAACATTCATCTGACATCCGGGTATTTCCTGCAGAATTCTGAATCGAACAATTCAACGAATAGTCGCGTCAAGAAGACCTCGTCTCAAGAACTGCACGAATGTCTGTTGAAGAAGGATTTCTTAATGATATATTGACCAGTTATGCGAGTATTTCCTGGGGATTCGATTCGCATCTTTCTCCCACAACTATGCGAGCATCATCAGAAACCAATTCTTACGCTTTATACGGAGGACAAAACATTAACCCCCCAAGTTATTCATAAAATTTTCAGGGCCGGATGATGAATGGTGTGAACCAGACCTTTCCATGGCCTTTGAAGTAGGATGGCGATTATCCTGGGGAATTCTATGAATGTTTTCCCGACAAATGATCCTGAAGATCCAAAGGGATACCCTCATAAGATCGACGGGCTAAGAAAACATCCATATCCTTCTTCTAGTGGACGCTCAGTTTCGTATTGGGATATTCTGGCGGGCCTAATGCAAACTATCAGCACCAAGCGAGCCCAGGGTTCATTAGTAAATCCCTTGGATATCACTTGGGTTAGTCCTTGGGTCATTTCACGCCTTGGTTCGAACTGTACAGGCTCCTATTCACCCTATTTCCAATTATAATATATGTACTAGCTTTTACCCGCGACTTCGTCCGCATACGACGACGTATGATTTGAAGGTTTGCGTTATATTCAATTATTTTCCCTCGTAACAAACGTAAACAAACTATGTGTAGGTGTTATAATTTCGGTGATGAACTGATTACCGTTTCTTTGTCTAAAATGAGTATTAACTTATCACTATGACTGATTACTGAGCTTAAAGTTCGTATAAATGTCTATCTAATTACCTCCTCAAGTTTAAAGCGTAGCTAGTTATGATGTAGTACTATATTAATTCTGTGGTGTAGGTAATTAGATTTTATCTGTATGTAATGTAACAGTCAGTTGAATACAAAATCGTATACAAATCAGATCAATAGTTTTGGCGTAATGTGATTCTAGACAGAGTTTTAATGTTGTAGATAGGTAGCTGTGTATAGGTTTCTGTGGGAATGAGATATTTTCCCGAAGTGAAAAGTAGTCTGAATTTTGGTACCTTCCTACCCTATAAGTTAAGCAGTGTGATGGAATGTCGCTTAAATAAAGACAGTTGCATCAAAATTTTATCATATATTCCCTAAATTGTGGCGCCTACCCACCCTCTAAGTTAGAAAAGTGATGAAATACTAACTTGAAGTCTTAGTAACACTCAGTTAAAAAGAACATGGCGTCATGCGCTTCTTGACACGATCACGCTAGATTTCCGCCGGAATGAGGTATTTTCCTGCCGTAAAAAGTAGCCTGTGTCCGTGCCTAGGATCCTATCTTTATATTAACCAAGTCTTATAAAAATCCGTTCTGACGTTAAGGCGTGAATGAGGTAAACTTTTAAAACAAACGATTAAAAACCACTAACTTAATTTGTTTTCTGCCTACTGCCTACGTCTTAAGTACGATAGCATGAATATTAATAGCCCATATCCTTTTCTAGGTTACTATCTGTCACCTAACTAAGTTTCATCAAAATCCGTTCAGCCGTTTAGGCATGATAGAGCAAAACTCCCAGCAAAAACCATAAAAAAAAATCACTAACTCAATTCAGTTTTCTGCCTACTACCTACCCCCTAAGTACGATGAAGGGATCATTTTGATCTTATATCCGTTTTCAGGTAACCATCTATAACCTAACTAAATTTCATCAAAATCCGTTCAGCCGTTTTGGCATGATAGAGCAAAACTCCCAGCGAAAACCATAAAAAAAATCACTAACTCAATTTAGTTTTCTGCCTACTTCCTACCCCCTAAGTACGATGACGTGAACATTTTGATCTTATATCGGTTTCTAGGTAACCATCCTTACTATTTTTCATCAAAATCTGTTCAGCCATTTAGACCTGGAAGAGCAAAAGTCCCAACAAAAACAACTAAAAATCACTAACTCAATTAGTTATCTGCCTACTGCCTACCACCTAACAACGATGGCGTGATTATTTATAGCCTATGACCATTTCTAGGTTATCATCTATCACCATACCAAATTTCATCAAAATCTGTTCAGCCGTTTAGGCGTGAAAGAGTAACAGACAGACAGACAGACAGAGTTACTTTCGCATTTATAATATAAGTATGGATTTTGGAGTCTATGTTCAGTATTGGAAAGGTTAAAGAACTATACTGAGCTGTTATACTTAATATTTGAAGGAGTTGTTACTGATCTGAGAAGATTAACTGAAATAGTTATTCTGATAGACAAAAATATTCACAAAATATGTATAAACTCTGAAAGTTATGCCTGCATGACGTCAATCCAACTACGAATACGTTATTCTCAACGATTTCTAAAATATGTCTTGCAGAAAGAAATGAAACTGCGTATCAGTGGAAACGTAATTATCGTTCATTCAAACGTTTTCTTCGGCCTTACACTTCCACTTAGCATGAAACTTTTCCGAGTGCCGATTTCAGAGGAGAGATCAGGAATCTAGAGAAACGTCATAATTACTTCTTATACATGAGTTTTCAAGAACTTCTACGATTCCGGCTGGGAAGCATTGTGAAATAAAAATCATTCCAACATGGAAATTGCTTAAGGAAACTTTAATCATTGATTCGAACGGCCTCGTCGTAATGGAAATGGCAATTTAATTCAATGAAGCTCGCACCTCAGGGAACCACTGGCTGTTGCATACGGCTCTTGCACTTTCTTTTTCGGAATTTACAGCCTCCAGTGTGCTTTCCTTCTGTAGAAGATGAAAAAACACTTTGGAAATTCGCAAGTGAGTTTGCTTCCTCTTCAATTACCGTTTATTCAATTCACCCCAAAACCTACACTCACCAGCAAAATAATCGATCCACTCAAAAAATCGATGAAGTTTCTTGATTCATAAATATGTTATTTCGAGTCCCAATCGATTGAATTTTTTTTCAATTGTAGGTATGTTCATTTTCAATCAATCGCCAGTTTTGAATTTCAAGAAAACTAGGTGTACCTACGTCATTTTATACAGGGTGAAACAAAATCTGCTTTTTTACCCTATCTTCAGAACCACCCCTGGTGTGTTCCAGTTGTTCCACCGTGATTTTTTTGATTCATCATAAAGACACATCTTCTCTTGGGTATTTAGTTTTTCATTTATAACAATAGCTCAATTGTTGTTAGAGTTACAGGCTTTTCAGAGCAACATTAAACTCCAAAATGTCGCTATGTCTATGAAAGTACTTTCACAGATTTAACCTTGAATCCGAACTTTATGAGAAGGAACTGAAAACTAGGTGAAAACATAAAACAAGAGAAGTTTCAACACGACTGTTGTTTCTTATGCGCCGTTTATTGGAGACTATTTCGTTTTAATGCATTATAATGCCCGACCGCATCAACCGCATGTGGCTAGGATTGCCAGGGAGTATTTAGCAGAAGTTGAAATCCAAGAATTCAATTGTCCTGCTCTGAGGCCAGATTTGAACTCAATTGGGCATGTTTGAATGCTCTTGGGAGGAAAAGTCGATCTCAGGTACCAACTCCTGAAAATTAGCAGCAGCTCAGTGATACTCTTATTGATTCAAAACCTTAATGAGGATATGCCGAGACGAATTGCACCGGTTATCCGCGTCTGGACGGAAAGCACGTTATGTTTTTGACTTAGTTTTCAGTTTATTTTCATGAGGTCAAAATTTCAGGTTGAATTTGTTGAAGAACTGTTGTAGCCTTAGCGAAATTTAATGTTTTACTGAAAACCCTGTATCTTCAACAGAAATTGAGCTATTGTTATAAATAAAGAATTGAATTGTCATGAAAAGATGTGTCTTGATGATGGAATGAGAAATCACTCGGTGAAACATTTGGAACAAACTAGAGGTGGATCTAAAGTTGGGGTAAAAAAAATAGATTTTGTTTCGCCCTGTATAAAATGACGTACGCCGAGTTTTCTTGAAAATCAAAACTGGTGACTAACTAAGGATGGATATATCATTAATCGAAAAAAAATCAATCGAATAGGACTTGAAATAACATAATTATGAATCAACAACTATACAATATGCGAGCAACTGAAAATTTGACACCCACTTATATTTACACATGCCGATGAACTGGCAAAGAATGCATTTATGTTATCTTTCTGAAATTACTTCCTCCTGAGGTGACTGAAATCTTGGACTGAATTGGTGTCTCATTTGAAACATATTGTTAATTCAGCAGCTTCACACTGAAAAAAAATACTTTGGCCTTAAGCATTACCATCACTCCATAACCTAACCTAACCCAAGCTAACCTATTCTAATATAATCTGACCTAACCTATCTCATAGGTGCCACATTTGACCAATCTAGCAGCTACATCCACCTGAACCAAACTTCGACTAGAATTTACATATAGAACCGAACTTAACCCAACATTCACTCATTTAACCCATGAAAAATGGTACCATATCCGAAAAATCCGGTCGTTTTTCGCAGAACTGAATGAAAGCGCATTTCGTTTTCCAGCGTTAACATACACAAACACGTTGATCGTCATCAAAACAAATCGCGTACCTTTTCCTTATCTTAATTTATTTCTCGTTTTTAGGTAGGGAAAATTCCATTTGATTCACGAGCATTTCACCCAAAACTTATGCCCGGTCTCGCAAAACGTTCCTGAGATTTAATTAGACGTTGACGATAGAGAATAACATAAATCATTCAGCAGAGCTTATCTGTAATGGTTTTGTGGTCACAACAAATTCATTATTTATTCATTTATTCTCCCTGCCTCCTCTCTCTGATTTTTCCCTCGGCGTATTCCAGTTCGAGCGGCCGGAAACTTATGAATCTCAATGGAAACATCACTTCCCTTATTCATCTTAATATCACGCATTGATGAATTCTCACAAACGCGCACCTCCGGCATAGGGTTCTTTTGATCTCACCTCACCGCAACCTATAAACCGTAATTATATACTAACCGACTGAAGAAAAAACACCTAGTAATTGGGAATTCATTAGAATGATTTTTTTGAAGATTTTCTAGGTTAGGTTGGGTTCTTTTGATGTTGCCGCCATTGATACGGCCTGATAATATTCTGTTAATTTATTGATATGATTCCTTTTACAAAAGATCATGCAAAGTCTATATAATAGGTCATCAATAGTATGCTTCCTTCAAAAAGATGAAATATAAGAAATTGAGAATATATCTAAAATTCTACAGGAAATGGCTATCCCAAGAAATTGTTTGCAAATGCCTAAGCAATTGGACACAATATAGCACAGAATCCCCAACCACATCAGGTGAAACCAAATCAGAACAACGAAATACCATATAAGGGGTTTTCCAATAAGAGGTGTTCTTTTGAATAGCCCGCTATTTCGGTAGATGTAACGTTTAAAGCTGTCATTTTTTGACATTTGACAATTAGAACTACTACGCCATTAATAAAAGTGAAACGATGCCTGCTTAAAAAAACGCATTGAAATCATTAAAATCCACTATAAAAATGGTGAAAATTATGCAGAGACGGTTCGTTAATCTCGAACATTGTTGGGTCGTCGTGAAGCACCTTGTCGGACCGCAATAAAGAAATTGGTAGAAAAATTCGAGCTGTTGGGACAAGTTAGTGATGTGAAGAATAAAACCCGTGCACTTCGCTCGAGAAAGTGTTGAAGAAAACCCATGTTTGTCCATTTCTTGTCGTTCTTTGGAATTAGGCATTCCACAAACGTCATTACAACGTATGTCGCATAAAGATTTGGATCTTAAGACTTATAAAGTTCAGTGCTACGCTACGTGCCACACAAGTAACGAAACCATTGATCTTTTGCGGGAAAAGTTTCCAGACCGTGTTATCTTTCGAAGAGGTGTTCACAATTGGCCACCGAGATCTTGTGATTTAACACATTGCAACTTCTTCCTTTGAAGCCACGTGAAAGAGAAGGTCTACGTCAATAGATCGATTCAAGACCTCAAAGATGGAATTCGTGAGGCTATCGAGAACATAGGACAGCCACTTAGCGATTTGGTTATGGAAAATTTAATTAAAAAGGTATGGTCCTGTAAGCGGGGTCGTGGTGGTCATTTGACTGATGTTATTTTCCACTATTAACGGCATAGCTTCTTCTTTATTATGAAATAAACATCCGATCATTTATATTGAAAAATTGCATTTTCCTTTAAATATCAAAATGACACCACTTACTGGAAAACCCTTCAGCTTTTATAAAATTGCCGCTAGACGCGAAAAGTTCACCATTTAAACGTCTGAGCAGAAGTCTAAATTTTCCTCTTCCGATCAGCTTATTCATCGTTTTATATCAGTCAATAAACCTCGCCTCTATTAAATTCGAATCGACGTTTCGGCACCAGCCGGAAAACCTGAAGCCTGCGGCCATCGCCTATCTGCATTCCTCAAAGGTCCTACTCCTTTATTTCAGTGTAATAAATAACGCCTCCCGGCGATATCCCGTTTTCAAAGTACGTAGGGACCTTCTAATTCAAATTAAATTTCACACAATTTTATAACCAAATTAATTTCGAATTAATTTTTTTTCCCGCTGCGAGAAAGTTTATGCTAAAATGTAGATGGTAATTATAAGGAATTCATTCGCTTTGTACAGAAATCTATTATGAGAAGTTCTCTAATCTTACATCAAAGTGATCCCTGAACGTTTCAGACGCAATATCTTTCAGCAGCTCTTCAATGCGTGATAATCGGGTAGAAAACACTACAGGAGTTCCGAGGAAATTGACTCATCTCATCAAATTGCGTAGAGTTAATCCATTTTAGTGACGGTTCGAATGAGAAATGTCATTCGGATTTTAATAAGCAAGGAAACATAGACAAGAATTCAGGAAGGTAAAAGTCATGAAATTAACGCTCCAAATATTCCGGAATAGGATAATACACCCACCGGCAAAATAATAGATCCACTCAAAAAATAGATGAAGTTTGTTAATTCATAAATATGTTATATCGAGGCAGGTGTGTTCATCCCTTAAAGGGCCCACTCACTAAGAGGGAAGCGCGAAGACTTGAATGCGCGTTGTACGGGGTACAGTTAAAACAGTGTGTGTATGGCGTAAATTTGGAATGCGCAATTATCTCCGTCGTGTGGCGTGTGCATTCTTCACCGTACGTGGAAGAATGACCGTGTATGGGCAACAAGTCTCTGCACGTTTCATATGTTTAGCAACACAGTGTCGGGTTCGATATTTATACCTTGGACATTTTTTCCTTAATAACAACACACGCCACTGCCATTAACATCAGATCTTCTTTCGACGTCATCTCACGCTTGTCGCACATCCAAACCAACACGCAAAAGTGTATGTGTGTGGGAAATATGAATACACACGTTTGCTTTACAGCAAACGTGCAGAGACTTAACTGCACATTCTTCCTTCTTAGTGAGTGGGCCCCTTTATCAAACTCGGCGTACGCTATTTCATACAGGGTGAAACAAAAGCATAGCTCAATTTTTGTTAAAGATACAGGATTTTCAGAGCAACATTTAACTCCAAAATTCAGATATGGCTATGAAAGTACGTACATCCACCTTGAACCCGAACGTTATGAAAATAAACTAAAAACTGAGTGAAAACATAAAAAGAAAGGAGTGTTAGCGCGACATTGAAGTCGATTTCGTGCTCATGTTTCATAATGCACAACCTCATCAACCGCATGTGGCTAGGATTGCCAGAGAGTATTCAGCAGAGGTTGATATCGAAAAATTCAACTGGCCTGCTCTAAGCCCAGATTTGAACCCAATTGGGCATGTTTGGATGCTCTTGGGAGGAAAATTCAATCTCGCGTACCAACTCCTGAAAATTTGCAGCAGCTCAGTGATGCTCTAATTGATTCAAAACATTAATGAGGACATGGTAAGACGAATTGAACCTATCATCCGCGTTTGGGCGGCAAACACATCATCTTTTTGAATTAGTTTTCAGTTCATTTTCAGTGGGTCAGAATTTTAGGTTGAATTTATTGAAGTACTGTGTTAATATTTCACTGAAAACCCTGTATCTTGGACAGAAATTGAGCTATTGTTATAAATGAAGGATTTAATTATCAAGAGAAGATGTATCTTCATGATGGAATAAGAAATCGCACTGTGGAACAATTGGAACACTCCAAGGGTGGTTCTAAAGTTAGCGTAAAAAATAGATTTTGTTTAACCCAGTATAAAATGACGTACGTCAAGTTTTTTTGGAATTCTAAACTGATGATTGATTCAGAGTGAACATACCTACTATAAAAAAAAGATTCATTCGAATTGGACTCAAAATAACATATTTAAAATTAACAAACCTCAGCGATTTTTTGAGTGGATCGATTTTTTTGCCGGTGAGTGTATTTCACGGTATGAGCTAATTTAATCGATACTTAAAATCCTCATTTCCTACACAAAATGAATGCAGTCGAATCTGAAGAACTCGCAAGTTATATATCAAACACAGTACTCAACCACAAATACAGAACTGAGCGATAGTCTGGAATCAAATTGATATTTGTTCGTCAAATAAATGAAGACGCTGAAACCAGTTTAATTTTGCCCCATTGTTTACAAATAAGAATCATTTTGGGCCCTTTGGCTACCACCCACGCAATTTCTGTTTACCAAATATTTACATACGCCATGTGTAGATTCGCTGGAAAGCTCATGAAAAATTTAGTCAGAAGCTTGTTCATTTTGAAACGATCATTCAAATTGAGATATACAGGGTGTCCAGTCGATTGACGCCAATAAATTATTTTAAGATTCCTCAGAACTGTGGCTATCCAAAAATAACCCATGTATATCATGCAATTTTTTGTTGTTCTCGTGTTATGATTTTTTGAGTGTATTTTCAATGCATTTTGCCAGCAAGGTTTGTGAAATTCATATCTTCCTATGCAGTAAGTATTTTGCAGTTTTTATTTTTTTAGCATGGTCGTCCTGAATGTTGCTTCAATAATAAAAAGATTCAGCTTCCTGAAACTACTGCAAGCTACCCAAAAAAGGCTTGAAAGCTAGAGCTTCAGTTTTCAGTATTCAAACATTCATTTTCGATTCAGAAATGAAAACATTTGTTTTTTAGCTTTTGGCTAGGTTTAAAAACTTTGCGGAGTTTTTCATAGAAAAAAACTCCGATTAGACTTTCTTCGTTGTAATCAGCCTTGGAAGTCGACTGTATTGAGAACTATCGGTTTTATGCATTTTCAGACCTACATTTATAGAAGTTTTTTTATGAAATAATCTGTGGAAACACCCTATTCAAGAAAACATGTTAAGGAAACTTTTGAGATGGTTCATTCTTGTATCTGTAGTGACAAAGTGCTGACGACACAACGTTCGGAAAAAACGAAGTTTGCCTTCCCATGACATGAAAGAAGTTAATTTCAACAAAGGCGTTCATTGAATCTGACTCTAAAATCCTCATAGCGGCAATGAAGTTCTAATTCATAAAGAAAAGGGTTACCAATCGTCTAACGGTTCAAAAAATCCTATAAACGTCACAATTTCCAATCCGTCATGTTGAGAGATCTCGCATTTCACCCGATAGTTCTCATCAGATCGGTTCCACCATGCAAGATTTCATAAGGTTTGTCGAATAAAAAGAAAAAAATAATGATGGAAGTATATCCTGGAACCAATAAACGAGTACGTCATGTCACTGGGATGTTGACATTTTCGCAGAGCAACTTTATTCGTTCGATATTTAGAACTATTTGCCATAATAAAGTTCAAAGAAGAAATTGGTGTATGCATTATAAAGCAAATATTGACATTATGCTCCCAGATGATATCGATATTAGCTGAAGCTTGGTTCAGACGCGCCTGCCTCGGAACACTGACTTGGCTCCTTGAATTTTTTCCTGAAGTTATGGGGTTGTTTTACATCTTTGGGGTAGGGGTGTTTGTGCTACGTTAAACCTCAATGTATTTTTATAATGAACAGATCAGGGTCTTAAATTCACCAATATTTTGCGATGTAATATACAGAAATTCAAAAGGTAATTCATGCCTTCAACAGAGGAGTTGAATTGATAATTGATAGAAATAGAGATAATTATTCCTCAGGATATTACGATTTCAATTGAAATTTTGTTTCTTGTCAGTCAATTTTCAATTCAGTTAGGAAACTTCGTTGATGGGCCAAATCGAAATAGTTTTTAATGTATGAAGATTTCTCCACGAAGATTTTCGTACCAAGAAATCCGATCGGGTCAATTTATTTTCAGGCGAATTAAAGGGTTTTCCAATAAGGGGTGTTAATTTGATATTCTCAAAAAAATTCAATATAAAATAATATATTCAATATAAATGATCGGATGTTTTATTTCATTTTAAAGAAGAAGCTATGCGTTAATGGTGTAAAATAACATAAGGCAAATTACCACCACGACCACGCTTACAGGACCATATCCTTTTAATGAACTTTTCCATAACCAAATCGCAAAGTGGCTGCCCTATGTCCTCGATAGCCTTACGAATTCCATCTTTGAGGTCTTGAATCGACGCTGGGCTATCGGCGTAGACCTTCTCTTTCACGTGGCCCCAAAGGAAGAAGTCGCAAGGTGTTAAATCACAAGATCTCGGTGGCAAATTGTGATCACCTCTTTGAGAGATAACACGGTCCGTAAACTTTTCCCGGAAAAGATCAATGGTTTCGTTGATGATTGGCCGGCTTGAGTTCTTGTGTTAACTGAACTTTATAATCCTTAAGACCCACATCTTTATGCAAAATACGGTGTGATGGCGTTTGTGGAATGCCTAATTCCAAATAACGACGAGGAATGGACAAACCTGTGTTTTCTTCAACACTTTTGGCTACAGCAGCGATATTCTCGGCTGTTCTTGAGCAACGTGCACGGGCTTTATTCTTCATATCACTAACCCGTCCCAACAGCTCGAATTTTTCTACCAATTTCTTTATATCGGTCCGACAAGGTGCTTCACGACGATCCAAAAATGTTCGAGTCTTTGCAAAATTATGGGATCTGCACATGCTTTGTTTCCTAGATACAGGGTGTTTAAGTTTTACTCGAAAATTGTTTTCCAGTTTCTCAATCAGATTCAAAGTGAAAATAAAACACCCTGGAGATTTCGCCATTCAGAGAATTAGCAGAAAGCTGTTTCGAACTCTTGGCTCTCATCATAGCAGAAAAAAACTCTCAACTGGAGGTATTCTGAGATCGAAACAAAAACGATTTGGAGGAAATTGGGTTAGGTCAGAGCCATCTCAAGGACAATTTTCACGAATACCCTTATCTTAATATATTAGGACTTTACTTACTACTCTGAAACTTCGATTGAGCTCCTCAAAAGCAATTCAGCTCGTATAAGTTAAAAAATCAGTTATTTTTTCCACCTTCTTCTCAATGCATTGTCACGATATCACAAATGACACACTTAACAAATCGTTTCACCGGCAAAACTACCGTTCGAAGTCGATGTAATGTTCCCCATATCGGAAAACCTTACTCGTGCATTCTACCTCAAACAAGATCCCTCGTAATTAAATGTTCGGGTACTTCAGGATAATCAGAGAACGCCGACGTATAGTTCCGAACTTCGTAGTAGAGAGTATGAGCTTTGGCACATTACGCATTAATATACTTTTGCGACAGGCAGACTCAGGTGTTTATTAATCCTTCTTGTTATCATCCTTCACCTGTTCTCAATTAGAATTAGGAGTAATTAGAAACTGTTCCGTATGATACCGCTTGTTTTCAAGTTTTTACTCGAATTCAATCAATTAATGTTATATTATATTTATCAGATTAATAGTCCATGGGCCAGCGCCTGTTTTTCATAATGATTACTAACCATCTGAATTTGTGAGTAGTTTCATTTTGACGAGACGACCAACTTTTTCCTCTACGGAAATTCTCAATGGTGAGGGCTAATACAGTATGGAGGCGTCAAAAATGTTGAATGGGTGAATGTTCAAATTTAATTACTAACAGCTATTTAATAAATGTAATCTTGAAACAATTTCATTACAAATTGAAAACATTAACTGTCCTAAAAAAATGATGATTCTATTAAGGAGCCACTGCCAAAATATAACAACAACTAGGTCTGAAATAGTATATAACATTACTAGCAAGGTAAGAGGGTTTTTACTGGCGAATTGAGGATATAATTGACGAGCCGCAGGCGAGTCAGTTACCTCCTTGAGCCAGTAAAACCCGTTACCTTGCGTGTATTGTTTTATATTTTATTTGTTTCTTATTTGTGAAAAAGTTAGATAAATTCCAAAAAAATCTCAATAATTTGGCGCAAATCTCGTAAGATATGGAAGCGTTGCCATGAACATATCTGTTTATTTTTCTTTACATTTGTTTTGGCGAAAGCGAAAATGAATGTACCAAAAGAAATTATTGAGGCAGCCAGAAGTGTAGCTTCAAGTTTATTACCTGCAAAATCGGCTTCAAGGTACGAGCGAGAATACGACGACTTCAAAAAGTGGCAAAACAGAAATAGTGTGATTGGGGTAACTGAAGATGTTTTGTTGGTCTACTTGAATCAACTATCAGCTAGATTCAGCCCTAATACTTTATGGGCAAAATGGTCTATGCTGAAAAGCTGCTTGGAAATGAAAGAAAATGTCCCTGTTCGCAGGTTTGTTTTCCTTAAAAAATTTATTGAAAAATGTGACGTTTAGTTGTCATTTGCAGATTTCAAAAGGTAATAGCGTTTTTTAAACGAAAAAATGAGCGTTATACGCCAAAAAAGGCCAAGGTATTAAGTAAAGAAGAGGTTGAACAATTTCTTTTACATGCTCCTGATGACCAGTGGTTGCTGGCGAAAATTGTAACAATATTTGGGATTTTTGGATGTTGTCGATGTGACGAAATTCTCTCCTTAAACATGAATGATGTAGAAGATATGGGAAAATACGTTATTGTGACATTGCGGCAAACAAAAAATTTAACAACAAGAAGATTCACCATAACCTACCTCAGAAATTGTACCACAGAACCCACAATTAAAAATGATTACTAACAATTGACAATTTCCGAGCGTAGGACTGGAAAAACATGCCACTCAATTTGTAGAACAATGTGACCAGTTCATAAAGGAAATATTTGCTAAGCAACAGTGAAAAAATCAGCCGGTTAGTAATAATTTTTTTAGACCTAGTTGTTGATATATGTTGGGAGTGGGGGACACTTTGATAAAATCATCATTTTTGTAGGACAATTATTGTTTTCAATTTGTAATAAAATTGTTTCAAGATTCAGTTTATAGAGTAGCTGTTAGTAATGAAATTTGAACATTCACCCATTCAACACTTTTGACGCCTCAATACTGTATTAGCCCTCACTATCCAGAATTTTCGTAGAGGAAAAAGTTGGGCGTCTCTTCAAAATGAAGTTACTCACAAATATTCAGATTGTTAGTATTCATTATGAAAAACAGGCGCTGGCCCATGGACTATATAGGCTTTTTCAATTCCTTCAACACCACAATGCTATGGCACCCATAAAAGAGTCACTTTATTAACCCTTGCTAGTTCCTTTATGGTGTTACGGTACTCCCAAGACAGCAGGGAACCCTGACAATGCTTACCAGAATATATTTTATAATGTCAAGAAATTTATTAGTAAAATAAATATGCGGAATCG
Organism: Propylea japonica; assembly: GCA_013421045.1. NCBI lineage: Eukaryota > Metazoa > Arthropoda > Insecta > Coleoptera > Coccinellidae > Propylea > Propylea japonica. Next base: position 23,964,525 of record CM024248.1, read on the forward strand.
TTCAAAATTTTTGCGTTATAAATACTGTCGAAAATTACTCAAATCGACAAACACCCGGTATATTCCTTCTGCACCAGTTTATCTGGGCATGTTATCTAAAAAGATGAAACGAGAGAGCTGAACTACTTAAAGGTCAGGATTTTTATCAGAAGTAAAAGGGAGATGATGAATTGTTTTTTAATAAATTCAGCTCTGGAGTGCCTGCTATTGTCCTGATAAATGATTAGTGGAAATATAGACACATTTCCATTTATTCATTAATTTTTTTCGGCTCGTAAGTGGAATGCACCACTGAATTAGATGCGAGGCCGATAAATTCCTGGTAGAATAATGTCAACTAATTCACTAGTACAATAAATATCCGGAATTGTTCTGCGCCAGTTTATCTAGGCCTGTTATCTAAAAAACATGAAACAAGAGAGCTGAACTGCTTCAAGCTTCGGATTTTTATCAGAAGTAAAAGGGAGATGATGAATTGTTTTTTAATAAATTCAGCTCTCCTCTCTGGAGTGGCTGCTATTGTCCTGATAAATGATTATTGGAAATATAGTCACATTTCCATTGATTTATTAATTTTTTTTCGGCTCGTAAGCGGAATGGACCGCTGATTTAGATGCGAGGCCGACAAATTCCTCGTTGTTTTGTAACCTGATGAGGTATCTTATCGATTTTTCATTCGGCGATGATTTAGTGCACGTTTTCCATCGAAATTTTTATTACACACGGTGCAAGACCCGCTGAACCAATGATAAAGGGCCTTTGAAAATGACTCCATTGTTGGATCCCGTTCTGAACCGGGGTTTACATGCTATAATTCCGAACTAAACGAATATAACATACCCACTGCCTTTTCGTTATGTCCAGCCATCGATCTATAAAGAACGCAGATCGTTTCACGTTACAGCTTTTTCTGCGACCCGATTCTTTTCGCCAATTCTTGGAATCTGACCTGTATCAACTGACATATATCGTCTAATTCAAATCATTTCAATGAATAAAGAGGCAAAGCTTTAATATAAAGCTTTTGCTAGCTTGTTGGGGAGAGAATTCTACAGATTTGACACCATTCTGCTTCTTACTGTATTCAACTTTTATGTTCAATAGACCTTGTTTAGCCTTCTCTTTGGAAGGTGCAACACCCTCTTCTGTTTTTTTTTTCATCATCAACATCTGCCTGAATCGGAGTGGCTGATACCCATGATAATAAATGTTTTGCGTCCCTTTTTCAGGTCCAACAACTTTCAAATACATTACAATATCTTGGTGAGCATTCACTGTTATGAGAAATTTTTACTGGCCAAATGGTTCTTGATTCACAATCAAGCATCAGCACCATCTGACCATCGGAGGCAATGCAAATTCTGGCTTCCTTGTACTGTTATGTAAACCCAAAGAGGTCGTCAATGGCGTTTGTAAAACCGACAACCTCCTAGGAACCTTGGCCGGTATCTCTTTGATGTCCAGGACTGGTTTTCCCTTATGAATTATTCTTAGACTAGACAGATCCTAATCTACTGAGCCTGCAAATGTCATCTGGTGACTTTTCTATATGGTACCATTATATTTCTGACGACAGTGCCACGTCAGCAGTCCCACCATAACCTTAAGGTCAGCTCGTGACAGCTTCAAGAGCTCTCTGGTATAGAAAGGTGAAATCATCACGAATTTTCTGGCTTGAGTCGGTCCAATGATTTCTCCAGAGAATTATTCTGTTATTCAACTCCCATCGCTGGTTCGCTGCTATACAGATGTGGAAGAAACGGATGGAAACACTGGAACTCCTGTGTTAAATTCAAGCAGCTCGGAGTCCAGTGGAACAGTGGAAGAATCGAAACCTCAGAGCGATGCGATATTGAATGGAATGGCATTCTGAAAACTCTGATCAGGGTAAGATCGGAGCATTGGTTACAGCAAACGCTACGGTCGGCAACGAAACAGACAACGTCGCGTCTTGCGACTACCACCGAAATACCAGCGTTTGCTGTAACCAATGCTCCGATCTTACCCTTATCAGAGCTTTCGGAATGCCATTTCAACAGACCAGCCGCTTATTCAATATCGCAACGCTCTGAGGTTTCGATTCTTCCACTGTTCCACTGGACTCCGAGCCTGCTTGAATTTAACACAGGAGTTCCAGTGTTTCCATCCCGTTCTTCCACATCTGTATATTGGTCTTTTTCAAGCCCACAGAAAGGCTCAGGTCCAGCAGGTGTTGAACTTGATGCACTTCTTGCAAGTTCATCAGCCTTTTCATTTCATTCAACTCCTCAATGCCCTCGCAGCCATATCATAGTCATTTAATTGACCCTTGCCAGTTATTTTATGGTGTTACGACACTACCAGGTGAGCAGAGATTCCTGGAAGCGTAAAGTCGAACTAACCTTTCCAGATTTTTAAGTTTTCACTCATTATTTCTTCTTAACTGTTGTCAAGATAGATTGGCATAGAGTCTCTCGTATGTGAAAAGAGTTCGTCGATAACTGTTCCAAAATTCTTTTTTTCTTCCTGTATGACCTACTCTGGGGACTGTCAGTAGAACTTTATGTTCAATCTGTTCATTTCAAGAAGTTGAGGACACTGCAGAGTATACACGGTGTCTCAAAACTCGACGTCAAGCCGAAACCGGTTGAAAAGGCAAGTAATACTGGTTGTCAAAAAATATATAAAAAAATTCAAGTTGCATGATTTCAAAATAATATGCATTTAAAAAAACAAGCAAAATTCCACACCCTGTGACAGTCTTTTCTTTCCTGTTACCACAAATATCAACTGTTTCCAACTTTATTTTTGCTGTGTAACCCTGAATAACGCTTGTCTAAACTGTAATCAAAATTTTGATACCAGCTGCTCTAGGTTTCATAAAAATAACTTATCAGAAAAATAATTCAAAATAAATAATTGCCTAGTTTCAACTGACTGTATTGAAAAAAAATGTAGTACGCAACTTTAGCATGTTTTGTCAAAAGTTGGCGCATTTAGTGAGGATTCCAAAATGGTATAATTCTTGGTAAATTTTAGCTGTCGTAGTTCAAATTCGCTTTCGATTGCCTATGAATAGGCAATAGGTTAAAGAAAAAGTGTATTCAAAGGCAATCGAAAGCGAATTTGAACTACGGCAGCTACAATTTACCAAGGAGTATACCATTTTGAAATCCCTACTGAATGCGCCAACTTTTGACAAAACATGCCAAACTTGCGTAGTACATTTTTTTTTCAATACAGTCAGTTGAAACTAGGCAATTGTTTATTCTGAATTTTTTTTCTGAGAAGTTAGCCCTATTTTTATGAAGCCTAGAGCAGCTGGTATCAAAATTTTGAATACAGTTTAGACGAGCATTATTCAGGGTTACACAGCAAAAAAAAAGTTGGAAAAAATTTTTATATGTGGAGTGGAAAGACTGTCACAGGGTGTGGAATTTTGCATGTTTTTTCAAATGCTTATTATTTTAAAATCATGCAACTTGGATTTTTTTATATATTTTCGACAACAAGCATTACTTGCCTTTTCACCCGGTTCCGGGTTGATGTCGAATTTTGGGACACCCTGTATAGAGGCATGAGAAAAGTCAGAGACCAAATTTGTTTTCTGTTAGGCAGTTGAACCTGACATTTCAGCAGCGAACCCTGCATCATCCATATTTCAGATTTGAAATTGAAAACTAAAAACATTCGGGTTAAGCAGTTTCTATTGAGAGAAAGAGCTGAGGAAGAAGTTTTTTGAGCAATTTTCATTTAATTGCAAGCCCCAGATGATATAATTTCCGGTTATTTCGCCATTACAGAACTTTATAAGCTCATTTAAAACTCTTAATCCCATAGTTTAACGCCGTTATTCGCGGGAAAAATCGCGCAAAAGTGTCCTTCGTGCAGTTGTCCAGTCTCAACTTAACCCATAATAATTTCGGTTCGATCGTAAATTTCCTAGCCATTATTAAATTGATGTCGAAACGAAATTTAATCGACGATTCGTACATATTTCACGCGGCCATAATGAGGAACTTTACGGTCCTTAAACACCGCGGTTGTAAATCAGACGTGGCCTAGGGAATCAATATACTGTCGCTCCAGGTTGGGGAGAGGAAAACAGGCAGATTTTCCACTCACGTATATAAACGGGACGACTTTGATTTGCGGGAATGGTTTATTTTATCATACGCACGGTCGGCGAGTTTTTCCTTTCAGCGGCGCTAAATATACTAACTGACGAAGAAACTGCAACATCTAGACGGAGCTGTTTGAATCTTAATTTTTTTGGTAGAACATAGATAGTATAGCAAGGAGTAAATGATAAAATTTGGAGAAAAATTTAAGAAAAATTGGTGGAGCATAATGATACTATCTCAAAATTTTGTATAGCACCTGAGATGAAAGATAAGTAAGTATATGAATACAAAATCTCATCACGATCGGAATAATATTGTGAGAATTATTCAAATGATGAAATATGTAAAAAATCAATAATTAAAAAAAATTATTCTATGATTCATTATGCGATCCGTTAAAGATTTTGCAGAAACATTCAGTATATCAGTCTTCATTCACAAAGTCAATTTCACTTTTATTGGATATCTTGTTATGGAAATATAAAGATTCTTCTTTTCAATATTCAAATTGAATTTTCTATAGTTTTGTTAACACTATGACTACAAAATTTTGCAGGAGGCTTATAAGGAGCATTTTGCATGTGGCCGCAAAATTTCATTTCGATTGGGTTTGTTTTGTCTGAGATATTGAGGAACAAATATTTTGAATACCCATATTTTATAGAACACCCTGTACGATTTGAATAATGAACGAACTCAACTGAGGCATTTGGGCACCGAACTCACCCTGACAGTTTCAAGTCCGACATTTGGACAAAACCATATAGCACTCGTTTAAGTAGAACGAGCGCTCAAAAATCATGAGAGGTTTCTTAAGGTAAACATTTTTTGTTACTTAAATATTGTAGTCGTTTTTTGCACATTCCTGGATTTTTCGCCCATAGAGCATGTGTAGAACATCTACAGGTAGCTAGATATTATCCCTCAAGAAAAAATATACCATTTGATTGCATCAATGCCAAGACGTGTTGGAGAGAGTATAGATAATCGCGGTGTACAAACACATTATTAACCAATTTTATTTACAAAGTTTTTAAACCCTTCGTTCTCTTTCAAATTGTTATCATTCACTCCTCTCTATTATTAATGTATAAGATATCAATTGGAATATAATCTTGGAGGATTCTGCATTTCTAAAAAACTTTTTGGGTTTTCACTACCATTCTCTGAAATAGAAATAATTAAAAAATTTAATTAAGATGAAGTGCTCCTACGAAAACCTTTGCACTTTTTTGTCAGGAACAAATTTTTTTGAAATTTGTTGTCTCAGAGTAAAAAATGAAATAAATGAAAGGGATTTTGTAATGTTTTGGTGTCTATATTAGACACCTTCCTCAGACAAGCTTGTGAAATCTTCGGAATTGTGTGTCTTTTCATCTGCAGTCTAAGTGACATTGAAGGTTGTCAATACATAGAGATGTTGATTTATTTAATTTTGAAATTTCCTGATGTCATTTTTTCCGTAAATCAATTCAAATAAGATCTATTCCAACAGAAAAGTGGCCACATGTATTTTGTTAGATGAAGTAGATAATTTGGCCAATTGTTCTGTTGGAATAGATCTTATTGGATGGATTTATTGAAAAAACTTCAGGAAATTTCAAAATTAAATAAATCAACATCTCTATGTGTCGATAACTTTCAATGTCAATTAGACTGCAAATGAAAAAACACACAATTCCGAAGATTTTACAAGTTTGTCAGAAGAAGGTGTCTGATGAAGACACCGAAACGTTACATTATCCTTTTCATTCATTTCCTTTTTTGATTTTACTGTTAGGCAACAATTATTTCAAAACCAATTTGCTTCTCATAAATTATTGCAAAGATTTTCGCAGGAGCACTTCGTCTTAATTAATTTTTTTAATTATTTGTGTTCCAGAGACTGGAAGTGAAAACCCAAAAAGTTTTCTAGAAATATTAATATTTTACCAAAAAAAATTGAAAATTAAACAGCTCATTCTGGGTGTTGCATTTTTTTTGTCAGTTAGTATATCATACGCACGTAGAGTTCGGTCGGCGAAAATTCCTTTTCAGCGGCGCTAAATAGATTGTTTTTCAAACAGCCATCGAAGGGAACCGCACATCATTCAATTCTTGATAAGAATGCCAGATCGCCTAGCCCGCAACTATGGACTACTTTTTCTCCGGCTTCGTTTCTTTAGAGGAAAGTGAGCACGTCCGTTCCGGCGTGAATGATATTATGCTGTGAACATACCCGGAAAACATTGGAGATTCAGGGTATGTTGCAATTATCAGGACAATTCCTGCTCAAACTGCAGCCACCTTGAAGAGTGGGAACGAATTCTGAATATCGCACTAATTCCGGAAAATGCTCTCCTCCTGTAATTGTGGTATTAGTTCGAAGTCGCCAAGTTATCCAGATGGAAAATACTCTGAATAAATGTCGTGATAGTTGTTTTGGGATGGTTGGAATATTATCAACTTCATCTTGACAATATCGCAATAGGGGAAATTCGAACTATGATATTCTGAAGTTGAATGACTCAACAATATAGGTACGAATGATCGAGCAAATAATAGTCTTTCGATAATGACGATGCCAGCAATAAGCAAAAAAACAACAAAAATAACTTGACGTAAAATAACATGGAGGACATTAGATTTTATATTCCATTAACAAATGGCATTGGTAGTTGAAAATTCCAATGAAAAATTTTGTTATAATCTCATATACAGCTTTGTGAGCGATCGTTCTTTACTTCGAAGAATGCTATGTCGTTTTGCCCAAATGTCTCTGGGTGTTGCATTAAATATGGTCATTTGAAATTTTTGTTCCTCAATATCTCAGACAGAACAGAACTGATCGAAATGAAATTTTGAGGTCACATGCAAAATACTCATAAGAAGCCTCATACAAAATTTTGTGTTCATAGTGTTAACAGAAGCATAAAAAATTCAATTTGAATATTGAAAAACAAAATCTTTATATTTCCACAACAAAATATTCCAGTGAAATTTAATTACAGCCATAGAATTTAATTTTTTTCTAGATTATCTATTTTTAACAAATAATATATATCAATTCGATCGTGCTGAAATTTTGCAGTGAAAATCTCAGAAGGATTGTACAATCTAAATCATAAAATTGCGATAGTTTAGGTTATCGATTGTTCACATATTCCTCTTTTCGAAAAATTTTCAGAATATTATATCGATCGTGCTGGGATGTTGCTTTCATTATGGAATTAATCTCAAGTTCTATATAAAATTATGAGGTGATAGCTTTATTGATACACCACTGAACAAATGCTCGATTTTTTTCAATTTATTTCAAAAGTAACTCCTGTTTTCGGAACAACATTTATAATTCAATACGAAAGCATCAACAAAAACAGAAAAGTGAAATTAATTGCCAATAATCAGAATCAAGAAAATTTTCCACTATTTTTTCAATCAGAACTGATGTATAAAAATTCTGACCCACAACAATTCCACGGAATAAGGTAATTTCTCGAATAAAAAATCACTCTATAGAAGAACAAAGCGTATAAATACCTTGATTGAACACATGTTGAGGTCAACTTCACGAAGTCCAGAGTGCAGGCACCACGCTAAACCTAAAAGAAAGGAATATTCAAAAACTTTCAAAAAATCTTAACCAAACGGTCTTAAAACTACTTATTCACGAAACAAAAAAATCATAATAAATTCCGATTGATTCTCAGAAGGATTGTGTAATCTTAATTATTAAATTTCGATATTTTACGTTATCGATTTTCCACATATTCAATTTTTTGAATAATTTCCAGAATATTATTTCGATCATGCTGAGATTTTGCATTCATTCTGGAATCAATGTCGAGTCCTATATAAAATTATGAGGTTGTAGCTTTATTAATGTACCACTGAACAAATGCACGAATTTTTTATGTTTATTTCTAAAGTACCCCCCATTTTGGAAACAACATCTATAATTCAATTTGAAAGTATCACTAAGAACACAAAGGTGAAATCAATTGCCAATAAGTAATCAGAATCAAGAAAATTCTCCACTATTTTTCCAATCAGAATAATTAATGTACACTAATTCTGACAACCATTCCACAGAATAAGTTATTTTCCCGAATGAAAAATTACTCTCTAGAAGAACAAAGCGTATAAATACCTTAATTGAACACGTGTATATATCAACTTTACAAAGTCAAGGTCACTGTCACCACGATAAAGCACCAAAGAAAGCAATCAGTCGAAAACTTCCACAAAATCCGAACCGAAAAGTCTTAAAACTACATATTCACGAAACAAACAAAAAATCATAATAAATTCCGATTGATTTCCGTCTAAAATAAAACAAAATGCATCACAAACATCTCTTCCAGCTACAGCAACGTTACGAAAACGATCGATATGTTTTTCTAGTATTTTGTCAAACCAGCTGACATATCTGAGCATCATCTAATCACAGCCAACCATGTGGAACTCTCGAGCCTAAACATATGGTTCCTACAAGTCGTTTATGCATCATTCATTGCGAATAAAGGATTCCACTCAAGATCGGACATGTACACTGATTATAATTGCATTGAATTTCAATAAACATGAATCCTGGAAATATTTTAGATAAAGGAAAGCAAGCTACAATATCTCTTGTTGTTTGATTGTATATAAAAATCCATTGGATATCGTGGAAATTGTCAATTTTAATATGAGTTTGAGATGCTTAAATCAAAATATAGATCGTGCAGGGTGTCTCAAATTCGATAATCACTTAGACAATCTCGAGAACCCCCGATCTTTTCTTTCAAAATAATCAATCGCCAGAAAACAGATCCCAAATATCTGAATCTTTATATACAGGCTGTCCCAATTCAAGTGAAGACGAAAAACTCAATACCTCTGAGACGGATCAGATTTTCCAAAAACCGGGGACAGGATGATAGTCGGTAAATCTGCGGCTTAGAAGCAATGATGAAAAATATAGGGTGTCCCATTAAAAAACAAAAACTTGACGGCGAATAATTTTTCGGATCAGATGGAACCAGCGTATAGTCAATAGAAATTACAAAAAAAAACATTTTGGAATTTTTGTGATATCTCCAAGAGAAAATGAGATATAACGGAATGTTTGAAACATCAATTTTGCAGAAACGACTTGTAGCTTGAGAACCAATTCAGATATCTGGGGCCTGTAACACAAGCACTACAAGTCCTACAATTGTAAGAATATATTCTACACTTGTAACTGTTTCATAACACAAACCATCTTGTAATTACAAGTACGGACTAGTAATTACGTCAAAATCTCTACATATGTAAACTTTTTCTGTAACATAAAGTTCACACTTGTATAATCGTGTCACGGAATTTTCTACAAGTGTAGATAATGTTTTACATATCTCCAACTCTAGGTAGATACAACACATTTTAATTTATTTGCAAAAATTAACAAACCATCACAACTGAGTAATTAAATGTTCCTTATAAAGGGATTGTACCCAACTACTATCACAAATTGAAAAAGCAGCAGCCATTTTCATCTTCTTTATATTGTGGTAACGATGCCGTGAACTCTGACATGGGCAGTTGGAGCTCTTGTTCTAATTTTACAATTTCCAGTTCAGTTTTATGGTTCTTTAACCTTAGATATTCTACTTGCAAAGCAAGCTCTTCTTGTTTTATCTGAGCAACTTTTTCCGAATCGGAATTATTGACTCTATCTCGCTTTCTTTTTCCTGTATAAAAATGCATTTTTCTATTATTTTTGCTTCGAAAAGAATTAGGTACCATTGAATTGCTTTGGAATAGATGGGGTTTCGTGAGCACTGATTGGTCCACTTTTATTGGCAATATCTTCAGCATTATTATTCTCTACGTCAGTTTACCGGCTTGGTGCTTGAGTTTTTCGAAAGACTCAGCTACTCCAAGACCGCATATTACAGGAGAGTCTTTCCCACTTATTTCCAGTACAATTTTTTCCACTTCCGTTAGATTCCCCATTCCACCAGAGCCAGTTTTCTTCGCATTATCAATTTTAATCTATAAATATGTACCATATGTCGATAACAATAATCTTGCAAGTTCCAAGTTTTGCTGACCATAGCAATTCTCTTCAAATTCTGCCATATCTAATGTATCCTTTACATTAGTCCAATCTTTATCCGCTGATGGTACTTAACAATTACTTTGAGCCAAATTGGCCATTTCTTTCCACTTTTCTACTTTATCTTGCTTTCTCAGTTCATCCGAGAAAGCTCCGAAAAATATGTGTCTATTTTCTCTTATCTTAATTAAAATTGCATTTTACGTTCGAAAACAATTTGTTTTGAAGACATAATGCAAAGAAGAGCCGCAATACTACTTCTATTGACAAGTCATGTCATATAGTAGGAATCAAATAATAATTAATTCTATGATTTGCATTATATGTGTAGCTACACATGTACAAAATTATTTAATTTCTACAATTGTAGCCATTCGCATTGTGACATCGAATTAGGTTGGACTTGTAGTTACAGGCAAATTACTTGTAACTTGTAGACTTGTTACACTTGTAAGGTTTGTGTTACAGGCCCCTGGGATCTGTTTGCTGGTAATTGATTATTTTGAAAAAAGAAATCGGGATTCCTTGAACCTTCTTTATGCAACCCTCATGGTTCTCGAGATGCTTTCATGTGATCATCGTATTTGATATACCCTGTACAGTCTTGTTATTTTTAGGTCAACAAAATTAATAGGTACTTTGGTTTTTTCCTCTTCGATTGTAAATATAATTTTGGAGGGGTGAATTATGTTGATGAAGTGTGTGAAGTGATTTAAATGGCGGCGATCACCATTGAAATAGTGATATATATATTACATGTATCTTATTCAAAAAGGACAGTTCTGATTTCTTGTCCTGAACATAAGACGGTGATGAGTAAGATTGGCATTCAAATAAAGGTTTTTCCAATAAGAGGTGTTATTTTGATTTTCCAAGAAAAATGCCATTTTTCAATATAAACGATCAGATGTTTATTTCATTATAGGGAAGAAGCTATGCCGTTAATAGTGGAAAATAACATAAGGCAAATAACCACCACAGGACCATATCCTTTCAATGAAATTTTCCATAACCAAATCGCAAAGTCCTCGCTATGTCCTCGATAGCCTCACGAATTTCATCTTTGAGGTCTTGAATCCCACTAGGTTATTGGCGTAGACCTTTTCTTTCAGGTGACCCCTAAGGAAGAAGTCGCAAGGTGTTAAATCACAAGATCTCGGTGGCCAATTGTGATCACCTCTTCGAGAGATAACACGGTCAGGAAACTTTTCCCGCAAAAGATCAATGGATTCGTTGCTTGTGTGACATGTTACGCCGTTTTGTTGAAAGTAAAAACGTTGTCCATATCAATACTATCCAATTTCGGCCATAAAAAAATCATTGATCATCTCACGATGGCGCAATCCATTCACCGTAACTGTTGCTCCAATACTTCCGGCTACAGCAGCAATATTCTCGGCTGTTCTTGAGCGACGTGCACGGGTTTCATTCTTCACATCACTAACTTTTCGCAACAGCTCGAATTTTTCCACCAATTTCTTCATTGCGGTCAGACAAGGTGCTTCACGACGACCCAAAAATGTTCTAGTTTTACGAACGTCTCTGCCAAATTTTCACCCTTTTTATAGTGAATTTTAATAATTTAAATGCGTTCTTGAAGCTTGTATCGTTTCATTTTTATGAATGGCGTAGTTTCTACTTGTCAAATTTCAAAAAATGACAGCTTCAAACGTGACATCTACCGCAATAGCGGGCTATTCAAAATAACACCTCTTATTGGAAAACCCATTACCTTCGTATGAAATTAAAAATTGAAACATGAAAAAAATTGGTCTGCACTTCGCGCCGCGGCTGTGCCATGAATCAGGGGATGCTACCCCAAAACTCTAATAACTCGAAAATTACCCCGAATAATATGATAATTAACAGAGGGGAGTAAAAGTGTCTGAAACTGAAAATCGCCGGAAAATTATTAAACGGCAACAGCTGGCGCATCTGATTTACCCTGCGAATTACATAAACACCTTAAATGCATTTCCGGCTAACATTCTGCTAAATGCCACGGTAAATGAGTATTATTATTCGCGCGGAACACCATTGCCCATACAACCCTTAATCGTTTACACCCACGGCTTTGCTCACGGGAGTTAACCATCAATTTGCCCCTATTTATGTAATGTTAATTTCGCCTCTTGTGGAATCCCACTCAGAATCCATTTGCAATTTATCAATTGAAAATGTCACTCCATTTATGGTATGTCGTCAGGATAAGATTTCCGCATTTCGATTATGCAAGCAACTATAAATTTGCATTTCTGATGTATCAGCTAATTCCCTGCAGTTTCCACAAACTTAAAAAGCTTCTTGAGCAATTATTATTAATTAAGTGGTTATAATCAGAGTTAGTCGGAACCGACTAACTCTGGCTTTCCACTCTCCCTGTCTGTTTAACCTGGCTACCTGGTTGCCAGAATATAGGGATATCCAGTTAACTCTGGCTACCGACTAACTCTGGCTATCCACTATCTGTGGCTGCTTAACTCTGGCTACCTGAAAAGACAGGGAGAGTGGGTAGCTAGAGTTAGTCTGTAGTCATAGTTACTCCGCTTGATTTAGTGAGTAGCCAGAGTTAGTTGGTATTCAGAGTAAGACAGCTGGATATAATGGATATCCAGAGTTAGCTCTGGCTTCTGACGAACTCTGAATATATACAATATATTCAGCGGCTCAAGCAGCTTTTCAAGTTTGTGGAAAGTGCAGGGAATTACCTGATACATCAGAAAATGCAAGTTTCTTGTTACTTAATTCTACAGAGCTTGGAATGGGTAAATCTTGTGCAGGCCATAAATGGAGGGACATTTTCCATTGATATAGGTATTGCAAATGGATTCCACAAGAGGCTAAATTAACATACATAAAGCCAGAGTTAAGTAGGTAGTCAGAGTTAAGCAGCAACAGATAGTGGATAGCCAGAGTTAGTCGGTAGCCAGAGTTAACTCTGTATATCCACTATATTCAGCTGTAGAGTTAACTGTGGCTACCCATAATATATGGCTTCTTAACTCTGGTTACCGACTTACTCTTGTTAACCACTCTCCCTATATTATTAACTCTGGCTACTAGCATAGCCAAAGATAAGTAGCCACATATAGTGGATAGCCAGAGTTAACTCTGGATATCCACTGTATTCAGCTGCTTTACTCTGGCTACCCAGGTAGCCAGAGTAAAACAGACAGGGAGAGTGGGTAGCTAGAGTTAGTCGGTAGCCATAGCTGCGCAGCCAAATATAGTGTGTAGCCAGAGTTAGTCGGTAACCAGAGTTAAGCAGCCATATATGGTGGCAAGCACAGTTAACTCTGGTATCGAATAACTGTGACAGCCTCGATAACGAAAAAATACGATGAGGAAATAATTGAAATGGTCTTCAGAAACACCGTAGTAGTAAGGTTATTCGCCAAGTTGATGAAAATAATGATACGTTCAAGGAAAAAAGCAATATCATTTCAATATTGGGAAGTGATTTCCTCCTATAATTCGAATTAATACAAAAATATCCTATTATGAATTGAAATATCGGCGATTCGCGAAATATTCATAAACTAAACAGACTTATCCGGGAATACGTCTGTAATATTGTCGCAATTAAAAGGGCTTAATACAACATAATGCGGACTTCATGAAAACGATATATTTTTCAAGACAGCTGGACATTCCAACTGTAAGTATTATTTATGCACTGCCGTATATTTCGGGTGTTCGGCTGCTAATCTAGTTTTATGCCCTTTTCTGCTATTAATATTTGTTTTGCGCCGAGTTCTGTTAACTGCTTTATTCGTTTCTGAAAAAAGGAATTATCTCCGGCAATAATTGTGTATGTTCGAAAACTTTGTGTTATGTTAATATGTTGAAGGTTTTTGCAGGAAGAGTTAGATCACTATAACCGGTATATCTTGGCAGTTGAAATGCAATAATTTCGAATTCTGGTTCACTAAAATATACAGAGTGCTTTCAATGATGTGTCAGTACGTAAAATTAATTGGAAGAAGATGTCTCACCTTTAGAATTCAATGCTGAATTGCTCCTTCGGAGAAAAATTTGCGAATCAAAACTGACAGAATGGCATTAAATTAAGCACGAAAAAATTTATGAAAAAACGATGATGAAGGGATGGAGATTTGGTTTTCCAATTTCATCTTCACATGATTCCATTGTTTCTTTTTATACTTAATTTTTTACTCATATTAGAGAGAAAAAATTGTATTCATTTGTGAAAATATGAAATGAACTCTTTTATTATCATTGCCACTGGAGAGATATAGCCACTCGATATCCGAAAAAACTCATCCCGTATGTTTTCAGACAAAAGTTTTCCTTCGAATATGATGGAAAAACATGGGATTGAAGAGTCGACGTATTGACGAGACCATGGAAATACATTGAATTTCAATTCAATCAAAATTTTTTTGTTGGGAACTTCAAAAGAACTGGGATTCTTTGCAACCACGAAGACTTGTTTCGAAGGGAAAATGAGATATTATTGCAGATTCTTTTTGTTCAGAAGGAGGAAGGGAACGCGAATCAGCTACGATTTTCCACGAAGCCTTTGATAGAATTCACAACAAATGAACATTAATTACAAGTTCTGAGTTCGTTTTCTGTTTATACCGAGTATATTGTATTTCAGTGGGGAGCTATGAATCACCGTGCATGAAGGCAAAAAAATTAGCGACGGAAAAAGCCTGGACCTCATTAGTTCTTCATTGTTCACCTTTTAGAAAATTTGCAGCTTTTCAGTGTGCACTGAAGGTGATATTCTTGTTATGTAATCAGCTCAACTACTCACTTTGATAAAAACTTCGACTCCGTGGAAATTGAAGCAGCAAATTCAATTAAAAAGTTCCCATATAGCGTATCAGTCTGGAAAATCGGATGTCGTAAATTCGAAACAAAAGCATTCGTTTCAGATGAACCAGAAAGGTGCTGCACTATAAAAGTTCGTTATATTGTGTTAGCTACATGATAAAGGAGTCGAATACGCCCCTGGAACTTATTTTGGATTCCAAAATCAAATCATTTTTATTATAAATTGGGAAATATTTTTTATTTCACTTTTTCATTTCCACTCATTGTTCCTAGGAAATCCTGGATTCCTAACGGTGAATCGCAAAATATTACGGATTTTTCTACTAGAAGCAACAGCAAGAAAATATGAGTCTTTGTATAGAAATCCTATTTTTTCACGATTCATAGTTTCAATAAACTCAAAAATCTATTAGATACTCAAATTGAATCGAGCTTTGCTGCATCAGCCTGTAGAATAACTCGAACTCCGTATCAATTTCAGTTGAAGACAAAAATGGCTCAATTCAACAAGGGAAAACGGAAAATTGTGCCAGAATAGTGTTGGCTTCAGGCCAAACACTGTCCTTTTAAGATAAATAGGGTATATCTGTATGTATATTTTGTTCTACACATTCACAACATTCATTAGGTTCAGATGAATTCCTGGAACGGCAAAAAATATATGTTTTACGTTTATTTCGAATGAGAATTCAAAAGTTTGAATGGTGAAATCCAATGGGACACGAATGTCAATTCAACCTTTAATCAGTGATAATTTTTCATGCGAAAATTGATGTGATATAGAAAGAACACGAGAGAGTTCGAATATTTCCAACTGATGAACCTTTGTATGACATTTTTACTAAATTCCTTTCCATACATACAATCGATCACAAAAGTATTTTTGATTAATTCCTGGAATGTTATCGTTTTTGAATACGTTGAATGTAACTGTTTGATTTTATGGAATTTATTCTTTCGAGTTTCCATTTATGCCTCTATTACAATTTTGCTGTTTGTATATCGAGTATAGATTCGAAATATCGAAGTGGAAAAGCTTTCATAGGGGTAATGAGAATAACTGTTGGTCGTATGAATGAGAGGATAACCCATGCAAGTCCTCCAGATGACCATGCATCCTCAAAAAATTACTGTTTGGTGTAAATTTTGGTCTAGCAGAGTTTTTTGAAAACGAGGATGATGTGGCGATCTTGCTCAATAGTACAGGGTGCGGCAGCATAACTTCCTTTTTTTAAAACTTAATAAAACGCATTGTATGAATCAGAAAATTTGTATCTTTTTTTATAATATAGGCATATACATAAAGTTTTGTTCTACCCAGTTTTGAAGATAAAATCAGGTAGGTGACGTCCCTCATTCTCCATACACTGAGTAAACCGATTTCTGGCGTTTATCATGACTCCAGCCAGTATAGCAGGCGTTATGTTGGCAATTTCTTCCTGGATGTTGTTTCTTCAAATCTTGTAGGGGTTCTTGGACGGTTCATATAAACACAAATTTCAAAAAACCCCATAGAAAAAAAGTCACAGTGTGCAGTGTTGCAATTCCTCAAGTAGAATTATTGGTCCTGGTTCTTTGAAGAATATGAAGTCACAGTGACAGTGAATTCGGACCGGTATGTAAACATGTTACAAGAATTTTTTTCCCACGGCTAGATGAGTTGGAATTAGGGGACATTTGGTTTCAACAAGACGGTGCAACGGCATACACTTCAAGAGCATCGATGGCTGTTTTGAAGGAACACTTCCCACTCAATTAGGGGTGATTTGGAGTGAACGGCCCGCTCTCCCGATTTGACCCCTTGTGACTTTTTTCTATGGGGTTTTTTGAAATCTCGTGTTTATGTGAACCGTCCAATGACCCAACAAGATTTGAAGAACAACATCCAGGAAGAAATTGCCAACATAACGCTGCATTACTGGCTGGAGTCATGACAAACGCCAGAAATCGGTTTTACTCAGTGTATGAGAATGGGGGATGTCACCTACCTGATTTTATCTTCAAAAGGGTAAAACAAAACTTTATGTATGTGCCTATATTATAAAAAGAATAAAAATTTTTGATTCATACAATGCGTTTTATAAAGTTTTAAAAAAAGGAAGTTATGCTGCCGCACCCTGTATTGAATTCTGCTTGAACAACATACCAAGTCCGCAAGTTTCTTTGTTCCACCCTGTATATTGTATAAGTCTCACAAATGAAAAGAAAAGATTCCGAACTAGGCCTGCCTTTATTGGAGAACCCTTCAGTGATATTTATTTTGAAATGATCCAAAAAAGCTAGAGAAATCCAATCTGTTTTCCTATCATATTGTTTTGAGCCTCTAGATTTATACCCCCGAAGATCATCCGTTATCCCTGTTCTCAGGCAACATTTCCTAAATCAAATGTTTACTCAATCACAGGATGTTTTGTTCGGTTAGAAGGTGGGGTCACAGCGGGATGTTTCTAAGATGGAAAGGGTTGAACTAATTACAAAACGTTACGCACAGTTAGGAGCTCGTAGGGTCTCGAGTATTGTCGCAATAATTCTGAACTACCCTATATAACGTATTTACTTTACGATTAAGGTCTGTTTGTGAACAGTTACATCGGTCTTGGGTAATAATATTCTGGGGGATAAAATTTACGTGAACGACGGGAATATTATTGGGTTTTGCTGAATCTGTACAGGCTTGGAGTCTCTCTTTCTGTCAAATAGAGGGCTCACTTCCTCAGTTTAAACACTCTAACTTTCGAATGAAAGGAACTGAAGGACTCCGTCAAATACTCCTCAAGAGGATCTGAAAGTTTTTCGTTAATCGACGAAAAAAGAAATTAATTGATATATTTTTTCCACGAAAATTCGGTGATTATAAAGGTTTTCCAATAAGAGGTGTTATTTTGATATTAAAAAAATGCAATTTTTCAATATAAATGTAGGATGTTTATTTCATTATGAAGAAGGAGCTATGCCGTTAATAGTCGAAAATAACATCAGGCAAATGAACACCACGACCACGCTTACATGACCATTGACTGTTAATGAAATTTTCCATAACCAAATAGCAAAGTGGCTGCCCTATATCCTCGAAAGCCTCACGAATTCCTTCTTTGAGGTCTTGAATCGACGCTGGGCTATTGGCGTAGACCTCCTCTTTCACGTGGCCCCAAAGGAAGAAGTCATAAGTTGTTGAATCACAAGATGGTAGCCAATTGTGATCACCTTTTCGAGAGATAACTCGGTTCGGGAACTTTTCCCACAAAAGATCACTGGTTTGATTTCTTGTGTGGTACGTAGCGTAGCACTGAACTTTATAAGCCTTATGACTCAAATCTTCATGCAAAATATGGTGTAATGACGTTTGTGGAATGCCTAATTCCAAAGAACGAAATGGAAAAACCTGGGTTTTCTTCAACACTTTCTCTGTTACAGCAGCAATATTCTCGGCTGCTCTTGTGCAACGTGCACGTATTTTATTCTTCACATCACTAACTTGTCCCAACAGCTCAAATTTTTCCACCAATTTCTTTATTGCGGTCCGACAAGGTGCTTCACGACGACCCAAAAATGTTCGAGTTTTACGAACCGTTTCTGTCACATTTTCACCATTTTTATAGAGAATTTTACTAATTTCAATGCGTTGTTGAAGCGTGAATCGTTGCATTTTTATTGATGGCATAGTTTATACTTTACATCTGTTTGATTTATTTGAATAATAGAAAATTCCAGACTTTCGGTCGAATACATATCACGACGTCGAATACATATCCTATGTATTTGTGGAAAAGTTCAGAAAAACAACTCATTTACATCGAGTTTCATACAAAACAACGAAGTCCTGTGTCAATCAGGCTTCGTGAAACCCACACTTTCTCGCTTTTCTTGCAGATCATGTACTGCATCCTGACAATTTTCAGTCGGCAAATTCCTCATTATTAACTTTGTCGTTTGCAACCCCAGCTCTGGAATGAGGTAACTCATGCTCATGGAATTTGGCCGACTTCATCTCGCATATAACGGTTATTTCGAGTCGGTTCTCTATTATTTCTTTCCGTTCCTCAATTCTATTTGTCACACTCGGAATGCTAGGAAAGCTAACTTTATTAGGATTTCTCAGCAACGGTCGAATAAGGCGCTCAATTTCATCACAATTAAATCCATTACGAAAGAACACGGTACTTAACTGTCTCGCTTCATTCCACAAGAATTGAAAAAAACATAGGAAGAGCCCTGAGCAGGAGCTTTTGAGCGCTCGTTCTCTGGTGTAGCAATAGGACTTTTACCTAAAAAATTTATATGGGATTTGAGATTGATACCAAATATATAAGTGCAGAATCTCAGCACAATCGGAATTGTGTTCTGGAAATTGTTTAGAAAATGAATAATGTAAAAAATAATTAGATGAATTGAATAATATGGATCTGATTATGCGATCCTCTTGAAATCTGGCATGAATGTTCAGTATATCAGTCTAGATTCATAAAATAAATTTCACTCGAATCAGATATACTGTTATGGAAATATGAAGTTTTTTCTTTCAATATTCTAATTGAATTTTCTACGGTTCTGTCAATACTATGGTCACAAAATTTTGCATGAACATCCAGTATATCAATCTTCATGCACAAAATAAATGTCTCTCGAATCGGATTTCTTTTTATGGAAATATGAAGTTTCTTCTTTTCAATATTCCAATTGAATTCTCCATTGTTCTATTAGAACTATGGCTACAAAATTCTTCATGAAAATTCAGTGTATCAATGTTTATTTATGAAATGAATTTCTTTCGAATCGAATATTTTTTTATGGAAATATGGAGCTTTTTTCAATATTTCAATTAAGTTTTCTATGGTTCTGTTCACACTATGGCCACAAAATGTTGCATGAAGCTTATTATGAGCATCTTGCTTATGGCCGCAACATTTCATTTCGATTGGTTTCGTTTTGTCTGAGATATTGAGGACCAAAATTTTGAATGGCCATATTTTATGGAATACCCTGTACGATTTGTCTGGTTAACAAAATCTTCAGAGCCATTTGGGAACCAAAATCACCCTAAAAATTTCAAGTCTCAAGGACAATTCCTTCGAAAGTTATTGTGCTAACGGACAGAATTAAATTTGACCAGAGATAAGTCATCAGGGAGTCGAACCCAATCGTTTGAGACCATTTTCGGCTCAAATTTCGAAAACTACAGACATTTGGACAAAACAATATTGCACTCGTTTAAGGAGAACGAGCGCTTAAAAAGTTAGAAAGCTCATTTCATACAACAAGATTGATTTTAGTCTGGAATGTAAGATGCGACATTTGTCACAGTGAGATGCATGCGAGCTCATTCGCAAAATTGTTTCATTCGCTCCAACTTTTTACTACTGGAGGTAGTTTGAATATCGTAAAATTCAGTCCGATTCGGAACATATTCTCATGCAATTTCCTAGAAATGTGTTGTAAAATTAGTGAGATTTGATATGGAGTTACTCTAAAAAGAATCTTACACAAAGTATCACATTTGACAACATGTAAAACTGCTACTTCGTTTGATTGAACCATTTGATGAAATTTTCCACTTGAAGTGTAAGAAAATTGGTGTATTTGGAGATGACATATTCCTACATCATCTGATCAGAAAAAATAAGGCAAAATAATGGTAAAGTGTGAATTTCATTACTTAAAAACTTTATAGGTTTTCACTCCCAGTCTCTGAAACAGAAATTATTTAAAAAAAATTTTTTTTATTCAGATGAAGTGCTCCTGCGAGAATCTTTGCACTTATTTGTCAGGAGCAAATTGGTCTTGAAAAAATTGTTGCCTAACAGTAAAACTGAAAAAGTAAATAAATGAAAAGGATTATGTAACGTTTCAAGAACTTTAGAGATAAGAAAACGGAAAAATAAGAACAAAATCAAAAATAGAGACATTACAAGATCACAAATCGCTGATCATGTATGTTCAAATAGTGGAGATCATATGATGAACTGGAACGACACAAAAATCCTTATGACGGAACCTGATAATTATAAAAGGAAAATTAAGGAATCCACATGTATTTAATTAGATGAAGTAGATAACTTGGCTAATTGTGCTGTTGGAATTGATCGTATTTGGATTGATTTATTGAAGAAAGAACTGACATCAGGAAATTTCAAAATTAAATAAATCAACATCTCTATATATTGACAACTTTCAATGTCTGAAGAAGGTGTCTGATATAGACACCAAAACGTAACATTATCCTTTTCATTTATTTCCTTTTTCAGTTTTACTGTTAGGCAACAATTTTTTCAAGACCAATTTGCTCCTGACAAATAAGTGCAAAGATTCTCGCAAGAGCACTCCATCTTAATTGAAATTTTTTCAATTAGTTCTGTTTCAGAGTTGGGAGTGAAAACCTATAAAGTTTTGAAGAAATGCAGAATCCTCCAGGAAAATATTTCAATAGATATATAAATTTCATCATCAAGAATATTCGTAAAATCGAAATTGATGAAACGTTCTGCTGTAATTAGGAAAAATCGTGGATAAAAAAACTCTAGAGGATCGATAGAGATGAGTGAGGAACATCCAGAAAATCCTCCGCAGATCCGAAATGTTAGCATCTTGGTAGTGAATCCTTTATTCTATTGGCGATCGAAAGTTTCAGTTCGTCGTACGGTCATTTTATCTGAAACTCCAAGTCAGATTATCCAGGTGGATGCGGAAGAAATCCAACTGCAGAGAATCCATAAGAACGCGGTCGAAATATGCAACTTAGAAAAGTGGTAAGAAAATATCGAAGTCGTGTCTGATATCACGAATGAACAAATTTATACTGGAGGGAAATTTGGCTTAGCCCGCTGAATTTTATATTTCCAATTCCGTTGAATAAATGGAAGTAAACTATGCCGGCTTGGCTTTGCGTTCTAGATGAAATATAGCTTGTATTATTTAGAATCTAATTGACTACCATTTGCGAAAAGCCAACAAAGACTGAGCGAGTATTTTCCGCACTTCCTCCGCCATGATACGAGTTTTTGGACAGAACAGAAATTGCCTCGAACACTGGAGGATTGATGTTATGAAGTCTTTGCTATATTTTGCTGCACATTACCCCTAGCTCGTATTACAGAAATCTCATCCACAAGGAACGAATTAATTTTTTGTGCGAAATATTGTTGCAGGAAAATTCCACAGTATCATAAAGGAGATATTAATTCCACCTTTCATTTCCCACCCATAATCTCCATACAATATGACTTTCATAACTGGAATTGTCCTCTTTTGGGGCTGGCAGAAACTGGATATTTTCGTGACAATGAAACATGGTATTCGTATCTGGACAAGAAGAATCAGGAAAAGAAGAACAGTTTTCACAAATAAATCTCGAGAATTCAAGAAGGAAAGTGGAGTTTCGTCAGCTTATTTTAGTCTATCTGAAATCATTTGAAGAGCGAATAAAACCTTGTGCATTATTTTGGCGTCTGTATGGGCTGAACAAGAAATGACACACTCTTGGACCGAATGATATCTCTTCAACCTTCCTGTTTCAATTTGAATCCCACAAAGCACAAGTACATTGTAGATTTAGTTGAAAATTTTATAAATAGCTGGTGTACGGAAAGGAAACAGAACTGAGTGAAAAAATTTCAGAAGCTGGATGAAAATTAAAACAAGAAAATTCGAGTAGCTTATGACAATTGACACGTAACTTTTTAGAAGGTTTTCGATAATGTATTCAAATATGAGGCAAGGATTTTGAAAAATTATTGAAGTGAATAGTAATTTTTAGTATTATGTGCCTTTTATTTTTTATCCCAAAACGGGTATTTTCAGAACTAGCAATTCTGACGAATATTAACATGTTCCATCAGTGGTGAAACCAAAATTATGGTTTAAATTACACGAGCTTCACGGGAATTTCAATTAAATTAATTTTCCGCCGACCTCGAAGTGAAAGGAGATTTTAATGTTTACGAAATTGAGCATTAATGACCCATTTCAATGCTCAATTCTTAAGCCATTTTAATGTGGAATCCTCATAGCAACCGTACACAAAGTATTCAGAAGCACTACGAGAAATGTCAAAACTTTACTGCAACATAGAAACAAAAAAATTCCATTATGCCAAATGTATGTCTTGTGCAAAAAAAGAATGTATTTCAATCAAGAATTTATACACAATTCATGTTGAGATCGTCGGAAGAATCAACACGGTCATTAATTTTGCGACTAATGGTCTCGAACTATTAATGCGTTCGCTCCGCTCACGCATTAAAATATCTTGACCATTAGTCGCCGTCTTCAATAACCGAGTTGATTCTATAACTATTAAAATTCCATTTTTGAGTTCAAATAATAAAAATTGAAAAAGAAGAAAAATGAATTTTATAGAATTTCAATGGTTTTTAGCCTATCCACCTTCCAAGGCTGATTACAACAAAAAAGTCCGATGAAGTAACTTTTTTCCTATAACTTTCGTAGCTTAGGACTCCGCAAAGTTTTTAAACTTAGTCTAAAGCTAAAAAAACATCCTTTTTATTTCCAAATCGTAAATTAATGTTTAAGTTCATCCTACTGAAAACTGAAGTTTTTGCTTTCAAGCCTTTTTTGGGTAGCTTGCAGTGATTTCAGCAAGCTGAATATTTTTTATTGAAGCAACATAAAGGACGACCATGTTAAAAGAATAAAAACTTCAAAAAACTCACTGCATAGGAAGATAGGAATTTTTCAAACCCAGCTGGCAAAATACATTGAGAAAACACTAAAATAATCATAACTTGAAAACCACAAAAAATCGCATGACATAAATATGGTATTTTCGAATAGCCACATTTCTGAGTAATCTAAAAATAATTCAATCGCCTGGACAGCCTGTATAAAGCTAAAAATTGAACCACTTCTCCGGAAATGAATACTACAAGCCGCAGTATAGATTCCCTAATCAGCATTTTGAATACTTTCAGGTGGTTTATGGTGGCCTCTTATACACACTAACACTTGAGATTAATTAGAAGTTGAAAATCTCAAACTGCCGTTGGATGGTATTCGGATGAAAGCACCGACCCCATTAATTAGAAATTTTACAGGTAATGGCATAGTTTTAAAACATAGTGTGTGCGGAGGATGGGTTATACTTTCCGGAGCGGCTTTAGAGATTTTAAATGAAAACTTATTCTGCTAGCCATAAACTAGAACAGACAATAATTGCGTTGGCAAACTAATTGAATGAGTTGGAGGGCTTTCTGAAAGGTGCTCTAGGAAACTGTAGATTAATTGCTTCAATAACTATTGAGAATTTGAAACTTCGAAAGTCCCATTGTTTCATCGCCAATATTTCATGTCAATACGGTTGCGAATCCGAAATATTCCAATGAAGTTAATTATTTTTCGTGCTCCCAAAAGACGATCTATGGGAAGCGCAAAGTGAGGCCTCGGCCATCTATTACTACCATCCCTCATCTTGGGAGTGAGAATGCGCATTCCTTTATGAAAGGAAGTTTTACTCCCTATTTGATCGACTATAATATTGTCGTGTTCAGTTTGGAACACAAACGTTCATTTATTAAATAGCAGCATTTATTGAGGAGCAGTACGACTTCAGAAGGATTCAAATGCGATAAAAGAATGGAGGGAAATAATCTCTTAGCGTTTGTTTCATATCTTCATCATTCTGGAAGCTTCAAAAAATTGATAAGACCTATGAGTCCTTGACTCCTTCTTTTATGTTAACTCTTAGAGTTTGTCCCATATGATTATCATTCTGTAGTCCACCGGAAATCCAGGAGATGATTTTCCACATCTTAATAAATCAGGTTCAGAGTGAGAGAGGCAATAAAGTGACTCAACTATGGGTGTCAGAGCATTGTGGTGTTGACGGAGATAAAAACGGTGATGAACTTGCGAAAAGAGCATTAATGTTAAACCTGCTGCACCTGAGCCTTTCTGTAGGCTTGAAAAAGACCCAATATAAGGCAGCGATGCAAAAATGGAGTGTTGAATAAAAGAATAACCCTCTGTACTTCTCTGGACTTACTCAGGCCAAAAATTCATGATGATTTTCCTATCTATACCAGAAATCTCCTGAAGCTGTCAAGAGCAAAGCTTCAGCTGATGGTAAGATTTCTGACGGGACACTGTGAAGGCTTCAACGAGGCTAGTTCCTCACTTTTACAAGTTTTTCGCCCAAGGCATTCTCTCCTCAGGCTCGCAAAGCCGAAGTATTCCGTGACTAGGTGAACGGGGGTTTCTTCCGCCTTCCCACAGAACCTACCTTCTTCTTCGCGCAGTGCCTTCCGGCCGAACTGAGGCCTAGTGGCCCATTGTTCACCCGCATCGTTCTATAGAGACTCAGCTCCTCAGACACAAAGACAGAAATTGTCGCGAGTCTGCCAGGAGTGGTCCCTCTCACCATAGGAATAGTAGGTGTTGGATTACCTAGGTGTGTTGACCTTAACTCAGTTAGGTTGCCACAGTTGAACAAAATATGCTCAACCGTTTCATCAGTGCTCCTGCACCACCGGCATAGGAGCGGAGCAGCTCGTTAATCCTATTGTCTTCAAATGTTTGTTAAACAGGTGACCAGTCAATGCACCAGTCACCAGACCAAGTGTTTCCTCTCCAGCAACAGGTCTATTGACCTCAGGTCGCGAGGACGGTCTCTCAATGAGAATCCTCGACCACCTCAGGCCCACCCCGCGCTCCATTCCGAGGAAAAATTCCTGTTCAGCCATCTCCTGAAGAAGCTTCTGACAGATGTGCGACAGATTGGCAGCGCAGGCTCCGGACCAATGAATCTGGCTGCCCGCCTAGCCAGTTCATCTGCCTTGACATTACCAGGTATTTCCGCATGAGTCGGACACCAGATTACTTTCAAAAAGTTATCAGAGCCCAGCCCACGCAGAGCTTTTCTGCATTTCTCTTCCAAAAGAGAGTCAGCCCTAACATCAGATAGAGATTTCAGAGTTTCCTGACTGTCGCAACATATGTAAATGTGCTGGCCAGAGTATCCCTTGCGAATATTTTCTACACTCGTCAGTGTCCGATATCCCCATTCATTATAGGTGCTTCCTGAGGCGACAGTGTCTTGTAAGAAACCAGTGAGGAGGTAATTGTTTCTCACCAAGATCCAGATATCTTCTCGATCTTACTGTTCCAAAGTTCCAAAGGAACTTAGTGAAATGATCCATCCCTGGGAGATTCCGCTAGAGATTTTCCTTCTCGGCTTTCTCCTTCTCCAGAAACTCTCTTATATAGGTACATTTACCTATACCACAAAGGTTCTGGCTCCAAAGGAGGTTGTCGATTTTATCAACGCCACTGATGAGCTCCTTGTGTTCCCAAGAATGAGAAGAGTAGACAACAAGAGATCTACATGGTCACAGTCCACTCATTTATATTGTTATTCAACCCCTATATCTGCTCACCATTGACCTCTTCCCTTCAACACTCGAATTTCATACTTCTTGTCATTATATATTTTTTCAGCTCTTCTGAAGCTGAAAGAATACTGTGAGAATTCCCCAGAATCTTGTAGGTACAAATAATAGTATTCAAATTGGATGTTCTGCAGAGTTGACAATCCACTCATCTCCAAAATAATGAATTGTTAACCTTGCATTGTATATTCAACAGTCCCGGTTCGATTTCTTCACGACAAGTGGAGCAAGTTCCTTATGGAGCGAATTTTTTTCGCGTCTACGTACTCCTATAAAATACAGATTTCCTATTGTTTGAATATTGATCCGTATGCAAGAGAATCATGATTTTATATCGAGATAACCAGACCAATTCGAGAAGAATTATAGCGATTTCGTGCCGTAACTACCACATCCAGAGAATTGGCCAATGATTATGAGAGGGACGACTTCGGACAAGAATAATGGATGTTGTTAATCAAGATATGTCCCATTAAGGACAATATTTCTCGAGTGTTGGATAATGACCTCAAACATAAGGTCATTCGTTCGTTATTTAGCAATCCCAAACTTTGATATTTCTTCCAGAAGATCTATCAACTGCGCTGTTGCTGAGGTATTATAAGGAAGATATAACTTAGCCTTTACACCCCAATTCGTTGAGGTTTTTTTATAGAGTTCAAATGTTAGAAATTAATACAAAAACAAGAAAAAGAATGAAATTTTCCCTATAATTGCATAAATTATTAAGAATTGAACCCTCCTCATGAAAAGAAGAAAAGAAAAATTGACAAAAGAATATTCAACTACGAAGAAGAAAAATCAAATGACACTTTTTGAGCGCTCATTCTACTTGAACGATATATAGTTTCGTCCAAATGTCTGTAAGTTTCTAACTTTGAGCCGAAAATGGTCTCAAACGATATGGTTCTACTCCCTGATGACGAATCCGTGGTCAACTTCAATTCTGCCCGTGGGACCGTCCGGTAGTTAGCACAATAACTTTCGAAAGGATCGTTCTAGAGTCTTGAAATTTTCAGAGTGGGTTCGATTCTCAAATGGTTCGGATAGGTTCGTTAAGGGTATTTCTTATACAGTGTGTTTGGTCATGACGCGAGGATATTAGCTACAAAACAACACTAACATCATTTCTGTATGTTACATAATTTGAGAGTTATTGCTGTTCGAACATTATCACTACCCGAGTAAAATACACAAGACAGGTCGTCATGAAGGGCACTGCCTATCTACAGAGCAGAGGCTGCCATTTTGAGCCATTTTTATGATTAATTTGTTTGTTTCATCATTGAAAATTATCGAAACTAAAGAAGTAAGGTTTTTTTTATTTTATCAATTATCATTCGGGTCATGTTCGAACAGCAATTACTTTCCAAATATGTAACTTACAGAAATTATGTTGGTATTGTTTTCTAGCTAATATCCTTGCGTGTTAGCTCATTGAGAAAAAAATATACTTAAATGTGCTAGTTCTTGTACTATTACGAATTTACTAAGAAAAACAGTACATTTTTTTACTAAAATTTGTTCAAAGAATTTTTTCATAACATTTTCAAGTTACTTATATGTTTTCATATTGTTCCACTTTAATGAAAGGCGGTAGTATCATCTTTCAAAAAACATTTTTTTTTACATCTGTAAGACCTTTATGTCCAAAGATATCGATAATATTAGGAAGGGTCAACTAAAATAAAAAAGTAAATTTAAAAAGGGTGCTTCTCCAAAACTGAGGGGTAAACTCCCCAATATGGGTGTTTTTGTCGATAAAATTAGGTATATTTGATGCCCTACACACTGTATATGGCCATTCAAAATTTTGTTTCTCAATATCTCAGACAAAACGGAACCAATCGAAATGAAATGTTGCGGTCATATGCAAGATGCTCATAATAAGCTCATGCAAAATTTTGTGGCCATAGTGTGAACAGTACCATAGAAAATTTAATTGGAATATTGAAAAAAAAACATATTTCCATAAAAAGATATCCGATTCGAGTGATTTTTTTTCTTATGAATGGAGATCGATATTCTTTATAAATGAAGATTGATATACTGAATGTTCATTCAAAAAGAGGACCACATCATCCTCAATCTATTCTGTTTTCTTTCGACTTTTGAGAGAGAAGTCACCAAAAATCTTTTCATTAATGAACAAAGAGACCCATAATCTACAGAACGGAGTGATTCAATATTTGTTAAGAAGTCTCGGCTTTCGCCATTATAATAAGGAACATTTACGAACTAAATCGAGGGCAAAGCAGTTACCGTTTGGTAGAGACAACGACAGAGATCTTAAAGGGGCTAAAGACACCCTACAATCAAGTTATTACACAAATACTTTCGACACTAAAATTGTTTAATCAAGCGCAGTGGACTCTTGCCATTCGGTACAGATGCTTAATATCGTTGGGAATTACTCTAAAGGGCGTTAATAGTTTCGTAAGTTTCGACTGATGAAATTTTCAGATGCCAAACGAAGAGCACCGCCGCTCAAAAGTTCCAGCTCGTAGAATATTCAATAGATCAAGCATCCAGAGTTCCTTGCATAATTTCAATTGCATTTCCAGAGTCGAATTCATCATAAAAGGCAATTATCTTTTATTGAATGGGCCCAGATATTGAGCGACGCAAATTCTCCGATATTTTCCATCAAGAAGTCTATCTAAATCTTGCAATTTTTCTTCTGATTTTCCTTCAACAATTTTTCATATGCGTCATATTGAAAAATCTCTTATTGGAAAACTCAAACGTTAAGCAAATCCTATTCTTTCGTTTTGCAATTCTGTTTTTTCAGAAATATTGGCTTAGATAATTTTATGACAGCAGCTGCTACATGTTGAAATTCCCAATTGTATGATTTTGCTGGTTAACGAACTCAACCGAGGCATTTGGGAACCAAATCTCAAGTCTCTAGGACAATCTCTTCGAAAGTTATTGTGCTAACGGCAGGCCCCACGGAACGAATTGAATTTGACCACCAATTCGTTATCACGGAGTCGAACACTATCGTTTGAGATCATTTTCGGCTCAAAATTCTAAAATAACAGACATTGGGCAAAACGATACAGCACTCGTAGAAGAAGTAGAAGCTAAGGAGTTGAAGAAAAATATTCCATTTAATTGTCAAAAAAATCGTTCTGTTTGAAATCAAGTTACGTGTTTGAGCGTTGCCTTTTTGAGTCACTGATTTGAAAGATATGAATTTTACTAAGGACTTTCGCTTGACTCTGTATATAGGGCAGGAAGGGTTGATCGCAAATGAAAATAAAGAACCTTTTTAGACTAGTTTCAATTCTAGAACCTGACATTTTCGATTATTTGCGTTCAAGAGTTGAGTAGTGTATTCATTTGCTGCAATTCCATTCATTCTACTGATATGATATGGAAAGAAGTTTTATCCATAGGAAGCCCTTCTCAAAGGAAACGGAGCACAAGCACCAGATCATCGAGAAGGAGAATTCAGCAATCTTCGAAGGTTTTATCGATGAGCAGAGTCACAATTGGAGTTCTAATACTCTGGATATCATTATCATGAGAGAAACCCTCACGTAGACGGCAGATTGAACTAGCAAAAATTGAATAATTTACAATAACATAATAAAAATTATAAAAGCAGTATAAGTGCCAGGGAAAACACTGGGCATTTACCAACTTCAAGCAAATTAATATGCATGCAAATGGAAGCAACTTCTTCGCTACCTTACAAACTTTTTGAACTATCTGAACGATTGTAATAACATAGAAACAGGAATTCCGCTTCCCCCACTAAAATAATAGGGAAACTCTGTGTTTCATTATGATTGAGTTGAATAACAGAACGAGTTAACCCGAAAGAAATTCCTGATTTCTTTTTTAACCTCGAAGACTCTCCTGAAATATGTTATATCCATTTTCGAGACATCGGCGCCGAAAGAAATCAAAAAGGAATTTACTCAATCGGTATTCTGTGAATTCTGAAAAAACACCACTACCTCATCTTTCAACTGGATGAATACAAGGTGGAAAATATGGACGATAAATCGTTTCCATGAAATTTACTCGACATAACTTTGTCGGCTAGAAAACTAAGAGAAAGAGAAAGATAATTCAGTAATCTTCGAAGGTTATAGCGATAAGATGAGTCACAATTGACATTTTTTTGCCATCCTACCTCTGATACTCTGATGGATATCATGAGAGAAACCCTCACGTAGACCAGGCAGATTGAACTTCTAGCAAAAATTGAATAATTCACAATAAGATAATAAAAATTATAAAAGCAGTATAAGTGCCAGGGAGAACACTGGGCATATTACCAACTTTAAGCAAATTAATATGCATGCAAATGGAAGCAACTTCTTCGCTACCTTATAAACTTTTTGAACCTATCCGAACAATTCTAATTAACATAGAAACAGGAATTTCACTTCCCCCACTAAAATAATAGGGAAACTCTGTGTTTAATTATGATTGAGTTGAACAACAGAACCAGTTAACGCGAAAGAAATTCCTGATATATTTTTCAACCTCGATAACCCCTGAGATATGTTACATCAATTTTCGAGACAACGGCGCCGAAAGAAATAAAAAAAAATTCACTCAATCGGTATTCTGTGAATTCTGAAAAAACACCACTACCTCATCTTTCAACTGGATGAATACAAGGTGGAAAATATGGACGATAAATCATCCCATGAAATTTACTCGACAAAACCTTGTCGTCTAGAAAACTAAGAGAAAGAGAAAGAAAATTCAGTAATCTTAGAAAGTTTTATCGATGAGATGAGTAACAATTGAAGTTTTTTTGCCATCTTATTTCGAATACTCTGGATATCATAACCATGAGAGAAGCCCTTACGTAGACGAGGCAGATTAAACTTCTAGCAAATATTGAATAATCTACAATAACATAATAAAAATTATAAAAACAGTATAAGTGCCAGGGAGAACACTGGGCATATTACCAACTTTAAGCAAATTAATATGCATGCAAATGGAAGCAACTTCTTCGCTACCTTATAAACTTTTTGAACCTATCCGAACAATTCTAATTAACATAGAAACAGGAATTTCACTTCCCCCACTAAAATAATAGGGAAACTCTGTGTTTAATTATGATTGAGTTGAACAACAGAACCAGTTAACGCGAAAGAAATTCCTGATATATTTTTCAACCTCGATAACCCCTGAGATATGTTATATCAATTTTCGAGACACCGGCGCCGAAAGAAATCAAAAAGGAATTCACTCAATTGGCATTCTGTGAATTCTGAAAAAACACCAATGCCTCCTCTTTCAACTGGATGAATACAAGGTGGAAAAATATGGTCGATAAATCATTCCGATAAAATTTACTCGACATAACTTTGTCGGCTCGAAATCTAAGAGAAAGAGAAAGATAATTCAGTAATCTTCGAAGGTTATAGCGATGAGATGAGTCACAATTGTCATTTTTTGCCATTCTACTTCTTATACTCTGGATATCATTATCATGGGAGAAACCCTCACGTGGAAGAGGCAGATTGAAATACTAGCAACTATTGAATAATTTACAATGACATAATAAAAATTATAAAAACAGTATAAGTGCCAGGGAGAACACTGGGCATATTACCAACTTTAGGCAAATTAATATGCATGCAAATGGAAGCAACTTCTTCGCTACCTTATAAACTTTTTGAACCTATCCAAACGAATGTAATTAACATAGAAACAGGAATTCCGCTTCCCCCAATAAAATATAGGGAAACTCTGTGTTTAATTATGATTGAGTTGAATAACAGAACGAGTTAACCCGAAAGAAATTCCTGATTTCTTTTTAGACCTCGAAGACCCCTGAAATATGTTATATCAATTTTCGAGACAACGGCGCCGAAAGAAATCAAAAAGGAATTCACTCAATTGGCATTCTGTGAATTCTGAAAAAACACCAATGCCTCCTCTTTCAACTGAACGAATACAAGGTGGAAAAATATGGTCGATAAATCATTCCGATAAAATTTACTCGACATAACTTTGTCGGCTCGAAAACTAAACTTTCTAATCTAATAAGACGAGAGGAATTGATCAAAATCTTTCCAGCATTCACTTCATCAAACACTCCTCCCCAATACACCGGGGAGCCTTTGGAGGAGACATCTTCTCCCCCAGGATGCGGCAGGTCATAAAATTTCAACGCAATTCGAAGGAATTTGTTTCTGGATATTGAAGGAAAACTCCCGGCAAGCTGTTGAATTTAGTTGATTTGTGTTTCGAACGAATTATGAGTTTAAGCTGGGAATATGTCGGTTTTGGAGTTTGGGTCGCCGAAAGCCCTAAGGACGAACCGGTAGAAAACAATAGTCGTTGTCGTTTGAGTTTAATACGATTCTGCAATATCTGGAAGTGCTTGTGCACATTCACCGAAATGTCTGAGTGTAGCTCATGGCTAGATACGAAAAAGTTGGAAGATGTTCTTGGTATGCAATATGAACTGAAAGGATGCAATTGTTGGCTTTTATATTTAAGGGTGTGTTTTTAGAAGAGTTCTTTCGTCTAGAGATGTTGAACTACGAAAGATGCTGAACTGAGACTCAAGCCAAGATGTTCCTTTCCAAAGATTACTTATGAAAATTCAAATCATTCGAAGAAAATATTCGATTTTACTGCGAAAAAGTGCAATCGTTCATGTATCTTTCTGATGAATACATAATCAAACAAAAAAAAAGGTTGTGATGAGATTTCATGTTCTGAGAGCTTTTCAACGAGCCCACATGCTTGAAAAACGAAAAGTTGGTGATGATAATGAAAACAGAGAATAATATTAATCGATTGAAATGAACCAATTTTAAAAACTCATGCCTCGGAGCTAATCTCGTCCTCGTTCAAGACAAAATAAAAGGGAAAGGTATCAAACAGAGCACCTTCGCCCTTATTAGGACCCATCAGCACAGAATAGCTCTGAATGATTCAAGGTAATGGCACCTTCTTTTAGGTATAAATATACCGAGAACGCCGTCCTAGTTCCATACGGAAACCTTCTTCCATAGCATGAACCTTGAACGAATTAGCGAGATGTTTACCATTTGTCGTATTGACCGAAGCGTACTTGCATTTCGCAAATTCATAGCTCTCCATCCATAGGTGCTCTGTTTTATACCACTGCCTTGCACTTCGTCCTCAACGAGGACGAGATTAGCTCCAAAGTATGAGTTTAATATTGGTTGATTTCAAAAAATTAATATTATTCTCTGCTTTCGCTATTTATATGTTCATGGCGATGTTACGCTATAAACCCCTTCTTACGGTTGGTGGTGATGTTTAGAGAAAAATACCTACTCAATTTCATAGACAGAAAATGATGGTTATTTAAAAATAAATTGACGTGTTAGTGGTTAAAAATACAAATTTTATTTCAGACTAATGCCCAGCCCTGTATGTATCAGATAAACAGAATAGACAATGAATATGGTTTTCTTCTGTATGATTCCCATCATTATGTTGATTCAACAGCTGAGCACGTACGTGAGGTGATTTATAATATGTCGAAACTGTTGACATCAGTTAAATAATCATTAATCAAATATTAATTCAGGAAGACTGTCAAAGAAATATGATTCATACGAGTAGATCCAATAACAGAGTTCGTGCTTCAGAAGCGTCATGAAATACGTGTTTGATATAATTCTGTTCGAATCTATATCAACAACCTGAGATTAGTGATCATGCAGAAGATATCAGCAGTACCAAATTTTCAAGCGCGAAAAACTTTTTCCCTAAGAAGTAATTCAATCCTAGTATAATAAAATTTTTTTGTATGTGGTAACACAATACATGAAAATTTGAAAAAAAAACTTTCACGAAAATACTGGACAGTACCTTTATTCTGAATCTTATCTCCATATCAACACCAAATTAGGAGCAGCCAAAATTAATTTAATAGGTCATCAAAAATCTGCTCCTTACAAGAAGATGAAACTTTAGAAATTAAGAATATATCTGAAATTCATGAGCAATATGACTACAAAAAGAAATTTTTGGAAAAAATTAAGGCCATTGGACACCTACAACAAATTGAACCAATTTAGCACAAACGATAACAGATGTAATGCCATATTTTAAAGAGTAATCTGAAAAGATTAGGAAAATTCGAAATAAGTACAATTTGAGAACAGCATTCAAGTTTTAAGATATTTTCAGGGCTAATTTAACCAAATTAAAACCTGGTTATGAAAATCAAGTAACCAAAAACTGCATTTATGAAGAAACTTTTGAGTGCACAAGAACTTATATTGAAAAAACGAAAGGTCAATCAAATATTCGAATCAAAGGACATACAGAAGAAGCTGAACTTGGAGATACTGATGGGTCAAAGCTTGTCCAACATGCTTTGAATGGAGGCGACAGGATTTACTAGATAATATCGGAAGAAAAAACACTGAGACGTAAAAACTGAAGAAAGCAGCTTTCATGTCTGTTGATATCCAGCCAACAAAATAGTTTACTTTCTGTTAAGTGAATAAATCAAAATAGATCCAAGCCATCAATTGTTTCTTGAGAACTGTCAAAAATTACATTTTTGAAGAGTAAAGAAAGTTGCTTTTTGAGAGTTTAGAGTCTGAAGTGAATATGTATGCTGGTCGAAACGTTGAACAAACGTAAATGTGATGGAAACAGCCAAATAATATATCATTGTAACGCAAGGGTTATCCATGCCGAAATATAAAACGCAACTCTCGTAAACACAATGAAAAATAAATAATACCTCTCGACTTCCCCAT
Source organism: Propylea japonica (assembly GCA_013421045.1). Taxonomy (NCBI): domain Eukaryota; kingdom Metazoa; phylum Arthropoda; class Insecta; order Coleoptera; family Coccinellidae; genus Propylea; species Propylea japonica. The sequence goes on from CM024248.1 coordinate 23,999,626, forward strand.
TAGCCTCATTAATGATCAGTTAAAACAGGCATAAATTAACCGAAAAACACAACGGTTAACCTTATCCAACAGAGCTCCCCCTTATGCCTTTTCAGCAAAACCAATAAAAAATAGATTGAAATAAAGCATAACGATCTGGCCCTACATATACCGCGTATAATTTCGCAAATAATTTCTTTTTGCCGCTTTCGCGCCTCAAAATTAATATTCCCTAAGCCTACCGAACGGCATACGTATCGCACGATCCCGTTTTTTTCGGAAAAAAAACACGGCCGTAAATAAAAGTTTATCTTAGCCTAATTCGTTTCCTGGATTTTCATAAGCTGAGCTTTTGACAACAACGAATTCGCTGTGCGGCGAATTTTTCCCTCTTTTCGTTTTATCTTATTCATTGCGAGATTATTGGCTACTTCGAACAGATGCTTTGCTCGTTCAATTAGAGTATGGGATGTGTAAACTTTCGGCATGCCAAAGCTACAGCGGGGTGAGCTGCCCTTTGTTATTGAAACACATCGAAGTCGTGCCTCGACATTTTATAATCCATTCATTCATTGATTCAATGGCCGGTTACAGAAATTCGGCTATAGGCGATAATTTCAATGGAATGAACCCGAAATACTCGGCTATAAATTACCACGATTTCAGCGAGATATTGCTTTCGTTATATCGTGACTTGATAGTGGGTTTTTTTGGTTTTGCATGGCATATCGTCCCTTATCAACCGTTCGTCCGAATTATTACTTAATATATTATCCGAGGTCGTTAAAACTCGACATTTATGATCATAAAAATATTAATCACTAATTATTCCTCGGTCTCGTAAAGATTAGATTCTTCTTGATACATTATGTTTTAACAGTCATTCGTAAAAAGTTATCTTCCATTGAGTTTTATATATTCGTCTTTGTTAATTGATTGTGGCATCAACTTGTTCCTTATATGACGGAAATAAAACTCTGTATTTTGATTTATGAGAAAACCCTTTAGGTTTGAAAGATTTATCTGCACATTCTTATCGGAGTTCGTGGCGGAATGAAAATGAAATTTTTACGATGTAACTAAATGGTGCATGCGCCGGGTTTCCGTTCGTTGAAAGGTTTAATGTTATTTCAAGTCATGACCATTCAGGAACCTACATTTGAATACTATATTTTACAGGATTTCATAAGGGGTGGTCATGCATCTAGACCCTCACATTATCGAATTTTGGTTGACTTTATTCGTGCCATTTCTCTCCGGCTCTATGCTTTATCTGACTACTTACTGTTTAATCTTAGATTAAATTGAAGAAATTGGATTTATCTTTATATTTTATCAAGAACGATCAAAGGAGTTGCTTGAAACTGTTAACTCACCTTTAGATTATTGTTTATTGCATCGTTGTTATTCAAATTCAGCTTCCAGCGCTGTTCACAGTTCATATGACCCTAGTTTGCATCTGGATGATGTTGATATATAATTTTATGCCTGAAACAATGAAGAAGGAATATTGACAAACAATGTTAATTTATGGCATCATTTCATTATTATCTTCATTTGCGCTATAACTGAAATACATTCAATATAAGTCAAAGAAAAAACGGAGTTTATTAGCTATTACGAGAAAAATTGGATTCTCTTTCGATAAGTTAGAGAAAAAGTTTATTACATCACTATAAAATGCATTCGGGAGTATCCTTATGAAAATCTCCAAAACATAAAAGCTTTGAATAATTATATAATAGTAATATAATAATTGAGTATTCACTCATAACTGAAACTGTCGAGACATATAGACAATTAATCGTGGTCACTCCCAAAAACAAAATTATCTTATTATAATATGATAAGGAATGAATTTCTTATCGTTTTCATCTCAAATACATTTTGAAGATCATGTTCTGATGAATTCATATCAATAAACGAAAATAGCATTTCATGGATTATTAAATAATTTCATATTATTCCTCAGATTAAGAAACGAAATTTTGAAAACTATTTATAGTGAACTTGAACTAATTAGGTGAAACATCCTATGAAATGTTTCATCTTTCCTCATAATTCCATTCAGAAGAAAAGGTAACTTTACCGAGGACTGTTTAGTGAATAGTCGTTTATGGTTATGCAAAATGGCGAATGCGCCAATTTCATATTGGCACAAAATATAGATTTCATCAGTAAAATTCGAAGATTTGATGCGATTCTGAAACATAAATGGTTCTTTTTTCGTAAAAGCGTATCTTATACTCGTCAAATATGAAAAATGACAACAGATAACGGGCTAATCGAAAAAACCATTCTTTTAAATTTCACCACAATGAAATTCAGAAAATACGAAATCTATGAGATTATGACATTCTCATCACATCCGTCAATTGGGGTTAATGAACAAGCTCAAAACTTCTAAGAGGTCCTTTTCCATTTCGCGATACTCCATCCAGAAAATTAGTGTAATTTGAGATACACTGTAACCTCATAACGAGAACGGGCACACTTTCAGTCTAATTCTGGTGCATCTGTCACCATGATTACGTGATCCCATGGGAGGTGAGAGATTCGAGAGCCCGTAACCCCATCAAAATGTCCAAAGTGTAGCCTGGCAGGAGGAAAATTATCAACATGCGGCCTAAACAAGGTATCTTGGGTGTCAAGTAAGCAATCAGTTGGGAACTGTTCGTAAGTACGGTCGAACTAGTCTGAGGTAAAATCAGGGGGATAACTACGTGATATGCTTCATTCAGTACGGATTGCCTGCGTCAACTTTTAACTAGCCGAAAGAAATTCCAGTCTAAGCTCTGCCTCCGAGGCAAGTCCCTCTCCTCGAGGTAAATACAGAATACTGACATGATTTATAAAGTTTACCGAAACTTCATAATGCGAATTCAAAAGTTCGGACTCCGTGAGGACATATCCCGTCTCTATATGACAGAGTGACGTAGAAGGGAATCCAATCGATTCAGGTTATTTGCTCGAAACTTTCCCGACTTTCTGGGTATCGTTGGGACCCAATTTGGTTGATTCTTCCGCACAATCAACGAATTCTCTGACGGCTTCGTGGCTTTCACCAATGTAAATAGGGTCTTAACAATTTATTTATTATACCTCGAGATATACAGGGTGTTCAAGATGTTTTATATAACCTATATCTAACCATTCGTTCGTTAGTAGAGTAATGAGGCTTTTACCTCAAAATTCTGTAGGAGACTTGAAGTTGACACTCAATATATAAATACGAAATCTGAGCACGATCGGAATAATATTCTGGAAATAATTCGAAAACTAAAATATGTAAAACTAGACAATTAAAAAAATTAATGTAATGATTCTGATGATGCGATCCTCTTGAAATTTTGCATGAACATTCAGTTTATCGATCTTCATTCACAAAATAAAGTTCACTCGAATCGGATACCATGGAAATGAGTCTTCTTTTTAATATTCCCATTGATTTTTCTATGGTTCTGTTGACACTATAGCCAAAAAATTTTGCGGAAAGCTTATCATGAACAATTTGCATGTGGCCGCAAAATTTCATTTCGATTGGTTTTGTTTTGTCTGAGATATTTTGGAACAAATATTTGAATGGCCATTTTTTTACACCCTGTACGATTTGGCTTGTTTACGAACTTAACCGCAGCATTTGATTCTGACACTCACCCTAAAAATCTCAAGTCTCTAGCACTTCTGGTTGTAAAATGTTTTGCTATCGATAACCGCAGCAGATGTTTTACTTTTACTTACTTAAAACAGTCCACTAACGCGACTTTGACAGTCTTCTTTCTGTCCAGAAACCGCTTAGTTTATATACTCACTGAAATTAGAAGACGATCGGTAGCGGAAAGTTCCTTTACCTTACACTGTTCAGCTTATGCAGACTTTTTCGGATTGCCATTCTCTATTTAACCGGTTTTTTGATTGATGACTTTCGATCAGATTTGTATGTGTCAAATCAACAAAGTTGAAAGTTCATTTTTAACTGAATTTAATCTCTTGTAGTTCTTCGTAAAATACATTTTTGTTCCTAGTGAACAAAAGTGATCTCTCTTCCAAAGAACAAATTGTTCGTGACCTGCGTACAACGGCGAACCCAAATTTCCACGATGCTTAAAATGGAAACGTTTAAAAAACATTACTTTCTCGAACGGCGGCCCGATTCGACCTACCAATCCAATTTTTTCGTAGCAAAATTTGGTATGTGAGAAATTGTCAAGTGTCGTGGCGATTTCAATGGGTTTCGCATCTCCCCAGGTTGGAATGGAGTGTTTTCAAATTTTGACTGTCTGCTTCCGGTCCAGAAACCGCTTAGTTTATCTACTTAGTAGAATTAGAGGACGATCGGTGGCGCAAAGTTCCTTTACCTTAGACTGTTCAGCTTATATTAAAGTTTCCAGATTGTCATCTTCTATTTAATCGGTTCTTTCGAAGGTTATGTTTGATGGTTCCTGATCAGATTTACATATTAAGGACCTCTATGTTTCTAGCCAGTACAGTTGGATGAATGTAAAGAATTCTTCCATTTATAATTGAATTCAATCTCTTTGTTCGTCGTCAAAACGCATTTTTGTCCCTCTAGTAAACATAATTGATCTCTGTTCCAAAAAACAAGTCGTTTGAGGCCTGCGTACAGCGGCGACCCCAAATTTCCATCATGCTTAAAATGGAAACGTTAAAAAAACGTTACCTCCTCGAACGGCGGCCCGATTCGACCTGCCAATCCGATTTTCTCGTAGCAAAACCCCGTTCGGGGCTTCATTTTCATCCATCTTAATTAGGTATGTGAGAAATTGTCACATCCACAGTTTACGGGGAAAACATCGTGGCGATTTTCATGAGTTTCGCATCTCGCCAGGTTGGTACGGAGTGTTTTCAAAATTTGACAGTCTGCTTTTGGTCCAGAAACCACTTAGTTCATCTACTCGCTAGAATTAGAAGACGACCGGTAGCGCAAAGTTCCTCTACCTTAGACTTTCCAGTTTATATTGAGGTTTCCAGATCGTCATCCTCAATTTTATCGGTTCTTTCAAAGGTTATGATCAGATTTATCCAGGACCTCCATGTTTCTAACCAGTACAGTTAGATGAATGTGAAGGATTCTTCCATTTCTAACCGAATTCAATCTCTTTACTCGTCGTCAAAACGCATTTTTGTATCTCCAGTAAACAAAAATGATCTCTGTTCCAAAGAACAAATCGTTTGAGGCCTGCGTACAACGGCGACTCCAAATTTCCATCATGCTTAAAATGGAAACGTTAAAAAAACGTTACGTCCTCGAACGGTGACCCGATTCGACCTGCCAATCCAATTTTTTCATAGCAAAACCCTGTTCGGGGCTTCATTTTCATCCAACTTAATTTGGTATGTGAGAAATTGTCAAGTCCACAGTTAACGGGGAAAACGTCGTGGCCATTTCCATGAGTTTCGCATCTCGGCAGGTTGGTACGAAGTGTTTTCAAAATTTGACAGTCTGCTTTTGGTCCAGAAACCGCTTAGTTTATCTACTCGCTAGAATTAGAAGACGACTGGTAGCCCAAAGTTCCTCTACCTAAGACTTTCCAGTTTATATTGAGGTTTCCAGATCGTCGTCCTCAATTTTATCGGTTCTTTCAAAGGTTATGATCAGATTTATCCAGGACCTCCATGTTTCTAACCAGTACAGTTAGATGAATGTGAAGGACTCTTCCATTTCTAACCGAATTCAATCTCTTTACTCGTCGTCAAAACGCAATTTTGTATCTCCAGTAAACAAAAATGATCTCTGTTCCAAAGAACAAGTCGTGTGAGGCCTGCGTACAACGGCGACCCCAAATTTCCATCATGCTTAAAATGGAAACGTTAAAAAAACGTTACGTCCTCGAATGGCGGCCCGATTCGACCTGCCAATCCGATTTTCTCGTAGCAAAACCCTGTTCGGGGCTTCATTTTCATCCATCTTAATTTGGTATGTGAGAAATTGTCACGTCCACAGTTAACGGGGAAAACGTCGTGGCGATTTCCATGAGTTTCGCATCTCGCCAGGTTGGTACGGGGTTTTTCAAAATTTGACAGTCTGCTTCTGGTCCAGAAACCGCTTTGTTTTTCTACTCGCTAGAATTAGAAAACGACCGGTAGCGCAAAGTTCCTCTACCTTAGACTTTCCAGTTTATATTGAGGTTTCCAGATCGTCATCCTCAATTTCATCGGTTCTTTCAAAGGTTATGATCAGACTTATCCAGGACCTCCATGTTTCTAATCAGTAGGTACAGTTAGATGAATGTGAAGGATTTTTCCATTTCTAACCGAATTCAATCTCTTTACTCGTCGTCAAAACGCATTTTTGTATCTCCAGTAAACAAAAATGATCTCTGTTCCAAAGAACAAGTCGTTTGAGGCCTGCGTACAACGGCGACCCCAAATTTCCATCATGCTTAAAATGGAAACGTTAAAAAAACGTTACGTCTCGAACGGCGGCCCGATTCGACCTGCATCCGATTTTCTCGTGGCAAAAACCCCGTTCGGGGCTTCATTTTCATCCATCTTAATTTGGTATGTGAGAAATTGTCACGTCCATAGTTTACGGGGAAAACGTCGTGGCGATTTCCATGAGTTTCGTATCTCGCCAGGTTGGTACGAAGTGTTTTCGAAATTTGACAGTCTGCTTTTGGTCCAGAAACCACTTAGTTTATCTACTCGCTAGAATTAGAAGACGGCCGGTAGCGCAAAGTTCCTCTACCTTAGACTTTCCAGTTTATATTGAAGTTTGCAGATCGTCATCCTCAATTTTATCGGTTCTTTCAAAGGTTATGATCAGATTTATCCAGGACCTCCATGTTTTTAACCAGTACAGTTAGATGAATGTGAAGGATTCTTCCATTTCTAACCGAATTCAATCTCTTTATTCGTCGTCAAAACGCATTTTTGTATCTCCAGTAAACAAAAATGATCTCTGTTCCAAAGAACAAGTCGTTTAAGGCCTGCGTACAACGGCAACCCCAAATTTCCATCATGCCTAAAATGGAAACGTTAAAAAAACGTTACGTCCTCGAACGGCGGCCCGATTCGACCTGCCAATCCGATTTTCTCGCAGCAAAACCCCGTTCGGGGCTTCATTTTCATCCATCTTAATTTGGTATGTGAGAAATTGTCACGTCCATAGTTTACGGGGAAAACGTCGTGGCCATTTCCATGAGTTTCGCATCTCGGCAGGTTGGTACGAAGTGTTTTCAAAATTTGACAGTCTGCTTTTGGTCCAGAAACCGCTTAGTTTATCTACTCGCTAGAATTAGAAGACGACCGGTAGCGCAAAGTTCCTCTACCTTAGACTTTCCAGTTTATATTGAGGTTTGCAGATCGTCATCCTCAATTTTATCGGTTCTTTCAAAGGTTATGATCAGATTTATCCAGGACCTCCATGTTTCTAACCAGTACAGTTAGATGAATGTGAAGGATTTTTCCATTTCTAACCGAATTCATTCTCTTTATTCGTCGTCAAAACGCATTTTTGTATCTCCAGTAAACAAAAATGATCTCTGTTCCAAAGAACAAGTCGTTTGAGGCCTGCGTACAACGGCGACCCCAAATTTCCATCATGCCTAAAATGGAAACGTTAAAAAAACGTTACGTCTTCGAACGGCGGCCCGATTCGACCTGCCAATCCAATTTTTTCGAAGCAAAACCCTGTTCGGGGCTTCATTTTCATCCATCTTATTTGGTATGTGAGAAATTGTCACGTCCACAGTTAACGGGGGGAAAACGTCGTGGCGATTTCCATGAGTTTCGCATCTCGCCAGGTTGGTACGGAGTGTTTTCAGAATTTGACAGTCTGCTTTTGGTCCAGAGAAACCGCTTAGTTTATCTACTCGCTAGAATTAGAAGACGACCGGTAGCGCAAAGTTCCTCTACTTAGACTTTCAGTTTATATTGAGGTTTGCAGATCGTCATCCTCAATTTTATCGGTTCTTTCAAAGGTTATATCAGATTTATCCAGGACCTCCATGTTTCCAACCAGTACAGTTAGATGAATGCGAAGGATTCTTCCATTTCTAACCGAATATAATCTCTTATTCGTCGTCAAAACGCATTTTTGTATCTCCAGTAAACAAAAATGATCTCTGTTCCAAAGAACAAGTCGTTTGAGGCCTACGTACAACGGCGACCCCAAATTTCCATCATGCTTAAAGGAAACGTTAAAAATTTAAAAAAACGTTACGTCCTCGAACGGCGGCCCGATTCGACCTGCCAATCCGATTTTCTCGTAGCAAAACCCCGTTCGGGGTCATTTTCATCCATCTTAATTGGTATGTGAGAAATTGTCACGTCCACAGTTAACGGGGAAAACGTCGTGGCGATTTCCATGAGTTTCGCATCCCGGCAGGTTGGTACGGAGTGTTTTCAAAATTTCCCCCGTTAAACGGGTGTCGTGTAACCAACTTTTAATTTAGTAAAATCGCTCTGATTGGACTCTATCGCCTCATGTTTTATTCATCGGCAAGGGGGTTGGGACTAGAAAAGGGTCAGTTGAAATTGTATAAATTTCGTCGACGTAGATTGAAGCGGTCCTTGAGGGGTGGAGGACCACGGCCGAAAATGCGGTATTTTACCCAGCATTTTCTTTCAGATTCAGATTTCTTAATCTGGCACACTTTGCATTGTGAAAACTGTTTGGCAGGTCGGGTATACTGATATGGGTTTTTATTCAATTGTTCTTCCTTTTTTTCGGCGTCCCTTTCCGGTTACAGTAAGTCTGAATATCTGGTTCTTTCGAATTTTAGATATAGAGGGTGTCTGTAAACAAATGCGAGGGACTTTGGGAGATGATTTCTCGATGAAAATAAGCAGAGTTAGTTCATATAAATTTTTTTTCGAAATCGAACTCCCTTCCAAGATACAGCCTTTGGAAGGCGATGACAATTTGACAGTTTTTAATTTTTTTCAAGGCTTCTTAAAAACTCTGAGTCATAAAACTATACATAATATGAAGCACCAAGTAAATGTTACTCACACACATTTTTTAGATCTCATAACCTTATTATTAGGGGTTAGAAATAAGAACTCCAAATGATTTTCGTTCAAAAATTATTTTCATGGGATGGATTTTCGAAAAATAAAATGCTGTTATGGTCTCCCATTTAATTCTGGAGAGAAAAAGCAAAATTTCGATACGGTCGATAGACTTCTCGGAAAAAATAAAAACTCACAAGCAGTTTTGATCACTGTTCATTCCATTTCATCGTATGTATAAGTGTTCCATGGAATGAATATTCTAAGATATTGTATGTCTTTGACAGGAGATAAGAGCAAAAGTGTATTTATGTCAAATACAAATTCGAATAAACTACCATTTTTATAATCGAGTAATTTATTTTATTACTTCGAAGTTTTTTCAGAAAAATCGAACTTTTCTGAAACAGAAAATTGTAGAAAAAGAATAATTGAAAATCTTTTTTTTCAGTAAAAACCAATTGTGAGCATAAACAACATATGGGAAATCATAAGTGAAGTCCAAGAGTGTTTATCCAAAGCGTTATTCGTTTATTCAACTCCCATTGCTAGACTGCTGCCTTATCTTGGTCTTATCCATGTCCACAGATAGGCACAGTTCCGATAATCTTGATGCACTTCTTGCAAATTCATCCGATTTTTTATTTTCTTCAACACCCCAATACCCTGAAACCATGGTGGTGCCACTTTATTGATATAAGAAGATATAAACTAACAATAAACCAATAATTTTTCATCAAATAAAAAATATTTAGAAATGAAAACACGACAGCTTTCGGAAATGTCGCAATAATTTCCATCTGAATAGCGGAAAAACTGTTCGATCCAATCCTGTTGTTGAATGTCTAACCTACCAAATTGAGATAGATGAAAACGCATCTCCGGCCAAGACGAACAACCGGAAAATCGAATAGGTAGAAGGGGAATCGATGCGGATATCCCGCCTATTGTCAGTTAGTTTTTTCGCCGCTTTTCTCCTAGACCGGATGAATAACTCAGGAGGTCATAACCACAGTCCATGGGGAATGGATCTTGCTGATTTGTGAATGGTTAATGTAACAGAGGAAGTGAATTATGGGGTACTGGGCCTGTTTTTGCTACCCAAGGCATATTACCAACAGGACAAAAAGGTGGCGCATTCTTGATGGATATGTGACAGAGGATTAACGCCGGAACTCTTTTTCCTCATGCTAGGCAATGTAATCAGGAGATTCCCGGTGAATGGCGTATTTGATGAATGATCGGAAAAAATTATGTTTAGAATATTTAGGTTTTGAACGGGGGATGAAAACGGGATCTCAGATTTTCGTAACGTCGAATTTCATCGAACTAACTAACGTCGAGTCGATAAATACCTTCTGAAAATTGATAATTGGATAATCCAGCAGAAATTTCGGGAAAATAAAACTGTAAAGAATCGAATATAAGTTTCCGAGAACAAGTTCAATGTTTCCGAGAACCACTGATTCTCGGTAATGGAATGTTCGATTAGAGATATTTTTCCATGAAAACAAAACTGGAGAGATTCTAATAGCTATATTATTACAACTAGGGAAATATGAATACTATATTTCCCGAGGTTGTCCTAGTTACATCCTGAGGGCGAAGCCCGAGGGATGTATGAGGCAACCGTGGGAAATGTATTCATATTTCCCGTGTTGTAATCAATAGTTTTTTTCTGATCGACACAATATATATATTCTTGAAATGGAAAAATTAATATTATATTGTAAATTATTGATTCAATTGGATTTTTAACGTTGCTATGGGCTGTGTTTGTGAGAATCATGGTTGACTGGTTTTATTTGACGTCTTGTCAGAAATAAAATCATTGAAATAATGTCGAACTACGTCGAAACTCAAGCGGCGAAAGCCCGTGAATTTTTGATTCCGGCCAAATCTAAGCTGCTCATAGTAAAGAGTTTGAAGGCTTTCGAGAGTGGAAAGAAAAAGTTTGTTGGACGGTGTCGCGCAGCGAAATATTTTGCTAGCATATTTTGAAGATTTGGTATGTTGCTCTGATTCTTGTTCTTTTCAATGTATGATTAATTCATTCGATCTCCTGTTGAAGGAATATTCACCAAACACGTTATAGCCAAAATTATCTGTTTGCTGCATTTGAAGGAAGAAACGAATGTCAAATTATTGGAAGAAGTGGAAGTATTTGTTAAGAACAAAAATAAAGGATCCGTTCCCAAAAAATCAGTGTTGTCCCGGGAGCAGATCAAGAATTTTTGATAGAAGCACCAAATGACTTTTTTCTGATGTATAAGGTTGCATAATATACTATTTTGAGTAAAATATGACTTGACGTTTCATATTTCCCTTGGGACAATAAGACTTGACGTTTCATATTTCCCTTGGGATATATGAGTGTGTTATGACATATGGTAACTAAGGCGATATTGCTCATTATTGATTCGATCAGAAAAAAAAAACAATTATCGATCCCTTTCAATACTAGGAAAATTGGTTGTTCTCGAAAACATGTTCATAGTAACTGTAGTAACTCAAATATCACAGGTCTTATTCTCTATTGATTCTGAATCATTCTGGCTCAGAACCTATCCTCTCATATCCTTATTTATGTTATATTTTCCTTGATAAGGAAAACTTTAATGAATTTCAAAGGCTTGTTCAAGCCTGTCAAAGTATTCTCTTGAAGTTTCAACGCATGTTTATCCCAAACAGAGCAGTTCCTGCGTCATGGTAATTGTCGCTCATAATATTCCTGCGTTTGTTGTGGTAAGCTTGTTGCCAGAACTTATGATGGTTTATTTTCTTCAGGGAATTCGAACGAGAGAAAGGCGAAGACTGCCTCGTCTTTGCATGTTTTTATGGTGTATCTTCGTGTCTATCTTGATTTTATGTAGTTCGAAATGGGGAAGGAAGCTGCCTTTACTGGAGGTTTTCGATGAAATACTCTTGACAGTTCTGCGCGCTCACTTTTGCAATTCCAGTGGAATCGGGTTTTCAGTGTGGAATACTTGAAATGTCATTCATTTTTGAGGGGGAAGATTCAATTCTTAATGCATATTTTATAAAGCTAACATCTTATGAAAATAATAATATCGATAATGATAAACGTAATTCTCGAATATTTATTTGAGAAAATTGAAAATAATTATCTGAATATGAATACAGGCTGTCCAAGATGTTTTCCGTTTATCCAAAATCTGGACCCTCAGACATTATTATTACTTTGAAATGAATAGTCCGAATACTCCTCTCGTGAGATGAATAATTTCCAAACATTATTGATATGGTTATAATAGTCATGACATATTTCCACACTGAGTATTTCACTTCCATTTTTGGATAAATGCGGAATGTAGGTATATATAAATGGAGTAATTTAATGTGAAACCATCATTTTCCAGAACTTTAATCATGAAACTCCTATGAAAAACATTACGTTGTTTGATGGAACAAAATCCAAATGATAAAATAATCCTTGGAAACTTTATCACACTTATTAACCGTTAAATCTATTTCGATCAAATTATTTTCCCCTAGCCTATATCAAAGACCACTTCCACTCTTCACTCAACCTTTTATCTCTGATTATTTGCTGTGGAACAATTTTCCCAGAGCTTTGCCTTCATTTTATAAGTTAGTGGGGTAGCTATCACAAAGGCATTTGCTATTTTATAACTCGATAATTCTGTTGAAATTAGATTTTACCGACTGTTCTAGTAACATCGAAAATGGAGCTGAAAAAACCCTCATAAGGTAAGCCATTTGAAACTACCTATATTAAAACGAAGAGTTTTCTGAAAAACCATAATATGAAATAATCAATCAATTCAATACTTTCGCCTGCTTTGTGTGAAGAGTACGAGAATATCGCATCAACCATTGGCAAACCTGAACAATTGACCCTGTATAATAAACCCCGTTTGATAAGACTATTGGTTCACCATGAAACTTGATAATGCGATAACATCGCCTGCTCAAAGCCTACCCAATTACCCCCAGAATTGTCTACTGGTCATTGTCTTCATCCCCTCTGTCATCGACAGTAAACCTTATTTATTATTTGAATAGAGTTACCAATTCAATTTTATCAGTCTATTGATTGCCGTTTCCCAACCACCAGTACAGTTTCCGGTTTCAAACGACACCTATTCTGTGGGGCCCTGAAGTATTTCAACTCTACAGAGGGTCTGGAAATTATGTTCATTGAAATGGGTGGAAATCTTTTATTCCTGAGATACAACAATTCACTTGAAGTTATTACGTGAAAAAAACTTTTTGCTTTTTGTCCAATTGTACCTGTTGTAAGAAAAATATTGAATTTAAGTGAGAATAACTTGAAAGAGAATTTCATCACAAACTCAATATACAACGACGAAATCATTGTTATTCTGTATCGATAAAGTTATAATGGCGTAATATTTCATTAACAAGGACCTAAATCAATATTGTTAATCCATATTATTCACAATAGCTGTTGTATACATCATCAAATGAAAATAGCAGAAGAAACGTATCGATCGATACTTCAGCAAAAATTAATTTCTGAAATATAACGATGCAGCAGAAACCTAAACAACCCTTTATAAAGTACTTTCTATCTGATTGAAACCGATAGGTAATTCTTGTCGAAAAACTTTTGAGCGATGCTATATATAGATAACGAAATTACCAAAATGGCGCAGGGGTACTCGTTCCCATAGGAGTTTGGAACAGAGAACTTCGAACGTTAAAGTTTACGGATAGAGGTGAGACTGGAATGTATGTCCTGATATATTGATTGATTATGCAAGGCTTAGACCTCTGAGGCTAACGCTCTGATCCAACTTACCGAACCTTCGAAAACAAACGAGAAAGAAATATATGTTCATCAGATTCCAACGTAGTTTGGCACAGCTACTGCACATACAGTTCAGGAGCAATAAATGGGTTCATAGTTGAAATAGAGAATATCAATATCAGATAATAACATTTCTTTGTAAATAACCTATCTTAGATATGCTATTTCATTTAACCAAGATGCCCCTCACACCCACTATCTGGACTCTCATACAGGATGAAAAGTTCAAACAGAAAGTTTTGAATGGCAAAAAAAAATTCATCAGAATCTGTCGTCGAAATTTTGTTGCTGATTACAAACCCTAAAAAAATCCCCCGGATATTTTTTCAGTTGTATCCTCATATTTTTTCCTTGAAATCTCCTTGTAGGAATTATGGTTCTGTTAGAATATGACTTTTCAAGATATGTGGTATTTATTCAATATTTCTGCCTTTTCCTGATTCGTGATTTTGTTTCGAATAAAACCGGCGCATGCACCATTTTGCACACAAGGTTAAATTTTGCTTTGGTATAATAATTTCAATCGTAATAATGATAGCAAAGCGGAAGAAATCTCTTTTGTTGCTATTTTTTCTCAAGATTACATTATCTGACTGGCAAACCAAACATCTCCCCGTAATAATTATGGTACTAGAAGAGTCGGTAAAATCTAATTTCAACAGAATTATCAAATTATAAAATAGAGAATGTCTTTGTGATAGCTACCCCATTAACTTATAAAATGAAGGCAAAGCTCAAGGAAAATTGTTCAACAGCAAATAATCAGAGATAAGAGGTTGATTGAAGAGTGGAAAGGTCTTTGATATAGGAGGAAATATTACGATCTAAATAGATTTAAGGGATGATAGGTGAGAAAAAGTTTCTGAGGATTCTTTTATCATTTGGGTTTTGTTCCATCAAACAACTTATATTTTTCATATAAGTTTCACAATTTACGTTTGGGAAAATGAAGATTTCACATGAAGAGAATCTATTTATTCATACCATTTTTTCTTTATTTATCGAAAAATGAAATTGAAATACTCAATGAGAAAATCTTCCACTATTATTAGGTATACCCATAAAAATTATGTTTGGTTATTCTTCTTCTCAAGAAAAAATGAAAAAGAGCAAACGAAATCTTTTTGGTGCAATTTTCCCCAGATTCCACTATTTTAACGGCAAACAAAATATCTTTCAGAAGTAATTATGGTACTAGAACAGTCGGTAAAATCTAACTTCAACAGAATTATCGAATTATAAAATAGCGAATGCCTTTGTGATAGCTGCCCACTAACCTATTAAATGAAGGCAAAGCTCAGTGAAAATTGTTCAACAGCAAATAATCAGAGAAAGGTTGAAGTGAAGAGTGGAAACGGTCTTCGATATAGGAGAAAATATTTCGATCAAAACAGATTTAACGGATTATAAGTGAGAGAAATTTTCCATTGATTCTTTCATCATTTGGATTTTGTTCCATCAAACAACGTACATAATGTTTTTCATAGAAGTTTAACAATTAACGTTTAGGAAAATGAACGTTTTACATGAGAAAAGTCAATTTATTTTACCTTTATCGAAAACGAAATTGAAATATTCAGTGCGACAAAAAATTGATGATACCTAAAAACTTTGAGGTATCGCTAGAGTGAAAGTAAAGATTTTTTCAACTGGTATCTCCAATCGAACAAATCATTATTTATTTCGAAACTTCGGTCGAATTACCACGACTCTGCGTTTCCTTTTTTCCGGTAGCGCAAGGAAAACGGGAAGTAAATGATCATGTTCTAACCCCAATTAATCTCACGGTTAATTTGAGAGCTACATCGTCATTCCCAAGTTCGTCCTTCATTATTCACCAAACAGCATGGTTATATATTATGAGCCAGTCCGATTTAGCATCCGAATCTGTAGACGACATCGCCCCGAATGCTATTTTTAACCTTCTTTGAAAAAAAGTAATGCCGTTCTCTTCTATATGTATTGTAGACCAAGCAATAGAGCTATCGAAAGGTCGATTTCGTCACAAAAATACTACCTGAAATCTGACTGTGCAGTCATGCACTAGGTAGTTTCTACATGTTTTTTATGATAAATTCCACTCCTGAATCTTCTAAGGTTTTTTTTGAGAAGCAAAAAATTGCCAAAAAATCCAAAATTTTGCTTTTTCGCTTATGAAACGTGAAGTATTGATCTGATCGAAAAGCTGTTAAGGCACTTTTTGTAGAGAATTCAAAACAAAAAAATGAGAGGTGACACGTCTCAAGCGGATAATTAGTTTCCGAGAAAAATCCAAAAACTGGAAAAAAACATCAATTTTTCGAAAATTCATAACTAGGTCAATTTCTGAGATGAAGCGTAGATGCTCTGAATTTAAGTAGTTATTAACATATACTTTATTGTGAACAATTACAAAGCTGTCGGATAATAGTTTTTGCACATCGCAGTTTTCCGAATTCAACGTACTTTTTTCAAGAAGGTCGTGATACTCGGCTACTTGTCGGATTTGAATTTTACAAAAAGCATTTTAAAAAAGAAATAAAATTCTTCAAATCGTTAATTCTCTCGATACCGACCGATAATGTTTAGTGGGTGAAAAACGGCGTCAAACAGAAGCAAAAAGGCTCGAATGCATCAAACTAGTCGCGGAGTGGGAGTCGCGCGCTACGCGACGCGCGGAAGATACAAGGTGTACAGTTTTCCCCTTGCGTAGGGGGCGACTCCCACTCCGCGACTAGTTTGGTGCATTCGAGCCTTTTTGCTCCTGTTTGACGCCGTTTTTCACCCACTAAACATTATCGGTCGGTATCGAGAGAATTAACGATTTGAAGAATTTTATTTCTTCTTTAAAATGCTTTCTGTAAAATTAAAATCCGACAAGTAGCCGAGTATCACGACCTTCTTGAAAAAAGTACGTTGAATTCGGATGGCCTATTGATTATATTCGTTGCGACGTTATTGAGCAGTTTTATATAACATTTCGATTCGACTGGATTCTCAGTTTCGAAAATATTCAGGAAATAAAGTTTGACATTTTAAGGAACTAAACGCCAAGTAATCTTTAGTTCATTCTGTTTAAAAGTTGTGTTCGACCTCAGATTATTGATCGATAAGACCAACCGAGTTGTTTGAGACCAAATCCAGCTCAAATTTTGAAATTCACAGACGTTTGGTAGAACTATGGCGAATAGTTTATCTCCGACCAATTTGAATTTGTTCAAGTTATTCTTTTAAAATAATTGGATATTATCATATTGATGATGTGAGCAATTCACTCTTGAAAACATATTTAACATGGTGTACCAAGGTGTTTTATGGTGCAGTTAATATTTCAGATTGGGTGGAAAGTTCAAACAAAAATTATTTTGAAAGGCGCTAAAAAGTTGATAAGAATATGTCGTTGAAATTCTGTTTCTTGACTATCACCTTTGATAAAACAACACCCGGATATATTTGTTCAAATTTCACCCTAAATTTTCCCTTCTGTCCAATACTTCCCATCAGTGAAGTAAAATTTCCGAACAATAGCAATAAATTGTTGCGCATTCACCATTTTGCTATTTATGGTGGCATATTTTTTGTTTCCCCATTTAATTTAATTGTTTTAATTATTCATATGTTTCACTATCTTTCAACGTGTTTTTTGTGTAGATTTTTGAGCGTTCGTTCTACTCAAACTAGTGCTATATCAAGGATGCTCACGCTCCCCTTCTCCAGAGAGGTGACCGCGCGGGCACTAGGTTCTGCTTCGACGAACCCTATAGGGTAATTGTTCCCGACAGAGACCTATGGTCTTCATCAAACAGGCTTCTTAGTCCAGAAGGTCCCACCTGGTTCACTGATGGCTCTGTCACAGCAACAGGGTCTGGGGCCGGAATCGTGGGTCCTCACTTTAATCAGGCTATCCCTCTGGGGAAGGACTGTTCCATTGTGCAGGCTGAGCTATTTGCGGTTCTTGCATGCGCACTGGAAAACATTCGCAGGGGATACTCTGGCCAGCACATTTATATATGTTGCGACAGCCAGGGAACTCTGAAATCTCTATCTGATGTTAGAGTTGATTC
The DNA here is from genome assembly GCA_013421045.1 of Propylea japonica. Classification (NCBI taxonomy): domain Eukaryota; kingdom Metazoa; phylum Arthropoda; class Insecta; order Coleoptera; family Coccinellidae; genus Propylea; species Propylea japonica. The sequence goes on from CM024248.1 coordinate 24,017,440, forward strand.
TCTTCTGGTAGAAGAATGCAGGAAAGCTCTGCGTGGGCTGGGCTCTGATAACTTTTTGAAAGTGGTCTGGTGTCCGGCTCATGCGGATATACCTGGTAACGTCAAGGCAGATGAACTGGCTAGGCGGGGAGCCGGATTAGCATTTGTTGGTCCGGAGCCTTCGCTGCCAATCTGTCGCACATCTGTCAGAAGTTTCTTCAGGAACTGGCTGAACAGGGAATTTTCCTCGGAATGGAGCGCAGGGGTGGGCCTGACGTGGTCGAGGATTCTCATTGAGAGACCGTCCTCGCGATCTGAGGTCAATAGGCTTCTGCTGCTGGAGAGGAAACAACTCAGTCTGGTGACTGGTGCATTGACTGGTCACCTGTTTAACAAGCATTTGAAGAGAATGGGATTGACGAGCTGCTCCCTATGCCGGTGGTGCAGGAGTACTGATGAAACGGTTGAGCATATTTTGTTCAACTGTGAAAACCTACTGAGTTAAGGTCAACACACCTAGGAAATCCAACACCTTCTATTCCTATGGTGAGAGGGACCACTCCTGGCAGGCTCGCGACATTTCTGTCTTCGTGTCTGAGGAGCTGAGTCTCTGTAGAATGATGCGGGTGAACAATGGGCCACTGGGCCTCAGTTCGGCCGGTAAGGCACCGCACAGAGAAGAAGAAGAAGAAGAAGTGCTATATCGTGAGCCCAAAAGTTTTAAATTTTCGAATTTTGAGCTGAAAATGGTCTCAAACAATAGAGTTCGACACCCTGATGACGAATTCGTGGTCAAATTCAATTCTGTCGATGGAACCGTCTGTTCTGCCGGCCGTTAGTACGATAACAGTCAAATTAAAAAAAACTGCTTTACAATCATGAGAATGTATCATACCAGCTGTTGACTTGAAAGTCTGGTTGATGGAACATTCATAGAAATATCAGTAGCGCTATTTTCATCATATTTACTTCTTGTTTCCAACATTTCCGCCAGCGTTTCGCCTGCCGTCATCAGGAAAATTCTTAAAATTCTTAACTCTCAGGTCTTACTCTCTCAATGATGATTTTTCAGAACCTGATATGTGCAAGTACCTGTCTACAGATATAATACCGTGTGATCATCTCCCATAGATTTGAACAGTGTTATTTCGCAACAAATATCAACTTAATTTCGGAATAACAATTGAAAACTTGAAAACTTATGCCAAAATGACATAAACATAAATGGCCAGAGTAGCGACATTATTGTTAATTGTATTTGCAATACAAAACTCAAAATTGGCCGAAAATGAAAGAGTGTATAAAATAAAAGGGCTTGGTTCGTCAATAAAAACAAGATTTGAAGAGAAATTCATTTAAAAATTATATTTCGAGGTTGTATTTCATGAGCTCCTCATCAACCTGATGAATTCGCCAGAATGTCAAGTTCAGAATAATGTCACCAGTTAGATGAATCTCACTAAAACCAGACAACATCATGTATTCAACCAAAAGACAAAATCTGTTTATTCAGCGAATTAAACGCCAACCCTAATGTGTATTTCGAGTATATAAAGCTCCCACCCAGCGAAATATTTAGATTTCCACCAGTTGGCGCACTTCCTTTTTCCATTTTACGATGGAAACAATCGTAAATTTAGCGTCACGTCACTCTTCCGATATTTCGGACCAAATATTTCCGAGCGGTATGAGCGTTAAAGGGTGATAAAAAATTTAGATAAGCATTAGTTCTGAAACTAATTAACAAACGCTAATTCAGTTGGAATTAGGCGATAAATTTTATGAAATAGTTGCCCCAGAACTAATGAATAATTCTAACGTGAATTGAATTTCCACTTTGGCCCCAGTTCCGGTCTTGGAAGTTTTGCCCCCATGGAACTAGCGGAAATAGGGTTGCAGATAGAAGATAGTCTCGAATAACGAGAAATTGAAAAGATGAAAGTGCTGCCATATGATATTTTCACACATTTTTTATGAACGAGAATGAGAAGAAATAGTTTGTTATTTTCACTGAATTATTATACTGCTCATCGTCATAAGAAATTGCAAAATCACTCAATGAAGCATTCTCTAACGTTACAAAAAGTAGATAAAAAATTTAAGAAAAGTTCTGAGCAGGTACTTTCGAGCGCTCGTTTATTGGTTGAGCCATAATGTACTTCCTCAAAATTTTTAAGACTCATGATACGTTCATGAATGCAAATCTCAATACGATGGAAATCATATTCTAGAAATTATTCGAAAAATGAAATAAGTAAAAAATCAATAATTAAAAGAAAATAAATTTATGGTTCTGAAGATGCGATCCTCTTGAAATTTTGCGAGGACATTCAGTATATCAGTCTCAATTCACAAAATTAATTTCACTAGAATCCGATATTTTGTTATGGAAATACAAAGATTCTTCTTTTCAATATTCCAATTGAGTTTTCTATGGTTCTGTTAACACTATAGCCACAAAATTGTACTTGAGGATCATTACGAGCATTTTGAATGTGGCCGCAAAATTTCATTTCGATAGGTTTCGTTTCGTCTGAGAAATTGAGGAACAAAAATTTTTAATGGCTATGTTTTATGGAACACCCTGTACGGTTAAGCTGGTTAACAAACTTAACCGCGGTGTTTGGGAACCGAACTCACCTCGAAAATTTCAAGTCTCTAGGACAATCCCTTCGAAAATTAACGTGCTAACGGCCGGACCAATTTTCAACTCAGATCTGAAGTGAATGAAACTTATCGTTTTTAAAATAATAAAATAACTACGACTAGCCATAATATTTGACTACAATTTAGTCTAGTTCAATATAGTAGACTACTAAAATGTCAACCCAATACCAATATAAAAATAATTACTGATTGATACTTCATCAATTTATAGGTACTTATTTCTTATTACGAAAATATACTAGAAATCCTCAAAACTATTCTGATATCAATAACGTTTCCTGTGAAACCTGTCCGAACCTGTACCAATGCTTGAAACGTACACCCATGAAATAGATATTTGAATAAAATACTCATTAACTACAATGCTGCAAATCCTAACGATTTATGGACAAATTATCTAAAATGCAATTGAAATTATTTTAATACTCATTAGAGAGCAAACTTCTAAAATTTCATTATTATGGATAATGAATGGTTCAATTATTTTATTGCATCGGCTCTTTTGTTTCAGATAAAGGAAAAAAATATAATACTTCATTCATTAATGAAATTAGAATTAATTTTTCTCCTCCGTTGTTGAACTTGCTCGATAACATTTCAATACCTACATAAAAATTTAATTTGGATATCATTCGAAGCAAATTGGAAAAAGACAAAAGACTTACTTCTCGGAGACTAAATCAAAATTTTATTATCGATTTGTGAAACTGACACTCGTATTTTCAGAAGATATGTTTTCACCCACTTTCTTTTCATTAAAGGTCAGTTATCGAGTTATTTTAGATGAAAATTTTTTCAATATTCATGAGCTATGGGTATATTCGAGAAACGAATATTTTTAATCATTTTATGGCTACAAAATGTGGCAAATCAAAAATCGATAAGCGTGTTCACTCTTAGTTTGAAACCACTCGCAACATACCTTAGTTTATCCGTTTCACTTGGATGTTTGAAATAAGACATTTCGCAAACAACACTTCAACGAATTTAACATAAAGTCTTGGGTCTAAGGGCTAATAAAGCTCAGTTTACACAAGAGCTCAAGCCTGCCAACCACCGACATCGTGCTGTTGCCTGTGGGGTATCGGAAATACATGAAAACGAACCTGAATTTAACCGAAAAATCGTTATTGACTAGCATATTTCAGCTTGAAGGCTTCGTAAATAAGCAGGTTTTTCTGCATTCGCCCTAAGCGCAAGTTTTAACATGATTATAAAAACGTTTCTCGAAAACGAAGCAATAGTAGGAAGCTATTTCTGTTTATACAGGGTATTTCTGAATTGATTGCTCAGGTAATTTTTTGAAAAAAGTAAATATAGATCCGGAAATGCATTATTTCTAAGATCAAGCGTGTTAAAGTTCCACTTGAAAACTGACTAGAAAATTAAGAAAGCCCTGAGCAGGTGCTTTTGAGCACTCGTTCATTGGTGGAATAATAAAGCTATTACCTCAGAATTTTGTTTAGGACTTGAGATTGATACTAAATATGTAAATGCAAAATCTTAGCACGATAGGAATAATATTGTGGAAATCATTCAAAAACTGATACATGTGAAAATTTGACGATTAAAAAATTTAATTCTGTGGTTTTGATATTGCTTGAAATTTCACATGAACATTCAGCATATTAATCTCCCTACACTAAATGAATTTCACTCGAATCGGATATCTTGTTTTGGAAATAAAGAGATTGGTTTTTTCAAAATGTCAATTGAATTTTCTATGGTTCAGATGATGCGATCTTCTTAAAATTTCGCACGAACGTTCAGTATATCAATATTCATTCACAAAATAAATTTCACTCGAATCGGATATCTTGTTATCAAAATATAAATATTCTACTTTTCAATATTCCAATAGAATTTTCTATGGTTTTGTTTACACTATGGCCACAAAATTTTGCATGAGGCTTATTATGAGCATGAGCAGTATATCAATATTCGTTCACAAAATAACTCTTACTTGAATCAGATGTCTCGTTATGGAAATATTAAGTTTCTTCTTTCCGATATTCCAATTGAATTTTCTATGGTTCTGTTAGCACTATGGTCACAAAATTTCGCATAAGACTCACTGTAAACATCTTACATGTGGCTGCATAATTTCATTTCGATTAGTTCAGTTTTTTCTGAGATATTGAGGAACAAAAATTTAGAATGGCCATATTTTATGGAACATATTTACGATATGGCTGGTTTACGAACTCAATCGAGGCATTTGGAAACGGAACTTACACTGAAAATTTCAAGTCTCCAAGACAATCCCTTCGAAATTTATCGTGCTAACGGCTGGACGGATGGCCCCACGGACAGAATTGAATTTGATCACGATATCGTCATCAGGGTGTCGAACCCTATCGTTCGAGACCTATTTCGCCTAAAAATTCGAAAATACAGACAATTGGGCAAAACAATATAGCAATCGTTTAAGTAGAACGAGCGATCAAAAATTGGAAAATAACAGACGAAAACGTTTGCAAAAAAACGTTTATAACTTGATTAATGCAGAATGTTTGCTTGGGATTACCCAAATATACATGAACAAGATCTGAAATTTTATTCTCATTTCATTTTCGATGACTGATGACATATCTTCCTCTATCAAATGAAAATTAACATAAATCTTGTTTTCGATACTGAAGCTTCAATAGCGCCTTCCCTTTCACACGTACAAAATTCCGAACGAACCTCTTCAGTCCCTGTAATAACTAGTCAAACAAGAATGTCGTTTCTAATGTCATTTCTGATGGAAAGTCCAGATTAAACTATCATCTTCATTTCCATAATACCCCAGCATTAATTTCCTCCTTTTCCAAATGAAAGAGTAAACAGAATCTGTTTGTGGTGATTCTTAGGCCTTTCTCCCCCATTGCCACTGACTGTTCTTCTCCAACAGTGCGTGGATGTTATTCGATGTGCCCTAAGGAATCCAATCTCTGTTGATTCACCACATTACGCCCTAATATTTGTCTTTGTTTCAGATCATACTGAGGGTGGTTCTGAACATAGCAACCCCTACTGGGAGCAGGCTTTTTCGCAGCCATATTTCGACAACACTACCCGCAGGGAAGTGACGACTACGGTTGGCCAGACTGCACATCTACATTGCAGGGTTGGTCATCTTGGAGACAGAGCTGTAAGTATTCATTCCTCATATTGTAAAACTACACTGATAAACAATTGATAGGGATCGTGAATATCTGTACATTATATGTTCTCTAAGGAAAAAGTAAGATGTTTTGAGTTGATTATATCGGAGTCTTCCTCACTTCATCGGTTCTTGTTCACAAATGGATTATTATCTGTAGGCTTTTACAGGTGGAGTGAAAAGCAATGTGGTAGGTATTTGTTATTAAATCTGTTTTTTCTCTTGTTCAAACACATAAGGTGACAATAATTGAAGAAATGAGAACAATATAAGCTTATCAGTCATGCCGAGAAAACGTTTGGCTCCTGTGCAACTGGACCAAATCATACGGTGGATACAGGAAGGTTTGTCCCAGCGAGAAGTGTCCCGGCGGTTGAATGTTTCGCAAAGCGTCGTGGCTCAATAGATCACTGAGAGTTGCAACACGAGTTCTAATTTCGAACCAGACTGTAAGACGACGACTACATGTTCGTGGTTTGAGAGCACGTAGGAGGGTACAACATCCCCGTTTGAATAGGGAACACCGGGTTCATCGACGGCAATGGGCTGAGGAGCACCGCAATTGGACACGGATATTTACGGATGAGTCTAGATTTCGTTTGGTCAACTCCGATGGACGTATTCTTGCTTGGAGGGAAAGAGTTTATGGTACCCACACAGCTTTTTGCGGAGGTTCTATATGTGTATGGGGAGGCATTTGTTGGAACCAACGCACAGAGTTGGTTGTTCTGCAGAACACCACCATGACCAGCCAGAGATATCACGATATGATTATTGAACCCATCATTGTTCCGTTTGCGGCTGCCGTGGGCGAGAATTTCATTTTGATTGACGATAATGCCCGTCCACACCGTAGACGACTGGTTCATGAAGCGCTAGAAACTCATGCTATTGATAGGATGGACTGGCCAGCTCGCTCTCCAGACATGTATTGCATCGAAAATGTCTGGTTTGAGATGTCTAGACAATTGTCAACCTTAGAACAACCGATCAATAACCTGGAGGACCTTTCTAACGCTTTACGGGATATTTTGACGAATTTGCCCCAAAATTTTATAAATCGTTTGATCGAAAGTATGCCTCGTAGGGTAGAATGCTTGAGACGAGCTCGTGGGGGACCAACTAGGTACTAGCTTAACCGAAACTTCAGCCTTCTTGTGATTTCATCATAAAATTTTTATGTTATTCAAACACAGAATTTTGAGTGTTCCTAATAAAGTCTTTTTTCTCTCCAACTTTCCATTTTTTCATTCTTTTCTCAAGTGGACCATATTATCAACTGAAAATACTATATCTGACTGAATTTATAATCTTGGAGCGAATATTTCAGAAATAAATTTAGAACAAGTAAGTGATCCCTATCAATTGTTGAGCAGTGTACTTATACAAATTTTCTGAATATCTTCAGCAAGATCTAATATTATACACCCATTTTAATGGCTTCGATTACCTGCCCAAATACACGACTCATATAAGTATGCTCCAGAAATTTGTTCTGAGGTTATATTTTGGAATAAAGACTTCAACAAGTTGAAAATCAATAAAGTCAATGCCAAGGTGAAAAATCTCGGAATAGAAATAACGATCAAAACCCATCTACCGTAAGCGATAAAACGATGAATTTTTTATCTGATGGATAAACGAGAGTAAAATTGAAACAACAGCAAAGTATACCTTTCATATTTTCACTCAAAAACCTTCGTACAAGTACCTTGGGAATTACTTCTACTCCGGTCCCCAGATTTTTCCAATAATCTCATCCAGGCTTTGTAAGAGCACTTTGGCTTCGTTTCATCAAAGAAAAACCCATCCCCATTTTAGTGATGGTGTGATTGGAGCTTCGGCAAATATCAGAATGCAGGAAACATTTACCCAATTATGGAGAAAATACCTGGATTTCACTTAGTGTAACCTTGAGCGCGGATAAATTGAATGGATTCAATCCAAAGATTGCAAACTCAGATTTTTCTTAACCCCCAACATTAAACAATGGGGAAAACCTTCATTTTTCCACCGTCTTCGGGAATTTCCCGAATAGTTCCTTCTCGTTGGAAGCAGATGCATTTTTAATAAACGGAAATACCTTAGAGTTATAACGAAATAAATGAAATATTTCCTTTCACGACGGAGAAATTATTGAGTGGGAGTGAAAATGAAATCCGCGAGTTCCCTCTAATGAATGGCCATTTCCGGTGATTTCCTATAGGAATTATTTCCGAAATATTAATATATACTTCCAAGATTTCGTATTCTTTCGGCACGCTTCTCCCAAAAAGTCTTCGCTTCTCCAGAATGTCTGCAATTGACGAATTTGGAGATCCAGAAGAATAGAACTCACCACAATAAGGAAAAGAATGAAGAAGTGTTCAAAAGTTACTGACTTGTATTATATTTATTGCAATAAAAAATTGGATTGGTGAATGTTACTGGGACATGAAATAGAGACAACTTGATAAATCATCATGAAATTTGAATGTGTACTTCAGAAAAGAATGGAATTACTACAAACGTACAATTAATAGATTCAACTTAATTAATTATCATGAAATTTGATCTTGTTTATTCATAAGAGAAGAGAATTACCACAAACGTGCTATAATCACAATTAACATAATAAATCATCATGAAATTTTATTGTGTAATTCACAAGAGCATGGAATTACCACAATCGTGCAATAAATAGAGTAAGTATAATAAACCATCATGATATCTGGTCATTTATTCTACAATAGAATGGAATTACCCCATACGTGCAATAAATAGAGTACAATAATATAATATACAGGGTGGCCGGACGATTGACGTCCAAAAGAAAAAAACAGGTCCCTCGTCTCATGGGGTATTCGAATCACCCCCATGTATGTTATGCGATTTTTCACGGTTTCCGAGTTATGAATTTTTTTATGAACTTTTGCGAATTTTCAACTTGACCATATTAAAAAAGATTTTAAAAAAATACAAGAGTTTTCCGATTTTTTTTTTGAACAAATCGCCATTAAATGTTCTTTTATACAAAAAATATGCAGCATCGTGAATTTGATAAAAATTATAGAACTGTTGGTCTCAAGTGAAAAAGTTACGTATTTTGGATCATGATCTAATTTTCAAATTTAAATTAAAAATGTAAACAGGCTACTTCATGGTTTCTTAGTAGGCTTTAAAACTGCGCTCAACACTCAGCTTTCAGAATCATTAATAAAAAATGGTACTCAATAGTCCACTTTTGCTAGAATTAGCCTTCAAAGTCAGCGAGCTGGAAAAAATCAAAGAACTAGACGTTTACTAAAAAATCATTTTTTGCCATTTTGAGATTTTTCTGATCAAGTTATGATAGAAAATGCCTACTGAGAAACCATGAAGTAGCCTGTTTACATTTTTAATTTGAATTTGAAAATTTAGATCATGATCCAAAATACGTAACTTTTTCACTGTAGACCAACATTTCTATAATTTTTATCAAATTTACGATGCTGGTTATTTAATGTATGAAAGTACATTTCATGGAGATTTATTTACAAAAAAAATATATCAGAAAACTCTTGTACTTTTATTTAATATCATTTTTAATATGGTCAAGTTGAAAATTCTCAAAAGTTCATAAAAAAATTCATAACTCGGAAACCGTGAAAAATCGCATAACATACATGGGCGTGATTCGAATACCCCATGAGACGAGGGACCTGTTTTTTTCTTTTGGACGTCAATCGTCCGGCCACCCTGTATAATATAATGAATGGAATCAACTTGATAGGCGATCATCATATAATTTGATCCTGTATTCACAAGAAAATTGAATTACCACAAACGTGCAATAAATAGAGTTAACTTGATAGATCATCACGAAATTTGATCGGGTTCTTTACAAGAGAATAGAATCAAAACAAACTTACAACAAAAAGGGTTAACTTTATAGATCATCATGAAATAAATCTGGTACTTTAAAAGATAATGAATTATTACAAATGTGCAATAAATAGAGTTAACTTGATAATACATCATGAAAAAGGTTGGTCCATTTTATGAGATAAGGACGCAATTAACACGAACTTAAAATTATTAGAGTTAACTTGATGAATCATCATGGAATTTGATCGTATTCTTCAAATCTTTCAGAAGAGAATATACATACCACAAACATGCAATAAATAGAATTGAATTGAGAAGATCATCATGAAATTTGATCGTGTAATTCACAAGAGAATAGACGTGCAATAAATGAGAAGAAAATTATCTGAGCACATCGAAAATTGCACAGTTATTGGTGGGCATGACAAAAATGAGAAATTCTTAGAGGAAGTTGGGAAGAAGTTGTCGAGAATCGGAAGTTTTTCGGGGTTCATAGAACATGCAAATAATGACTGGAAGTTGAAAAATCACAATGGAAGAACAGCGAACTCACGAAAATTATATGTTTATTCTGAGGATCTTGAAAGGGCTGAACCAGCCCTCCTCGAACTTATAATTCGATTGAACGTTGAACAGGCAAATGGAATCCTTGGGCGAGTTTATTCAGTCACGACATGCTTCACAACCTTTTTTATCCTCGCCAGGAACCAGCAAAATAACACAAGTTTATAGTTCAAAGAACAGTATAACCCAATTTGCCAATTTAATGGAAGTTCTCGGGAATTCACCTGAACTTGTTGAGTCAAATTTGGATTTCTCTTTAAATAGCGAGTGAAGCACTATTTGTTCGGGTCTAGGAACAGGCCCATTTCAAGATTAGAAACTAGCCGGACATGATACAGGGAAGATATGTTCGTTTCTATCCGGCGGAATAAAAAAAACATAAAGTTTCAGCTCGAAATTGGAATGTAACATCTCTCTGAGAAATTAGATGTTCCCAAGTTTGGGCTGCTATCACACTCTATTTACCTTCGTCTGTCGTTGAAGTATTTGAACAGAAAACTTTTGTTGGGGCTTACAAGTCACTGCTCTCCTCAAGGAGTTTTGATTTTATCCAAACGGTTTTTCAATCTTGAAGAGGGTGTTTTCCAAGGTGTAGTATTTTTATTGACAGGTCGTAAAGCTTATCAAAATGGATCATTTCAACAAAAAGCGTTTATATGTACTATTCACATGCTTCGAGAAAATCAATTCCCTATTTTTCGTTTATCTCAAGAATTCTCAGTCCGAAATAAAATACAAATTGAATTCGTTATTACTGTCCAGCAGAATATTGAATCCGTACTAATATTATAAATGCGAAAGTAAGTCTGTCTGTCTGTCTGTTACTCTTTTACGCCTAAACGGCTGAACGGATTTTGATGAAATTTGGTATGGTGATAGATGATAACTTAGAAATGGTCATAGGCTATAAATAATCACGCCATCGTTCTTACGGGGTAGGCAGTAGGCAGATAAATAAATCGAGTTAGTGATTTTTAGTCGTTTTTGTTGGGACTTTTGCTCTTGCACGTCTAAACGGCTGAACAGATTTTGATGAAATTTTGTAAGGAAATAGATGGTTACCTAAAAACGGATATAAGATCAAAATGATTACGTCATCGTACTTAGGGGGTAGGAAGTAGGCAGAAAACTGAATTGAGTTAGTGATTTTTTATGGTTTTTACTGGGAGTTTTGCTTTTTCATGCCTAAACGGCTGAACGGATTTTAATGAAATTTAGTTAGGTGATAGATAGTAACCTAGAAAAGGATATGGGCTATTAATATTCATGCTATCGTACTTAAGGCGTAGGCAGTAGGCAGAAAACTAATTAAGTTAGTGATTTTTAATCGTTTGTTTCAAAAGTTTACCTCATTCACGCCTTAACGTCTGAACGGATTTTCATAAGACTTGGTTTATATAAAGATAGGATCCTAGGCACGGACACAGGCTACTTTTTACGGGAGGAAAATACCTCATTCCCGCGGAAATCTAGCGTGATCGTGTCAAGAAGCGCATGACGCCATAGGTACTGAAATGATTTTGATTTTTTTTAACTGAGTGTTACTAAGACTTCAAGTTAGTATTTGATCACTTTTCTAACTTAGAGGGTCGGTAGGCGCCATAATTTAGTACTTCCTACGCAGACGATGTTGCGGATGTCACACTGTCTAACATTGGGGGTTGGCAGGTAGGTAGTTAGTAGTATTTTAAACCGATTTACATTATTCACTTTTTATATTTACAAAGGAAACATTCGGAGCTATCCATTATGTACCTTAGGTTGCTTTTGAACAACTTTTGATGTGAAGTTGAGGACTGGAACACGATAGTGGGACATTGTTGCAGGGGGACTTACAGCCGGAAGAAAACAAAAAAACTTATGCGGACGAAGTCGCGGGTAAAAGCTAGTTGTTATATATTTCAGAGACATTAGATATAGAATTAGTATTTAACGCAACTGAATTCCTAATTAGCTCGATTCTCCTCTATTTTAATTCTTCACCACATAATTCATGCTTTTAGTGATCGATGAGACGAAATTCACGAAGATACAGTGAATAAATATGTTAATTGAAGCTAAGAGAGTTTGCACAATGGAGAGTGAGGCATGACAAGTCCTTGGTTTAGTCCGTCAAATTTATTGAATTAATAATATTGCGGAGACGAGCGAATATTTTTGAATAAATTACCTTTTCAAATTAATGTTTCGGTGGTATTTCTTTCTCGGAAATAATACCCATCCTCTTCAAGTGACGAAAGTATACAAGGTTGAATAATTTTCCGAGAAATCTGGTATCAGACAATTCTTCCGTAATTATTCCTAGTTCAAAATCAAATCTTATCGACTTGAAAGTTGAAACTTTGTCCTATGTGATGATTCTTCAGTTTTTGTGCTTGAATGACAAAAAAATATAATAAATCAGGTCCCAAAAATGATCCTTGATTCACTGCCACACCACTTCGAATCACAGTTTGAAAAAGCAGTCAACCATGTTCAGAAATTCAGATATTGGCCTTATCACCCTGTATAATCTGAATATTCATTTATAAACTCAACTGATTCGTAATGAAAGCTATAGGGGAAGAAGTTCCTTTCTTATTCAATTTTCGGAATAATACAATAAGGTCTCTTTCTCCACTTTCGAGTCTTTAAAGTTGATTTCACGGTGATAATCCGCTTAAAATTTACCCCTTCGAAGGAAAATGTTGAAGGTGATCGATACCACCCAAATCCTTAGAACCGAGGTGAATAAACATCCCCTTTAATTACGAAGGAAGAAAGTTCGCAAAATGGCGAATGCGCCGGGAAACTGTCGTCGGTATCTTCAAGACTGTTAAAACTAAGCAGCGGAGGGATGCTTAGGTCATCAGTGTCATCATTTAAAGGGATGATCCACGACGTTTTCGGTGCTGCGGGTCGGCCGCTTAACGGCAGAAGAAAACCTTAATAAAAACACGCCAAAGACGATAATATTAAGGACGCCATTCGCGTTCAGCGTAAAATTAATAATCCGCGGTTGTCGGCCGGAAACTTGCTACAAGTCAATTTCCACTGTCACGGGGGATTCTTTCGCTACGTATTATTTTGAATTGATGGCGTCTCAACGTTGTGATTCATTATTTAAAATTTTAATTGTTTAAAACGTTCGAAATTGAATTCGGACCACTCAAAGTTTCTCATTAGAAACACATCGACTGAAAACAACCATTTTCTTTCTTAATTGTGGACAACAGAAAGTAGTCGTTGGATCATTTGTCCTCTGTTATGAATACTGAAGGGTGCCACAAGGTTCCATATTGGGTACTACATAATACCTTCGACGAAGCGATTCAGGGAGATAGGTATGAATGTCCGAAGACAAGAACGTGGTAGACCACGGGTAACAACTGCCATTCAAGAACGTTTCTTGAGAGTTTCTTTGTCGAGACAACGGTTTGCAAACGCTCGCCTCCTTCAAAATCAGCTTGAGCAAACGTATGGGGTGTAAATTAGCACTCAGACAATAAAAAATCGCCTCAGAGAATATGATTTAAGGCCTCGTGTCGTGGCAAGAGGCCCAGATCCTACCCCAGCCAATCGAAGGGCGTGTTTGGATTTTGCGAGAGAGCATATCCATTGGGAAGAGGCTGATTGGGAAAAAGTTCTCTTCACAGATGAGTCTAGATTCTGCCTGTACCATTGTGATCGTCGTTCCTTTGTATACAGACGTCCACATGAAAGATATGCTCAGTGCAATTTCCTGAATACTACTGGTTTCGGGGGAGGATCGATTTTTGTATGGGGTGGAATATCTTTGACTGCTCGCACAGACCTAGTGGTCGTTGATAATGGAGCTATGAATGCTGATAGGTATATAGGAACATCCTTGAAGAGCATGTAGTGCCATTTGCCCCATACATTGGTGAAAATTTCATTTTTATGGACGATAATGCCAGACCCCATCGTGCGCGCGTCGTTCAGCAGTACCTTGAAGAGGTTGAAGTCTCTAGAATGGAATGTCCACCAAGAAGTCCAGATCTCAATACGATTGGGCAGGCTGAGAAGTTCAGAAAATCATCCAGCTTCTCTTAATGACTTAGGAATCCAACTATTGTGTATGTCCACCCTTCTTCCCGCGAAACTGCCGCTTTGGCACATTCCTCTTGGGTCAAATTGCGTGTTTAGAGTTGCATAGCGATCAAGTGTAGAAAATCAAATGAAAGAAAAATTATCGATCACTAGAATTGATCGAGAACAACTGATTTCATAATGGAACCAATACATTCAAAATCTGATAATCGTATCTTTTTTATTTTTGCTGGAAAAAACATCTGTATTGAAGAAAAACGTTGAAATTGGATAACACATGCATGCATAATTCTGATAAAATAATTATCATTGAGAACAACTCCAGTTGTAGAATAAATTTGAGATTTACATAATGTGCGTTAATTTTTTTGCGCAGTGTATATCAAGGGCACCGATTATTTCTTGAGAACTGTCACAAAAATGACTGACATTTCCATGTGAGTTGAACGTTGAGCAGAAGAACTGCAAATGATGGAAATAGCAGACATAATATACCAATCAACACTACCCCCTTCCCTTATTTTATCAAATATCGAATACCTCTCGATTGAATTTCCCGTCGAAGTTGCAGACTCTGGTTCAATGAATGGCATTCATTCATAAATCATCGATTTGCCAATATTCCCAGCAGTTCCTGCGGTACAAATTTCAGGCTACTTTTTTCTTCCTCCGCCATTTCAATCTTTCTTCCCGCTTGAAGGTTTATCAAAGGTCAGTGCTTCCAAATTGACTCGTCAAACGAAGTAAGAACAATCATATCGAACCCTTCTGCATCATCCAATAATTCTTCGGGGAAACCCCGAGCTGTTCCACCTTCAAGTTGCCCCTAATTTTCCCTTTTCCCTGAATATTCCACGACCTTCCTTGAGTGCCTGTGTTTGGTCACATCGCTGACAGCGAGAAGAATTAGCGCCCTTGGCGAAGGTTGTTAAAGGGATCAAATGAGGGCGCCCCTCCTCAAGGGCCAATGGTTCATTACAACGGATTTGGCGGTTTATGTTCATATGAACTCTCTTCGTAATTTTCGATTAGTATCGCTCGCGTGGATCCCGTTTCTTATGGCTTTCTACGACATGATTTATTTTGAGCTTCCTTTCCTTCCTTGGGGGTAGTTGGGATTAGGTGCAAAACGGTGTTCTTCATATTAATTCGGGAGGCAAACACTGTCTACCAATATTTGTTCGCGAATTCGCCCTGAATGACAAAAATTCCACAGGTGAACAAGATCTTTTTCAGCCCAATTGGCCACCCAGGGTGAACTGCTATTATCAGAAAAGTTAAATCTGAAAATTCGTTGTCGCCGTTTCTCGAAGATCGTGGAAGATATCAAAGAGCTTGCAAAAGAGCTTTGACTCCACGGATTTCCTTCATTCCTAGGCTTTTACACGCCAGGCGATTTTGTTGGGGTAATTTTTTATTCAGGAAATTTCTGAAGCTTTCACGGACCAATCTTGAGGCACCACTCTGGACTCTCATCTAAATCCAACACGTAAGATACGGCATCTGACTTTTCGACAACACCTTCAACCCTTGGGGAGTTTAGAAGTGACTCATCATAAAGGAATTTCTCGACTTCTTTGGTTCTTTTCAAATTCTCCGCCAGTACTGCTTCTGCCAATGGATGAAAGTTCTTGAAAGATAGGTTTAAACTTGTGTTTGAACTGTACTTTTCGCTGTTGAAACTTGAGGACATATACTGCTCGCTCTTGTTGCCGATTTCATCGTTGGTCTGTTCCAAGATCTTGGTTATAATTTTTTTTCTGAGCAGATTGTAGATTGTTGCAATGCACTGCAATCTTAGTTCTATTGTGGTTTTTTAATCTGGGTTCCCGGCCATTCGGGAATCGAACAGAGACGCCAATACACTTGCCAAAGAGGGCACACGAATGTCACTCATTGGCCCAGAATCTTTCTGTGTTGTATGTAAATTCACCTATAAAAAGGAGTTTCTGGAGAAGAAGAAAGCCGAGAGGAAAAGACTCTGGAGGAATATCCCAGGGATATATCATTCCACATTTTGAAACAGATGATCCAAAAGATATCTGGAGCTTAGTAAGAAACAATCACCGCATGTTATGCACTGGTTGTATACTGCCGTGGTGAGGCCTATCCTAACCTATGCCCCTATGGTGTGGTGCCCTTCTATGGAGAGGGCCGTCAACCAGAACATTATGACTAAATGCCAGAGGAAAGCTTGTTTAAGTATTACAGGCGCTCTGAGGTCTACCCCTACAGCAGCGATGGAATGTTGGGCTCTCCCTCCTTTGCACCTAGTTGTGAAGGAGGTGGCTATGAAGACAGCTCTAGGAATCTGGGAAACGGGGACAATGGCGCGATGGAGGACTCTTCACTGGGCACGCAAGGGCCCTCAAAATGGTTAAGGATGCTCACGCTCCCCTTCTCCAAGGAGGTGACCGCGCGGGCACTAAGTCCTACTTCGACGAACCCTACAGGGTAATTGTTCCCGACAGAGACCTATGGTCTTCATCAAACAGGCTTCTTAGTGCAGAGGGTCCCACCTGGTTCACTGATGGCTCTGTCACAGCAACAGGGTCTGATGCCGGAATCGTGGGTCCTCGCTTCAAACAGGCTCTGGGGAAGGACTGTTCCATTGTGCAGGCTGAGCTATTTGCGGTTCTTGCATGCGCACTAGAAAATATTCGCAGGGGATACTCTGGCCAGCACATTTACATATGTTGCGACAGCCAGGGAACTCTGAAATCTCTATCCGATGTTAGAGTTGATTCTCTTTTGGTAGAAGAATGCAGGAAAGCTCTGCGTGGGCTGGGCTCTGATAACTTTTTGAAAGTAATCTGGTGTCCGGCTCACGCGGATATACCTGGTAACGTTAAGGCAGATGAACTGGCTAGGCGGGGAGCCGGATTAGCATTTGTTGGTCCGGAGCCTGCGCTGCCAATCTGTCTCATATCTGTCAGAAGTTTCTTCAGGAACTGGCTGAACAGGGAATTTTCCTCGGAATGGAGCGCAGGGGTGGGCCTGAGGTGGTCGAGAATTCTCATTGAGAGACCGTCCTCGCGATCTGAGGTCAATAGGCTTCTGTTGCTGGAGAGGAAACAACTCGGTCTCGGGTCTGGTGTCTGGTGCATTGACTGGTCACCTGTTTAACAGCATTTGAAGAGAATGGGATTGACGAGCTGCTCCCTATGCCGGTGGTGCAGGAGTACTGATGAAACGGTTGAGCATATTTGTTCAACTGTGGGAACCTTAATGAGTTAAGGTCAACACACCTAGGAAATCCAACACCTTCTATCCCTATGGTGAGAGGGACCACTCCTGGCAGGCTCGCGACATTTCTGTCTTCGTGTCTGAGGAGCTGAGTCTCTATAGAACGATGCGGGTGAACAATGGCCACTAGGCCTCAGTTCGGCCGGAAAGGCACCGCACAGATAAGAAGAAGAAACAATCACACCCCCTCACTGGCTTTCTTACAGGACACTGTTGCCTCAGGAGGCACCTCAAGGTTCTGTGGGAAGGAGGAAGAAATCCCCATTCACCTAGTCACGGAATGCTTTGGCATTGCAGTATCAAAGAGGGCTTCAAGACGGCTAAATTCGCGTTTTTTATAATACATCTGTCAAAGACATTCTTTGCACAGGTTTGCGACAGCGACGCATTTTATAACCAAGTTAACAAAAGTTTCCTCCTTATCCCTGTAGAATTTACACTCCTAGGATTCTGTGAGGCCAATATTTCATATGATTCCTGAGGAGACAAGGTCTTGTTAGAACCAGTGAGGAGGATTGACTCATTCTTACTGAGATCCAAACCTCATTGCCCTTATCTAATCTAATTCAAAATGGTCCTTTTGATACTCAGTATATGTATTTGGTATGTTCGAAGGTTTCTATCAGGACTTTCTTAATTTTTTTGCATTTTTCAGAGAACATGTATAAATAAGGGTCCTGCTCGCGTTCTTTCAACCAATTAAAGAGAAGTTTCATTTTGGCTGTTCTGCTTGGCGCTACCTATCAATCATTTAAGTTGATGGGGGCAAACCTCCTTCGACTGAAATTTCCCGAACAAAACTTTGCTAACCAGGAAAATAAATCTCGTTTTCGTTGATGATGATTTTCTTTTTATGGTCCATTATGCTAGAAATAGCATATTACATCGTCACAAACAATAAGCTGCAGGAAATGTTCGTCGACATCATTTTAGCCATGACGACGTTGAATTTTCATGGACTGGTACGAATTTCACGCTGGATTTTCTTCGCAATTCATTCGTGAAAATGAAATCCAATTTGGAATGACTGTAGAAACTATTCAGTAAGGCGTCATTTACTAAAGAATAAAGATTTGGTGCAATATGTTCCCAGGAAAATTATCAGGAATAACTCCTGCGAACTTGGAAGAAGCAAATTGAAGAATTAGATCAAATAGATCAAAAAAATAAATCATAGAGGAGGTTTTACCTATCAACTTTAGTAGCAATGTGTGGATTAATAAAGGTTTTACTTCGGATTTCGTACAAAATAAGGACTACATTATTCAACAAGGATTTGAAGCAAGTTCCCAATCATTGTCAGGTTTGTTAAACAAAGATAGCTTCAATCGAATTCTTTTCGATTTTGATAGGTAATTTCGTAGCCTTATTTCATGAACTGCCTCTGAAAATTTTATTATAGAGGGTGTTTCAAAGTTTGCGTTCTTTTAAGATAAATAACAAATGAACACGCAATGAAATCATCTGGCTATTTTGACATTTGAGAAGTTTGATGTAGGAGATTGATAAAAACGGTTTCTTACACTATACAACAATGCTTTCAAATTTTTCTGAAAGCACTATTGGTCATAGCGGTCCTTCACAAGAAAACATCGATTGGATTCATGAAAAACACGTTCACAACAATTTGGACTTAGTGGGTCCACAATATGACGTAATTTACACAATTTTTCTGCTCTGAAACCGTATAAGGTTCACATAGCACAGGAACTAAAGCCATTTGTGAGTTAGAGTCTCAATTATATCCAAATGTCTTTGAAAATTTTAACAAAAGAGTGAGCTTCTGTAGAGTTGCAAGATGAGGTCATTTGGCAGATATTATTTTTCGTACATAAATTTCATAACTGATACTTCAATTACCAAATTTTCAAAAATGAATGAAAACTACGTGTTCTATACAGGGTGTCCCGTAATTAGACCGACAAACTTCTAGTGGACATTAAAGATCGTATTTAGACAGATTCGACCCAAATCATATAATGCAAAATTGCTTCCTTAAAGAGCTAGCGCCCTTTGAAGATGACGTCCTGTCCACACTTTTTGCCACATATTCGCAAAACGAAGTCACATAAAGTGCTGAAAGTTTACACATTGGCTAATATCCAAAATACGCATCGATTAGATTGAGTGCATTCCTTTCATGTCAAGCACAATCGTATCATTTGGGGAGGGGCGAATGGTATTTTTAGTTGAAACTTTTTTAACTTTCATTATTTCGCGAGAGTTACATCATATTTATAAACTCTGATGTCTTTTCTTGAAAAAAGATGCTCTTGTAAAATAACGCCCAGATGCACCATTTCTGAAAAAAATAGATTTGAAGTTTTTTCTCTTTTCACTAAGTACTCAATCTTCACATAATAAAAATTTTAAAAATGCAGCATCTGGGCGTTATTATACAAGAGCATCCTAAAAATACCCTTCGACACAACAACCCCTCCCCCCCCAAATGATACGATTGTGCTTGACATGAAAGATATTCACTCAATCTAATGGATGCGTATTTTTGATACTAGCCAATGTGTAAACTTTCAGCACTTATGTGACTCCGTTTTGAGAATATGTGGCAAAAAGTGTGGACAGGACGTCATCTTCAAAGGTCACTAGCTCCTTAACGAAGCAATTTTGCATTATGTGATTTGGGTCGAATCTGTCTAAAATACGATCTATAATGTCCACTAGAAGTTTGTCGGTCTAATTACGGGACACGCTGTATATTCTCTAAAAAAACGCAAAAACTGAGACACTAATTCGAAAGTAATTTTCCTGTGAATACCCTATTACAACATTTCGTTTCTTCCTGTATTTTCATTTCTCCCCCTAAGGTCCTATCATCAGGATGCTTATTCAACACATCCTGATTTGGAGATATCGATCACCCCTAACGTCTAATTTTAGTCTGAAAGATTCAACCCCAGTGCTGTATTCTTGAAGAACTCGACATCTCCCCTTTTTTCAATTGACTTTTAATTAGACTTGAATTTAAGTTCGGTAACCTCGAAGTTCCAAAAAAAATGTTCATCGGATATCCGAAACGTTGTTTATCTCTGAAACTTCTACCCTTCATTAAGGGATTAAATTGGGACCACTCACTTTATTACGAGAAGATATTCTTGATAAATTCTCTGATGAAAAAGTCGAGATGTCAGAAATCTTCAATGCTGGTTCATGTTGAAGAAATGATCATTTACTTGTGTACCTGTAACTTTGCTATGACAGATTGAAGTCTTTAGTTTCATATTTCACCAGGCATTTTCATAACTCAAGAAGTGATGATCATGAAAGATGGTTTAATGCGTGAAAATTCAAGTTCCGTTCGTTCTGGATAATTTCACCATTACTAGAGATAGATCTAGAGAGTCTGTAGCTATAGAGCTGTAAGATATATATTGGCAAATTTTTTGAAATTGGGATCTCTCCCTTCAGTAGACATTCAAGGGTAACGATTGAAATATATTCTGGGAAGATTCTGCATTCTGGCCTTTCAGAGAAAATAAGAAGAATTGGTTCCAAATTTAACATAAGAACTGTTCTCAAAACACAAAATGATGTGAGATCCATTCTAACCAGAACGAAACCAATGAATGACACACAAAAATCAAAAAGTTGTGTTTACAATATTCCCTGTATATGTGGAAAATCTTATACAGGAGAGACATCAAGACCTTTAGAGATAAGAAAACTGGAACGTAAGAACAACATCAAAAATAGAGAAATTACAAGATCACAAATAGCTGATCATGTATGTTCAAATAGCGGAGCTCATATGATGAACTGGAACAACACAAAGATTTTAATGAAAGAACCTGATAATTATAAAAGAAAAGTTAAGGAATCCACATGTATTTTATTAGATGAAGTAGATAATTTGGCCAATTGTTTTGTTGGAATAGATCGTATTTGGATTGATTTATTGAAAAAAGGAATGACATCAGGAAATTTCAAAACTAAATAAATCAATATCTCTATGGGTTGACAACTTTCAATGTCAATTAGACTGCAAATGAAAAAACACACGATTCTGAAGATTTTACAAGTTTTTCTGAAGAAGGTATCTGATATAGACACCGAAACGTTACATCGTTCTTTTTGTTCATTTCCTTTTTCAGTTTTACAGTTAGACAACAATTTCTTCAAAACCAATAGTAGGAGAGCTGGCACCAATTTTAGGGTAGGTATTTGAGGCAAGCTGAAAACTTGTCAGATACCTCTCCTATTATATTCCAACTCGGGATTGCAGACCTGGCTGGTGAGTAGCGGGGCTAAATCAACCCCTACATTTTTAATGGCCTGGCAGGTAGAAAGCCCTACCGAAATGATCTGTCTTTTTGGGAATCTTATTTTTGAGATATAAATAACACTTCATAAAAATTTCAAGCTGCCTCAAAAACATTTTTTATAATTTTTTAATTTTTTAATTTTATATTTTTGCACGCGTCTGGCAATGTTAAAACCCCGATTAAATTATCTGGCTTATTTTTTTTAGTATTTATAAAGCATTACACTGCAACATATATAAATTGCGTATTGCCTCAAATATACTTTTGGAAAAAAAATAAAAAAAATGTAGGGGTTGATTTAGCCCCGCTATTCACCAGCCAGGTCTGCAATCCCGAGTTGGGATATAATAGGAGAGGTATCTGACAAGTTTTCAGCTTGCCTCAAATACCTACCCTAAAATTCGCGCCAGCTCTCGGACTACAATTTGCTCCTGACGAATAAGTGCAAAGATTTTCGCAGGAGCACTTCATCTTAATTGAAATTGTTTTATTATTTCTGTTTCAGAGACTGGGAGTGAAAACCTATAAAGTTTTTCAGAAATTCAAGGGTGTCTTCCATGTTTTCTGTTTTTCACTGTAGCGGATTCTAGATGTCTCTATCTATACAGATGATCTAAGAGTACCCAAAGTATATGATTATCAAATACCCTGCATAGTGTAAAACAATAACTATGCTTATCGCGACCTGAAAGTATAATCCATAAGACCAAAAAAAAGAATACTCTATTGTAATTCTTTCCTAGATACATGTAGATTGTAGCTATAATAGGAAAAATGACTGAGTTCAACCATTCCAAACAGCGCAGAAATTTTGACATATATCATTTTATGTTCTGATATACTTCGTTCTCGTGAGAATCAACCATAAAGCGTTATTTCGTTTGCACAACGCATATCCGTGAAAGAAAAATGTGCCTCATCTAAAATGAGACCTCTATCGATCACTACACATATTAAACCTGTTATTTGCCTAATTCCAGACCCGCTGAACTCTAAGAATACCCTATCCAATTTTTCCAGCGCCAAATGAGCTTTTTATTCATACACTGGGCAGAGTTAGAAAAAAATCCAGTTATTTTCTTCGCCGGCGAATGAATTTGTTGTGCAGGAATTAAAAAAAAGGGAGGCGGTAAAAGAGCTGAATGCAAATTAAAGTCATATCAGTATGGAGCGAGCCATGTCGAGTCTTTTAGGGTGAAGTCCGTCTCTTTATATCCACTTCTAAATCCCTTCAGTGATGAGTGGCGGGTCCTGTCTGGCTATATGGCTTCACAACAGTCTTTACGAACACATTCCGTAGGAGGTAACGCGCTCGTCTCATCAAAAATGTAGTGTTATCCGTATGGATGTGATGAATTCGAATCCCCCTTTTCAGAATAGGTGTTCCTCCTCTCATCCTCTATTCTTCCAGATCGAAAAATCGCCAGCCTGGAACGGCGATAACAGAGGGGGATGAAGTTGGATTCGAGCGCGGTCCCAGATTGACGTCGATATTTTTCTTCAGCGCATCCCGTGAAACAACCTTCTGAAGAACGAATTCAGAGAAAATGTTCCAATTCGATATATTTATAAGATGGAAACGAAAGGTGGTTCAGTTTTTGTATATCAACATATTGTTAATGCTGATGCTACTATCCATACTAATATTATAAATGCGAAAGTAACTCTGTCTGTCTGTCTGTTACTCTTTCACGCCTTAACGGCAGAACGGATTTTGATGAAATTTGGTATGGTGATAGATGATAACCTAGAAATGGTCATAGGCTATAAAACAATCACGCCATCGTTCTAAGGGGGTAGGCAGATAACTAAATTGAGTTAGTGATTTTTAGTCGTTTTTGTTGGGACTTTGCTCTTACACTTCTAAACGGCTGAACAGATTCTGATGAAATTAGTAAGGTAATAGATGGTTACCTAAAAACGGAAATAAGATCAAAATGATCACGTCATCGTACTTAGGGGGTAGGAAGTAGGCAGAAAACTGAATTGAGTTAGTGATTTTTTTATGGTTTTTGCTGGGAGTTTTGCTCTATCATGCCTAAACGGCTGAACGGATTTTGATGAAATTTAGTTAGGTGATAGATAGTAACCTAGAAAAGGATATGCGCTATTAATATTCATGCTATCAGACTTAAGGCGTAGGCAGTAGGCAGAAAACTAATTAAGTTAGTGATTTTTAATCGTTTGTTTTAAAAGTTTACCTCATTCACGCGCCGTAACGGATTTTTATAAGACTTGGTTAATATAAAGATAGGATCCTAGGCACGGACACAGGCTACTTTTTACGGCGGGAAAATACCTCATTCCCGCGGAAATCTAGCGTGATCATGTCCCAAGGTCAACGTTCTCTCTGGTGACCTGAGAAAGCCGTGTTTTTTTTCCCTTGGGCAGTTATATGTTGGCTTCTCTCGGTTTAGAACTCCTGATAGAGAATATATTTTGCTACCAAATGATAACATTACATCCAATATAGTTTACAGAGAAGTTTTGAACGATTAAAATTATCATTAAAAACTTACTTATCCCGTGACTTGGTCCTCATGGAATTCGTCTATCGCAAATCCCTCAAATGTTTTTTCTTTCAGACAGAGTTACTTTCGAATTTTGTATTAGCATGCAAATACCAACTGAACCTGCGTATAACCCCCTTTTTTGGCAGTTAGAAATCAAAACATAACACTCTGTACTAAAGAAGGATTATTAACATTAGGCCCAACGGAGTGGGCACGGGTCAGCTGGTTTAGAATAAAAATCAATCAATACAGGATACGTCGCGATCAATGGAATAACAAATTTTTTACACAGGTAGAATAATCAATAAAACGCTATGTTAAGAGTTTTCCAAAAAGAGGTATTATTTTGAATAGCCTGCTATTTCGGTAGATGTCACGTTTGAAGCTGCCATTTTTTGACATTTGACAAGTAAACCTACGCCATTATTAAAAATGGAATGATACGAGCTTCAAAAACGCATTGAAATTATTAAAATTTACTATAAAATGGTGAAAATTTGGCAGAGACTGTTCGTAAAACTCGAACATTTTTGGGTCGTCGTGAAGCACCTTGTCGGACCGCAATAAAGAAATTGGTGGAAAAATTCGAGCTGTTTGGACAGGTTAGTGATGTGTAGAATGAAACCCGTGAACTTCGCTCAAGAACAGCTGAGAATACTGCAGCTGTAGCCGAAAGTGTTGAAGAAAACCCAGGTTTGTCCATCCCTCGTCTTTCTTTGGAATTAGGCATTCCATAAACGTCATTACACCGTATTTTGCATAAAGATTTGGGTCCTAAGACTTATGAAGTTCAGTTAACACAAGAACTCAAGCCAGCCGATCATCAACAACAAGACCATTGATCTTCTGCGGGAAAAGTTTCCAGACCGTGTTATATCTCTCGAAGAGGGGATCACAATTGGCCACCAAGATCTTCTGATTTAACACCTTGCGACTTCTTCCTTTGGGGCCACGTGAAAGAGAAGGTCTACGCCAATAGCCCAGCGTCGATTCAATGCCTCAAAGATGGAATTCGTGAGGCTATTTAATTAAAAGGATATAGTCCTTTAAGCGTGGTCGTGGTGCTCATTTGCCTGATGTTATTTTCCACTATTAATGCCATAGCTTCTTCTTTATATAACATAAACATCCGATCATTTATATTGAAAAATGGCATTTCTCTTTGAATATCAAAATAACACCTCTTATTGGAAAACCTTTTATAAAGGGGATTATGCTGGAATATTTCAATAAAAATACCACCAATTCAGGTCATTACTTTCTGAAAATACCTCAAACTTTCCTGTCATGCATAACCGAGTAAACAGCAAGAAATAACGATGAATCGGACATTGTTCTCGGAATTCCTCGGTCACATATCCTACCTCACGCAGCAAAGGGTAAGGTCGATCCTTTGAAACCTCCCTACGGAGATGAAAGGGAAAAGATATGTACAAAGTTAGCCTGCAAAGTTCGCAAAAAAACGGGACCACATGGGCGCCGAGATACCTCTTCAAGAGAACTTGGCAAAGTTTCCCGTACGAGGTTTCTATATAATTACCAGAGAATCCTTTGAATCGATGTAACAAGTTCTTGTTTGCGATTTCATATTAAGTGGAAGTTCATCATTTCAGAGCCACGTGACTGCAGTCTGAAATGTTTCCCCTAGGTCGTCTCGCAAATTCAATATCTTTCCGACAATAATCAACCGTTACAACTTGAAAATATGATGGAATTAATTAAACAGAGATACGGAAGGAATTGAGAGAGGAATTCCCGATGAAAATATCTCTTCCTTCATTTGCATTCGTTTAATCGTTAGAGATTCAACGTTGCAACGAAACAATTCGATAATGTTTTCATTCATTAGTTTGTGTCGTATTCAGACTAGACATCGTCCGGTTACTGGTTTGCTTGGTTTATATAATCACGTTTCGTTCAAATTTAACAAAGTATACTTCAATTTGGGCAAAGTTCCGGTTGTCGTTTTGATACTCCAACAGAATGTATATTGAATACTAGCGACCCGCCCCGGCTTCGCACGGCAATTCGATCCAAGTAAAACTGTTAAATAAAGACAGTTGCATCAAAATTTTATCATAAATTCCCTAGATTATGGTGCCTACCGACCCTCTGAGTTAGAAAAGTGATCAAATACTAACTTGAAGTCTTAGTAACACTCAGTTAAAAAAAAATCAAAATCATTTCAGTAGCTATGGCGTCATGCGCTTCTTGACACGATCACGCTAGATTTCCGGGGGAATGAGGTAAACTTTCAAAACAAACGATTAAAAATCACTAACTTAATTAGTTTTCTGCCTACGCCTTAAGTACGATGGCATGAATATTAATAGCCCATATCCTTTTCTAGGTTACTATCTATCACCTAACTAAGTTTCATCAAAATCCGTTCAGCCGTTTAGGCATGATAGAGCAAAACTCCCAGCAAAAACTATAAAAAAATCACTAACTCAATTCAATTTCCTGCCTACTTCCTACCCCCTAAGTACGATGACGTGATCATTTTGATCTTATATCCATTTTTAGGTAACCATCTATTACCTTACTAAGTTTCATCAAAATCTCTTCAGCCGTTTAGACGTGAAAGAGCAAAAGTCCCAACAAAAACGACTCGAAATCACTAACTCAATTTAGTTATCTGCCTACTTTCCACCCCCTAAGAACGATGGCGTGATTATTTATAGCCTATGACCATTTCTAGGTTTTCATCTATCACCATACCAAATTTCATTAAAATCCGTTCAGCCGTTTAGACGTGAAAGAGTAACAGACAGACAGACAGAGTTACTTTCGCATTTATAATATTAGTATGGATTTGTTCAAGATGTTTTCATTGTCAGCAGTTACATATTATCGTATTCCACCGTGTTTTTCGCTAGTTTACAGAATAACTAATATTTTTGAACATCTCTGGCAGAAATTTCTGGGTAGAGAAACCGTTTGGCAATACTCCTTTTCAATTTTTACGATATTCAGGTACCAACCTGTTAGATTTGGAGATGATATGATTATAATGAAGATTAAAAATCACTAATGAGTCTCGAATTAAAAACATCATGTGAGTACGAAAAATGTATTTGATAATATTTGATTTCGGAATAATTTGTTGATTCATGTCTAGAGTTTTTGAAACAAAAAGGATATATCGAAATATTTTGATATCTAAAGATATTATAATGAGGATGGTGCAGAATAATGTATAAAATGTAATGCATTTTTAATGTTTCACCGTTTTGTTTCGGTCGCACATGTGAGCTAAAAGTCGAAATTGACCATTGAAAGCTTTTAGTTCCTCGTCCGATGATAATTAAACTAAAAGTCAATATTTTCATACATGCATTCAACCGGAAAATTGTTATAAAATATTTCGTACTTTTCCAGAAGGCCATAAAAAACTCACATATGAAATTGACCCATATCATTCACAGAAATTTTTCGAAACTATCATCATTTGACATTACCCTCACAATACACCAATCTTTTTAAATGTCAACTAATTCGCTTTTTGAAAGATTAAGCGGCATTGTTCAAGTTTATCGACATAAACTGAGGATCTCTAAAGCCCTTGAGAGTGAGCCCTCTACTTTACAGACAAAAGTAGCTCAGGAGTGTCTTAAAATGAACCTCAAGGGGGGCACGTCTACATAAAGGCAATAAAGTGACTCTACCAAGAGTGCCAGTGCATTTTAGTCTTGAAGGAAATGAAAAATCCGATGAACTTGCAAATAGTGCATCAAAGTAAACACCAGCTGGACTTCAAACTTTCTGTGGTCTTAGAAAAGACCAACGTAAGGCAGCGGTGCAGCAATAGGGGTTGAATTACAGAATAACTCTCTGGAGAAACACTCCTGGACTACCTCAAATCATAGCAATTGAAAGATGTCCAGATATAAATCTAGAAAGAAACTATCAGAAGTGCCATACACTCAGATAGTCAAGCTGCTATTAAAGCAGTGAGCTCCTACGTCATCGACTCAAAGATGATATGGGAGTGCCGGAACAAACTCAATGAGGTAGGCAAGAAAAAAAAAGGGCGCACGAATGTCACTCATTGGCCCAGAACCCTTCTGTGGTATATCTAAATGTACCTATAAGAAGGAGTTTCTGGAGAAGGAGAAAGCCGAGAGGGAAAATCTCTGACGGAATCTCCCAGGGATGGATCATTCCACTAAGTTCCTTCGGAACTTTGAAACACCAAGATCCAAAAGACATCTGCAGGATCTCAGTAAGAAACATTACACCTCCTCACTGGATTTCTTACAGGACTCTGTCGCCTCAAGAAGCGCCTGTTGAGGATGGGATTATCGGACACTGACGAGTGTAGGTTCTGTGAGGAGGTGGAAGAAACCCCCATTCACCTAGTCACGGAATGCTTTGGTATAGCAAGCCTAAGATAGAATGCCTTGGGCGATAACTTGTAAGAGTGAGGAACTAGCCTCGTTGAAGCCTTCACAGATATTGGATTTTATCAGATCTCTGGAAATGAAAGGCGAACTGTGAGGGTATGATCCGAACAGCTCTGTAAGGGGGCAAAATAGACCTTGAGGTCACAGTGAACTGTAACCCCTTTTTAAACCAAACTAAACTAAACTACTCAAGACAAAAAACCTATACTAGAAAGCTCCTGAAGCTGTCATGAGCTGTGCTTTGGATGATTGTGGTACTGCTAGCGAGGCACTGTATCAAGAAGTCAGTAGATGATATTTGGTATGCAAGTGTCCACAGCTGACTGATCTAAGAACCATTTATATAGGAAAACCGGTCCTGGACACCCAATAGGTAACGGCCAAGACTTCTAGGAAGGTTGTCGGTTTTGACAACACCATTGACGACCCTCTTGGGTTTCCATGAATAAGTAGGGTAGAGAACTTAAGGTTTATACGGTTGCAGTTCCCAAAATGCTAACCTAGTCATGACGAACCTGATTCTAATAATAATAATCACCTGTCAGGAAGGAAGAATCATTCCGGAAAACCTCCTGTATCCATCGTTTCGTTTATAAACGAAATATATGCGAACAACACTTGACACTCACCTTACACGTGAAATTTCGGTCCCAAAATCCCTGGGCGTCATCCAGTCAGCCATACATGCTACGACCTCCTTAATAATGCATGTTTTCCAAAATGAAAAGCACAAACTTATCTTCGAAATGAACACACGATTCTGGCGAGGCAAATATTTCATCTGAAACAAATTACAAGCTGAAGTGTTCAGGCCAAGTCAAAACAAAGAAGAAAAAAATCCGTATCTGATTTATCAGATTCATCTGCACAACGTTCGTGTTGCCGTATATATCTAGGGCTCATATTACGTGCCAGAATGTCTCGCTCTTTTGATGCAGCGAACGCGTAGCTCTTCGCGCCATACACGCTCGCAGAGACAGCCATATTAGAGACGTTGCAGATTCCTGTAGACATGGTCTGTCACTCATCGCGGTGCCACGTTCGGAAATGGATACAAAGGGTGTACTTTCCGTTTAATAACTGGATGAAACCCCCTTTATTGTTGACTGTACAATCGTGCTTGAATCACCGCTTATTTAGGTTTCATACTCTGGGTCATTGTTTCATCCGTACAGGGTGGGTTCGAATGCTTTCCATCAAATAAATGATATGACTATGTTTTTCGAGTTGGGTGTTTTTTACATGCGTTAGAACTCGTAAAAAGAGATATTCTAGCCTGGATAAAATATGCAATATGAAGATCATAATATAACTCCTCCGTTTATTTTCGTTTGATGTAAATCAACAATGGAAGATGAAGATCATATGGTAGGTATGGTTCACTTACTTTTCAGCACATAAATATCTTTGTTTCATCTTTAATTGGTAGAAGAAATTGAAAAAACCTGGCAAATGGTGACCATTATTGTCAATACACTACGTTGATCGATTTCTAAAATGACGGACAACTCATTCCAGCATTTTGTTGTGTATGATAGCCAAACGAACGTTATTCGAGTGGGCCAGAGTTCTGAGAAGATCGTTTTTAACGGGCAATTTTAAAGATCTCCATAAATAAATTGCAGCAGGCTAGTTATATATTGTTTATAGTTTGAAAAGGAGTTACAGTTCACTGCGACCTCAAGATCTATTGTGCCCCCTTAAAGATCTGATGAAATCCAGTATCTGTGAAGGCTCCAACGACGCTAGTTCCTCACTCTTACAAGTTTCTCGCCCAAGGGATTCTCTCCCCTAGGCTCGCAATGCCAAAGCATTCCGTAACTAGGTGAATGGGGGTTTCTTCCTTTTCCCCACAGAACCTACATTCGTCAGTGTTCGACAATCCCATCCCCAACAGGTGCTTACTAAAGCGACAATGTCCTGTAAGAAAGCCAGTGAGGAGGTGTAATTATTTCTTACCAAGATCCAGATATCTTTTGGATCTTGCTGTTCAAAAGTTCCGAAGGAACTTAGTGGAATGATCCATCCCCGGGAGATTCCGCCAGAGTTTTTCTCTCTCGGCTTTCTCTTTCTCCAGAAACTCCTTTTTATAGGTACATTCACCTACCCAGAAGAGTTCTGGGCCAATGAGTGACATTCTTCTTGCCTCCCTCATTGAGTTTGTTCCGGCACTCCCAGATCATCTTTGAATATATGACGTAGGAGCTCAGTACTTTAATAGCCGCTTGACTATCTGAGTGTATAGCTATTTCACACTTCTGATAGATTCTTTCCAAATTTATATCTAGACATCTTTCAATAGCTAAGATTTCCGCTTGAAAGACGCTCATGCAGAATTCAAGCGACAGTGCGCACTTGGTACTTCGCCCGTATATCCCAGCGCCAGCTCCTGTAGAGATTTTGGAAGCATCTGTAACCATTTTACGGTATTTTTAGTCACAAATGATGTACACCATTTGACAGTTCTTTTGTTATTACCTTTACTCAGTTGTACGAATTCAAGAAACTTTTTATAGACATCGAAAAATCGGATCTTGAAAATCAACACAAAATTCTTACTTTGTGTTCGAATATAAAATTCATTGTTCTTAATATTAAATACGATTTTTCACGATGAATTCATTTCTGTGTTCAAATCATGAAATTATCCTTCATATTCTGATTGATTTCGTTTTCATATTACGTTGTCAAATGTCAATCTTCAAATCACGCAATTCAATCTACATGTTCGATTTCCGTTAGAATCCATATTGCCATGATAAATACCAAAGTTTAAATCACCTAATTTATTCATTTTATTTGATTTTTTCGAGTGCCGACGTTTGTGTATCAAGTGGGACCTAATCGACAATTATCGACACGAAACTCCAAATTACAGACATTTGATGGACTCCAAAGGTATTTCCGTTGAAATATTAATCCTTGATGTCGTACTATTGATCAGAGTCACCTCACCGTGTTATCAAATAATAATTATACGGTCAATAAATTGATTGAAACTAGAATCCGAACCTGGGCATTTCGATACTTTTGATGCCGCAAAGATATTTATTTTTTCAATATTAATAAGTGAGGGTGATGAATTATTAATGCCCTTTCCGAAGGGTAGCGTTTCTTTTGTTCTCGGGTCATCGCCAAACAAAAAAGTTTTTCTTTCAAGGGAGAGTCGGAAAAACCATCAGACCAACTTCAATGAAAGAATTTCTTTAAGAATCTTCTGTACATTATTAATGAACATATCAACTGAAATCAACAGCATTCATTTAATTCAATTCATTTTCCCTTTCGGTGGGTAAAGATAATGATCAGAGTATTTTGTGAGTCGCTTATGTGCCTGAAACTTGGCCTTTGTCCTCAACAAGAAGCTCCTACCTATAAACTGGGTAAGACACATGAAGATATTGAATCAAATGAATTCAACCTTCTTGGTAAAACCAAAGAATATTATGCCACCCATCTTCGATTTCGAAACGCCCTGTAAAACAGTCATAGCTGACTGTCCTAGTGAGTTTCAAAAATAGCTTGGATAAAAGTCCATCCATATGGTTTACCGATGAATCAAAATCAAAGAGAGGCATTGGCATTGGGTTATATGCACCTAAACTGAGGATCTCTACAGCTCTTGTGAGTGAGCCCTCAATTTTACAGATAGAGATACTGGCTATGTACATATTCACTCAGGAGTGTATAAAATTAACCTCAAGGGGGAGCATGTCTACATCACTATGGACAACCAAGGCAAGCTGAGATCCTTGGAATCGCACTGCCAGGGGTCTCTGCTGACCTGGGAGTGCCTTCACACCATAAAGCAACTAGCAAGAGGCAATAAAGTGAATCTACTTTAGGTACCAGGGCATTGTGGTGTTGAAGGAAATTAAAAAACCGTTGAACTTGCAAAAAGTGCATCAAGGTTAACACATGCTGTACTTGAGGCTTCCTGTGAGATTAAAATAACAGAATAACCCTCTAGAGAAATACTCTTGGACTCAGTCAGGCCTAAAATTTTGAGATGATTTCACCTACCTACACCAGAAAGCTTCTGAAGCTGTCACGAGCTGACCACCGGATTAACACTGACGGGAATAGGAAAATAAGCAGATAAGATTTGCAGCCTCTGTGGATCAGTAGCAGAATCAGCTGGACAAATGGTATGCAAGTGTCCAGAGCTGGCTTACCTAAGAAGAATTCTCATGGGAAAATCGGTCCTGGACACCCAAGAGGTAACGGCCAAGGCTTCTAAGGAGGTTGTCGGTTTTATCAACACCATAGACGATCTCCTTGAGGTTTCATGAACGAGAAGGGAAAAGAACAAAAGATCTATATGCTCGCAGTTCTTCGAAGGTTAACCTTGTCATAACGAGACCTAAATGACAATAAGAAAAGGCTTTTCCTTTCTTTGATTTCAGTACAAAATAGACTTGAGAATTCACTTGTGTCCTCTACAAACACTGAACGTTGATTTCGCTATCTAGTATATTATGATATCAGAGGGGCTCCTGTGTTCAAGAATGATCGACTGAGTATCCTTTCTGCTCGAAATAAAAGAATATCTAATAATTCACCTCGAAAACAACTAGACAGAGTTTTCAAAACATCAATTGCTGTTGCGCTAATGCATACCATTCAAAATCCCGAGAATGTTGGGAAAACTTCCCCAAGATCAAAGTGTATTTTTCCAGTGAACTATTTTCATCTATCATGAATAAACACCCAGAGGCGACATTCAAATAACTTCACCTCACCTCTGGGAAAATATCTGTGAAATATGAAATACAACCTCAGTTCCAAAATACAATTTGCCCTACCGATATTTTCCAGATTTGGCAATCCGAGAAATGGGAAATATGGGATCGAAATGATTATAGTTCGATTCGGAGTGAAATGGAAAATTTCTTACTGGTTTTGTTGACTACTGAATAAAACCAATTCGTTACTTATGTTTTAATTTTTGTTCGAAACTGAATGAATCGGTTACTGGATTAATTTTTGCAACCAAAACAGGTATTCGCTTTTAAGAAACAATTATCAGTGGTGGTGGATTTTTATTTTCACGGAAAATTATATTCATCCAAACGACACTCGCGGTTTGCCGAGTCAAAGAAAAAAAGAGTCTCCTGAAAGTTTCCAACTGTCTTTCCCATACGATACAAATGATATACGTACCGAAAGCTCGTGACAGCTTCAGGAGCCTTTTGATATAGAAAGATGAAATCATCACGAATTTTTTCGTTCAGAGTAAGCCCAAGAGTGTTCTCTAGAGGGCTATTCTGCATTCACTTCCCTTTACTGGACAGCTGCTTCATATCGGTCTTTGGCATGGTTTTATTTAGACAATCAACACTGAAATTATCATTTAGTTTATTCAATGCTCAGTCAAAATATTCATAGAGCTCATAATTTAACCAAGTCAAAATTTGAAGGTATCAAGTCGTATCATGCTTTATAACTTTACGAATGTCCTGGTCAACCCCAGTTCGTCATCTCATGACCCAGAAGAAAGATTAGAAACTGAAAACGTTACCAGGCGCAAGTCCAGTAACTCATAAGACAGGTATAGATCGAGAAACATGAAAGGAGTACCATAAGCAACCAATTATGAGTTAACAGTTGTAGTAAGGACAGTGATCTCTTCATAATGGATTATGTTTTTCTTTTCGTTACTTATTTCAATAGAAACTTAACTCGAGGGAAACGAAGAGGCCAATACACTTTCCAAGAGGTGCACGAATGTCACTCATTGGCTCAGAACCCTTCTGTGGTATAAGTAAATGTACCTGTAAGAAGGAGTTTCTGGAGAAGGAGAAAGCAGAGAAGGAAAAACTCTGGCGGAATCTCCCAGGGATGGATCATTCCACTAATTTCTTTCGAGACTTTGAAACGGCAAGAACCAAAAGATATCTGGATCTTGGTAAGAAACAATTACACCTCCTCACTGGCTTTCTTACAGGACACTGTCGTCTTAGGAAGCATCTGTTCAGGATGGGATTGTCGGACATTGACGAGTGTATGTGAGTGGGAGGAAGAAACCCCCATTCACCTAGTCACGGAATGCTTTGGACGAGAAACTTGTAAGAGTGGGGAACTAGCCTGAGACTAGCTGAGACCTTCACAGATATTGGAATTCATCAGATCTCTGGAACTGGAAGTCGAGCTGTGAAGGATGTGGTCAGAACAGCTCTATAAGGGGGCAAAATAGACCTTGAGGTCACAGTGAAGTGTAACCCCTTTTCAAACTATCAACTATCAATAGAAGAAAACTTGAATAGGGTCTTCTTTTCGATCAGAATTTGATAAAATATACTCGTATCTCCTGTAACTGTTACATCTTCAGTCAGCCACCCTGTATGTCAAACTGACAGGAACTGATTATTATGATGCTTTCGTGCGACTTTGAAGACCATAATGCTCGCATCTTAGTTTCCATATAACTTTTGATGTGAGGATCCACCCAACGTTTCATTAGGTACACATTCATATTTGCAAGGGATATATATTCAGCAAACTTCTCCCCTCAAGTTTAGTATTTGTATATCTAAGTAGATTGAAACATGGGCGTTAAAAGACGAAGAGATTCTAAGGGATGCTATGCAAGAGGCGGGGTTGAATAAGCACCCGCCATTAGATAGCGTCATCAAGTGATTATTCATTCAAATCTCTATTTTATCATATTCGTTCGCCATTGAGAAGTTGCAGTATCAATAAGAGCGATAATGGTCATATTCATCCATGGATTCAACTTTTCCATACAAATATTTAACTTACTGCAGCAATTCAAATGTTTTGAGGGCATTCTTTTTGAAATTTATCTTGTTTACAGTAGGTCGTAAACTGGGCAAATGAAATTAATATCTCAAGAATCTCAAAATTGAATAACCATTTTCCCAATACGTACGATCTTGACTTGTTCACAATAGAAATTGATTCAGAAACGAAACAATTGATGGTAAAGAATAGAAATACGAGAGAAAAGTGCTTGTAAATTTGAAGATTAATTCACGATGAAAGCATGTCATTAAAAATACAATGCCACACTTTATGGAATGTTTTCCCAATTCAGAACAGGATTGAAAACATTAACGGTATACCAAAATGATTGCTCACATCCATTTTCAATATGTAACGATTGGCTGCCTTATTCGAAAGTTTATTTTCATCACCTCAATGATCTCTCACATCGCTTCGACAACGCCTATTTTATTTTTTTTCAGTTGATTCTTTTGAAGGGAAAATAACAGAAAAATACGGTATGTGTTTAACGTATGCGAGGTTCAACTAGTAAGTAAACATTTTTAGCTCAACTGAGAACATTTCAGCGGATTGGATGAACATTTCCGAATATATTCATTCTTTCGAGTAAAAGCTTGGCTTTTTTGATACAAAGCAATGAAGTATGTGGATTCCCCAGTACTGGCAGAGGAAAATCTAGCGAAGGCATCATACATTTTTACGTATTATACATGAACACAGGGATAAAAAATCTCAGAAAAAAAATCTCTCCGTATAAGTGTAATGATGTAATGTTTTATACGTCCAAAGAACAAGTTAATATATTGAGAAGTTTTTAATAGTATATAGAGAAGTTCTCGTCTTTTCGCTTTTACATCGAAGAAAAACCTCGAAAAAATGTCTGGAAACAAAAGAAAAAGGACGGAAAAAGCACTAGGAGGCAAATATCATTATATCCATCTCAGGAAAGAATTAGGCACTGAATGGAACCATCTTGAAATTCATAAATAGCATTGTTAACCAAATGATATATTGTTTTGTCATTTGCACCACATTCACAGCTAGGACTTTAGATAGAATTCCATTCGAAAGAACAACTATTACAACAACCATGGCCTATTTTTTATGAATAGAAACTTCATTGAAAAGATCACATGAAATCCATTCCGACCTCCGCAATTACTTGACAGTTTCAAAGAAATACAGAAAATGATTGATCCATAAAATCTACTGAATACAAAGATTAATACTCAAATGTTCCATTCTTTCTACCTTTGTTTATTCGAAATCCTAACCTTCTAGAGTCTGATTACTGGGTTTTACACATTTTCCTTTTGATAGTAATTCAATTATTTGTTACAGGTATCCTGGATAAGGAAGAGAGACCTCCATATCCTAACTGTTGGCATTTTGACCTACACAAACGATCAAAGATTTCAGTCCTTACACACTGATGGATCCAACGAATGGACATTGAAAGTCACTTCTCCCCAAGTCAGAGATTCTGGCATTTATGAATGTCAAGTCAGCACCGAACCCAAAATCAGTCAAGCTTTCAAGCTCAACGTCGTAGGTGAGCAAAAAACAACATTGTGATTCTTTTGATCTATCATTTTATAACGATGCAAACGATCAACGAAAATTAATTCCAATTTTTTTAGGTATATAGTAAAAACGACTTTGAGATAGTTTTTAGATTGTAAAAATACCTTAAAATGGTATATAGATGATTTCAAAACCTCTACAGGAGCTGGCGCTGGGATATACGGGCCAAGTCCAAGTGTGCACTGTCGCTAGGCTCCTGTATGAGCGTCTTTCAAGCGGAAATCTTCGCTGTTGATAGATGTCTAGATACAAATCTAGAAAGAAACTACCAGAAGTGCGATATAGCCATACACTCAGATAGTCAAGCTACTATTAAAGCACGTCATCGACTCAAAGATGATCTGGGAGTGCCAGAAAAAACTCAATGAGGTAGGCAAGAAAAATAAGGTCTTTTAATTTGAGTTCCTGGCCATTCGGGAACCAAAGGAAACGAAGAGGCCAATACACTTGCCAAAAAGGACGCACGAATGTCACTCATTGGCCCAGAACCCTTCTGTGGTATAGGTAAATGTACCTATGGAGGAGTACCTGGAGAAGGAGGAAGCCGAGAAGGAAAAACTCAGGGATGGATCATTCCACTAAGTTTCTTCGGAACTTTGAAACAGCAAGATTCTAAAGATATCTGGATCTTGGTAAAAAACAATTACACCTCCTCACTAGCTGTCTTACAGGACATTGTCACCTCAGGAAGTACCTGTTGAGGATGGGATTATCGGACTCTGACGAGTGTAGGCTCTGTGGGGAGGAGGAAGAAACCCCCATTTACCTAGTTAATTCATGAAATAATTACAAGACAATACAATAATAAATTCCAAAATAAACTCCTTACATTACAGTGATACAAGATTAAAACATACAGAACTGACAGGCGAATCAAAACTTGTTTCAACTGAAGGTTTAAATGGACAATGGTAATGAAAATCAATATAAACTATCACAGAAGTAAACAAACTATACTGCAATGAAAGAATGTTATCCTTCCTTTCGAATAAACAAAGTTAATCCCCCAAAACCAAAGGGTTGTGCGGGGGATTACTGCAGCCACTACAAAATCAACATAATTAAAATCAAATGCTACGCCTACGAAACAATGAAATACACCAATTCAAACTCATCTAGTACCATTTACAACACGGAATGTTTTGGCATTGCGAGTCTAAGAAGAGAATGCCTTGGGCGAAAAACTTGTAAGAGTGAGGAACAAGCCTCGTTGAAGCCTTTACAAATACTGGATTTCATCAGATCTCTGGAACTGGAAGGCAAGCTGAGAGGGTATGGTCCGAACAGCTCTGTAAGGGGACACAATAGACCTTGAGGTCACAGTTAACTGTAACCCCTTTTTAAACTAAACTAAACTAGGTCCCTTAAGTTTTCTTATTCAGCAACCAAATAAATGTACCGATAAATGTATGAATTCGAGTATTTCGAAAGCAAATTCGTGTTAAACACTAATTACGATCCACAACAGGCTTTCAGATTTGGTGTTCCAGCTCTGATGAAAAATGTGTGCTTGTATGCAATATTGTTGTTTGTTGCATGCTCACACTATAAACTACCGCCCAACCATAACCGGCAATAAGCGATGAACAGTTTAATAAATAGCAAATGGTGTAGTAGTTATATGTTCTCGAATAATGAATAGCCAAATTTTCAGCGTAACCAACGACCCTTTATATGGATTATTTAAAGTTCAATTCTGCAGTATTCGAACAGGCAATATGAATTGCACAACAAATATTTTCCAGAAAAAATGGGGTATATATCAGTTGATAACCGATTGAGTTTACGAATCATCATTTTCGCCATTGCCGTTATTGAAAATATCACAGATTTTTGTCCTGTATTTCTCGTGCCTGCATACTCTTAAATCACAGTTTAATGGAATACTAAACGAA
Source organism: Propylea japonica (assembly GCA_013421045.1). Classification (NCBI taxonomy): domain Eukaryota; kingdom Metazoa; phylum Arthropoda; class Insecta; order Coleoptera; family Coccinellidae; genus Propylea; species Propylea japonica. The sequence goes on from CM024248.1 coordinate 24,056,365, forward strand.
ATTCGATATTTTTCTTGACTCCAGTTAATTTTATTGAATATTTCATGAATGTTATTCGCGAAACTTTATAATTCTGAACTGACGAAGCTTCAAGAGATTTTATACCGCATTTGAGATTGTGACGAAGCTTCAGATTCAATTGAAAGATTAGCTATAATGGTTTTGCAGAAAGAGAAATTAATTATAAGAAGACTATACTGTGATCTTTCAAAGCTGTAGAATGAATTATTCGAAAAAACATATACACGTAACTCGTGATATTACAGATTTTCCTTGATGACAAACCGGAGGGTGGAAAATTTGTACACCTTTTACTTTATTATATCCAGAGCAAAATAAGGGTGTCAGAGCATTGTGGTATTGAAGGAAATGAAAAAGCCTATGAACTTGCAAAGAGTGCATCAATGTTAACACCTGCTAAAACTGAGCCTAGGAAAAGACTGCGGTCCAGAAATGGAGTTGAATAATAGAATTAACCTTTTGGAGAAACAATGCTGGATTTACTCAGACCAAAAATGTGAGGATTTCACCTATTTATACCAAAAGGCTCCTGAAGCTGGTCACGAGCTGAGCTTCAGGTGATGGTGGGTCTGCTGACGGGGCACTCTCGGTACAAAAATTATTTGTACCTTATTGGAAGTTCAGTTAGTTTAGTTTAAAGAACGGTTACAGTTCACTGCGACCTCAAGTTCTATTGTGCCCCCTTACAGAGCTGTTCGGACCATACCCTCACAGCTCGCCTTCCAGTTCCAGAGATCTGATAAAATCCAATATCTGTGAAGGTTTCAACGGGGCTCTTACAAGTTTCTCGCCCAAAGCATTCCGTGACTAGGTGAATGGGGATTTCTTCCTTCTCCCCACAGAACCTGCACTCGTCAGTGTCCAACAATCCCATCCTCAACAGATGCCTCCTGAGGAGACAGTGTCCTGTAAGAAAGCCAGTGAGGAGGTGTAATTGTTTCTTACTAAGATGCATCTTTTGGATCTTGCTCAGTGGAATGGTCCATCCCTGGGAGATTCCGCCAGAGTTTTTCCCTCTTGGCTTTCTTCGTCTCCAGAAACTCCTTTTTAAAGGTACACCTACCTATACCACAGAAGGGTTCTGGGCCAAAGAGTGGCATTCGTGCTCCCTCTTAGGCAAGTGTATTGGCCTCTTCGTTTCCTTTGATTCCCAAATGGTCGAGAACCCAGATTAAAAAGACCTTATTTTTCTTGCCTACCTCATTGAGTTTGTTCCGGCACTCCCAGATCATCTTTGAGTCGATGACGTAGGAGCTCAGTGCTTTAATAGAAACTTGACTATCTGAGTGTATGGCTACATCGCACTTCTTATAGTTTCTTTCTAGATTTATATCTAGACATCTTTCAATAGCTAAGATTTCCGCTTCAAAGACGTTCACACAGGAACCTAGCGACAGTGCACACTTGGTACTTAGCCCGTATATCCCAGCGCCAGCTCCTGTAGAGGTTTTAGAACCATATGTATACCATTTTATGGTATTTTCTTTGAGGTTATAGTCAGTGTATTCCCGTTCCCATTTCTCTCTTTGACTTAGTAATGTCCTGTAGTTTTTCTCAGTGTTTACTTTCTTGATCATTACATCACTGGGGACGTTCGCAGATGAGATGTAGTTGTTCAGAGAGGATCAGACTCTTTGATTCTTAACCGTATGGGAAAGTCAACAGATGAGATTTGAAGGCTCTGTGTATCAAAAACAGAATCAGCTGAACACGTGGTATGCCAGAGTTCAGAGCTGTCAGGCCTAAGAACAATTAATATCGGGAAACCATTCTTGGCCACCTTAGAACTAACGGCCAAAATGCTCCTAAGGAGATTGTCGATTTTATCAAGACTATTGACGACTTTCTTGGGTTTCATGAATGTGTAGAATAAAAAACGAAAAATCTACATGGTTACAGTTCCCGGAAGGTTAACCTTACCATAACTACCCCAGTTTTAATAATAATAATTACATATCTATACCTAAGGTACATATTTCAATACATCAAGTGCTCGACTCAAATTGCGCAGATGACTGACCTAACCGGTCTTCCCCCAGCACCCTCATTTATAATAATTCCAATTAGAACCACAAACACAAAGTAGACCCGGTCATAATTCTCGCAGTCGCCAAAAAAAAGAGAAAAATCTTTCCGAGACACCCTTTATATTTTAATTTGCACCGAAGTGAGGTCTTTAGCAGTTCCACTAATGCAGTTTATCTTTCCACCTCATAAAGTAGTTTACCGGAATTCCCTCTCTCCCGTGAAGTGTGTAATAACAAATTCAGCACGAGATATGAAAGTACATAAAATAAAAAGGGTTGGTCCGTTTTTAATTTCGCCAGAGCGAGATATTCGGAGGGAGTTTCTAGCCCTTTTCGACCTACCGTCTGCGGAAATGTTCAAAGGTCGATGATTCCGTTTCAATATCTTGATAATGTTTGATTTATCAAATAAAAAGCTGGAAACGAGGACAGAAAATTAGATTCATTCACTGGCGAACGATTTTCCCGGAAAACGATGCTTAAATATTTCATGTGACCGTTGCTTTCGATTGGTGTATCCAGCCCAAGACACGATAAATCCACTCGGAATAACGTCTTAAAATCATCTTTATTTAACCGGGAATCACTCGTTTTTGTTCGATTCTCGTAGGAAATGATCATAAAAGAACAGCATACATCGAGTTGAGAATAAAATCTTCCAAAAATTCAACGAATATCAAATTTATACTCCGGATCTAATCATGTACATCGTTAAAGATTCATTCAGAGAATCTGCAGAAAATTATTTAGATTTTTTGGCTCTCCTGAGTGCAGGTAAACTTCGAAGTTTGAGTGAGAATAAATCCGAAACCTTTAAACCGATTTCGCTTTTTCCAGAAACATTCGAATTTTGAGCCGAAAATGTTTTCAAACGATAGGGTTAGACTCCCTGATGAAGAATTCGTGGTCAAATTCAATTCTGTCTGTGGGGCCGACCGTTAGCAAAATAACTTTCGAAGGGATTGTCCTAGAGACTTGAAATTTTCAGGGTGAGTTCGGATCCCAAATGGCTCGGTTAAGTTCGTTAACCAGCCAAATCGTACGGGGTGTTCCATAAAATATGGTCATTCAAAATTTTTGTTCCTCAATATCTCAGAAAAAACGAAACCAATCGAATGAAATGTTACGGCCAAATGCAAGATGCTGATAACAAGCCTCATGCAAAATTTTGTGTGAATAATGTGAACAAAAGCATGGAAACTTCCATTGGAATGTTGGATAGAAGAAACTTCATATTTCCATAATAAGATATTCTATTCGAATGAAATATTATTTTGTGAATGGAGTTCGAGATATACTTAATGTTCATTCAAAATTTTGTAGCCGTAGTTTTAACAGAACTATAGAAAAATCAATAGGAATATTGTAAAGAAGAATCTTTATATTTCCATAACAGGATATCCGATTTCAGTGAAATTTCTCTTGTGAATGTAAACTGACATACTGAATTTTCATTCAAAATTTTGTTGCTATTAGTGTTAACAGAATCATAGAAAATTCCATAACATAACATATTTCCATAACAGGATATCCGATTCGAGTGAAATTGATTTTGTGAATGGAGATCGATATGCTGAATGTTCATCCAAAATTTCGGGGCCATAGTACTAACAGAACCATGTAAAGTGCAATTGAAATATTGAAAAAAAGAATCTTTATATTTCCATAACAGGAAATCCGATTCGAATGAAATTTTTTTGTGAATGTAAACTTATATACTGAATTTTCATGCAAAATTTTGTGGCCATGTTGGGCAAGCTTCGACTTATCAGTATCTGCCTGTTGAGCTAGTTTTTTATGTTCTTTGGTTCGAACATTTAAGGGACGTTTATTTTCTCCAATATAGTCTATACTGCACTCACAAAGCACTTTGTGATAGGTAGTTGATTTTCTTTATCAGAAATAACTTTAGTTATATTAGCCCTGATTTTATGAGTTCAATGCCTTTCTATAATATTCTTTTTCTCATTCTTTTGATATTTTCAGTTTACCCTTCAACATATGGTATCAAATTGGTTATGCCATTGTTTGAAGAATGGTTATGGGTTATCTGAAAAGATTAGAAGAATTGGAAATAAGTACAATGTGAGAACAGCATTCAAGACTCAAGATTTTATCAAGGCTTATCTAACTAAAGTAACACCTGATAATGAAAACCAACAACCGAAATATTGCATATGAAGAACCTTGTAGCTCAACATGGAGATAATGCTGAACCAACGCTTGTCCAACAGCTTCGAATAAAGACCATAATCATCACATGCAAAGAACTGAGACGCAGAAAATTGAAGGAAACAGCTTTCATAACCGAAAACTCGATCAGTAAACTGTCTGTTGATATGAAAAAGATCTGGGTTGAAAAAGATCAAATGAATATTTTGACAATTGAACAGATCAAAAATAGATCATAGTTATACATGATTATTTTCTGATATTCTGATCATTTCCAAAGAGAAACAAAAGTTGCTTTTTTGAAAATATTTTTCTTTACACTCTGTTCCTTAGCAACAAGCGTGAAAATTTTCACGAAAACCGGTTTACTGATATGGCCGAAAACCTGTATGTACCTCCAATATCGAATGTGGGTCCGAGCATACCACGGCAAGGAGAATTTAAGCAAGAATCTTGCTAACATCGCTACAAATTCAACAAAACGCCCCACAAATTGACGCTTCAATGGAAACGAGGCATGAAAGCAACTGAAGGGGCAACATTAACACTCCTTAACACGCTGTATAACTCGATTCGGCAAGCTTTCGGACAGGTCAAACCATAGTATTAAGTTATACTTACACCATCCCGAGTTCTATGCGAATTTCAAACTTCAACGTTTCCGAAACGTTCCATAGAACGTAAAGGGTTCTGAATTACAAATGATAATGGAACGACGGCTTCAGAGGATTGTTTTCAAGTACCTAGAAGTGGCAATAATATTAGAAAAGTTTTTGCTAGTCGAATAAAAGCGGGCTTCGGAAAGCTATCAAATCATGATACTAAACATTAATTCGGCCGAAATTACCTCGATTTCAACTTCAATTTATCACTGCCGACGTCCAATTATGAGAACAAACGGAATTAGAATTGAGTAGTCTGTTCCCAGGAACGGGGAAACATAATTCCTTGAAAACCTGTTAATGGCAACGGAAATTCTTCTTTGAATTTGTATCCTTTCGCGTTGGACAAACACGGGAGCTGCAATTGGACGAAACAGTTGCTTGAATAGCTGATAAAATACACAGGGTTTCATCCGATGATAATAAGAATAATCGTTTAAACTGTTCCATAAACATTATGAGCGCGAAATCTCATGAGCAGGACACTCCATGTTCAGATATAATTACATAATCTCCGTTCAAATTTCACATGTTTTAATTCTAAGCCCTGTTCAATGAATTTATATCGACAGTAATTCTTTATTATGAATCCGTTTGAAATCCCATGAATCATATCTAAAAAAGTAAATGCCATGAAATTATCTATCATATTTTGATAAGAAAAAATTCATTTCTGTCTTGGATTTTTATTTATTCTCATGGAACTGTTCTTATCAAACAGACAAAACATTTTTTCTTTGATATTTTTATATTGTTTTTTGTATTCTCCTGTTGAAAGATCCACTACATTAGCTTTTACCAAAAAACAATTGTACTGTTCTGAAATCTTGTGATCAACCTGTGAAACCGTAAAGTAAACAATTGGTAAAAACTTGTTACGATGGTTTAGGAATTAAAATTTCTGTAAATATGTCAGGAATAACTGGTTTTTCTTCGTCTCTTCCTAATAATAATGTGACCATTCACTCCCTACAATAGCTAATAAACGCATTCCAAACAAAAATGGAAATTTGGGACCGGCGCATGCACCATTTTGTACTGCTGGTCTCTACTCATTTTGTTCAGTAGATCATGACTGTTGTTGATACGAGACTCAAAACCTTAGGATATATTTCAGTAAAAAATGGAAGAAAGCCCTGAGCAAGTGCTTTTGAGCGCTCGTTCATTGGTAGAGCAATGAAACTATTACCTCAAAATTTTGTATATATGACTTGAGATGCATACTAAATATATAAATGCAAAAACTCAGCACGATCGGAATAATATTCTGGAAATTAATCAAAAGCTGAAATATGTAAAGACTTGACAATTAAATAAATAAATTCTATGGTTCACATGATGCGATCCTCTTGAAATTTTGTATGAACATTCAGTATATCGATCTTCATTCACAAAATAATTTTCACTCCACTTGGATATCTTCTTATAGAAATATTGAGATTCTTATTTTCAATGTTTCAATTGAAAATCTATGGTTCAGGTAATGCGATCTTTTTGAAATTTTGCTGGAAAATTCAGTTTTTCTATCTTCATTCACAAAATAAATTTCACTCGAATCGGATGTCTTGTTATGGAAATATAAAGATTCTTCTTTTCAGTATTCCTATTTAATTTTCTAATGTTCTGTTCACACTATGGCCACGAAATTTTGCAGAAGGCTTATTATGAGCATCTTGCATTTGGGTGCAAAATTTCATTTCGATTGTCTGAGATATTGGGGAACAAAACAGACGGCCGGCCCCACGGACAGAATTGAATTTGACCATGAATGAGAATCAGGGAGTCGAACCCTATCGTTTGATACCATAACCGCCTCAAAATTTGAAAATTATAGACATTGGACAAGACGATGTAGCACTCGTTTGCGTAAAACGATCGCTAGAAAAAAATTGTTTGAAAACTTCTTTTTTTATGAAGTCGTCCTCTCGGTTCTGAGGTAATTTCGACCGATAGGTTAATATCGACCACATTGGAGAGTAAAATCGACCATGCACATATTCAAACTGAAGCTCTTTCAACACTAATACTCTCAACATGGGCCCAACTCACAAATGAACGACACCGTCACCAAATGTCATAATCATATCCAAATGTTCACAAACAGAGAATACTTTTGTTTTTTTTCTTTTTTCCTACAACCTGTAATTTTTGTCCTAACCTTTTTGCTAACATGTTTTTTTTTTTATTTCCTTATTTTCATGCTCTTCCTTCAGTTGAGTATATTTTATTGCTTTTATTCATTAATAATTGCTATTATTATCTTATTGCTTTTTTGTTTATTTCTATTCTCAGGGAAATTTTACGCCGAAGAGGAGCGCCCGGTTTTTCGGACATTTTTCAGGCACATTACGAAACTATACTTCGGCCAGTCGGTATACACAGTGTGTTTGGTCATGACTTAGCAATAATTTAAGGGCATCAAATATAACTAATTTTATCGACAAAACACCCAAATTTGAAAGTGCACCCCCTTAGTTTTGGAGTAGCCACCATTTTAAATTTACTTTTTTATTTACGTTGACCCTTCCAAATAAAATCGATTCCTTTTGACATAAAGGTCCTACAGATGTGACAAAAATGTTTTTTGAAAGATGATACTACCGTATTTTATTGAAGTGATACAATATGAAAACATATAACTTTTAGTAAAAAAATGTACTGATTTTTTTAGTAAATTCGCAATAGTACAAGAACTAGCACATTGAAGTATAATTTCTTCTCAATGACCTAACACGAAAGGATATTAGCTACAAAACGATACCAACATAATTTCTGTAAGTTAGGTACATATTTAGAAAGTAATTGCTGTTCGAACATGACCATTATGAAAATTTATAAAATAAAAAAAACCTCGGTACTGCACTTTCGCTAATTTTTAATGACCAAACAAACAAATGAATCATAAAAATTGCTCAAAATGGCCGCCTCTGCTCTGTAGACAGGCAGTGGCCTTCATGACGACCTATCTTGTGTCTTTTCCTCGCTTAGTGATCATGTTCGAACAGCAATATCCCTCAAATTATGTAACTTACTGAAATGGTGTGAGTGTTGTTTTGTAGCTAATATCCTTGCGTGTTAAATCATTGAAAAAAATTATACTTCAATGTGCTAGTTCTTGTACTAATGCGGATTCACTAATAAAATCAGTACATACATTTACTAATACTTTTTTAAAGAATTTTTTAAGGCGTTTTCAAGTTAAATATTTTTATATTGTTAACTTCAATAAAAGGTGGTAGTATCATCTTCCAAAAAACATTTTTTTCACATCTGTATTACCTTTATGTCCAAAGACATCGATATTATTTGGAAGGATCAACGGAAAAAAAAGTAAATTCAAAATGGGGCTACTCCAAAACTAAGGGGGTAAACTTTCAAATTTGGATGTTTTTGTCGATTCAATTAAGTATATTTGATGCCCTTCAATTATCGCTAAGTCATAACCAAAAACACTGTATATCTTTCGTATGGCGCCAAATTCATGAGATTTGAAAGTGGTCGATTTTACCCGATGGTCGATATACCCCCCACGTTCCCCTAGATTCACAGTTCTTACTGCTCAATATTTTCCAGTGTCCAAGGCGAAGATAATGGGCAACCCGGAACTGTACATCAAGAGTGGCAGCGACATTAACCTAACATGCATAGTTCTGCAAACTCCGGACCCGCCAAGTTTCATATACTGGTACAGAGGGGGGAATGTAATCAACTATTCTCAAAGAGGTGGCATCAACGTTGTGACAGAAAAACAGACCCGGACTAGCCGTTTGCTGATCTCGAAGGCCCTGCCCCAAGACAGCGGCAACTACACATGTTCACCATCGAGTAGCGACGCAGCAAGCGTGCTTGTTCATGTCCTACACGGCGAGCAGCCAGCTGCGATGCAGCACGGGAACAGCAGCAGCACCGCAACCTCTGGACATTCAATTTCATGCTCTTTGTGCTGATCCAAATAGCCATACTTGAGAGGTGAACGAACTTGGACTTTTCAACTTGTGATTTAACTTCCTAATCTGTTTTTATTTGTATAAAGTTGATGATGGAGAGATATTGAACGTTATTGTTGATAGGTAGCTCATGCGGGGGTGTTTCGAGCATTTTGGTTTGAATTTAGTGTGAAAAATTGAGTTTTTTGTGGTTTTGTACTTCCGGTATTCGGTTCGCTTTGAGGTCAATCGAAATTGAACAGGCTTATGTTGAACGGTATTGTTATTTTTTCAATCAATAGTTTAGTATCGACGTGAAATTCTTAATGATATTTCATTCATTGATATACAGGGTGTAACTAAATAAGTGTAAAATATTTAAGGAGGTGATTCCTCATCGAAAAAAAGATAGGATCTTTCATATAGAGAAACTTCATTGGAGCATCCCTTGTTAAGATACAGCCCCTCAAAGGGAGTACTTAAAATTTGTATAACAATTTTTTTCACAAGCACCAAAAAAGTTACAATATCGAAATTAACCTGACTTCTCCTACTAGCAAAAAAATTGTCGCTATCGCTAAAAGTGTCCTACTAGATAGATTAGTTTCGCATTTATGACGATCTATCTCTGTAGTTGTTCGTAAAATAATTTTTTACTGCGAACTGGTTTATTCTGGGCAAAAAACTCAAGAGACATTTTTTGTTTAGAATGAAACAGGCTATCGGAAATAAAGAAAGAAAGACAAAAAGTTACATTGGAAATAAACTTTAGGGGTTGCGTTTCCCACCCTTACAACCATGGGGTAAACCAAATAAATAACTGGATAAGTGTCTTTTTGCTAGTAGGAGACGTCAGGTTAATTTCAATATTGTAACTTCTTTGGTGCTTGTGAAAAAAATTGTTATACAAATTTTATGTACTCCCTTTGAGGGGCTGTATCTTAACAAGGGATGCTCCAATGAAGTTTCTTTATATGAAAGATCCTATCTTTTTTTCGATGAGGAATCACCTCCTTAAATATTTTACACTTATTTAGTTACACCCTGTATTATTCGAGCTATTTTCATAATATTCACTTCCTCTGTTCATCGTTTCTTTCAGCATTTGCCAGCTGTCGTCAGTCATCGATAGCTTCTGAGAACTGTCCAAAATGACAAACATTTTCAAAGATTAACAGAAGATGCTTTCTCGAAAGTTCAGAGTCTAAAGATTTTTCTTGATGACGGCTGGCGAATGCTGGCCGAAACATTGAATAGAAGGAATAAATATTATAGCAATAGCCCAAATAATATATCAATAAAAATATTGCACAATATTATCAGAGGAAAATATGAATGGGGCACCATACATTTCTACGTTTGATAGAAAAATATAGAGATGAAATATCAGTTTTAGGTTCTCAGCATTTCATTCTCAGCTATTCGTTGGAAATATCATTTATACCCTAGACTGCCCAAATTGACAATATTCTTGAAAGAATTCGTAGATTCGATTGAAGAACTTCTCAGGAAAGTTATATAGTTATATCAGTTTGCCAGCTAACAATAGAGAGTTAAGGATGTGAAAAGTTCTCATCTAAATGATATTCAAACAATAAAAAAATATTAGCATTTCCGTTGGAACCTATCGAATTATCCATTTCCTACACATGCTCTCACAAAAAGGAATTATGTCTTCACTAATGTTCTGATGATAATGCAGATACAAAAACATATATTCCAACACATGAAAAATTATTCTTGCTGATACTCTAAATATGTCATGTTACTTTATGATATTTTTTCACCCAATTGCAAAATATTACTACAGAAAAGCCAAGATGAAAATGATTTAGATAATATCACGAAATGTTCAAATTATTTTGTTGAGCTACATTTTCTTCAAAAGAAATTTTTCACTCACCTAGACTGAAAACCTGTGTAACCGCAAAAAATTGCTGAATTCAACTAATGTCCAGATGGAACCGAATGAAATTCACTTCACCCAGACATCGCTCATTTGAGGATTAACAAATTGAATCGAACAAGGTAGTATTAACGAAGCCTATAAAAGTGTACCTTTTAACTCAAGCCGATAATCTATTAAAAACACCAAGGTTTGAAGGTATATATATAAAGCTGATTTTCACGTATATTTCCAGACTGTAGGAAAAGGTTTATAGTCAGCAAAACGCTTCAAAATTAGCAAAAAGTTCAGACAAATCGTAGCAGCCAAACATCCCACATATTTAAAATTCCAAATCCGTGTTATAAATCCATCTGATTATCACTTAAACTCGCGCTGGCATTTAAAATGTAAAGGAGTAGTGTTTGGCTCCTATATTATTCTGTCAGCTTATAAAGTATTGAAATAACTGCCTGGGCATCATATGTAATATTCAACACTCAGACTACGAGTGAACTCACGTTGAATTTTTGCTTTCGAGCTTCTGACTGGAATATCTGGCTATTTGAAACATTTTGCGTGTGAAGCATCAATTTTTCACGACATTAAATAGAACATATATAAAAATCTACCTTCAATACTTGGTGTCTCTAGCGAGTATGTACCGGGTGTCCTGAATTCGTTATCTAGTGAGGGGATCTCAGAAACCCGATGAGCTAGAACAAAATGGGTGGCACATTTTCGGGTTCAATTTTTGAGAGAATTCATTTGGTGAGAACCGCAACCTTCTAAGTCAAACCGGTTTCGAGATATTAGAAAAATTTTTTTTTGTTCTCGCTCATCGGGTTTCTGAGATCCCCTCACTAGACAACGAATTTAGGACACCCGGTACACCTTCATACAGCGTGCCAGAAGAGAAACGTAACTCGTCAATAATCCGAAGAATCATCAAGGAAAATCCTAGCAACTGTCGATGTTTAATTTCAAAAGCAATTTATCCTATGCTGTTTTGAGTTTGATATTTCTTTTTTTTTATTGAAAGTTTGGAAATAATTTACAATTTGTAATTGGAGAACACTGCGATCAGACCATTATTCTTTTACTAATTATTTTTATGGGAAATCGAATCCATAGATCTGTAATTCCAAAGGCAAATCACCCTATGATTGGTTGAATTTGAAATCTCTCTCCGCCTACGCCCCACTATCCTTCAATTATTTTTCTAGTGGGAATATATGGAGTGAGATACATCAAATTAAAGATAAATCGATTGCCTACTCATTTAATTCGATATGTCACAATCCATATATTCCTATTCGAAAAAAGACATGGGGCGTAGGAGAAAAGAGATTTCAAATTCAAACAAGCATAAAGGGACTTGCTTATGGAATTACAAATGCATGGATTCGTGAATTTCTCTTAGTAATAATTAGTAAAATAATAATGTTCAGATAGCAGTACCTACTCTCCAATCACAAATTGTAAATTATTTCCTTATTTTCAAAAAAAAACGGCAACCAATTCATCTTTTAGACACATGGCTGAATAGGTAATCAAATTACCTTTCATTTAATCGATTCATTCCCATTTGAAAAGATAAAGTAGAGGGTGTGAGACGAAGAGGATGAGAAACATCAAAGTTGTTTATTTATTTATTTACTACGGAATACACACGGATGATTTTCATATCCAAAAAGGTATTCACAAAATATTTAAGAAAAGTGCATACATGAAAATACATTACAAATTCCTCATGGTCACAAAGAATTTACAATCAATCAAAAAACAATTACTAGTTACTGATGAGGAAAAAAAATTGTGTGTGCTAGTTACTGATGAAAATTCAAAAAAGCATAGGATAAATTGCTTTTGAAATTAAGAATCTACGAGTTGCGAGGATTCTCCTAAATAATTCTTCGTACAAAAATTATTGATGAGTTAAGTTACTTTTTGGGCTGTATAGTTCACTCACACTACAAAGTCCGATACCCTTTATACATCAATAAATAACCACTGTTGAAAAGGTCCCGATATTCCACGCTAATAATCTATAATGCTTACATTTGTCGAGGGAGCTTCCTAGAAATCAAAACACCAGTTCACCGGATTCATTTGTCAACTAGATAATTCTGAGCGTTCATTCCAGATTCATAAATTCGCAATTCAGTTCTGTTTATCTTCGTTTATTCCACACAGATCAAAATGCATAGGGTGCACGTTTAGCCGCACAAAATATACAAACATTCTATGCATCTTATTACAGATGAAACGTCGAACTACCATCGATGATTCACTTTGATAAGGGAATAAAAATTAATTGCCTGTTAATCTAAGTTTGATTCTTCGCTGAATGAGCTGGCACACTATATTTCATTATTGATGCATAATGAAAATATACCAAAATTTCGAAACACCCCATATAATTGAATTTTATAGGCCCGTACCTTGATGGTCTAACATATCAGTATCATAATTTAGTAAATACTTAGCGAATATCTTTGAATGACATAAATTGGGTTGTCTATTCAGTCAATATTTCATCCTAGTCAGATTTCTATATGAATAACCTTTCTATTATTTATGAACATCACAGCCTCATAAATCTTTCGCAGTGAAAAAGAAGTAAGCTCAGGTGCACATTCGAGAAGCCAATCTTAATTTTTCACTGTTCCCTTCAAACTTATAACTAAAACTTCAGAAATACACAACCGACTTCGTGGGGTTTCAACTCTTGCTCATTCCCCAGTTTATTTTTCTCCAGAGAATATCGATTCGCCTCTATTAAGTTAGTTTTAGGCGTGATAGTTTGGAAATTTTCGACAAACGAATAAATTATTCCTGAAAAACTTTATAGGTTTTCACTCCCAGTCTCTGAAACAGGAATAATTAAAAAAAAATTCAATTAAGATGAAGTGCTCCTGTTAAAATATTCCCTGTATATGTGGAAAATCTTATACAGGAGAGACATCAAGACCTTTAGAGATAAAAAAAACGGGAATATAAGAACAACATAAAAAATAGAGACATTACAAGATCACAAATCGCTGATCATGTAGGTATGTTCAAATAGCGAAGATCATAATGATGAACTGGAACAACACAAAGATCCTAATGACGGAACCTGATAATTATAAAAGGAAAATTAAGGAATCCACATGTATTTTATTAGATGAAGTAGATAATTTGGCCAATTGTTCTGTTGGAATAGATCGTATTTGGATTGATTTATTGAAGGAAGAAATGACATCAGAAAACTTCAAAATTAAATAAATCAACATCTCTATGTGTTGACAACTTTCAATGTCAATTAGACTGCAAATGAGAAAACACACAATTCTGAAGATTTTACAAGTTTGTCTGAAGAAGGTGTCTGATATAGACACCGAAACGTTACATCGTTATTTTCATTTATTTCCTTTTTCAGTTTTACAGTTAGGCAACAATTTTTTCAAGACCAATTTGCTCCTGACAAATAAGTGCAAAGATTTTCGCAGGAGCACTTCATCTTAATTAAAATTTTTTAATTATTTCTGTTTCAGAGACTGGGAGTAAAAACCTATAAAGTTTTTCAGAAATGCAGAATCCTCCCAGAATATATTTCAATCGATATCTGAATAAATCATTCGTTATCTGAACGAAAAATATCAAATATTTTTACTACACAGTGAGAATCAATCGACGATTGTCACCTAATTGATATTTCGTTACTTGAGGCATCTATCAACTATTGCGTCTACAGTTTCTCACTTATTTCAAAATTTGCCTCAAATTAATCCAAAGTCTGTACCACCTAGGTTATACTCAGTTCACTTCCAAGGCAGGGAGCAGGGAAGTGAGCAACACGAGAATGTTATCACTACACTTCTCCTGCTCCTGCCACTGCCACTCGCGCTGCCCTACGCTTCCTAAGATCACCACTTCTGCAATTTTTTCAGTGACATTAGGTGCTCATGAAAACAAATTTCAGCTCAGCGATTTTTATTAGAATTGAAGGATCCAATAAGGCTTCTAAATTTTATCATAGATTATTCTGTAATCTGTAAAGAACGCCTGAAATTCATAGTGACCTTTTACCGAATGCTTGCATCGAGTATCCAGCATAGATTCAACAGAGCGACATCTATGATGGAACCCAGTAGTTCCCCAGAGTTCATATCGAATCACAGTTTATATCACAGAAAATTCTGTTAAGCAACTTCACTTGATACCTCAAGAATTCTAACAGTATTGAGAAATTAAATAGGTATTAAAAACCCCGAAGACCTTAATTGATTCTCGAAAACTTTGCTTTCTAAATGGTAAAGGTACTGGCTTATAACATTTAAATTATTCATGAAAAGATAGGAGTAAATTTGATTCGACTTTTTAGGCCGGTATCTATGGATGTAAATATGTATTTTGAAATTATTTTAAAACGATTTACTAATAATATTATAACATAGAAGCTATGAAATGTTGACTTGGTGTCTTTTCAATGTCCCGAAACCATTGGTACCGGTCTAAATGGGAAAAGCGTAATTTCTATAATTAACGATTTTCCAAACTATTTTTAAGAAGTTGGGAAATTTGATTCCCTATAAGTACACATTGGATATTTATCGAATCCAATAACTGATTATTACTAAAAACAGATAAAAATGAATGTTTAGAAGTAGTTAATGTGGATTAAAAAAGTTTGTTTTTCATTTATGGATATATTTTTATAAGCATCCGAGTTCAGTGAATAGCGAATTCTGAACAAGTGTAGAAGTTAAAGAAGTGAGATACTTTTCAGGACTGGGAAAGTGATGTTCAAGAATGACCTACTGATTAATATTTGTAAGAATCTTCTAGAGATAATAATGATAATATTCCGATGTAAGTAAATGTTGAATTGTTGCTTTGTACACTGTCCCAGATTCTGATTCAAAGGAGCAGTTTCATATCCACAAATGTTCGAAATTTCATTAATAAATAATGGAATTTTGTTATCCTTCATAAAGACTTTGTGTCCATTTGAATGGACACAACTATATAAATATTCGTGTGATCTCTTCTTGAAAATATAATTCAATCCCATATAACTACTGTAAACCTAATTGAAAAATATGATGAATGTATCATTTGATAAATTAAATAAATGTAATGTGTAAATATTTTAGATAGATTCAAGATATATTATATACCTATGGATAGAAGTACTATGTGTAAATATTAGCAATAAATTTTAGACTTCATCATTGAGCTTGAAAGCGGTGAATTACAGCTTTTTAGACAATTTTGTTTTGTAATTAACTTGTAATAAATGACCAAATAAACATTTATACATCACGTGTTATTTTCCATCACACATTTCTCCTTCTGTTTCTGGTCAAATATAGACTTCAACATAATTAATAAGAAATAACCAAACCGAATAAAATCAGAAACCGAAAAAAACAATGACAGAAAGAGGAAATCCAATCAACAATGTTTATTGGCTAAATAAAATTATTATCAATGTAAAATATTGAAATGCATTCGCAGAATGGTTAAGGTTGAAACAAAACGGTGAAGTAGGTATTTGATGTGAATCCCATATGAATAAATGCGCATAATCGTAGAAGGAGTATGGAAATTTCGTAAAAAAGATTGGATCTATTTATGGTCATTATAAAAGGACCTAAACTGTTCAACTTCAAAAAACTCACCTCAAAAAAGCAAAACACTTTGTATAACTGACACATAAGAATGAAAGAATGAATCATAAAATTTTGTGATTAGCAAAACTTTCAATGACCACAGAGAACAGTGGGGGCCGAGGAGGGGTCAGGATTTTTCAGTGGGGGGCATAACGAATTAGTTTGTAAAGTTTCGTAGCCAGATTTCAGGGATGAGCAGCAAAAATTTAGGGAGGCTCGGGCCACCCTTGGCCCCACATTGGCGTCGCCACTGATCGAACCACTCAATTTATTTAAATTTAAAGGTATCTACCGAGACAGCATCGAATTTTCGTCAAATATGAACTTATTTGTAGTCATGTAGCTATGTGCCTAGGTATTTAGCAGTAAAAATACTTACTTTTTTTGATACATATCATAAAATTTTCCAATTTTCTATAAAATATATCATTTCGCAACAGTGAAAATGATTTTTAAACATTTGCCGCCACCTAGTGTCAAAAGAGTGAACTATGGAAACGCAAACTAGGTTCCTGCCGACGACTGATGAAATGTTGCAAAAATGAGGCCATAAAAAAACTAAGAACTAAGGAAATAACAAATAACTCTACTAATCCCGTTCTGTCAATTGTCAAACAATTGTTTTCTATTTGATAGATCTCCTTTCTCAGTCTTCTGTCTTTGAAATTTTAGTGATATTTTTATGGTGGAAGGTAAAGACGCTGCCTTGCAGCCGTCTCGTCATATTCACTAGAATTATAAGATAGTTTAATTTGCTCTTTCGTTCAATACTCAATATTCAGGTAAGAATTGAATCCAAGATTGCAATTTTATGTTACTGACAACATGTTTCGTGTTTTTGGTTAGGACTGTGCCAATTACTTGAAAGTGTTTGTAAATTTTACAGTTAATGAACTTACGTATATGAACTTTCAGATTCAATAATCTCCAACAATGGCACGAGGTCAGCAGAAGCTTCAATCCCAAGCCAAAGCCGCCGAGAAAGCAGCAAAGGCCAAAAAACAACAGGGTCATAGTGCTAATGAACAGAAGAAAGCAGCTCAAAAGGCATTAGTGCATGTTTGTGCTGTCTGCAAGGTAATTTTGCCATAATTCAACATACTTTTCATACATGCTTCACCTCATTGTCCATACTATAATTTTGTTTCTAAATTCTTGTTGTTCAGTTGCATTTTCAACTGATTTCGTGATAAATATATCAATCAATTTCTTGAGTCAGTATTTTGAAACTGTTTGTTTTGTAAATATTCTACTTGGAACTTACACCATACATGTTTGTTCTTGACAACCCATTTATTGGTTTGCAAGAGACATTCACAGTGGACCTGAAAGTTTCAAATGAGTTTATTTTTAATTCAAATCAAATGGAGACTCAAATACATAGAACACGTACTGGAGATTTAATTATTGATTTTAATTAATACATTTTGATGGTGCAATGTTGTTACTTAATATTTTCACTTCTTTCAATAATTGAAATACTAATTCAAGAATGCAGATTACTTACTATTATTTTTTTTTCAGGCCCAAATGCCCGATCCAAAAACCTACAAGCAGCATTTCGAGAACAAACATCCGAAGAATGAAGTGCCTCCAGAGCTGAAAGATGTTTGATCATCCACCTAATGTGTTTCAGATGGTTGGATAGCTGTAATGTTATATCTCGTTGCGTTTATTAATTTCATTGTTTATACTGACAACTGATTAAACAACTTTTATTGTTTAGTTTAGTGATGTATATCAAATTCTTTGATGATTGATTCAAATTGCTCATTTTCTGTGGAAATAAAAGGCAATTTCTTTTATTATTTTGATTATTCTTACATTTTAATAAAGAATATGAAAACAGCCAATTCTTTAACTACATTAACGCCTGAAAACAACAAGATTTTGTTATACTGGACCTCTAAAACATATTATTGTTTTGAATTACAGTTTCAACAGAGTTATATTATCTACTAATTTATTGAAATATTCAACAATTCATAGTTATTCCATTGTCCAAAATAAAACACAAATTTTCATAAATCACAAAACTTTTTTGTCAAAAAAACATAAATGACCATAGTGAAATCAACAGTTTGTATGAAAAAATAAAACTTGCATTATTGTTTTTCAATTCACCAAATATTCACTACTTATCGGATGAATCACCCAAGTTTGAAAGCTATCAAAAAAATAAATAAAATAAACAGATTATGGATAAATATGCAAGTCAAACATTTAAAAGGTTTGAAGAATCACTAAGCTGAAAAGAGAAGAACATCGCAAAAAATTCAAATTGTCAAGTAGACAATAACATACAGGTGTCCCGAAATATATTCAACAGAATTTAACAGGACATTCTTGATAAATATTTTGGAGATCCATATTTTTTATTTTTGTGAAATGGTCTCCTTAAACAATGATATTAAATACCGAATTTTATACATAGGGGTCTAAAATTTATTAATTTAACAGTGTTGTATATGTTTAGTTCTCCAAATTTACCATTTCATAAAAAACTCGAGTTGGTCGTTAATTTTTTGACTCTAGTATTTTTTAGGATGACGTTTTCGAGTAAAAATTAAAATAAATGACAAAAAACCAGGTCTTTCGTATGAAACAATAATTTGGAGAGAAATAAGCTAACAAATTTTTCGGGCTCCATCTACAAGGAGGCCAAAAGAAAAGTGTCCTAAGAGGCACCATGCCTAAAAAAGATACCACTGTCAAATTAACTTCGAAATGGAGGTCTAATTCACAAAAATAGGTGTTCCCTGAATTTTCTTATAAAAACTCCTATTGAGCCTGTAAATTTTTTGTATTATTTTATATTCACGTTCAAAATTCCATAGCCTACTTAACGACGAATTTTTTAACGCACGTTATTTATTATTAATTTTATTAATTACATTTTGAATTATTTGTATTCAAGAAAACCTAAATAGCGTTTGAATAGAGGCGAGGCAGCGAGCAGCTTACGGTGAGCCTAAGGGCAAAAGTATTGCAAATCCGGCACTGGGAATGTAAGAGGCTGATGACGACATAGTACAAGAACACGACTCACAGCAGTCATCTATTTGGTCAATATCAACTTAAGTCGTATTACTTAGCGACCTGACCATCGCTAAAACCGAAATTCTTCGCGAGAAATGAGAGAAAACCCTTAATTCTTTGTTATGTGATGGGTGAAAAGTTTTGTGATGACCAGTTGTGACTTCCCAGTGAAAATGTTTTCCCGTGGCAAAAGTGTACTCAAGTTATTACAAAGAAGTCAGTTAGGTTAAGACAAATCATATAGACCTGACTTTAGGTATGTCAAAAGGTAGATGACCTTCGATTTCGTTCAATCCAGTCTTAAATAAAATGTTTTTATTATTATAGAAATTAAGAAACGCCTTCATGTCCCATATTCCAATAATTACTAATCCAAATAGTTTAATTAATAAGATAGCAGAGGTTTTTCAAGCATTTCACCTGGTGTACACCTCATTCCTTAAGAACTTTCCCTCTGTCATGAAACATAATCAAAATATTCCAATCGAGGAGCAGATTAATTCGTGTTAAACGTTTCTGATAAAATTATTCACACAAGGTTTTCAATAAAGAATATTTTATCCAAGAAAGTTATCTTATACATTCAAGTTAATTTCACTAGAGATAGGTACCATTGTTCTTTAATATAAATCTCTTGAATACCCATTATGTTGTGGTATAGATAAAAATAATATAAAAAAGAATTGAGTGAGATCAAAATAAAAATTTCAAGAAACCCAAGTCACAAGAAACCACTGGCTTCAATAGTTTTTGGACTAAAAATTTCATTATGAATGACATACCGTCATAGTGTGACCTGGTATTCTAAGCTCTCTGGAATGTGCAGTGAGATAGATTTACCAATGTGTGACACCAAATCAAAGTTGTTCAGAGAAATCTGTTTTTGAGGATATCCCATTAATTTTTTTTATTTGTGAAAATGGTCTTTATCTGGAAAAACCTTAACACACAGAATTGAATATTCTGCGAATTAATGATATGTAGAAGTAGCTAATTATTCTCCACTCATATAGTCCATTCTTATACTCCTTAATGCTACACCCTGCTTGAATAATTCTTTAAAATTTCCCTTGAGATGGTAATTGCAAAAAAAAGTTCCAATTTCAAGAGTTTTTTGCGGACAACATCAAAAAACTTAACTGGGTTCCACTATTTTTTCGTCTCATTTCATTTTGAAAAACGCTATGGTAAAAAATGTCAATCATGTAAAGATGTCTCTGAATTGGATATTTTTCAAAAAATAATTGATAAGAATATTAAATTAATACCTATGTTCAAGAACCTTAACTGTAGGTGCAAAATTGGCTATTGTTCAATTGCCAATTTGTTTGTTTCATATTGTATTATTTTTTTTTCAATTTTTAGAGTAATATGCATCACCCCAATTCCATGTATAATAGAGCTTCACCAAAACCATCGCTATGTCCTTTGAACAGGTTGAAACAGACGACAACAAAAACCGAAGAAGTCAATGGTATTGTAGACTACCCAGACCATCCATACTCCTATTACAATTTACCACCAAACCAATATGCAAGTCCTTACGATCTTTCTAATGGTCTACAACCAACGCACAATGAACCCAAGCCATCTGAAACTAGTCAATTTCACAAACAAACAAATCTATCGGTAAGTATAGCCTTTCATCTGTTTTATTGTTTTAATCGACCATTTTATGCACAGCTATAAAAGTTGATGATTCTTTTTTATACAAAGACAGTTCATAGATACTTAAAAGCAAAAAAAAATTTTAGGAAAAGTCCTAAGCAAGTGCTTTTGAGCGTTCGTTCATTGGTGGAGCAATCGTGCTATGACCTCAAAATTTCGCATAGGACTTGAGATACATGCTAAGTACATGAATGCAAAATCTCAACACAATCGGAGTTATATTCTGGAAATTATTTAGAAATTGAAATACGTCAAAATTCAATAATTAAAAAAATGAGGTTCTACGGTTCACATGATGCGATATATCTTCTTGAAATTTTGCATGAACATTCAGTATATCAAACTTCATTCACAGAATAAATTTCACTCGAATCGGATATCTTGTTACGGAAATATAAAGATTCTTCTTTTCAATATTCCAATTGAATTTGTTATGGTTCTGTTAACACTATGGCCACAAAATTTTGCATGAGGCTTATTATGAGCATCTTGCATGGGGCAGCAAAATTTCATTTCAATTGATTTCGTTTTGTCTGAGATATTGAGGAACAAAAATTTTAAAATGCCATATTTCAAGGAACACCCTGTAACGAACATCACCGGAAGACATAATTGAATTTGACCACGGATTCATCATCAGGGAGTCGAACCCTATCGTTTGAGACCATTTTCGGCTCAAAATTCGAAAATTATAGACATTTGGGCAAAACAATATAGCACTCGTTCAAGTAGAACAAGCGCTCAAAAACGACACCACCAATTCTACTTTTAGTCGCTGAATAGATTATGAAATTACCCTTCATTTAATGTAGCAAAATCCATAAATTGCTTGTGAAATGAAAAATCGACAGGTGCGAGGATTTTCTTCAATTGTTGTTCGTACAAAATTTTGATAAATTAAGTTACTTTTTTGGCACGCTGCAGGTATATCGACTTTGGCAAATTTCAAAATTGTTAATCTTCTAAAACGCGTTTCTTCCTTTGGGTAACTGTTTCAAAAATTGCATTCTTTCAATCTCAACTGAAAATTATGCACTGCTTGACCTTTGGTTTTCAGTAGAGTTCATAAGTTGAAAAAAAAAACTGATGAATTGTCTTTTCAGCGACATTTTTATGAAGAGCCATGTCGAAATGAGCAGACAGAGTATGATACACCAATTCCACAACCACAGAGCGCTTATATGAAACAAAAACAGATTAATTTATCCTCAATCTCTTTAGAGCAAACATACTGGGACAGAGAAAACTCTCCAATATACATGGAAACATATGCAGCGTTGCCAGAACCACACATTTACCAAGACACCAATTTCCTCTTGGACAAGTTTGCTAAACTAGGCAAAAACAGTCCCAGTTTAGACCAGGGTTATCACACTTTAGTGTCCCCAAGTTCAGGTTCCACAGGCAATCCAGTATGGTCCGATAAAGGATCAAACAAAGGAAAAAATTATAAAATGAAGAACAACTCCTTTGACCAGTTAACTGACGAAACCATTCTCAAAATTTTCTCTTTTCTTGGAAGCAAAGATTTGAGTTCATGTGCCAGAGTTTGTAGGAGGCTCAATCATCTAGCTTGGACGCCATGTTTATGGAGAAGTATAAAAATCAGTGGGGAAAGTTTGAGTGGAGATAAAGCTCTGAAAAGAATACTGAAGAAAATTGGCAGTGACAGTAGTGATAGCGGCATTTGCCATGGTGTTGAGAAAATTGAAATTGTGGAAGGGGCGAAGTTGACAGATAAAAGTTTATTTCTTCTTGCTAGGAAATGTCCCGACCTCGTTCATTTGCAGCTTTTAGGGTGTACAGAAATAACAAATACGGCTCTCTTTGAAGCGGCGACAAGATGCCATAATTTGCAACACTTAGATGTTACCGGTAAGTGTAATAGAAACAAAAATGTCAACTCGACGAGTTCAACAAAAATAACAGGGTCTTCTGATAGATAGATAGAATAACAGAAAACAATTCAAGAAGAGTTGCCTTGGGAGAAGTAAAATACTCCAAGATAACACCATTAAATATTTTGTTAGCGTGTGCCAACACTCAGATAGTTTTGAGCTTGAGAAATTCCACAGGTTCAGCTAAGATAGCTGAACATTGAGCTGACTTAGAGATAGCTACAGCTATCAATTCATTTTCTGCATTAAAGAAGTATAGGATGGGGCAGAGGAATTTGCGGATTTACAAATTAATTGAAACAAAAACTTATGCAAATATCGATTTGATTCTTTTGCCATAATCAAGTACAACATTAAAAGTTCATGTTTAGACAGTTTTTAAGTTGATATCTAGCAAATCATGGCCATTATTGCCAAAACACTACGTTAATCGATTTCAGAAACTTCAAATTTAGGTACTGGATGATAGAAGAAAAATAATTAAATTGATGTTTGCATAAGTTTTTGTTTAATTGCATTTCTAAATATAGGCAAGTTCATCTGCTTCACCATATAGAAGTGAAGTTTCTTCCTCTAAGGTTGACACAGTTTCAATGATGATATTACTTAATTAATAAGCGTATATTATACTTGTTGAACTCAGATCTTAAGTGACAGTGTTTTCGAGAT
This sequence comes from Propylea japonica, assembly GCA_013421045.1. NCBI lineage: Eukaryota > Metazoa > Arthropoda > Insecta > Coleoptera > Coccinellidae > Propylea > Propylea japonica. The sequence continues at coordinate 24,079,992 of CM024248.1, forward strand.
AGTTATATAAGCTGTAGAAGACTTTTTCTCTTCTTACAAGCAACAAAAATACAGAGTTTGAACAATAGAAATTTGATATACAGTGGAACTATAACGAACGTCTGTATAACGAATTTCGTACAAGACATTGCACCTTGAATCCAAATTCTATGTTAAAAACACCCTCTAAAACGAAGTTAATTCTCTCTATAACGAAATATTCAAAGAACATCACTCTTTAAATGGGGAATGGTAAGAAGGTATAAGAGTGGGTTTTTTCCGAAATTTTTCCGGACGTAGGTACGTAATAAATCCCGACCTTGAACTAAATCATTACGGCGGGCAGAGAGATCCTTCTGAAACAGTTTTGAATACACCCCTGACTGTTTGGTTTCAATCTAACGAAAGTTGTGAGAAAATGTCTAAAAGGAAGTGCTTAAATTTGAATAATAAACTTAAATTTATGAGTGAAGTCGACCGTAAATTGCCGACTATAGAAACAAATTTTCTGTATAACGAAATTTCTTTATAAAGATTTTTTTTGCGAATTTAGCGCTTTCGTTATAGAGAACTTCCACTGTATTAAACTTGAGCTCTTGACTAAACATGTGGAATCAATAAGAAAATTGGCTGTTTAGAGATCTATACACATACATACATGTACTTTGGTTAGCTAAATACATCATGAATTAACAGTGAACGAATCTACCTTATAACTAATGACAAAAGTTGATTCACAAGAATGGTTGATAACGAATTATTTTTTTAGGTTGTGTTAAAATTTCGTGTATCAGCGTGAATGGTCCAGACCCTCATTTAAGGCTTCAATTACAGTACCTAGATTTGACAGACTGTCCTCATGTCAATGATAATGAATTGAGAGTCATCGTTTGCCATTGTCCACAATTAACCTTTTTGTACCTTCGAAGATGCATTCAAATAACAGGTGAGATTGAAATTAACACAATAATCTTCAATACTTTCTTGATTTTTCTAGATATGGGACTGAAATTTATTCCAAGTTTCTGTTCGAATCTGAAAGAGCTTAGCGTGAGCGACTGTGTGAACGTAACCGATTTTGGCCTCTACGAACTGGCCAAACTAGGTGCAACCCTTAGGTATCTCTCAGTGGCTAAGTGCACCCAAGTTAGCGATGCAGGTCTCAAGGTGATCGCTAAAAGATGTTACAAATTGCGTTACCTAAACGCAAGAGGCTGTGAAGCAGTATCAGATGATGCGATTATCACAATAGCAAGATCTTGTACGAGATTGAGAGCTTTAGATATTGGAAAATGTGATGTTGGCGACTCTGGACTTCAGGCGTTAGCCGAAAGTTGTCCCAATTTGAAGAAAATTAGTTTGAGGAACTGTGATTTGATAACGGATAGAGGTGTTCAAAGCCTAGCTTACTTTTGTAGAGGTCTTCAGCAGCTTAATATTCAAGACTGTCAAATATCGTTGGAAGGTTACAGAGCTGTTAAGAAATACTGTAAACGATGCATAATAGAACATACTAATCCGGGATTTTTTTAGAAAAGTTATATATGTTTTGTAAATTTTTATATAATAAAATATATACATACACCAGTGAAACACTACTTTGTATGCCCATTCATTGAAAAGCAATTATAAACTTCATTCATTTATTGTATAAATTCTTTATGGCAGTAAATAACAAGTATAATTTATATAAAACTGTATTAATACTTTCATCAAGATGGAATGTTAAAATTTCAAATATATAATCAAGTACGATATCTGGACGGACATTGGTTTTGTGCGAAAATTCATATCAACTAACAATCAACAACAATCAAAATGGTCAACATGCTACCGAAAATACTATCTTTTATAAACTGATCCAAACAGAACACAAATGGTAGTCTAGAAAACTTAAACGAACACTAAGTTAAACTTATAAAAACTGCTTACCATCGTAAATATTTCCTAAAATAGATACAACCTTTGTAAATTGATCGATTAAGAATCGATTAAAGACACTTAGATTTGTATAAGGCATTCTCTCATCAATTAGCTTACACTCAAAAATTTTTTTTTTTGCTCAATACTTTGATTTCTGAACTTTGTTAATACTGTGATGTTCTTATTCATCCTTTCTTCTCAGCAACCTCTGATTTGATACTAATTCAAGGCACTTCATTGAACTAAGAGATCAAGTGGTCATCAAACATCAGTTTGAGGAATATTGTTCAAGTAACTGGTTTTTGCATCCTTAGCTTTGGAAGATGCTCCATCCCTATAAGGGTCAACAGTCAAGTCACTAATAACACTTTGAACGTCCCCTAAAGTCATATCAGTTGACAATGGCGAAGCACTATTTTTCCTCAACGAAGCAGTTGGTGTGTGTAGTTTTTCCCTGTAATCATAGTCGGATCCTCTAACATTATCTATTCCACCGTCCTGACCATTTTCATAAACCATGTACATATTACTGTAGTTACGATCAACTTGTCTGCAGAAAATTAAAATGGATTAATGTGGTTGTTCAGTAATAGTGAAGCTTTTTAATTTGTATGTAAACAAAGGTCGAAGTAGGAATTTTAAGGAAACCATGTGATACTTACTCTTTATGACCACTTTTTTTATTTCGAATAATTTGGATTTTCGTTCTTGAGATGCAACGAATTTAACTAGTTTGAAATGAATGAGTTATACTGAAGAATAAAGAATATATAGAAGAATTAGTCACAATTTTTCAACCGCATAAGGCACAATTTTCAATATAGAAAAGTCAAACCGAATATGATTTGATCTTTGATCAAGATATAGTCAATTGTTAGATGAAAACAAAATTTCTCTAAAGACAATATACATTAGTACTTGTCTTTTAAGAAATATCAACATTGTTTTCATCTAATAATTCACTATGACTTGATTTAAGATCATATCATACTGCAAGTATACACCCTTTGTTTAATTAAGGTAATGTTTGTAATATACATCAGTACGTACACACATTACATCAATTGAACAAAGAGTGTATACTTACAATTTGATCTGATCTTTGATCAAGTTATAATCAATTATTAAATGAAAATGGTGTTTCTTATAAGACAATATACATTAGTACTTGTCTTTAAAGAAATATCATCATCGTTTTCACCTAATAATTGACTATAACTTGATCGAAGATCATATCATATTGAATATATACAGTGTGTTTGGTCACGAGTTAGCGATAATTTAAAGTCACCAAATATACCTAATCTTATCGACAAAAACACCCAAACTTGGAAGTTTACCCCCTTAGTTTTGGAGTAGCCCCCATTTTTAATTTACTTCTTTATTTTTGTTCAACCTTCCAAATAATATCGATTTCTTTGGACATAAAGGTCCTACAGACGTGAAAAAATTTTTTTGAAAGATGATACTACCACCTTTCATTGAAGTATAACAATATAAAAACATTCAACTTGAAAACGCCATAAAAAAATTCTTTAAAAAAGTTCATAGTGAAAATATGTACTGATTTTCTCAGTAAATCCGCAATAGTACAAGAACTAGCACATTGAAGTATAATTTTGTTTCAATGATTTAACACGCAAGGATATTAGCTACAAAACAACACTCACATCATATCTGTAAGTTACATAATTTGAGAGTTATTGTTGCTCGAACATGATCACTACGCGAGCAAAAGACACAAGACAGGTCGTCATGAAGGCCACTGCCTGTCTACAGAACAGAGGCGGCCATTTTGAGCAATTTGTATGATTAATTTGTTTGTTTTATCATTGAAAATTATCGAAAGTACAGTACTGAGGTTTTTTTTATTTCACCAATTTTCATAAGGGTTATGTTCGAACAGCAATAACTTTCAAATTATGTAACTTACAGAAATGATGTGAGTGTTGTTTTGTAGCTTGTGTCCTTGCGTGTTAAATCATTGAAAAAAAATTATACTTCAATGTACTAGTTCTTGTACTATTGCGGATTTACTGAGAAAATCAGTACATATTTTCCCTATGAACTTTTTTAAAGAATTTTTTGTGGCGTTTTCAAGTTGAATATTTTTATATAGTTATACTTCGATGAAAGGTGGTAGTATCATCTCTCGAAAAACATTTTTTTCACATCTATAGGACCTTTATGACCAAAGAAATCGATATTATTTCGAAGGGTTAACGAAAATAAAAAAGTAAATTCAAAATGGGGGCTACTCCAAAACTAAGGGGGTAAACTTCCAAGTTTGGGCGTCTTTGTCGGTAATATTAGGTATATTTGATGACCTTAAATTATCGCTAACTCGTGACCAAACACACTGTACATCCATTGTTCAATTAATGTAATGTATGTGAGTACTAATAAATATATTACATACATTACACTAATTGAACAAAGGGTGTTAACTTGCAATCTGATTTTGTCTGCCAAAAATGTAATGAAATAAAAAAGTGATAATTTCATTCACAAAAAAAGAGAGTAAAAATAATTAGGGCATACAGTTCTAGAATGATTACTCGATTCTTGACTATCTGAATTATACGGTTCTGGTCGTCAATAATGACTTCTATAATGAAATGAAATAAACATACCTCTTTGCATTTTGCCATAGCAAACAGCAAACCACCAAGAACACAATCAGTAACAAACACGTTGCAGAAACACCCCAAAAGGCAATTTGTAGAGGCGCAGTGGGTTCCCACCAAAACTGAAAACATCATTAATATAACCTCAAAATTAACACAACAATTCTTACACTCACCTCAGTCGTAGGTGGATACGTAGGCACCAAGTGACCTACGACGGTAGGAATGTACTGTGTCCAAAATGCAGATTCAGTTTGCCTGAAATTCCACTTAATCGTGGAATTGTAAGTCGTGTTTATATTGAGGTACTTCAACCACCCGTACTGGGCTTTCTCGAAATGCAGACCGAGTATCTGGGTATACGTCGGATCTCCGTATCTTGCAAAATCAGAATACGCTTTCATGAAGAAATGACTCATGTTTCTATCGTTGTTCGTCCACTGATTCCTCGTGAAATTTTTCTTCGGAAAGAATTCGACATCCATGAACGGTGCACCGCATAACAAGTAATGCTCAATATCATGAGGTACTTTCCTCCATTCTGGATAATTGAATGATTCGATAGTTGTGTTAAGTACGTACATATAAACTGGAATGTCCTGCTCGATCAGTAGTTTGATCATTTTGTCATTCGGTGCGACATATAGAAAATCAGTCAGTAGTTGTATGTATTTTTCCCTGATGAAAGTTGTATTGTGAGGATCGGGCCAGTAGGTATACATGTATTTTATTGCGTCATATGTACCGTTAGGATTCAATGTGTAATTATATCTCAAAACCATTCCCTCACTTTTTGATCGAAAAATTGTTGATTTACTGTGAAGTCAGGCTCCAGGCTTTTGTTGGAAGCTGAAAAATGAAAAGAAACCCAAATAAACGAAAAAGAATTGGAACTAGCAAACAATTGGGCAAAACTGTTTCGGAGCGTTCAAAAACAATAATACAATTTGAGTACTTGTGGACAAACAAAATTACAAACTCACTTATGAAATGCGCAGCTTCTTGTAAAGTAACCCCACTCATATAGCTTATACCTCGGTTATATCCTCTATTTCTAATCAGTTCATCAGGTCTATTCTGTAAGAAATACCAGTCTTTTTCATTCCATCCCTCGTAATAAGGAGCGGTGAAATTCATATCTATTACTGGAGCCCATGGAAATAAACCAACATCAGGGGGAAATTCTGCATTTCCTATATCGTTGAAACTTCTTGCATTTGTCAGACAATTCACCAATTGCCATGATGACTCGAAACCACATCCTAATATTTTTCCGAAAACTCGACTTGTGTTTTGAACCCTGTATTTGTCGAATATCATAGACCAGTCTGCTAAGGGAGATCCACTCTAAAATTAGAAGTCTTTTTTGTTCGAAAGGATTCTTCACTACAATTTCTGTTAGTGAAAAAATATACACACCTGTGCAATAACTCTTGAGACCATGTCACGTGTTTCCCTGTATAACATTAGTAAACCTGCTGATGCAGCACCAGCACCTGGTCCAAACAAGGTTATTCTTTCTCTGTCACCATTAAAATTTTCGATATTCTCATACACCCATCTTAGAGCCATGGCCTGATCAAGTATTCCATAATTACCAGGTGAATTTATGTCACCTGTGCTCAAAAAACCTATAACATGCATTAAGAATATATCTTGAATTGCCTGGAATACACTGATCAACAATTGCTAGGGATCACTTATGAACTTCTCTTCATTTGTATTTTTTTCAAGTTATCTCGTGAATATCTGTACATTATATGTTCTCTAAGGAAAAAGTAAGATGTTTTGAGTTGATTATATCAAAGTCTTCCTCACTTCATCGGCTCTTGTTCACAAAATTGATTATTATCTGTAGGCTGTTACAGGTGGAGTGAAAAGCAATGTGGTATTTGTTATTAAATCTGTTTTTTTCTCTCGTTCAAACACATAAGGTGACAATAATTGAAGAAATGAGAACAATATCAGCTCATCAGTCATGCCGAGAAGACGTTTGGCTCCTGTGCAACTGGACCAAATCATACGGTGGATACAGGAAGGTTTGTCCCAGCGAGAAGTGTCCCGGCGGTTGAATGTTTCGCAAAGTGTCGTGAGTCGGGCTTGCAATAGGTTCATCTAAAACGACTCAGTAGCTTATGTTCATGGGGGAGGTCGGCAGCGCAGTACAACAGCTGCCCAAGATCGTCTTTTGATCCTCGATGCTAGGAGAAATCCCACTTACCCGGCGTCGCGGCTCAATAGATCACTGAGAGTTGCAACAGGAGTTCTAATTTCGAACCAGACTATAAGACGATGACTACATGTTCGTGGTTTGAGAGCACGTAGGAGTTTACAACATCCCCGTTTGAATAGGGAACACCGGGTTCATCGACGGCAATGTGCTGAGGAGCACCGCAATTGGACACTTGAAGATTGGAGCCGATGTTTATTTACGGATGAGTCTAGATTTAGTTTGGTCAACTCCGATGGACGTATTCTTGCTCAGAGGGAAAGAGGTCGAAGGTATGCAGAACAGTTTATGGTACCCACAACAGCTTTTGGCGGAGGTTCTATATGTGTATGGGGAGGCATTTGTTTGAACCAACGCACAGAGTTGGTTTTTCTGCAGAACACCACCATAACCAACCAGAGATATCACGATATGATTATTGAACCCATAATTGTTCCGTTTGCGGCTGCCGTGGGCGAGAATTTCATTTTATTTGACGATAATGCCCGTCCACACCGTAGTCGTCTGGTTAATGAAGCGCTAGAAACTCATGCTATCGATAGGATGGACTGGCCAGCTCGCTCTCCAGACATGAATTGCATCGAACATGTCTGGTCTGAGATGTCTAAACAATTGTCGACATTAGAACAACCGATCAATAACCTGGAGGACCTTTCTAACGCTTTACGGGATATTTGGACGAATTTGCCCCAAAATTTTATAAATCGTTTGATCGAAAGTATGCCTCGTAGGGTGGAATGCTTGAGACGAGCTCGTGAGGGACCAACTAGGTACTAGCTTAACCGAAACTTCAGCCTTCTTGTGGTTTCATCATACAATTTTTATGTTATTCAAACACTCTCCAACTTTCCATTTTTCATTCTTTTCTCAAGTGAACCATATTATCAACTGAAAATACTCTGATATCTGACTAAATTTATAATCTTGGAGCGAATATTTCAGAAATAAATTTAGAACAAGTAAGTGATCCCTATCAATTGTTGAGCAGTGTAGTAGAAGTGACAACTTACCCAAAGCACCTAACCTATAATTTATCGTCACAACAACAACTTTATAAAAAGTAGCTAAGATGTGTCCCGGAAACAGATTTGATGCTCCATGTATAAAATCGCCCCCATGAATGTAAAACATAACTGGATATTTTTGTCCAACACCTGTCTGAAGCTGCAATAAATGAATATTAGTGAGGACTTAACTTAGTGAGTGTAATCGGTGATTTTTGACTTACTGGTGGGGCATAAATGTTTAGATATAGGCAATCCTCGTCGATATATCTGATACCAGAGGTATATTTCTCTGGTTGAGGACAAGCTGGTCCATAATCAACTGCTTGAAGTAATTCCCATCCTTTATGCCATCGTGGGGGCTTAAAAAAATCATTCATTCAATATTTTCATGGATTATCTCCACAAAACAAAAAAAGTTATGTAAAAAAGTAATGTTTCAAATAATTGATTCAAATGTTTATTCATTTTGAGTTTATTGTTTTGCATGCATTAAATTTCCCATACATTCGTGAGTTTTAGAGTATGTTTTCATCCCAATATTATTAAATTTAATATTATAATGTTATGTTGTAAATGTAAACTGATGAAATAGACAATATCTGAGGAGGAATTGAGATAATCAGAAAGAAGATAAGTAATTGAGGCAATCAAAATTAACTAATGAATCATACCTTGAAACGAGCTTTATTAATGGGAGGTTCAGCATATGGAATACCGAGAAAAACAGAGGTTTCACCCCATTTCCTTTCGATAAACTCTGAACCAGGCCTGTAATTGGATTCAGGATCAGGGTTATCGAATATATCCACCATAAAACCCTGCACTTCTCCATGGGTTGTTTTAACAGTTATGTCTTTCCTCTGATTCTCAGTTTCAGGTCTCTTTTTGCCTTGTAAATCACTTCTCCAACCTCCCAAGACACCTGGCAATATTTGCTGCTGATGTCCATACTGAAAAATTCAATGAAACAAACCGAAGGAATGGGGCCTTTAAATGCTTACTCTGTCGTATGAGAAACTCTCATCTTTTCCAAATCTTGGATCTCCAGGTCTCCAACCATCATAGTTACTTTGCTGGCCATATCTCCTATTTTTATACCAGAAGGTTCTAAAGTACTGATCATTCACAGTAGAATCATGTTCTTGTGCATTCACTATTATTAAAATTTCACTTAATAAAATCACATAAAAGGTATTTAACTTGGACATTTCGCAAGTTCTGTTTACAAATAGTGACTGTTGGGTGCTGCTCCTTGGAGTTTCCGCAATGACAGTTACTATCTTAATGAATGAATCACCACTGTATAAAGAAATCTGCAACGAAGAACAAACAAAGTTCCTCGAATCGATCAGAGATGGCCAGAGGTTATGGTGGTTTCATATTTCCAGCTAACATCCAACAGATGTCGTCCTTATTAAAATTAAAACTAATTTTCGCAAAAATGCACGGAGTTTTGAACACAGGAAGACTAGTCGAATTCATTCAGCGCTTCTCATATCAAATTATAATTTTCCGCAATCGTAAGGTTTGCGAAATCGAAATAAACAAAGATCCAATGCGACAAAATCGTTTGATTTTGGCACAATACTCAAGACCTTGGAGTTATGTTTAATTTTTTCACGCTTCTGGGTTGTGTTAATCGAATCGAAAAGATATTTTTAAACTTCGAATAAATATTTTTTACGTATTTAAGATATTTAAGCACAAACTTCCTTGGCAAAAAACAGACCGATTTATTTCGGACGGGAAAAAACCGTATTAATTTAATTTCTCACACGTGTTAGGTACAGTTTGAATAATGAAAACCTTAATATATTTTTCGATCATTCCCAAACTTGCAAACGTTCTGAAATTCATCAAATCGAAGTTGGAGCATTAAAGAAAATTTTGAATTTTTTCATACGCTTATCAGTTCGTTTCAAGAAACAGCTAGGTTGTCCAAAAGTCTATAGTTTGTAAATTATGGCTCTGTCTATCTGTTATCACTATTACTTTCGAAGAGAATATCATAGAGATTTGAAACTTTGGTTACAAACTGTTGAACCAAATCCCACAAAGAAATACTCTTGGTCGTTTTTTTAGAAAGTTATGGTTAAACCAGCATGATAAAATTGTATCTTATCACGAATTATGGGCACAAAATTCTGTAATCGAAAATTTAAAATGAGCGCTAAAAGGAATTTATGGAAGAATCGAAATTTCAACGAATAAATACCTATACTTAATGATTCTGCCTACAGGTGACTACAAGGAGTGCCTCAAATCTTATAATTGATCATTCTTCTGAAGAATTTGAATTTGAGACACAAACAACAGGTTTAATACCTTTGACTTTTATACAACACCGATTAAATTTAATGTATAAACAAAGTATAATGAAATGTTTACATATTCATTCACCGGTTCAGCCACACTGCCTATTTTTATTTACGTTTATTTTCGGCACGAAATTCCTCACATTCAAGGAAGTGAATTTCGAGGTCAACAAAATCGAAATTCATCAAATGTACAGAATTCAAATGATATCGATTTCATTTCAAGCGAAATTATTTTTTGCGCACTACCTATGAGAAAGCGATGAAAATTCCGAGATAGTAAGTGACCTAACTGTGACTAATCGCATTCGTTAACAAATCTATGATTGCGTGAAAAATTTGCTAATGGCCTTCCAAAGGCTGTATCTTGGAAGGGGGGGGGTCGATTTCGAAAAAAATGTATATAACTATCCCTGCTTATTTCCATCGAGGAATCATCTCCCCAAGTCTCTCGCATTTGTTTACATGTTCAAAACTGTCTATTCATTAACTTTAAATTTTGGGTTCCCGGCCACCCGGGAATCAAAGGAAACGAAGAGGCCAATACACTTGCCAAAGAGGGCACACGAATGTCACTCATTGGCCCAGAACCCTTCTGTAGTATAGGTAAATGTACCTATAAGAAACAGATGGATCATTCCACTAAGTTCCTTCGGAACTTTGAGACAGCGGGATCCAAAAGATCTGGATCTTGGTAAGAAGCAATTACACCCCCTCACTGGCTTTCTCACAGGACGCTGTCGCCTCAGGAAGCACCTGTTGAAGATGGGATTATCGGACACTGACGAGTGTAGGTTCTGTGGGGAGGAGGAATAAACCCCCATTGGCCCCATTCACCTAGTCACGGAATGGTTTGGCATTGCGAGCCCAAGGAGAGAATGCCTTGGACGAGAAACTTATAAGAGTGAGGAACTAGCCTCGTTGAAGCCTTCACAGATATTAGATTTCATTAGATCTCTGGAACTGGAAGGCGGGCTGTGAAGGTGTACCCACTGGCTCAGCGACCAACTATGAATGTTGCGAATAGATGTCAAATTACAAGAATTTTTTTTGCATTTTCTTTGGAATAGAGCATGAAATTGTCAAGATACTAACTTCACCCATTGGTTTCTATTGTTTTCTTTGCTTTGCAGAGAAAAATCAACGTAAATTCAATTCAGAACGATTTTGTCTACTTTATAATTATTTATCTAATTTAGTTCCAAGTTTGTTCGAAGAATTCATGGAAACTCGAGCTGTGGATGATGATCAAGAACCCAGGATTGAACTTTGTATCGAATCAAACGTCATTTTATTGGAATTTAAGACTAGTACGGAAACTATGCCGAATTAGGTGAAAGATAATCGAAATACTTATTTACCGTTATAATTGAAGACCAGACGATATCACATTATCACGTTTTTTATACAAATCAGATAACAGATGTCGATGACTTATTATCTTCACGTAGACATGTAATCCACCGAAATTATTCGAATAAAATGAATGAGATTAAAAATATCACTTTATTAAAGTATATAAGTTCCTCTGTTTTCACAATACACATAAATGGTAGCGAAATTTCGCATAATAACAAAATAATTGTTTCTCAACAATAAACTTAAATTAGAATAAAACAATAAAAATAATAATATAAAGTTAAATCACAGGTTCAAGCAACGCAACGATTTCTCTGGGATCTTAGCAGCATGTTGGAAGGACTCGAAACGTACAGGCTGTTCGTCTTGAGACGAGGAGGACTCTGTTGGCTCCTTCCTGATGAAATTAACACAGCCCTCACCTGTTCCCATCAAAGTCGAGACGCAAATATTTTTTACCTTCAGCTTCTTCAGTACTTCCTTTTCCAAGCTGAACAGATGAAAATCGTCGTATAACGGAAAATGTTGTCTTGTAAAGTCCGCCAGCCTTATCAGATATTCTACATTGTGTCCACTTTGGCCTTTGGAGTCAACAATTTGTCCAGCAATGTCACATGCAGAGGCATCTCCAAGCCATTGGGGATTTGTCTGAGTCGCTATATAGAGCAATACTTGAAACGACTGGCCTTTAACTGAATGAAACTTGGCAAATCGTGAAACGTATCCACCCATTTCACATTCACGTTTATTCAGATAGGGTATCGCCGTTTCTTCGCTTATGGCAAAGGCTATTCCATGAACGCAGCCCTGAAACAAAAAAAAATATTAATTTTTTAGACCTGTACGAGCTAAGTGAAAGAGAGGAATGTTACTTTAAGCTATTTTTAATTAATTCAGTTCTTTCTTAAGCTGATAGAATCCTCAGAATATCTAAGGAAGGTACAGGTAATGAGAGAATAAAGAATAAGAGAGTCTGGTCCTCTCTGAACAACAACATCTCATCTGCGAATCTCCCTAGTGATTTAGTGACCAAGAGAGTAAGCACTGAGAAAAATTTCAGGACATTGCTAAGTAAAAGAGTGGAATGGGAACGGAAATACACCGACTATAACCTCAAAGAAAATACCGTAAAATGGTATACAGATGGTTCCAAAACCTCTACAGGATCTGGCGCTGGGATATACGGGCCAAGTACCAAGTGTGCACTGTCGATAGGCTCCTGTATGAGCGTCTTTCAAGCGGAAATCTTAGCTATTGAAAAATGTCTAGATATAAATCTAGAAAGAAACTATCAGAAGTGCGATATAGCCATACACTCAGATAGTCAAGCTGCTATTAAAGCACTGATCTCCTACGTCATCGACTCAAAGATGATTTGGGAGTACCGGAACAAACTCAATGAGGTAGGCAAGAAAAATAAGGTCTTCTTAATCTGAGTTCCCGGCCATTCGGGAATCAAAGGAGAAGAAAAGGCCAATACACTTGCCAAAGAGGGTGCACGAATGTCACTCATTGGACCAGAACCCTTCTGTGTTATAGGTAAACGTTAACCTATCTAGGAAAAGGAGTTTCTGGAGAAGGAGAAAGCCGAGAGGAAAAAACTCTGGCGGAAAATCCCAGGGATAATTCATTCCACTAAGTTGCTTAAGAACTTTGAAACAGCAAGATCCAAAAGATATCTGGATCTTGGTAAGAAACAATTACACCTCCTCATTGGCTTTCTTACAGGAAACTGTCGCTTCAGAAAGCACCTGTTGAGGATGGAATTATCGGACACTGACGAGTGTAGGTTCTGTGGGGAGGAGGAATAAACCCCCATTCACCTAGTCATGGAATATTCCCTCGAGGGTTGATTTTGAGTTGTTATTTTGTTTAATTTCATTTGCTGTTTGCATTACCTTCTCGAGGTGATGATAAGATAAAAAATTCATTGAATTCTTGGAAATTTAACTGACTGTAATGGCGTCACTTGTATTGTCCTGCTCTAAAGCTTTTTTTGTTCGAATTAAATTCATTTTAATTTAATTTCAACTCAACCCTTCACATGGAAGCAAGGGCAAAGGAAAACTTCGATGTATATACCTAACTCGCATGTGTTATTAGTTATTACATATATCGAATAAAATTTATGAGGTATCATAACCCATTAAATCAATCTAGAAACGAAAATTTTCCAATTAATCGAGAACCTGATCCAATTCATATGTCGTAATCGAGATAAAACCATAAACTAATTATACTTTTATTTCTTTGTTATGTTATTAGAGGAAGTGATATACATATCTAGATAAGGAGATTGGATTGCAGCTTTACTGCTATTATATTCGATATATCTCTACGATTTTCTCCCACAATAGATCCGTTTGTTTGAGAGAAAGCACGGCCATTGAAAAATTGGCAGCAATGAAGAGGTGATGATCTTGGTCTACTATAAGATTTTACGATCGAAGTACAACGAGGTTGATTAAAAATAGAAAACTGCATCAATGGTTTTATGCTTTTGCATAGCTATTCAGGAAACATCAAAAGGTCGGGTTTAGATCTTGACCTGATATTATTTCGCACAAAAATCTCATCTGTAAATATCTTCAAGGACTCATCCTTTGTATGATCATGAATGATGAGAAAATGTGGGTTAAAAAATTATGCATTTACCCATTTCGTGAAAAGATAAGACTTCATGAGCGACACTTTATATTTAGCGATTATTTGTATTGGGAGACTGGTCATTCAAATTTGAATATAGGTACTTGGAACTATTGAACCATTCTGTTCATTCGTGAACTCATTTTTCCTGTTCAAGTTCTAAACTTCACTTGAAAATATTACGTTGTCGTGTTTTGCTGAAAAAAGTGGTACGCCTCTGAGATATTTGAACTGGTAATTATTTTTGAATTCTTCGTTCAATTTTTGACAAAAATCTTTTCTCTTTTTTTCGTGTGGAGCCGTGGAGCGGCGCCTTTTTCATGTAAAAAAATCAAACATCTTAACGCGAATTTGTCGTAACTTTGACACATCCTGTAGAAGAAACGCTACGTTAAGATGTTTCCTTTTTTTACATGAGAAGGGCGCCCCACAAGAAAAAAAAGCAAAAGAGATTTTTGTCACGAATTGAACAATTGAACAATAATTGTCCGTTTAAAATACCTTAGTGCAAAACCACTTTTTAAGTAAGTTTTTAAGAAACACTTTAACACCCCGTATTCTGGAAGCAATGCATGTCTGGACCTACATTTATGGGAACTCTTTTTCATGAAATTATCTAGGGAATCACCCCCCTAAATCAATATCAATTCAGGAACACCCAGTAGTATGATATTTTGGCGAGTTTTATAATTATACCAGATATATTAAAAATGTATGAACGTTTGAATTTGTCCATTCTTTCCCTTTGCTAGGAATAACCACGCAAAAATGATAAAAGCTTCTAAAAAGTAACAACAATGTTTCTGATCTGACTATTACAAATTAGTCGAACGATTTCCACTATTTCATTACGTGACAGTTTAAATAATACCATCAGTGTATTTCCGAAAGTTTTAAGACTGACAATAGAAGTGTTGATACTTCGATAAAAACTATCGGGAATAGGTCAACGAAACACAAACGAATATAACATTGCCTCAAAATGAAAAAACGTACAAAAGTTTTTGGCATCCATAATTTCGATTAATTTTTTATAAGCCTCTCGTTTTGCATGTTAAAAATTATTAGATTCGTTCTGTTTTTTTCGTCAGTCTTTTCTTACTTTTATGTATTAAATGACATAATCCTGATATAGCTGTATCGCTACAAAGTTCTGGTAATATTTCATTTTTATTTTATTGTATAATACTCGCGTCCCACAGTATTTAGCACGTTTCGAATATTGAAATCGATTCATTGTTATGAACTTGTTATTTAGGTGGTTAGTGTCATAAAATCACCTAGTATATATCGTATTGAATAACATGAAGCTATTAAATTCCTCAAACCAACACATGACCTCATTCGACGAAAAACTATAGGCGTTTTGCTTTCACAAAAATTTTGACCTATAAAGGCACGATGTTTATAAATGGTTCTTACTATTTGCATTATTTCTCATCTGTTTCGATGTTTTTTCCGCCAATCAAAAGTGATGGATCAAAGGTTTCCATCAGCAGAGACTTAATATTTTTATTTTCATATCTCATTATGATAAGAAAATGAAATGAACCGCTGTCTAGTCTATACTATGGTTTGTTGCTGATTTTCTCTGACTGAATCAATATTTACGGAATTATTTTCTGGGTTTTTATTCATTATAGACATTTATTTTGCTTCCCATACTTTCTGAACAATTCGAGGAGTTTCCTGAACCTGAAAATAATTACAAATGCTCAAAAAAGGTATGAATTTTAGGAACAGATTATTATCTATGGTTCATTATATTTCAAATAGAAATACATAATAGATTGTGCTTGAGATATTATTGAGAAAAACACTATACCGCGGATAAAATAAGAAGTCAATAAATTATAATCAACGAAATTTCGCAGAATTTTTGTTTTCGAAACGGCAGTCCAAATTCGTGACCATTTCAGATTACACTTAAAATCCGCTAATTTTCAATAAAAACAAAATGAGAAAGTTTTGCATCTGGAAGCATTAGCGAGTTGATAAAGAAAAGATAACAGACGTAGGATAACGCAAATCAAGACCTTCTAATTATAAAAATAAACATTCGTCTAATTTACAGAGCAATCACCCAAATATTGAATGTTATATCTTCCGAAACTTATGTTCTTACAGCAAATTGAAATAAAATCAAGAATATAATAAAATCAGATATGGATTAGACACAACAAATAATTTCTTAAAAACTTTATAGGTTTTCACTCCCAGTTTCTGAAACATAAATATTTAACAAATGTTTGATTATACTCCTGGCGTTTCAGAGAAAATAAGAAGAATTGGTTCCAAATTCAACATAAGAACTGTTTTCAAAACACAAAATGATTTGAGATCCATTCTACCTAGAACGAAACCAATGAATGAGACACAAAAATAAAAAAATTGTGTTTACAATATTCCCTGTATATGTGGAAAATCTTATACAGGGGAAACATCAAGACCTTTAGAAATAAGAAAACGGGAACATAAGAATAACATAAAATAGAGACATCACAAGATCACAAATCGCTGATCATGTATGTTCAAATAGCGGAGATCATATGATGAACTGGAACAAGACAAAGATCCTCATGACGGAACCTGATAATTATAAAAGGAAAATTAAGGAATCTACATGTATTCTGTTGGAATAGATCGTATTTGGATTGATTCATTGAAGAAAGAAATGACATCAGGAAATTTCAAAATTAAATAAATCAACATCTCTATAGATTGACAACTATCAATGTCAATCAGATTGCAAATGAAAAAATACACAATTCTGAAGATTTTAAGAGTTTGTCTGAAGGAGGTGTCTGATACAGACACCGAAATGTTACAACATCCTTTTAATTTGTTTCATTTTTCAGTTTTATTGCTAGGCAACAATTTTTTTCAAGACCAATTTGCTCCTGACGAATAAGTGCAAAGATTCTCGCAGGAGCACTTCACCTCAATCAAACATTTTTTAATCATTTATGTTTCAGAAACTGGGAGTGAAAACCTATAAAGTTTTTAAGAAATGCAGAATCCCCCCAGAGTACCTATATTTCAATCGATTCAACAAATAATGTTTTTTTCAATGAAAATTTAGATACCCATAAAATCGTACAATAATTCGAAAAATAATTCTTATCGTCTACTTTTCGAATTTACGACATGAAAAAAAAGATGATTTTTTAAATGAAAAGAATGCAACAGATATTCAAATTGGCTTTATCATTTTTCTAATATGAACAACCGAGTAGAAGCTTTTGACTTCACGTCAGTGCTTTTCTAAATTTTTATTGTATACATGAATGATATATTGCTTGTGTTTAGATTGCAGTAATTGAGACAAGCCGTTATATCGCGCAATTTTTCACTCAAGTTCGTCAAATAAATTGGCATATTTATAACTGAGACTAGACGGAAACACTTTGTGCTTATTATTTGACGATTAAATGATTGACTTGAAGCGAACCGACGATTACATATTGTATGGAAGCATATTATCACCAGATATAATCAACGATAAACACGGAAATCAATAAAATATATTCATTATATCATTCGCGAAATATTGATTTAATCGTAACAAAAACGGTTCCCCAAATATTATGCAAAACATAACGAAAATTTTGCAACAACTACTGAAAAATTGGAGTGAAAAATTGGAGTCAAAAATACACAAAATTGTACATCTTTTTTGTATATTGAGCTATAAATTCACAGGAAGGTATTCATACTATCATTCACGAAATATTGATTTAATGGTAACAAAAACGGTTCTTCAAATGTCATGCAAAGTATAAAGACAGTTCAGGGGACAATTACTGAGATATTCGAGTCAAAAAAACACAAAATTGTTCTTCTTTTTGTATATTGAGCTATAAATTCACAGGAAGGTTATTCAGTCAAGTACTGATCTCTCTATTCGCTGCTTATTTCAGTATACCTATCCTTAGGATCTACTTGAAAAAATTTGGTGAAATTGAGAGATTAGTTGATTCATTAAATAATCTCAGAGAAACAAAAAATGAATGGAAGTTGTTAGATAACATTTTCATTCATGAAACACTTGAAGTGTCTGATTTTTGGATATTTATATATCATGAGTACCTGATTGTAATCTGGTTCCTAGATTTTTATTTGGACTTATGAAGTATCTATTCGAAATTTATGTCAATTTGAATTTAGATCTTTGTTAGCTGTGATGAAATTTGAAGAATTGTGAAGAGTTGGAAACTAATATCAATTCTCTCGTCTCTATATTTCAGAGAAATGTTTTAATTTTTGAAGAAATAATACCATATCATAGAAATTAAATTTCAAATATCATAAATGAAGAATACAATAATAGTGGGTATTTTTTGGCTGTGAATAGTGAAATATTCTTTTGGGAACTTATCTTTCTAGAGTCAATTTTTGGTTTGTTAATATTCTCATAGGAAATAAACAATATTCCCATCTGCCGATAAAGGTTTATGACCTATTTGTTTACAACAAGGCCAATTGATTGAAAAGAATGTGATATGAGGAGAATTTCGAAGAACTGCCAAATTGAAAAATACATATTAACAGTAAAAATAATTGAGAATTCCAAATTTTTCCATTGACTTACTCTGATATTTGATTAAAACAAAATCAAACGAATGGTGCAATTATTATGAATGTAAATCGATTAAAATATTTATGAAAAAGGGTACATCAAAGTTTTTATAACACTCAACAATATCGAAAAGTTTTAATAATATCTCGTTTTCTATTTATTAGTAGAATTATCACCTTGGAAACTCAAGTGAATTTTAAAAGTGACTTGGACTCATATGCTGGGTAATTCGTTTGTTCTTGAACAGTAATTACGTGTCCATAAATAGGTAACTGACCTTTTTAAGAAATAACTTTCAAATTTCTCTCAGAAGAACTGTTCATTCAAGCAAAGCAATAACGGACATGATCTTCTCGAATTTACGGAATGTTTTTCAATCGGAATTCCCAATTTACTCGATTGCTCCTTTATACTGAGATGATTTTCTTAGAATATAGTGTAAGTGGAATTTCAAGCTAATTCTTACCTCTTTATCCTCTATCAAAGTGGCTACCCTGCCTGGCTGAAAGAAACAATGAGAAAATTATTATTTTTTGATGTATCATAGTCATTACGTAACTAAAATTATTCTTAAATCTTCTCCGGAAAAAAACATCATATTACCACATTACCATCAAGATTTTTTTTGAAACGGACCTCAAGTCACAGGAAAAATGGCTGCGCTCTTTGAAAGAAAGACTTGAAGTCATTTCCAACAAATAGGGCTCAACAATGGCGGTTTTTTGAGTTTTCAGAAATACGTAAGAAATATCGATCTTACAGAGTGTTTCTGAATTGATGCGAAAGAATTAAGGGGTGATGCCGGTGAATCCCCAGATCATTTCATCAAAAGAAAGTTAGTCCGGAATGCGTTGTTTCCAAGCTACAGGGCGTTGAGTTTCACTTAAAACTGACTAAAAAAAGTGGTATGCCACTGAAATATTTCAAACTTACTATTGTTTTTGAATTCTTCGTTCAATTTGTGACAAAATCTCTACTGTCTTTGTTTCTTATGGCGCGCCGTTTTTATGTTAAAAAAATGAAACATCTTAACGTACAGTTTCATACATACATCGATTGAAATATTCTGGGAGGATTCTGCATTTCTTAGAATCTTTATAGGTTTTCACTCCCAGTCTCTGAAACAAATAATTAAAAAATGTTTGATTAAGGTGAATTGCTACTGCGAGAATCTTTGCACTTATTTGTCAGGAGCAAATTGGCCTCGAAAAAAATTGTTGCCTAACAGTAAAACTGAAAAATAAAACAAATTAAAAGGATATTGTAACGTTTCGGTGGCTATATCAGACACCTTCTTCAGATTACAAATAAAAAAATACACAATTCTGAAGATTTCAACAGTTTGTCTGAAGAAGGTTTCTGATATAGCCACCGAAACGTTACAATATCCCTTTAATTTGTTTCATTTTTCAGTTTTACTCTTAGGCAACAATTTTTTTCGAGACCAATTTGCTCCTGACAAATAAGTGCAAAGATTCTCGCAGGAGTAATTCACCTTAATCAAACATTTTTTAATTATTTATGTTTCAGAGACTGGGAGTGAAAACCTATAAAGTTTCTAAGAAATACGCCTCATACATAATTTGCCAAAGTAACGACAAATACGCGTTAAGATTTTTTATTTTTTCACAAAAATGGCGCTCCTCACGAAATGAAGACAGAAGAGATATTTGTCACAAATTGAACATAAAATTTAAAAATGATTGTTAGTTTAAAATATCTCAGTTGCGCATCATGTTTTAGTAAGTTTTTAAGTAGAATTTTAACACCTCGTACCTATCTAGGAAACAATAGATTTCCGGACCTATTTATGGAAACTTTTTTTCATAAAATGATCTCGAGGAACTACAATTCAAAGAACTGAAAGATCATTAATAAATTAAGAATAAGTAATATTGGCTCGAAACTTTAACTTTTAAGAAATAAATGGTCTGCAGGGGCATTACTTTTTTGAGGGGTTTCTTCGAATTTACTCGGATATTACTCAAAATAATTATATAGAACTTTGAACAAGTTTTCAGTGAGGTAATTTTTTGTTTTTTTAACTTTCATGAGTCCCAAACATTATCTAATGATTTGATGACCTCTTTAAAATTTTAAAACCAAAACATGTGCATTTTTTTGCATTGGACCTGTCGATCAAAATGGGTGGTCAAGAGATTTTCTGTGTTGAATGAATATTTAAGACTAAAACCAGTCTATTGAGCTCACTTAACATGAGACTTGGTGGAAAATTTCGGACAATAACGAATCGAGGCAAAAACCAGTCTACTGAGCTCACTCAACATGAGACTTGGTGGAAAATTTCGGACAACAACTTTTTAGATGCCGGCAACACTTACGTTTTGGTCTGTCCCCCTGTGTGTGTTGTTGCCTTGCCAGAACTTCCTTGAATAGCCGGAAATGTGCCCTTTCACCGATTTCTTGTACTTGATTCCCGGTTTCCAGCACAGAGAGCCATATGCAAAAACCCACAGACATTTCTTGTCGCTGTCATCGACTTCTTCGTGCAAATATGAGACTGACGAATAGTCCGCGCTCATGTTTAGCCTGAGCGGATGATGCAAGACTACACCTTAACTACAGCATCTACACTGCTCGCGACCGACTTCAACAAACGTATGAATGACAGCAACTCAACCATTGCCTGAATTTACAGTTTCCACGTGCTCGCCTATCAAACACTGCTTGATTCGACTGGGCGCATGACTACACATTTCGATTTTATTGGGAATTCAAGTGTTGAAGATAGTGAAGATACTTGGAAATTTAAGCAACTTTTGGATATCTTGAAAGCAATTGGTTACGTTCTATTTGTTTATGAATTCAACCATCTCATTCAAATTCCAATTCATCCTGAAATTTCCAAGTTTTGAAGCTGTTTACACTCGAGGAACAACTTCAATTATTGTTGAACTGTTGAAGATAGTGAAGATACTTGGAAATTTAAGCAACTTTTGGATATCTTGAGAGCTATTGGTTACATTCTGATCTATTCCTTTATGAATTCAAACATCCTATTCAAATCCCAATTCAATACTGAAATTTCCAAGTTTTGAAGTTGTTTACAGTCGAGGAACAACTTCAATTGTTGAACTGTTGAAGATAGTGAAGATACTTGGAAATTTAAGCAACTTTTGGATATCTTGAGAGCTATTGGTTACATTCTGATCTATTTTATGAATTCAAACATCCTATTCAAATCCCAATTCAGTACTGAAAATTCCAAGTTTTGAAGTTATTTACAGTCGGGGAACAACTCCAGTTGTTGAACTGTTGAAGATAGTGAAGATACTTGGAAATTTAAGCAACTTTTGGATATCTGAGAGCTATTGGTTACATTCTGATCTATTCCTTTATGAATTCAAACATCCAATTCAAATCCCAATTCAGTACTGAAAATTCCAAGTTTTGAAGTTGTTTACAGTCGAGGAACAACTTCAGTTGTTGAACTGTTGAAGATAGTGAAGATACTTGGAAATTTAAGCAACTTTCGGATATTTCGAGAGCTATTGGTTACATTATGATCTATTCCTTTATGAATTCAACCATCCTATTCAAATCCCAATTAAATACTGAAATTTACAAGTTTTGAAGTTGTTTACAGTCAAAACAAGAAATTCTCAAGTTTTCCAGTTGCTGAATAATAGAATAACACTTTGGCACATTTCGCCCAAATGCAACCAACTGTTTCATTTCCCAATAAAACCCGAATATTTCTGGAGTGCAAGATAGAGGGTTGAATAATTATTAGGTTTGTTCCAACAGCTGACTTTTGTACGGTAATTTGACGGTCACGAAACTGTTAGTAATCGATCTTATGCGCATGTCTAAACTTTGACCGTACAAGA
Organism: Propylea japonica; assembly: GCA_013421045.1. NCBI lineage: Eukaryota > Metazoa > Arthropoda > Insecta > Coleoptera > Coccinellidae > Propylea > Propylea japonica. Next base: position 24,102,508 of record CM024248.1, read on the forward strand.
ACCGTCCAAACAGTACTTGCTCCAGACCAGGGATCGAAATGACGATCACAAAACCGTTCCACTCACGGTCCCGAAGCAGGATGGAACAAAAACGAAACCGTTCTCAAACGATACATTTTCAGTTGGAACACATTTTTATCTATTGCGCAGAATCCTGACGATCATTGTACGGTCAATTCTTGAGTTGGAACAACCTATTGTAAACCTATTTTATCGACGCTCCATATGTACACTCCAAAATTGTCCCAAGGTGAGTGGCCTATTAGATTAGAGCTTGCCAAATGATAATTTTTTTTGGTCAATCCATACAGTTATACAAACTGACAACTATATTCAAAAGCAGTGACATAGATCAGATCAATATCTAATGACTTGATAAATTTTTGTCTTAAATCTCGAATATTGAGCGAACTAGAGTCATTTTCGTAATACGTCAATTTGATCTAAAATTTCGAAAAATAATCGATAACTCAAAAACCGTTAAGATAGGTATGAAAAGGTGAAAGTGAATAGATTTAATATTTTATGGAGTATCATAAAAAAAGAAATAACGGATGTCCCATTTAAAATAACAACGTTGTTGCCAACAGTATCTGGAGTATCAAATTTTGAAAATTTTCTATTCAAACTCGAGAACCATTCTACCGATTTTTCCATTAGCAAACTTAGCCGAGATGTTTCAACCACACACGCACCCAAAACCTTTTATGTCTCAACTTATACCGTTGCAATGTTTGAAGTTTTTATATTCAAGGAATCTTCACAATTTCGGATCTAGTGGGATTTCTAGGCTTGAAAAGGTTGGTAAAAAAAATGACTATCATAACTCGAGAACCATTCGTTCGATTCTGCAAATTCACGTTATCAACCGAGCTCTTCCTCTCCTACCCTGAAGATCTCAAGTCTCCATCTAATTCCATCTGAAAGTTAGAGTGTTTACAAGCAGACGGACAGACAAATTACATTTGACTTCAGATTCTTTATCAGTGAGTCGAATCAAGTCGATTTAGACCAGTATCAGTTCAAAATCCAAAACTTACATCAGACATTTGTGAGAAACTAAAGGTATGTTGAGAAAGCATGTTAAGAGGGGATCATTGAAGAATGAATATCCTGAAAACTATTAGTCTTATTCAAGAATAAAATTGTTTTAATTGAATATCATTCCAAATGATGTATCCAGATATTGACCCCGCCAATTTAAACTTTTCGTGAAATGGATACATTCAATCAGAAAGTCAGAATCAACAGCTACAAGCTTTATTCTAAGAATTGGGATATGAAGAGATTAATTTCAGTTTTAATGGGCTTTATATATCATTATTTTATTGATTAATTTCATTTCATTTGCCCACCTTGAAAAATATATCGACTTCGCGATGCACCTACCATCTGTAGTTGAAATGCTGAACTGTTGGAAAGGAACAATGTAGAATAATTTGATACTGTTACTTATACGCTTCTGTGAATCGATAGATGGAAGTTAACCACCAGTTATTTGAAAATTGAATTTCAGTCGGAACGTTTACTAACTTTCTTTCGGTAAGTATGAGTAACTACAAAGAGGAAAAGGAGGAAAAACATTATGCACAGCTTCTGTAACAACTTATAATATAGGAGTATGAGGTACCATGATGGAACTTTTCAAGATTGGAAAATTCCTTAGAATTTTTGAAATTTTCAGAGAAGGCGAAAACAAAAGATGATGAGGGAATAGAGAAAAGGTCTTCTTCAGACCTTTGGACGACAAGAATGCTTGAACATGCTGAGTTTATAGAAGATGTTGAACAATTTCCTAATCTAATGAATAACAAAGTTTATTGATGAAGAAGAAAAAATATTCACCCTCTTCTAAAATTTGAACCAAAATGGGAAGAATTATTGAAAACGGCAGGCTTCAGTATTAAGGGGTCTTCGCCTGAAGATGACCTTAGGTTTTAATTCTGTATCTAATGTTAGAAAATATCCTTTACCTGAAGTGCAAGATAAAGGTCTCGTTTAATAAAAATCTAAGAGTGTTGAAATATTCAGGAAAAGATATTAAGCCTTCTGTACCTTGAAAAAAGATAACCCTTTGGTTATAGTGGACCATTGCATCAACCACTCCTTTGAGCTTTCGCTCTTGCCCTCAAGAGCCAAAATAGTTTCAACTAGCTGCATGTATTGATTACTTAACATTCCGTGACTAGGTGAATGGGGGTTTCTTCTCCTCCTTCCCACAGAACCTACACTCGTCAGTGTCCGATAATCCCATCCTCAACAGGTGCTTCCTAAGGCGACAGTGTCCTGTAAGAAAGCCAGTGAGGAGGTGTAATTGTTTCTCACCAGATCCAGATATCTTTTGGACCCCGCTGTCTCAAAGTTCCAAAGGAACTTAGTGGAATGATCCATCCCTGGGAGATTCCGCCAGAGTTTTTCCCTCTCGGCTTTCTCCTTCTCCAGAAACTCCTTCTTATAGGTACATTTTCATATACCACAGAAGGGTTCTTGGCCAATGAGTGACATTCGTACGCCCTCTTTGGCAAGTGTATGGTCCTCTTCGTTTCCTTTGATTCCCGAGTGGCCGGGAAACCAGATTAAAAAGAACTTATTTTTCTTGCCTACTTCATTGAGTTTGTTCCGGCACTCCCAGCTCATTTTGGAGTCGATGACGTAAAAGCTCAGTGCTTTAATAGCAGCTTGACTATCTGAGTGTATGGCTATAACGCATTTCTGATAGTTTCTTTCTAGATCTATATCTAGACATCTTTCAATAGCTAAAATTTCAGCTTGAAAGACGCTTATACAAGAGCTTAGCGACAGTGCACACTTGGTGTACTTGGCCCGTATATCCCAGCGCCAGCTCCTGTAGAGGTTTTGGAACCACCTGTATATCATTTTACGGTATTTTCCTTAGGTTATAGCCGGTGTATTCCCGTTCCTTTTCCTATCTTTTACTTAGCAATGTCCTGAAGTTTTTCTCAGTGCTTACTTTCTTGATCATTACATCACTAGGAAGGTTCGCAGATGAGATGTGGTTGTTCAGAGACAACCAAAGTCTCTGATTCTTCATTCTCTCTTTACCTGTACCTTCCTCAGATATTCTGTGGATTCTATCAGCCTAAGAAAGAACTGAATCAATGAAAAATACCTCAAAGTCATCGACTGTTTTCTAAGAACGGCCAAAAATGACTAACAGTTTCAAAGCATAACGAAAGTTGCTCTTTTGAGAGTTGAGAGAAGTGTTTTACTAACGACAGCTGGCAAATGCTGTCCGAAACGTTAAACAGAAGAAATAAATATGATGAAAACAGCCTCAATTACATATCAACTTAGTTGATAATTCAAAACTGCAACAACATTTCACTATCGTTACAATTTATATTATTACTTAAAAATTAATTAATCAAAATTTCATTAAGTTCACAGTCGCGCCTCCACCAATTGATAACACACCAGCCATCTAATATAAAAGAAAGTGGATCAAAGGTTATTACATTATGAAATGGAACTACCTTGATTGCCTTACAAGACTAACCCACTTATTAGTACGTCACCGTCGTCTTGTGACGTCACTAGGCATGCGCGCGCCGAAGATCGGCACTTCTACTTCGGTTTTCCATGCTTTGGCGATCAAGAAACGCGCTCAAGTGGTCTTAAGTCAACTTTGCGCGGCCGTGTCGTGCGCGTGACAGTGTACACTTGCGAAAAGTGGACGATCTTTCGAAAAGTGACAAGTGTGGTGCATTTTTTGGATTTACCTATTGACGCGCGTCAATTTTTCTGTGAGTCGATTCTTCATCTCCTTATACTTCATTATTGGCGGCTATTTCTAGAAGAAAGTAAACAATCATCTGGCACTTTCTTTATGCAATTCATGAATAAAGAAAGTTCGATCTGTATGTTTTTCGCCTGCCGCAACGATTCGCAATATTATTCATCATTTTTTTCGACGCCAGTTTCACTTTAAAATCTGAATTTTTCTCCTTACAAATATTCTTTTTTTTTATTCATAAATATTCCCGTTGAAAACAAAATTAAACGCAGAAAAATACGTAACACTCAACGTGTTTTATACAATATTTTTCTAGACGCCAATTTCATTTTTAAATCTAGAATTTTCCCCATCAAATATATTTTTTTTCTAAATTTTTGAATAATTTATTGACATTCGCTTTGAGAACAAACTTGAACGCAGAAAAATACGTAACACTGAACACATTTCTTGCGATCTTGTGGAAATGACAAGCCCAGAAATATTTCCATTGAATCATTAATGAGCGCTCTTTTGCAACAATAATATGGTATCTTAATAGTTGATAATTTGCGCTTCTGTTCCAATGCCTGTACCAGAGGAAATTGTACCAACCTTGACCAATATTCGGGTATCATTCTCACTTTCATCAATTTCATACGAAATTTCCATTTTGTAATATCTTGAAAAGAAATCAGCGATCGATATAACATGCGGCAATGTTGAAGGAGCGAGACAAGCCAGTTACTTTCGAAATAGGTAGTTGATTATATAAACAATCCTCACATAATTAAATCGAATAGTACAATAATTGTACCGACTTATCGAAGAGAATGGTTGTTTCTCATGAAACCAAGAAGAACAACATGCGATCTCATTGTTGTTCTTTCGGTGACATTTTTCTCAGCGAAAATTAAATCACAATTTTTCACAGTTTTCCTTCCGACAAAGATAAATTCACTATCATGCATATTGTTATTTACGCAGTTTCATGGAGTCACAGCAGCATGAAAAAATCATCAAAAATATTTTCAAAATTTTTCTCAAAAATAAAAATAGTTTTTCACCCAAAAAATTTGAATCAATTTTTTTCATAGGATATCATCCCCCTTAAAATTAAAAATTCAGAAAATTTTTTTTACTCAATATCTTAACTATCAATATGCAATAGTTATATATTATCGTATATTGTAGCGAAAAATATCATAAAAATTTTTTTTCGGATAATCCAAATGTGTAGTTTCACTCCCAGAAAATCTCAATCAATTTTTATCAGAATATTTCTGTCACAAATGCATTCTTGACTTGTATAATATTTTTCGGGGGAGTTATATCTTTTTACCCCTATTGAAATAAAAAATTCACGTTGAGATGCGTCAACAAAATTCTTCACTCAATATCTTATGAGTCCTTGTTAAGATCGAAATGAAAAAACGTAATGAATTTATCTTTGATTTAGGGTGGAATGCAAAAGATAATTCCATATAATGATAATTATTTCAAACCTCCGCGGAAGTATTAAATTTTATGTTTCCTTCAAGTGATATGAATAAAGAATGAGAAATTAACAAGAATGATTTGTACGATCACCGATACAACAACATTTAATTTTGAATTTATAATCAACGTTATTATCTCTAATTCAGGATTATTAGCAGGCACTTTTCTTGAATTGATTCAATAATGATGGTGCCTGCGATTGATATCGAAAGTGTTTGTTCTTTATTTTCATGTTATTTATTATACAAATAATAATATGATTTTCCGGGTGAATCTTAAAAATACACCCTGCATTTTAAGGGTTATTTCCGTTCTGTATGGTTGTCTTATTCTTTTAAACCTTGCATGCCACAAAAAATATGTTTAACCCATAAATTAGTCACCCAGACATAGGTCAAGTGGGGGGGTGACCCCCTCAATTTCTCCGAAAATATTAATGAAACACTAAGATCAGGTCAGGGTCAGTTATGAGTAATTTGTAAGAAATTTCGAATAAATTAAGAAATACACTTTTCCAAGTTTGTTAGGAATTCATAACGGGAGAACACGGGAGGGTAGAACAACCCTCCAATTAATTCACAACATTTCAAAATAATAAATGAGAATGTCAGAAAATCCAAATATTTTTTTTAAATATCCTCATTTAAAGCCTTCGGGTATTTATAAATGGAAAGCACAAGATGCAAAATGTTTCCAGTATGAAATAAATTTTTTTTTTATACGCACGCCAGACATACGCCAAGAAGAGGAGGTAGCCCCTTAATGGTGGAATCAACCCCCAAAATAATAATTTAAAATTATGATCAGCATAATTTCTCAGTAATCTGTCAGAAATTTTAAAATATGTTCATTTAAAACTGTTGAAAATTTATGGTACAAAAATATTTTCGGTTGCAGTAAAGTATCCAATAAAAATTTCTTTTTATACGCATCCACTTAGTATGTTCAACAGATCTTCCTCAAACAATAAAATCTCGCTACAGTGTTAAACAATTCTCGAGTTTATAACCAATTTAATGCGTTCACAAATGATTTTACTATCACTGGAATGAATTCCATTTCCATTTCAACCAAAATCACATTCTCTCCGCTTTCTTCAACATCAGACTATTTTGATTTCTTTTGGTAGTTATTCATTATACACTAATGATTCTAATGTTTGTGTTGGCATTGGACCGAAGAGTGAGAGGAGCTATATTGTGATAGATAATGAAGATTTGGATGTGAGCACGTTCTCAATTTTCTCTTTCAGCATTTCTTGTTCACACAATACGGATTGCTTATTAACACATAAGAACGGTGCTACTTAGTCGGAGGACATTCTTGAGCATTCTTACCAATAATTTCTTTTACGAGTAATATTCGTTTTAATATGGCAATATTTTGCTGAACAACCAAATTTTACTTTTTTTTGAGCACAATAATGGAAGATATTTCAAGTCATGGACATTTAGGAGAAGACAGGAAAATCAAGTTCTTAGAAACTTTATAGGTTTTCACTCCCAGTCTCTGGAACATAAATAATTAAAAAATGTTTGATTAAGGAATAGATCGTATTTGGATTGATTTATTGAAGAAAGAAATGACATCAGGATATTTCGAAATCAAATAAATCAACATCTCTATAGATTGACAACTATCAATGTCAATCAGATTGCAAATGAAAAAATACACAATTCTGTAGATTTTAAGAGTTTGTCTGAAGAAGGTGTCTGACATAGCCACCGAAACGTTACAATATCCTTTTAATTTGTTTCATTTTTCAGTTTTACTGTTAGACAACAATTTTTTTCAAGACCAATTTGCTCCTGACAAATAAGTGCAAAGAATCTCGCAGGAGCACTTCACCTTAATCAAACATTTTTTAATTATTTATGTTTCAGAGACTGGGAGTGAAAACCTATAAAGTTTTTAAGAAATGCAGAATCCTCCCAGAATATATTTCAATCGATATAGGAAAAGCAATATTATAGAGAGAAAAAAATATTGTAAAAATGTTTATGGGGGGTCAAGTTCTTCATAGTGTTCCCTAACTACGTTTATGGGATGAAAGATGAAATATCATGAAAAATTTGCAGGTTCGAAAAAGCTCAGTTAATTACCAATTTCTAATTGTTTCAGAGGGATTATTCAATTTTTTTCTCGAATATTTAAAAAAAAACACGCTCGTGTCGAAACTTTCGGTTGAATTAAAATCGAGTTTGCGGATGTAAATTGATGAAGTGATAGATTCTTGATATTTTTAGGTATCAATTTTTACATATTTCAGTTCTTGAAAAATATCCAGGGTATAATTCCGATCGTGATGAGATTCTGCATTCGTATACGCTCAAAAGCACCTGCTTTTCTTAAATTTTGATGAATGTTTGGACATAATTATTCAGAATGAAACATTTCATAAATATTTGTGATCGTCATTCAAGCCACACTCATCAGAATTCACAGAGATGAGTGGCTGAAAATGTAGTTATATTCAAAAAGTTGTTCGATGAATGGAACAATTTTAAAACAATGGTGTATTTAGAAGAACCTTCAATGAACATTTTTAAAATTATCAAGGTTGTAAAAAGGCTCGAGTTTTATATGTTTATAGCTGTCGAACTTGACAAGGTATTCTATACTTATATCCTCATTGTTTTTAAGGAGTACCGTTAAGATTGAAAACAAAACACAACTGATTTCCTGCATGCTTTATAGTGTCTTTCAACTGCAGTCAGGTGGAATAGGAATAAGTTAATTATTATTCATTTGTTTCGATAAAGGCAGATGTTCATTGTCTAGTCTTCAGTTTGGGGAACCAAAATGAATTAATTACAAATTAGTTGAATCATGTTGTATGCAGTTTACTCATTATTATGCTCCCTTCACAAAAACGGAACACAATTTTCGCTCAAAAAGGAAATACGATATAAAGGGTGTTTAAAATGGCACGTTTTTTGAGAATAAATGAAACACATAATTTCCATCCATTTTCAAAAACTTTTGATTGGTACTTTCAGTTATAACATTTATACATAAAAAATAATATCTTCCAAATGGCTTCCTGTTGCAGCTCTTCAGATAACCACCCTTTTGTCAAAATTTTCAATGATATTTTGACATAATTGAGGCTCCATATCACTAATGACACAAATGAATTGAAATTTTGAGTTCAATAATCGATTGTGGATTATTCTTTTGGACCTGGCCTTTCACATTACTCCAAAGAAAATTGTCCAATGGTGTCCAATCACATGATCTTGGTGGCCAAATGACAACACCGTTTCTGAAGATAACCCGTGCAGGAATTGTTTTCTCAATGAATCAATTGTGGTTTTAGTTCCTGTGTAATAAGAACCTCTTATACCTTCAGAGGTAAATCCTTGTCTAAAATAGGTACGCCATTTCTTAGAAACTTTATAGGTTTTCACTCCCAGTCTCTGAAACATAAATAATTAAAAAATGTTTGATTAAGGTGAAGTGCTCCTGCGAAAATCTTTGCACTTATTTGTCAGGAGCAAATTGGTCTCGAAAAAATTGTTGCCTAACAGTAAAACTGAAAATGTAATCTGATTGACATTGTCAATCAGATTACAAATGAGAAAATACACAATTCTGAAGAATTTTAGAGTTTGTCTGAAGAAGGTGTCTGATATAGCCACCGAAACGTTACAATATCCTTTTAATTTGTTTCATTTTTCAGTTTTACTGTTAGGCAACAATTTTTTCGAGACCAATTTGCTCCTGACAAATAAGTGCAAAGATTTTCGCAGGAGCACTTCACCTTAATCAAACATTTTTTAATTATTTATGTTTCAGAGACTGGGAGTGAAAGCCTATAAAGTTTCTAAGAAATGCAGAATCCTCCCAGAATATATTTCAATCGATAGGTACGCCATGTTATGGACCCACTAAATCCAACATGTGAACATCGTCTAATGGACATTTCAAGATCTTTAGCTACACTTTTACGAACTAAATCAATATTTTCTTGTGAATGATCGCTACGATTCTATTTTTGACTTTTTTGATCTTCCACCAAACTGATCTCTTGAAATTGTTCAATAATTCGACCGATAGTTTTTTTCAGATAGACGATTGTGTAAACCATAAAATTCGCGTAATTTTTTGAACAGAACACTGATTTTCATGAAATAATTCAACACTTTGGACGCGTTGTGGTATCATGTACGAAGTCATTTTTATAAATGTCGTATATCACACTTTTTGAATGTCAAAATACCTAGACTAATTCAGATCTTGAAAAAAACGAACAATTTTTTCAGTACTTCGAAATATCTGAGATTCGTTCATAAAATTCAGGGGAGGAATACTCATTATTGCACAGATTCTAAGAAGAGAATGACCAAGAAATTTCTCTAGAAAAAAATTAAGTATTACATGCAGCTGGCGGAAGATTAGCAAAGTGAAAACATAGCAAGACCTCTTATAAGACCATTGACAAATGATCCAGCTCGGACTTATACTACCCATCGTCTAAGAACAAATTTGAACCAGCAAATGCATCTTGCATCTAGATAAGAAGTACACATTTTACCAGTAATTCTGCTTCTTGTCCTCGTAGTCCATTGTATCTGCTATCCATCTCCCGCTGTCTTGTGACAAGGACTGAGAGATCTTAAAATCAATAGGCATCTCTCATATACCTATAACTTATAAGTTATTGAGGAGCCCACCAAGAAATTAATTGGGAAACAACGGCAGCAGGAAGCATGCCTGCTTTGAACAGATGAAAGTTCGATGATATATGAACCGATGCTCTTGAGAAATATACCAAAATATTGATCTTAATTGTTTGCTTTGGGCTGACTTCGTGCCAAATGCGTTAGTATATTGACTGCCAAATTCAATATCTTGCTCGGTTTCGCTACATTTTCGAAAGAACTCATTTTGTTTCAACAGCAAATAATTTAACTGAGGAAAACAACACAAAGTAATCCTTTGAAAAATTATTGACAAGATAAAATATTCATTGATATATAATTCGGGTTATTTCCATCATATTTAATTCTTCTGCTCAACGTTTTGGCCAAAATTCGCCAGCCGTTGTCAGGAATAGAAAACACTTTCGACTCTGAACTTTCAGAAAAGCAACTTTCCTTACTCTCTGAAAATGTTCGTCATTTTTGACAGTTCTCAGGAAACAATCGATAACTTTGATTTATTCTGAATTCATTATGTTGTCAGAGAATTCATTTGATTTTTCTTAGGCCGGAGCTTATTATTGGGGCCTAGATTTTTTTATATTTTTTATATTGACTGATGAGGTTTTCGGTTATTGATATGAAAGCTGCTTCCTTCAATTTTCTACGTCTCAGTTCTTCTGCCTTTGATATTATGGAAGCTTCACCCCATAAAATCTTGTAGTCGTCATTCAAAGCATGTTGGACAAGCTTTGACTTTTAAGTATCTCCAAGTAGAGCTTTTCCAAGATATTTGGAATGAAGAGCACATGATTTTATGGGGTGAAGCTTCCATAATATCAAAAGAAGAATAAGTGAGATGAAGAGAAACCCTATCAGTCAACCATCTGATTTAAAAGAAACATTTCTGACAGTATCTACTAGAGTTTGTCATATATCCAAGAATTCGATAAGGGGATACAAACAGCAGATAAAATCAAGAATAATGGCAACGCAAAGTTACCATTTGGTTAATATTTCAAGAAAAAGTTTAGACGACACTGTAAATGTAAAACAATGCAATGGGAGTTGGTCAATATGCGTGAGATAAAGAAAAAATCAAGTAAGAAATAATAAATGTACAAATCCATACTAATATTATAAATGCGAAAGTAACTCTGTCTGTCTGTCTGTCTGTCTGTTACTCTTTCATGCCTAAACGGCTGAACGGATTTTGATGAAATTTGGTATGGTGATAGATGATAACCTAGAAATGGTCATAGGCTATAAATAATCACGCCATAGTTCTTAGGGGGTAGGCAGTAGGCAGATAACTAAATTGAGTTAGTGATTTTTAGTCGTTTTTGTTGGGACTTTTGCTCTTTCACGTCTAAACGGCTGAACAGATTTTGATGAAATTTAGTAAGGTAATAGATGGTTACCTAAAAACGGATATAAGATCAAAATGATCACGTCATCGTACTTAGGGGGTAGGAAATAGGCAGAAAACTGAATTGAGTTAGTGATTTTTTTATGGTGTTTGCTGGGAGTTTTGCTCTATCATGCCTAAACGGCGGCTGAACGGATTTTGATGAAATTTAGTTAGGTGATAGATAGTAACCTAGAAAAGGATATGGGCTATTAATATTCATGCTATCGTACTTAAGGCGTAGGCAGTAGGCAGGAAACTGATTAAGTTAGTGATTTTTAATCGTTTGTTTTAAAAGTTTGCCTCATTCACGCCTTAACGTCTGAACGGATTTTTATAAGACTTGGTTAATATAAAGATAGGACCCTAGGCACGGACACAGGCTACTTTTTACGGCGGGAAAATACCTCATTCCCGCGGAAATCTAGCGTGATCGTGTCAAGAAGCGCATGACGCCATAGCTACTGAAATGATTTTGATGTTTTTTTTTACTGAGTGTTACTAAGACGTTAACATAGTATTTGATCACTTTTTTAACTTAAAGGGTCGGTAGGCGCCATAATTTAGGGAATTTATGATAAAATTTTGATGCAACTGTCTTTATTTAACAGTTTTACTTGGATCGAATTACCGTGCGAAGCTAGTCGCTAGTATTCAATAAATCCTTATAGCCAAGGACATTTACCTAGTCGTCAAAGGTTTATATCTGCAAAAATAAGAGAACAATGCCATCTTTCATATGACCAAGTAATTCTACCCGTCAAAGGTGGTTGCTTGTTAACAACTATGAGAGAGTCTTGTAGATATGTAGTTGTAAAGTGACACTTTCCTTTATTTTCGTTCGATGTCAATAGTATCGAACAATGTTCGTATTGCATTGGTGCATGAAAAACAAAAAAGAGATCAAGGGGTCCACCTTGTAGGTGAAGCCGATAACCTACGAATGGGAGAGATAAACACCCTGTGACCGTCAATACCTTATTTGTGTGGAGTAGTTTATTGATTTTCTTTGTATTCTGGCTACGAACACATGATGCTGTATTTGTTGAAAAGTGTTTTCGTGTATATAGTATGTAACAAGTGGTGTAGTTTAGAGTTGAAGATCGTTTGTTGTCTACCTGTCTCTCTGCTTACCACCAAAGTGTTCTACGAATGGAAGATTGGACGACATAGTTGGCCATTTCACGCTGGGAGTGTCTCCTTATGCAAGGTAACAATTCGTTTGCGATTAAAATCAGGTGGGTACTCTATGACCGACCATTTCAATGGGTTCAGAAAAACAAGGTCGTTCGCAAGAAATCAAACCCATTCTCTGAATGTCCGTCAACACACCGAAATGTGATCAGCTAACCTGACTCCTTGTTCGTACACAGAATATCTCATTATTGTATATCTTGCATTCTTCTTTTTATTTTAAATTCCCTGGTAATCTCATTAGGAGTACATTTCGATAATCATGCAAATTTATCGAGTTATTTTGCTTCCAAACTGGACCGCATTGCATTTTTGTCTATAAAAAAAACTGGCGAGAATATTTTCGATTTTCATTGAGCTCAGTAGAATCAGTATAGTTGGTATATATTAGCACTATTTAAATGAAGGTTCATTTTCTAAAATAGACTATGAAAGAGGAAAATATAAACAGGACACCATACATTTCTACGTAAGATACAATAGCACAGAGATAATTTTCAAGAATCTTGGTTTAACGAAAAAAATTTAATTTAAAATTGCCAGTAGGTACTTCAAATTGAGCTGATTCGTTTGAAGATGATCTAAATTTATCTTTAGGAAAGTTTGAGATAAGCACCTTATGCTAAACATAGAAATTAGAAAAACATATCATCACTACATAGTATAAAACAAAGTCGATTTGTATGCTTAAATCTTTGAAACTACGCAACGGATTTTGATACGTTTTTTTTTTTAATAGATAGAGTGATTCAAAAGGAAGGTTTATATGTATAATAACATCCATTAAATAGTGGAGAAGTACTGATATTTTTGAGGTTTCTAATGTGATGTCCGTGCGAAGCCGGGGCGGGTCGCTAGTCGAAGAATAAAATCGAAATATTTATTTTTTTCATTTATTCTTATTTTCGATTATTAGCTCTAATGAAGCAAAATTGTTGTCCATTAAGTAGTCACCTAGGGAGTGAAGTAAATAACCATAAATATCGATAATATTAGAGGACTTATTTGCAAGTATCTCTTAATCACAATATCTACAGACAACCTCTGGCAATGCCTTAGACTCATCCTTACGCTATTTAGTAAAATTGGAAATTGTGCAATGAATCATTCTCGTGATTGACAAATTATAGTGAATTCATCGGAATAATCCTACATTCAAAACTTGAAAGATGAGTAGAAAATTCTATTCAAATCAACATCACATCATCAATTTAATTCAAGTAGTCACGAGTTCATTTGTATTTTTCCAAAACTCAGTTTTTCCTCGAATATTGAAAGAATTTCAAGAGATCGAATTTGACTGTAGTTTGTGGCGCGATATTTTTATTACTTATAAATTTCTCGGTTTCTCAGCTTCATTTCGATTATTTTAAGATGCATTTTCAAGATTTTTTGATTTATCTATGCTCTTGTATCATACGTTGAAATGTATAGTGACCCGTTTACATATTACTCTGGTAATACTGTGAAATACACATGAAATTTTGAAAGTGTGAAATTTCATAAAACCATATCTTAAATGAATAAAGTCTGTAAACAAATACGAGGGGCTTTGAGAGATGATTACTCGATGAAAATAAGCAGGGGTAGTTCATATAAATTTTTTTCGAAATCGACCCCCCTTCCAAGAAGCGATGACGAGTTAACAGTTATTAATTTTTCTAGGGCTTATTAAAACTTTCATAAAAATATACAAAATATGAAGCACTAAGTAGATGTTACTCACAAAAATTTTTTAGATCTCATAACTTTATTATTAGGGGTTGAAAATAACAACCCCCTATGATTTTCATTCAAAAATTGTTTTTTTGTGATAGGTTTTCGAAAAATGAAATTTTCTTACGGTTTCCATTAAATTCTGGAGAAAAAAGTCTCCTGCGAAATTTCGATACAGTCGATACTTTTCTCGGAAAAAATAAAAACTTACAAGAAGTTATGATCACTGTTCATTCTATTTCATCGTATAAGTGTTCCATAGAATGAATATTCTAAGATATTGTATGTCTATGACAGGAGATAAAGATGTTCTTTAAATATTTCTGAAGGTTTAATTACTAATTTCCGGAAGAAAATTATATCCGTAATATTTCAATTTCACAAATAGAACTTTCTTTCGATTAATAAGCATAATTGACAAAACCAATTTTGAGCATAAACAATATCTGTTTCTTGGAAGGGGGGTCGATTTCGAAAAAAATGTACATGAACTACCCCTGCTTATTTTCATCAAGGAATCATCTCCCAAAGTCCCTCGCAGTTGTTCACAAACACCCTATATAAACATATATGAATTTGAAGTGAGGAGAAGCCGCTTGAACTCCAGTATCTGCTGTTCAAAAGGTTAGCGGTTTGTATATCTGTACAAATCTAGAGCATAAACTAAAAGCACTCGGCAATAACTCCTGCCTGTCATAAGGATATTGCACTTATTATTCAGGCGAAAAAAGTACACGTTATATACGATTTGGGCAGTATTCAGCCTTGTGCTTTCTCATTACATTTGATATAAGGCGAGAACACTCAAGAATCATATTATACATCAGCGAAGAAAAACGTGAGTAGTCTCGGAGCTTTTTAAGACTCAAATGGTTCAAGAGAACGCGAATGGTGTACTGATGAGAAATCCTGGAATTGCTAATGGTGACTACGGCACAGATTAGGAAACTGCCTCACGAAAACCAATAAATGGGTTCGTAGCAAATTATTTCAAGCTACAGGGATGCTACCTAATCAAAGTAGATACTATAAATGCGACATATGCAGGCTATTAGTAGAGGATTGTATATCTTCTACACTTATAGGGTATTCCTCCTACAAAGACGGTTAACTTCTTGCGTATTTTTTGTCGAAAAAAGTTTGAGTTCTCATTAGGTTCTCCTCTATTAATTAAATAAGAATTTGTCAGTATAAATTTTATGCCCTTGTTCATTGAAGACTGTCTATGACAGGAAAAAAGCAAAAGTGCCTATCTGCCAAATGTAAATTCGAATAAACTACCATTTTTGTAACTGAGTAATTTATTTCATTACTGCAAAGTATTTAAAAAAAATCGAACTCTTCTGGAACAGAAAATTGTATGAAGAATCATTTAAAAACTTTTTTCTTCTGTTAAAACCAATTTTGAGCATACACAACATCTTAGAATATTCATTCTATGGAACATACGATGAAATGGAATGAACAGTGCTCATAACTGCTTGTGAGATTTCATTTTTTTCCGAGAAAAGTATCGAGTGCATCGAAATTTTGCGAGAGACTTTTTTGCTCCAGAATTGAATGGGAAACCATAAGAGAATTTTATTTTTCGAAAATCTATCCCACGAAAACAATTTTTGAACGAAATCATAAGGATTTGTTATTTTCAACGCCTAATAATAAAGTTATGGGATCAATAAAATTGTGTGAGTAACATCTACTTAATGAATAATATTATGTATAGTTTTATGACTCGGTGTTTTTTAGGACTCCTGAAAAAAATTAAAAACTGTCAACTCGTCATCGCCTTCCAAAGGCTGTATCTTGGAAGGGAGGTCGATTTCGAAAAAAATTTATATGAACTACCCCTGCTCATTTTCGTCGAGGAATAATCTCCCTAAGTCCCTGGCATTTGTTTACAGCCACCATGTATATATTTCTGTGAAATATTTTGTTTGGATACAAGTGTCATTTGTGTTGTTTACAGATTGATTTTGGGCCCAAAAGGAATTGAAAATTAAACATTTTCGTGTGACTTTTTTTCAGAAATAGTGTATCGATAAACTCAATTTAATTATTGATGATGAAGCTCCATCAAAGACCATAGCTATTTTAGGGTATGGTGAATTCAATCGAGATCGTATTTTGTGAATTTTGTCCATATTTTGAGAAACAAAAGGAGCGATTTTAGATGATTAATATTGGTTTTTCTTCTCTGATCCCGAAATATATGGGGCAACATTCGTAATGTCGGGCATAAATTAAACGTTTCCTGTTTAATAAATGAAGTGTCCTCCTAAATGAGATATCGCAATTTGGGATAATCGCAGTAAATCGGCCATTATTTTTGCATCAACCTAATATTATATTGAGCTTTCTGTCTGTGTTGTGAGAAAATCATCGAATTGCATGAAAGAAACCGCATTTGATTGAGGACATTCCCTTTCGTGAAGTAACACTCAATGAATATGTTAATAGCTGCGATGTGATACATGTTTTTATCCGTCGTTCGAATGAGCACAAAGAATCTAACGAGCGTTTTTGCCGACACACCAGAAGGTTTCTCGTCAAAACGTTTTCACAATGGACTAAAAGTGAAAGTTGAAATATTAGGCATTTACACAATAAAAAGATATTTAGATACGGACTAATTACTATTTAATCTTAAGATATGTGAATTTATATTGAAACGTAGTGTTTCTAAACGCGATACATACTCGGTAATTAGGTATCTACTGAATTTTTTTTATTCATATCGTGTGTATCGGTATGTCGATTGGGTAACAAATCGATTTCAAATTGGATTTAGGTTGGGTTTTAATTGGTTCAATATGTTCAGTCTATTCTCGTATATTAATATTCCAAATGACACAAAATATCAATCAAAGTTTTTATAACATGGAAATCTAACACAAAATGAAATAAATCAAAAACAACCTTCAGTTAAATAAACCGCAAAACATAAATGAATGAATATAAGGAATATAAATAAACATTGTCCAAATACCTGAGAAAGAGTTTAAATATTTAAAGAATATGGACGAGAGTGGAAATCAAAAAAAAAAAAATAAATGAATACTTTTTTAGAACTTATATACATATGTAGTGTAGAGCTTGCGGATTTAGAAATTCAATTTAACGAAAAGCGATTTTTTCAAGAGTCTATCTTAAATCACATGTTTACAGCGATCTTCCCAGGACTTTGGTCTACTTGAAGAAGTATAATGAAAATAATGAACACCATATGCCGGATATCTTTTTCAAAACTATCTAGACATAAACTTCAAATGCCGTACTTGATTATGGAAAAATAATTAAACCAATATCTGCATAAGTTCTTATTTAATTGAATTTATAAATCGGCAAGTTCATGCCCCACCTTCTATAAACACACACCTATTCAGACTTTCTTATATGAACGTGAAAATAATACTAAAGACCTCGAGAAAATGTATACAGGGTATCCCGGAAAATGTGGAAAATCTCTCGTATTCAGATAGAACATAAGAAATGAAGATGACAAGTTCCCATAATTTTTTTTCCTAGCGGCCCTCCCTACGAAGGTACGACCTCCTAAATGACGCCACTGGAAATCCATTTTAGTGGAATGAGTTTCAAACTACTCGATATAATTTGATGAAAATTTGATATGATTAATAGTATTAAGGACCTCTTAAATCACCGTACTCAAATTTCAATAAGCTTGTTCAGTTTACCAGGGGCGGACTGGTTGTACATTTTCATGCTTACATTTTCAACACCCTATATGAGAAGGTGCTAAAAAACAAATTTGGATACCTTGAACATTAGGCTAAAGAAAAGGTAGTTGTTTAGTGTCGATGAAATGAACCGTTTTCGAAAAAAAAGAAAGAAGTAATAATTGAAATTTATTCCACCGAAATGAATTTCCAGTGGCGTCATTTAGGAGGTCGTATCTTCGTATGGACGGCTGCTAGGAAAAAAAATTATGGAAACTTGTCATCTTATTTTTTTATGTTCTATCGGAATCCGAGAGATTTCCCACATCATCCGGGACACCTGTATAATTAAATTTTTGAGGAACAGATCAATCAAATGGGAATGATCATCCCAATACGAACGAGCGCACAAAAGCTTTTAATTTCAAGTCAGTGTCACTAGTTTTTCTTGTAAAAAAACATATTCTGAAATTTACTCGATAACAACTAGTGTCAAAAATTCCTAGCTGAAGAAGGAAACTCAATTGTTAAATAAATTTGTCTCGCCCTCAAGGAAGCGATATATTAAAGAAAACCTGATCGACCAGACAAATTAAAACCAATGTAGAGCTATTCCAAGATTCTTTTTAAATCATAAAGAATATCATTATATCCAAGTAATAAGTTGCACGAGCATTAGTCATAGTCTACCTAGAGTCTATAAGGAAACGCAAAGACAGGAAATCACTCCGTAGTCCGGATATTCCCATTTACTTTGAAGGAATTCGATATTTTCACACTCCTTCATTACACAAAGTTGCTTTACGACCGTTTGTCTGACTACTTCTTCTGAAGCGTCCGAGATAAGGTTATTGTCGGATAAACATATTATTTTTTTTCATCTACCTATGCCCCTGTTCATCTCTCACCTGTGTAATATGTTTTGTCTGGTCTGGGTGTGAAGTAAATTAATTTGAGATGGGCAAAATTGGATTTTGAAATGAGTATGACAAGCACGATTTATAAAAGAGTTCGTTCTGGGCCGTGAAAACGAGAGCCTAATGAAATGAATACTTATTAAAATCAAGCCGATAGGGCATTCCAATCGTTTTTTGAAGAATCCATTGGAAAGAATAAGAATAAGAATATTTGAAAATATATTAGTTGAATTGAAGATGAATTTATTTATGTGTTTGTTTGCAATCTGAATGACTGTTTTTCCAATATGAGAGGGCGTGCAAAAGAGTATTTATATGAAACTATACAAACTATCATTTCACAGAGTCAAGAATGAGTATTTTTGGAAATACTTAATATTGAATATTGTTAATTAATTAGTTATTCCGATATTTCCGGTGTGTAAGTTATGGCTTCCGGAAGTTATCCGGATTATGACTGACCTAACACTGTCATTAACAAGCTTAATTTTTTCTTGATGATGGAACATTCCTTGATATGTTATATAAAAAACTAGATCAACTTGGAGATACTGATAAGTCAAAGCTTGTCCAACATGTTTTGGATGAATAATAAAAACAAAAAAAACACTCAGAAGTATAAAATTGAAGGAAGTAGCTTTCATGTCAATAACCGAATACTCTAACAGTCAACCGTATGTTGTTATCAGAAACATCTAGGCTCCAATAAGAAGATTCACCCTAAGAGAGATCAAATGATTTTTGACAACTAAATAAATCGAAAATAGATCAATGTCGTCGCTTGTTTTCTGAGAACAGACAAAATGACAAACATTTTCAAAGAGAAACGAAAGTTGATTTTGAGAGAGTTCAGAGTCCAAAGTGTTTTTCTGACTACGGCTGGCGAATACTGGAAGAAACGTTAAGCAGAAGAAATAAAAATGATAAAAAAGCCCAAATGATATATCAATTATTCATTCATTCGTTCACTGAAACTGTACACAAAAATAAAAAAAATATGTGCAACTCACAGCGTGGCTTACAAGTCTACCATCACATAGATAACAAATACAAACATCATGGTATGATATAAAATAATAAATGAAACGAGCAGTGAAAAGAAAAAACAGCAAACCACTGTATTTAAACAGACACCATGTAACGAAACACTTACCTAACATGAAACAAATGTCTTCATTGACAAAATAACTCGAAATTTAAAAGATAAGTTTGAAATATCAAAACTTCAATTCGGAAATCGCAGAATGAGTTCAGATTTTCTCGTGATATACCCATTCAAATAATCATTAACCACTATGAAAAAGGAGCCAGCTTCGTTTTCACAACAGTGTTTTCTTCTAATTTTTCCGAATCACTACATATAATTAGCAAGCCTTATCTACTGAGTCTTCTTATTGTACTTTCCAGAATAATCCGCGAAAGCTTTTAATCCTTGTGAGGCCGGACTCGAATTTGCATCCTTTTATTTATTCATTTCGATAAAATGCTTGTTAATGATCTTAAAAGGGATAAAAGGACGAACGGTAATAAATCACCGGCAAGCAGGGGCGATGGTGATTAGCTAAACGAATTGGGAAGGCCCCAAGCCTCACCGCAAAACCTTTTTTTGGTCCATTCGAAAGTTGTATATATAATTAAAGGCAGCAGAAACAGGACGGTGTCAAATGGAACTGAAGGTCCCACCTCTTAAGCAACACCTACATTTATTACTACGCAATTTCAGTTTCGAGATATGTCCAGTTACAGTTTACTTTCAGTTTCAAATCGATTCAACTTAAGATCTCAACACTTGATAAGACCACGAAAGCTCACACGGGATTAATTAATAATTGTATGGGTACGTACCCAAATTTATTTGGGTGAAGTGGAAATGGTAGGGTAGAGTCGAATTGTATGAATATTATTTGGGCATTAAGGTTCATGTTGTGTTTCTGAGAATGCAAAGCATAATTTAAGAGGGCCAAATGCAATATGGTTATCTAGATTTCCTCTTCAATGTTCCTTTTAATTGCGATCTGCAGGGTGTTTCGGAATTCTATATGTTCAGTTTCGAGATATGTCCAGTTTACTTTCAGTTTCAAATCGATTCAACTTAAGATCTCAACGCTTGATAGGACCACGAAAGCTCACACGGGATTAATTAATAATTGCATGGGTACGTACCCAAATTTATATGGGTGAAGTGGAAATGGCAGGGTAGAGTCGAATTGTATGAAATATTATTTGGGCATTGAGGTTCATGTTGTGTTTCTCAGAATGCAAAGCATAATTTAAGAGGACCAAATGCAATATGGTTATCTAGATTTCCTCTTCAATGTTCCTTTTAATTGCGATCTGCAGGGTGTTTCGGAATTTTATATGTTCAGTTTCGAGATATGTCCAGTTTACTTTCAGTTTCAAATCGATTCAACTTAAGATCTCAACGCTTGATAGGACCACGAAAGCTCACACGGGATTAATTAATAATTGCATGGGTACGTACCCAAATTTATATGGTGAAGTGGAAATGGCAGGGTAGAGTCGATTTGTATGAAATATTATTGGGCATTGAGGTTCATGTTGTGTTTCTCAGAATGCAAAGCATTATTTAAGAGGACCAAATGCAATATGGTAATCTAGATTAACTCTCTAATGTTCCTTTTAATTACGATCTGCGGGGTGTTTCGGAATTTTATATATTCAGTTTCGAGATATGTCTAGTTTACTGTCAGTTTCAAATCGATTCAACTTAAGATCTCAATACTTGATAGGACCACGAAAGCTCACACGAGATTAATTAATAATTGTATGGGTACGTACCCAAATTTATATGGATGAAGTGGGTAGAGTCGAATTGTATGAAATATTATTTGGGCTTTAAGGTTGGTGTTGTATTTCTCAGAATACCAAGTATATTTTGAGGGTACCAAATGCAATATTGTTATCGAGATTTCCTCCTCAATGCTCTTTTCAATTTCATTTTCGATATAGACGTTGTTTCGAAGTTCTATTTGTTCTTTCGAAGTGGCCTTTCAATTGCAGCTAATCGTTTTTCATTTCTTCAAAAAGTTTCAGAAAGAATGGATTGACCACAATGAAACTGAGATAAGAATAATTGGAAAGAAGTACAATGTGGGAACAGCATTCAAGACTCAAGTTACTATCAGGATTAATCGAACTAAAGTAAAACCTGATAATGAAAATCAAATTACCAAAAACTGCAATATGAGTACCTTGTGAGTGCGGCAGGGCCTATATTGGATAAACTAAACGTACCTACCTCAAATGTTCGGATCGAAAAACAGAAAAAAACTAGCTCAACTTGGAGATACTATAAATTAAAGCTTGTCCAATATTCTATGAATGAAGACCACAGGATTTTATGGGATGAAGCTTCCATAATATAAAAAGAAGAGAAACAGGGACGTAGAAAATTGAAGGAAGGTGATTTCATATCAATAACAGAAAACCCGATCAGTTAACCGTCTGTTGATATTAAAAACATCTGGGCTCCAATAATAGCAAGCAGTCTAAGAAAGATCAAATGAATTTTTGACCACGGCTTAGATAAAAAATATCGATAGTTTTTTTGAGAACTGCCAAAAAAGACAAACATTTTCATAGAATGACGAAAGTTGATTTTCCGAAATTTCAGAGTCTAAAGCGTTTCCCTCACGACACCTGGCAAATGCAAACCGAAACGTTGAACAGAAGAAGTAAATATGATGAAAATAGCCCAAATAATGTTTCAATTACATTTGGTACCCTTAAAATATAATTCTATTGTACCCCATGATATCAATCAAAAAAAGCTTCGAATAAAGATCCTATTAGAAACATCAGCTGCAATCTCTTGAAGATATAAGGATACTTTTTCCAATTTCAATGCAATCAGATGTGGTACAATATCTTGAGTGAAGAAAAAATAAGTGCATATAGACACAAAGGTACGGACATGAAATGTGAAGCTTGTTGAAGGGTATTAACTGCCAATTACGCCCATTGTAGCTCAGACGCTCTATGTATAATAACATCCCTTATTCCTCATTACGAGTGCGAGATTGCGAACAATGACTATTGAAAAAAATACTGGTATCCAAGGGTCATTATACCTTTTCACACCTGAGTCTCGCTCCTTTCAAGACTTCCTAATCAAGGAGCCTTCGAGTCATCTCCGATCTTTTTCAGCCATGCTAAAGACCACCAACAACTCACCAAAGTTCAATCTTTTGTTTTTATTTCGTGAAAGATCTCTATCATCCGTATGGATATCAAAGGGAGTCATGACTTGCTTTCCAGAGTTTACGAATTCGTAATGAATGATTTTTATTGACATAACGCATTTACTAGATAGTTTTTTTGAGAATCCAACAAAAGGCATGAATATAAGTGGTATAGGTAACAAAATGAAAAGAAAGAACTCGTCAAGCAATACTGTCATTTGAATTAGATCAATATTTGTATATTATAAGTAGTAGGAAAATAATATATTGGCTCTTTTTCGAATCAGAAAATCTGCTGATAGAAACTATCAGGGCTTATCTTACTGAAGTAAAACTTGATAATGAAAACCAACTAATCGAAAACTGCTTATTTGAATTACCTTGTGACAGCCGTAGAGCCTATATTGGAGAAACTAAACGTTCTTTGAATGGTCGAATCAAAGAACATAAAAAACTAGCTCAACTTACAGATACTGGTGAGTCAAATCTTTTCCAACATGCTTCGAATGAAGACAAGAAATTTTATGGGGTAAAACTTCCATAATATCAAACGAAGAAAATCTGAGACGTGAAAAATTGATGGAAGCAGTATTCATGTCAAAAATTGAAAACCCTATCAGTCAACTGTATTTCGATATCAAGAACATCTGGGCTCAAATAAGAAGCCCTAGCCTAAAGAAGATCAAATGAATTTCTTTGACAACTGAAAGAATCAAAAATAAATAAAAGTCATCGATTGTTTTCTGAGAACTTTAAATAGTGACAAACATTTTCAGATTTTTCAATGAATGCTGAAATAATTATAACAATCATTTCACGTCAATAAATGGCGACGATATTTGTCGTTTGAAATATCGATTTTTTCGTGAATGTGTAAAACATTGTCTATTCTGAAGATTTTTACGTTTTCTTAAGTTTACAATCTCAATACCAAAGTTCACCAAACTGCAACGTCTACGTTTTATTCGAAATATTTTTATGGTCCATATAAACCCTATCTTATCACTTCAGACGATCACGATACTACCCAGAAATTTCCTTGGAAAAATGGTTCGAATGGAGCAGAACCATCAAATTTTAATCTTTATGTGTTAATTCCTTGGGCGCTATCTTCATGATCCAAATATAAATGTGAACACCTAATCAGCGCTGAAAATCACGATATTTTCGATAATGTACCATGACCAATAATGATCTTGAAACAGGTCCATAAACCAAACTTGATGACTTCAGCATATCTCATTTGAATATTTTAAGGTCTTCGAAATGACAGACATTCCAGTTCTTTATCCTGCTATTAAATTTTGGTGTTCACCTTGTCAGATAGCTGAGATATTCAACAATCTATCTATTCTTCGTCAAGGGTTTTATACAGGGCGCTCGCGAAAATCAGTCAAAGAACTGAAACACAAAAATCGCAGTTCTAATAACCTAGTAAATAAATTCATCCATACTAATATTATAAATGCGAAAGTAACTCTGTCTGTCTGTTACTCTTTCACGCCTAAACGGCTGAACGGATTTTGATGAATTGGTATGGTGATAGATGTTAACCTAGAAATGGTCATAGGCTATAAATAATCACGCCATCGTTCTTAGGGGGTAGGCAGTAGGCAGATCACTAAATTGAGTTAGTGATTTTTAGTCGTTTTTGTTGGGACTTTTGCTCTTTCACGTCTAAACGGCTGAACAGATTTTGATGAAATTTAGTAAGGTAATAGATGGTTACCTAAAAACGGATATAAGATCAAAATGATCACGTCATCGTACTTAGGGGGAAGTAGGCAGAAAACTGAATTGAGTTAGTGATTTTTTTAAAGTTTTTGCTGGGAGCTTTGCTCTATCATGCCTAAACGGCTGAACGGATTTTGATGAAATTTAGTTAGATGATAGATAGTAACCTAGAAAATCTATATGGCCCTTTATATCGTATGATTTGAGTGAATATTTTCGATTATATTATACCGTGCGAAGCCGGGCGGGTCGCTAGTATTGATATAAATATCTAAAGACTTCTAGGGAAGGAAATGTTGATGTTGCAGAAGACATTTTCTTCACTTGAACAATTTCAGAAAATCAACTAGGTATATACTTTACTTTTTTTTTCGATTTTTTTATATACAATTATTAAATCACATGATATCATGTCGAGGATTCTCTCATAGCCTTAGGCCTCGTTACACCGATTTAAAATTCCACATAAGGAGAATATACGCAATGATCATGGGTGTTCCCCAAGGTTCAGTCTTGAGTCCGTTGATTTACCTCACATGCAGGATCGATATATTTACTTTTGAGTGTAATTGAGGCATTTTTGAAAGAACTAAAATCAGTATGAAATGTAAAAAGCATTGTTTTTAATGCATTGTAGGAAATTTCCTATTTTTACCTTTCGTATATTAATTTACAATGATTTCTTGAGATGAAGCCCCGATTGGATACCATGTGCTATTCCTTCAGTTGAAATGCAACAACTTGAAGTGGTGGGTTTTCGCCAAGTCATCGTTTCAGGGTTGCCAAAACACGAAAATGATTATTAAAATTCGAATTCACATCAGGCCTTATTGAGGCTCATCGAAGTTTTGAACCCTACAACGGCTCTTCTGTAGCCAGAGAGCTGTCATCTGATATGATCTATATTTATGTCAGACGACCATGTGAGATACATACAACGCAACATTGCATGAATGCGAATGTGTTGATATATTATTTTTTTTTCGAAATGATACGACAAATTTCAGAATCAAAAATCGCCCGATCACTGATTCGCATTGGGCGAAAAATAGCTGACACACGGAACTCCCATGGTTTGGACATGCCATCTGGTTCTGCAAAAAGAGGAGATATATCAGACATGCTTTTTCTCTCTGATATGTATTATTTAATTTGAACTCACCCGCTCAGTCGTGACAGAAATACTGAATATTTTGCGGAACTTTGTCTCTTAAGGTTCACTGACTTTTTGGTTTGTTTAGGAAGAAGTTCTCTGCGACATTATATCATTAATATGCTGAATATTTGGAGGACCCCGTTTACGCAGTTGCTTCAAGGACGCTTTTCATGGGAACGCCTGAAGAAGAATTTAAATACATATTACTGGATGTTTAGCCTGAATTTTTATCTCGAAATTTTCATCATTTTTGCCAAATTATATTTAAATAAATGTTTCATTATCAAGAAATTCACGTCAACAATACATAGTTTATGTACGACTCACTGAATATTCGTAAATAAAGAATTTTTGTTCTTTCGGTAGGTTTCGCGCTTAATCGCACGTTGGGGTCTCCAATATACAGGCTTGGGCGGAAGTCCTTAATAAAATCAATATCTTTCAAATCAGTCACTCAAGAAGAAAAAGCTGAAACATGTCAATCGATTTTGAACCAAATGCATTTTTTGGCAAAAAATTAATCTTTTTTAACCGCTTAGCTGCAACCCCACCTAAGTTTCTTTCAAATGCAAACCTATGTCGTGTATTGGCTTATGACAGATGGAATTTTACTATAACATTTTTGTCATTTTACTTAGGTTATTAGAAAATAACACAAAAGTCTTTATTTGCAAGATGCTGATTGGAGATGTGGTACAATAAATGTCTACCAAGGTCCCCCGACTTAACGCCGCTAGATTACTTTCTCTGGGAATGTTTCAAAGACAAATCTTATTAAAAGAGGCCGGCTAAACTAGAAGATATTAAAAAAATAGGATAAGAGTGGAAACAAATAACATATCTACCAGATGAGTGAAATAGAAAAAATACAGTGGAACTTGCCTATAACGGAAGCTCTAAATCAGCAAAAAATTCCTCATAAAGAAATTTCGTTATACAGAAAATTTGTTGCTATAGTCGGCAATGCCGCGGTCAACTTCACTGATAAATTTAAGTTTATCATTCAAACTTGGGCCCTTCCTTTTAGATATTTTCGTACAACTAGCGTTATGGTTAGATTGAAACCAAACAGCAAGGGTTTATTCAAAACTGTTTCAGAAGTATCTCTCTGCCCGCCGTAATGATTTAGTTTAAGGCCGGGATTTATTACGTAAGTCCGGAAAAAATTCCGAAAAATCCACTCTCAGACCTTCTTACCAATACCCATTCAAAGAGGGATGTTTATTGAATATTTCGTTAGAGAGAGAATTAACTTCGTTTTAGAGGGTGTTTTTAACATGGAATTTGGATTCAAGGTGCAATGTCTTTGTACGAACTTCGTTATACAGATAAATTCGTTATACAGACGTTCGTTATAGGGAAGTTCCACTGTAGTATGGTAATCATTGTGGTCATAAAGAAAAGATTATTCTCCAAAAATATCTAGCACTCTATATTTCAAAAGCAATCACGTTTACAACAAACGTTCATATCAAGTTTTTTTCTAAATGGATTTAAAAATATATCATGAAGGAATGATGATGAGTTCATATATAAATTTTATGGGTGATTTGATGAACAGCACTTGAGAATGAAGCCATGATTTTTGCCTAATTTATTGATGTATTCTCCATTTTATGTAATGAATAAATAATTATTTTAAAAATCTGAAAACTGCATTTGTATATAAGAGAGTGCATTATTCTGTTTGTCATATTTCAGAGATCAATGCTAAAATTCGCAGAAAATATCTACATGATTAAATTTCGCTTCATAAACTGTACTTCTCACAATTCACCGACATAACTTTCACTTTCTGCAAGGTGCTCAACTCGGATCCCACCAATAATCCTCATGTTATAAAGAGCTCATATCGGGAATAAAATGATTTCAAACAAGTTTTTGTCTGTGTATTTCAAGTCAACCTTGTGTCTCTTCCGTTCATTTTCAAATTGGCCATATTGGTGGTAGTCAACCATCATTTCTGCGTTATGAATCAATGAGGTGAATGAAGAATACAAACGAGAGTTGTTCCATCATTGACATATGCTATTTAACCTACTTTCGCATCTGCTTCTCTGCATGAACCGAACAAAGTTGGGAACTTGTTTATTGCTTTTGTACATCATGTGAATCAATTTATGATAACACTGTAAGAAAACTTTATATCTTCAATTCCGATGTATTACATGGTGCTTCCTTGAGCTGTAACTATGTAGTTACAAAATTGAAACTTCACATGATGTAAATATACAATTATTGTACTTTCTTCTGAATAATCAACAGTAATTGAAACATATACTGCTCCACAGGAGTTAGGTTTATCGTATTCAATCGTTCTGAAAAGTATGTAATAGCTGTAAAATCATTTAAAACTCAATAACAACTTGAACCGATCCAATAAAAATCAGTATGAGACATTTCGTCAATCTGGTCGCCTTTTTCTGAAGTTTCGTTCTTTGCATATGCCTCATGAATGGTTTTATTTTGAAATGGAGTCAGTTAATCAACGGCTTCGATTTGAAACGAGTTTTCTGAAAATGCCAAGATGTAAATTAACAAACGCTGAGGCTAATAGGGCTATCGGCATGCTACAGGGTGGCCTAACTCAGGTTTTTGTAGCGGAAAGGCCCCAAGTCAGCCAAAATTTGATATCTCGACTTTGGAATAGGTTCAGGGAGACAGGTTCCGTGTTGGAAAGACCAAGGCTTGGGGGGCGACGAAAAAAACACCTGCTTAAGATCGTTTCATCACCGTTTCGGCAAGAAGAAACCCTACATCTACGTGTAGAATGCTACGAAATATTCTTCAAAATGCAGATAGGGTCCAGGTTTCCATCGAAACCATCAAACAACGTTTGAGAGAGGTGAATCTAGGTTCTACACCATTTCCAAGTGTATTTCAGAAAGCGTCAATTGTATTTCAGAATAGTCAATTGTATTTCAGAAAGCGTCAATTGTATTTCAGATTGGTCAATTGTATTTCAGAAAGCGTCACTTGTATTTCAGATTAGTCCATTGTATTTCACAAAGCGTCAATTGTATTTCAGATTATATCATATGTATTTCAGAACCCGTCATTTGTAATTCAGAATAGGAATATTATTTAAACTTCCAAATACTACAATTATTTTAATTTCAGTGTGGTCTTGGGACTGAGGAGGATAAACCGTATTCAAAATGAACAATTATGCTATATGTAAATGTGTGTACATATAAATTGAGTTTCGAATGACCATTTCCGAAATACAATTGACGATTTCTGAAATTGAATTGACTGATCTGAATTACAAGTGATGTTTTCTGAAATGCAATTGATGATTTCTGATATACAATTGACTAATCTGAAACACAGTTGACGCTCTCTGAAATACAATTGACTAATCTGAAATACAATTGACGCTCTCTGAAATACAATTGACTAATCTGAAATACAATTGACGCTTTCTGAAATACAATTGACGCTTTCTGAAATACAATTGACGCTTTCTGAAATACAATTGACGCTTTCTGAAATACACTTTGAAATGGTGTAGACGTCCATTAACAAGTGACCATAAGCGTCAAAGACTGGAATGGGCAAGGCAACATATCAATTGGAACGATGAATGGCGTAGTGTCCTTTTTACTGATGAATCCAGATATGGACGATTTTTAGATTCTTCAAGAATAAGAGGATGGACAATCCCACGCATACTCCGTAATCGTCGCTATGTCCAAGAAGTCCATTCATTCCGAGGGGGTAGTGTTATGGTATGGGCCAGGATAAATTTCAACGGGCGCACAGATCTACACATTTGTCCTGGTAATATGACCACCTTACACTATAGGGAGCATGTCATTGACAATGTTGTGCCAAATTTTCACGCTGCTATTGGTGAAACTTTTCAATTTCTAGACGGTAACGCTAGAACGCAGCGTGCAGCCATAGTTAAGAATGTGAGCGAGAAGTTGGTATTCCACATTTACCAATACCTGCGCACTCACCAGATTTGAATTGCATAGAACATGCATGGGATATGCTCCACAGAAAATTAGATAATCATCAACCTACCCCAGAATCCTTAAATGATCCGAGAGAGCTTCTGACCGTTTTATGGAACCAAATTCCTCAAGAAATGTTCAAAAACCTCGTGTGTAGTAGTAGTTAAAATCACCTATATGAAAGATATTAATTTTATTAAGGACTTTCGTCCAACCCTTCTCATCGCTATAGGATAAGTGTTAACAGTCTGAACTTTTCAAAATTCGATTTATCGAAGATATAAATCGAAATCACACCAAACCGCTTTTCTTTTTTGTATCAATGCAGCCAGTTTAGCTCGTTCCATTTGCCGAACCAACCCAAATAATGGATCCAATCAATTCTTATCTGGATTGGCAATCAGAGATTCCCAGAGTTTCTAGATGTCGAAAATTGAGTAGGGATAACATTGCAGCCATGCATTGTGACTGTATCGAAGGCACTCCATCAATTCCTCAAATTGTGCTTAGAAATGATGATCCTGATACAAATGTGAAGGTCCTCATAAACTCTGGTCACGACGCCATGTTTATTGACGGCAGTATAATTCGTATTCGTTGTTCAGAACACATTGCAATTCTTCCCAAGAAATGTTAATTTTTAAGTCAAGGATGACTCTTGCATTCTACCTGGAGGTGCCATTTGCTGTCAACATGAGCCAATGTTAATGAGTTCTTTCTCTTATCTCCTGAAGATAACAGGCTAAACAAGCGTTTTTGGGAAATTTTCGGGATAGTTTTTGACCGATAAGGCAAAAACCTTGATTGAATTCGCATCCGTACGGGTTTCCTACTACTTAGAACTACAGTATTCTTTGTTGTTGCGAAATTGTTGGTGACTGAACATTCACTGATATATTTTTTGGTGTTTCTGTCATATTTTCTTCTTCTGTTCAACTATTCGGCCAGCCTTCGACAGAAAAAACACTATCAACTCTCAGAAAAGCAATTTTCGTCACTCTTTGAAAATGTTTGTCATTTTTGACAGTTCCCAGAGAACAATCGATGGCTTCGATTTTTTTATTTCTGAAAAACTTAATAGATTTTCAATCCCTGTCTCTGAAACAGAAATGATTAAAAATATTTTAATTAAGATGAAGTGCTCCTGCGAGAATCTTTGCTCTTATTTGTCAGGAGCAAATTGGTCTTGAAAAATGTATATACAGGGTGTCCCGTAATTAGACCGACAAACTTCTAGTGGATATTATAGATCAGATTCGACCCAAATCATATAATGCAAAATTGCTTCGTTAAGGAGCTAGTGCCCTTTGAAGATGACGTCCTGTCCACACTTTTTGCCCATATTTGCAAAACGGAGTCAAATAAAAATGCTGAAAGTTTACACATTGGCTGATATCAAAAATACGCATCGATTAGATTGAGTGCATTTCTTTCATGTCAAGCACAATCGTATCATTTGGGGGCGGCGAAGGGTATTTTTAGTTGAAACATTGAGTACTTAGTGAAAAGAGAGAAAATTTCACATCTATTTTTTTCAGAAATGGTGCATCTGGGCGTTATTATACAAATGCATCTTTTTCAAGAAAACATATCAGAGTTTATGAATATGATGTAAATCTCGCGAAATAATGAAAGTTAAAAAAGTTCCAACTAAAAATAACCTTCGCCTCCCCAAATGATACGATTGTGCTTGAGATGAAAGAAATGAACTCAATCTAATCGATGCGTATTTTTGATATTAGCCAATGTGTAAACTTTCAGCTCTTTATGTGACTCCGTTTTGCGAATATGTGGCAAAAAGAGTGGACAGGACGTCATCTTCAAAGGGCAATAGCTCCTTAACGAAGCAATTTTGCATTATATGATTTGGGTCGAATCTGTCTAGAATACGATCTTTAATGTCCACTAGAAGTTTGTCGGTCTAATTACGGGACAACCTGTATACATTAATGCTGCTTCCTTGTATTTTCTACATATCAGTTTTTCTTCTTCTGATATTATGAAAGTTATTATGGAACTATGTTAGAGAAGCTTTGGTTTCATATTTTCCCTGACGATCATATTGTCCTTGAAATAAGCAAATAGAACATACGTTTCTTCATTCACAACATAAAACATATTTCAATTTTCCATAAAGATTTTCGTTAGCGAAATTGTGAATCAGAGATTTGGTGCTATTAAAGATCTTTTTAAATGAAAACCAACTATTGATGTCCTTATTTGCTTCTAATGATTGACAGGTAAAAACTGAGTTGGACTGGAAGATTGTGTCGACTTGATACTTAGAAAAACAATGATTGATGGCTGATGATCTCAACATCAGGCTTGAAATCTTTCTGGAAGATCCTCAAATGAAAAATCCGAAATAGCAAAGATATGACCTCACAAATTTACATCTTACCTAATAGTACCACAAACAAAATCGAATATTGCGTGAGCTGAAGATGAGAAAAGTGTGCAGAGTAAAATAGTCGAGGATTAAATCATGTAATTAGCGCTATATTAGCATAATATGTTGTAGAAGTCACCATTATTCATAGTAACCATTGTAACGTCTTCGGTGCCGAATAAGGCGATGTAACAAGGTACAAACCCCTTCGAGAATATAGAATAATTTTAGAAGAATTATGCAACACTATCGGGAGATGACAAATACAAAGTGGGAGATGCGACATGCATGCATATGGGGACATAATTTCTTTGCTTACCTATTGTCCACTGAAAACGAAGACGATTCAGTAGCAGTTTCGTAACAAACAAGAAGTTGTTCAATCTGAACAACGCAAAACACGTATCGTATTATTATTGTTATATTAGATCAAGAGCTACCATAATTCAATATACAGTGTGTGTCAAATATACCTAATATTATCGACAAAAACACCCAAACTTGGAAGTTTACCCCCTTAGTTTTGGAGTCGCCCCCATTTAAAAATTTTTTTTTATTTTCGTAGACCCTTCCAAATAATATCGATTTCTTTGGACATAAAGGTCCTACAGATGTGAAAAAAATGTTTCTTGAAAGATGGCACTACCACCTTTCATTGAAGTACCTATAACAATATAGAAACATTCAACTTGAAAACGGCATAAAAAAATTCTTTGAAAAAGTTCATAGTGAAAATATGTACTGATTTTCTCAGTAAATCCGCAATAGTACAAGAACTAGCACATTGAAGTATAATTTTTTTTCAAAGATTTAAGACGGACACAAGCTACAAAACATAACTCACATCATTGCTTTAAGTTACATAATTTGAGAGTTATTGCTGTTCGAGCATGACCCTTATGAAAATTGATAAAATAAAAAAAACTTTCGATAATTTTCAATGATCAAACAAACAAATTAATCATAAAAATTGCTCAAAATGGCCGCCTCTGCTCTGTAGATAGGCAGTGGCCTTCATGACGACCTGTCTTGTGTCTTTTGCTCCCGTAGTGATCATGTTCGAACAGCAATAACTCTCAAATTATGTAACTTACAGATATGATGTGAGTGTTGTTTTGTAGCTAATATTCTTGCGTGTTAAATAATTGAAAAAAAATTATACTTCAATGTGCTTGTACTATTGCGGATTTACTAAGAAAATCAGTACATATTTTTACTATGAACTTTTTTTAAGAATTTTTTTATGGCGTTTTCAAGTTGAATATTTTTATATTGATATACTTCAATGAAAGGTGGTAGTGTCATCTTTTAAAAAACATTTTTTTCACATCTGTAGGACCTTTATGTCCAAAGAAATTCATATTATTTGTAAGGGTCAACGAAAATAAAAAAGTAAATTTAAAATGGGGGCTACTCCAAAACTATGGGGGAAACTTCCAAGATTGAGTGTTTTTGTCGATAATATTAGGTATATTTGATGACCTTAAATTATCGCTAACTCGTGACCAAACACACTGTATAAAACAAAAACAAAAATCCCTAACTGAGGTTAGTTCAAACGGGGTACCATACTATTTTTTCGTATGATACCAGAGCTCAGGGAAAAACCTCAGTAAAAAAAACCCTGTCTCGCCGTTCCAACAAAATTAACACTTAAAAACCATTTGAATACTGAATATGCCTTCGGAATTCTGAATCTGAAACGAAAAAATTGAAGCAGAAAAAAGGCACAGAAAAATAAAATGATTGAAACTCTATTAAATCGATTTAAAATCAACAACCCAATTCAAAAACGAGTCTATAACTTCATGTATAACCCTTAAACAATCCTTTAATTTGAATATGGGACAATTATCTATCAGATGTTCTATTGTCTCCTCTGTTTCTCCGCATTCGCAACTGCATTCCACTTGAAAAGCTTGCTATTACAACGGCCATGACCTGTTCTTATACGATGTTTTCCAGTAATGTTACTTTGTGCGAAAAATGGAAAAATTCGCTCTTACAACACTCTTACACATTTCGGAAATAAGTACAATGTAAGGACTCAAGATACTATGGATGAACTGATATACTACTATACCTTGTTTGAAGATGTAAATAATTTGTGGGAATATTACTAGTGTTTTGTTCAATGTTATATCCGATTTCTAGACGAGTTCCTTTTGCGAAGAAGTCTGTTTATGGCTCAGAATACTTTTGGGCTTAATGCTTCGATAATCGTATATTCTCTGACAATCCATAGAGTACCATCGTGGGTGGAAGGGGCGTAAATTTGACTGATTTGATTTATTAACGAACAAGTGAAGTAACATTTAAAATGACATTAAAGTCAGGGAATAGCTGAATAAATATATGAATTTAATGGTTCCAATAAATGCGCTTTGACTATATACAAGCCATAAATAAATAAATTCAAGTTGAAAGTGCGATATACATGAAGTGTAGAGAGCTGGTGAAACTTAAAGTCGTAGTGAAACCTATGACGATGTGAGGAATAAAATTGCACGTTTGAATTTCTTCTTATGTCAGATGTGTTTACTAATCGTATAAATCAAGTGGGTCATCAAGTTTGCCCACTTGGTAATCGATATGACATTCACACTCGTCCAAAATAGACTACTTATTTTTGTATTCAATCCATTCAAACGGTACCATCATTTGAAATTCATAACTCATCTTTGAATGGAACAGCGTGGTTTCATTTTATTACGGAGTAACCCCAAGGTGTATTTCGAAAGCATGAAAGAGAACGTTTTGTCGAGATTTTAATGTGTACTCGAGCATTTTTGCAGACAACTCTATTCAGGGGAGTCAAAAATCTGATTTTATATATTATTTTGTATAATGAACTGGTTGAGGACGACTAAAGAAACTGGGTGTCTTTATTCTTTGAATATTGTTT
This sequence comes from Propylea japonica, assembly GCA_013421045.1. Taxonomy (NCBI): domain Eukaryota; kingdom Metazoa; phylum Arthropoda; class Insecta; order Coleoptera; family Coccinellidae; genus Propylea; species Propylea japonica. The sequence continues at coordinate 24,137,644 of CM024248.1, forward strand.
CTGAAGATCTAACTAAACATACGAAGATAAAGGGTTTTCCAATGAGAGGGGTTATTTTGATATTCAAAGAAAACTGACATTTTTCAATATAAATAATCGGATGTTTATTTCATTATAAAGAAGAAGCTATGCCGTTAACAGTGGAAAATGACAATACTACGGCGTAATGGCGTTTGTGGAATGCCTAATTCCAAAGAACGATGAGGAATGGGCAAACCTGGGTTTTCTTCAACACTTTGGGCTACACCAGCAATTTTCTCGGCTGTTCTTGAGCGACGTGCACGGGTTTTATTCTTCACATCACTAACTTGTCCCAACAGCTTGAATTTTTCCACCAATTTCTTTATTGCGGTCCGACAAGGTGCTTCACGACGAACCAAAAATGATCGAGTTTCACGAACCGTCTCTGCCAAATTTCCACTATTTTTTTAGCAAATTTAATAATTTCAATGCGTTTTTAAAACGTGCATCGTCTCATTTTTTATAATGGTGTAGTTTCTACTTGTCAAATGTCGAAAAATTACAGCTTCAAACGTGACATCTACCGAAATAACGGGCTATTCAATTTAACACCTCTTATTGGAAAACCCTTTACCTTTTATATTTCGAGGTAGGATAATCTTTTTGGAGATATCCTCTCGGTCGAAAAATTAAATTAACTCCTGAACACTTTAGTGCTTTCGATTCTTAGAACTTTGGACGTGGATTAACACTGCAGCAGTGCATCTATGAACTTAATTCAAATTGTAGCGATGGAATTCTCTACGTCTGAGTTTTTCCTCTTTTAATATCATGAAAACTTCACCCCAAAAAATCCTTTGGTGTTGGATAAGCTTTGACTTATCAGTATCTCCAAGTTGAAATAGTTTTTTATGCTCTTTGATTAGAACATTCGAGGGACGTTTATGTTAAACAATATACAGGGTGTCCCGGAAAATGTGAGAAATCTCTCCGATTCAGATAGAACATAAGAAAATAAGATTACAAGTTCCCATAATTTTTTTTCCTAGCGGCCCTACCTACGAAGATACAACCTCCCCAATAACGCCACTCGAAATTCATTTTAGTGTAATAAATTTCAATGACTTACTCTTTTCATTATTTTTTTTTTCGAAAACGGTTCATTTTATCGACACTGAACGAAAGTACCTTTTCTTTAGCTTAATGTCCAAGGTATCCAAATTTGTTTTTTTAGCACCTTATCATACAGGGTGTCAAAAATTTGAGCATTAAAATGTACAACCCAGTCCGCCCCTGGTAAACTAAACAAGCTAATTGGAATTTGAGTACGGTGATTTAAGAGGTCCTCAATACTATAAATCATTTCAAATTTTCCTCAAATTATATCGAGTAGTTCGAAACTTATTCCACTAAAATGGATTTCCAGTGGCGTCATTTAGGAGGTCGTATCTTCGTAGGGAGGGCCGCTAGGAAAAAAAGTTATAGGAACTTGTCAGCTTCATTTTTATGTTCTATCTGAATCCGAGAGATTTTTCACCCTGTATAATGGCTTTCGGTTAGAAATACCCTCTTTACTAATTTCACGCATTGGGTGTCAATAATAGGCTCAAAACTATCAAAATGATAAAATTGATCTTTTTGACCATATGTAATTTCGGATGAAAAAAACTTATTTTTTCGCGAACAAGCAACATTTTCTGAAGCAAATGATGAAAGTAATGATAAAGTCCGTCTCTGTGGCTGAAACGTTGGAAATTTCCCCAAATTTTGTGGTTGTTCCACCTGCAATTCAGTTGGGTAGGGTCATCAATTTTCCTTATTGCCCAATCTACATATGGATTCCCATATACGAATATTCGCCAAAATACCTAGCCATAATGTAACGTAATGAGCCTGCGTCTCCAAGAACCAACGAAATTATTGTCAACTATAAAATTTTATGCTTGCGACCTCCGATTACATATTGTAAAGATGTAACATATACTCCGAATCTGTATTACTTTTACTATCGTTTTATCTCGAAAAAATTTCGCTGGGGTTATCTTTACACGGCTTTATTTCATTTAAATTATACGAATTAATTGGACTTGGGTTCGTTTTAATACCATGAGATTTGATGTGGGTTGGATTCATCCATGAAAATGTCCCTTTTGTTCAGAAACTACTGCCTGTATACAACGACTTTATCGTTCGAAACGAGACATCGTAAAGAATTCTTCTGAAGAAGATAAAAAATCGAAGGAATGTCATGAATCCTATGACTTTGAAAAGGATTAATGAAAAATGTATATGTACTTCATACAGATTTGAATTATTTTATACTATCGACCCAGCCGGTAATTTGATCCAAGTAAAACTGTTAAATAAAGACAGTTGCATAAAAATTTTATCATAAATTCCCTAAATTATGGCGCCTACCGACCCTCTAAGTTAGAAAAGTGATCAAATACCAAATTGAAGTCATAGTAACACTCAGTTAAAAAAATATATCAAAATCATTTCAGTAGCTATGGCGTCATGCGCTTCTTGACACGATCACGCTAGATTTCCGCGGGAATGAGGTATTTTCCCGCCGTAAAAGTAGCCTGTCCGTGCCTAGGATCCTATCTTTATATTAACCAAGTCTTATAAAAATCCGTTCAGACGTTAAGGCGTGAATGAGGTAAACTTTAAAAAAAAAACGATTAAAATCACTAACTCAATTAGTTTTCTGCCTATTGCCTACGCCTTAAGTACGATAGCATGAATATTAATAGCCCATATCCTTTTCTAGGTTACTCAATTCAGTTTTCTGCCTACTTCCTACCCCCTAAGTACGATGACGTGATCATTTTGATCTCATATCCGTTTTTAGGTAACCATCTATTACCTTACTAAATTTCATCAAAATCTGTTTAGCCGTTTAGACGTGAAAGTGCAAAAGTCCCAACAAAAGCTAAAAATCACTAACTCAATTTAGTTATCTGCCTACTGCCTACCCCCTAAGAACGATGGCGTGATTATTTTTAGCCTATGCCCATTTCTAGGCAATCATCTATCACCATACCAAATTTCATCAAAATCCGTTCAGCCGTTTAGGCGTGAAAAAGTAACAGACAGACAGACAGACAGAGTTACTTTCGCATTTATAATATTAGTATGGATTCAACTATAATTTTCCATTCTGAATATGAATTGTTGTTCAACAAGAAAAAAATAAAAGGTAGTTATTGATTTTTAATCACATCTTGATTCATATACATTCATTTACTTTCATTTGATGTTTAGGATGAAATATTACAATGGATTGCCTAGTTTTGAATGTCTGTAAGATTTCCCGATCAAAAAAACCTTCTATCGGACTATCGGTTTCATGATCCATTTGGCAAAAAGCAACGGTACACGAATATAAAAATTATTTTTTAAGATAAGAGTGATTTTCCATCAAAATGCACTGTAGTTCGTGGCGTAAAGGTGCTCTATTTTATCCAGCAGTTCTCACCTTCGAAATTCTCGAAATTTCGACGGACATAATGAGATATCAAGTTTTATAAATATCTCCTGTTGCCGAAATAGAAACAGAAGAAAAACGAGTTTCTTACAGAACTGGTAAAGAGCTGAATGGTCATTTTCGAATTCTGCTTTCAAGGACCGGTCGAATTAGTTTAAATGTCTATCGAGAAAAAACACTCATTAAAGCTGATACTGAACGATAAACAACAAACTAACACCTACAAACATTTTGTCCGAGGAATAATTAATGCTCGGATTTCTGATGAGTCAGTAAGATTTACCTTTGGAGGAAGCAGAATACTAATCAAACAAGAACTCCTGAAAAAGTAGAGAAAACTTGACATTGACTGCGGTTTTTCCATATAGTTCAGATGTAAAAATAAACCGAATTGAACGGGCAGTTATGTCATCTTTTTTAAGTAAATAGCTTCTTCACCGTGTTGACAGTGTGAATGTATTTAGTGTACTTCGAGTTCAAGAAACTGTGGTGAGCTTATCGAATCAGGAAACGGTTTACAGGATCCAATATTTACTGCCGAAATACTCGTGTGCATACACATGGAGAGGAAGAACATTGTTGTGAATCATTGTTAAACTGCTGTTCAGATAATGATGAATTATCGAGTAAATACCAGTTAACAAGGCAATTCAAATTAACTTTGTCGTAGCAATTTGGAAATTTTACTTTTCGGGTCTCCCATCCAAGACATGGCCTTGCCAAAAAACTTGATCGGATCTGAATTTTTTGGAATATTCAGTAAATATCGAATTTTAATTTTAAAAGCTTATGACAGAATACTTCGTGAATTTAAATAACAATATATTCGGTCCAACAGGTGCTTTTGAATTTGAATTTGCTTCCGTTTCGCGCTTGGTCGGACGTTGGAGTCTCCAAAATATTTACACTCCCATAATTCGAAATAATGGGAAAATTAAACAACCTTCATTGATTATGACTTAAATATATTCAGAATATATCGAAGACAGTTGTTGAATGTGTAAAACATTCTTATTTCGATTTTTTCCTAAACGTAATCTTTCCATTTCCGGCTCAAAAATGTTTGCAAATAAATTGATCTCAGCAATGAAGAATCCTTGCTCAAATTTGATTTCGCCTGTAAGTATATTCACTTTGGAGAAGGAAAATCTAGAGGTTTGCGAATTGAGGAGCTATTTTTTTGAGTGCAAACGTGTTTGCACTTAAAAAATAGTTTTTCAATTCACAAATCTATAAATTTTCAATTTCAAAAGTGAATATACTTACAGACGTAATCAAATTTGAGCAAGAATTTTAAATTGCTGAAATCAATCTATTTGCAAACATTTTGGAGCCAAAAATAGGAAAAATTTATTTAGGAAAAATCCAAATTAGAACGTTCAAAAACTGTCTATAATATATTCTGAACGTATTTATGAAATAATCAATGAAAGTTGTTTAATTTTTCCATTATTTCGAATTATGGGAGTGTAAATATTTCGGAGACTCCAACGTCCGGTCAAGCGCGAAACTGAAACTAATTAATATTCAATAGCACCTGTTTGACAGAATATTTTATTATTAAAATTCGCAAAATATTTTTTCAATATATCTCGCTATTTCTGTCTATTCCTGACACGTTGGGTGGAAAAGAAACTCATCAAAAGTATCTAACCAATCTCCGAATATACAGGGTGTAACTAAATAAGTGTAAAATATTTAAGGGGGTGATTCCTCATCGAAAAAAAGATAGGATCTTTCATATAAAGAAACTTCATTGGAGCATCCCTTGTTAAGATACAGCCCCTCAAAGGGAGTACATAAAATTTGTATAACAATTTTTTTCACAAGCACCAAAAAAGTTACAATATTGAAATTAATCTGACGTTTCCTACTAGCGAAAAAAAATTTGTCACTAAGTCGCTAAAAGTGTCCTACTAGATAGATTAGTTTCACATTTATGACGATCTATCTCTGTAGTTGTTCGTAAAATAATTTTTTACTGTGAACTGGTTTATTTTGGGCAAAAAACTCAAGAGACAGATTAATTTCAATATTGTAACTTTCTTGGTGCTCGTGAAAAAAATTGTTATACAAATTTTATGTACTCCCTTTGAGGGGCTGTATCTTAACAAGGGATGCTGCAATGTAGTTTCTTTATATGAAAGATCCTATTTTTTTTCGATGAGGAATCACCTCCTTAAATATTTTACACTTATTCAGTTACACCCTGTATAGATGAGTATAGGAATAATCTTAGAGATAGACATAAGACAAGATTCGTAAGTTAAAAAATAGTTTCAAGTGACTGAGTTTATTTCAGTAGATATAATTGAGGTATTTGAACAGAACTATTCGGAAATTTTTACCAATTAAGAATTGAATATTGAAAGGGAAAAAAGTAAAAAAGTGATTTAAGCGTTAAGAATCAAATGTACGAGCGTTAAGAGTTATCAACGTAGTCACAACACCATTTTTACTTTTGTAGATCGAATATGTATACTTTCATTTCGATTTTTGTTTGAAATTTAACTTTTTCATCGGGTTTTTTATTTGAATATTATTCTTTATATTCGTGAAATTTTGAAATAGAAATCAAGCTTTTACACGCGTGACACTGCAATCGAGCAGGAGGACAGAATGTCGTCAGGATTGCAACAATTTAAATCCAAGTTTTCGCACCCAACTAATGGTCTTTCTTAATGTTGAGTAATATGTTATAAAGGCTATTAACACCAAAAAAAAGCGGTTTGCTCTAACAAGTTATGATTACAACAATGGCGAGTACATTACAAGATGGAACAAGGCAAGAATAGCATTTTCAGTAGCTAATTTCGGAGCTTGATGGCTGGACAAACGAGAATAAAGAGAGCAATTTCTCACATGCATGCCAGTATATTTTCATTCCACCTTATAATTTCGATTTGATGCAGCAATTTACCTGCGAGGTTGCTTTTGTTGCGCATATTGCGTACACCTTTTCAACTGCTATCTTATTGTGAGTTACTGTGCGTTCTGAATTAAAATTCCTCCAAGAAAGGCAGCATGTAATATCGTAACGTAATATGTGATGAAATGAATCTATTGGGCGTTGAGACCATCCTTGAAACCTCCCTCGGTCGCGCTGATAACAATGTGTTTAGTTAAAGTTTTCACCGTAATCAGCAGCTTTCTTCGAGGATTGAAATTTATAGGACTCCCAGGTTGCTTTGCCAGTTCATCAGATCAACTTATGAAATTAACACTTATCACCGACGAGTCATGGCTCCACTATGACTTGCAGAAATCGATTCAGCGGTTTCTGAAATTGCCGGTAAACCCACGTGCAACATTATCGTCGTCCACAATTCGCCAATCGCGTTTGATTCGTCACAGTTGGCGTTGATTTATTTTGGACCACTGACTGATACAATTCGTAGTCGTTTTCTTGGAAACGAGTAACGATTTACTTTTGACCAGGACTTTACTTAATCGCTGGATGACCTGAAATACAGGGTGTCCTCTTGATATTTGAATTGTTGAAAACGTAAGTGGGGAGACTCTAAAGGCTCCAAGAAAGCCAAAAAAATGAAATATCTTTTCAATATTCGCATTGTACTTATTTCGTCGACTTATGGAGTCATTTGTTCGAATTAAATGTTCAAATCGAGTGAAATTTATTTATAAAGATAGTATGGAACTGCCGAAGAAAATCCAACGAAGTGGACAAGAAAAACAAGGCCTCTGGATGGTCCTCTCTGAACAACTACATCTCATCTGCGAGCCTTCCTAGTGATGTAATGATCAAGAAAATAGACACTGAGAAAAACTTCAGGACATTGCTAAGTGAAAGAGATGAATGAGAACGGGAATACACCGACTATAACCTCAAAGAAAATGACGTACAATGGTATACAGATGGTTCCAAAACCTCTACAGGAGCTGACGCTGGAAAAAACAGGCCAAGTACCAAGTGTGCACTGTCACTAGGCTCGTCTTTCAAGCGGGAATCTTAGCCATTGAAAGATGTCTAGATATAAATCTAGAAAAAACTATCAGAAGTGCGATATAGCACACTCAGATAGTCAAGCTGCTATTAAAGCACTGAGCTCCTACGTCATCGACTCAAAGATGATCTGGGAGTGCCGGAACAAACTCAATGAGGTAGGCAAGAAAAATAAGGTCTTTTTAATCTGGGTTCCCGGCCACTCGGGAATCAAAGGAAACGAAGAGGCCAATACACTTGCCAAAGATTGTGCACGAATGTCACTCATTGGCCCAAAACCCTTCTGTAGTATAGGAAAATGCACCTATAAGGAGTTTCTGCAGAAGGAGAAAGCCGAGAGGGAAAAACTCTGGTGGAACTCCCTGGGATGGATCATTCCACTAAGTTCCTTCGGAACTTTGAAACAGCAAGATCCAAAAGATATTTGGTTCTTGGTAAGAAACAATTACACCTCCTTTCTGGCTTTCTTACAGGACACTGTCGCCTCAGGAAGCACCTGTTGAGGATGGGATAATCGGACACTGACGAGTGTAGGTTTTGTGGGGAGGAGGAAGAAACCTCCGCCTAGTCACGGAAGGAGAGAATGCCTTGGGCGAGAAACTTGTAAAAGTGAGAAAGTAGCCTCATTAAAGCCTTCGCAGATATTGGATTTCATCAGATCTCTAGAACTGAAAGGAAAGTAACCTCTTTTTAAACTATAACTCTAACTATATTCTGGCTTCCTGGTCACTCAGGAAACAAAGGAAACGAAGAAACTGACACACTAGCCAGAAAGGGAGTACAAATGCTACTTACTGGCCTAGAAACTAATAGGTAACACATTAATTTCACCTAGGTACCTATCTTTAAATGCAGATTGAATAACTGAAGATCCAAAAGTTGTCGATTGAAATATATTCTGGGAGGATTCTGCATTTCTTAGAAACTTTATGGGTAGAACTGTTTTCAAAACACAAAATGATTTGAGATCCATTCTAACTAGAACAAAACCAATGAATGAGATACAAAAATCAAAAAATTGTGTTTACAATATTCCCTGTATATGTGGAAAATCTTATACAGGTGAGACATCAAGACCTTTAGAAATAAGAAAACGGGAACATAAGAATAACATCAGGAATAGAGACATCACAAGATCACAAATTGCTGATCATATATGTTCAAATAGCGGAGATCATATGATGAACTGGGACCACACAAAGATCCTCATGACGGAACCTGATAATTATAAAAGGAAAATTAAGGAATCTACATGTATTTTGTTGGATGAAGTGAATAATTTGGCCAATTGTTCTGTTGGAATAGATCGTATTTGGATTGATTTATTGAGGAAGGAAGTGACATCAGGAAATTTCAAAATCAAATAAATCAACATCTCTATAGATTGACAACTATCAATGTCAATCAGATTACAAATGAGAAAATACACAATTCTGAAGAATTTTAGAGTTTGTCTGAAGAAGGTGTCTGATATAGCCACCGAAACGTTACAATATCCTTTTAATTTGTTTCATTTTTCAGTTTTACTGTTAGGCAACAATTTTTTTCAAGACCAATTTGCTCCTGACAAATAAGTGCAAAGATTTTCGCAGGAGAACTTCACCTTAATCAAACATTTTTTAATTAATTATGTTTCAGAGACTGGGAGTGAAAACTTATAAAGTTTCTAAGAAATCCAAAAGTTGGTTCATTATTTTACGTATTTTATTTTATGTATTATGATTATTGAAGTGACGATACCAAAATAGCAAAAAAAAAGAAACGTAAGTAGTTAAACGCATTCGAATCGTTCTGAAGAATTATAATGTAGATAACTGGTACTAGCAAACGTTTTTGAATAGCACCAAATCCGTACAATCTCCTTAAATCTCTCAGTGTGTTTTAAACCCAACCGAGCATACAATTAACTGGACAATAAAAAGAAGTAATCCTTTTTGCAGCTAGTTACTGAAAGGGAATGCTTTATGCAAACTACTTCGAAATTCCAATTTAATGTATGCATACATTATAGAAATAAGCTCCCGAACTGTTTATATAGAATCTGAATAGTGATAATATGGTTCTACTATAAATTTCAATAAGCTGTATGTATAACAATAGGTATTCATTTAATGGTAACAATACAAATCTGGCCAAGTTAATGGGTGATGTGGCCTGTAATAAGAAATGGAAGAGCAGTAGTTCTACAATGAATATACTGGGTGTGAAAACAATGAGTGGGTTTCTTATTGTTTCTGGGCTTTCGTGAATGCCGACTTTATAGATTTATGTTTATTGAATAGCAAACCTTTTATACAGGGTGACACGGCACAGTACATCCCCATACACAATATTAGCGAAATAAATTTTAAAATCTCTGTGAATACTGTCACAAAGTTAAAGTTTCTATTCAGAATATCACTACAAAATTTTACTGATCGTTTTATCATCGTAGAGCACAAAATGAAGGTAATTTGAGTACCTATTCAGCGATAAGGTTGAAAGTAGAATTGGTTATGCAGTTTTTCAAAAAAAAATTTAATAATAATTTACAAATTGCAATCGAACCATTATTATTTCACTAATTATTAGTAAAGGTCCTTTGAAGATTCCTGTCCACACTTTTTGCCACATATTCGCAAAACGTGAATGCAAATAATTGATATCGAAATTTTTGGCAAGAGAAGAAGATCTTTGTTTGATAGAATTGATTTATATCTTCAACCTAACTATTATCTAGTGAAAATAAATTCAAAACGAAAATGAACATTGAGTGAAAAGACAGAAAATTTCAAATCTATTTTTCTCAGAAATTGTGCACCTGGGCGTTATTATAAAAGAGCAACTTTTTTAAAGAAAAAACATCAGAGTTTATGAATATGATGTAAATCTCGCGAAATAATGAAAGTTAAGAAAGTTTCTACTAAAAATACCCTTCGCCGCCCCCCCAAATGATACGATTGTGCTTGACATGAAAGAAATGCACTCGATCTAATCGATGCGTATTTTTGATATTAGCCAATGTGTAAGCTTTCAGAACTTTATGTGACTCCGTTTTGCGAATATGTGGCAAAAAGTGTGGACAGGACGTTATCTTCAAAGGGCACTAGCTCCTTAACGAAGCAATTTTGCATTATATGATTTGGGTCGAATCTGCCTAAAATACGATCTATAATGTCCACTAGAAGTTTGTCGATCTAATTACGGGACATCCTGTATATTGATTGAGACATTTCAAATAAAATGATTAGGTAATCAATTACCTTTCATTAGATGTATCACAATAGATATATTCCTTTTTGAAAAAAAGTTGTGGGCTGTGGGAAGTAGGGGGTGAGATTTCAATTCCAAAAAATCATATCACAATTCCATAGATTCGTTGATTTCCCTCAATAATAATTAGTAAGAGAATAATGGTCTGATTGCAGTACTCTGCAATCACAAATTGTGAATTATTTCCTGATTTTAAGGGGTGAGAAATATCAAATTCAAGAATGCATACATTGCTTTTCACATTAAAAATCGACGAGTGCGTGGATTTTTCTTTACAATACTCCGTACAAGAATTAGTGACGAGTTAAGTTACTTTTTCGGCATGCTGTATATCAAAATATGGTGACAATGTATTCGAACTGAAGTGGTGGTTGATAAATTACATCAGCAACTGTTACTGCCACATATAGTGTCCCATATTTCAATCAGGATTTCCAAAACCGGTGTAATAAAACATGGATATTTCAGTTGCAAAAATCCTGAACTGAAAGAGCTGAGCGTTCGGAGGATGAGGCACAATGCTACTTAATAAATTCGAAATTGTCAAGCTAAGAAATTGATTTATTGAATATCTTCCTTATGCAATGTGACCAACAGTTGAGAGGGGGCAAGTATCGATGTAGACTTTCAGTTTCAATGTAAATCTCGACAATCAGCTCAGCATTAAAAAACAATACCTTGAAAACACTTGCTGGTGAAAGATATGTATATGTAAATTTTTCTCATTGTATATCTCAATGGCGCCTTTCTTCATTTTACGGTATTTGCTACAATCTCCCAGTTTCTCGTGAAGTGTAGTGACAGCGCAGTCTTGAAATGTTCCTTTTTCAACTTTTCAAGCAGGTAATATCATTTTCATATCTGAAATCAAGTGTGAACGAAGAACGCACTCTTTCGTAAGAACTTAGATCTAATCGGACCTTTTTACTGCCTCTAAAACTAGGAAGCTACCGAAAATTAAGATATGTAACATTAACTTTGACTATTATGAATTTTTTCCGTATTTTCATTTCGTCGAAATATACATAAAGTTTCAAGATGGTTCTATAGTTTTTATTTCGATATTTAATGTCCGTTGTTTCCCAACATTATTCTGGTTTTTATGGTGTTAAAGCAAAGTGTACTTTGCTATGTATACCATAAATTATACATAGCAGAGGAAAAGATTGGGTAAATGACCTCAACCTCTTCTAAAACAAAACCTTATGAACTCGCATCTTGTGATCCAAATTAAATCCAAACTACAGGTAAACATATTCTAACTATTTTCAAAATCGGATAGATAACCCTAGAAATCTTTTCATTTTTAAACCCTTAAAACTGTTTGAAGCAGTCTTTGAGTAGCATTATTGAATTCACACAATTGGAAGTGCGAATGATTATTTATAAATTTTATTCATTGAGGAAATTGACCGAGAAAAATTCTGAATTTCTTGATTCGTTAGAGAGTTATTGACCTTGCTCAGCTTTAAAATAAGATACTCAAACAAAGATTTAAGTGCGCAAATAGATCAACCTACGTAAAGATTTTTTACACTTAGCTATCAAACAAGGAACACTTGTTATTATGCCAATTGGCTTGAATTTATATGCGAAAATTTCGCTTTTAAGCATGTTTCATTACGTAACTGTTCAAAAGTGGAGATTGCCATTGAAAATCCCACAATTTAACAGTACCTGGTAAATGTGTAGGATCAGTATTAAGTAGGTTCGATGGACATGAAATTAGTGAGTAGGCGCCATAGCTAAATTGATCGGGCATTCCACTCAAAACATAAAAGGCAAAATATACAAAAAGAGCAGGTTCATTATTCTACTTTTCTTCACAAATTGAAGCTAAAATATAAGTTTTTCAAATTCAAATTTCGATATTTTTCCATAACGATTTTGAATATTCGACGAACGGTTTTTAAGGTTACTCATTTTCATGAAATTGACAATTTTGGTAGAGCAGTAAAAACTACGATATTTGAACCGTTGGAATGAAAATTAAAAAAAACGGTACACGAATTCAATTCAATTTTGGAGACTTCAAGTTTGAATATAAAATGAATTCAAATATCTTAAAGTTTTATTATGATTTCTAACAATGAAGAATACGGTGTTGGTGAGTGAAGAGCTGAAATTCCTGCAAACCACGATAGTATCAAACGCCAATTCGTAACAGCTATCAGTTCTCTCATTCATCATCCGTGGTACTGCTCCATTAATTTAGTTTTGTAATTTTTTATAAAGCGATTTCAAAGAATAATGAAACGTAATTGGGCTGCAATTTTACATAATTCACATAAATTAAAAGTTGTAACTTTCCCTTATTTCGTAGCTTTCTAACTTAGTCTCTTTTCCAGATCGCAGCGGCCCAGTTACCGATATCTACGGTTCTTCTAACTGATATGGTATCAAGACGTAGAATCCTTTCGAGGTCCAGGGATGACCTGCACATGGACTCCACATTCCAGCCTCCCGAAGAGGAGGAGGACGTCTGGTATCAGAAGGACAAACTGTACAAGGTAGGTTAACTTCATTTCCTCCACTGTCAACATATGCATCGCCAACCAATACTACAGTGTGCCGCACTGTAACTATTTTCAACATATTTACTTCTCCTGTTCAACTTTGGTTAGCATTCGTCAGCCGTCGTCAGGAAAACACTTAAGGCTCTCAACTTCCAGAAAAGAAACTCCTTGAAAATATTTCTCATCTTCGATAGTTCTCAGCAAACAATCGATGACTTTGATCTATTTTTGATTTATTTAGTTGTCGAAAAATTCATTTAAACTTTTTTCGACTTCTTTTTGGAGCCTGGATGTTTTTGATATCAAATTGACTGATGAAGGTTTCAGTTCTTGACATGAAATCTGATTCCTTCAATTCTCTACGTCTCAGTTTTTTTCTTTGGATATTATGGAAGCTTCAACCCATAAAATCCTGTGGCCTTCATTCGAATCATGTTGCACAAGATTTGACTTATCACTATCTCCAAGTTGAGCTAGTTTTAAATGTCCTTTTCTTCGATTATTTAAGGGGCGTTTAGTTTTCCCAATATCGGGCCTACCACAAGTACAAGGTACTTCATATAAACAGGGGCATAACATTAAAAACACCCCACTCCTGCACTTTGGGTAATGAAATATTTGTGAGGTTAGAAATACAGTGGAACTTCCCTAAAACGAACGTTTGTATAACGAATTTCGTACAAGACATTGCACCTTGAATCTAAACTCCGTGTTAAAAACACCCTCTAAAACGAAGTAAATTCTCTCTATAACGAAATATTCAAAGATCATCACTCTTTGAATGGGTGGGTTTTTCCGAAATTTTTCCGGACGTACGTAATAAATCCCGACCTTAAACTAAATCATTACGGCGAGCAGAGAGATCCTTCTGAAACAGTTTTAAATACACCCCTGGCTGTTTGGTTTCAATCTAACCATAACGCTAATGTGAAAAGTTGTGCGAAAATGTCTAAAAGCAAGTGCTCAAGTTTGAATGATAAACTTAAATTTGTCAGTGAAGTCGACCGCGACATTGCCGACTATAGAAACAAATTTCTGTATAACGAAATTTCTTCATAACGAATTTTTTGCAGATTTAGTTCTTTCGTTATTGGGAAGTTCCACTGTATTTTTCTGTCAGATAACTCAGAAACGTTTTCTATTCAATATTGAAAATCAGTGTATTCCAGAAAATCGATTTAAAATTTTCTATAGATATTGGATGAAGTCAATAAATATGTCTGTAATTTTTTCATAACTGTGAAGAAGTCAGTTGTCCATGAACTCCAAACTAACAGAGTAATTTTCAGAAGACCAACCTTAAATAGATGCGGTCACATCTTATGGAAAGACCCACTTTCGAGTCCAATCCCGTGATTCACAAATTCTGTTTAAGTTTTCCCAGAAATTCTGAACCAGTACTGAAAGGTGTTGCCTGTTAACCCTTATGAGATAGAGACGATAAAACTTCTTCTATGGATCTATAAGGATCTCGAATCTGAACTTGAAGTGCTTTTAGGAATATCTTTGATAGACGAACAACAAATATCGCATTTATTTCTTATCGATATTTATAGCCACGGAGGAAAATTATTGGTGGAGATACAAGATATAACAGAACGCATTAAATGAAGTACAAGTATGTTTGTTTTCATCTAATCGTAAATTCTATTTATTACCAATAAAACAACAATGTTCATGGATAAAACAAAGAATTGTATGCAAAATAGATAGATTACCTGACATCTTCACACCTTTTCACATACGGGCAGTCCGAAAAAAATCGCCATTGCTAGGGTCATATTTCAGGCTCAACTGAACGAGTACAACAGGTAAAAACGTGCATGAGTCAAAACAAAAGAAAAACTATGATCGTAACTTAACACCATTATTGATTGGGAGGTACGTAGAACAACTTTGGTGGGCATCGGTGGTTCTGCACATTCCCAGAATTTAGAATTCTCAGTTCTATTTTCACTCGAGAGATAAACGCGGAATATAAATTGCCAGCCAAGTCATACCGGGTGTGTACGATAATAATCATTCAGTGAACGTCAAGTTCTCTTTTTACATTCCAATCTGGATTTGACAACCAAATTTATTGCCACTCAACATTTTTTACCAAGTTCCAAAAGAATTTCCGTAACAATACATTCCTCCCAACATTTGTTCATCAGCATAAGAATCTACAAAAACCCAAATTCTTCTAGTCCTATAAACAAATTACATGAATTTTATGGTTTACATAATCGTCCATCTGATAGCACTATTGGTTGGATTATTACAAAATTTCAAGAGACAGGTTAGGTAGATTAAAGAAGTGAAAATAGAGTCGTAATAGTCGTTCACAAGAAAATATTGATTTGATTCGTGAAAGTGTTGCTGAAGACCCTGAAATATTCATTATACGATGTTCACAACAAGTTGGAGTTAGTGGGTTCAAACAAGGGATATTTTACACAAGGATTTAGCTCTGAAGACATAAAAGTTCGAATAATAGAGAAACTGAAGCCATTATATCATTCGAAACGTCCTTCATTTCGTGGACGCAATTTGAAATACCCTTTACTTTCTGGATAATTTTATATTTCATAAGAGATACAGAATTATATTAGGAGAAAGAAAGTATTCATGAATAGGCAGAGTAGTTTTCAAAATATTATTATTCAAATTATCGTTTTCACAAGAAAAACTTCAGACTGTTTGCTAGGCCAATTGTAACTAGAGACAACAAGTGTAAAAGTTGCTGAAACCAATATCTGATGGTCGCGGAAAATGGACTACTCTTGCTTTGGATATTTTCTAATGTTTACATCACAAAATCCGATGATATAATCAAAGGATGTCTTCCCTCTCGCATTATTTCCATCAAATTTTCGTATCGTTGCCTTGTTTAATTGCTCGAATATTTATAATCTTAGGAATTTCATTCTTCCATATATTATAGTTCTTAATATAAACCACTTTCACAGTTTCTAGCAGAAATAGAATTTATTCAAACGTATTCACTTTCGCAATAGTAGCGGAAAATAACTGCAATACGAATTGAAAAATAAATCAAAAAGATAACAGTTAAACGCTTATGTAATATAGTTGTTATTCACAATTCTTTCATGGGTTTGATTTTTTCATCAGTGGGATAACTGTACTCAATATTACTTGAAAAAAGTTACTTCTTCATGAGAGCTACCATTTACCTTGATGAAATGCGCAATTTAATTAAAATTTTCAAAAAGATATAAAATCTAGGTAATCGTGAGTTAATCCAAAAATTACTTTCATATTCTCTAGAGAATTAAAGGTGGAAATTTTGATTACAAAAAATAAAGATAAGAATATTATGTATTAAGCAATTTATCCTGAAATGTTTGGTTTATCCGTCCTATTCCCTTCCTATTTGATCTATTTCTTGACTTATTTCCGCATTTCAATAAAAAGGGAACATTATCAACACAATGATCTAGGAAATTTATTGTTAATTAAATATTCAGATCTGATTGTGGGAAATTCAACGAAAATATAATCACGTCCAATGATACATACCGGGAGTATCCGTTATAAACGTACATTGAATTTTAATTTACGATTTAGAATAATTCTCGAGAGCATTATACAATGCGAAAACATACATTTTATAGCGCCTCAGTGTCAGATGCCCTGAAAATTGGAACGGTAAATTGGTTGACCACCTACTTTCTCACTATTCGTTGGCATAGGTTTTTCGAAGCCAGAACGCATAATACAAAACATTATCATTAATCAACTTAATAATTCATCCTGTATTTGAAACAAAAACAAAAAATCTGGAATATACAGTTCTCTGAATATTTAAGGTTCACGAAAATCAACTTTTGGAAAGCTAGTCCTAATTTGATAAACCCTACTGGTCGAATATAGCGCTGACTTTTAATCAAATAATCAGTCTATCTATCTAAAAAGTGTTTTGAATGTGCTCTTTTCTCAAAAATAAATAAAATTCGTTCACGATACAACAACTCGTTGTCAAATGATTTCATGAAAATCAGCGTTCTGTGAAAAGTACATATTTTCAAATTATAATGTGAATTTTATACAGGATGTCACACAGGATGTAATTAGACCGACAAACTTCTAGTGGACATTAAAGATCATATTTTAGACAGATTCTACCCAAATCATATAATGCAAAATTGCTTCGTTAAGGAGCTAGTGCCCTTTGAAGATGACGTCCTGCTCACACTTTTTGCCACATATTCGCAAAACGGAGTCACATAAAGTGCTGAAAGTTTGAACATTGGCTAATATCAAAAATACGCATCGATTAGGTTGAGTGCATTTCTTTCATGTCAAGCACAATCGTATCATTTGGGGGGCGAAGGGTATTTTTAGTTTTTACCTTTCATTATTTCGCAAGATTTACATCATATTCATAAACTCTGATGTTTTTTCTTGAAAAAAGATGCTCTTGTATAATAACGCCCAGATGCACCATTTCTGAAAAAAATAGATTTGAAATTTTTTCTCTTTTCACTCATTACTCAATGTAAAATGGTGCATCTGGGCCTTATTATACAAGAGCATCTTTTTTCAAGAAAAAACATCAGAGTTTATGAATATGATGTAAATCTCGCGAAATAATGAAAGTTAAAAAAGTTTCAACTAAAAATATCTTTGCCCCCCCCCAAATGATACGATTGTGCTTCACATGAAAAAAATGCACTCAATCTAATCGATGCGTATTTTTGATACTAGCCAATGTGTAAACTTTCAGCACTTTATGTGACTCCGTTTTGCGAATATGTGGCAAAAAGTGTGGACAGGACGTTATCTTCAAAGGACACTAGCTCCTTAACGAATCAATTTTGCATTATATGATTTGGGTCGAATCTGTCTAAAATACGATCTATAATGTCCACTAGAAGTTTGTCGGTCTAATTACGAGACACCCTGTATGGTTTACATAATCGTCCATCTGAAAACAATATTGATCGAATTGTTGAAAATTTCAAAAGACCGGTTCGGTGTAAGGTTAAAATAGTGAAAAATACCGTCGTGGCGTTCGTTCACAAGAAAATATTGATTTGGTTCGTGAAAGTGTTGCTGAAGACGGCGTTCACAACAAGTTGGACTTAGTGAATTCGCAACATGGCGTATTTTACGCAGAGATTCAGTTCTGAAGGCATACAAGGTTCTAATAACGAAGGAATTAAAGACATTGGATCATTTAAAACGTCGTTCATTTCATTTTAACAAAGTTGACGTCTGTAGAGCTGCAAGAGGATTCCATTTAGCAGATATTATTTCTCGTACATTGAAATCATAACTGATACTCAATTTACCAATTAAAAGTTTTCGAAAATGAATGAAAATTATGCGTTTTATTCATTCTTAAAAAAACCGCGCAGCTTGAAACTCCCTTTATTGTGTAAAAACATATATCAAAAGGATATAAATTATCATAATTTAATTAGAAGAATGACCTTCAGATAATGAGGTCTGCTTTGCTGAAATATTGTGTTGAAGTCCGGTCCTGTGCATACGAGTCTAAGATAAAAGTGAGTTTTGTGACCACTCTCAGTTTCAAGCGAATTTTCACAAAAGTCGTATTAATTACTCTTTTGCATACACCGATTAACCAAAACCAGTTTAAGGCCGTCTCAGAGCAAGTCCCATTTTAGAATAAAATAACCGATGTCTCGGCACAAAAAATTCTAGTTCCTTTAACATTTCAATGTGGCTCTTTTGCTGGAATTTCAATGCATAATGCCTAGGTACTGAAATAAAATATTGGCGAATTGTCATCCGCAGATTGAGTGTAATAAATAACGCTTTTTGTTACTTTTATACCAGCATCCAAGGGTGTAATAAAGATTACGCTGTAGAAGCTCTCCTTACACTGACTCAAAACCACTTTTCAAGCGGTTAGTTTTTGTTTATTTTCCCTATAAGCCTATTCATTATCTCCACTATATTTCTCTCCTATTTTCTAGATTATCTCAATATTGAAACATGCTCTTCCTATGTTCGATACATCATCATCTTTGCATTCTACACAGCTATATTTTTTGTCTGCCAACGGAACAAACCCAGCCCTGTCTTTTCGAACAACCGTACAGCAATACTTCAAATTTTACCATTCCCTATAAAACAATTTTTATTTTACATTGATTTTTTTTCGAGCTTGTTCTCAGCGTTCTATAGTTTCACATGCTTGTCTATGATTTCAATTCTAAGCCGAAAATCGTTGATAGGTTTCGAAAAGTCTTGAGAATCCTCGAAAATTTTTGAAAAACATTTCGTCCGTCAATCGGAAACTAAAAATATTCTAGTTTCATTCATAGGTTCCCTTAATACTTTCCTATATGTTAGAATTGTATAGACATTTTCGCACAACTTTCACACTAGCGTAATGGTTAGGTTGAAACCTTAGTCTAAGTTTGAACTAAACAGCCAGGGGTGTATTTAAAACTATTTCAGAAGGATATCTCTGCCCGCCGTAATGGTTTAGTTTTAGGTCGAGATTTATTACGTAGGTACGTCCGGAAAAAATTCGGGAAAACTCACCCTTATACCTTTTTATCAATACCAATTCAAAGAGTGATGTTCTTTGAATATTTCGTTATAGAGAAAATTTACTTCGTTTTAGAGGGTGTTTTTCACAAGAAATTTGGATTCAAGGTGCAATGTCTTGTACGAAATTCGTTATACAGACGTTCCTTATAGGGAAGTTCCACTGTATATGCATGCAAAATCTCAGCACAAATTCTGAATAATTCGAAAAAATGGATAATTCGGAAAAATTTTAAATCTATGATTCGGTTAACACTATGGCCACAAAATTTAATTTCGATTAGTTTTCCTCTGTCTGAGATATTGAGAAACAAACATTTTGAATAGCCATAATTTAATAATTTGGGGGGTAAGAATTCGTAACATCAGAAGTATTATTCAAATTGGAGAAATTGAAATTTTTGGTGGTCAAATAGAATTTCATCTCTGTAGTGAATTAACTGAAAAAAACCTGAAAATTCGTATGGAAAATTCCTGTATAAACAATACAGAAACAAGCAATTATAACACATGAAAAAAAGTGATCAACTGGTACAAACTCTCTATCGTCTTCGTTTTTCAGGAAAAAAAGAACAGCGTGTACTGTTTCGAATTTTCAAGATGATTAACATCATAAATTAGTCCAATCCATGTCGGATTAATTTCCAACAAGCATATAACATGCCCCTAAAGCCTCATTGTGACACTCACCGAAGCTTAAACTTTGTCGTATTCGCTTTCTCTCATTTTTATCAGATCGAATCCTTTGCAAAAACCCGGCTTTGAGGTTATTGCCACCAGATTTTCAGTGTATTGTTCATCAACTCAAGAAGATGCTTTTCAAGGAAAAAAAGCCACGATTATATATTCAACAGATTGCCGAATCGTATGTGATTTCATTTTTTTTCTTATTCACATATATTATGAGAACTTTTTGTAAGTTTAAGTCCGTGGAATGCATACTGGTCAATAAATTCAACAGGGAACGGAAATGCTACCTCCCAGCGCTTCTCATGTACAGAGTGTTACTTTGACATCGCCAATGATGTCAAGTTTCACACAAGTTACCACAACTTTTTTTCATTATTATTGCGAAATTTAATTCGATATTAAGGATGAAATACCGCTGTTTAAATTTATGGGAGGGCCATTTTTATGGGTCTGTAGACAGTTCCGTGAATATTTGTGGTTCTAAAAGAAAATATAAATATTTTACTTCATTATACGAGAGGCAGAGGTTTTGACTCAGGATTTTTCTCTGCTCTTATATAATTCTATATAATTAAGTACAATTTTTTTTCTGAACCTAGGTTTTTTGTGTAAAATACATTAAACTTTGAATGTGAATAGAAAGATAAGAGTTGCCAATATAGAAATATCAATTAAATAGGAGTAGGTAGAAACCCTGTAATCATCATAAAATATTTGTTTATACAAAGCTACTGATTTATAATTCTGTCATTATTCATGCACTAGTTGAAAGTCATAAATAAGTTAATTGAATCATTTTAAACCGAGAATTAAAAGACAAAGCACGATCAATTTCGGCTCAATAGGTCTGACCAATCAGTCTCAAATTACATAATGAAACTGCGGTTTTAAATAAAATTAGTTACAATATCAAATTCCTTCGTCTATAAAACGATTACATTATTGATCAACTTATTACATATTAATCTGATTTTTTCATTTCCTGTCCTGTATAGTCGAATACATAACCGATTATTTGTTGAGGCGAGAACGTTACCAAAGAATTCATTAGTGGGATTGTCTCTAGATCGTTTTCAATCGTGAATGTTTGTTGGCAAGCCTGATTATCGTTCTTAATACCGATCAACCAGGCCTACTGTAAAATTCCTTGACATTTGTGGGACCCTGACGACTGAAACAACTTTCACACTGCGATATACACTGCGAGAATATGAACGAAAACGAGCTATATGGGCTGAAAATTCGCCTATAACCGAACTGATATTACGAGTTATTTCTTGCATTTTCGAATTGGTCATTACTGTTAAAATTTGTATTTCAGAAAAATTAATAGAACCAAAAACAATACTGAAATAAGTTTAAGAAGAATTCATATTATTCAGTTGATTCACTCACTATTCGTCGTATAGTAGACAAATTTGAAAGTGAATTTTCTCAACACGATAGAAGAGTATCAGTATGAAAAATGTTGACATTTCCAAGCTAATATTAATGAGCAGCAAGTGTAAAAAAAACCAAAGTTTTCAGTTCCACTACGTTCTCAACAGTTAAATTTTTCTCAAACAAAAACATAAAGTGAAGAACTTTTTCCAGCTCTTGTTCAGAATAAGTTGGATGATATTTCGTTTCAACAAGACTGTGAGGGTGTGTTCGGTTTCCAAATGCTGTGGTTAAGTTCGTTAACCAGCCAAATCGTACAGGGTGTTCCATAAAATATGGCCATTAAATTTTTGTTCCCCAATATCTCAGACAAAACGAAACCAATCGAAATTTAATTTTTACGGCCACATGCAAGATGCTCATAATAAACCTCTTGTAAAATTTGTGGCCATAGTGTTAACAGAACCATAAAAAATTCAATTGGAATATAGAATCTTGATTTTTTCTTCACAAAATATCCGATTCGAATGAAATTCAGATCGTGAATGAAGATTGATATACTGAATGTTCATGAAAAATTACAAGGGGATCCCATCGTCAGAACCATAGATAATTCAATTAGAATATTGAAAAGAAGAATATTTATATTTCCACAACAAGATATCCGATTCGAGTGAAATTTATTTTGTGAATAGATTGATATACTGAGTGTTCCTGCGAAATTTTAAGAGAATCGCGTCATCAGAACCAAAAAATTTAATTGTTGAGTTTTTAATTATTCTGGTTCTTGAATTATTTCTTAAATATTTTGCGTTTATACAGAGTGTTTCCTAAACATGCGGCAAAAATTCAGGGGGTTGGCTATTTTAAGCTTGTTTTGTCCTTTGATGATTTTTGAAAAACCTCTTTGTTTCGAAGATACAGGCGAACAACATTTTTCATATTTTTAAAATTAATAATAGTTTAAATAAAAATGCGTACCGCACTGTGTTTACTAAGTAGGTACAATTTATTTTTAAATTTGTTTAACAACATTCCAATTACTAAAAACGGCCAGTTTTTTGACTTAAAATTGATAAGTTCAGATGGTAAAGGAATACAGATTAAACACGGTTTTCATTTGAATTCGTTTTGTGATGTATTAGCAATTAACATTTTATCTTTGACTATTATGGCTAGAGGTGGTCATTTTCAACAGTTTTTGTAGGTTAAGTTAAATTTTCATGTAATTTTTCATAATAAAATGTTATTATCTAAAATTTTGTTTCCCCTGTATCTTCGAAACAAAGAGGTTTTTCAAAAATCATCAAAGGACAAAATATTCTTAGACTAGTCCAAGGAACAATCCCCTGAATTTTTGCCGCATGTTTAAGAAACACCCTGTATATTTAGTGTAAATCTCCTAAAGTCCTATACAAAATTTGAGAGTATAGCCTCATTGTTCCATCAATGAGCGCTCAAAAGCACCTGCTCAGGGTTTTCGTCGATTTTTCTATAAATAAGGGCATATGTTATTTTTCAAATATAAAAAAAATTGGTTTCACTGAATAATTTATGGTTTTATTTTATTTTTTGATTTGTACCTATTTCCCTATTGGAAAACCCGTTACATATTCCTTTTTTTTGCATAATCGACGAATATGTTTATCGTTATCACAATAATTATAGATTCGACTTGAATATTCAGCAGATAAAAACTTCTTTTAGCTAATAACCTTCATTCAAATGTTTAATGGAAAATAAATGATATTTCTATTGATCAGATTCTACACTATAAATTTCCATCAGGAAATAATAAAACTTTCTGTGATATCAGAGAGATATCCTCATCAAAATTTCGGATACTTAACGTATTGCAACCATAAACTAACAGTACAGTTCTTTGTTGTATTCGGTATTGAGGTCGTAAATAGCAGGTGTCTTGTGCGTTATATCATATAGAAAGTAAAAGTTTTCTTATTATACTTTATTAGTGCAGTAAAGTCGGCATTTCGTCGTGACTTTCGTTGGTAAAAGGTTAAGTCAAGATTGCTA
The DNA here is from genome assembly GCA_013421045.1 of Propylea japonica. NCBI lineage: Eukaryota > Metazoa > Arthropoda > Insecta > Coleoptera > Coccinellidae > Propylea > Propylea japonica. The sequence continues at coordinate 24,161,459 of CM024248.1, forward strand.
TCTTCCCAGTTGGAAATCTGGGCAGCGTTTGAGTGCAACCATAATGGGATGACTATAAGAGCTGCATCCATTACTCAAAATTGAAAATTCATTATAATATGACGTAGCTTTAGCCCAACAAATGAGACGGACATATTCCTCAGAGTTGAAGTATAAATCAAAGTCTGCATTATTTATTAACACTTTTCGGATCCAGAAAACCCAAATTCATTATGATTTGTCAGAATGGACCCCTATATTCTGAAGAACGGAGTGCAGAATGAGTTATTTGGACCTGTTGGAGAAGGAGTTTATCATTGGTGCGGTCCCCGGCCATATTTCATTTTAAGATTGTCCAAGGAGCAAAAATTTTAATTCGGTTTCACCTTTAATATTTTCTGCATTTGTCATAACCATAATCCCTCTTACTTTCCAATATTTCCTCTATTTTTTCTCAAATTATTAGCCCTGAAATTTTCGTCTCAGTCTATGCAATTGGAAATTATCACTGGGTACAATCATACGTGAAGATATAGATTTTTTCTGGGGTTTTAACCCTGTGCTCGTGTGACAGCATTAAAGGTAGCTTATTTCGGTGATTTCGATAATTTTTTTCTCGAAAACCTGACTACAAAACAAAAAACGAATTATTGCTATGATTTTCTGAGATTTCATTAATTCTGAATTGATTTTTTCTGAAGTTTATGTCTTTAAAATGCGCAATTCAAACCACCCTTTGAAAGGCAACCCTGGTAATTGTTGATGGGGGATGCAGTAGAATGTAGACAATATTTTCAATGCGATATTGGCAATAAATAACGTCGCGTTTAAGCGTTCGAGAATGCAAATTATGTAAAAGTTCGCCTTGGGACTCCGATTAAATATCGAAAATTACTCATCTTCAGGATGTTGGTCGACGCATTACTATGGGAGACAAAAATACAAAAATGCGACTCACTAAAATGGACAGTAAATTAGTTGAGGACTAAAAATAATTATTACCCAATTTGTTTCAATACTCTTGAGGCTGAAATATCAAGGATTTGTACCAGTTTATGGTATCTATTTCAGCGAGGAATTTTTACGGGGCGACAAATGAACTTGACATATTGGAAAAACGAGGCATAACGTACAAACTTATGTGATGCCTTAAGGCTGCCTTAATTTATCGCCTTTGGTTCAAGCGTGCCTTCCTATAACTCGAGTTGCCGATTAATTTGAAACAGCTCTATTGTATCATCATTTTCTACTCGCGAAACGTACATTTTTTTAATTGAGCTGGTTCAGCAAGGTCGAGCATTTTATGAGGGAGTCTTCAGTAACGCCTTTCTATATAGAGTGGTCCAATTAGTGATATATAATTAAATATAGGCAACTAATAATATATTCTTTCAAGAATAAATAACATTTATCAGAACATAACCTTACAAACAGTGTAGCAAGGGGGAAGAACTGTCAAATACTCTAAGATGACCTTACCTAACAAAATCTAATGTGCATGTAAGTAAAAAAATTCATGAAAAGCCCTGATCAGGTGTTTTTCAGCGTTCCTTCATTGGTGAACCTTCTTTAATGAAGAAAAATCTTCAAAAGATTGAGGTCACTAATTTTTTCTGTAGATGGAAGAGTGGTTCGTTACAAGTTGTGCAGTGCAGTGGTCTTGATATAACGGAAGCAGAAGAAGGGAATGACATAACAGGCCCTCGAGAATTTTAAAATAAAAGAATAGAACGTGGATGCGAAGAAAACTCCTTGCGAGACAGTGGGGAGTCCTGATTGGTACACGAAGGCAACCGAATCAAATTTATAAATATTTAGTCAAGGGACCGTTATTTCGCCAACGTAATAACTTCAGTGGTAACGGATTTTTATAACACGAAGTGCTTACGTCCTCGTACGGGGTGAAATATTTTCGAACTCACGCGATTTGTGTGAATTGGATGCTGACATCTCCATATTAATGGTCTTAAGCGCACTGTGATGCTTTCCAGGAATGATTCAAGACGAAATAAAATCACCGGAAGAAAAACTCGGCCACCTAAAATTTTGTTGAAGTTTGTTGTCCAAAAACTTTCGTTAATTGTCACCGATTTCGATTGTTTCTCACCAAATCGTAGACAAATTCTTTGGTATTGAAACGATCTTCAGAATAGTTTTCCAAGAATATTGAAAGCATATTAATGCAGGCTGAAAAGAAACCATGTATTTGTGGCCTAATTTCTTAACACCCTGTGAAAAAAATCGGGAAATTTGTGAAGTTCACGCTCAGTTCATTACAAAGACCTTTTTTCCGCCACCTTTAAGTTTTTATTTCATCTTGGTATCTTGATTACTTCTGAAGATACACGTATTCAAATAAAAGCATGTCATTAAGTAAACATGACGAGCCCTTTGAGGGAAAGTATCACATATCGATTGAAATATAATCTGGGAGGATTCTGCATTTCTAAAAAACTTTTTAGGTTTTCACTCCCAGTCTCTGAAACAGAAATAATTAAAAAAGTTTTGATAAAGATGAAGTGCTCCTGTGAAAATCTTTGCACTTATTTGTCAGGAGCAAATTGGTATTCAAAAAATTGTTGCCTAACAGTAAAACTTAAAAAAGGGAATAAATGCAAAGGATAAGGTAACGTTTCGGTGTCTATATCAGACGCCTTCTTCAGACAAACTTGTAAAATCTTCGGAATTGGGTGTTTTTTCATTTGCATTCTAATTGACATTGGAAACCAATTAGCTCCTGACAAATAAGTGCAAAGTTTTTCGCAGGAGCACTTCCTCTTAATTAAAAATTTTTCAATTATTTCTGTCTGAGAGACTGGGAGTGAAAACCTAAAAACTTTTTCAGAAAAGTATCACATGTTTCGTCTCCTCAAGAACTGCACTTACTGATTTATCATTCACTTATTTTTTCAAGTAAAGACTTCATTTCTTTTCAATAAACCTTAGAAAAATCTGGATGTGTCCATACTAAATTCTCGGCAAATTTCGTCAAGTGAGAAGGCTCCAAACACAAATTGTAAATTATTTTCTAATTTCTCTATGGAAAAACGGTACAACCAATTCTTCTTTTAGCCACATAGCTGAATAGGTAATCAAATTACCTTACATTTGATATATCACAACCAAAGATATTTTACAACATATTTTTTTGTAAAATATGTTTGATCACAACCCATATGTTATTGCCATTTGTAAAAATAAAATAGAGGGGTGCGAGGCGTAGGGGGTGAGAAATATCAAATTCGAAAAGCAGGAGGATTTATTGCTTTTGAATTTGAAAATCGTGAGTACGAAGCTTTCCTTATTAATCCTTCGTACAAGAATTATCAAAGAGTTTCGTTACTTTTTTGGTAGGCTGTATATTCAACTCATTTCTGTCCCTCGTATTGCGGAATCTCAATGAGAAATTATTTTCGGACTGGACGCAGGACAATAAAAAAAACAAGCAGTCAAACACTGTTTAAATTTGGCCATCGTAAATAACCTTACGCAAATTCACTTTCAAAGGCCCATGTCAGATCTGGTCTTGGAGGAATTAACCCCCAAGGGTGTTACAAGAATTTATTTGCCAAGGAAAGTGTTTGTAACATCTTCAATCACTACCTAGGAGACCCCATGCGAATTTTAACGCTCATTAAATACTAGGGAACGTTATCACTGAAACATTTATGGGTCCCAGTTTTCATCTTCGAAAATTTTCGACCAGTTATCTTGTATCTCGAAGATGAATTGAGACAAACACCTCAAGTGAGGTTTCTGAACTTAAAAGTGCTATTAATACACACAACCACGATACGTGTAAATCGTTTCTGAGAAGTGTGGGTTTATAAATGAATGGACGAATGATTTGTTCGATTACTCAATGATTTGAACAATGTATCATCACATCCAACTTGGAATTATGTACTAAGGCGCTTAGGTTTCGCTTTTAATAGAATTTTTTTAAATTCTAAGAATCGTTCATTCATGGAGTTTGTTACGCCAGTCATTCGAAGCGCTAATTAATTGAGATATAATTGTCTTATATCGATCGAAATATATTCTGGGAGGATTCTGCATTTCTTAAAAACTTCATTGGTTTTCACTTCCAGTCTCTGAAACATAAATAATTAAAAAATGTTTGATTAAGGTGAAGTGCCCTGCGAGAATCTTTGCACTTATTTGTCAGGAGCAAATTGGTCTTGAAAAAAAATTGTTGCCTAACAGTAAAACTGAAAAATGAAACAAATTAAAAGATATTGTAACGTTTCGATGTCTATATCAGACACCTTTTTCAGACAAACTCTTAAAATCTTCAGAATTGTGAAAGAAAGGTATGGCCTTTTTCGATCACTATTTTCAGAAAATTGGAAGAAGATTTATAAGAAATTCCCACACACAAAAAATAGCCTCACCTTCAAATGTAGAGATAACAAAGTAATTCCGAAATTCCTGAGGATTAAGCTTCCATTTGATAGCTATGGCTGTCAAAAATAAAAGACAAGTTCGGTCATGCCCTGGTAAGAGAACGAATCAATTATCTGAGATATAATAAGGTCAAATTAAAACAAGATTGGAAGAAATGATATTTCAAAACCTATCCAGGGAAGACAGTGAATATATTTTCCATTGCGTTAACATTTCCTCTTCCAATGAATACTAGAAAAGCAAACGATCTAATTTCAACCAATTCACTGCTCTCATGAAAGAAAAACAAAAGAATTGCAAATGAAAAAATACACAATTCTGAAGATTTTAAGAGTTTGTCTGAAGAAGGTGTCTGATATAGACACAGAAACGTTACAATATCATTTTATTTGTTTCAGTTTTCAGTTTTACTTTTAGGCATCAATTTTTTTCAAGACCAATTTGCTCCTGACAAATAAGTGCAAAGATTCTCGCAGGAGTACTTCCCCTTAATCAAACATTTTTTAATTATTTATGTTTCAGAGACTGGGAGTGAAAACCTATAAAGTTTTTAAGAAATAAATGACTGTCACACTTTTTTTAATTTAACCATTGACGAAATTCATTCAACATGTAAAACAATTAGAATTTATTGCCTCAAAAGTTCATAATCAGTTAGCTGGATGGCAGAAAATAGATCAAAATGAAGAAAAATTCTACTATACGCAACATTATCGGGGTTAATCTACCTTAAGCAAAACCTGATAATGAAAAACAACCTTTTCTGAGGGTCCTGTAGCGATCTTCGAAGAACAAGAGATCCGAAAAATCATGGATTCGAATACCAAACTAAAATATAACGCAAAATTTTCCAACGAAGTCTTTTACACTGGACTGAAAAAAATTCAAGAAAAGCCCTTAGCAGGAGCTTTTGAACTATCGATCTTTGGTGGAGCATAAGACACTACTACCTACCTCAAAATTTTATATGGGATTTGAGATATAAAGGCAGTATCTCAGCACAATTGGAATTATATATCTGAAAATCATTCAAAAATTTGAAATATGTAAAAAATATATGATTACACAAATTAAATTCTGACGATGCGATTCCATTGAAATTTTTTGCATAAACATTCAGTATATCAATCTTCATTCACAAAATAAATTTCACTCGAATCGGATATTCTGTAATGGAAATATAGGGATTCTTTTTTCAATATTTCAATTGAATTTTCTATGGTTCTTCTGACACTATGGCCACAAAATTTTGCATGAAGATTCAGTATATCAATATTTATCCACAGAAAAAATTTCATTCGAATCGAATATCCTGTTATGGAAATATAAAGATTTTTCCTTTCAATACTATAATTGAATTTTCTATAGTTCTGTCGAAACTATGGCCACGAAATTTTGGATAAACATTCAGAATATCGATTTCTAATCACAAGAAAAATTTCACTTGAATCGGATATCTTTTTATGGAAATATGAAGTTTTTTTGGCCGTAACATTTCATTCCGATTGGTTTCGTATTTTCTGAGATATTGAGGAACAAAAATTTTGAATGGCCATATTTTATGGAACACCCTGTACGATTTGGCTGGTTAACGAACTTAACCGAGCCATTTGGGACCCGAAATCATCCTGAAAATTTCAAGTCTCTAGGACAAGCTCTTCGAAAGCTTTTATGCTAACGGACAGGATTGAATTTGACCACGAATTCGTCATCAGGGAGTCTAACCCTATCGTTTTAGACCATTTTCGGCTTAAAATTCGAAAATTACAGACATTTGGACAAAACTATATAGCACTCAAAAACACAAAAACTAACACCATTTATACAGTTTATGCCCAAACAACATAGAGCTAATTATTGCCGATTTTAAACTTTTGAATAATCATAGGATGAGTTTCTGAAAACCCCAGGAGAACCTCTTAAAAAAATAAAAGAAAACTTATGAATTTCGGAAAGGAACAATGCGATCTCTTTCATCCCAACCTACCTCACTTCGTGTCTATACCAACTCATAAATCATAACAATAATAATTTAGGTAGGGCCGCTATTTAATGTGGACCAGAAGGCTGGCATTTTGAACGGCAACCTTGGAATAACCGATTGTGAAAATAAAAGTTTTGGGGAACACGGATATGAACGACATTTCGATCACGGTCGACCTTTACCAACCTTCTAAAGAATAATAATTGATAACTTTCATAACAATTTTGTGTGACGACATCGAAATAGGAATTATGGATGACATCGAATCAAATTTGTGAAGGTACTCTTTTAATCTATTTTGTAACAATGAAGAGACGAAGGACGAGTCTCAAATGTGTTTGTCATAAGATGACGAGCTATGAAAAAATTCTACCAGGTACTTAATGAACCATGACTGGATCATCAATTCTTTAAGATCGAGACGATTTAGGGGATTTTGAAATGTCTGTGGGAGATCCCCAGAACCCATCGCCATGAGAATGGCGACCAGTTTACGAAAGAACGGAAATTGAATACTTACACCAAGGGTAGACGTCAGCTTGAATTACAATTAAAATGAGAAAAGAAAAGTGTAATCAAAATATTTCGACAGCAATAAGGGAGTTTTTTCAATGGCACAGTTTTTACCATGACTAAAAATGCAGGATTTTTTTTATTTATGAGCATTGAAGGAATTCCAAGAAATCATCGCAATGAGAAAGTCAAATACTAGATCAGCACGATTAATTTGAAGAAAATTAACATGCGTAACATCACACAACAAAAATAATGCTCTGTGTCTTTTTTGGTACCTGCTGGTACTAATTTTCCCGTATCGGATTCTCATTGGAATGCACATATTGAATTATATTGAAATGCATAGGAGGTACCTAGAGATCCAAGCAAACTGAAGAAATGAACATTCCTTTCAATTACGAAATTCAAAAACTTTCAAAATGACATATACAGTGTGTTGGTCATGACTTAGCGATAATTTATGGTCATCAAATAAACCTAATATTATCGACAAAAACACCCAAACTTGAAAGTTTACCCCCTTCGTTTTGCAGTAGCCCCCATTTTAAATATACTTTTTTATTTTCGTTGACCCTTCCAAATAATATCGATTTCTTTAGGCATACAGGTCCTACAGGTGTGAAAAAAATGGTTTTTGAAAGATGACACTACCACCTTTCATTGAAGTATAATAATATAAAAACATTCAACTTGAAAACGCCATAAAAAAATTCTTCAAAAAAGTTAATGGTAAAAATATGTACTGATTTTCTTAGTAAATCCGCAATAGTACAAGAACTAGCACATTGAAGTATAATTATATTCAATGATTTAACACGCAAGGATATTAGCTACAAAACAACACTGACATCATTTCTGTAAGTTACATAATTTGAGAGTTATTGCTGTTCGAACATGATCACTACGCGAGCAAAAGACACAAGACAGGTCGTCACGAAGGCCACTGCCTGTCTACAGAGCAGAGGCGGCCATTTTGAGCAATTTTTATGACTAATTTGTTTGTTTGATCATTGAATATTATCGAAAGTACAGTACTGAAGTTTTTTTTATTTTATCAATTTTCATAAGGGTCGTATTCGAACAGCAATAACTCTTAAATTATGTAACTTACAGATATGATGTGAGTGTTATTTTGTAGCTTGTGTCCTTGCGTGTTAAATCATTGAAAAAAATCAGTACATATTTTCACTATGAACTTTTTAAAAGAATTTTTTATGCCGTTTTCAAGTTGAATGTTTTCATATTGTTATACTTCAATGAAAGTTGGTAGTATCATCTTTCAAAAAACATTTTTTTATCATCTGTAGGACCTTTATGTCCAAAGAAATCGATATTATTTGTAAGGGCCAACGAAAATAAAACAGTAAATTCAAAATGGGGGCTACTCCAAAACTAAGGGGGTAAACTTCCAAGTTTTTGTCGATAATATTAGATATATTTGATGACCTTAAATTATCGCTAAGTCATGACCAAACACACTGTAGATTAGGCTGGAAAAACTCAGAGCTCAAATTCATTTTACATTATTTACATTATTAATTGTTCCAATTTACGTTGAAGTTTTCAGAACGAAAATTGAAAGAGGGTATCAAATTCAATATTTTATTGTTTGAAAAAAAAACATTTTCCAGTTAACAAAAATTCAATCAGTTTCAATAATTATTCCCATCATCAAAGTTTTGATCTGACCACCACGTGAAACAAATAACACCTATTTGATCTCATAACTTGCTCCAGATGGTAATAAACCTTATCCAAATATTTATCGCATTTATCTTCTCGAAGAAGTACACTTAGAATGTTATTGAGTTCATGAAGGTTGGGAAAATTCTCTTCAAAAAATCGCATTATTTGATTGACTGTGAATCTGCAGCGAGATACTAAGTCCAAATGATACTCATTGCAAGTTATGTCCAACAGAAGGTCCTCCGTCTCCAGGGATCTGAAAAAAAATTAATTTTGAATTTCTGGACTTCATCAAAAACCCAAAAAATTACTTCAGATCTGCCAGGATGTATTGTGCATCCAGCCAATTGTCGTGAAACTTGAATTCTTCCAGGAGATCCGCTGAAAACTGACGTAACTCTGAATCTCCAAGACAAGTAGAAGTGTAGTAAGCATGCTTTATCAGTAGGGAACGCATGAGAACATTTCTTTTTGCCAGCTGACGATAATTTGGAAATTCCTGTACAACTTGCAAGCATTCCAAAGGCGGCAAGCACCTGAAAGAGCTCCAAATGATTAATACCAAAAAAATCGAAAGTGTAAACCCAAATGTCGAACTGTAAAGACAATATACTTGATTTGAGACAGGACTTTATATTCAGCTTCGAATGATGTGCCTCTTTCTGCGATGAACAGTGGGCTTTCACCTCCAAAGCACTGATTATGCCGAAGAATAATCTTGCAAAAGTTTGCGATAGCTGGGTCTCCTGATTCCTCATCTTCCAAATATTTCCTGGCATCGATTATCAGCAAAGATCGCAGATAAACATCACTTTCCACTAGATCATGAAAGCAACGAAAATAATATACCAAATGTACACGCTGGATCGAAGACGAGTACCTAAAAAAAAAAATTAGATTTTTCCACAGAAGAATGCCACTCTTACCTCCATTCTGTCAATGTTCTCCTGGCCATCTCTTCGAATCTCATCCCGACACTTCTATGAGCAAAAAATCTCATGATTCTTGATAAATTTAATTTAATTCAAACAAACACTCACAACAATACAGATCTCAATCATAAATCAATCTGACAAATTGTCAAATAAGACATTTACTGTCAGAATTAATTTAGAGTGACCTTCTATGGTTGCGGAGTTCTTCTGTGACTGATGCGCAGCACACAGAATTTGAACCGAGGGGTAGTCTTTTAAACATTTTAGGTTAGTTACATTTTCATAGATATAAGATATAAGTGACTGTATTTATCAGAAATAATGCAGTTATACAGGAGTTCCTAAATTGATGCGAAATATTTAAGGGGGTGATTCCTTAGATCATTTTATGGAAAAATGTTCCCATAAATGTACGTCCGGAAATGCGTTGTTTCAAAGATACAGGTTGTAAAAGTTTCACTTAAAAACTTCGTCACAAATTGGACTAAAATCTTTGTCGCAAATTGAACAAAGAATTGAAAAATGATTGCTATTTCTCAATATGTCATTGGCATACCATTTTTTGGTCAATTTATAAGTAAAACTGCAACATCCTGTATCTCGAAAACAATGTAGCTATTTGCGGACGTACAATTATAAAAACTTTTTTCATAAAATGATATGAGGAATGACCCCATTGTGTCTGTCGAATATGATTTTGAAAAGTTGCCAAATTGGCGCAGACATTCTGAAAATAGAGAACGACTTTCATGTGGTGTTGAAAGGTGTTGATAGCCTGTGCGCCCAATATGTACGAGAACAAGAGGGGCATATGCCTCATGATGTCGAGAAAACTGGTTCAATATGTATATCATAGTTAGATTAATGAAGAAGCAATAAAGCATGTAGATAGAGCCTCTAGGTGAGATTGGAGGCATGAACAACCGCAAATCGAATGGTAATAAGAATAAATCGGTATTATTTTGCTCCAGTTAAGCTGGAATTCTGAAAATTCACGGAGAACGTTCGAGCGTTTGTATAGAAACGACGGGCAAGGACGCGTAGCGGCTCAGATTCCGCTACGAACAATCACGTTTCACGCTGATGGGATGTCACAACACATTTGTTGCGATATCTCTGTAAAATCGACGGATTCAGACTCAACTCATCTGATTGCCACTGTAAAATACTGGGAAAACTCATGGGAATCGAACCATTCACACCCTCTTTCGCAAACGAAGACCTTCGTCAACTGCATTTGGAATTTCTTTCATTCGTCATTACTTCCTTGCAAATAAATCGCAACTTTTAGCAGAAGGAATAAAAAAAATTCGAGGTTTATTCGGAAGTTCTCCCTTGTTTCAGCATGTTGGTGAAATGAGCTGAACCTTGTGACTTTACGCGGTAGTTTGAAAAGTAGAAAAACATTATTCAAAACCTTGCCGGTACTCGTGGGGTGCTGACACAACAACTCTTTGTAGGCTAAGGTTCTATTAGCCTTAGTGTACTCTACTGCCGAATATTGTTGCCCTGTTCGGCTCAACAGTGCCCATGTACATAAGATTGATGCACAATTAAACTTTTCCATGAGAATAGTAACTGGCACAATAAAATCAACACCAACACCATGGTTACCAGTTCTTTCAAACATGCCCCTCCGCTATCCGCAAGTAGGCCCTAACTTTGAAAATCTGGAATAAATTTAATTATTCGACAAATTCATATCAAATACTTTCCTATATTCCAGATATAAGGTTCCACGATATAAATCACGTAAAACATTTTGGTCCATTCATTTAAACTCAATGAAATCGATAAAGCAATTCGGCAATGCGAGTGGAACACATGTAATATTCAAAATGAAGATTTAATAACTGATCCATCCAATAAAGTTCCTGGATTCGATCTTCCAAGGAAAATTTGGACTGTTCTTAATCATATAAGAACAGGTCATGGCCGTTGTAATAGCATGCTTTTCAAGTGGAATTCAGTTGAGAATCCTAGTTGCAAATGTGGAGAAGCAGAGGAGACTATAGAACATCTTATGAATAATTGTCCAATATTTAAATTTCAGGATAGCTTGAGGGCTATTCATAAAGTTACAGAATCGTTTTTGAATTAAGTTGTCATTTCAAATCAATTAATAGAGTCCCAATCATTTTATTTTCCTGTCCTTTTTTCTGTTTCGATTTTATCGTTTCAGATTCAGAATTCCGAAGGCATCTTTGAGAGAATTATCGGTTGGAATCAATAAAGAAGAAATCCTTCAATATTCGAATAGTTTTTGAGTGTTATTTTTGTTGGAACGGCGAGACAGGGTTTTTTCTAATGGGGTTTTCCCTGAGCTCTGGTATCATACGAAAAAATAATATGGTAACCCGTTTTGCACCACCTCAGTTAGGGGTCGTTATACTGGCCGTAACTTTAACTTTTCCCTTACCCTAAGAGTTGAAACATAGACATTTCATGCTATGGTTTATACTCGAATTCCCTTACCTAGAAGTTTTCATTCATAATTTAAGGGCATAAGTTAAGGGCATAAGTTACGGGCCAGTATAAACGACCCCTTAGTGTTTTTGTATTATGTTAGCTCTTGATTTCAAAAGAATATATATAGTGCATCGTAGGATTCAAACATAGAATATTGACTAACATTGTGCCAGAACATAAAACAAAATTCATAAGTTAGTTCAAATCATTCAAGGAAATCAGACTCAACAAATATGATTGCCACTGTTGAATACTGAAAAAACTCAAAGGCTGTACTTTTTCAATATATCATTCAAATTGTCCGTTCTTCCCCTTTGAATTTGTATTTCATTACGTTCGAAAAATTTTCTGTAATTCTAGATTCAAATACAAGATTTTGTCTTCGACAGAACAGGATTATCTACACAAAACCCTTTTTCTGAATCCTTTCTGCCTAATTGCAAAAAACACTCAATTCTGAATTATTTGTCTAGGTATATGAAAACAAGTTTTCATAGAAAAAAACTCCTATACTTCTCTTAGATACTTAGTTAATTCTCGAATCTTGAAAACAATGATTTAATCTGGCACGTTCGAGTTATATCTTCCACTTAATCTAGATATTCGCTAACTACTATAATATTCTTCTCATCATTCAGTTATCTATTAATAATTCTCGAACTACGGTGAAAATCTATACATGTTTTTCTATAAAAACTGGTTGACGTGCCCCTTTTCTCCTCATATATCAGATGAGGCAGTTTTTTGCGTTATTACGTAATCTTTCATCTCCCTTCGCGCAGACAGCGTTACAGATTTTATCGTTTCATCCACGAAAAAATAATTATAAGTATCCTTCCAAACCCTCTACGTTAAACCTGCTACTTCCGTGAATATGAAGGTATAAAACTTCTGCTTCCGGCAAAGGCGAAAGAAATGGGGCCACAAGATCCTGATTCTATTCCTTAAAATATGGTTTATTAACCTTGAAACACGACTTAATTACAATAATATAAGTACAAACACGCAAGTGGTATCAAATGAAGTACCTACATAGTTTAGTAGAGTATGACAGCATTGTTAAGTCGGTTACTGTAGGCACAGTAATGACTAACTGTAATCTTCAGAAGTAGTTAGTGGGTTAGTCGCTTTTTGCTGCTGCACTTAGATAGCTGGTAGAACTAGTCGACCCGCTCGTACAGGGCAGGCACTAATAGATTGAAGTTTGCATTTCGATTCACATCAATATGTTCATGTTGTTAACTTAACAACGATATCCATTCATCATCTGATATTGATTTTCACTTGATAGCTCTAGTTAAGAATGAAGTGCAAATGAGGAAACATGGTTTGCTCCACCCTGTAGTTTACACTGAAATCTTATTCTGTGATTTGCAGATTATTGCACTTCTGGATAAAACTGTTATCCCCATAATTTGAAAAAGAAAAGAACGAGTTTTGAGCGTTTTATTGCTATCATCTTCGATATCGAATTCAGGTAGAATGATCGATTCAAAAATGCAGGGTGTACTGAATAAGTGAAAATATTTAAGGAGATGATTCCTCATCGAAAAAAAGATAGGATCTTTCATATAAAAAAACTTCATTGGAGCATCACTTGTTAAGATACAGCTCCTCAAAGAGAGTACATAAAATTTGTATAACAATTTTTTCACAAGCACCAAAAAAGTTGCAATATTGAAATTGACCTGACGTTTCCTACTAGCAAAAAGACACTTATCCAGTTAATTATTTGGTTCACCTCATGGTTGTAAGGGTGGGGAAACGCAACCCTTAAAGTTTATTTCCAATGTAACTTTTTGTTATTATTTGTTTACCATTTAAAAATTTATTTCCGATAGCCTGTTTCATCTGAACAAAAAATGTTTCTTAAGTTTTTTGCCCAAAAAAACCAGTCGCAGTTAAAAATTATTTTACGACCAACTACAGAGATAGATCGTCATAAACTGACAGCGTTATACTTAATTTAATTGTCACTATCGCTAAAAGTGTCCTACTAGATAGATTAGTTTCGCATTTATGACGATCTATCTCTATCTCTGTAGTTGTTCGTAAAATAATTTTTTACTGCGAACTGGTTTATTTTGGGCAAAAAAACTAAGAAACATTTTTTGTTTAGAATGAAACAGGCTATCGGAGATAAATTTTTAGATGGTGAACAAATAATAAGACAAAAAGTTACATTGGAAATAAACTTTAGGGGTTGCGTTTCCCACCCTTACAACCATGGGGTTAACCAAATAAATAACTGGATAAGTGTCTTTTTGCTAGTAGGAAACGTCAGGTTAATTTCAATATTGTAACTTTTTTGGTGCTTGTGAAAAAATTGTTATACAAATTTTATGTACTCCCTTTGAGGGGCTGTATCTTAACAAGGGATGCTCCAATGAAGTTTTTTTATATGAAAGATCCTATCTTTTTTTTCGATGAGGAATCATCTCCTTAAATATTTTACACTTATTCAGTACACCCTGCATTTTTGAATCGATCATTCTACCTGAATTCGATATCGAAGATGATAGCAATAAACGCTCAAAAACTCGTTCTTTTCTTTTTCAAATTATGGGGATAACAGTTTTATCCAGAAGTGCGAATAATCTGCAAATCACAGAATAAGATTCAGTGTAAACTACAGGGGTGGAGCAGAGAAAACTTGAGGATTTAGAAATTCAATCGAACAAAACTTATGAAAATATCGATTTAAATATTTTCCATTATCAAAAACATTATTTAAGCGCTATATTTCGATGAATTTTAGAGATGATATCTAGCAAAAAGTGTTCATTATTATTAATACACTGCGTTAATCTATTTCGGAAATGTCGAATAACTTTGCCCAGTGTTCGTTGTTAACTGTCCACAAATATGGGATATTCATATTCCATGAATTTGAACAGGGATAATTGTCCTAAAATCGAATTAAACTACGGAATAAAAATTCGGTTGGTGTATAGTGAAACACTTTGGCGCCTCAAAAACTGATATATTGTAAGAAGTTGAAGATGGTTATTCTGAAGAGGTAGTGGTGAGAGTTTATCTCTGGATAGATAGCTATTTTTGTTTTTGTTATTTTGTATCGAAGGCCGTCTGAGATAAATGGCAGCCTGTATCGGGACGAAATCGTATACCAGCCAGAATGAATACATCCGTCGCTAATAGATTTTCGCCAACCTTCATGTACCTTTTTCTCGACTTCTTCTCCCAGTTCTGAAATACAGGGTAAAGTAATACACCCACAACCTGCCATATGAAACAATTTTATTTCGAAAAAACTGGTTTCCAACATGTTTTGGTTTCAACATCAGACATCGAAGGAGAAATCCAGAGACAAATTCGTTCACAAGGTTTTTATCAAAGTAACATTGAATTAATGCTATTGTACCATGAGCGGTAAGATATAATGAAGAGTATAGTTGTTCAAAGAACAAGCTACGTGCACTTACTATATTTAGGCTATTCAGAATCACAATGATTTAACTTTACTGCAAACAGAATAATTCAAGTCTTGATCTCAATTTCTATTCTCAGCTCGATTCAGTGGCGGGCTTTTTGTGAATCAACACATAATCGCTACTGATTTCACCAGTGGTGTGCGATAAATTCATTTCTTGCTCACAATCGTCCACTTGCCAAGTCCATGAAGCGACAAAAAGAAAAATAAATCTGTGGTTTTTTCTCACACTATTCCTTGAAATAATGATTCAGGCTGAAGTTGACGCAACAAAATGAAGTTTAGTGCTTCAAAACCATTCCCAAATTCTGGAAAATGGTTTTCAATCAACACAGGGTGGGTCAGAAGAACTTGCTAATTTAGGAATTCAATTGAACAAAAACTTATGCAAATATCGATTTAAATATTTTTCCATAATCAAGTACAACATTTGAAGTTCATGTTCAAACAGTTTGAAGATGATATTCAGCAAATGGTGTCCATTATCGTCGATACACTGCGTTATCGATTTCGGAAATGTCGGACAACTCTGTCCGGTATTTTGTTGGGTATGTTGGCCATAGCAAAACGAATGTTGTTCTGATTCTTCAAGTGAGCCAAAGTCTGGTCGATCGTAACAATTATAGAGAAACCCAGGAAAGAAAAACTTCTGAATCATGTGGACGAAACGGTCAGAAATCACTGAAAGTGTCCGTCGGACAATTATCTCAACTCACAGTGCACACCAAACAGTGACACAATGAAATTCTCTCCCCTGTCCCACACTTATATCCATTCAAGAATCAATAAAAACTTTCATAAGCGTGAAAAAAACTTCCAAGATCCAAGAAGTTGGAAAATTCAAAAAGATTGAAAAATTGAGTCATTATCAATTTGTCGCAAACTTATTCATACTAAACAACAAAACATGCATAATTTGAAGGGTGGCCATAATTCATACAAATAATAAAACATCGAACAGATGAACAATCAGGTGTAGGATTACACTGATAGCATATTTCGAAAATTCAACCCTATAATTAACTTGTTCAGGTAGAAATGGTTTGGCATTAATACGGCCGCTGCAGAATTGTATTTTTCAAATCACGATACTAAATTCATAAAATGACACCTCTACTTATAAATTAGTTATTCAAGTTGTTGTTTTTGATTGAGAAGTTATTCGTATGGAAGACTGCACTGGCACTGAAACAGGTTTACCCAAATTTTTTCCCAAGAGAAAACACATAAACTAAATTTCGGAATAGAAGTTGGTCGGCATATTTTGAAATACAGGTTGTTTGTTGACCATAAGAATTTCAGAGGATCAACATGAATGAAAAGAATTTCCAATGATTTAAATTTATAAGAAATAAAGAGAGAAAACAATATAAAAATCTCCAAGAATAAAAATTTATTTCTACTTTTTTGAAAACAATCAAATCATAGGTTTCATTGTAAATTATTCATTACTACTGTCATACACATTGTTTTAGTACATATATATTTTCATTGATTTGAACAACTATATTTCGCCCAAAATATCAACTTCAATTGGAATGATGATTTTGTTACACTAAATGATATATCGACTGAAATATATTCTGGGAGGATTTTGCATTCTTAAAAACTTTATAGGTTTTCACTCCCAGTCTCTGAAACAGAAATAATAAAAAAAAATTCAATTAAGTTGAAGTGCTCCTGCGAGAATCTTTGCACTTTTATCAGGAGCAAATAGCAAATAGGAGGACGAATGGAAAGCCATTCAGATAGAAACCAAGCTCTATCTCAAAGATTAGGGACGACTTAGAGTAAATATGAAAAAGGAAATAAATTAAAAGGATAATGTAACGTTTCGGTGTCCATATCAGACACCTTCTTCAGACAAACTCGTAAAATCTTCAGAATTGTGTGTTTCATTTGCAATCTGATTGACATTGAAAGTTGTCAATCTATAGAGATGTTGATTTATTTAATTTTGAAATTTCCTGATGTCATTTCTTTCTTCAATAAATCATTCCAAATACGATCTATTCCAACAGATATGATATGATTATTCTTCTCCTTTTTGTCTGTTTTTATATTGAAATTAAGTGAGTTTTACTTGATGAAGCCTTTCATTATAAATTTATCAACACTAACAAAATATTCTGTAGTAATTTGCACGAATTATCTTTCGTTATTATGGACATCTTATGACATTCTTTTTATTTCAGACAAGTTGGAAACTGTACAACATATGTACTTTCTGCATATTTTCATAAAATTGTTTTTAATCAATGAAATCACTTTTGTAACAACATATCTTCAATGGACTCTCTTTTCAGGACCACATTCAAGAGGTTTTGGACAAATGGACACAAATAGACGATGAAATATGGGCAAAAGTGATAGTCCTGGAAAGGAACAGAAGGGTGGCAAAAGCTTACGCAAGGGCACCAGTTCTGACTGTCAATGGTTCAGATGACGGTTTTGATGGCTTTCGGTAAGTTCAAACAAAGAAAATGAATATACAGTGAAAACTTCCCTATAACGAACGTCTGTATAACGAATTTCGTACAAGACATTGCACTTTGAATCCAAATTCCATGTTGAAAACACCCTCTAAGAAGTAAATTCTCTCTATAACGAAATATTCAACGAACATCACTCTTTGAATGGGTATTGGTAAGAAAGTGTAAGGGTGGGTTTTTTCCGAAATTTTTCCGAACGTACGTAATAAATCCCGACCTTAAACTAAATCATTACGGCTGGTAGAGAGATCCTTCTGAAACAATTTCAAATACACCCCTGCCTGTTTGGTTTCAATCTTAGACTCGTGAAAAGTTGTGCGAAAATGTCTAAAAGCAAGTTCTTAAGTTTGAATGATAAACTTAAATTTATCAGTGAAGTCGACCGCGACATTGCCGACTACAGAAACAAATTCTCTGTATAACGAAATTTCTTTATAACAATTTTTTTGCGGATTTAGCGCTTTCGTTATAGGGAAGTTCCACTGTACTTTATATGTAAAATCTGAGCACGTCTAGGTACCATTAATGGTACTTAACCATGCGTGACTGCACTAATCCCTCTAATTCAAGCAGAGTTCGTTTTCCACAACCTTCATCTGACCGATATATTTATTTCGCCAAACAAAACTAAGAGAATTCGCAATTTTTTAATCAGTGCCATGAATATGTGCATGTCGAAAAGCATTTTGTTTTCAGCGTTTGTAGTCTTTCATGAGGTGAAGTAATGGGTGTTCGTGAGACAAAGTTTATGGGTTACATAGCGAATTTCAAGTATAATGGCCGATTTCAAAACCGACTGTCTCGGAATCAGACCGACAGTTTATTAGAGACAATCTTGGAGAAAGTAACCGATTGAAAAATGTACTTGTATCGACGCAAGTATACGTGCGAAGATGCCAGGTTGGGAATCTCAACACTCTGCCATCAATATGTCTTATAAATCATACGTATTTATTGATACAAATTGAACGTAACAAAATGAAAGCATCGCTTACAGTCTGTCGAATTTCGCTAGTATAATTTGGTTATCAGGTCAGTCACAATTTTTTAAGAAAATACTTTTGGTGTCTAATGTAAGTTTTCACACTGGTCCGTATTTTAAGTCTCTAAATACACTGCGCAAAAAAATTAACGCACATTATGGAAATCTCAAATTTATTCTAGAACTGAAGGTGTTCTCAATGGTAATTATTTTTATCAGAATTATGCATGCATATGTTATCCACTTTCAAAGATTTTCTTCAATACAGATGTTTTTTTCCCTGCAGGAATAAAAAAAGATGAGACTATCAAATTTTGAATGTATTGGCTCCATTCTGAAATCAGTTGCTCTCGATCAATTCTAGTGATCAATAGTGTTTCTTTCGTTTGATTTTCTACACTCGATCGCTATGCAACGCAATTTGACCCAAGAGGAATGCGCCCAAGCGGTAGTTTTGCGAGAAGAAGGGTGGACATACACAAGAATTGCAGAAAGGTTTGGATTTTCCCATACAAGTGTGTCCAGAATGTTGCAGCGATTCAGGGAGACAGGTATGAATGTCCGAAGACCAGGACAGGGTAGACCACGGGTAACAACTGACATTCAAGAACGTTACTTGAGAGTTACTTCGTTGAGACAACGGTTTGCAACCGCTCGCCTCCTTCTAAATCAGCTTGAGCAAACTCATGGAGTGCAAATGAGCACTCAAACAATAAGAAATCGCCTCAGAAAATATGATTTAAGGTCTCTTGTCGCGGCAAGAGGCCCAGCTCTTACCCCAGCCCATCGAAGGGCGCGTTTGGATTTTGCGAGAGAGCATATCCATTGGGAAGAGGCTGATTGGGAAAGAGTTCTCCTCACAGATGAGTCTAGATTCTGCTTTTACCATTGTGATCGACGTTCCCTTGTATACAGACGTCCACATGAAAGATATGCTCAGTGCAATTTCCTGAATACTATTGGTTTCGGGAGAGGATCGATTATGGTATGGGGTGAAATATCTTTGACTGCTCGCACAGACCTAGTGGTCGTTGATAATGGAGCTATGAATGCTGATAGGTATATAAGGAACATTGTTGAAGAGCATGTAGTGCCATTTGCCCCATACATTGGTGAAAATTGCATTTTTATGGACGATAATGCCAGACCCCATCGTGCGCACATCATTCAGGAGTACCTTGAAGAGGTTGAAGTCTCTCGAATGAAATGGCCAGCAAGAAGTCCAGATCTCAATCCGATTGAGCAGGTTTGGAACAACCTCAATAGAAGGCTGAGCAGTTCGTAAAATCATCCACATACTCTAAATGACTTAGGAATCCAACTCAGAGAAATCTGGGAAGGATTAGATCAGAACATTTAAAGATCACTCATTTTGAGTATGAACCGTCGTTGCCGAGCTGTAATTAACGCAAGGAGTGGAAATACCAAGTATCAAATCACTTATCAGCATTCCAGTATTTTGAAAACTGTTTATTTCCTTCTTTCACATAAGATTCGGTGAAATCCTGAATTTTTCTTCCATTTAATGTGTCTTGCTTCGTTCAAAACCTTCCCGAGAGAACATAAATAATAAGTTATGAAGTCAATGTAGAGTTAACTTTCATTAAAATTGACATTTTCAGAATGTGCGTTAATTTTTTTGCGCAGTGTATTTACCATATTATGTATATGGGCTCATAATTACAGTAGGGATGTCAAATATACATTCAATGATAAAAAAGCCACTGTACTCTTCTGTATAATCTGTACAAAACTAAGACCTAAATTATTGGAATATATTCACAGAACCTATATGTAGGTACTGAAAATAGTGTCATGTTTCGGTTCCATTCAAGTTAGTTAATTCTAATAGAAATATGCATAGCTGCTTGTTGTAATGAGAATGTTTATGTAATAAAATTAAAAGATATTGCCGGCATTTGCTCACAATTACGTACAGAATTCAACTTAGAGAATTGGAAACAGTAGGTGCGGAATTATTGCAAAACCTCGTCTGACACAAATGCCATAAAGCAATATTTTTATCATATTATCAAGTTACCTTTCTAATCCTACACAGTCAGCGCTCGTTCATTTTGTGGTAGTGTTCATATCCGAATAGATTGTTGCAGTTAATAAAAGGAAACTATACCACGTGTTTCTAAGAAACGCTTGCGAAATGTTGTTCATGTTGTTACACTTTAGGCAAGAGCGAATTGGAGCCTGTTAGATTCGTATCTATCTTGCAAATGTATGGTATTATTATTATTTTGAAACGGAATACCAAGCCCTATTTTGATGTATGAAGTAACCCCCGCGTTTATTCAGTCACTGTCAGAGACCTGACCAACCTTAATTACGTATTATTCAGTCATGGACATAGAAAAAACACCCAGTAATGAATCAATTTCGAATATTTTGTATTCATTGTGAAGTTAGGTCAATTGATCAATTTTGGGCATGTTAAACATAGTGTTCATTCTAGATATCGATTGAAATATATTCTGGAAGGATTCTGCATTTCTTAAAAACTTTATAGGTTTTCACTCCCAGTCTCTGAAACAGAAATAATTAAAAATTTGTAATTAAGGTCAAGTGCTCCTGCGAGAATCTTTGCACTTATTTGTCAGAAGCACATTGGTCTCGAAAAAATTGTTGCCTAACAGTAAAACTGAAAAAAGGAAATAACTTAAAAGGATAATGTAACGTTTCGGTGTCTATATCAGATTTTACGAATTTGTCTGAAGAAGGTGTCTGATATAGACACCGAAACGTTACAATATCCTTTTAATTTGTTTCATATTTCAGTTTTACTGTTAGGCAACAATTTTTTCAAGAGCAATTTGCTCCTGACAAATAAGTGCAAAGATTCTCGCAGGAGCACTTCACCTTAATTACAAATTTTTAATTATTTCTGCTTCAGAGACTGGGAGTGAAAACCTATAAAGTTTTTAAGAAATAGTGTTTATTCGCCCAAGCATTTCGTTTCTATAATTTACAATTTGTGATTGGAGAGTACTGAAATTTTATTCTTTTACTCATTATTATTAATGGAAATCCGCGATTTCATGGATTTGTAATTTCAAAGGAAAGGTTATTTGATTACCTACTCATTTCCTTTGATATGTCACAATCCATATATTCCCCATTTGAAAAAAAAAAGATTTGGGGCGTAGGGGGTGGGATATTTCGAATTCAAACAAGCATTGGAAGACCTGCTTTTGAAATAACAAATCCATGGACTCGTGAACTTCCTTTAGTAATAATTACTACAAAAATAATGGTCTGATTGCAGTACTCTCCAATCACAAATTGAAAATTATTTCCTAAATTTTTAATAAAAGAACGACACAACCAATTTTACTTTTGGTCACATCCCTGAATATGTAATGAAGTTAACTTTCATTTGATGTATCACAATTCATATATGTATTCCCATTTGAAAAACTAAAGTAGAGAGATGCGAGGCGTAGGGGGTGAAAAATATCAAATTCAAAAAGCATAAGATAAATTTTGAAATTAAAATCGACGGGTGCGAGGATTTTCTTCAATAATTCTTTGTACAAGAATTTTGACCATTTACGTTACTTTTTTGGCAGGATATAATATTATAAAGAAGAAACCTTTCAATATGAACATATCTATCAGTTTATTCTTCAAAATATTACAATTCCACAAGTTTTTTCCCTGTGCTCTTGTGTCATACTGTATGGTGCTCGTCTACATTTTGTTCTGCTAATATTGAGACACATGATTTTTGGTTCGATATTAAAAATATAGAGCTCGTACTTTAAAGAATATCTTCATTATATCTATTGAAAGATAATTCTTTCAATGTTCTTCAATTGATTTTGGACCGAAAATACTGGAGCACCTGAAAAAATAACTCATTAATAGGTGATAATGGAAAAAAATCTGACTTCGTGCCAGTGATTTACCCGATTTTTGTTCTTTAATTCATTGGAGCAGCTACTTTGGTCTGCAAAGGGTTAATTTTAAAACCAATGATAAATAATCTGTGGCCAATTCAACTTCTGGAGGCTAAATAGCTAATGCACAAAAAGTTCGGAAGAAGGGACCTAGAGATCAGAAATTTGGAGTCTTGGTGTTAGTCCTGAACATCTCAGTTGACTTCTGGGGTCAAAATTACATGATATATAAGTAGAATATTCGTTTTTATTCGAGGGGCAAGATACTAGCTTGTCATTACAGTTTTTTTGTCTTTTTCTACTTCAAATTATGGCTGACCATAAGATTAAAGGAGCTGTCTCTCCTGAACATCCCAGTTGACTTCTGGGGTTAATATCAGTTGAAGAATTGCACAAGTAGAAGATTCATTTCTTTATTTCAGGGGCAAGAACAGAACCATGACGAATACCACTGAATCGATTTACAATGTGACTTGATTAATAAGGGCGCAATAGCTCCTGACCTGTCATTATAGTTTTTCGTATTTTTCTACGTTGAACTATGGCTGAGTGTAAGATTGAAGGTTCTGTCTCCACCCAAAGCCCTACCTTCTGGTTTCGTCAGAGTCACATTATGAAAGACACGAACTAATAGCACCATATCGGGATATCGAAATGGCCAGTTCATTGAATTCTAAATAGTGAACAGCTATTACAAACGAAAACACATAAATAACAGTTCTGTAACCGGCAAATAAAAGACAGTGCACATTTTGCCAGAGATTATGTCGATAAAGTTGCCCAACCACACCTGAAGTGCTCGGGGACCACCGAATCGACCAAATCTCAGTCACCGAGTTTGAGAATCGTGCTCGAAAGCGAAAGTTGAGATTTGAATGAAGCACGTGAAACGGTTCATTTTTTTTCTCGACTTCTGTTTCATGGAAGGAGTGCAGACATGCCTAGATTCGATTCTGAACGGGAGTATTCGAATTAAAAAACGTAAACCTCATTAGTCCACGAACTTGAGACGTGTAGATCTGTCACAGTTGTGAGATATACAGTATGTAGAGAGTTCACGCTGTCTCTGTCTCTGTATTTCTTGGCTATGGTTAATGATGTCACAGATAGAACTGACAAATTTGGTTGATTGAATACTTTTTATACGCCCTGTATAAAAAGTTCTTTACAGACACCCTGTCTGTAAAAAAAAATGCGATGATTACTCGATGAAAATAAGCAGGGGTAGTTCATATAATTTTTTTTCGAAATCGACCCCCCTTCCATAATACAGCCTTTGAAGGGCGATGAAGAGTTAACAGTTTTTAATTTTTTTACGGCTTCTTAAAAACGCTGAGTCATAAAACTATACATAATATGAAGCACTAAGTAGATGTTACTCACACAAATTTTTAGATCTCAAAACTTCATTATTAGGGGTTGGAAATACTAACCCCCTATGATTTCCGATCAAAAATTGTTTTCGTGGGATAGATTTTCGAAAAATAAAATTCTTTTATGGTTTATCATTCCATTTTGGAGAAAAAAAGTCTCTTACAAAATTTCGATACAGTCGATACTTTTCTCGGAAAAAATAAAAACTTACAAGCAGTTATGATCACTGTTCATTCCATTTAATCGTATAGGTGTTCCATAGAATGATTATTCTAAAATACTGTATGTCTATGACAGGAGATTAAAATGTTCTATAAATCTTTCTGAAGATTTTACTAATTCCCGGAAAAAAATTATATCCGTAATATTTTAATTTCGCAAATAGAACTTTCTTTCGATTGATAAGAATAATTGACAAAACCAATTTTGAGCATAAACAATATCTTAGAATATTCATTCTATGGAACATACAGTGAAATGGAATGAACAGTGATCATAACTGCTTGTAAGTTTTATTTTTTCCGGGAAAAATATAAAATACAGTTAATTCAAAATCAATTCACGTGTTGGAGCTTTTTTTAAGTCACTGATTCAAAAGATATGAATTTTATTAGGGAGATTTAGATAATTCGCATCCAATGAATTATGACACAACTGGATTCAAAAAATCGTTTTCCCAATAATTACAACCTGATAAAAACTTCTGACTTCAAGAAAGCGCTTTCCACAATTTTCTCTCGAACTGCAGCGGTCTTAATTATAATTATTTTTCTTCTGAAGTCGCATATTCTGCTTCGAAAGGTGTAGACACAAAATTCAGCTGCCTTTCCAGCATAAAACAAACAAAATTAATAATAATTCTCAGAGCTTCAATCGAAGCCTTAAATATCAGTTTCACCATACCATATATCATTCAAAGAATCAAATAAGAATCTCAACATTCATTGCTTGCTTTCAACCCGTATAAAAGCAAACATGTTTGCGTTTCCGAATAGAAATAAATGTTCAGAAGGTTAGTCATGCATGCAACCTACGCTACTGCGCAAAAGTTTATACTTAGTGCTCTTGATGGCTATCGAGATATGTCTCTGCTTTCATAATTCAGGGAAATAAAGGCCCAATTTGCGTATTTTACGCACGCCACTTCACAGAAGAAAACTGGATATCGCGACACCTGACTTTGTACCTCTCTTTTTTATTTCAGATAAGCTCCGGCAGTTTTAACTGTCGAGAAATTCGAGAACTTAGGCACCGACATGGAAAAATAATGCAAATTTCATTTCTCCTTATCAGAATAAGTAGATTTTATGAACTTCTCGAAAAAAATCTGAATTTTCGGTTATTGTTGAGTTACATAAGATGAAAATTATTCTATAAGGAAATAAAACGCAACAATTTCTAAAAACTTTATAGGTTTTCACTCCCAGTCTCTGAAACAGAATTAATAAGAATTAATAAAAAAAAATTTAATTGAGATGAAGTGCTCCTATGAAAATCTTTGCACTTATTTGTCAGGAGCAAATTGGTCTTGAAAAATTGTTGCCTAACAGTAAAACTAAAAAAGAAATAATGAAAAGGATAATGTAACGTTTCGATGTCTATATCAGACACCTTCTTCAGACAAACTTGTGAAATCTTCAGAATTGTGTGTATTTTCATTTGCAGTCTAATTGACATTGAAATTTGTCGACACATAGAGATGTTGATTTATTTAACTTTGAAATTTCCTGATGTCATTTCTTTCTTCAATCGATATCCAAAACGCAACAAACCTCTGGTTTCTGTAACTTGGGTGTACATCGCTCCGAAACTCGAAATTGTTATCGAATCTGAAGAAATATAGCACAAAAAGCAAATGTATCAATTATAAACATTCCGCCATGGGTTGTATTTTCTTCCATTCCAATAGCCCGTTAATCCTATGCTCAAAAAACTCTGATCTTAGCCACGAATTAGAAGAGAATGGTAGATTCTCCCTGGTTTCGATTCCAGGACACTCGAGAATTTGGGGAACTGACAATCTTGCCATAAAGGGGTCTTCAAATAGTTTTATAGGACCAGAACCCTTTTGTGTCATTGTAGATTGTTAAGGGGAAGCACTACAAGCCGATGAACTTGCAAAAAGTGCATCAAGATTGACACCTGCTGGACCTGAGCCTTTCTTGAGCTAGGAAAAGACCAATATATGACAGAGGCAAAGGTAATCCAATAACAGAATAACTCTGTGAATAAACACTCTTAAACTTACTCAGGCCAAAAAACTCGTGATGATTCCATCTACCAACGCCAGAAAGCTCCTGGAGCTGTCACGAGCTAAGCTTGGGATAATGGTGGGATTGCTGACAAGGCACTGTCAGTACAAATATCATTTGTACCGTATGGAAAAATCAGCAGATGACATTTGCAAGCTTTGTGGATCAGAAGCAGAAACAACAGAACAGGTGGTATGCAAGTGTTTAGAACTGGCTGACCTGGATACCCAAGAGGTAACGGACAAGGCTCCCAAGGATGTTGTCGGTTTTATCAAGGCCATTGACGACCTCCTTGGGTCTTCATGAATGAGTAGGGTAGAGAACAAAAGATCTACATGGTCGCAGTTCCCGTAGGGCTAACCTTGGCATTATGACGCGAGTTCTAATGATAATAATAGAGCACTACAGAAATACCTCGGGAGATTGATATACTATGACAGAGTTTTGATGACCTGGAGCGCTAAAAAAAGTACCTCAGGAATTTGAATGCTGAGAAATCAAAGATCTTACAGAGCTTTACAAGGACAGACTGCATGAAGTACAGTTGCTGACGTGCACCCTGGAGCTGGGAGGCAAGCTGTAAAGAGATATCCAATAGGTGAAAAGAAATTGAGCCCAAAAAACCTGAAGGTCATATCGCAAGGTCTTCCCGTCTCTATCAAAATCTTAATACTTGTGTTCAAAGCATACGATTCGCATAAAGATCATTGAACTCAATTGTAAACACTTTGGGCATGTGGTAACTGATCAAATCAATAATTAGAGATTTCAGCAACGGGTCCAAAAAAATCTTATCGCTATAATAAATCTTAAAGATTCATATATCACGAAGCAAGCAATCTAACGTAGAGTTTACAGTTATCTCCTCCTAAGCAACAAACTATATGGAAAGATTAAAACAGCTTAATTATATTTTTATCTTCTTTCCAGCATCGGCTTGTGTGGCTTCGACAATCCAATGCGAGACCAAAAGACGGAGGAATTCAAAA
Source organism: Propylea japonica (assembly GCA_013421045.1). Taxonomy (NCBI): domain Eukaryota; kingdom Metazoa; phylum Arthropoda; class Insecta; order Coleoptera; family Coccinellidae; genus Propylea; species Propylea japonica. The sequence continues at coordinate 24,188,883 of CM024248.1, forward strand.
GGCACATTGGTCACGTGAGTATCTTCTTCCATCAATTCAATAAAAAATCCAAAAATAAGTTTTCTGAGCATCCCCTAATTTCCAGGGTGTGAAAATCAAGATGGACGACGCAGGCAACATACTGATCAAGAGGGTGTCCAAATGCAACGTCTACATCAAAAATACTGGACAGGACGATGAGAATTCCATTGGTAACGAGATCTTGAAACTGCCCAACTGTGGTCTGGAAGTAGACAAGCCTGTGAAGGTAAAATTATGTTCATAAACCCAACAACTTCAACTAACTGCTTCATTATTTTCAGCTATTCGACATGAAAAAGTTCCAATCAAATGTAAATAGAGAACTGAGGCGAGCTTACCCTGACAGAAGAAGGTTGGAGTGTCAATGTCTGAGTGCAATAGCTTTTGTAAAGAACGAATCCGAGTTACTGGAATGTCCCATATGGGTTCTCATCATAAACGTTGTTGCGATGGACATGCTGAAGTCAAAATTACCTCCAGGTATGAACAGAAAAGATCAGAAGTATCAGAAACCAGAATCTTTCAAGCTCTGCAATACATTGGTTGATCATTTTGATCATAATGTTTTTCTCTCTTTCAGTTCAACGAGTGATGGACATCAAGAACAGACCTAGGATTCCAATACCAGATGAAGATCCTTACAGCATTGCCGGAAATGGTAGTGGTTCCTCCGGAAGTTCCGGTTTCAATGGTAATGTTGCAGCAGCTCGAGAACAGTTGCTTCTTCAGAGCCAACAGCATGCACAAAGAAGAAGTGAGAAGCCTCCAAAACTTCCACCAAGAGAAAACATGTACCCACACGACATTCCTAAGGTAGGAATATTAGACTGCCCTTCATCTAACTGTTTTTTTCATCGAATATTTTCCCATGTAGACGAAAAATTTTATCTTCAGAATAAACCGAATAAATTTAACCGATTCGAAAAACACTGTCTTGATAAACGGTTAGGTATCTGAAACAATGACACTCTTGGTTCTTAAACGTTTCCTGGTTAAAATGAGCTTTATAACATTATATTTCGAGATAAGCGCCAAAGTACAACATTGTTAGGAAGGTTTATTACCGTTTCACCGTATTTCAAGTTTGATAAAGCCATTAATAACAACTTTATGGAATTCGAGATATCAGAACTTGTCTAGGTCATTTTTCAGGCATTTTATCCACGGTAATCGTTATCATATTGTGTATTTGTTCCATGCACTATATGGCTGAACATTGAAAAGAGTTATCAAAAGCGCAAATAAAACATAACATGCAATGTTAGCTTATGGACAAAGTTAGTAATTCAAAAAGACTCACATTCTTTCATTCGATTTTATTTCTTTTCATCCTGTTTCTTTTCTTTCCATATTTTTCTCGTTCCTTTCTTTTATACAGTTCTGTTCAATTTCATTTCCCATTCCTTTCTGTTTTTTTTTAACCTGTATCCTTCCTTTTCATTTCTTTCTATTCTTTTCTGGTCCATTCCATTCCATTTTCCTACTTACATTTCATTCTATTGTTTCATTTTCGATTCCATTTTTTTCTTGCCATTCAGTTCTGTTCTTTTCTATTCTGTTTCGTTCTTTTTCATTTTGTGTCTTTTCATTCCATTCTGTTCCTTTTCCGTTTTTATTCGTCCCATAAAAATGTGTCAGCAGACTTCATCTACGAACATAATCAATCAATAAAAAACGGTGTTCTCTATGAAAACAAACTAATAAAACATCAAGAAACGCTGAATAGATCCATACATAATGATATAAATTACAGTGGGAACTTCCCTATAAAAAACGTCTGTATAACGAATTCTGTTCAAGACATTGCACCTTGAATCCAAATTCCATGTTAAAAACACCCTCTAAAACGAAGTAAATTCTCTCTATAACGAAATATTCAAAGAACATAACTCTTTGAATGGGTATTGGTAAGAAGGTATAAGGGTGGGTTTTTTTCCGAAAAACGGACGTACGTTATAGGGAAATCCCGACCTTAAACTAAATCATTACGGCGGGCAGAGAGATCCTTCTGAAACAGTTTTAAATACACCCCCTCGCTGTTTGGTTTCAATCTAACCATTACGCTAGTGTAAAAGTTGTACGAAAATGTCCAAAAGGAAGTGCTTAAGTTTGAATGATAAACTTCAATTTATCAGTGAAGTCGACCGCGACATTGCCGACTATGGAAAAAAAATTTCTGCGGATTTAGCGCTTTCGTCATAGGGAAGTTCCACTGTACTACAAATATTTCCTCCGAAATCTCTAGAAAAAATATGAAAATATATTCAAATTTTCCACAACAATATTCTATGATGATTGAATATGTAGTCGAATAATCATGATAGATATAATTGTTCGTGTACGGTTAGAAAAATCTATTCGTTACTTCTAATTCTGTACCTATTTCACCAAAGGTTCGTTACGCTACTGAGCAATAAGAGAAAGTAAACACCATAAAATCCAAATAATATCTAAAAAAGTGTACACACGCCATTTTACAGCAATCACAAGATAATTATGTTGGCCTCGATCGTTTACAATTGAGTTTTCAATCATTATCCAGAAAAAAGGTTCTAACTTTCGAATTATAGGTGAATAAAACTATTCATTATTTTTCGACAATAGTAGGTATGATACTTCAACCGCACGTACCTATCAAATAAACTCATTTTAAATCCATTCATTGTATAGTGAGTAATGATTGTACACTGACAGTTTTGTAATAAACCGTGTCCAATTTCCAACATTTGATAAATATGATTTAATATCAAGGATTAATGAGTGGAAGGTTTGATGGAAAAAGTTTGATTAACTCTGGTACCATTCGAAAATGATCTTTCACTCTAGCCCGATCTTTTTGAGCGCTCGTTCTCCTTAAACGAGTGCTATAACGTTTTTCTAGAAAACTTTTAAGGTTTTCACTCCCAGTCTCTGAAACAGAAATAATTAAAAAATTAGTGCAAGGATTTACGCAGGAGCATTTCATCTTGATTAAAATTTTTTTAATTATTTCTGTTTCAGAGACTGGGAGTGAAAACCTGAAATTTCTAGGAATGCAGATTCCTCCCAGATTATATTTCAATCGATATCTATATCGTTTTGCCCAAATGTCTGTAGTTTTCTAATTTTGAGCAGAAAATGGTCTCAAACGATAGGGTTCTCCTCCCTGATGACGAATTCGTGGTCAAATTCAATTCTGTCTGTGGGGCCGTCCGGCCGTAAGCACAATTATTTTCGAAGGGTTTGTCCGAGAGACTTGAAATTTTCAGGGTGAGTTCGGTTCCCAAATGGGTGGGGTAAGTTCGTTAACCAGCCGAATTTGTGGATATGTGGTACCTACCTCTAGAATTTCGATGTTTTTGAAATAATTATTGAATATTACTGGAATGAAACTAATGGAATAGTTATTTGGATGTTCGAAGGTGATTTATAGACTTAATGGGAGCAGTGAATTTGTGTTTTTATAGTGAAAAAAGTGACGTGAAGATGGAAAATATTTGGAACTTTAGGGATCCATATTTTCCAAACTAAGACAGACCGCCATCTGTTGGTTTCACTAATGTTGTTCAAGAAAACTCAATCAATACGATGACACCAAAATCTGGTCACCAAAATTCAAATATTTACCCCAATCTCAAGTCCTACACAAAAATTTTAGGTAATACCCTTATTGCTCCACCACTAAACGAGCGCTCGAAAGCACTTGCTCAGGACCTTCTCAAATGTTTCATTATTTATTCGATAAGTTCATCCCTTACTCTTTGAAATAAACGATACTTTCATATAGTTTCAAATTATACAGAAAGAACCAAATTACCCTCTCAATTTTCCATTTTGTAAATGAGAAGTTATGACGGCAAAACAAATTGGATTTTCATTTCGAAATAGAAAAAAACACCGAATCTACGTGATTAATTTACATTCAGATATGCAAGAACTATCGTTTATGTGGCCGTAAAATGAGTTTCCATTTCAATTTTGGATCATACATATCCGGACGCTAGCGTAGAATAGAAGCGCACCCTAATTATAATAATTTCTGTTGCACAGCTTCAGAAGTGCACAGAGCTGATAATATTTTCAAGCGCCATACCGACCGTCTCTGATGCTATAATTGAGTAACTCAATTATTTCCCTTATTACCAGGTGCCTCTGGATTAGGTATCCATATAAGATATCTTTGTCGGTAGTCACCGTCTACTGTTGCTAGTAGCAAAAAGCAATTCGTGCATGAAAATGGCCTAGCAGCATTTTTGACCTTCCCCTTTTCATCTCAACTTTGATGAGGACACGGAGTTACCATCATTGATGATGCCACTATGGGAGGACATGCCCATTAACATTTCACACAATAAACTATCCGTCCAAAGTTGAGGGTATTCGGTGTTTTCTCTTCAAAAAACTTCAATTCACCAATCATATTTGCACAATTTACTACCCTAGTAATATCAAACGTATCAACAAATAAATTGTCCCTAGTCATTTCTTCTGATATGGTGAAGTTCAAATTTACGGTACCATTTTGTTCCTATCCTTTTCGTTCCATTCCATTCTGTTCTGTTCCTTTCCATATCATTCCGTTCCTTTTTCTTCCTTTTATTTCGTTTTTTTCATTCCATTTTTATACTTTTCACTTAATTTGTCCTGTTCCTTTCCATTTCATTCCACTATGTCTCTTTTAATTTCATTCCGTTCCATTCTGTTCTGTTCCTTTCCATTTAATTCGGTTTATTTCCCTTCTTTTCCACATTCTGTTTTTACCATTCCATGTTGTTACTTTTCACTTTATTTTTTTCTGTTTCTTTCGATGTCATTCCATTCTGTTCCTTTCCATTTCGTTCCATTATTTCTCTTTTCATTCCATTCCGTTCCATTCTGTTCTGTTTCTTTCCATTTCATTCCGTTCCTTTTTCTTCCTCTCCATTCTGTTTTTACCATTCCATTTTGTTACTTTTCACTTTATTTTTTTTTTCTGTTCCTTTCCATGTCATTCCAATCTGTTCCTTCCCATTTCATTCCATTATGTCTCTTTTCATTCCATTCCGTTCCATTCTGTTCGTTTCCTATCCATTTCATTCCGTTCCTTTTTCTGCCTCTCCATTCTGTTTTTACCATTCCATTTTGTTACTTTTCACTTTATTTTTTTATGTTCCTTTCCATGTCATTCCATTCTGTTCCCTTCCATTTCATTCCATTATGTCTCTTTTCATTCCATTCCATTCTGTTCTGTTCCTTTCCATTTCATTCCGTTCCTTTCTTTTCCTTTCCATTCAGTTTTTTGCCATTCTGTTTTGTTACTTTTCACTTTATTTTGTTCTGTTCCTTTTTGTTTTATCATTTCTTTCCATTCTTTTCCATTCTATAGCATCCTGTTCCTTTCCATTTTATTCCATTAAGTCCCTTTTCGATCCAGTCCGTTCCTTTCCTTTTTATTTTGATCTATTCTTTTCCATTTCATTCTGATCTATTCTCTCGCATTTCAACCTATGTTGTTCCTTTCCTTCTCTATTCCATTTCTTTCTGTATTTTTGAAGGATTTATGTACCTACCCACAATACCGAAAATTACAATATTTGAAACTCGCTCTAATTACAAAGTTTGAACACAGATAATTATTCTGCTGTTTCACTACCACGTTATTGAATGGCTGGTTGGCATCTTCTTCGCATGCTTTGGTCGCAAAATTTCATTTCGATTGGTTTCATTTCATCTGAGATATTGAGGAACAAAAATGTTAAATGGCCATATTTTATGGCACACCCTGTACGATTTGGCCGGTTAACGAACTCAATTGAGGCATTTAGGAACCGAACTCACCCTGAAAATCTCAAGTCTCTAGGACACTCCCTTCGAAAATTATCGTGCTAACGGCCGGACGGACGGCCCCACGGACAGAATTGAATTTGACCACAGATTCGTCATCAGGGTGTCGAACCCTACCGTTTGAAACCATTCAAAATTTGAAAATTACAGACATTTTGGCAAAACGAGCGTTCTAAAAGCATAGAATAAATTTCTTTGGAAATTGAAAATCGACGGGTGCGAGGATTTTAATAATTATTCGTACAAAGATTAATACGTTACGCTGTATATTATCAGATATGAGGAAAAAATGAGATAACTGAGAACTAATCTGTTTATTTTCAAATTCTTCACCAGGCTAACAGAATACAAACGGAAAAAATATAGAAATCCGCCAGGAATTCAGAACTTCACGCTAGATTTCATTCAAATAACATGCCTTGAAGTTCTAAAGCGACAGTCATCGTTAACACCGTTCTATAAATTACCTCGAGACTTAAAAAGCTAAACCACTGATACTTTCGTAAAAATAATAATCATTTTGTCAACAGCCTGACTATGACGACCATCAAGAAGAAGAAAGCAGGTTGAAGCCATTCCCCACATCACGGAAGGAAAAATCGAAGAACAAAAAATATGGTAAGCGTTTTTCAATTGGATAATTACAGTCATGTATTAAATCTATCATTGTATTAATACGGAACACTTCACGGGCTATGCGTACATAACTTTTCATACTTAGAACGGTATAACCAATGTGAAAAAGTAAACAAACACATTCGAATCCAGGTCAAGTTAGTTAAAAATCTCATTTTCGATTGAATGGAGAAATCATACAATTGTTTTGGTGAAAAAAAATTCAACAATCCGCGTGCAACTGGAAATTGTTCCGTTCCACCAGTTTCATCTCGAATATGATCACTTTCGAATGCTTTCTTTCACTTTTTCCTCAGATTAATCAATTGATTGTTAATTTCTGTTTTCGATTTCATCTTTTTTTCTCATTCGACGTTTTTTTTTGTAGATGACCCGTACTATTGTGGACTGAGGGCTCGAGTTCCAAATTTCGTCTCAAAATCAAAAACCAAAGACACAGTACCCACCAAAAGGTTCTCTATCAACCAACCTGCGCCTCTTCCTATGATGCACCATCACCAAATCAATCACCACATGCCACCACACATGTGGCATACAAGAAGCTACGAAAGTGGAATAGGTGAGTTATTAAAATTAAAAAAATCATTTACATTGCATTGTAAACAAATGCGAGGAACTTTAGGAGATGATTCCTCGATGAGTAAGCAGGGGTAGTTCATATAATTTTTTTTCTGAATCGACCCCCCTTCCAAAATACAGCCTTTGGAAGGCAATGACGAGTTGACAGTTTTTAATTTTTTTACGGCTTCTTAAAAACACTAAGTCGTGAAACTAAACATAATATGAACCAATAAATAGATGTACTCACACACATTTTTAGATCTCATAATTTTATTATTAGGGGTTGAAAATAACAACTCCCTATGATTTTCGTTCAAAAATTGTTTTCATGGGATAGATTTTCGAAGAATAAAATTTTCTTATGGAGAAAAAAGTCTCCTGCAAAATTTCGATACAGTCGATACTTTTCTCGGAAAAAATAAAAACTTACAAGCAGTTATGATCACTGTTCATTCCATTTCATCGTATTGTGTTTCATAGAATGAATATTCTAAGATATTGTACGTGTATGACAGGAGATAAAGATGTTCTATAAATCTTTCTAAAGGTTTAAATTACTTATTTTCATAAAAAAATTATATCCGTAATTTCACAAATAGAACTTTCTTTCGATTAATAAGTATATTGACAAATCAATTTTAAGCATAAACAATAACTTAGAATACCTACACCTTAGAACATACGATGAAATGAAATGAACAGTGATCATAACTGCTTGTAAGTTTTTTTTTTTCCAAAAAATTATCGACTGTATCGAAATTTTGCAGGAGACTTTTTTCTCCAGAATAAAATGGGAAATCATGAGAGAATTTTATTTTTCCAAAATCTATCCCACGAAAACGTTTTTTGAAGGAAAATAATAAAGGGTTGTTATTCTCAACCCCTAATAATAAAGTTATGGAATCAAAAAAAATTGTGTGAGTAACATCTATTTGAGGAATCATATATTATGAATAGTTTTATGACTCAGTGTTTTTAAGGATTCCTAAAAAATTTAAAAACGGTCAACTCGTCATCGCCTTCCAAAGGCTGTATCTTGGAAGGGAGGTCGATTTCGAAAAAAAATTATATGAACTACCACAGTTTATTTTCATCGCCTAGGTAATTGATTTCAGCATAGTTATAATGGTATGCGAAATTCAAGAGATTTAACCAAAATCAGTGAACGTATTTCTGTCAATTCTACTTTTTATTATAGAAATATATCACTAATATCAGTGGTAATACCTTATCATTGGAACAACCTGTATATTCAAGTATCACTGAACATGAAATCATTTTCCCCCAAAGTTTGAGCGTGAGAATGATTTTTTTCGTTCTTTAGCATGAACATTCCAAGTAACCAGAAATATTTTCGTTTCAGATACTGACGCTATCGAGTCCCCATACAACCAAATTTATGGCAGATTACCAATTCCCACAAGGTCCTACATACCCAGCCAACCTCAGCGTACCATGTACATCGGAGAATGGGATTAAATAGGACATTTAGGGTTGAAGTGACTGAATCACTTTCGTTTGCGAGCTCAAAAATACGTAAATTTAGAGAACTTCAATGCTTTTGTATGAGTAATCAGTTAGATATACAAAACGTGATAATTTCTAGTTAAATTTACTCATAAGATATTCCTTATTTTTCATCATATCTATCTCACTCGAAGGTTGTCGTTTTGTACGTTACTTAGAGCTGCAATTATTTCACGATATTTATCCAATAATTAAGGAATTCAAATGATATCATGAAATAAAAGAGCTTCAAGATAGAATTCGCTTACGATTCAAACACTGAGCTTTCATTTAACAGCAAAATCCTGTTAGATAAAACCTCTGGAAATATTCCTTTAAGTGTAATATTAAGAATAGCTAAGAAAATTCGAAGATACACTTTGAATGAAAGGTGGACACTGCCCCACTTTGCAATAAATTAGCTTGAATATATCCATTTTAATACCATAAGTTAATGTAGGAATGAATTCGACCTGTATAAAATTAAATTTGTATATCTTTTTTTTATATATACCAATATCGTTATTTTTTTACTACAATTTTAGGATGTATCATTGCCGTAATTTCATTTATTTTTATGCCCATATATTAGAACATTGTAAAAATAACTGAATTTGTATAGGATTTTTTTATTTATGTGTAAAATATTAAATGGTGATGGATGTCTCTAATCGATTCTCTTTCATTTAGAAATCCTAAAAACTATTAAATCATTTGGAATTGTCACCGAACCGTTTAACTTTTGAATCACATTGATTATACAGGTTGTTCCTGAATTGAATAAATTCGCGAAAGTTTGAAGGGGACGATTCTTCGGATCATTTGATGGAAAAGTTTCCATAAATGTAGGTAATTTATGGGAACTTTCGTCATAATATGACCTGAGGAATCACCCCCTTAAATTCTTCTCATCAATTCAGAAACACCCTGTTGAAATCGATTGAAGTATAATCTGGGAGGATTCTGCATTTCTAAAAAACTTTATAGGTTTTCACTCCCAGTCTCTGGAACAGAAATAATTTAAAAAATCAATTAAGATGAAGTACTCCTACGATAATTTTTGCACCTGTCAGGAGCAAATTGGTTTTGAAAAAATTTGTTGCCTAATGGTAAAACTAAAAAAGGGAACAAAAGAAAAGATAATGTAACGTTTCGGTGTCTATATCAGACATCTTCTTCAGACAAACTTGTAAAATCTTCAGAATTTTGCGTTTTTTCATTTGCAGTCTAATTGACAATTCTGAATATTCTACAAGTTTATCTGAAGAAGGTGTCTGATATAGACACCGAAACGTTACATTATCCTTTTCATATATTTCCTTTTTTAGTTTTACCGCAACAATTTTTTCAAAACCAATTTGCTCCTGACAAATAAGAGCAAAAATTTTCGCAAGAGCACTTCATAATTAAAATTTTTTATTTATTTCTGTTTCAAAGACTGGGAGTGAAAACCTATAAAGTTTTTTAGAAACCCGGTAGAAAACCTTTGTAATTAGGGTAAATATGAAAGTGTTGTTCATTTTGTATAACTTATGAGAGCATGAAGCTTGCTTTTAAATACGGAATTAAAAAATTATTCTCTCCTTTAACCAAGGATTAATATTTGGTATTAAAATCGAGCTTTAATGTTTCACTGGGACAATAAAAGAATTAAAGCCTACAATTCATGGCACATTTAAAGAAAAAATACCACCAGAAAAATTCATAACGCAATAAAAAAATCACCTTTCATTTAATAAAGTGTGAATGTTCATTATGTCGAGCCTTCAACATATTGAAAACAAAGTTCACTGACGAAACGTTTAATGAGAGAATAATTTCATTGTAAACGAACAACATAACACATACAAGGAAAATGAAATATAGAGGAAAACATTTAAAGTTTACTGTGTAAGTACAGATAAAAAAAGAAATCAAAACTTCAACTTAACAAAGGGCACTGGTGGCCTAAGGTTACAGGATTGTTGGGACCACGATAAAGACGTTACAAAATGTGATGGTACAGTATCGCGAAGTTTTATTTTTATTGTTACAAAAGCCCCAGTCCCAAACCTATCAGGCACATTTTTATAATACATATAGTACAAAAAGCGTATGCTAAACTAGTTTAAATGACTTATAGTAAACATACTCAAACAAGAATATATGAACATTTTTCTCCTACAGCCTTTTGGATTATTTGTATATATCTATATTTAGATTCAGGTTCAATGTTCAATACTAAAATTTTCAGAATAGACAGTTTAAATGAACGTACCTCCTCCAACAAGAACCCAGAACAGCAATTCTTGCAGTCTGAGGGAAAAAAACAATTAAATTATTACAGTCCTGATTGAGTTCAAAGATATCATCTGTATTTGAAATATTCGAAATAAAGAGTGATGAAATAACACCACATGTTCCAGAAATAACAATAAATACACTCAAAAAACTTGTAAATAATAACAATAAATCCCCAATATTTTTCCAATAGAAATGTTCATACAATGTTTAAAGAACAGAGGAATTTCCAATTAAATAAATAATTTTGTAACAGCAATGAGATTCTTCACAAGGAAGAGAAAATTCAAGAAGTTGGTGTTCTTCATTTGCTTTCTGTGCGTTCAATTAGTAATGTGAAATAAAACCGCCCTTTTAGCAACCTATTTATGCTCCAAAAAATAAAAAACCTGGCTCTATCGTAAATTTCTATTTTTGCAAAATGAAAGTCAAAAACGATCATTCATTAGCGTGTTGTAATCAAAGCTTCAATATTTTACATGAAAGGAAAGACGAGCTTCTGAAAACATGTGGATCTGCACTACTGAAAAAAAATTTTCAATTGAAATAATGTTGCAGCTTCATGTATTTCAAACAGATATTTTTCAACATTTATAACAGTTTTGAATTACATTTATAAATATACAGGGGGTGTTTCATCAGTACAAAGGAAAATAACTGGGTATTAGTTTCGGCCATGTAAAAAAACCGATATTAAGGAACTGAAGCTGCTTTTCTGGAACATCACTGTGTCAAAAGCCAACAAAATCATTATTTATAGACATAATACTTCCTACGTAATACAATAAGTTAACTAAAAATTTTACAGTCTTGGATGAATAAAAACGGAAATAAATTTCTAGATGTTCAATAGCAGAAACAAAAAAACAATGGATTTTGCGACAAAAAGACGCAGAATGGCCAAATAGAGCCAATGTACTAACGGAACACCCTCTATGTAACATATACTGACCATTTACTGCATTAGCACAGTGATAATTCATGCCGATACCACACATATATAAATTTCATTCAAATTGCAGCTCTACAATTTATTTTCTATCACTCAAGATCACAGCAAATTTTCATGGTAATGTAACCAAATATAAATATTTGAAAAAGTTGAATAACAAACTGGATATATCAAAACACTGAAAAAATATAAGAAGTTTTTTTGGAGAGTATAATGGAGGAAAAGTAGGCAATGCAAACTGTGATGCATCAAATATTATTTAAAAATGTTGCAGTTAAATTTATCACAGAATATCAATAATTAATCCAAACCAATTTTCAGGAACTGAGTATGATAAAAATTAGCAAGAACTGAAATAATTTGCTAATAATAACTTTTGTATGAGAACAATAAAAATATATGTTCCACGATATACTCTATAGGTTGACGAAAAGAGGGAAAACTGAAAAATATATATAAAATTCCCTTATGAGACTTTGGATTAGAAATAGTTAAGAAGACATCAGGGAATGAATAATTTGATTTTCAACACAAATGGAAAATTCACTGGCCCTTAGCATTCAATCATCAATATTTTCGTTTTGCAATTTGTATGACAATTTGAAGTCTAACAAGCGCGTTAAAAAATAATAAACTACAACAAACATCTTAAATGACCTCGGCACAAAATCCAAATCAAGATTAGTAGTATAATAACATGAGCTAAGGGGAGAAGAAAACGACAATAAACAATTCATATTATGTGACAATTAGATACCAAGAGCTATATGGGGAAATAAATACTGGTTTGACAAATATTTGAAAAAGTTAATTAGTATAATTAATGAACAACATATATTTTATACAAGATTTCTAAGTCTAAACCCATATTTTTGTGGAGGAAATAACTATCAACCCAAAAATTCAGAATATCCATTATGAATAATTATACAAAAAGATCTTACTCTGACCAATCCAAATCAGAGAAGATAAAACTAAATCTTCTAAATCATCATCAGCCGAGCCTGACTCTTGAGCCTCGACTCAATTATTCAGACAGTTGCAGAGACTTATGAGTAATCATAAAAAATATCATACTCTGACCAGTCCGAATCTTCTGAGTCCGAGAAGAACGATACTAAATCTTCTAAATCGTCTGCCAGACTCTGCCAAGGATTGGCCCTATCATCCAGAAAGTCCCATAGGATGACGTGCTGTAAACGAAAAATAACATCATATAAAATATCATAACAATGCTATTTGGAATAATATGGAATAATAATACAAATCAATTTGCAATAACATGTAAGTAAACGGAGAAGTATACTTGTAGATTGTTGGGGGGAAGAAGTCGCAAGGTGTTAAATCTCAAGATCTCGGTGGCCAATTGTGATCACCTCTTCGAGAGATAACACGGTTCGGAAAGTTTTTCCGCAAAATATCAATGGTTTCGTTGCTTGTGTGGCACATAGCGCCGTCTTGCTGGAAGTAAATGTTGTCCAGATCAATACTATCCATAAAAAATCATTAATCATATATCGATAGCGCAATCCATTCACCGTAACTGTTGCTCCAGCCTCATTTTCGAAAAAGTAAGGTCCAATGACTCCGCCGGACCATAAACCGCACCAAACAGTCACACGTTGAGAATAGACAGGCTTTTCAACAATAACTCTTGGGTTTTCCAAGCCGCTAATACGATAATTTTGCTTGTTGACGAAGCTACCGAGGTGGAAATGGGCCTCCTCACTCAAGGTGATTTTTTGATGGAATTCCGGATCATTTTCATGCATTCCAACGACCCAATCAGCAAAGACACAACGTTGTTGATGATCGGCCAGCTTGAGTTCTTGTGTTAACTGAACTTTATAAGCCTTAAGACCAAATCTTTATGCAAAATAAGGTGTAATGACGTTTGTGGAATACCGAATTCGAAAGAACGACGAGAAATGGACAAACCTGGGTTTTCTTCAACACTTTCGGCTGCTGCAGGAATATTCTCGGCTGTTCTTAAGCAACGTGCATGGGTTTTATTCTTCACATCACTAACTTGTCCCAACAGCTCGAATTTTTCCACCAATTTCTTTATTGCGGTCCGACAAGGTGCTTCACGACGACCCAAAAATGTTCACCATTTTTATTTTTTATAGTGAATTTTAATGATTTCAATGCATTCTTGAAGCGTGTATCGTTCCATTTTTAGTAATGGCGTAGTTTCTACTTGTCAAATGTCAAAAAATGACAGCTTCAAACGTGACATCTACCGAAATAGCAGGCTATTCAAAATAACACCTCTTATTGGAAAACCCTTTAAATGGGGAGACAAATAATTGGTCTACTGATTTGAAGATCTTGATTGAATAAATTAATCATACTCACTTGTAAAACATCGAAATCAGAATGATCGTAATTGCGACGTCTTCTCTGACGGGGTGGTGGTCCGACATCACATTTGGTACCGTCGGGAAATGCATGTAAGTAAAAACATTTATTCCCGAATGGGCACTTTCCAGAACCTTTCTTGAAGTATTTACAGTCTTTCTTCGCCAAAGCTTTCTTGTAATCGTCGATCAGTTTATCTTTATCTTCTTTCGTATCTACCCAATACATGCTCGGGCATACGAAATCTGACGTTATTCTGCACTCTGGGCAGGCCCTACGGAGAGTAAACTGTTCGATAAAATGTTCAAGTGAGCGTTGATCACAATAATTCATACCTGATGATTTTATTCTCAAACTGCCTTGCCTGTCTCCATTTTCTGATACAAGAAAGGCAAAAACAGTGGTTGCAGTTGGGCAAAATACCGAATCGTTGTTCTCCGATGGCCTTCTCCATGACAATTTCGAAACATACGCCGCAAGACTTCTCCTTAGAGCGGGCTAATGCGAATGACAATTCCATATCTTTCTCGTGCTGTTCCACGCATTCCTGCAAACATACACACACAATGCATTTAAGAAATTGACCAGATTCAGAAAATATAACGTTAAAATTGAAGTAATTGCAATATTATAAGTATAGATTAATATCAGTTAAGTTCATTGTTAGATGTTGAAAATACGTGTAAATTCAAACTTCGCGCCGTTATGAAGTCATGCGCATCAGAAGCGACGTAGTTTTATTCGATCCGAGTTTGCGCGTTTCTGTCCTATAAAATAGGATTGAAAGAATCATGAGATCTGAAATGATTCTCACTTTGACCACGTCCAAGTGAAATAAACTCTTCATAAGACAGTCTTCTTCTGAAACAACTGCTATAAAATAAACAAAATCAAAAAACATTTCATGAAAGAATAATTAATCGATAATCAAT
Source organism: Propylea japonica (assembly GCA_013421045.1). Classification (NCBI taxonomy): domain Eukaryota; kingdom Metazoa; phylum Arthropoda; class Insecta; order Coleoptera; family Coccinellidae; genus Propylea; species Propylea japonica. The sequence goes on from CM024248.1 coordinate 24,203,934, forward strand.
AAATTATAAAAAAGAACACAATCAATCGAGTATTTCTATTGAAATAACAACCAACATATATAAAGACTGAATTTATTTTCAAGAAATATGCTAAAATTTTGCATTAATTTCCACTTTTTCTAACGATCGTAAACAATCATCTGATACTTATACAGATGAAGAGTGTCAACTATTTATATTGTTCAAATTGATACACATAACAATACGTTGTGATGGATTAAAATTCCAATAAGTAAACAGACTTTTCACATTCATTTATTCATTTGAAAAAAAATTAAATGAGGATACAAGTAACTTTCCAAATCACATCTTGAAATAGATTGTTTAAAATAATGAATAAACATTCCAGCTGCTGAAAACAGAATGAAGGATTAATCGATGCATGCATATGAAATAAAGTGATGGCGATATTTGTTAATGTAGGCTATGCTTGGTACTAGTGTTTCCACTAGTGCTATTAAATAAAAAAACAAATCAAAGAATATTTATCCGAACAAATATAATTAGGTGGCTAGGCAACGTATTGTGTGTTGCCTAACGTGGTCGTAAACCAGGCGTCACAATCAATTTGGAAGTTTGGGATTCCCCGTACAAAATGCGTAGATGCCTAATGCGTAGACGAATAAATGCCGTGATTCATTAATGCGAATTGCGTCTAATCTGTCGAAAAGAAGGAATAAAGAAGTCAATCTGATTTGAGAAGAGGCATAATATTGGTCTACGGACTCGTCCCCCAATATTTCGTTTCGCAGTACAATAGTTTTATGCAAGTCTATTGTAATTGATATAAAACTTGAGTCAAAAGAAACAATTCGACATCAGAAGTGGGATCTAACTCGCACCTCAATTTCAGGAACAATAGTAAGCAATATCGCAGGTTTTTGAGAACTTGCTGAGCACAGTGATGAGTGATTTGGACATCAAATCAAGTGGATGTCAATAACGTTGATGCACTAGGATAATAAGATAAATAATCAGCGATAATCTTATCGTTTTAGATTAAAAAAGCGAGTTTACGGACTCGTCTTGAGTTAAAGGGAAAAAATCGACATATAAATACTACATGAACTTAGCAACCCTGTGCAATAATTCGATATAATTCGTCTGGCAACACTGTATCGGGACCCACCTTTACATATAAACCAATTTCCATTGCTTCTATACGACCAAAATGTCTTCTTGCTTCTTTCCTAGATTTTAGAGACTAGCTTTCCATTGACAACATCTTACATTTCATGCAACGTGTTTTTATTCGATTTTTAATAACCTCAATTACCTGGATTCTAAATAAACCCATACAATTCAATTTCTAAACATAATCCCTGCGCACTGTACGACATTCGCCTCGACACTTCACAACACAACATACGTATGATAGGACAGCCTGAATATTTTAATAAACACTTTGACCATCTACAATAGTTATTCCTTGTTGTTGCTGAAAATATCTGTCAACCTAAGACATCCCAACACCTTCACTGTACCTATCTCCTTGCAATTTTGAAGACTTCGTTAATACAACACTTGACACTGTTATTTTTCAGCGGGCACAAACTTTAAAAACAAACTTCTGATGGGATGTCTCAACTGTTCCTAGAGGAAGATATTTTCAATATAATTGGTATACACTTTGGGATGCACCTTCTTTTTTCTATAAGTTTTCATCCCACACCACTAGGTCAAATCTTCTTTTGGTCATTCGTTCAAGTTGTTACAAGATTATTGAGTATTAATTTTGTATTATTAAGAGTGTTACGTAATAAGCAATGGATGTAAATTACCTGATGATGTCTCTTCCTTTGTTCCTCATTATACGGGTGCATAACTGCCTTGCCGCACATATCGCACATTTCTCCATGCAAATTGCTGCATTCCCCGGGTGGATATCTGCAAAAACCTTCTTTAGAAATGTACGGGCACAAGCTCTGCTGGCTGAGATTAATAAATTCAGGAGTATCATCCATTGGATTTACTGCCTGAGCGTAACTTTTTGGTTGTTTTGGTTGCGATGGCACAAATTCGGGTGCATTCACCCAATCTTTTTTAGATATAGAAAAGCTGGTCTCCTGGGCCCCATTAGTGACAGCCTCACATCTGGAAACAAACAAAAAAGACCAATTGCTTCGAAATTAACAAGTCCAGAAACTGACCACACCTTAACTGAAAATGAAGCCTGGCAACTCAGGTGCAAAGTAAAAGAAAAAGAAAATTTAGTCTTCAAAGTGAACCCCCCATGCTGAAGGATAATGCATGAATTTCAACAAAACGAGTTATTTAGATTAGAAACTATGAAAAATTTAAAACAAGATAAGTTTTCAGGAAACCAAAACAGAAAATCAAAACCCAATTTGAATAGACAGAATGCTCATGGCAGCGCTCAGAAATTCCATAATAACAAACCTTTTTTGTTTCCAGAAGCTTTAATGTATCAATGAATGTATGATATCAGTCCAGAACGAAACAGAAATTAATTTCTTCATGAAGAAATCAGCTGAGAAATATTTTTTTCTAGAACCTTCTTTAGCCAAAGAGTGATATTGTGTTAAACAGATTCGTTTTCCAAATTTTTAATTGAAAATGTAACCAAAAAAGTGAAAAAGAAATGGTGTTAAAACAGATTTGGACAAAACATGCAAAAAATTTCCAATTCCCTTTTGAAATTTTGAGAGGATCTCTGTCAAATAGTTTTGAGAACCTAGACCCGATGGAATAATACAAATGCTTCAAAAGGGGCCCCAGGGTGTCCAGAGCATTTCTCAGTTTTTTTCACTAGAATCTAGTAAACTTGATTGATTACATTCCTTCTTGCTCTATTTATAATCAGAAAATTTCTGGAAAGCAAACTCCTATTCAAACCGTTCAATGAATGCAGAGGCGTTTCATTCAATCAAAATTCTGCACAGATAGAATTTTCTGTTATCTACGATTCCATTTCACCAAGTCTTAAATTTTTTTTCGAAATTGCAGACACAATAAAGGATAGTTACTGCTTCAAACAATTAGAGCGCAAGAAACTTATTATGATGGAGTTTTAGATGAAAAAACTTGCCAAAAATCCTAAAAATTCACCAAATGCCCCCTAAAAGAAATAAACCAATAATAGAAAAAAATTCAAGACACAAAATGAAGACAAACCAGGGAGTGCCAGAACAAACTCAATGAGGTAGACAAGAAAAATAAGGTCTTTTTAATCTGGGTTCCCTGCCATTTGGGAATCAAAGGAAACGAAGAGGCCAATACACTTGCAAAAGAGGGCGCACGAATGTCACTAATTGGCCCAGAACCCTTCTGTGGTATAGGTAAATGTACCTATAAAAGGGAGTTTCTGGAGAATGAGAAAGCCGAGAGGGAAAAACTCTGGCGGAATCTCCAAGGGATGGATCATTCCACTAAGTTCCTTCAGAACTTTGAAACAGCAAAATCCAAAAGATATCTGGATCTTAGTAACAAACAATTACACCTCTTCACTGGCTTTCTTACAGGACACTGTCGCCTCAGGAGACACTTGTTGAGGATGGGATTGTCGGACACTGAGGAGTGAAGTTTCTGTGGGGAGGAGGAAGAAACCCCCATTCACCTAGTCACGGAATGCTTTGGCATTGCAAGCCTAAGGAGAGAATGCCTTGGGCGAGAAACTTGTAAGAGTGAGGAACTAGCCTCGTTGAAGCCTTCACAGATATTGGATTTCATCAGATCTCTGGAACTGGAAGGCGAGCTGTGAGGGTATGGTCAGAACAGCTCTGTAAGGGGGCACAATAGACCTTGAGGTCGCAGTGAACTGTAACCCCTTTTTAAACAAACTAAAAGTGATCCCAATGAAAAAAGACTAAAGGTGTAGAATCACAAGGTCCTGGTGGCCAAGTATGATCACCTCTTGGATAAGTAACATAACAGAAAACTTTTCTTGCTAAATTATAGTCGTTTCGTTGCTTGTGTAGCAAGTAGCAGTTTATTATAAATTACAATTGAAGTTTCCGCTCATCTTCAGAGTCCACAAAAGAGGCCAAAAAATAAATTTTTTCTTTCGATGCTGCTTTAAGGCGGCAAAAAAAAACAAACAGCTGAAATTAAGGAAGAAGCAGAGCAAAACATGAATAAATCAGCATTTCGTGCTCACCTTGTGTTATTCTTCGGGGGATCAACGCTTGGGGCATCCAGAATATCTTGGTTGTCGTCATCGATACTGGCCGAGTTTGAAGCCTGACTCAACGAGAACGATGCTTGACTCGAAGTCGATGGTTGGCTGGGACTGAAAAGAAGAATTCTGTTAAAAACACATGAGATAATAAAGGCTGATGTTTTCATTATCATTTGAACAGGGATCGTTATGGCTGAGTTAGCCTTCCAGGAACTGCTGGCATGTAGGCCTTTTGTTCTCTACATTACTCATTCATGGAAACCCAAGGAGGTCGTCTATGGCGTTAATAAACCTCCTTCCTTGGGTGTCTACTTCTTCGCGCGGTGCCTTCCGGCCAAACTGAGGCCTAGTGGCCCATTGTTCAACCGCATCGTTCTAAAGAGACTCAGCTCCTTAGACACAAAGACAGAAATGTCGCGAGTCTGCCAGGATGGGTCCCTCTCACCATAGGAATAGTAGGTGTTGGATTACTTAGGTGTGTTGACCTTAACTCAGTTAAGTTGCCACAGTTGAACAGAATATGCTCAACCATTTCATCAGTACTCCTGCACCACCGGCATAGGGAGCAGCTCGTCAATCCCATTCTCTTCAAATGCTTGTTAAACAGGTGACCAGTCAATGCACTAGTACCAGAACGAGTTGTTTCCTCTCCAGCAACAGAAGTCTATTGACCTCAGATCGCGAGGACGGTCTCTCAATGAGAATCCTCGACCACCTCAGGCCCACCCCCGCGCTCCATTCCGAGGAAAATTCCCTGTTCAGCCAGCTCCTGAATAAGCTTTTGACAGATGTGCGACAGATTGGCAGCGCAGGCTCCGGACAAACAAATGCTAATCTGGCTCCCCGCCTAGACTTGACGTTACCAGGTATATCTGCATGAGCCGGACACCAGATTACTTTCAAAAAGTTATCAGAGCCCAGCCCACGCAGGGTGTCTAGGACCGGTTTCTCCATATGAATTGTTCCTAGACTAGCCAGCTCTGGAAACTTGCATACCATGTGTTCAGCTGTTTCTGCTTCTGATTCACAGAGCCTGCAAATCTCATCTGCTGGCTTCACCATAAAGTACAAATCATGTTTGTATTGACAGTGGCCCATGGGCAGTCCCATCACATGAAGCTCAACTCTTAACGGCTTGAAAGCTTTTCATCAGCTTTTTAATTTCCTTCAATACCACAATGCCCTGGCACCCATAGTAGTCTATTTATTGCCTCTTGCCACTTGCTTTATAGTGTTACAGCAACCCCAGGTCAGCAGAGATCTTTGGCAGTGAGATTCCAAGGATTTCAGCGTTGCCAAGCTTCCAGTGATGACGTACACATACACCTACTTGAGGTTCATCTAAAGACACTCTTCAGCGCATGGATAGTCATTATCTCCGCCTGTAATATAGAGGGTTCACTTCCTAGAGCTTTAGATATTCTCAGTTTAGGTCCATATACCTCAATGCCAGTGCCTCTTTCTGATTTTAATCCATAGGTAAATCATGTGGATGGATTTTATCCAAATGATGCACGAAACGGTTAACCATGACGGTTTCAAAGGGCGTTTCGAAATTGAAGATGTTACGTATGTTACTTACCCAGTACTAGTACTGCTCCTGGTGTTTGCCCTTCGATTTGCATTGGAATTACGTATTGGACTGTGCCTGTTATTTGTTGACGCTGGTAACTCGTGACTGAACTGGCATTCTGAACGAGTGCAATTGCCACGAATGAAAAACCTGCATGTACGGGGATTTCTAGAACGGCTATTGCTTGCTTGGTTCTGTTCACGATTACTAGAGTTCTTCACTCCATCCCTCCAGTTATTTCTGAAATTTAACATTATCTACTGATAATCTCACTCGTATAAGACTCATCTCGTCGGTGCAATCAAGATTTTTCATAGAAATTCGGTTTCCAATCCAAACATTTCAGTTTCTTTTCTTGCAAGCAAAATTTCCTATTCAATTTTGATGAATAACATCTTTTCAATTATGATAATTCATTCAAAATACGCAATAAAAAATTAATCAGTAATCATCAACTACGTGAAACAAAAGAAAGGTATTGATATCATGAAAATAATAAACAAGCCATAACTTATTGCAATAATTACCAAATAAAACACCAAAGAACAAAGCCATCTGACTCAACAATCTTCAATTACCTTTATTATGAATATAACATTACAAGGAAGAATCATAACAATAAAAATTCAACAATAGTAAATTCCGGCTATTATTGTTATCAATAAGGTAAACATTTGCAGTTTCTATTGATAAAAACTGAATCAAATTACTTTTCTCTAAAGATAAATTTGGAAAACAATTTCAGTGCTATAAGAGAAGAAAAATACAAGGTTTTCCATTGCCCCAAAAGTAGAGATTTTGTACCTTCACTGAACGACAAAACACAGAATAACTTTTAATTCTGTCCAGAGGTCATTGTTTATGGGAATATTTACTATATCTTCTCGGATATAACTTTTCACAATTGGAATGACATAAAATTGCACTACTCTACGATTAATGAATAATGAAACTCCCCAGCAAAGCATTTTCCAGGCCAAAGCAAAGTTTTCTGGTAAATAATTTAGCACACATTCCATTATTATTGAATATCTACATAACATAATGGATAATTCATTGATATGAACGCTAGTGCTTCACAAATTCTTGTGTTCACATTGGGACAAATTTAATTAAGTGTAATGAAAAAGACTGCATGAAATTTTAGTGTGACAAGGTTTCATTCGTTAAACCTCTTCATAGGACATGAAAGCAAAACTATATCACATTTCTTATAAAAACCAAATTAGCATAATGAAACAAAAACTGCCGATTCAACCAAAACTTATTGGCGAGGAATCCCTTTCAAGCAAACTCTATCTATGCTGATCTATTATTTAGAAACATGCATATTTGACATATGCAAATAAACATAATATAGTAGAGGAATGAAAAAATAATCTCTACTTGGTATTGAACAATGTGTTAGGAAAAAGAGAATCTGACCTTCACATATAGTTCACGTGAAAACGCCATTTAGTGAAATTTCGGATTGGTGTTTTGAATTGTAAGTAGGAACCTATTTCTTGAGTATTGTTCAAGACAGGTCATTTCCCCCCCATCATTTTCAATGTATTAAGCAATGTCGCTAAATATAACTATTACCAAATTGACCTTCGTGTCTTAAAGAACTTAATACACTTATTTAAAACTACCAAAACACTTACTCGGAGTTAGAAACACACCTTCCCCGAAAATTTGATGTTCTTGTAGATTCCGCCATATTGGCGGTTAGCAGTCAAAAATCTTAACCGTTTTTTGACCTAGGAATGGAATGACATGCTCCTTCTTCACCCGATAACTAACAGTGGTCCAGATTCTATCAATATTGTTTGCTGCAAATAACAATTCTGATTGTAAGAATCAAAATAATTGTTTTTCTCGACACCTTTAAATAGAAGCAGATGTATACACACTATGCAATCTAACAATCCTACAACTCAACAGAAATGCAACCAGTAACGAACAAAACGATTAATTAAATGACCCCTCCTCTTCGTACATTGTTGCCAGACGAAAAGAGGAAAAATCTTTGATGGGATTTACATTTCAAATTGCCATCCAACCCAAAACTTCAAATTTTTCGGAACTGTTGCTTACAGTGCTTACACAACAGTGTATATTTCAATTCCAAGTTGAATTTTAGCAATAATGATCTTGTTTTTAATGAATGAATCGAACGAAGAAATCGTAGAAACTGTTGCAAATTGTCAAGTAGTTATAATACAAGCATTGTTTTAACAATAATATAAGAGAAGAAATAATTCCAACAAAACTTAAAAGATTTGAAAGGTCATAAGAAGGGAATATATCTTGGATAGAATCATTATGGTATTCATTTGAAGGTAGCAGTATATTTACATGCAGAATAATTTTCATTTAGTAATTCCGCTTCGAAGAAAAAATACTCTTGAACTTGTTTCGATAATTCTTATAAATTAATATAACATAAATTCAATAGCAATAAAATAAAAATGAATCAAAATATAAAGTTTTTATTTACCTGAAAATCTTCTAATCATACATAACCCGCGAATAATAATACCTAGATGTGTATAAAATTACAGCAGTTTTGCAACAATGCAAGAAAAAGGAAACCACCAGTCGGAACCACAGATTTCCCGATTGTGGAGCATTGAATATTTTCTTTCTTATAAGAATATCAATTACCAAAAAACGGATTTTAACAATGTTTTATATAAATTTTTTTGAAATATAATTATGAAGCATTGTTCTGAAGATCTGTATATAGCTGTTCGATCCTTTCATTGTTAATGTTTCCCCCAAAATGAAAAGAAAATTTGATGTGAAGGTAGTTCGTTAGGTTGGTAGATATATTCACCTGATTATTTATTTATTTACTTTTCTGTTTTTTGATGACATATTTTGACGTAAAGTTAAGCGAAAGTTGTGAATTGTTGATTGTTACCATGAACGTATGGGTTGACTTTGGATTTATATGATTATTTCCTCGAAGTAGGTGGGTTATAAATATTTAATATTGCCATGGAGGAACCACAGTCAACTAGTAGAGAAATTACAAGAGAGGAATACATAAATAGTCTCAACCAATGGTTAGATAATGCAAGATCATGGGGAGAATATTCTAGACATTATTTCTTATGCACGGGCTTGGCAGGCGAAAACCAATCTTCGAGGCCAAATCAAATTTTCGATCCATTTAGGTTAAGGCATCAACAGCAAGGTGTACCAAATGGTACTAGAAATCCTTGTAAGTGTTCACCCAAATTACAATTTCTATGCAAACTTATATGCTCAAAAATTTTGTAGCATTTGCACCCGGAACCTATGAATTTGTAATACCTCCTATGTGGAAACGGTTTGTAGCGGAGATCCTGGATTTCTCTATTCTATTCATTATAAAACTAATTTTAACCTTTGCTGCAGTAGAAACCTTCAATTTTGTGTAAGTATTACAGGGGGTCGAAGCTCAACAATTAATTCTGAGTATTTCAGAACTGTGGAAAATTTAGGATTTGCTACGATTGAAAAGTACTTACAAAATCCTAGGATGGCAATGCAAATGTATATGGAAACATTAAGTTTAGAACTCCTGCATCGATGTGTTGTATGTTGCTATGAAGTGAGTTTGAATTCTGAGTTATCAATTTACTTAGTTGGTGTGCTAGATTTCGTTAATTAATTGTTATTTATTTTAGGTATATTGGTTGAAAGGTGGTCCTTGTGCAACTCCAGGAAAACGTTATATGGGTTTGATGGTGATACAGGTAGAAAACATTGTACCTGCACCCGGAGCCTTCGAAAATAAAATAAGGGTAAATCCATGTTCTAGTCTAGGATTCCAGAATGCTCTGACAAGGGCTATACTTAAGAATTTGTTTATTGCATTTTTGTTACCAATATGTGTCACTATGTATATCTTCCGATACAATCGTACAGGGTATGATTTAATGTCAAAAAGTATTGTTGTTGAATGTAATCCTAATATGCATCCAATTGATTGAAATATACCATTTTTGTTTAATTTTAATAACATTGTTGTCCAAATAAATGCAATATTTTGTTATTTTTTTCTATCATTAGACCATCTCTAGATTGTATTGAAATATACAGAATTTTTCATACTAAAATTTATTTCCTCTCTCTCTAGGAAAAAATTTGCATGAACTAATTGATTTAAAACTTAATGTATATCCTCCGAGACTTGAAATTAATCCAAAAGAAAATTGGTGGAATCGCTTTGATTCTTTCAAGCAGCTTTTGGCAAGTTCGGTTATTGGATGGGTGTCCGATCTGTAAATTCTTAATTTGAATAGGCAGATTGGGAAGTCTGCAGAGCTTCATTGTCCTCAAATTTTTGCAAATCGATCACCCGGGCTTTGAATCCCCAATTTTATTCCTTTTAAAATTTGTATGTATAGTCATTTATCCTGATAACATTGTTTAAGGAGAACAATGCTTATAACTATCATCATTGTTCAAGGACAATGCTATCATCATTGAGTATATACTCAATGCTATCATCCCCAAATATGCTCATCTTTGCCAATATGATCCAATGAATATTTCCATTCATTTAAATTTAAAATAATAACAGTATGTGGAATGGCTCTAGGTTTAAGTTATGATAAATCAAGCAAACAATGTTGAAGACAGTTATTTTTGTGTCGAATGTCATCGTATAAGACCCTTTTAGATTTGGAATGATTATGAATTTCTCATGATCAGTATTGTATTAAACATCACTGGAGTCATGCTGAATTTTGTCTTTTCACAGCTATATTTAAGGACAAATCAAAGCAGGAATAATTCTAACTATTTATTCGAAGTCATTTTTTCTCATTTTACAACTAACAATTACGGTTTTCCTTATTTCTTATATTTTTATTTAATATATACAACTTATCTTTAAATTAACTACAATAGTAGACATTATTACAGAAAATATGAGCAATAATTATGCTATGAAAGACATTCACTTTAATAAATGCTAAGATTATGATAATATACAGTCAATTTTCAGGAAGAAAATAGTATGGCAAAATATTCTTTAAAGGTAAATCAATTCAGTCAACAATAAAAAAATATATGTACATCAATCGAATAGCTCATTATTTCACAAGTGGTCATTTTTCAACATATACAACTCGGTTATGAACTCAAATTTACATCTTTGGTTTTAGAGTTCAAAAAAACTCAATAACGAGTAAAATCAACGAATTTACACAAATAAACATCAGTACTGTGAATTCGGCGAATGCTGGGGCCCCTGACTTGAACCAGCTTGGCTAGGGGGCGACTGCCTCACTTCAGATCCAATAACATTTCTGGTCATGTAATTTGGAACTTGGTTCACTTGTTGTGCCTTACCCGGGAAGTTAGACGATGGACCAGGGTTATGATAATTTGCCGAGCTTTGACTTCTTCCAGCTGTTCCATAGTTCCACGTGTAACAATTCTCTTCGTTTTGACTAGAAGATTGGCCCCTTCGTTGCTGCGAAGGAACCACACCATACATTGACTCTGGTCGGTTACTTCTACAAGGTTTGGGATTGTCCTCGTACTTAGGGTTTTGTTCATATTTGGTACTTTGTTCATACTTCGTGCTACTCTCGTATTTGGTACTTCCTTCGTTTGGATTACTTCTGTACATTATTCGTTCAGTAGTTGAGTAATTATCTGATCTAGATGTACCAGAAGGGGCCCTCTAACTCCGTACAAGCCCTCGTTGTGCTGTTGCATTTGATTCTGATTGTTTTGGTTGTGAACATTGGTTTGGTTGAGTCTCATGGGATACAACGACTGTGCTGGAACTAAAGGACCAGGTTTAGGTATCACATCTCTGTTTAATCCAGTGTTGGATTTAGCGTAAACTGATTGGGATCGATTCAAATTTGCTCTGGTCAGAGGTGGAGATTTGCAGCATAAAGATTTTGTGCCTCCGTACAATGATTCTACCCTTTCCAGTTGTTTCGAAGGACCTGAATACAAACCTACGGATGCCAGGCTTGCACAGTAGCCAGGATGTCCATTGCCTATGCCTCTGTAATTGTTATAGGTAGACCCATGAAATTTTGGTACAGTCGGTTTGTCAAGGTCATCGTAACCATCTTCGTCTGATCGTATGCTGGAGGATTCCTCATCTTGGGCGTCTTTGGAATGTTTGCGTTGTCTGTGAGGGTTGAAGATGTACTCGTAGGTGATTCCAGCAGCTATACCACCGATGCCTGGGCCCATCCAGTAAATCCAGTGATTGTCCCAACGGTTTAGCACGAAAGATGGTCCAAGTGACCGGGCAGGGTTCAAGTATGGCATCTGAAAGAAGAATTCGATATGAATTAAATGAAACTTCTAGATTATCTGAAGACAATAAGAAAGAAAATATCATTCTTTTACTTACCGAAACGAAACTACATGCTGAGTAAGTTGCTCCGATGGTAAGGGCAGCACTGCTCATCCATTTCCTGTAAGTTTCCATTGAAACAAAATAGGAGAAAACTACGATGAAGGTGAGGATCAGCTCTACACCAAATCTTTCCCATGGTGCAACTGTCGAAGAATGGTTTATGGTTGCTGAGAGGTTTGCTTGATATCCAGGGACAGTCACACTGTAACAAAAGAACATTTTGAAAACCATTCGAAGCACGAAAACTCGATTTAGAATAAACATACATGTAATAGATCTGAGAGTGAAGAATTTTTTGTTCAGCAGTTTTTTCGTGTCATGAAAGTTGAGCCTCTGAATTATATGCGATGATATAATTCAGTTAACAAAGCAGTTGCCCAAGAAGAAAATGATGAGTGATGACTATTCTTAAAGCTACAAATCAGCACATTCATGAATGATTGGTTATTGACATATTTTATCATCTCCTTTTACATTGCCATGTTCATCATAAATACCAAACCAATAGGCTTTTAAATTGTTTTGCCTACGTTAGCTTATGAACAAATGGGTATGCTGAACAATCCATGTAAAGCTTCAGCAATGGTTAAATGAAAAAATCTTTCGAATTCTTTGGGTTTTTCATGAAATACATAATAATAACGACAGCAATAATGTTTGTTTTCAATTGAAATTCTAATTTTGTATATATTCATATTTAGTCCAGCTTTGATTGATTTAAATAGAAAAATTAAATCGTAAATGGTGATCATCAATAATTCCCAGGATTTTCAAGTTTGATTAATAATTTTCCGGATATACAAGAAGTTTTTTAATGACAATGTACAGGAGCCATTTTGACGAGAACTTTTGCTTTCACGTCAGTGCTTTTCTAAATGTTCACCTTAATGGGATGCATTGAAAATATTCGAAAAAAAAATACGACACAGCTTCTTCCAAAATTAAAAATTATTTTTGAATTTCTCGCCCTTTTCTGAACAATTTAGCTATGATTTTACTTTGTGCTTATGTGTATAATTGATTTACTTAAGCAGAAACTGCTTTCACTAGGTATGTCTTACGTTATATGATAGATTGTGTTACAAATAGGATGGTAATAAACAAATTGTTCTTTATTAACTGCTACCAATGAACTTATCAAAGGAATCTTATATAATTTAGCCCAATTGAAACGTGTGTCATCAGTTCCCTGTATATTTTACAGATTGAACTTGAAGTTTCATATTTCAAATTGAGTGCTTGAGTTTTTTCGCGATAACAAACAAGCGCCTTCTGTGTTTTGGGTAGGTGCTGCATCAAAGTGCTTTTAACCTTCACCCTCAGTATGTTTTTTTTGTACATCCTTTGACAAGGACCAGTTTTCATTGATAGAATTCATAGATATCCTTAGTAAACTGAAGAAATTCAATATCAAGCACCTACACAAAATACAATACAACACGGGAGGGAAGTTTCTTGTGCCCTCTTTATTAACAAAGAGGAGGATTTTTCTACCTGAGCACATTGTCTGGAAATACTCTGTAGATCTGAATGTGATCATCGCAGCTGTCCCTCTATAAGAGATTTCATGCTTGTTTAGATCTACTAAGATCCAGGAGGTTGATTTTGAAATGTTGGCGCAAAATTGTAAAGGTAGTATGATGGTCAACCGCCACAATGGACATTTTGTAGCCATTTATGTAACCGAAATAAATTGTTTCGAATTGGGCGGTTTTTTTGCAGCTCTACAGACGTCTTCTCTCTCTTGTTAAAATTTTTAATGGCATTTTGACATAATTGAGGCTTTATCTCACTAATGATACAAATAATTCCGTCTTTTAGTTGAAGAATCGATTGTGGATTATTCTTATAGACTTATTAGCTTTTTACATAACTCCGAAGGAAATAGTCCAACGGCTTCAAATCACATGATCTTGGTGGCCAATTGACTTCTTTTCTGGAGATTATTCGTCAAGGGATGGGAGACGTTTTAAATGATCAAATGGCTCTAGTTCCTGTTTCATTTGAACTTTATACAGTGTGTTTGGTCACGAGTTAGCGATAATTTAAGGTCATCAAATAGGTATACCTAATATTAGGTATCGACAAAAACACCCAAACTTGAAAGTTTACCCCCTTAGTTTTGGAGTAGCCCCCATTTTAAATTTACTTTTTTATTTTCGTTGACGTCCTTCCAAATAATATCGATTTCTTTGGACATAAAGGTCCTACAGATGTGAAAAAAATGTTTTTTGAAAGATGATACTACCAACTTTCATTGAAGTATTACAATATAAGAACATTCAACTTGAAAACGCCATAAAAAATTCTTTAAAAAAGTTCATAGGAAAATATGGACTGATTTTCTCAGTAAATCCGCAATAGTACAAGAACTAGCACATTAAAGTATATTTTTTTTCAATGATTTAACACGCAAGGACACAAGCTACAAAACAACACTCACATCATTTCTGTAAGTTACATGATTTGAGAGTTATTGCTGTTCGAATATGACCCTTATGAAAATTGATAAAATAAAAAAAACCTCAGTTCTGTACTTTCGATAATTTTCAATGATAAAACAAACAAATTGATCATAAAAATTGCTCAAAATGGCCACCTCTGCTCTGAAGACAGGCAGTGGCCTTTATGGCGACCTGTCTTGTGTCTTTTGCACGCGTAGTGATCATGTTCGAGCAGCAGTAACTGTCAAATTGTGTAACTTACAGATATGATGTGAGTGTTGTTTTGTAGCTAATATCCTTGCGCGTTAAATCATTGAAAAAAAAATTATACTTCAATGTGCTAGTTCTTGTAATATTGCTGATTCACTAAGGAAATCAGTACATATTTTTACTATGAACTTTTTTAAAGAATTTTTTATGGCGTTTTCAAATTGAATGTTCTTAAATTGTTATACATCAATGAAAGGTGGTAGTAAAATCTTTCAAAAAACATTTTTTCACATCTGTAGGACCTTTATGTCCAAAGAAATCGATATTATTTGGAAGGGTCAACGAAAATAAAAAAGTAAATTTAAAATGGGGGCTACTCCAAACAAAGGGGGTAAACTTCCAAGTTTGGGTGTTTTTGTCGATAATATCAAGTATATTTGATGACCTTAAATTATCGCTAACTCGTGACCAAACACACTGTATATGCCTCCAGAGCTAAATTCTTGTGTACAACATTTTCCATTTCTTTGATCTTCCACCGAACCGGTGTCTTGAAATTAAAAAAAAATCAACCAATAGTGCTTTGGGATGAAGGATTACGTAAAACATAAAATTCACTTTTCATTATTCTTAAAAAAACCGCACGATTTGAAACACCCTTTAAATTTAGGTTCCATAAAATGAATGCGCTACCTCCCCTAGGTGAACTTTCAATTTCTTTCAGAACTGAGATGTGTGAACTCATGTCACATCACTGGATTTCCAGTGTTTGAACACCAACTCAAATCCTCTGAAATGAAGGAGGAAACGCTGCTTATCAGGCTCCTATCTCTTCTTATTGCAGTTCCTTGATAAATATACTTTTATCTTTGGACCTTTCAGGGTGTATTTTTCCCATATATTGGAACCTAAAGATAGCGGTTTCCATAATGTGAGAAAACTTAATATTATTACTTTTATCATTATAAGTCATCTTTCAGTGATAGTCAACAACAGTTTTAATTGCTATTCGTCAGCAAAAGCTCTTGATGGTTCTGTAATACAAAACATCTCCAACAGAACGAGTTGTTTAGTCATCATATTAAACGACGGGTTCGAATTTAATGAGTAGTGGTGTTTTATTCCAATTAAAACGAAAAACTGACCGTAACTAGAAAACAGAGTAGTCAGAATTCTAAAATCGACCCGCTCTTATTAAAAAAAACCTCCAACAAGGTTTCCAATACACATCTACAGGGTAGGGTAGTGCTGATAAAGGAATTCAATTGAACATAAACTTTGTAAATGATGATGTATATACAGTGTGTTTGGTCACGAGTTAGCGATAATTTAAGGTCATCAAATATACTTTATATTATCGACAAAAACACCCACACTTGGAAGTTTACCCCTCAGTTTTGGAGTAGCCCCCATTTTAAATTTACTTTTTTATTTGCATTGGCCCTTCAAAATAATATCGATTTCTTTGGACATAAAGGTCCTACAGATGTGAAAAAAATATCTTTGAAAGATGATACTACCACCTTTCATTGAAGTATAACAATATAAGAACATGCAACTTGAAAACGCCATAAAAAAATTCTTTAAAAAAGTTCATAGTAAAAATATGTACTGATTTTCTTAGTAAATCAGCAATAGTACAACTAACAACTAACACATTGAAGTTTAATTTTTTTCAATGATTTAGCACGCAAGGATATTAGCTACAAAACAACATTCACATTATATATGTAAGTTACATAATTTGAGAGTTATTGCTACTCGAACATGATTACTACGCAGCCATTTTGAGCAATTTTTATGATCAATTTGTTTGTTTTATCATTTAAAATTATCGAAAGTACAGTACTGAGGTTTTTTTATTTTATCAATTTTCATAAGGGTCATGTTCGAACAGCAATAACTCTCAAATCATGTAACTTACAGAAATGATGTGAGTGTTGTTTTGTAGCTTGTGTCCTTGCGTGTTAAATCATTGAAAAAAAATTATACTTTAATGTGCTAGTTCTTGTACTATTGCGGATTTACTGAGAAAATCAGTACATATTTTCACTATGAACTTTTTTAAAGACTTTTTTTATGGCGTTTTCAAGTTGAATGTTCTTATATTGTATTACTTCAATGAAAGGTGGTAGTAACTTCTTTCAAAAAACATTTTTTTCACATCTGTAGGACCTTTATGTCCAAAGATATCGATATTATTTGGAAGGGTCAACGAAAATAAAAAAGTAAATTTAAAATGGGGGCTACTCCAAAACTAAGGGGGTAAACTTCTAAGTTTGGGTGTTTTTGTCGATAATATTAGGTATATTTGATGAAATTAAATTATCGCTAACTCGATCGTGACCAAACACACTGTATATATAATAATTATTTTTCTTCAATCAAGTATATCATTTGAAAAATATTTTTCGACAGTTTTGAAGATGATATCAGGCAAATTGTGTCCTTCATTGTCAATACACTGCGTTAATCGTTTTCGGAAATGTACAACTTTGTCCAGCGCTTTGGTGCAATTTCGACTAAAAATTTATTCAAGCATTGCCAAAGGAACCTCCTGAAGGACGTATATCATATCTAATTCACATAGACAGCTCCTCCTCGAGCTATCATAGCCAAAAAAATAGTACTCTAACATAAGGCGACAATTCCAACCATAAGTAACCCCTTTTTAACCACAGTATGGTCCGGATGAAGTGTGACAATATAGTGTAATTCGCAAACAACGGCGTGATCATTGTTACCAAAACTTACCCCTCTGGTATAAACTTCCCTTGCACTTGTTCGCTGATCCTCATGGGGCACCATTGTTCGCCGCTTCCCATGAACTTAATACACGGAACATTTTTTACTTTTTGTTATTCATACGACCCAGGTTGCATAAATCAATCTACTGAAACACTTGTTAAGGGTTTTGGGGGAGGGTGGAGATGTACTTGATTGTTTTGAATCGTTTTTTCGGCATAAGAGTCTGTTTCAGTTTTGTTGCCAATATTTATTTTAGCCGGTTTCTTTTGAGGTGGAATATGTTGGAAAGTATACAGGGTGTAACTAAATAAGTGTAAAATATTTAAGGAGGTGATTCCTCATCGAAAAAAAGATGGGATCTTTCATATAAAGAAACTTCATTGGAGCATCCCTTGTTAAGATACAGCCCCTCAAAGGGAGTACATAAAATTTGTATAACAATTTTTTTCACAAGCACCAAAAAAGTTATAATATTGAAATTAACCTGACGTTTCCTACTAGCGAAAAGACACTTATCCGGTTATTTATTTGGTTTACCCCATGATTGTAAGGGTGGGAAACGCAACCCCTAAAGTTTATTTCCAATGTAACTTTTTGTCTTATTATTTGTTTACTATTTAAAAATTTATTTCTCTTGAGTTTTTCGCCCAAAATAAACCAGTTTGCAGTAAAAAATTATTTTACGAACAACTACAGAGATAGATCGTCATAAACTGACAGCGTTATACCAATTTAATTGTCACTATCGCTAAAAGTGTCCTACTAGATAGATTAGTTTCGCATTTATGACGATCTATCTCTGTAGTTGTTCGTAAAATAATTTTTTACTGCGAACTGGTTTATTTTGGGCAAAAAACTCAAGAGACATTCTTTGTTTAGAATGAAACAGGCTATCGGAAATAAATTTTTAAATGGTAAACAAACAATAAGACAAAAAGTTACATTGAAAATAAACTTTAGGGGTTGCGTTTTCCACCCTTACAACCATGGGGTAAACCAAATAAATAACTGGATAAGTGCCTTTTTGCTAGTAGGAAATGTCAGGGTAATTTCAATATTGTAATTTCGGTGATTTTTTTTTTCAATATTGTAACTTTTTTGGTGCTTGTGAAAAAAATTGTTATACAAATTTTATGTACTCCCTTTGAGGGGCTGTATCTTAACAAGGGTTGCTCCAATGAAGTTTCTTTATATGAAAGAACCTATCTTTTTTCGATGAGGAATCACCTCCTTAAATATTTTACACTTATTTAGTTACACCCTGTATTTTCACCCCCCACGAATTTTTCAAGAGGGTTTTTTAGTAAGATGTTCCATTTTGTAGAGTCCGTTACCTCTAAAGCTGTTTTATTTTGATATTTAACAAGTAAAAACAACGCCATTACTAAAAATGAGCGTCAAAAACGCTTTGAAATAGATAAAATTCGTTTTGCCAACAAGATCTTGTGGTTTAACACAAAATAGATACTAAACGAAATGATGGACACAACTTACTGTCCGACATTTTCGAAATCTATTTACGCATTGTATTGACAATGATGGACACCATTTGTCAGATATAATTTTCAAATCTGTATAAATAAGTATACGCGCGCCATGATGACGTACGAGCAAGCATAATTATTGGGGATGACGATTCACAACAGAGTGACCAGTTAGCATCGTTGTAAACTGTGATTCAACATTCAACCAATGAAATGGATGCTAACGAATACGTCACACTCGACCGCCAATTCTGATCCTTTGAATTCGCTAGCTTATTTCCGTGATTTCAATAATTTATCGGAAACCTGTCTAAGAAAAGAAAAATCGCTAATAATCGATAGAATTTTCTGATGGTCCATCAATTCTAAATTGCTTTTTTCTGGAAATCATAAAAATGCAGATTGCTCTCAGAATATTAACATTTGAATAATCGTTTTCCCAATGTGAACAAGCGAGCCAAAACTCCCGGATTATGATAAGTTTTCAATAGAAATTGTTTTGCTCAACAGAATATTGTTTCAGAGAATTTGAATTAATCGAACTACATGTGAATATGTATTAGATTTTGACCGAATTTAAATTATATTCCTGGTAAAACAAAACATTGTATGGGAAATATTTATATAATTTGAATCAATTCACCCTTTTCCTTCCAATATACCTGTTATAACGCGAATTATACAGGGTGTTTCTGAATTTATGCGAAAGATATCACATCATTTTATGAAAAAAAGTATTCATAATTGTAGATCCGGAAATGAATTGTTCCCAAGATAAAGGTTGTTCAAATTTTACTTGAAAACTGACTAAAAAAAGTGTTACGCCATTGAGATATTTCAAACTAACCATTAATTTCGAATTCTTCGTTTATTATGTTAAAAAAATCTCTTATGTCTTTTTTCGAGTGGAGCGCCGTTTTTCTGTAAAAATAAAACGTTTCTTCTACAGGATGTGTCAAAGTTACGATAACTACGATGTTTTATTTTCTTACATAGAAACTGCGCCCGCACGAAAAAAAGGCAGAGGAGACTTTTTGTCATAAATTGAACAAAAATTTCAAGAATAATTGTTAGGATAAAATATCTCAGTGGCGTAACACTTTTTTCCTTAGACGAAGGTCTAAGCTTTTTTCCTACATTTATACGAAGTTTTTTTCATAAAATGATCTGAGGAATCACCCTCTTAAATCTTTTCTGTAGAATCTTCTGTGTAAAGTCCAAAAGTCCGAACAAACCAACAAAATCCCTTCTCAGAACCATTTCCGTTGATAATAATATTTGAGGATAAATTTTGCAAATAAAGCCAGACAAACTGAAGATGTCACTGAACCACAATCATGATGATGAAGAAAGTGGGGTGGGCATTGAGTATGGTGGTCTCTAACACATGATACGAGATCCCTTAAAGCATCTGCACCATCTTCTAAATCAAGAAAGCCAGGTGGTTGCTGTACCGACACACGTGTTCAAGATTGACTACCTACTATGGGTCTATTCCTGTCTTGTTCGTTTCCTATTCAGAAATTGTTGCAGTTCGTACCTTGCCATTAAATAAATAGAACATAATATCGCTTTTATGGGGCTATAAACCAGCTCATTCTTTGCAACAAATAGGCCTTCTAAGTACTTCTATTCATTCTTGGACAGATTCAACTGCTGGTGTTTAAGAAATTCAAATGTTTCTTTGAAATGTTCTGGTAAGGGATAAAAAGCTCTTCGTGCTTATTATTATTGGATTTTTCAAACTAGACATCTACAATGCGGTCATCTAGGTCAACCTCTTCTAGTTTCTTTATCTTTCGTTTTATTACTACTCTACAGCTGAATAGTTCCAGTCATAAAAAGCAGAATGTGAGGCTCAAAGATTTTACGTATGCGCCCTTTGTTCAATTATTGTAATATACATTAGTACTTGTCTTCAAAGAAATATCAACATCTTTTTCATTTAACAATTTTCTGCGTTATACAGGATGTTTCTGAATTGATGAGAAAGATTTGAGGGGGTGATTCTCCAGATAATTTTATGAAATAAAGTCCCATGAATGAATGTCTTCAACAAAGTGTTAAACTTTTACTTAAAAGCTGCCTAAAAAGTGGAACGCCACTGAGATATTAAAAAAAAGAATTATTTTCGAATTCTCGGTTCAATTTGTGACCAAAAATCTCTTCAACCAATTTTTCGTGTGTGGCACCGTTTTTATGTAAAAAAATAATAACGCGTTTTTGACGTTACTTTAACCCATAATGTAGTAGAGGATGCTACGTTAAGATTTCATTTTTTTTACATGAAAACGGTACCCACCACAAAAAACAGACAGGAGAGATTTTTTGTCGATTAATTCAAAAATAATTGTTAGTTCAAAATATCTCAATGGTGTACCACTTTATTCATTCAGATTTCAAATAAAACTTTAACACACTGTATGTTGGAAACAATGCATTTCTGGATCTTCGTTTAAGGGAACTTTTTTTCAAAAAATTATCTGAGGAATCACCCCCTTGAGTTTTTCGCATCAATTCAGAAACACGCTGTATACATACTTTCATTATGAATTTAAAGCCAGTTGGGCCAAGTAAACCAATTTCCAATCTGAGCCAAAAAAAATGTGGGATGATGAAGTTCAAACATGTTATTTTTGAGAAATTGAACACTGATTAATAAAAAAACTTCCAACGTCACCCCTAGATAATGACAAGAAAGATAAAAAGGGCACCCCAAACGAAAAAAGAATCGAAAGAGTTTTTTTTGTCACGAATCTTTCATACTGGTGTATCATTTTCGAGAAAAAATTCATTATTTTTCAGCATAATCACCCCCTTAAGTTTGTCGCACCTATTTATTAACGCCCTGTTTGTGTGTGAAAACGATGAAATCATGTCTTCCGAGTGTGAAATCGTCTGTACACTTTAAAAATGTCATCGTCCGAAGTGCAGAGCACGTGCATTGCAGTCGGGAATTCTCATCCCTTATCGCGTACGTCAAGCCACGCGACCTCTCAATCCAAAACGCAAGGGGGATTAACTGTAAATAATACCGCAGAGACATGGAAACTAAGTATCAGCTCAGTGATTGTAAAATCAACTTAATCGAACCCCAATAAAAGGTCATTAACTTTCCCACGGCTTAAAATTGGCCATTTCAACCCGCATCGCTAGGGGTAGTTCATTTGGCCACGGGAAAATTTACACAGGATACTTCTGGGAATTTGACACATCTTAATGAACGTCGATGCGTTTAAACGAGAATAAATTGGTGGTGAAACAAGTGAAATTCAAGTGGGAAAGGAATTAAGATGGAAGGCAACTACCCCTAGTGAAAAATCTTCTATAAAAAGTCGTAGAAATAGATTATGTTTAAATCGAGGAATTTTGTAAAGATCTCTTTCAAAATACAAGGAGTATTGAAAAAAATGTACTATGCAAGTTTGGCATGTTATGTTAAAGGCAATCAAAAATAAATTTGAACTGCGGCAGCTTCAGTTTAACAAGTATTATACCATTTTGAATCCTTACTAAATGCGCCAACATTTGACATAACATGCCAAACTTGCGTAATACATTTTTTTTCAATACAGTCAGTTGAAACTAGGCAATTGTTTATTTTGAATTTTTTTTCTGAGAAGCATGCCCTATTTTTATGAAACCTAGAGCAGCTGGTATACAAATTTTGATTACAGTTTACACAAGCATTATTCAAGGTTACACAGCAAAAAAAAAGTTGGAAAAAGTTGATATTTGTGTCAACAGGAGCGAAAAGACTGGAATTTTGCGTGTTTTTTTAAATGCCCATTATTTTAAAATCATGCAACTTAGATTTTTTTTATGTTTTACTGACAACCAGCATTACTTGCCTTTTCACCAGGTTCCGGGTTGACGTCGAGTTTTGAGACACCCTGTATAGAATTTTAATTCGAAACAAAACGTAAGTTTTGAAATAGTGCCACAAAAGCATCAAATTTGCAGCTTGACTTTCCTTCCCTTATCCAACTAAATACAATCGGCATTTCTAGTATACCAACTGTACAAACTCAACAATTAATGATATTTATCTGGATTTAAAAGGTTTCATATTAAATAGGATTTGTTATATAAATAAGATATATCAACTCCTAATTGATTCTAATGGTGATAAAGATAATTTTATCGAATATTCTAACAGCGAAGTTCAAAGTCAAAGAGGCTGTATTCACCATCCAGAAGAAATCAATATATCTGGTACAATAATAGTTGTCATTATTCCAAAAAAAAATTTGAAAAATAAAAAAACATTGACTTTAGGAGTCCACATAGCGGTCACCCATCCGGGTGCTGACCGCACCACGATTGCTTCATAATACTGCAAGTTAGAAAAGTTCTGAAATGTGCATAATCGATACAGCTTCGGTGCTTCAGAATTGGTACAGAAAATAAAGTTTTTCTAGAGAATAATTCATCTGCCTATGTTCGATTATCGTCGAACAATTCAGTACCTAACTAAAAACCAAACAGGCATAATAAAACTTTAATTGCGCTGTGCCTAGGCTATCGTAAGGACACCGTACTCGAGTCCAACTAACTCTCACACGCACACAGTTTCAAGAGAGCTTTCCGGATTGAAAAAAGTTCAACTTGGAAGCCAATTATCAAGTCTCCTTATTGCACATCCCGTATAACAGCATATTGCGTGAGATAGGCGTTTTTCGAGGTCAAGGGTATCGAATTCGAAGGAACACACATGGTGGTTATTTTAGGAACGCTTTTATAAAGAGAGGAGAAGACTGTCGTCAAAAGGCCTAAATTGAAGACAATAGGTTTGTTCCAACTCAAGAATTGACCGTACAATGATCGTCAGGATTCTGCGCAATAGATAAAAATGTGTTCCAACTGAAAATGTATCGTTTGAGAACGGTTTCGTTTTTGTTCCATCCTGCTTCGGGACCGTGAGTGTAACGGTTTTGTGATCGTCATTTCGATCCCTGGTCTGAAGCAAGTACTGTTTGGACGGTTCTTGTACGGTCAAAGTTTAGACAGGCGCATAAGATCGATTACTAACAGTTTCGTTACCGTCAAATTACCGTACAAAAGTCAGCTGTTGGAACAAACCTAATTTCAACTTGTTGATGACGTTAGCTTAGCTTTCATCTGGTCGACATCTGCTGGTGATTCTTCTTGAGTATAATGACCCTCCGCTTCTACACGTTAATTCGATCAAGAATGCTCAGATAAACGACTTGTTGATTTTTTTTCGGCTTGTGTTTTAAAAATTAATTGAACTATTTCCGACTAACTGTACACTCTGAATGGATTATAATGATTATGTATGATAAATAGAACATTTTTGGGAGATTATCACAAATGGCATGATTTCCTTATGAATAAATGCATCCAGGTACAGTCTATTCTTTTTTGGGAATTTTTTTCATTGCTAACATAAAATATAGCTTTTCAAAATGTATGTTCTTCAATATCTCAGACAAAACAAAACGTGCGACAACATGCAAGATATTCATAAGAAATCTCGTACGAAATTTTGTGACCATTGTTTTAACAGAACCAAAGAAAATTCAATAGGAATATCGAGAAAAAAAATCCTCTTATTTCCACAACAGAATATCCAATTCGGGTGAAATTTATTTTGAGGGTGAAAATTCTTATACTGAATGTTCATGCAAAATTTCAAGAGGATCGCATTATCAGAACCATAGTACAGTGGAACTTCCCTATAAAAAAAGCGCTAAATCCGCAAAAAATATTTGTTATAAAGAAATTTTGTTATACAAAAATTTGTTTCTATAATCGGCAATGTCGAATTTATCATTCAAACTTAAGCACTTGCTTTTAGACAATTTCGCACAACTTTCACACTATCGAAATGGTTAGATTGAAACCAAACAGCCAGGGTTGTATTTAAAACTTTCAGAAAGATCTCTCTACCCGCCGTAATGATTAAGTTTAAGGTCGAGATTTATTACGTACGTCCGGAAAAATTGCGGAAAAAACCACCCTTATAACTTCTTACCAATACCCATTCAAAAAATGATGTTCCTCGAATATTTCGTTATAGAGAGAATTCACTTCGTTTTAGAGAGTGTTTTGAAAATGGAATTTTGATTCAAGGTGCAATTTCTTGTACGAAATTCGTTATACAGACTTTCGTTATACGGAAGTTCTACTGTGATTAATTCTTTTCTGAAGACTTTAGATCGAAATTAAATCGAGTTTAAGGATATGAATTAGCGAAGTGAACGATCATGCAAATTTTCAAAAGAATTGTGAAACCAAAACCATACAATTTTGATATTTCAAGTAATAGAATTTCGACATATGTAGGTATTTCATTTTTTGAATAATTTCCAGAATATAATTCCGATCGTGCTGAGATTTTGCATTCAAATACATATTTAGTATCAGGCCATTCAAAATTTTGAGGTAATAGCCTTATTGCTCAGGGCTCTTCTTAATTCTTTTCAGGAAAATTGAATGAAAGAATCAATGCGAATGAAATACAGTGGAACTTTTCTATAACGAATTTCGTACAAGACATTGCACCTTGAATCCAAATTCCATGTTAAAAACACCCTCTAAAACGAAGTTAATTCCCTCTATAACGAAATATTCAAAGAACATCACTCTTTGAATGAGTATTGGTGAGAAGGTATAAGGGTGGGTTTTTTCCGAAAATTTTTCGAACGTACGTAATAAATCCCGACCACAAACTAAATCATTACGACAGGCAGAGATATCCTTCTGAAATAGTTTTATATACACCCCTGGCTGTTTGGTTTCAATCTAACCATTACGCTAGTGTGAAAATGTCAAAAGGCAAGTGCTTAAATTTGAATGATAAACTTAAATTTATCATTGAAGGCGACCGCGACATTGCCGACTATAAAAAAAATTTCTGTATAACGAATTTTTTTGCGGATTTAGCGCTTTCGTTATAGGGAAGTTCTCTGTATCAGATTTTTCCAAGAAAAATATCAAATGGGTCATTAATTCCAGCAGCAGGTTGTTGAAGGAAACGAAAACTCATCAATTATTTACAAATTATTTTTTTCCGGTAAATGTTGAATCTTCTGGTGCGTTTTGAGCACGGATTGCATCGAAATCAGTTCTTGCTATCCGAGATTAGAGAATAACAATTTTGTTGAAGGAATGTATAAGAATGTAACAGCTGAACGAAAAGAGCAGGTGATACCGAACCTTCTTGACAGATGGTTGTAAATGATGTCTACCTTTTGCCTGGCTGCCATACCTAGACCGACCCAACGCAGTGGCGTAGGCCGGTAGTCATTTTTTATAATTTGGCAACAGGTATGCCGAGATAAACCGGCACTTTCTTTTGTCTGCGCTACATACAATTTGAGCAGTTTCGGAATTTGGGCCAGTTTCTTTTCAGAAAGGGACCCTGAATTATTGTAGCATGGTCAAATGAGTCAGGTAACCTGTTACGTTCCTATTGAATGGGTCTTTAATGCTAAAATTTAAAAAACAGGAATTTTGTTGCTTTTGATTTTTTTCGCTTCAGAGGAAAATATGAAATTAAATCAATAACTTTAGCAGTACTCGTGCACCAGTGCATAAATTATACGATAATTTGGTATACTTTCTTCTGAATGAAAGCAGTTCAAATTTTAGAATAAATGATCATGTTGACATGAGATTATCTTGATGATCGAACATTTATGATATATTATTCGGGCAATTTCGATCATATTTACTTCTTCAGTTCAACGTTTCGGCCAGCATTCTCCAGCCGTCGTCAGGAAACCACTTTAGACTCTGAACTCAACTTCTTCACTCTCAAACATTTTCAAAGAGCGACAAAAGTTGCTCTTCTGAGAGTTAACAGTCTTGCCTGAACTTTAGACAGAAAAATTTCGAAATTTTAAGGGTACATTTGTATATCTTCTTGGTGATGATTCTCTTTCAATATGAACAACAAGAAGGATTTGAAATTTTCAAATTCATATTCATAATTTTGGTATTAAGCTTACTTGCATCCGGAATATTTTTATGAAATTAGTGGAAATTGACAATTATTCAAACTGCATTCATTATTTCAAATATCAATGATTGATTTTCACATCAGTCGAACTTGTGAGTCTTCCAGGAAAATTGAAAAAGGGCACTGATTTGAATCAGCAACTAAATTCATCAATTTTCGAATTCAAATTTATTGGGAAGTGAACAAAATAAGTTTATGGTTTTTATTCTTAGATCGATAGAAGGAGACCAGTGGTTGTCGCGCTATTTAAATTTGAAAACCCATTTTTCCAATATCCAAAAGAGCGCAAAATCTTACAACTTCGTCTGTGTTTTCCTTAGTTAAGAATCAATTATATTCCATTATTTACCTGTTGATAGTACGTATAATTTAGATGATAATATAATTTTTGATTTGATACAATATTTTTGAAAAGACCAATAATGAATGAATTTTTTGCAGGTATCATCGAATTACTAAGGAATATATTTAATTCGACGAATATAGGTGAAATAAATAATTGAAACCAACCTGTACAAAAATGCTGTTCCTGCTATAGCACCTCCGCACTGAGCAACAACATATAGGACTGTTCTTAGCATGGTTATGTGTTTGGTGACCCCCATTGCAATGGTAACAGCAGGGTTAACATGCGCCCCTAAAAAAAATTCATGAATTACTTGCAATTCAACAAAAATTTTTGAAAATTTACCTGATATGTGGCCAAAACATTGAGTCAGAGATGTCATGGCAAAACCAGAAGCAAGTGCTGTTGCAAGCAACATAGAAGAAATTGAGGCCCCCACACCAGCACCAGCAACAGCCCCACAAACAACGAAAACATATACAAAACTAGCCATACATTCAGAAATCACTGACCGCCAAAATTCGAGGGTTCTTATTTCAACCCTTACCGGTACTTTCGAGGGTTTTATTTTCAAATTTTCCTGGTTGTTCCTCAAACTTTCCAACTTTTCGAGGATGGTCACCAAGTGGTATTCCACGTTTTGTTCACTGATATTAAAATTGTCGTCTGCCATTTTTTGAGTTCGTTTGATTATTTTGACGTGCTGAGCTTCAAAAAAGTTTTCGCATATTATTGCACTTGACACTTGTTCAAAAGCCACCGACCTCTTCCTCGAAGAGCACCGCGAATCTGAATTGCACTAGGTCAAATTTAAAAACATCACATGGACACGAGCTTTCCCCCTCCATTTTATTCTCATCCAATAGGGAATTCGTGCAAGCTCGCCCTCACCAACAACCAACAACCAAACTCTTCAGCGACTAATAAGAAATTGCAACTTGCATAATTGAACTTGTATCATGGGTTGCCTAGTGTACAACTTGTAACACTGTTTTAGGCGCTTTCACCACTTCCTGTTAGGTTAGAGCTTTTTTGCCTTTTTTTATTACATCAAAATACTTTCTTGTCTTAAGTTGAAGTTTATAGAAGGAAAAGAATAGTTTCTCGACTGAAAATACAAAAGTTTCAATTTTAACCAATATAGAGACAAATGTCTGCTGATTGCTAGATATCTATCAGCTACTTTAACATCAAGTGGTGAAACATGACCCTAAAGTTATAAAATTTTTAAAATGTAAGAATTTTAAGGAATGAATCGAAATGATCCTCAGTTCTGCAAATCTATAATTTTTTTTAACAATCTGCGGTAACAATCGAAGTTCATATCAGTTCAATTTGTATTCTATACAAATAAAACAGCAATAGTAAATTTACTCGAATAATTAATTGAATGGGCTGTAAGTAATGATAACGTTGCAATTGTTTAACTTCCACTACTAATTATACAATGTAATTGTTTTTCACCGAAATGATGAAAGCTCCTCTGAAAATTTTTTGGAATTGACTTTTAGCTCTCCTTAAACAATGCTTTTAGCATTGTTTAAACAATGCTTTTAGAAATGAAAATGATCTGGAATATTATTTGTTTTCTTCTGAAAGAAATGCAATATGATATAATCAAAGCATTATTTGAACAATGGTCGAAGAAATAACATTTATCTTCGAGATTTAGATGATTTGACGCAATTTTTTCTACTGATAAAATTGCATTTTTCGACATCATCACCATTGTTTAAGGACATTAAACGATATAATTACCAAATGGAAGTTGATTCTTTTGATTGATCATTTGTAGCTTCGATATTTCTAATTTTTATTGTTTCATATGATAAGTTAATTTAATTTTGAAGGGTTGAAATTTAATGAATGGAGCGAAATGATCGAAATTTTTGTTTGCCATTTTAGACATCTATAATTTTATGCCTGAAACTTTCCCAATCAAATCATTTCGGAGGAAGAAACCTACAGCAGTCACCACTGTTTCGACTGCTGACCGATAGATGGAGCGTCTGGTAATCAGTAATACAGTTATCAACTATTAGCAATCACGAGACACTGCCATCTATCGGCCACCTGACTACAACGGAGGTGACCGCAGTAGGTTTCTTCCTCTGAAGAAATTTCAGATTGTCATAGTTCAAACATAAAATTATAGATGTCTAAAACTGTAAACAAAAATTTTTATCATTTCGCTCCATTCATTAAAATTGAACCCTTTCAAAATTAAAGTAACTTATTATATGAAATGATAACAATTAGAAATATCGAACCTACAAATTATCATCGCATCATTTTGTATAATAATCTGTAATATTAGAATTCTCAACTATGTGTTGAACGAGTTGGAAGACTAGATTTCATTCACTTTTGAAGAATACGAAGCCAAAAATGAAATTATGCCTGGCCACGAACATCTGAACTTGATTCGTTAATTTCATGTTGTTTTTGTCCTTCATGTCCGGAATTTTTATTCGTTTGATTTTTACGCTCTTATTCCTGCGCTATAGCTTTGCTTCTGGTTTCAAATTTTGAATATTTGCATCATAACTATGATTTTTGCTCCCGTTTTTCAGGCAACTAATTGTTATGCTTGAATTCCCGAATGTAAAAATTTTCAATAGGTTCGGTTATATAAGTTGGGAACAACCGAATGAAATAAAGTAGGAACTTGAAAATTACAGGTAGAGCTATGGAGTTGCTTCTCTTTGAATAATTGTTACGGCATTCTCCTTAAACAATAGTGATAGCATTGTCATTGTTTAAGGAGAACAATGGCATTGTTAAAAAATTTAATGTTTGAAGGAACTCGCCTCCTTAAAATGATCTCCAAATACCAAAAAAACATCTCAATGTTTTACTGGTTGCAGGCCTTCACAAATATTATCTAAAGAAAATGTGTTCTAGTTTGTTAATGTAAGAAAACATTGATCTCTATGTTTTCCGATTGATTTTTGACAAATGACGAATGTCATTCGTTTTATATTTAATGTCAGTGTGACATCTCCAAAAATTGTTTTCTTTCCGAAGGTGGTGATCAAATAAATAATATTTATCAGGAATATGTTCAGACAAAATTATAAATACTATTTCTAATGAAACAATGAATAGTAGCTCTCAGTCAACTAGTGGTATAAGGGAAAATGTTGAAATTTGGTTCGAAACATGACAGCAACATCATTTATAAATGTACAGTTAGATTACTAGAAGATACTGAGATATTAGAGTGCGAATATAGGGTAAAAAGGACATTATATAAAGTACACTTTATATTAATTTGATGTATTATTTTTTATTATAGTTACACCATAAAGGTAAATATTTATTGGAGTATGTGTGCCAACAGTTGAATTTGGTTGAACAAGATTATTTCGGACTACGATATGTTGACATTACAAATCAAAGGGTGAGGATTATCAATAGATCTGAATTATTCAATTAATTGTTATTTGATTTACAGCATTGGTTAGATTTGGAAAAATCTATATATAAACAAGTCAAGGATTTGGATCCTGTATTATTCAGCTTTAGGGTAAAATTCTATCCTCCAGATCCTTTCAAGTTGAAAGAAGAGATTACACGCTATCAAATTTTTTTGCAATTAAAGCGTGACTTATTACATGGAAGGCTATGTTGCAGTAATGAGGAAGCGGCAATGCTAGCTGCTCTTGTGATACAAAGTATATATCCAAAGTATTTAATATGTTCAAAAATAATTTTGATGTTATTCAGGTGAACTGGGAGATTATGACCCAGATATCCATGATGGGCATTATGTTTCTGATCTGAAGATTTTATTGAAACAAACGCCATCAATTGAAGATAAAGCAATGGAAATTCATCAAAAGCAATTGAAAGGAGAAGATCCTGCACAAATAGAAAATAGATTTTTGAAATTGGCATGTCCATTAGACACCTATGGTATAGACCCACATCCAGTGAAGGTAATAAATACCTTAGCCATTAAATACTGGAAAAACTTCAGACTAATTTTTATCTCCATATATAAATCAGTTTCAGGATCATAAAAGTAATATTTTATATCTTGGAATCAACTACAGTGGAATATTAACTATTCAGGGTAGTAAAAAAACTCATCATTTCAAATGGCCTGATATTCAAAAATTGAATTATGAAGGAAAAATGTTCATCATACATCTTGGTGTTGCTGAGGTAAAAATACCCATACATTTTTTTCTCAGTAGTTCATAGTATCTCTGTTTTTCAAGAAAAAACATACTGTTGGATTCAAATGTGTCACTGGAGCATCTTGTAGACATATTTGGAGATGCGCTGTTGAGCAGATGCTATTTTTTACGTGAGTAACCTTTCATTCTTAGAAATCTAATGTTGCATTTGGACTACTTAATTGTTCTCGTATTCATTTTTAGATTACCTACAGGAACAGATAGTAGAGCTGTAGTAACTGGTGGGGGCTTATTTTCTTGGGGCACAAAGTTCAAATATAGTGGTAGAACTGAAAGAGAAATTCTGGAAAGTTCAAATTCATTGAGTAGGGATGAACCCTCGATTAAGAGGACTTCTAGTTTACGTCGCAAAGCTTCTAGTGTACCTGCTACTCCTTCAACGCCTTTACAACCGCACTTAGGTAAATACTTCATTTTGTTTTCATCCATCAATCAACAAATGCTTTCATTGGATAGTCATCTTTGTAATTTGGGGCTACCGAGAAACTGCCACTAGTGACAAAAAAGTAATGTAGCTCCTTAATAACTCTTGTACGAAGAATTATTGAGGAAAATCCTCACACACGTGGATTATCAATTTCAAAAACAAAATTGCTAAATTTATTGACTAGGTATGTTACTTTTTTGGCATACTGTATACAGGGTGTCCCGTAATTAGACCGACAAACTTCTAGTGGACATAATAGATCATATTTTAGACAGATTCGACCCAAATCATATAATGCAAAATTGCTTCGTTAAGGAGCTAGTGCCCTTTGAAGATGACGTCCTGTCCACACTTTTTGCCACATATTCGCAAAACAGAGTCACATTAAGTGCTGAAAGTTTACACATTGGCTAATATGAAAAATACGCATCGATTAGATTGAATACATTTCTTTCATGTTAAGCACAATGGTATCATTTGAGGGGGGGGGCGACGAAGGGTATTTTTAATTGAAACTTTTTTAACTTTCATTATTTCGCAAGATTTATATCATATTCATTAACTCTGATGTTTTTTCTTGAATAAAGATGCTTTACCATACCATTATCAAGTGAAAATAAATTCAAAACAAAAGTGAACATTGAGTACTTAGTGAAAGAGAGAAAATTTAAAATCTATTTTTTTCAGAAATGGTGCATCTGGGCGTTATTATACAAGAGCATCTTTTTTCAAGAAAAAACATCAGAGTTTATGAATATGATGTAAATCTCGCGAAATAATGAATGTTAAAAAAGTTTCAACTAAAAATACCCTTCGCCCCCCCAAATGATACGATTGTGCTTGACAGCAAAGAAATGCACTCAATCTAATCGATGCGTATTTTTTATATTAGCCAATGTGTAAACTTTCAGCACTTTATTGCTAAGTCTGAAAATATGATCTGCGGAGCGAGCATCTGTGACGTCATGACATTTGTTGTAGAGTGAAAATAATAAAAGAACGCTCAGGAGCAAAGGCTTGTCAAGTCAAAGAATTCGTAACCTCAATATTATTATTTGCTGTCTTTCGCTCTGAAACGGTGTCTCTGCTGTCGCGGTACCACATATTGTAACAACAAAATTAGTTTAATCTTTCGTTAAAACATCCAGAACATAAATAACTAACCTAAACTGTCCTAAACTAACTTTTAGGTTAGAAATAAATGACATTTGGAAGAGCTCTCGCTTTTGAGCGGGAGCGAATATATCTGATCTTCTTGCTCGCTCTGATAATAAAAGATCACGATGCAGAGTGAAGTGAGCGAAGAGAGCTTAATAAAAGACCAGCTGAGAGCAAGAAGTGCACGCCGAGCAGAATATTCAGACTAAGCATATGTAACTCCGTTTTGCGAATATTTGACAAAAAATGTGGACAGACTAGAAAACACATCAGAGTTTATGAATATGATGTAAATCTCGCGAAATAATGAAAGTTAAAAAAGTTTCAACTAAAAATAACCTTCGCCTCCCCAAATGATACGATTGTGCTTGACATGAAAGAAATGCACTCAATCTAATCGATTCGTATTTTTCATATTAGCGAATGTGTAAACTTTCAGCACTTAATGTGACTCTGTTTTGCGAATATGTGGCAAAAAGTGTAGCAAGACGTCATCTTCAAAAGGCACTAGCTCCTTAACGAAGCAATTTTGCATAACATGATTTGGGTCGAATCTGTCTAAAATACGATCTATAATGTCCACTAGAAGTTTGTCGGTCTAATTACGGGACACCCTGTATGTTTTCAAGTGTTTTTGGGAATATTTTGTTATTTAATTGTCTTTCAATAGGTTATAGTACATTACCGAGGTCTAGCCAATCAGATACAGGTGGATCAAGAATGGAAACTAGTAATAGTACAGGATTCCTCACAAACCTAGACAATTTCCCAATTTATAGTGATGTAGCTGCCTTAGAAACTGTAACTGAAGATCATGAAACTTTAGGATTGCCAAAATTACACACGTCAGGTATATTTAAAAAGTTGAAAAGGTTCAAAACTAACTGGGGCTAATATATCTTTGTTTCAGTATTAAAAGACGATTCCATAGACCACTTCAGTGACTACTACATGAAAGATTCATTCGATCACTCATCTTCAGAATCTCAGCTTATAGATTGTAGTTTCAAAGATACAACAAATCTGTCTTATAGGTCTAGTCGCAGTCAAACTCCTCAGCTTTCTCACACTCAGGTTGACGGCAGATTATGCTTGCCAAATTCTTCTCACCATGTCCCAACCAATATAAAGAGAATTAAGAAATACTATGTGATAAAAAGGCTTATTCCAGTTTCGATAATGGTTATCGTATTTGTTATAATCACCGCCATTGTCGTTTGTGAAACTGACCTTGGAAATTTGGGAGGCTTTAAAGACATTCCAGAAATGATCTCACTTAGATATCAGTTCTATGAACCAATTAAAAAGTATTTCAAGAACAAAATGTCTTGAACATTTAGTTTCTTCGAGGATTGTCCTTCTAAATTCATCGTCATTGCTTTCATTAATATCTTCGTTCATTTCATGATTGAGTCTAGTCGATTTGATACCAATAAGTAAAAATATCGCACACTAGTAGATTGATTTTTGTTGTTTTTAATTTTAATATTTTATTTGATAGATTTTTTTCAAACGAATAAGGTGTATTTCATCATGACAAATCTATAAGTGAGATTACTGAACTATGTCAATGAATATAAACATTCCATTTTGTAAAATTTTAGCTTGAAAGTCGTTCTCGAATACTTTGAGATTAGTTTAAAGGATGCGGCAATTTTTTATTATGCAAATTTTGAGCTTTGTACACATGTACAAATTAATGATAGATATAGCAATAATGATGTTTTTTATTTTTGACAAATTACATTTTATTCAGTTTGTTTTATTGATACTTGTTGATTTATGGTAACTGTTGATTTTTATTTAAAGCGTTTTGCAACATGACATCAATGTTGAATGTATAATTGTGAATGATGTTCTTAAATGTATGAGATCTTTTTTAAGTGCTTTATAGATTGCATCTTAATGCACACAATATTGTGATTATTTCATATTTAGTACAAACATTGTCAATAGATTTTTATTATTTATCTGATGAAGAATACATTCTTTGTTATGTAAATGTATAGGAAAATGTCCAAATGACCTTCCACGATTTGCATTTCTTCATTGTCTATGCTTGTATTCGAAAGCATGTCTTCGTCCATTTATGTGAGTTCTTATGAATTTGAAATGGATTCTTCATAATGAAAAATTAAGGAGCAATAATTTATTATAGCTGGAAATTTTTTTCCACTGCTGTTTAGGAATAGTGAAGACAATTATTGCATTTAAGTACTTTTTGGAAATGGGTTAAATGTAATGTGCAATTTTTTGTGCACGTTTGTTCCTTAAGTATAAATTTTTGTCAATAATTCTATTAAATACTTTCCAAAGTATTGTTTCGCCATTTTTCACAAATCCACTCCGTATTTATAAAATATTAGTGCAGTTTAAGGGATCTACCTGCAAAGCGGACATCCATCCGGGTACAAACCTTGCTAAGCCCTGCTCTTTCACCTAAAATATTTTATGTTACACCGATCCTATACATACCGAATATTATGTAATTGTTCACGTTATTTCTTTCCATCTAAATGACAATTAATTACTCGATAAGACGCCTGGTTTCGAAAATAATAGAGAAATTTTTATGAAATTACATATAATACCCTAATCTGTTGAATCAAGTAATTTCCTCGGAAAATTTATCGTAAACTGATAGCTCATAATACATTGTTTTGAATGAACAATGGTAGTAGTTATGACCATTGTTTGAGGAACAATGATATAACATTCACAATGAGTAGATTATGGTATAAGAATTGTATACATTCTTTATACAATTGTGAAGGAAAGATTACTTGTTCGAAAGCTGGTCTGGTACAATGGTATAGACATAAAACTGTAGTAGTGTGTAGTTTATATTCGAACTTTGGGTCATACTTTTGAATATACCTACATACAAAATATCCAGAGTAACTGTTCTTTCAGAGGAACCAGTAGAAAAATCATTTATGAAGCTCTTAATCGACATCTAGTGAATATTCTAGGAAGCAGTGTCGTGCATCTCGTATTTATTATTAATTTCTATTATCTACACGTCTCAATTCCTTGTGAAAAAGATAGATGGAACCAGCTGGTTCAACTTGTGTTGCCGTTCAAACTTTGATGTTTGACATGGTTTTGACAGCGAAAAGAATAGAATATCTATTTTTCCTTTCATGAGAGAGATCTGTATATTGGATACGTGAATTTGGAAGATTAGATTGTGTGGCAATTTTGCTGTAATTTTTATCAGTTCATAATTGCGGTTTGTGCGGAGTGCAATCAGCTCAGCTAGTTTATTGGTTTTATAATTTCGTATTAGCGATTTGCGTACTAATCCCTTATCTGTTTTGATAGTGATGCTGTTCAACTCGTGAAATCCATATATTTATGTTACATGCTACCAGATATTTGAAAATAATAATGCCTTTATTCGGGAAGGAGAAAAAAGCCAAAAAGGATGGCAAAGATTCAGATAAACAGCCATCCATCGAGGATAAATATTATTTAAAGGAACTATTGGGAACGTAAGTCACCTTTTTTCTAGTTCTGTTGACATTATTCTAACCTCTGCCTGATTTTTAGTGGGGCTTTCTCTGTTGTGAGATTAGCTGAAAGCAAAGAAAGGCCTGGTCAAATGTATGCTGTTAAAATCATCGACAAAAAGGCTTTGAAAGGGAAGGAAGATTCTCTAGAAAATGAAATAAAGGTTCTCCGAAGGTAATCCTGCCTGTTGAATATTGTGAAGAATGTATTCTTTCATTTATTTTTTGAGCACGCATAAAATTGTCTGTGTTATTGTTTGCTTTGGATCCAAAGATATTTGCCAGCAAAAGAAAAACATTAATTTTGTTTATACAAGCTTTTAACAATGTGCTAATTTTATTTTATGTTGTGTATTCAATTGTAATGAAAACAGCCATTACCTTGACTAAACACATAAACTTGCAGGTTGACTCATGCCAACATTGTTCAACTTCTCGAAACATTTGAAGATAAATCTAAGGTTTACCTCATTATGGAACTGTAAGATCAATATGCTTTAAAATTTGACATATTATGGATATTTTGATAATGAATTTTAGGGTGACTGGTGGAGAGCTTTTTGATAGAATTGTTGAAAAAGGATCTTACACTGAAAAAGATGCAGCTGATTTGATAAGACAGGTCCTAGAAGCAGTAGATTATATGCATGAACAAGGTGTAGTGCATCGAGATCTGAAGGTATTTATTGGAACCTGTTATTATTGCATAATTTCTAACTTTCTTTTTGTAGCCTGAAAATTTACTTTATTATAACTCTGACGAAAATAGCAAAATAATGATTAGTGATTTTGGATTGTCAAAAATGGAAGACTCTGGAATTATGGCAACTGCATGTGGAACCCCTGGTTATGTAGGTAAGTACCAGAGGTTTTTGTTTGTATACTAATTGGGGGCACTTCCAACAATTTTCTTCAATCTTCTTTTCTCTCTTTTTTAGCACCAGAGGTTCTTGCACAAAAACCTTATGGAAAAGCTGTAGACGTTTGGAGTATAGGAGTTATCTCCTATATATTACTTTGTGGTTATCCACCATTTTACGATGAAAGTGACGCAAATTTGTTTGCACAAATACTTAAGGGTAAGTAGTATGTACCAGTAATGATTTATGTATCCATTCATTGCAGTGAAATCCCTTTATTTCCAAAAAAACTGTTTTTAGATTCAGTGGCGGCTCGTTACTTTGTATATTGTCTGTGCTGAGAGCATTTATATTAAAAAAAAATAAAACATTTCTAATGAGTTTCATTACAGGTGAATTCGAATTTGACCCTCCTTATTGGGATGAAATTAGCGACTCTGCTAAAGATTTCATCCGGAAACTAATGTGTGTTAATGTCGAAAAACGTTTCACTTGCAAAGAGGCACTTGCGCATCCATGGTAGGTTGACAGCTTTAGAACTGAGAAAAAATTGATATTCCGACTTTTTCAGGATTTCCGGCAATGCAGCTAGTAATAAGAACATCCACGGCACCGTATCCGAACAGCTTAAAAAGAATTTCGCCAAATCACGTTGGAAGGTAAATTACAAGAGAAAATAGTACTTTTTATGATATTTACTACACCTTTTTGAGTGAAAACAGCGTTTGTTGCCGTGTTTTTGAGCGCTCGTTCTACTAAATCGTACTTGTCTGTAATTTTTGAATTCCTTATATTTTCACAACAAAATATCTCATTCGAGTGAAGCTTTGTTTCGAGGTTGAAGATTCTTCAAAAGGATCGTATAATCAGAATCATAAAAGCTCCAGCTCAAGGCTTTCCTTGAAAGTTTTTTGCATTAGAGCTGGTAAAAGTATCAGCAAAAACCGTGACATGAGAAGCTTTCACAGAAGTTCTGTTTTTAAATAAATTTTATTCTTAATAATAAGCTAGCATTCGCTATCGGTTCATAATTTGGCTCTGAAGCTTTTTAGCTTCCTTATTCGAGGGCAGTTCAAATATAAACGAGACTTCGATTTTCGGGCACAATAGTGGGGGGATAACATTTCTGATTTTTGTTGTTGTTGGGTAGGTTTGTCAGGAGTAAGAGAAGCACGTCGGATTGCCTCATCGACCCTCTAGGTGTCCACTGTGCAACGTATTGTTCTCTCCACTCCTTACTCGCTTGTTTAGACTTTGGGGTGTAGTGGTGCACCCATGTTTCGTCACAGGTGATAATGTAAGTGAGAAATTGGTCTAATTGTTCCTGAGATCGTGCAAGAAGACGCCCACACACCTGAAATTGCAAGTTCTGGTCAGTTGTGAGAAGGCGAGGAAACCACCTGGTGCAACCCTTACGGTACCCTTCCTCCTCTGTGAGTATGGAGTAGGTGCTCCCATAACTTATCCCGACCTAACTTGCAATTTCAGAAGTGGTACGACGTTTGTCGTCTCTTCAATAAGCTGTCGAACACTACTTATGTTGTTCGCTGCTGTCATGGCTCTCATTTTCAACACAATCACAACCCTCCACGAACTGTTTATGCCATGCAAACACTCTGGCTCGCGACAGTGTCTCTTCTCCGAACATCGGCAGTCAATATCCTCAAGATTTTGGCCATTTTTACGCCTTCTGCGGCGAGAAACTTATTACAACACGTTGCGCAATTGACGGAGGAACCTCTTGCTCAAACATCGTCACAGTGGACACCGAGAGGGTCGATGAGGCTTCCCTTACTCCTGACAAATTTACCCAACAACAAAAAATCAGGAATGTTCTCCCCCCACTGTTGTGCCTGAAAATCGAAAAGTCTCGTTTATATTTGAACTGCCCTCGTATTATGAGAAATATCAGGGATAGCTCTTTTTCTGTTTTTAAAATGGCGTGAGTATAAAATTTTGTGAAAAAATAGGCATAACCAGTTTAACCGTTCATTCACAGCAAGCATATCATGCAACCGCAGTTATTCGTCAGATGCAACGAATGGCTCTCAGCAGCGGAAGTAGTGGGGGTAAAAGTCCCGTACCTGAACGTAACATGACAGTTGGGGACTCTACAGACGGGCCCAATGGTACACAGGATAAATAAACTAATATTCATATGTAAGCTAACAAACTGCTTTAATCTTTCACCAACTATTTAACATTGTTCTTGCAGAGTTTGTACTATTGTTTTTCGACAATATATGCAGGGTGGCCAAACAAAATCAATTGACAGTGATAATACCGACAATTTTCTTACTCGGTTTCGATGGAAGATTTCGACAATAATTGTCTAACTTTCTTTGACGCATCTCTCTATATTACGTCGAATCTCTTGTTAAATGTTTATTTGGAAATGTGATTTTATTTTAGGGGATACTGGGTAGCTCTTTTGAATCTCTTGCACTGTCAGGGTAATTTTTTTGGTAGCCACTCCGTATAAAAATTCATGTTAGCTTTCTTTATCTACAGATATACTTTTATATGCTTAAAAAATAAAACTTAAGGCTTTTCTGGTCATTGGTTGACCTTGGCTCATTTAAAGAAGACTTCCAAGTGAAATGTGATGCAATTTGTAAAGAAAGATATCTTACCATACCTATGCACCATATCTCTGCCCAAATTTAAAATTAGAGAATTTCAATAGATGTTAAATGTGTGAATGTTTCTTCAGTAGCTCTTTTACCTTGAAATTATCCTAGCGATTTAGTGTTAACCCAAAAAGCTGAGGAAAATGCTGATACGTTCAGTACAAAATTTTCATGTTCAGAAATTGATATAAATTAACTCAGGAATTCATGCCAATGAATTTTATGTGATTCTTCTTATACTTTTCCAATAAGTGTTGTTATTCATTGTTTTTTAACTGCTGTAACCAACTAAACAGGCCTTGAATAATATGAGTGGTATGGTCATTCTTTAAATTCACAAATATTTCTTGGTTTTCTAATGTTAGAACATTGAATTGAATTCTGTAAAGTTCTTCCGTTTAGTCTAACGTTCTTGTAGATTTCAATCTATCAGATTTCCTTTCCAAATAGATTGTGTGTAATTAATTTCGATGCAGAGCATGCAGTTCTTGATAACTTCAGTTTTTTGAGTACTGATTTCAGTAATTGGGTGCACATCGCTCAAGTTGACAATGGCCTAAACTAACGTTCCTCAAAAGTAGGTCTGAATTAGGTGAAAAATCTTCTTTATATACAGTCTGTCCAAAGTGGGTGATCTACTCAGGTGATACAAAAAATTGAAGCTCTCTAATTCTGATGTTGATATTTGAAGCATGACTGCATTTCTATATATTTCAAATGTTAATGAAAATGCCATGACTAGTTGCACTCTCTAGTTTATATTTAGCGGTCTTGTTTACAGTCATTTTGGTTTAAATGTAGGTGTTTAGCTTTTTGGCACAAAATATATTGTATATATATTTTTGTAGATAGTTGAAAATAACATTCATCTTCTAGATATTATATTCTATTACTTGCTATAACAGAAATATAATGTAAGTGTCCAATGTATATGGAATCGGGTTCATTGTTCAGGCATATATAAGGTTTTCTGCAATTTTGCATTTAACTCATGCATTCCTTCTTATTTCTTATATTTTACTTAACACTGTAACTAACAATGGAGATCTTTGTACAGAATCATTCCAAACTCCTTAACTTTTTATCAAATTTGAAAATTAACATTGGATCTCAATTGTTAAAGCTGTATAAAATTATTAAATATCAGATTGTTGAAATTTTTAGTTCGTATGAACTTTTATTTTTGTTAAATTTGTAGTGAAGTTTTCTGCAATTTAATCTGAAACGAAGTGAAAAATGCATTCCAATCATTTTAATTATGTGAAAAATGCTTGGGCATGTGTTCCTTAATGAATTCAATACGCTAAGCAATAAATCTTAAACAGAAACAACTCCAGACAGGTAATCGACATATTTGAATTGGCCAACATATTTATCCAAGGAATTGATCTTGAATTTTCACATTTTCTCCATTGCTGAGTAGAATTGAGTAATCTTCAAAAAATGGATAAATCTGTTGAACAATGGAATTGTATGGTCATATTCAAATTAGATTTTCCTTCACCAGTTTGAAAATAATTTAGGCCTACTTCTTGCCTACTGAAGTCATAACAAAAAATCCGTCCTTTGACGTATTGCATAATTTGAATATGATTATACTTAGTAATACTCATATGTGATATTATTTTTCATTTTATATTTTTCCTTAGGCAATCTTAACAACCGCATAAAACACTTAATTCATTATAAGTTCTGTTCAAACAACTTGTACTATAAATTTAATGTTATTACTAGAAATAACTTAATAGTTTCAGCTGAATTAAGTTACATATTTTTTCATAAATGGATGATTGGGTATGAAATCTGCTTTAGTTTTTATTTGAACAGTTTTTGTTTTAGGCGCAGGAAGTTTGTTAGCTAATTATTTCATCCGAAAATCATTTTGATGGATAAACTTTTGTTAAATGTTGTTATATCAGGAATTTGATCCTAGTTGCAGGATTTATGATAAATATAAATGTATCCCAGTGAAACATGCTGAAGCATGATGGACATTATTTTAAAGGTGCTAAATTAGTCAACATACAAGTAGTGGAGGTTTACCTCTAATTGAATTATAGTTTTATATCCCTCGTTTTTCATCGTAGTGCCAAACAATCTCACTTGTGTATTAAAAGAACTGAGGGTTTACTACTGTTGGCACTTTTTTTTGTAGTTAGATACTTTGTAAATAATGATGAAATATTGATGTCTACCCACCTTGCTTTGAATTCTATAAATGCAGATTTCTCCTATTCTTCCTCAAAAAATATTTTCTGACTCGTTCTTTCATATTTCCAAGCTCTAAACCATTTTCTTGAATTTTATGGAATCTGACCTAACCAGTCCAACAGATTCCCTACTCTATATCAAATATAATGAATCTATCATTTGAAGATTTTTGATCTGTCCAATGGAAACAATAATAATCGCTTTATTTTTCCTATTGATATTGACCAGTGATGTTACAAGTAGACCATCTTCTGCTTTATGTGTGATAAAGCATTCCTTTATTGTACAGTAAATCAAATATATACATCGAGTTGAGAACCGCTAAAGTCATTTCAGTGGCTTTATATGCATAACACGATATATCGCAGTGTAGCATTTCTGTAATTTTCAGTTTATGGTTTGTGAAAGCGATCTGATTTTGTTATTAGATTAGTCGCCTAATTATGATTTTAATTAGATTTAAGAGGATTTTAAAGGTGATGTATAACATATGCAGTGTTCAGATACTTTAATTATTGTTAAACATATTTCGTTCAAGATGAATTAATATATTTTTTAATTTTCACATTGTGAAATGGGTTTTAATATAGAAGTTTTAAATTTATTTGTTGCAATAATTTCACCTTATCATTATTTTTCCCCTA
The DNA here is from genome assembly GCA_013421045.1 of Propylea japonica. Taxonomy (NCBI): domain Eukaryota; kingdom Metazoa; phylum Arthropoda; class Insecta; order Coleoptera; family Coccinellidae; genus Propylea; species Propylea japonica. Next base: position 24,246,878 of record CM024248.1, read on the forward strand.
TTCGATAGATCTGGTCCCATTTTTGCGTGTTTATTCGTATGGGAACATAAAGGAATAAATTTTTAGCGCAGGTTCAAGATATGCATAGGAGATATACACTGCTCAACAATTGATAGGGATCACTTACTTGTTCTAATTTATTTCTGAAATATCGCTCCAAGATTATAAATTTAGTCAGATATCAGAGTATTTTCAGTTGATAATATGGTTCACTTGAGAAAAGAATGAAAAAATGGAAAGTTGGAGAGAAAAAAAGACTTTATTAGGAACACTCAAAATTCTGTGTTTGAATAATATAAAAATTTTATGATGAAACCACAAGATGGCTGAAGTTTCGGCTAAGCTAGTACCTAGTTGGTCCCCCACGAGCTCGTCTCACGCATTCTACCCTACGAGGCATACTTTCAATCAAACAATTTATAAAATTTTGGGGCAAATTCGTCAAAATATCCCGTAAAGCGTTAGAAAGGTCCTCCAGGTTATTGATCGGTTTTTCTAAGGTTGACAATTGTCTAGACATCTCAGATCAGACATGTTCGATGAAATTCATGTCTGGATAGCGAGCTGGCCAGTCCATCCTATCAATAGCATGAATTTCTAGCGCTTCATTTACCAGACGACTACGGTGTGGACGGGCATAATCGTCAATTAAAATGAAATTCTCGCCCACGGCAGCCGCAAACGGAACAATTATGGGTTCAATAATCATATCGTGATATCTCTGGCTGGTCATGGTGGTGTTCTGCAGAACAACCAACTCTGTGCGTTGGTTCAAACAAATGCCTCCCCATACACATATAGAACCTCCGCCAAAAGCTGTTGTGGGTACCATAAACTGTTCTGCATACCTCCGACCTCTTTCCCTCCAAGCAAGAATACGTCCATCGGAGTTGACCAAACGAAATCTAGACTCATCCGTAAATAAACATCGGCTCCAATCTTCAAGTGTCCAATTGCGGTGCTCCTCAGCCCATTGCGGTCGATGAACCCGGTGTTTCCTATTCAAACGGGGATGTTGTACCTTCCTACGTGCTCTCAAACCACGAACATGTAGTCGTCGTCTTACAGTCTGGTTCGAAATTAGAACTCCTGTTGCAACTCTCAGTGATCTATTGAGCCGCGACGCCTGATAAGTGGGATTTCTCCTAGCATTGAGGATCAAAAGACGATCTTGGGCAGTTGTTGTACTGCGCTGCCGACCTCCCCCATGAACATAAGCTACTGAGTCGTTTTGGATGAACCTATTCCAAGCCCGACTCACGACACTTTGCGAAACATTCAACCGCCGGGACACTTTTCGCTGGGACAAACCTTCCTGTATCCACCGTATGATTTGGTCCAGTTGCACAGGAGCCAAACGTCTTCTCAGCATTACTGATAAGCTGATATTGTTCTCATTTCTTCAATTATTGTCACCTTATGTGTTTGAACGAGAGAAAAAAACAGATTTAATAACAAATACCACATTGCTTTTCACTCCACCTTTAACAGCCTACAGATAATAATCGATTTTGTGAGGAAGACTTTGATATAATCAACTCAAAACATCTTACTTTTTCCTTAGAGAACATATAATGTACAGATATTCACGAGATAACTTGAAAAAAATACAAATGAAGAGAAGTTCATAAGTGATCCCTAGCAATTGTTGATCAGTGTAAATTCTCAAATGAATAGAAGTTTTTTAATGGTAACAAGTGCCCATAAGCTACCAGGGCTTACTTCAGTTTGATTTGTTTTGGAGGTGGAAATATAGCAATAATCATTCCAAATATACTTTAATTAACTATATTGAACGAATGTTGGAACATTTATAAACTTTAAAAAAGAACAGTATGAAAACGTTTCATAAAACAAACAATAAATAAATGAACTTACTAATTCTTATTGCCTCAGAATGATTTAGTAATAATACAAGTTTCTATTAAATCCTACATTCAAAAATACATGATATCACATGTAAAAACTCGTATATTTACTAAATCCTCTGTAGATCTTTTTTTTAATTTTTTCGTGTTTTTATATAAAACTAATGTCGAAATTTAAAATAAACAAACAAGGAACAACAAATTGAGATATATTAAAATTCGTTAATCATTCCTTGAACATTTCCAAAGCCCAAGACAATCCTGGATTGTTGACTTCTGGTGGAATGACGCGAAATTTTTCATCTGAAAAAGAAAAATTGTTCAGCGCACAATCAATAATTGATTTTCTCTTCAAACTTACCCATGTAGGAATAATTCTGATTAATATAATTCACAGAAGTTCCAGATCTAAACTCCTCATCCCAAATATTATGAACCTCAGTACTCATCAGAACTTGCAGATTATAAAGTTTCTGATGATGCTTATGAAGAATTGAGAGCTCAATGGTACTGTACTCGATCAATCTTGAGATAACTTCATTCGCTTCTGGGCCAAATTGGAAGATTAAACTTATCATTAAGTGTAATTCCCTCATCAACGCAATATCTTCAAACTTGCTTCCTTCGGTAATATCTTGTCTTTGTTTCTCCATTTTACGAATTTGTTTCTGAGTCACTGTCGTACTTGATGATGTGTTTGATCTCGACGATCCACTAGATCTGGAGGATCTATGGGTCCTGCAAAAAAATTGAAACATTTCAAATGAATTTCTCACAAATTTCACCTGGTAATGATCTGAAAATTTTAACCGACCTAATCATCAACAATTCTGAAAATTGATTCAGCAAAACTTACTTGTTTGAAGCAATAATTAGCGTTTCTTGAAATGTGATCTTCAACACGAATACAGAAAATAGGATATGAGGACAAATGGAGAGAAGAGGAGAAGGAACTCACCTGACAGTTGCATTGGATTCTGAGTCGGAATCAGAATCGAAAAAAGGGGGATCTTCACCTGATCTATTAATATTCAAGAAATATTAGTGAATGCAGATGTTAAAAGGTTACTTTGAAAGCCCTTTTTGGATACTTACCCTGATGATATAACAGATTGAATGTCGATGTCAAGGTTGGAGCCCGGCTCCACATTTAGTGTTCCTTCGTTATTACAGTAATATGGGTCCATAAGCATAAGACGAGTATGGGGTTTCGATTGTAAATAAAACTCGTGTTTCTTTTGGTTCCGAAGCTTAGTCAAACGTTCAAGCCGTCTCTTGAACTTCATTGTGGTTTCTTCTACGATTTCTTGCATTCCTTGCAATACTTCGTACATTTTGGGTAGAATAAGTGTGTCTGGAAGAAAAACCTGAATCATACATCTAATTCCACCAGTTAATTCTTCATATTTTACAGAAAAATGCGGAATTTTTGGACTAATGATAAAAACTGGGAAGTATGGCTTCTAAATTATCCACACTAATATTATAAATGCGAAAGTAACTCTGTCTGTCTGTCTGTTACTCTTCACGCCTAAACGGCTGAACGGATGAAAATTGGTATAGTGATAGAGGATAACCTAGAAATGGTCATAGGCTATAAATAATCACGCCATCGTTCTTAGGGGGTAGGCAGTAGGCAGATAACTAAATTGAGTTAGTGATTTTTAGTCGTTTTTGTTGGTACTTTAGCTTTTTCACGTCTAAACAGCTGAACAGATTTTGATGAAATTTAGTAAGGTGAACGGATTTTTATAAGACTTGGTTAATACAAAGATAGGATCCTAGGCACGGACACAGGCTACTTTTTACGGCGGGAAAATACCTCATTCCTGCGGAAATCTAGCGTGATCGTGTCAAGAAGCGCATGACGCCATACCTACTGAAATGATTTTGATGTTTTATTTTTAACTGAGTGTTACTAAGACTTCAAGTTAGTATTTGATCCTTTTTCTAACTTAGAGGGTCGGTAGGCGCCATAATTTAGGGAATTTATGATATTATTTTGATGTGAAGTTGAGGACTGGAACACGATAGTGGGAAATTGTTGCAGGGGGACTTACAGCCGGGAGAAAACAAAAAAACTTAAGCGGACGAAGTCGCGGGTAGAAGCTAGTCTGAAATATTTTGATTTCTTTATTTTCATCAATGAGCTGAACTGAATACTTCCGAGTAAAACTCGGAATCACGTGAATCTTATGGTTATTGTCCATGTGAAAGTTTTATTGGTCGAATTATTGAAAAATTTCAAGAGATCGGTTCGGTGGAAGACCAAAAAAGTGAAAGTCGTTCACAAGAAAATATTGATTTGTTTTGGGAAAGTGTTGCTGAAGACCCTGAAATGTATATTAAATGAGTTTCACAACAAGTTGGCTCCCAATGTTTGAAGAACACAGAAACTAAAGCCATTAGATAATTTGCTGAACGAATAACCACTAGAAACGGTGAAGTCAATTGGCTACTATGTGTTTTATTTATTCCTGAAAAAACGCGCAATTTGAAACACCCTTGAGCATAAACTTTATGGCATAGGTAATAAAATTTATATTTGTAACTTACCAATCAATTTCACAAGAGCGTGTGCCTTTGCAACTCTCAGAGCTTCTGTGAATACTTTGCCATTCGTCAAAACTTTGACAGCTGTTTCATAATCTTCAAGTTGTGTTTCATGGATCATTGCAGCGTCCTCAAATCTTTGTGCAGCCACCAATTTCTCAGCAAGGTCGATGTACAATTGTTTTTTAGCATCCTGTGTTAGGCTAGTTGCAGACATGTACTCAATACATTTCTTATGATCAAGCGCTAACTTGAATTGTTCGACAGCCTCGTCGAAAAGGCAATATTTAATCAGAATCATTGCTGCTTCATTATGATGCTTTTTCCCGATTAGCTTGTCAGCATAAAGCAGGGCAATATCTTCCATAAATTCAAGGTCTTTCACCTTTATTGCTTCTAGATAAGCTTTCTTGGCCACGTTATGTTCCTTGATGAATTTTAAAATTTCTTCTTTATCCCTGTTTTCGTCGTTGATCATGAATGCTACAGCCATTTCCCAATTCTTATACCGCACATTTATAGCGATTCTTACTTCCATAGTATCCAACTTTTTCAACTCCTCCAATATCGGTGAAACTTCTTGAGGATTGATTTGGCACAGTCTAGCCACGTATTCAGCTAAACTTATGTTGTAAGTGAGAAGGGCTGCTTTGAACAAATCCATAGGTTCAACATGCATTTTCATTTGTTTCAAGACTTGTTCAGCTTTACGCCGTTCCTTTTCTTTAGGAGAATTTGTCAGGATTGACAAATAAGTCAGAGCTTTCTTTACGTTGCTTTGATCCATGCATACCTTGATTACCGTTGATAGGTATTCCACAAATTTTCCTGAGTCATCTAGATATTCACTGAGTTTAGTTAAAAAGTCTTGTCTTTTGGTGGACGATGTGTATGGTAATAGATCGATAGTATTTTTATAAACTGTTGTTAGGCAATTTTCATCGCTTATTTCTGCCACGATTGCATTCAGTGTATGCTGCGAATTGCTTTCTGAAACCACCTGAGGAAGATTTGCATAAAATCTATCCGGATTTAAATCAATAAGTAAATTCCAGTTGGTTCTTGAAAGTCTCATGAATCTAATAGCTGCACCCCACTCTCCTTTAGACAACATATCTTCGATAAATCTCACTTGCATAGGACGGCATCCGATTATCTCCAGGTTTCCACGAGGTGTGTGAAGTATTACTTGTGATGTATCACTCAGCATACACATCAAATAAGCCACTTCATTTAACGGTCTGCTGTGAAACAATGACAGACCTTCCATTGGTAACATATCTAAAGTCTGACCATTTAATTTCAATGTATACAGATGGGTAGTGTTTGTAAGCAATAAGAAGTCTTTGTAAAGTATTATCGAAGTTACACCACTGCAAACGTGATGGTCATCTAGATAAAGATCTTGTTCCGGGGTTAACACAAAGTAAACTATTTCAGATTCAGATTTGAAAGGTAGCACTTCCAAAGCGTAGTTCATGTTCACTGAAACGACAGGAGTTTCTGTAACTCTATGTGTTGTTCTATATTTGGCATCGTGTTTGACCACCATATTGTCCACAGCATAAATATGTTCGACAGCATGTTGTGTAGCATCAAACTTTTGTACTTCTACTAACTTCTCCGTTTCAATACAAAACTCGCAAAGAGACGCATAGCAGTCTGATGGAAAATCGACTAGAAAATGGGGATTCTCTCCTTTCCAGAATAAATGATTTACTCTCAGTGGAAACGTATCTTTCTTCACTGAGTATTGTTTGAGAAGGACCAATTCAATTCCGTTGATTTTGTAACAATATATATCACTCGAAGAATCGACAACAGCAAGGAAATCATCTGAAGGATGGAAAGCCATCATATTTATGGGATTAGCGACACTGTACTGGGAAGTACAAGTGGGTGATGGATCAACAGACTCTGAAAACCCATGGACGAGTATTGTTTTACCATTTACAGCAGCAGTCATGTTATGTCTGGAATCAGTATCAAATCCAAACCGATATTTATATCGTGTGACCAAGGTTTTTGTGACCGTTTGAAGTTCAAGGCACATAGGATCTGTTTGCATCCAATTGAATGTGATAAGTCGATTATTTTTGTGGAACTTAAAATGCTGTTTGAGATACCATTTCTTGTTACAGGTTATGTAAAAGCTTAAATGTTGTATTCCTGCGTCATCCTCCTGAGCAACAGCAAGGGTTTTTCCACAGGGACTCCAACTTAAGCGCGTGATTGGATACTGTAAAATTATAATTTATAAAGTCCAACTAGGTTCAAAGCTTCAAGAAACATAACAAATTCATATGCATAAAACGAAAGAAGTAATTGATTGCAATCTGTTATTCCGTTATTCGAATATAAGATATGTACAGTTTGCTTTCTACTAAAAAAATGTGAAAAAACTTACAAATATATCCACTAGAGGGAAATCTAACTGGTAGAGTCCATTCTTTTCAAAGAGGGCAACACAATTTTTATTGTCTTTGTACATAGCAGCGGCAATCATATAGCCCTCAAGTTTCCAGGCAATTGGTCCATACAACTTTCCTATTTCGGATGATAATTCTGAAGTACTTGTTGGCACACATTCATAATTGAATGCCTTGAAAATTCTCAAACCATCTTTCATGAAGGAAACCACAAATTCATCAGCATTGTGCCTCCATGAAATAACAGGTACTCCATTATCTGTAGGTTCCTGATGCGGTCCTTCAAAATTTTTGTTATGTCAATGTAATTCACGATCTGAATTTCTAGCTGAGAAACATCAATTCAATACATACCTGTACCATTTCCGCTCTCGGGTGACACTTTTGTAGGGCCTTGAAATTGGGACGATTCAGAGCCCCAGCCAACAGACTGTCGTTGTGGAACTAGTGCAAAAATGTCCCCTTTACTATGCTCTAAAAGGTCGCACTGCTCATTTAGAAAATAGGTTCTTAATTGCCCGTTTTCAAATAAAACAGCCACATATTCACAGGAATGATTCCATGCAGTTTGTTGAATAACATCTAATTCTTTCTCAAACACCTCCTTGGTATCACAGTCTACAATTAATATACTTCGCTTCGTAGAAATTGATATTTTATTTTGAAAGGCCAAGTATTCGGCATGAATCACATCCTGGATGTCAGACACGATAATGCATTCTTCTGCCTTTGACAAGTCGACATGAACGAGGCAATCTTTACGAAGATAGAATACTTCCTCTTTGCCTTCTATTGATACATGAATTATTTCACCCTTAATATCATGAACAGGTAGAAACCTTATTCTCAGCTGCTTCAGATTATTCATTTTGGTCAAATGATTTATTCTGGAAAAAACAACATAATAACATAGGTAACATTCTAGGAATCATTTCACTTACAGTTATTGATTAGTAGTATAAAAAGATTATTAAGAAAAAGAATTACTAGGTTTGATATGAAGAATTCTAAATTTCTTCCAATATTTTGATTTCCATTTCTCATCATATAGGTTAGGTTAACGCAAGCATGTTTTTTTTTAGAACGCATGCGTAAAAATTGACATAAATTTGAATTATTCTATGGATAAAATAATAATTAAACAAAATTTTCGATTATTTATATGAAATAAATCAGAAAAACATTTTGCCTGTGAAATGGTTCATGAAAATAAATGGCGGACAAGGAGAATAGATGCTAAGCGTTGCTGGATATATTATTATCCTTCGATTAAAGCAACAAGGTGTTCAATAAGTATAAATATTACTTATTTATTTATATTCTTGATAAGTTATGTTCTGACTTCAAGAATTCTAAAAAGAATAAAAAAAAGAGCTCAATTCAAGTGAATAGTGAGCGTCACCACGTGACTCCTCCAAAATTGGAAATTATACAGAAAAAAATAATCTTTACATGATTGCTCGATAATCTATCTTAAGCGGAAATTTCAGTATGTCCAAAATAATAAATCATAAGTAATTGAACAAAACTCACCCAAAATTTCAGCGGAATCCAATGTTTTCTACATGCGAAGCAAACACTTCTTAGCAATTAAAAAGCCGGGAAAACAAAATACGTAGAGATGTGCACTTTCGGGTAGGAACGAAATCAGTGATCTATGAACTTCAATTGAAAATTCGAAAAGTATTCGGAAAAGTGGAAAGGTGGAAAAAATACTTTTAGATGAAAATTCAGGGTGAAAATAATCAACGACAATTTGAAATTTCAGCGCATGCGAAGTAGAACGCTGAAATATTCCATTTTGTTCTGGCCATTATGAGAAACGAATGGAAAGAATCTTCTATGGATTGCTTTTAACGTTTTTGTATCTTATCTATGGTTTCTAGGGGCGTTCGGCATCGACATCGGACGTGTCGGATCGATCAAACCGTTCGTTATTACATCCGGATTGAGGGGAAACAAATCTGTACAGTTCGTCATAAAAATCTGAGCAATCGGACGTCGATCTTTCGCTCGGTCTATTTCGACGGAGCAAGCGATTTTATCCATAGAGTTTTGTTTTTTTATATATTTTTTTGTTTTATGTTGAGTTTCCTGATCCGACAAACGATAGATTGAAAATTCTAACAGTTTTATTCTTCTTTTTCATTATTCATTGAAAACTCAATTAATTCATTAAAATTTTTCAATACCTATAGCTATCGTAGTTATAAATGGGCAGGAGGAAATATTGCTTTCCCGTTTCTTTTTCGTGTAATTAATCAATAATTGATCAGGATCTTGGTACAACTATCGCCGTATTGAACGACCAGAAGGGATATATTGCATTACTCGTTTCTTTTGCATTCAGTGCCTTTGCACTTAATTATTTGATTGGGATTTTATGGAAGAGCTACTAAAAGGGTGAAAGTATCGTTAAAAGATGAGCATATTTCCAAAATAGTGTAGTTTGAATCTCATTATAATCTATAAAAGTAGACAGAGCAGTATGTTCTGTGGCAGATGCTCTGTACCGTTCGTTTATTCCCAGATATTTCAGATTTATCTGTACGATCTGTGGTCACGTGACAAAAAAATCCGTCCGCTCGCGGAGGTCAATGCCGAACGCCCCTTCTGTTAAAATATAAATAAAAAATAAAATATGTGCATTTTGAGGAGATTTTTCCAATTTTTTCCTGATAATATCGGTATGTACTGTTAGTAATTCAGCAGAAAATATCTTGTCCTATTGTTAAAATAAAAATAAGATAGGTATCGTGATACAGGCAATGATCATACGATTTTTTGAATTTACAATGATCATTTCTATAAGGAATGAGAAACTATGTAGACAACTATACTCAAAAATACCATGATTTATTTCTTAAATAAACAAACATCACAAAAATATTACAACCAATATGAATAGCATTCGAACGTTCTTTAAAAATTATTGTAGATCAGTGGCTTCTTCACCGGTACGAGTAAAATTTTTCATTTCTTACAGAAGCATGTCTATGTCGGAAATTAGGAATTAATTTTGCAGCTTGAGGCTTCACAACTTTTGTCATAGCTGGTGCTTTTCAGAGACCTTCGGTTCGTGAAGTATCCCTCAAAAATGATATTTCTTGATTCCTTTTGATAAATGAAGAATATAAATGGCTTATCTGCAGATACTGTTAGAGATGTGTCGCCCATTAGAGGAATTACCACAGCAGATGTAGCAGCAGCTGCCTTAGTTCCTTCTTCATCCACCTCAATCTTGGCTTTGTGGACTATATTTCCTATTCTTATGTTTGAGTTTACTATACCAGTCAAGTTGGCATTAGGTCCAAAGATTTCTCGGATTTTTAGCTACAACATTCAAGTATATTTTATTCATGCGTATAAGAAAATTAATGAACTCACCAATCTCAAATATTCGATCAAACTGAGTTCCGTTTCTATCTCGAATTTCGGCATTTCCAAAATAACCTCTGTTGGTTTCAGGGAGTCTATAATGTTTTCGAAGTTAGCATGTTGCATATCCCTTGATAGGATGGCAATATTTGTTCCTGTCGATGGTATTAAAAGAAGCATTGAATATTTGTCATCCTGGAAGATAAACTATAGTGAAAGGTGAAAATTGATATTATTTTATTACCTCATAAGGTATTTCTATGGCATGGGCACCTAAACTGGACACTAAGTGTAATTCAAGGTATCGGCTTTTTGCATCATCGGTACCATTTTGCAACCGTCATTTTCAGTTTTGAAACATTTCAATGAAGTTCCTTAGGATTGAAGGAGACTTTCCATTTTCCCTTGAAGTACAAGGCGTTGGCTATCACTAATGTCGAATCTTCGAATAAGTTATCTGGAAACATTCTTATCAGTACAATGCTTAATATTTCGATGGTAATGTTGAATTTGCGATTGTAAGGTCTGAATGTCTATTAAAAAATGGGTTTTTTGATATTATCTACCTTCGATAATAGTTTGAATAGTTCCTTGTGTTGCGTTGTTCACCCATTTATTTATTTCATCAATAGCTTTTGATGGATTTGAGAAATTGACTGGTTTAATGATGGCATTATAATATTCAGCTACTTTCTTCTGGTAATCAGTCACAATATTCAGTCTATCTGATATAAAAACAGCATTTGCTGTGGTGAGTGTATTACTTGCAGTTTTTTCCTGAAAATAACTTCTATAACAAACATCGAATACTCATATTTAAATATATAATATTTGAATTTGAACCTTACATTGAGATCTTTCAGTAGCTGTTGAAGTTGTTTCCTTATTGCCACATCATCGATATTATCGATTCGTAGAGCATTTCCAATTTCTTGTGCGCACTTTCCTTTGGCACCCTCAAGTATCATGGAAAGGGTTGTCTTTATGCTTGCAGGTGAAGCGAAAACATTTTGATTTAGTTCACTGAATTCCTAAACAAAAGACGTATTAATAAAAAATTGTGTTTTATTCAACTGGACTTACATGCAATAATTCTAAGTCGAAGTAGTTGAATCTTGTTATTAGAGCATTTGACTGAGAATCTAACGGCTCTAAATTGAGCACTTCTCCTTGTGACGTTGGTATAGAATACAAAACTGAAACAAAAAAATGAAATTTAAGAAAGCCCTGAGCAGGTGCTTTTGAGCGCTCGTTCATTGGGTGGGCAATGAGGCTATTACCTCAAAATTTTGTAGAGGACTTGAGATTGATACTAAATACAGGGTGTAACTAAATAAGTGTAAAATATTTAAGGAGGTGATTCCTCATCGAAAAAAAGATAGGATCTTTCATATAAAGAAATTTCATTGGAACATCCCTTGTTAAGATACAGCCCCTCAAAGGGAGTACATAAAATTTGTGTAACAATTTTTTTCACAAGCAGCAAAAAAGTTACAACATTGAAATTAACCTGACGTTTCCTACTAGCAAAAAGACACTTATCCAGTTATTTATTGGTTCACCCCATGGTTATAAGGGTGGGAAACGCAACCCCTAAAGTTTATTTCCAATGTAACTTTTTGTCTTATTATTTGTTTACCATTTAAAAATTTATTTCCGATAGCCTGTTTCATTCTAAACAAAAAATGTCTTTTGAGTTTTTTGCCCAAAATAAACCAGTTCGCAGTAAAAAATTATTTTACGAACAACTACAGAGATAGATCGTCATAAACTGACAGCGTTATACCAATTTATTTGTCACTATCGGTAAAAGTGTCTTACTAGATAGATTAGTTTCGCATTCATGACGATCTATCTCTGTAGTTGTACGTAAAATAATTTTTTACTGCGAACTGGTTTATTTTGGGCAAAAAACTCAAGAGACATTTTTTGTTTAGAATGAAACAGGCTATCGGAAATAAATTTTCAAATGGTAAACAAATAATAGGACAAAAAGTTACATTGGAAATAAACTTTAGGGGTTGCGTTTCCCACCCTTACAACCATGGGGTAAAAAAATAAATAACTGGATAAGTGTCTTTTTGCTAGTAGGAACGTCAGGTTAATTTCAATATTGTAACTTTTTTGCTGCTTGTGAAAAAAATTGTTATACACATTTTTTGTACTCCCTTTGAGGGGCTGTATCTTAACAAGGGATGCTCCAATGAAGTTTCTTTATATGAAAGATCCTATCTTTTTTTCGATGAGGAATCACCTCCTTAAATATTTTACACTTATTTAGTTACACCCTGTATTTTCTGACATTTTGGCAAAACGATAAAGCACTCGTTTGAGTAGAATTAGCGCTCAAAAACGGCACGAACAATTCTACTTTTAGCCACATCGTTGAATAGGTAATGAAATTACACTTCCATTCCATGTATCACAACCCATATATGGGTTATGAGCGAAAATGGTATCCAATTCAAAAAAGATTAGGATAAATTGCTTTTAAAATAAAAAAATGTACGGGTTCGAGAATTTGCTCAATAAATTTTCATACAAGTATTATTGACGAGCTAAGTTACTTTTTTCGCACGCTGTATAATCAATAATTCAGTACTCATTATTCAATGAAGGCATTTTGAAATATCTGAATACGCACTGGAATTTCTGGCATCTTTGTACTATCAAATTGGAGAGTATTGTTTTAATTTTCCACAAAGTAAGAAATAATTTTCTTTGAGGCGCTAATATAACGTTTATCTCCAGTGTATACAAAAATATAATTCATTGAGGAATATTTGAATTAATATTTATAAACTTGTTAGTTACCTACGCGAGTACGTATAATTAATTAGGAATACAAATACACGAAAAAAATTTGAATCTTCACATATTAACAACATCAATAATTATATGAATGATTAGTATTTTTCTCGCTTATTATTCTATTTTCAAGGTCATTCCTGCCAGGTTTCTCATAAATTTGTTTATGATGAACTCGCATAAGAGAAGTTTATGATCGAATTTGAATAACATATCAAAATTATGAAGATTAAAACGTTGAATAATCATCGAGAAATGTTTTTCTCTTCTCAAATTCAGAAATCCTGTAATTTTTGATTATCTTCCTACTTGAAAATCTTATTTTTTCTTATATAACATGGAAATTAATAAAGGTTAAAAGGTTATCGGTAAAACTGTTATTACTCAATGTTTACATTGGAGTCATCATTAATAATAAATGCTAAGTAGGTAGATATTCCTATTAGATACTAAACAAAATATATAAATATAAGCGAACATTTGACATTTTCGTTGATTCTATTTCGAGCTGAAATATTTTTTTGATGAAACTGAGTGAATTCGCGCCAAAAATTATTGAGTATTATTGAGCCTAGAGGTTTGAAGAAATCGCACAGTCATTAACAATTGAAAACATAGACATTACCTGAAAGTAGACACACAAGTAACACCTGTGTCATTTTAAACCGGTTACAAATTCGGAACTATAACAATGTAGTCGTCTTGTTTGGGAGTTAAGTCAAACTTGCAAGCTGGTCAGGTTGAAGAAGGAACTAGCTTGCAGGAAAACGTTTTGCCACTATATTATGACGACCTTGTGTTCTTCGCCGGAATGAAATTATCGTTATGGTGCGGTATTTCCATAGCGGCTAGCCGCAGCCATCTAGACTGGGATACCGAAAAAACTGCTTCTTCGAGGTCAACTCGAAGAACCTCTGGGAAAATCGAGAAAACCTCTGACTTGGGGTCAGGAGGGCGCGTTAAGCTGCTCTAGAGGGCGTCGACCCATCCTGGAGCTGCTTCTTTGCATTTTTGATTTTTTACGAATTTTCTACAGTTCTACTATTCTTAAGAAATTTGGCATAGTCCTTCATGATTCATCCATGATTGATCTTGTATTCTTGTGAGTTTTCAATATACAGCGTGGTAAAAACGTAACGTTGCTCGTCAATAATTCGTCGATTTTTAATTTCAAAAGCAGTTTGTCCTATGCTTTTTTGAATTTGAATGAGTACTGAACGATATATAACGTTTCTGGTAACATATTCGTCAGCAGTCTACAAGAATCTCATTTAACACTTGAAACTTTTGTTTATGGCCGGCCTGGTTAATTTATAAGACTGAATCGAATTGAATTTTGGCCATTTTTTTCCAAAATTCCACACAAAGCTGATAATTTAATATATAAATCACTACCGACCTGCCCCGGCTTCGCACGGTAATTCGATACAAGTAAAACTGTTAAATAAAGACAGTTGCATCAAAATTTTATCATAAATTCCCTAAATTATGGCGCCTACCGACCCTCTAAGTTAGAAAAGTTATCAAATATTGACTTGAAGTCTTAGTAACACTCAGTTAAAAAAAAACATCATAATCATTTCAGTAGCTATGGCGTCATGCGCTTCTTGACACGATCACGCTAGATTTCCGCGGGAATGAGGTATTTTCCCGCCGTGAAAAGTAGCCTTTGTCCGTGCCTCGGATCCTATCTTTATATTAACCAAGTCTTATAAAAATCCGTTCAGACATTAAGGCGTGAATGAGGTAAAATTTTAAAACAAACGATTAAAAATCACTAACTTAATTAGTTTTCTGCCTACTGCCTACGCCTTAAGTACGATAGCATGAATATTAATAGCCCATATCCTTTTCTAGGTTACTATCTATCACCTAACTAAATTTCATCAAAATCCGTTCAGCCGTTCAGGCATGATAGAGCAAAACTCCCAGCAAAAACCATAAAAAAATCACTAACTCAATTCAGTTTTCTGCCTACTGCCTACCCCCTAAGAACGACGGCGTGATTATTTATAGCCTATGACCATTTCTAGGTAATCATCTATCACCATACCAATTTCATCAAAATCCGTTCAGCCGTTTAGGCGTGAAAGAGTAACAGACAGACAGACAGAGTTACTTTCGCATTTATAATATTAGTGTGGATGAAATTGTTTGTTGATTTTACTTTTGCACTTCTTGACCAAATGTATCATTTCCTAATAAAAAAACGACACAGCACTCGTTTAAGTAGAACGAGTGCTAGAAAACGAACTTTTTGAGAGTATGCTTCATTTCTGCACAGGAGACCTTAAATTGGCCACTAAGATCGTGATATATGCCCCCTTTAGTCTTTACCTTATAGGGGTTCCTGAAGTCACAGGTTTATTCCAATGACCCACAAACAACAGAAATCAAAGAGCGTAACATAAGTCAGATTATCGCTCAAATTGACTAGGATGTATGCAGAAGAGTCATCACAAATTGTATCATAAATATTAAGGTCTCTTTAGTTCGGATTCCTGGCGACTCAGGAATCAAAGGAAACGCAGAGGCTAACACACTACCCACAAAGGAAGCACAAACGTCACTTACTGGCCCAGAACCTTTCTATGGTATAGGCAAATGCATCTATAAGAAAAAGTTTTCGGAAAAGAGAGAAACTGAAAAGGAAGCACTCTGTTGAAATCTTCTGGGAATGGATCATTCCAAAAACTTTAGAGCTGCAAAATATCAACAAAGTACTGTGTGGTCAACTAAGGCATTATTCCGATATAAAAGCGCTTTTAAATTGTTTTGAATAGGAATTGAGAAGTGGGGTTGGTCTTGAAAGAAGGAGCTCAATTTTTTTTTCTCCGGTGAAGCCCATTTCCATCTCAAAGGCTATGTAAACCAACAAAATTACCGGTATTGGTCTTCAGAAAACCCCAAAGAGAAACATGAAACTCAATTGCATATAGTCTGAAGGTCACAGTTTGGTGTGCAATGCACGCACAAGGCATTATTATTCCGAAGACGGGCGCGACCGAGCAGAAACAGTGAATTCTGATCGTTATGTGGACATGTTGTACAATTATTTTGAACCGGCCCCTCAAGACTTTGATGTATACAATCAGGACACTTGGTTTCAACACTTATCACACTTCAAATCGGTCTCTACCTGTTATCAGGCACTTTCATGTAAAAAATTGATTTCTCGGCGTGGAAACCTTCCATTGCCCCCCAGAAGCCAGGACTTGACACCTTGCGACTTTTACTTATGGGGATACCTCAAAAGTGTACTCTACCACAACAATCCCCGCACTCTAATTGCGTTGATGGAAAATATCCGCCAGCAAATTCGAGCCATCGGTCCAGAAACTTTGCGACGTGTTTTTCTGAATTTGGGGGTTCGACTCCAAGAGTGCCAGCAGAAAAACGACATGTGGACAGCGTAATTTTCAAGAAATGAATTCCTAAAGAGCTGAGCATTATTTGAAGAAAAAAATCAAAATTGACTTGATAGTTTTTGTTTTATTTCTTTTTTGAATCGGAATTCCTTAGTTGATCACCCAGTATGCGGATCTCAGTGAGAAAACTGACCACTGTAGATTCTGTGGGGAAGAATTTTGGTAAATTTCGATTTATAACCAAACTTTGTTGCGTTTCATGTGTCCCGAGGCATACTGAAATAACAAATATCTTCTCAATAGGTCGCTGATTACATTTGTCCAATTGGAAATCTTAAATAAAATGATTTTCATACAACAAAATAATTTATTAGTTATATACTCTTTATACAAACTATATCTCTATTCTCAAAGTCAACATTCAAATATATAAATTCGTCGGAAAACGTAAAAAAATAATCATGGTACGGTAGTTGATAGTAAGAAGCCTCTTCCAGTGAAGGTTACTTTTGTTTGTGGTTTTTGAAAGGTGCCATCACCACCCGATAACGGAGTTACTTTACTGTTTTCCTCACCTTTTTTTGGTGGTGTCCCATCTCCGAGCATGCCTCCTCTACTGGTGATGCTGTCTAAGTGCAGAGGATTTTCCACTTTTCCGGCGAAAAGGATTGTGCCTCTCGATTGCTCCTCAATAAAGAACATAAAAGGATGGGTTGCATTGAATTGATTGTCTACTTCTCCGAATTTATTCACGACTTGGACATCTGCAAAGAAAGATCAATGTAAGTTTTTCATTTCTAGAAAACAGGAAAAATTTCAGGTGTTTTCTAATGTATTCCTTTTCCCATTCTTCCTTCTCCCATAGCATAGGATGGGAATTGCATCTATTTATTAATTCAATATTCCTATTCATATCTTAAACCCATCTTTTAAATTTTAAGTTTTGAAAGTTGTTTTTTCTGGAATCTACAGTGTTCAATCTACAGGGTTGGGATAAAGTTCGGCACCAAATTAATATCTTTAAAACGAAACGGGCGATATTTTTGAAATTTGGCAGCTGAGTGTAATGGACCACAATGCATCTGATGAGCATATTTTCACTAATGAGTTACTTCCGGTTTAACCGGAAATGACCAAAATTTTTTTTATTTAAATGGGACACCCTGTATATTTCTGCAGATTCTGATAGTGCACCTCGTTTCGGATCTGTCCATATCGGGTTCCATGTAAAAATTCTCTGTAAATGTCTTTTTGTACGTTTGAGAAAATATCCATTCAAATAAATAAATCGTTGTTATTTGTATCAATAGTGAGAAATAAAACGAAATACTTAGTAGTAGATAACTCTTTCTGCTTTTCATGACGTATTTTTTATTAAAATCTATAAAAGGAAGAAATAACTTTACTAGTAGAAAAAATTTATTAAAAATAATTAAAAAAAAATCTTTTTAATTGTTCGAAGTACTTGCCGTTCACCTCCTGACAATATGCCAGTCTATTAACAAATTCTTGAGTATTTTTTCTCGAGACTTCTCTATGTATTAATGCACATTCATCAAGAATCCGTTGTCTCAATTCTTCTTTTTACAGATAATTTTTACATGAAACCTGGTATGGACAGATCCGAAACAAAGTGCTCTTTCAGAATCTGCAGAAATATACAGGGTGTCCCATTTAAATAAAAAAAAATTGGTCATTTCCGGTTAAACCGGAAGTATCTCATTAATGAAAATACGCTCATCAAATGCATTGAGGTCCATTATACTCAGCTGCCAAATTTCAAAATTATCGTCCGTTCCGTTTTAAAGATATTAATTTGGTGCCGAACTTTATCCCAACCCTGTATATAGATTGCGCATAGGTTTGTCTATCAATTTGCAGAATAATTCACTGAACCGAATGAAGTGGCCCAAAGTAAAGGGTTTTCCAATATTAATAGGTGTTATTTTGATATTCAAAGAAAAATGCCATTTTTCAATGATCGGTGTTTATTTCATTATGAAGAAAAAGCAATGCCGTTAATAGTGGAAAATAACATCAAGTAAATGACCACCACGACCACTCTTACAGTACCATATTTTAATGAAATTTTCCATAACCAAATCGCAAAGTGGCTGCCCTATGTCCTCGATAGCCTCACGAATTCCATCTTTGAGGTCTTGAATCGACGCTGGGCTATTGGCGTAGACCTTCTCTTTCACGTGGCCCCAAAGGAAGAAGTCGCAAGGTGTTAAATCACAAGATCTCGGTGGCCAATTGTGATCACCTCTTCGAGAGATGACACGGTCCGCATTTCAACTACCCGATCAGCAAAGACACGACGTTGTTGATGATCGGCCGGTTTGAGTTCTTGTATTATCTGAACTTTATAAGCCTTAAAACCCAAATCTTTATGCAAAATACGGTATAATGACGTTTGTGGAATGCCCAATTCCAAAGAACGACGAGGAATGAACAAACCTGAGTTTTCTTCAACACTTTCGGCTACAAACGTGACATCTACCGAAATAGCAGGCTATTCAAAATAACACCTCTTATCAGAAAACCCTTTATATTTTCAAAGCTCCTGAGAAACTAGAGTTTCAAACATATAGGGAGAAAAATCAGTGGTGTCATCACTGAAGTTAAAATATTTGAGTATAATTTACCTGTCGCTGAATAAGCTGCAGTGCCTTCCTCATCAAACTGTAAGCCAGATTTTTGTATAATGTCGGAAACATAAAGCATCTTCAAATTCTTGTTATCTTCTTTTGCAATCCATGGAAAAGAGGCTGTATTTTGGAACATATTTCTCAGACCGAACTGAAATAGGAAAATTCAATATAAACCTGTATTATTTGTATCAGAATATTGATGTTACCTCTTGTAAAAGTCTTGTCAGTTTTACTTTGAAATCGAACTTGAATTTCGGCAAAGTTACGTCAACTGGCACGTAGTCCATGTAGTAAAGGCTCTGTTTTAAGTTATCCATGTTTATTTTTTTGAGAAGACTGGTTAATCCTCCTTTTGAGTTTGGTAGCACAATGAACATAGCGTATTTACTTCCCTGGAACAGTAAAAAATCGTTCTTATCTAGTGCATCAAACTTTATAAAAATCAGGAAAGAAGAAAAAACGTTTGCACTTGAAATAATGAATTTCCTGTTTCCCCCAGAAAAAACTTTGAGACAGCGGGATCCAAAAGATATCTGAATCTTGGTAAGAAGCAATTACACCTCCTGACTGGCTTTCTCACAGGACACTGTCGCCTCAGGAAACACCTGTTAAGGATGGGATTATCGGACACTGACGAGTGTGGGTTCTGTGGGGAGGAGAAAGAAACCCCCATTCACCTAGTCACGGAATGATTTGCCATTGCGAGCCTAAGGAGAGAATGCCTTGGGTGAGAAACTTGTAAGATTGAGGAACTATAGCCTCGTTGAAACCTTCACAGATATTAGATTTCATTAGATCTCTGGAACTGGAAGGCAGCTGTGAAGAATTTGGCCAGAACAGCTCTGTATAGGGGCACAATAGACCTTAAGGTCGCAGTGAACTGTAACCCCCTTTTAAACTAAACCAAAAAAACCCCAGAGATGTTGCGCTTTCTACTTCAGACTCAATGAGTTTCAGGCGTCTTTGGCAAAGCCTTCATTGAACAAGCCTTTCTGAAGAGTGCTTCCATTGAGGTATTATTATTATTAGGAATGGGATCGTTATGGCTAGCTTAGCCTTCCGGGAACTGCGATCATTTAGAGCTTTTGTTCCCTACCCTACTCATTCATGCCTCCTCAGGAACCTTGACCGTTATCTCTTTGGTGTCCAGGATCCTTATGAAATGTTCTTATGCCAGATAGCTCTTAACGTTTGCATACCATGTGTTCAGGTGTTTCTTCTTCTGATACACAGAGCCTGCAAATGTCTTTCCCATACGGTACACATAAGATTTGTACAACAGTGCTTAGTCAGAAGTCCCACCATCACCCGAAGCTCAGCTTGTGACAGCTTCAGGAGCTTTCTGTTATAGGTATGTTGGTGAAATCATAACGAATTTTTTGAACTGAGTAAGTCCAGGGGTAGTCACTTCTCTCTCACTCGACGAGCTGGACCAAGAAAGTCCTCTCACTCAGCAAATTGGAACTGAGGAAACTGACGGGCGCTCTCACTGGACATTGTCCCGTGAGGTATCACTTAAAAAACATGGGAAAGGCGCCCGATAGTACATGTCGCTTCTGTCAAGAAGCCACGGAGACAGCCAGACACCTGCTATGTGAGTGTGAAGCTGTTCACCAGAAACGGTTACGGCATCTTGGCTCCAGGTTTCTAAAGCCTGAACAAGTAATGGATGTGGCCCCCAGAAAGTTGGTGAAGTTTATTGATACTTTGCTGCCTGACTGATAAACAGCGCTTGGATGCACAATAGATCTTAAGGTCAAGGTGCTCGCAAGGTCGGTTTTGATCTGTCGCCCCTCCTCTAATCTAATCTAAGTCCAGGGGTGCTCCTCCAGAGGGTTATTCTATCTTATATTGATCTCTTCCAAGCCCACAAAGTCCACAGAAAAGTTCAGGTCAATCAGGTGTTAACCATGATGTACATTTTGCAAGTTGATCGACTTTTTCATTTCCTTCAACGCCACAATGACCTGGCACACGTAGTGGAGTCACTTTATTACCTATTTCCAGAACAATTGTCGCCTAAGAACCCGCATGGAAATAACTTGGGAAATTCCACTAGATTTTTGCCTTTTTCTCATGACAAATATTTTTCCATTTCTACTTTTCACTTTGAAGAGGATATAGCTGGTTATATTAAGAATGATCGATATGTCTCAGATTTGGTAAAACCTCACCTTGTAGGGTAGTCTCAAAATTTTAGCATCTAATGTTGTCGATTCGAAATAAAAGAATTTGTCCGTAGTTTTCATCAGGGGTACGTTGACGATTTCCGTGGAAGAAACGTAAAATCCCCCATTTTCAGTACGGTTTTTCGGGAATTCATGCCTCCAGTTGCCTTTGAAGTACAATGCGTTGACCAGCATCATTATTTGGCCCTTGAGTTCATCTGAAAAATGTTACTTTAGGATTGACGAAAAATATGGTATTTAATGTTTTGATTCACCTTCTGAGAGCAAGGAAGGAATCCTTCCATTTGTTATATTTGCGACCCAGTCGTTGATTTGATCAGCAGAGGTTGTTCCATTGTTGAAATCAAGAAGTTTTACGTCAGTCTGGTAGTTTTGCTTTGCTAATTTTGCAAATTCAGGCTGTGGGCTTATCGAGGAATCCATAAAAATTCTCGTTCCCAAATTGAGAATATATTCCTTCCTTTCAGAGGGCTGAAATCATAAAATTGTTCCTTGAAAACTTGGATGTATATTTCATAATAAGAATCTACAGAAGGACACAATTGTTGCTTGGCCGAATTTTGTTGTAAGCAGAATTTAAAATAATAGTTTAGAATACAATCACTGAACTTTAACTATACCTGAAGAGCTTCCAAAATCTGGTAGAAGTTTTCACCCACAAGTTTTTTCTGGGCAGGTAATTGAAGCACATTTTGTAATTCCTTCTCGGTTGCCCCGCTTGAGCCCTCATAGAGAAGTCCCAGCAGAATTTTCAAACTTATTGGTGATATAATAACATTTTTGTACTTTGGGTCTGCAAACTCCTACAGAAAAAAATTGTTAATGAACGCTGTATATTTGAAGATGTTGGATTATTATTTTACCCTCAAGAGTTGCCAGTCGAAAGGATCAGACCAGTTTTCGTAAGGATAATAGGATTCCTCCTCTTCTTCTACGATTGAATTATTGACGATATTTTTCGTGTCAACGTTACCGGCCACATTGTATGCGATGAAAGATACTGAAAAAGAGTAATTTCACATTTATTCACAAATATTTTTGGATTTACAATGGGAATAAATTGAAACAATCTAGCTCATTTTATCGTTATACATTCCATATACATCGTGCCAAAATTCGTCAATAATTCTTGTACGAAAAATTATTTAGGAATTCCTGTCGATTTTCAATTTCGGAAGTAGGTAATTCATTCTATGCACCCCTCTGCTTTATTTTTTCAAATGGGAATACAGGGTGTAACTAAATAAGTGTAAAATATTTAAGGAGGTGATGCCTTATCGAAAAAAAGATAGGATCTTTCATATAAAGAAACTTCATTGGAGCATCCCTTGTTAAGATACAGCCTCTCAAAGGGAGTACATAAAATTTGTGTAACAATTTTTTTCACAAGCACCAAAAAAGTTACAATATTGAAATTAACCTGACGTTTTCTACTAGCAAAAAGACACTTATCCAGTTATTCATTTGGTTTACCCCATGGTTGTAAAGGGTGGGAAACACAACCCCTAAAATTTATTTCCAATGTAACTTTTTGTCTTATTATTTGTTTACCATTTAAAAATCTATTTCCGATAGCCTGTTTCATTCTAAACAAAAAATGTCTCTTGAGTTTTTTGCCCAAAATAAACCAGTTCGCAGTAAAAAATCATTTTACGAACAACTACAGAGATAGATCGTCATAAATGCGAAACTAATCTATCTAGTAAAATAATTTTTTGCTGCGAACTGTTTATTTTGGGCAAACAACTCAAGAGACATTTTTTGTTTAGAATGAAACAGGCTATCGGAAATAAATTTTTAAATGGAAACAAATAATAAGACAAAAAGTTACATTGGAAATACTCCCTTTGAGGGGCTGCATTTTAACAAGGGATGCTTCAATGAAGTTTCTTTATATGAAAGATCCTATCTTTTTTCGATGAGGAATCACCTCCTTAAATATTTTACACTTATTTAGTTACACCCTGTATATGGATTGTGATACATCAAATAAAAATTCAATTACCTATTCAGCGTCTCAGCGATGTGTTTAGTAAAATTGGTTGATTCGTTTTTTCATTGAAATATGAGTAAGTAATTTGTGATTGAAGAGTACTGCAACCAGATCATTATTCTTTTACTAATTATCATTAAGATAAATCAACGAATCCATGGAATTTTTGTATGCACCTACTATGAATAAGAAACCCTTCAATATAAATACATGAGCTCAATATTAAAAAAACGGGTACAATTTCATAACATTTAAATGGGAAAATAGAGGTATTTCCTGAGTTTTCTATTTGCTTGTATCATATGCAAAATAGTATGGTTTACATTTTCCTCTGCTAATCTTGAGAAATACACAGGTTTAATTGTTTGATATTAAAATGTTAAGCTCTTGTTCTTAAGAATATACAAATCATCGCATTAGCAAAGATTTTGTAGGATATTCAGACGAAATTTTAAATATGGAAACGAATTTTTATTTGTCTGATAATAAAGCTTCAACAACATCAAAAAATTCTGAAAGATGCCGACAAAGTAGTCATTATTTTCACAGCAAATATAATTCAATTCCATTAACACTTTTTAGAACTTTAAGTACAAATTACCACACTGTGAATTACCATCAAAGAAATATAAATATTGATTAATAAATATGTCTTATGACTCATTAAACCAATAAAAGTATTGCCAGGTGTTTGTTATAAAATTGAAACTCAAAATTGGCTTACAGGACGTTCTTTTTTGAGCAAATGGAATGCAAAAATTTGAGCCTTGATAATTAAGCTTTTTTAGTGAATAAAATCTAACAATTCATGGTAGAGAAAATTTTTCTGTATGATCGCAAGAAAAAAAATTCAAAAAAATTTGATGACACTGACTACAACTTCTAGGTATGTGTAGAAATATCTCCTGGATCAGCCAGTATATTACTTAATCATCAACTATCTACATCATTATCATATCATAAAGAAGAACTTTACAGTAAAATATATGAAGAAAACTTTCATAAACGGGTGAAAATATAAAAAATCAAATGACGAAATGGAACTTATATGGCGTCAATGAGTTGAGAATGAATAAAAGCCATGAATAACGGTTCATATGTAAAGTTAACTGTATAGACTTACCAAAACAAAGAAGAAAAAACATTTCGAAGACTAACCACTAAATGTCACTATACGATTACGTAGAAAATGATGATTTTGCCCAATGAGATCTGGTTGACCTCTTCCTGGAGATTAGAAGAACGTAAATAATAAATCAACGAATGAGTCCATCAGTCAATAACAAATTCTTAAACCGCATTTACTTC
Source organism: Propylea japonica (assembly GCA_013421045.1). Taxonomy (NCBI): domain Eukaryota; kingdom Metazoa; phylum Arthropoda; class Insecta; order Coleoptera; family Coccinellidae; genus Propylea; species Propylea japonica. The sequence continues at coordinate 24,271,426 of CM024248.1, forward strand.
ATATTTTTCTTATCATTTAGTGATAAAAAAACCAACCGAAAGTTTATTTACTGTTATGAGAGCATCTTCAGCAATGAACTCACACTTGAATGTTGCTCATTCTTCAATAAATTACAATTTGTTGTTTTAAAACTATACAAGTAGAACCGGTATACGAATCAGAATCTGCCTACAGAGCTGGCTTATTCGGCTGCAGGACTGAATTTACTTTGTTAATAACAAATACAGCGTGCCAAAAAGTAACTTGACTCCTCAATAATTCTTGTACGATTAAGGAAATTCCTCACACTTGTCGATTTTTAATTTTAAAAGCAATTTATCCCATGCTTTTTTGAATTTGATATTTTTCACCCCCTACGTTCTGCAGCCTATTTTTTCAAATGGGAATACAGTGGAACTTCTCTATAACGAATTTTTCTTTATAACGAATTTCGTACAAGACATTGCACTTTGAGTCTAAATTCCATGTTAAAAACACCCTCTAAAACGAAGTAAATTCTCTCTATAACGAAATATTCAGAGAACATCACTCTTCGAATGGGTATCAATTGGTAAGAAGGTATAAGGGTGGGTTTTCCCGAAATTTTTCCGGACGTACGTGAAAAATCCCGACCTCAAACTAAATCATTACGGCGGGCAGAAAGATCCTTCTGAAACAGTTTTAAATACACCCCGGCTGTTTGGTTTCAATCTAACCGTTATGCTAGTGTGAAAAGTTGTGCGAAAATGTCTAAAAGCAAGTGCTTAAGTTTGAATGATAAACTTAAATTTATCAGTGAAGTCGACCGCGACATTGCCGACTATACAAACAAATTTTCTTTATAACGAAATTTTTTTATAACGAATTTTTATTTGCTGATTTAGCGCTTGTATAAGGAAGTTCCACTGGTATATGAAATGTGGTACATCAAATGAAAGGTAATTTGATAAGGACCTATTCAGTGAGGTGTCTAAAAGTAGAATTCGTTGTGCCGTTTTATTAAAAGATTAGGAAATAATTTACAATTTGTTATCGGGGTGTACTTCAATCAAGCCATTATCTTCTTGTTAATAATTATTAAGGGTGTTTTAAGGAGACTATAATGACGCGCAAACTTCTGCAAAATTTCGTAAGGAAATTTTCTTTAATATTTCGTCTGTGCATGGTTAACCGATAAATTTCTGGTCGCTATGTAGACGCACGTAAGACTCGGGACAACTACAATTCTGTATGCTCATTTGAACAGTAAAAATCGGTTGATTGGTTATGGAGTTACTCTCACTTGAACATCGTATTTTTGATTTTCAAATACACTGCGCAAAAAAATTAACTCACATTATGGAAATCTCAAATTTATCTACAACTGAAGGTGTTCTCGATGATAATTATTTTTATCAGATTATGCATGCATATGTTACCCACTTTCAACGTTTTTCTTCAATACAGATTTTTTCCCCAGCAGGAATAAAAAAAGATGAGATTATCAGATTTTGAATGTATTGGCTCCATTCTGAAACCAGTTGTTTTCGATTAATTCTAGTGATCAATAGTTTTTCTTTCGTTTGATTCTCTACACTCGATCGCTATGCAACGCGAAACACTTAATTTGACCCAAGAGGAATGTGCCCAAGCGGTAGTTTTGCGAGAAGAAGGGTGGACATACACAAGAATTGCAGAAAGGTTTGGAGTTTCCCATACAAGTGTGTCCAGAATGTTGCAGCGATTCAGGGAGACAGGTATGAATGTCCGAAGACTAGGACAGGGTAGACCACGGGTTACAACTGCCATTCAAGAACGTTACTTGAGAGTTTCTTCGTTGAGACAACGGTTTGCAACCGCTCGCCTCCTTCAAAATCAGCTTGAGCAAACTCATGGAGTGCAAATTAGCACTCAGACAATAATAAATCGCCTCAGAGAATATGATTCAAGGCCCTGTGGTCGTTGATAATGGAGCTATGAATGCTGATAGGTATATAAGGAACATTCTTGAAGAGCATGTTGTGCCATTTGCCCCATACATTGGTGAAAATTACATTTTTATGGACGATAATGCCGGACCCCATCGTGCGCGCATCGTTTAGGAGTACCTTGAAGAGGTTTTAGTCTCTCGAATGGAATGACCAGCAAGAAGTCCAGATCTCAATCCGATTGAGCAGGTTTGGGACAACCTCAATAGATGTCTGAGAAGTTCAGAAAATCATCCAGCTTTTAATGACTTAGGAATCCAACTCAGAGAAATCTGGAAAGGATTAGATCAGAACATTTTAAGATCACTCATTTTGAGTATGAACCGTCGCTGCCGAGCTGTAATTCACGCAAGGGGTGGAAAATACCAAGTATTAAATCACATATCAGCATTCCAGTATTTTGAAAATTGTTTTTTTCTCTTCTTTCACATAAGATTCGGTGAAATCCTGAATAATTCCATTTAATGTGTCTTGTTTGGTTCAAAACCTTCCCGAGAGAACATAAAAATAAGTATATAAGTCAATGTAGAGTTAACTTTCATTAAAATTGAGATTTTCAGAATGTGCGTTAATTTTTTTGCGCAGTGTATTAGCGAAATCACAGATCCGATCAATGTCAATCTTGATATTTAGAAAGCGATGCTCATATTTGAGCTGAATTTCGTCAGAATCCTATCATTAGAATATTTTCAAAAAATATAAATATTCTGATAGGCCACTAAAATATTTCGATACGGACCTGCATTCGTTTGAAACAAAATGATCCTCAGCTCGTCACAGGGAATTCCGACCTTCATAAAATTAATTTTGTTCCGTGAATGGTTTACAGATTTCAATTGATTATCGGAAATACTCAATACGTTGTTCAGTTTCCTTTATAAATTAGAGATCACATTACGGGAAGGAGTTATACGTAAATTTTCTTGTGGCATCAATGAACTATATTCCAGTGAACTTAGCTGACATCACCCTATTATCTAACAAGCATGTTTTTGTATGAAGTTAATTGTCTTCATTCAAATTGAAAGCCTTGAGATAAATTCTATTTGAATCTCATCGATAATGGGTGTGTCTTACATTTTTTCATTATGTATATCAATACCTCTGCGATACTGTAAAAATAACTTGGGTAATGTAAAATATCATTAGATTTGTTTCATTCATATCTGCCAAGATCAATTATCATTATTTGTATTTTTAATCCGAAGTTTGACATCTATGGAGATGATTACCCATCATGTGATTTCCTGTTTGAAAATAATAAAACTTGTAAATTAGGCGATCAGAAACTCGTAATATTATGCAAGTATTATTTCATCTCACAATAATCTTGTCTAATTATGCGTTATAGAGTTACTAAGTTAATTTTCCATTATGAAGGCTTATTTCCCGATATGAATTATGATGTAGGTTCATGTATATTACGAAAAGTATAGTTTACAATACAGAACCCGAAGTACTCCCTATTTCAACCCACTTCAAGGTTTAAAACAAATTAAATTTTTGTTGTCATTCATGATCGTAAAACATGCATTAATCTGTATTCAATGTTTCTATAATAGGTTGTAAGAAAGAAAAGTGAATTTATAGAACACCCATTTATTCTTTTTAAAATAAAGTAACAACATCTATATTGAATGTGTTTTATTTTTACTCATTGGTAGGTTTTCAGAATGGTGACTATCAAATAAAAAGCCATTATAGAAAATTTTTTTAAAAATGTAGTAGGTATTATATCGATCAGTCTTTATCGTCATGTTTTGGTGAACGACTGACTGATCTGTCATTATGATTATTTTCTCGACCTGAATCTTCTGATAAAGACCTTGATCGTGATCTAGAACCATTCTTGGACTTTGGAGATCTTCCTTTAGATGGGGTCCTTGACTTAGATCTACTTGACCTCCTGCTACTGCCAGATCTGTGAATAACAACAAATATATTTAAATGAATAATAAAGTAAGTTTATTCTGTAAATCAACATCACAGTAGATTAGTTATATTTTGAAATCTCATTTTGATTATAATGAGGATACATACCTGGATCTACGGAATTTAGTTCTGGAACGGCTTCGACTCTTGGATTGTTTGCGGCCCCCACCACCTTTCCTTTTATCTTCCACTAGATGAATTTTTCTACCACTGAACTCTTGATCCTGTAGTTTTTCTAAAGCATTCTTCATATCAGAGAAATTGGCAAATTCTACAACTCTGCAAGAAAATTCAACATAAACAAAGTATTTTATATTAATAACAGGTTACACAACATACCCTTCATTCTTTCTCTGCTTGTGTGCATCTGCGTATGTCACCTCACCAGCTTGTCTCATGAAGTCTTTGAGATCCTAGAGAAAAAATCAAATGAATAACTATCATTTTTATGAATTCGAACCTATCGAATGAAAATAAAAACTTTTTATCGACGATAAAAACACTCCACAATACTCTACAACAGTAAATAACATCAAAGGAAAACGGGCAGTTTTCTAGATACCCTATAAAGTTTTTTTTAAATATGTTTGATATATACGCAGATATCTGACAAACAACTGAGTATTTTATGTTCAGAACATTACGAGAGGTATATTTCTAAATTTCGAAACAAATAGTTCAACCAATGTTTCATTATCACAAAAAACCAGGACATTAGTTTGAAAATTTTCTATTTTATAACACTGAAGAGTTTTCTCCGATGTTTTTAGGCAGACTTAAGAAATGAATCACAAAAAAAAGGTAGTTGCTCAAGATTCTTGTACTTTGTATTAAAAATTTACTAATTTCTCCACCATAAATGGTTTATTCTCGAATGAGAGATCTACAAAAGCGTTTCTATACGGAATATTATTTTCGAGATAATTCGTGACTTGATTTCGATGCAAGGATATATTCATGCAATTCATACACTTGTGAGAAAGAGCATGAACGTTTTTCATAACTAAAATAATATAAATAAACACAAAAACCCGTTATTACTTAACAATGAATATAAAGCTTGTCAGGCCAGGATTAACAGTCAAATATGAAGGATGTACATACATCCTTTTGGTAAAAGTTGACCGCATAAAATTTTTTTTAGTTCCAATTTATTACTACTCCCTGAGAAAAAAGTTCCGAAGTAGCTTAACTGAAATATTTATCTTCGAAAATTCTCTGTTGAAATAATCAATATTCCCTTGAAATTTTGGAGCATTCGCGAATCTTTTCAATAGGAAAGGATCTTCAACAATGAATATTTAAAATAAAAAAGGTATTACCACATAACGGTCGCAGAAATGTGCTTGGAAAATAAAAATGCATCTAAGGTTTCGTTGGCCAAAAATCGGCGTCATGCTAAGGCATTACCTGTGGCACATGAAAAACCAGCGAACGGTACAGCGTGACCTTGAATATCAGCTACTCATCATCAGATGCACCAAGGATAGATGAGCAACCTCAACGGAGTGGAATATTTTCGTGATCCAAAGTGCTCTCATTGCCACAGACTACGCTTAGTTGACACATGGGTTTGATTTTCGGTTAAATGCGAGTTAAACAACAGTTAGGGTTATGGAAATGAATCTTGAACGGAACAGGAGAATTTGGGCGGCCTCTGCATACATTCGGAACTCGTGTGTCTGGACTGAAGCCTGCGTTTGGGATTAGGAAAGCACCCCTTGTGCTGTAGACAACGTGTGCCGCTCGAAACGGAAGGAAAGCCTGTCCTAGGATTAACCACATTGGAAATGCTCCCCAAAGGTAGATCGACTCTGCCCATTGGTTTGTCAACTTGATCGTAACATTACCCATATCGGATCGTTCGAAATCAAACAATACTAATAAGGACTTTAGGCTAGGGCACTGCTAATTTTATGCCATTTTGCCCCCTGCAAATATCATTTCAACTGATAAATAACATTTTATATACTTCAATGTGCACTTAAAAATTAACAACATCTTAAAACAGTTTTTTTTACTCATTTTTTCGCAATGTGACTGAAGCATAATTCTATAAACACTCCATACTATTGAACATAAAAAACACAAATCCTTATTTCCTGCGTAGAGGCAAAACAACTCAAAATTGTTCATATTTAAATCAACTGTAGTTAAAAGTGCCACATATGTGATCGAGCATGCTGAAATCATTTAATTATTCCATAATTTACCTGCCAACTGACTCTACTTGATAAGTTCTCAACAATCAAGCGGTTTTCTGTCCTGGTAGGTGGCCCATATCTGTCATTGTTTCTGCCTTTTGATTCCCTTCTGAAACTAATGTATATAGAATTAACTGAAGTAAAACTACTCAACTAATACTTTACCTATCTCTTGGTCTTCCACGAGGGGGTCCTCTGAAACTGCCTCTATCTGATCCTCTAAATTGATCTGAACCTTTAGGTGTACCTCTTGCTCTTTCAACGGATATTCTGAGGAAAAAACATGATGATAACATACGGAAACTTGTTGTAGAAATTAAACTCACCTTTCACCCATCAAGTCTTTGCCATTACATTCGTAAACTGCGTCTTCAGCATCCCTATAATCATCGAATTCCACAAAAGCGAATCCGTTTTTCATTGAAACTTCCCTAATTCTACCATATTTTCTGAAAAATCTTTCTAAATCTCGTTCCCTGACTCTGTAAGTTAGACCACCAACGAAAACTCTAGTGCTATTCTGAAAAATCAAACAAAATTGTCTCAACCTTTGAAGACATTCTGAACATTTGGCAAAGATAGATTTTCATGAATTTCAAAACCTCATTAAGTGAATACGAAACATGTAGACTTTTCCATGAAATAATATATTATTGATGAAAAATCAGTTAAAATAACAATGGCGTCAACAGAAGTACGAAATAGTCTGACATCATCAATATGCAATATGGTTCATGCGGCAAGTAATTGCCATATATTTTATTGTAATATTGATAAACTCACCCGTCCTTTTGAACTAAAACTCATTTTTATAGAATTTTTTGAGGTTTACAATTATAAACTGGAGAAATTAACAACTTTTTAGAAACAATACGTCTCAAAAATTGAAGTAAATTGATACTCCTCCAACAGCACAAACAACTAACAAGCAGCGCATGCACAGACAAATTATGTTATCTACGGCGCAGGGCCGCGCAGGTTAAAATTTCTTTAGTTAGTTTTTATCCGCTAGAGGGAACTAACATGGACTAAAAACGCGTAACAATTCGTATTCGTAACAATCGAATTTTATTTGTTTTATTTATGGGTGTTACATTTGACCTGTCCTGTGTAACAATTTGTCATAGGATAGTAACACTGTAATGTCTTCGTTACAAGTGGCGTTACATTTGGAGCTTATCTGGTATCGCCATCTAGCCCTTTTTTTTCGAATGAAAAATAGAACTCTGTATACATTATATTTTTTCTTTCTGGCCATCTAGTAGATCAGTGCTATACTAAATGAACCAAGGACGTAACTATTAAACAGAAAACTGTTTATAGAAAAACAATTTAAATGACTTACGGATTTGTTCGTTGGCCGGAATTGTAGGAGAGGCGCTGAAGTAGTAAATGGCGAATGTCGAATTTGGTACGTGGTGTTGGTGCCGTTGAATATATTTTCCGAAAATGAGGCACTCCCTGGACTACAGGGAAGTTTAATAATGTGCAAAAACAGCAAAACAACAAAAATATTGTGTAGTTCATACATGGTCAATGGAAAAATCGATTGAATGCGAAGAAACATTGAATTGTTTTGTCTTCTTAGCTAGTTTCAAAATGGAGTAGATGAAAGACAGGATTTGTTTTTGTTTCAAAAGGACATCCAGAATCAGAATTTATTTTGTGCAATTCAAACTCAATAATTAAAAATTATAGCTGAGATCAGTTACTTTCAGTATTATTCATTCACGGTATGCACTAAAAACGTAATGAAATCGTTTTTCGAAACCGATTATCTTGAACTGTGTAGAAGACCAGTGTTGTTACCCTTATAAACCCATTTGGATAATTATTCAAAGTGATTCTTTGAAAGTCATCGGTGAGTTATTTTTTATCTTCCACTCATTGAATTGCCAGGCATGCATTTTGTTCTTGAGATGAATGGGGTTCTGTTTTCTTATCATTTCAAACCTAAATATACATTTCATGACTGTTTCAATTGTGCAGTTATTAATCAGCAATCTGTTTCAATACTATCAAGTCCGCAAAATATCCTGACTATTATTAAAAAACAGTAATCTCAGCTTTATTGTGGTATTTGTTTATACCAGACCATTCAGCAGTATACATTAATGTTTATGAAATAACTATTCAAGATTTCAGTGAGTAATTTTTACTATTTTCATCAGTAGATGTGTATAATATGATTTGATTTCATCTATTTTGTACGAATGGGTATTCAGAATCTTCAAGATTTATAAACAGAAATTTAATTAATGAACTCCCCAGAAAATATCACTTTAGGTAAATAGTTTCCTATTTTTTCCTGTTAGAAATTTGTCATACAAAGATTTTTTAATATTTTCCATTAGAAACCAGTTGAATATGATGTGTTTTTGAAATTATTAAATGTAAAGAATAATTCAAGGAAGTTCAAAGGAAAAAGTTCATATTATTCAATTGAATTTCATCAAATCCAAACAATTAATCTGAATGTGAACGAACAAGTTTATTGTTAAATTTCAATCGTCTTCAAATAATTCGAAACACATCAATTCTTTGTTGCACAAACTGATTCGAATTATTTTTCAGAGATGTGGATTAGAGATGACCTAAAAGAACACCATGTTGTTGCCCCAGTTCAGTCTTTATGCAACTAAAAGCAGTTCACACTGGGACGGTGTGTAGAGAGAGGCCAGAAACCGTGGCACTTTTCTGGCTATTTCTGGCGGGGCTGTGTGTTTATGCAACAGGGGGTGAACCCCCAGTGCAATTCCCTGGCCCCGCCTTTGTATCTTACAGATTCTCCCACTTAGTGATCGATTACAAAACTGAAAAATTATATGCCGCAGCTACAAACAAGATTTTTCAACTTAACTCCAATCTTGTGTTGGAAAAAATCGTTGCAACAGGTCCAAGAAATGATAGTCCCCAGTGTCATGCAAAAGGGTGTGTTGGTTCCGATATCCCACTGTCGTTGATGGACAATTATAATAAAATTTTACTTATAGAACCCGATAGCCGGACTTTATTAACCTGCGGTTCCCTATCTCAAGGTGCTTGTTACAAATATAAATTGAACGATATCAGTGCCACGCCAGAGTTCATCTCGATCAGTGTAGCTGCAAATGATGCCAATGCTTCAACATATGCGTACATTGGACCTAAGGGTTATAACCTTTGGGGTAGGCCGAATATACTGTATGTTGGAACAACATTCACCAACACTGGAGAATATAGACACGATGTCCCAGCCATAGCTAGTAGGAATTTGGATACGCTCGATTATGTGGAATATTCCTTCAGCAAACAATCCTTATTGAATATAGATGTGAAGTATCGAGACCACTTTATAGTTCAGTACATTTACGGATTCAATGCCAGTAACTATGCTTATTTTTTAATAGTTCAGAAACAGAGTCATTTACCAGGGCAAGAAGAACAAGGTTACGTATCTAGACTATCCAGGACTTGTATTAACGACCCCAATTACGACAGCTATACCGAAGTTACTCTGCAATGCGTTGACAACGATGATCAGAAGTACAATCTTGTACAAGATGCAAAGATTACTAGTGCGGGGAGTGAACTTGCATCAGCTCTTGGTATACCAGTTGGTTCTCATGTGCTAGTAGCTGTTTTTAGACCGTCCAGAGGTATCACAAATGAACCTCAAACTCATTCCGCTCTTTGTATCTATCCGCTTAGAGACATCGAGATTAAGTTCAATGAAAATATTCATATGTGTTTCAATGGCAGCGTTAAGTATAGAAATATGGGTTATGTTTCGGGGCCAATCCAAGATGGAAAATGTCCCAGTAGCGGTACAGCGGGTAATGTTCCTAATTTCTGTGAAGTTGGTTTGAAGATTAGTGGTGCTACACCTATAGTTAGCTATGCTTCCCTCATATTCCCGAATGTTTCCCTGTCAGCTGTGGCCACCGCATCAACCGGAAGGCATGTTCTTGCTTTTCTGGGGACCACAGAGGGCAGCGTAAAGAAGGTTCTTCTTTCTTCACAGTTTCCGACAGAGTATGAAGAGATTGTGGTCGATAAAGGACATGCTATCTTACCTGATACCACTTTGTCACCTTCTGGGGATCATCTGTATGTTCTTTCATCCTCTCAGGTGAGATTTTTGTTATTGTACTCCTTGGTTGTTTGTTTAAAAGAATGTTGTGCACTATCATTTTATGCCTGAATGCCAAATTGTCTGAGCTATACTTCGAAAAATTTTCAACTTCAATGCTTCTTAAAGATATTAATTCTAATAAGGTACTGTAAATAAACCTACAAGAGTTCTGGACTATACAGGGTGTCCCGTAATTAGACCGACAAACTTCTAGTGGACATTATAGATCGTATTTTTGACAGATTCGACCCAAATCATATAATGCAAAATTGCTTCGTTAAGGAGCTAGTGCCCTTTGAAGATGACGTCCTGTCCACACTTTTTGCCACATATTCGCCAAACGGAGTCACATAAAGTGCTGAAAGTTTACACATTGGCTAATATCAAAAATACGCATCGATTAGATTGAGTGCATTTCTTTCATGTCAAGCACAATTGTATCATTTGGGGGGGGGCGAAGGGTATTTTTAGTTGAAACTTTTTTAACTTTGATTATTTCGCGAGATTTACATCATATTCATAAACTCTGATGTTTTTTCTTGAAAAAAGATGCTCTTGTATAATTAACGCCCAGATGCACCATTTCTGAAAAAAATAGATTTGAAATTTTCTCTCTTTTCACTAAGTACTCAATGTTCACTTTTGTTTTGAATTTATTTTCACTTGATAATAGTTAGGTATCTTTTTTCAAGAAAAAACATCAGAGTTAATGAATATGATGTAAATCTTGCGAAATAATGAAAGTTAAAAAAGTTTCAACTAAAAATACCCTTCGCCCCGCCCCCCCAAATGATACGATTGTGCTTGACATGAAAAAAATGCACTCAATCTAATCGATGCGTATTTTTGATATTAGCCAATGTGTAAACTTTCAGCACTTTATGTAACTCCGTTTTGCGAATATGTGGCAAAAAGTGTGGACAGGACGTCATCTTCAAAGGGCACTAGCTCCTTAACGAAGCAATTTTGCATTATATGATTTGGGTTGAATCTGTCTAAAATATGATCTATAATGTCCACTAGAAGTTTGTCGGTCTAATTACGGGACACCCTGTATGTTAGTACACATTAAAGTTATTAAAAATATTTTTGATTAATTCTTGACTTGATAAGAATTCAAAAGAAGAGAGAAAGAAAAAATAACTTTATTGAAACCTTCAAAGGGCTAACATTGAAACAAAAGAATACTAAATAAGACCAAGCAAATATTGAATAATTCATAAAAAGTTTATTTGAGTTATATCTTCAATTTCAGATCACGAAAATAAAAGTTGAGCATTGTAGCAGCTACAGCAACTGTTCTTCCTGCTTAGAATCAAAAGACCCCTATTGTGGATGGTGCTCTTTAGAGAAGAAGTAAGTTGAAACACTGTAATATAAAATAAATATAATTAGTATTTTAATTTAAATTTTTGCTTCATTATAAACCCAAATTTAAAATCGGTATTATTTCAGGTGTACTGTCAAGTCTGCTTGTCAAAAAGCCGCTCACAGCTCCCCTAGATGGCTCTCGTTAGGTACAGGCCAGCAATGTATAGATTTCGAGCAAGTGTATCCCGAACAAATACCAATCACACAAATGGCCAAGGTCAAACTAATTATCAAAACACTGCCAGACCTTCCAACGGGCGCGAAATACAAATGCGTTTTTGGAAAAGCCGATCCAATAGATGCTGAAGTTAACGAATATGGCTTAGCCTGCTATACTCCTAGTTTATCGCAGAGACCTAGGATACCCCCTAGGCAAGATCACACTCTGGTTCCTTTAAGCGTTAGATCTTCAGAGACTAATCAGGACTTTGTCTCAAGAAATTTCGCATATTATGACTGTTCTAGACATTCGACCTGTAGGGAATGCGTCAAGTCGCAGTGGGCTTGCAACTGGTGTGTTTACGAGAATAAATGTTCCCACAACATTTCCAGCTGTCAGCGTACTGTTATAAGTGGGGAGAATGTAAGTAGTTCCTCTTTTATCTACACTGCTCAACAATTGATAGGGATCACTTACTTGTTCTAAATTTATTTCTGAAATATTCGCTCCAAGATTATAAATTAGTCAGATGTCAGAGTATTTTCAGTTGATAATATGGTTCACTTGAGAAAAGAATGAAAAAATGGAAAGGTGGAGAGAAAAAAAGACTTTATTAGGAACACTCAAAATTCTGTGTTTGAATAACATAAAAATTTTATGATGAAACCACAAGAAGGCTGAAGTTTCGGTTAAGCTAGTACCTAGTTGGTCCCCCACGAGCTCGTCTCAAGCATTCTACCCTACGAGGCATACTATCGATCAAACGATTAATAAAATTTTGGGGCAAATTCGTCCAAATATCCCGTAAAGCGTTAGAAAGGTCCTCCAGGTTATTGATCGGTTGTTCTAAGGTTGACCATTGTCTAGACATCTCAGGCCAGACATGTTCGATGCAATTCATGTCTGGAGAGCGAGCTGGCCAGTCCATCCTATCAATAGCGTGAGTTTCTAGCGCTTCATTAACCAGACGACTACGGTGTGGATGGGCATTATCGTCAATTAAAATGAAATTCTCGCCCACGGCAGCCGCAAACGGAACAATTATTATGGGTTCAATAATCATATCATGATAACTCTGGCTGCTCATGGTGGTGTTCTGCAGAACAACCAACTCTGTGCATTGGTTCAAACAAATGCCTCCCCATACACATATAGAACCTCCGCCAAAAGCTGTTGTGGGTACCATAAACTGTCTGCATACCTTCGACCTCTTTCCCTCCAAGCAAGAATACGTCCATCCGAGTTGACCAAACGAAATCTAGACTCATCCGTAAATAAACATCGGCTCCAATCTTCAAGTGTCCAATTGCGGTGCTCCTCAGCTCATTGCCGTCGATGAACCTGGTGTTCCCTATTCAAACGGGGGATGTTGTACCCTCCTACGTGCTCTCAACCACGAACATGTAGTCGTCGTCTTACAGTCTGGTTCGAAATTAGAACTCCTGTTGCAACTCTCAGTGATCTATTGAGCCGCGACGCCGGGTAAGTGGGATTTCTCCTAGCATTGAGGTTCAAAAGACGATCTTGGGCAGCTGTTGTACTGCGCTGCTGACCTCCCCCATGAACATAAGCTACTGAGTCGTTTTGGATGAACCTATTCCAAGCCCGACTCACGACACTTTGCGAAACATTCAACCGCCGGAAACTTCTCGCTGGGACAAACCTTCCTGTATCCACCGTATGATTTGGTCCAGACTGATAAGCTGATATTGTTCTCATTTCTTCAATTATTGTCACCTTATGTGTTTGAACAAGAGAAAAAAACAGATTTAATAACAAATACCACATTGCTTCTCACTCCACCTGTAACAGCCTACAGATAATAATGATTTTGTGAACAAGAGCCGATGAAGTGAGGAAGACTTTGATATAATCAACTCAAAACATCTTTCTTTTTCCTTAGAAACATATAATGTACAGATATTCACGAGATAACTTGAAAAAAATACAAATGAAGAGAAGTTCATAAGTGATCCCTAGCAATTGTTGATCAGTGTATAACTAAGTGTTTGTAACCTCTTAATGCTTTGTTTTTGGTCCTCAAACTGAAAATTGTTGCTTTTTCATGTGCTGGTGATTTTAAATTCTAAAAATGGAACATATCTAGATTGATGGTTTTGTATCTTTTCAGAACCCAGTCCGGTTGTCCAACCATGGTTTCTCATTTTGCCCTCAATTCAGAAATCGAAATCCAATATTACTGCCAAACAATGTACCTAAAGAGATGAAATTTGAGGTGGAGAACTTGCCGTATCCTCAAGCTGGACATATGGGATTCCAATGCATCACAAACATCGAGGGGGCTACTATGTTGGTACCTGCTCGTGTGGATTCTGGAAAATACATTATTTGTGATAAAACAATGGTAAGAGATTGGTATAACATACAATTTTTTCAACCTGAAAATATTTCGCGAAAAGAAAATAGTTTCACATCTTATTTTGTTAAAATATCGACAACAATAAGAAGATATAGCAGATATATAGTTTTTTCCCAATGATTCTACTTAAAAATGCAGTTTTTCAAAAGTTCCTTGAGAGTTGAGAAACTTAAATCCCTAAAATACATATTGAAAGGATATAACAAATAGAGCAAGAGCCCGTGAACCCCAGACCTTCGTTATTTTATCTTCAGAATATCATTAAAAATCACGTCATCTATTGCCAGACACTTACTATAGTGGCAACCCCTTGCCAGACACCCTTAATGTTCATTAAATTATATGTAATTCTACTTACGTTATAGTATAAAAGCTGATTTTTATATATAATACTTGGGTAATAATTAGATAATGTTTCCTCATTAGCCAGACATTTTTGATAGTGCCAACCCTTTGCCAGACAAGCTTGTAGTTTAGCTGCAGGTGCGAACGCGAGACAGTATATATGAGTAGGTGCTAGTGAGACGGCATGATTATATTGACTTATGAAAATTAATTTTTTGGTACAGATTTATATAACAAATCATTCAAGTGAATCTCAAAAATATCTGAAGAAAAGACATTCGATGCTACAACTAAATTAAATTGTTAATAGAATAATTTAAAATTTTTAACGAAATTCTATTTAGTTGTAGCATCGAATGTCTTTTCTTCAGATGTTTTTGAGATTCACTTAAATGATTAAATCTGTACCAAAAAATGTATTTGCATAAGTCATTATAATCATGCTGTATCACTCGCACCCACTCATATATACTGTCTCGCGCTCGCACCTGCAGCTAAACTACAAGCTTGTCTGGCAAAGGGTTGGCACTATCAAAATGTCTGGCTAATGAGGAAACATTATCTAATTATTACCCAAGTATTATATATAAAAATCAGCTTTTATTCTATAACGTAAGTAGAATTACATTTAATTTTATGAACATGAAGGGGTTGCCACTATAGTAAGTGTCTGGCAATTAATGACGTGTATTTTAATGATATTCTGAAGATTATATCAAAAAATCACTTTATAATGTGACGAAATTAGATCAGTATTTTACACCCCTTTAATACCGTTTACCTGCCAAAGCCAGGGTAACCCAAACTTCACAATGGTCCATCGTTCTTACCTGTGTTGGGAGCATGCATAGACAAGTTTTCAGCTTTTATAATATAACGAAGGTCTGGGGTTCACGGGCTCTTAGACTAAAATATAAAGTTAGAATAAAAGGAATAGTTCACCTATAGATCTGTAATTGATGTAAATTTTTCAGTCTTGTGAAATCTTGATATGCTACAAATTTGTCGTTTCTTTTCAGTATTCATATGAAGCCAACGAGGGAGAGTATATAGCAGAAGTACAGGTTGTTTGGAACAAAAAACATCACGTAGATTCGACTAACGTTACTTTATACAAGTGTGATATATTAGGATCTCATCGGGAACATGCGGATTGTTCTCTGTGTGTTACTAGAAACTCAAAATATCATTGTACATGGTGTGGAAATTCATGTTCTTACAGAGAAACCTGCCTGCAAATACCACATAATGAATGTCCAAGACCCCGTATCGATATGGTGAGTACATTTTCGTTACATTATTGTAGTTTATTGGTTACTTTCATCACAACTGTTTAACAGTTCTTCTATTGGTTCATTTCTGTTCAACACGTGTAGACAATATGTTTTAAACATAACAGAACAAAAAAAGCAGGAAAGATATGTCAACTAATTCACTATTTCAATTAATATGCAGCGTTGTTGAACTTACACAATTAGTGGAAAACACGAAAAAATGCAATCTCCTCCCTATCTTTTGGACTTTTTTGCTGTAATAAAACATTTCAAGAAGTTACCTATCTCTATTTATTTCAGAT
Source organism: Propylea japonica (assembly GCA_013421045.1). Lineage (NCBI taxonomy): Eukaryota > Metazoa > Arthropoda > Insecta > Coleoptera > Coccinellidae > Propylea > Propylea japonica. Next base: position 24,287,455 of record CM024248.1, read on the forward strand.
AAAACCTCTCAGCGGGCAATCGAAGGGGGTACTTTAGTAACCATCGAAGGTAGCAATTTGGGTTTGAAAAAATCAGACGTTCAAGGCAAAATTAGGATTGGTGACGTACCTTGTACCCTGGTAAAATACGAGGTATCCGTTAAAATACAGTGCATCACAGGTCCATCTAAAAGTGAGAAGACTGTACCAATAATAGTCGGTAATTTGGCAGGTTATACAGAATCCTCGGTGGAGTTTAGTTATAAAGATATCGTTTTGTCCGGAATTTATCCATCCATTGGTCCTCAATCTGGAGGTACCCAATTAGCAATCACCGGCCAGTATTTGAACATAGGAACAGATATCAAAGCCTACTTGGACAATTATATATGTACCGTTAACGTAACTCAAGCGTCCAGTTCGAGATTGCTCTGCATCACTTCTAGATCGGATAGGCCAGTTCAGATTTCCCGTTTAACCCTAAGCATTGATGGTGCTAACAGGACTTTGAATGGAAATCCTTTCAATTATACCCAGGATCCGACGATAATGGAGATAAAACCTTTGACAAGCTTCGCATCGGGTGGCAGGATGATTTTTGTTCACGGTACAAATTTGGATAGTATACAGCAGCCCGAAATGGAGGTGTATTCCTATAACGAGCCAATGGTTCCTTTAAATAAAACTCTTTGTACGGTTTTGAGCTCCATACAGATGGAATGCCCAAGTCCTTCTGTTCACAGGCAGTTCACGGAAAGCACAAAAAATTCTAGGTTCCAGAGATCGCTTCAGAAGCCATCTGCCATAAAAGTAAGTTGATATTTATATTATTACTAGCTTTTACCCGCGACTTCGTCCGCATAAGTTTTTTTGTTTTCTCCCAAATTAAAGTTCGTATAAATGTCTATCTAATTACCTCCTCAAGTTTAAAGCGTAGCTAGTTATGTAGTACTATATTAATTCTGTGGTGTAGGTAATTAGATTTTATCTGTATGTAATGTAACAGTCAGTTGAATAAAAAATCGTATACAAATCAGATCAATAGTTTTGGCGTAATGTGATTCTAGACAGAGTTTTAATGTTGTAGATAGGTAGCTGTGTATAGGTGCCTGTGGGAATGAGATATTTTCCCGAAGTAAAAAGTAGTCTGAATTTTGGTACCTTCCTACCCTATAATGGTGTGATGGAATGTCGCTAAGTTTCGATCCAAGTAAAACTGTTAAATAAAGACAGTTGCATCAAAATTTTATCATAAATTCCCTAAATTATGGCGCCTACCGACCCTCTAAGTTAGAATAGTGATCAAATACTAACTTGAAGTCTTAGTAACACTCAGTTAAAAAAAAACATCAAAATCATTTCAGTAGCTATGGCGTCATGCGCTTCTTGACACGATCACGCTAGATTTCCGCGGGAATGAGGTATTTTCCCGCCGCAAAAAGTAGCCTTTGTCCGTGCCTAGGATCCTATCTTTATATTAACCAAGTCTCATAAAAATCCGTTCAAACGTTAAGGCGTGAATGAGGTAAACTTTTAAAACAAACGATTAAAAATCACTAACTTAATTAGTTTTCTGCCTACTGCCTACGCCTTAAGTACGATGGCATGAATATTTTTCTAGGTTACTATCTACCACCTAACTAAATTTCATCAAAATCCGTTCAGCCGTTTGGGCATGATAGAGCAAAACTCAAAGCAAAAACCATAATAAAATCACTAACTCAAATCAGTTTTCTGCCTACTTCCTACCCCCTAAGTACGATGACGTGATCATTTTGATCTTATATCTGTTTTTAGGTAACCATCTATTACCTTACTAAATTTCATCAAAATCTGTTCAGCCGTTTAAACGTGAAAGAGCAAAAGTCCCAACAAAAACGACTAAAAATCACTAACTCAATTTAGTTATCTGCCTACTGCCTACCCCCTAAGAACGATGGCGTGATTATTTATAGCCTATGACCATTTATAGGTTATCATCTATCACTATACCAAATTTCATCAAAATCCGTTCAGCCGTTTAGGGTGAAAGAGTAACAGACAGACAGAGTTACTTTCGCATTTATAATATTAGTATGGATGGATATTACAACACTTATCTCTTGTAAATATCAGTTTCTATTTTTCAAAGATCAATCTATATCGTTTTCTTATTTGTTTCAGATGCCAGAAGCTCAACTAGTTCTTAAAATAGGTTTCGTGATGGACGACGTAGAGACTGTTAGAGATTTAGATAAGCATTTTCCTAATATTAGAAGTCAGATAGTTTACGTGGAAGATCCTAAGTTTTTCAAATTCCAAAATGATATTTATTTATATAAGGGTGAAACTTTGGTGATAGAGGGTGAAAATCTTAATTCGGCCAGTGAGGAAGCTGATGTGGTTGTGACGGTGGGCGAAAAACCTTGTAACATAAGCGGATTAGCTTCCGTTCAACTGGTATGTTACCCACCGGAGCAACAGCCTTTGGACACCGATGAGCATGGCATTAAGGTATGTACATAAGTATTAAACAATTTTATTGTTACAATAAAAAAATATCTCTTTCAGACTGATACAAGTTTACCTTTGGTTGTGGTACGGGTTGGTAAAAACTTAAGATTTCCGTTAGGCCATATTAAGTACGATATGTTCAAAAATTTCGCCTTTCTCCAGAAGCAGTTGCCATGATTGTTACAGTTTCTATTCTGTTTTTATTCTTCTTTTTGGCTGTTCTCATCGTTTATCGAAGGAAATCTACTCAGGCCGAGAGAGGGAATACAAGAGGATACAAATTCAAATGGACACGTTAGAAAGCAATGTCCGTTCGGAGTGCAAATTAGGTGAGAAAGAATTCATCCCTATTCAGTTTAGAATTGTGGTGAAACCTTAATATTCTGTTCTAGCTTTTGCAGAACTTCAAACTGACATGACTGATCTTACTGCAGATTTAGAGAATTCTGGCATACCCACCTTAGATCACACGAATTACGTTATGAAAGTGTTTTTCCCTGGTGTTAGCGATCATCCTATATTGAACTCTCCCAAGGTAAGTTTTTTCTTACTTTAATTCTCAAAAAATTGTGATCAATAATTTTTTCAGATTCGTTTGAATGGACCGAGAACAAACTACGATTCTGCCATGTTACAGTTTGAGCAACTGATTAATAACAAATATTTTGTGCTGACGTTTATTGAAATTTTAGAATCTCAGAAGCTATTTACTATTCGTGACAAGTAAGTACCTATATGTAGCTTTCTCTGACATTTTTAAGCAACCAGGCAGTTTTCAAATTTATAAATATAGTTTTTTTTATTCATATAAGTCACTTTCAAATGGTTAGGTTGGCTTCCCTAATCCAAAACTTCAAATATTAAAGTGTAATTTGGGTAAAACAGATATAATAAACTATATTACTTACAGAGTAAGTGTAGCCTCACTTCTTATGGTTGTGCTAATGGATAAGATGGAATATGCAACAGATATTCTAAAGTGTCTTCTACTGAGGCTCATTGACAAGTCTGTCAACACCAAACATCCACAGCTGATGTTAAGACGAACTGAAAGTGTTGTGGAAAAAATGCTTACAAACTGGATGGCCTTGTGTATGTACCATTATCTTAAGGAATACGCTGGTGCCTCTCTGTTTTTACTATTCAAAGCCATCAAACACCAAATAGAAAAAGGTTTAGTGGATGCCATTACTCATGATGCTAGATATTCTTTATCCGAAGAAAGATTGTTGCGGGAGAATGTTCCCCATAACGTTGTTGTAAGTTTCTCTCATCATTATTGTATTTTGAAATATTGGGAATAGCCCAAATGATTTACCAATGTTCCATAATCAAGAATTTCACTACAAATATCATGTTGAAGAAGCGAGGACCTAATGGTTATAAATTTTTCAGACTCTACATATTGTACAGGATGATTTGGATGAAAAGATCCAATGTAAAGTATTGGACTGCGATACAATTAGTCAAGTTAAATCAAAAATTTTAGATGCATTATTCAAGAACACACCGTTTTCGATGAGACCTTCTATTTACGAAGTGGACTTAGGTAAGCACTATATTAAATTGGATGGTATTTTTTAGTTAGGTTCTTTTCTGTCGACAATAAAAAGGGATCTTTTCGCCTAAAATATTCTGGTAAAATTCTCCAAAGAGGTGACCGCGCGGGTACTAAGTTCTACTTCGACGAACCCTACAGGGTAATTGTTCCTGACAGAGACCTATGGTCTTCATCAAACAGGCTTCTTAGTCCTGAAGGTCGCACGTGGTTCACGGATGGTTCTGTCACAACAACAGGGTCTGGTGCCGGAATCGTGGGTCCTCACTTCAATCAGGCTATCCCTCTGGGGAAGGACTGTTCCATTGTGCAGGCTGAGCTATTTGCGGTTCTTGCCTGCGCACTAGAAAATATTCGAAGAATGCAGGAAAGCTCTGTGTGGGCTGGGCTCTGATAACTTTTTGAAAGTAATCTGGTGTCCGGCTCATGCGGATATACCTGGTAACGTCAAGGCAGATGAACTGGCTAGGCGGGGAGCCAGATTAGCATTTGTTGGTCCGGAGCCTGCGCTGCCAATCTGTCGCACATCTGTCAGAAGCTTCTTCAGGAGCTGGCTGAACAGGGAATTTTCCTCGGAATGGAGCGCGGGGGTGGGCCTGAGGTGGTCGAGGATTCTCATTGAGAGACCGTCCTCGCGACCTGAGGTCAATAGACTTCTGTTGCTGGAGAGGAAACAACTCGGTCTGGTGACTGGTGCATTAACTGGTCACCTGTTTAACAAACATTTGAAGAGAATGGGATTAACGAGCTGCTCCCTATGCCGGTGGTGCAGGAGCACTGATGAAACGGTTGAGCATATTTTGTTCAACTGTAATCCAACACCTACTATTCCTATGGTGAGAGGGACCACTCCTGGCAGACTTGCGACATTTCTGTCTTTGTGTCTGAGGAGCTGAGTCTCTATAGAACGATGCGGGTGAACAATGGGCCACTAGGCCTCGGTTCGGCCGGAAGGCACCGCGCGAAGAAGAAGATTCTGGTAAAATTACTTTTAAAGTTAAAGATTTCAAACACAAAATTGAGATATTTATAAAAAGTTTCAGTTGTGTTCCAAATTATTGCATTATGCACCAAACTTTAACTACTAAATAATTCACTACATTGTTAAACTTATTCGTGTAACCAGTGTTCTATTTGCAAACATCATGTATACATAAATAATGCTTACAGAGTGGAGACATGGAAGAGGTGGTCATTTAACATTGCAAGATGAAGATCTGACAACGAAAACCATAAATGGCTGGAAAAAACTGAACACCCTGGCTCATTATGGAGTAAAAGAAAGTGCCATTATGTCCTTGATCTCAAGACAGAATGATAGTTTTAACAACTGCAAGCAGCCTTGCCATAACTGTAAGAAATGCAAAGATTTTAAATTTCTTAAAAACTCCATAGGTTTTCACTCCCAGTCTCTGAAACATAAATAATTAAAAAATGTTTGATTAAGGTGAAGTGCTCCTGCGAGAATCTTTGCACTTATTTTTCAGGAGCAAATTGGTCTTGAAAAAAATTGTTGCCTAACAGTAAAACTGAAAAATGAAACAAATTAAAAGGATATTGTAACGTTTCGGTGTCTATATCAGACACCTTCTTCAGACAAACTCTTAAAATCTTCAGAATTGTGTATTTTTTCATTTGCAATCTGATTGACATTGATAGTTGTCAATCTATAGAGATGTTGATTTATTTAATTTTGAAATTTCCTGATGTCATTTCTTTCTTCAATAAATCAATCCAAATCCGATCTACTCCAATAGAACAATTGACCAAATTAATTACTTCATCCAACAAAATACATTCCTTAATTTTCCTTTTATAATTATAAGGTTCCGTCATGAGGATCTTTGTGTTGTTCCAGTTCATCATATGATCTCCGCTATTTGAACATACATGATCAGCGATTTGTGATCTTGTGATGTCTCTATTTTTAATGTTATTCTCATGTTCCCGTTTTCTTATTTCTAAAGGTCTTGATGTCTCCCCTGTATAATAATAGTAATTTTTTTCAAGACCAATTTGCTCCTGACAAATAAGTGCAAAGATTCTCGCAGGAGCACTTCACCTTAATCAAACATTTTTTAATTATTTATGTTTCAGAGACTAGGAGTGAAAACCTATAAAGTTTTTAAGAAATGCAGAATCCTCCCAGAATATATTTCAATCGATATCTTCATTTAAATCCCCATTTTTTCAGGTGCTAGTGGAATGTATTTCAATAACTCACAATCGCCAATCATCACAACGAATGGTGATGTAGAAACGGGTTCTAACACTAGACTGTATCACTTAGTAAAACCGATGGACGACCATCAGTTCATGAGTAATAAAATGATTGAAAGGACGCACAAAGCTATTCCGGAGATATTTTTAACACGTCTTCTATCAACTAAAGGAATCATTCAAAAATTCGTAGACGATTTCTTCTTGACTGTATTAACTGTCAATGAAGCTCTCCCTCCTGCAGTCAAATGGTTGTTCGATTTGTTGGACGAGGCAGCTAAGAAACACGGTATTCAAGATCCCGAAGTTGTGCACGCTTGGAAATCCAACAGCCTTCCTTTGAGATTTTGGGTTAACTTCATCAAGAATCCCGACTTTATTTTTGATATTAACAAAACTCAGACTTTGGATTCCTGCCTTTCTGTTATAGCACAAACATTTATGGATTCCTGTTCGACAACTGAACATCGACTTGGAAAAGATTCCCCATCTAATAAACTACTCTTCGCTAAGGTAAGTGACATAAATAAGCAGATTTTTTATGATCTCATAATTTTTGATGTTGCAGGACATCCCACGGTACAGGAGAATAGTTTCTCAATTTTACAGCGATGTTGCTAAATTACCAACGATAACTGACCAGGAAATGGGTTCTGCGATGCAACAACTATCGGCTCAGCAGGCTGATGAATTCGACACAGTTGCTGCACTCAAAGAACTTTATATTTATGTTACAACGTATAGAGAACAGGTAAATCACTCAATATTTGTTTCAGACAAGTCAGAAAAACTTCTCGTTCGTGACATGTGATCAGTATACTAAATGAATTCAGATCGATAGATGGCTTTGCAAAATATCAAATTTCGCACGACTCCAGATATTTTTTTTAAGATTGCGAGGATTGCCCCCCGTATTTCGGTATTAAAGAACAAAAAAAAACATTGACTGGTCTATTACGAAGCATAAAGAACAACCGGGGACCAGATTCTTGCAATATGTACCAGTATACAGGTTTGGAAATTCACATCTGAAATATACGATATACAATGCATCAGACAGAGAATTCTTCCCTCCAGTTGCACAGATGAATAGTCGAGACAATCACGTGCTGTAACACACCGAATTCCGTTGTCTTACTTCAATATTCTAGTCTTGTCTCTCTCTCTTATCGTTTAGAGGAGCGTAATTCTGTCAGTATGGTAGGCAACAGTAAAGGCTTAAATCGAGTATTACAGGCAGCCTGACAAATTAAAAATTCTCTACGTGTAGTGCAGGTTCCCTACCATACTGCGATAAGAGAGAGACAAGACTAGATTATTGCAATAAGACAGTTGAATTCATTCAGTTATCGCACTTGATTATCTCGCCTATTCATCTGTGTAACTGGAGGGAAGAATTCTCTGTCTGATGCATTGTATATCGTGTTTTTGATGTGAATTTCCAAATCTGTATATTCTTTTGAATTGAGAGCTAACAAAATACAATACGTGAAACAAAAAAGTTCCAAGCTGAGGTTGGTGCAAAACGGGGTACCATACTATTCTGGCGTATGATACCAGAGCACAGGGAAAAACCTCAGTAGAAAAAACCCTGTCTCGCCGTTTTTACAAAATTGAAACTTAAAACTATTCTTATAAATACCTTCAATATTTAGATACAAAATACTTAATTCATGCTCTTGAGCCAGGAGGGTGTTTTAAACCAGATCTGGCATTCCAAGTAATGATTTTCTAATCTTCTGTTCTTCCGAGACCGCTACAGGACCCTCTTGAAGGGTATTCATCTTCCATAGATTTAAATAGTGGTATTTCATCCTAAATATCGAATTCAATTTCGGAATAATGATAAAAAACGTGTGACAAACTTATGTCAAAATGACATATGACGTACCAGTGTGAATAAAGCACTTTGTAAAAAGGTTTACAACCCGTAGTTTCTGTGATGTTTTTGAAGAAAGTGAAATACAGTTTTCTAACCTTTGCGTACTGAAAATTTCTGAACAAGTGATTGTAATCTTTGTATGTGAGGTTATAAAAGGATAGCTTCTTTTATTATTGAGGATATGGAGTTTAAAGCTATTGAATAAAAGTTGATTTATTACATAAAAAAGGAAAGTGACTTTCGGTGTTTTTTAAGTGGTTGGTACTCCTCTTTTACTCGTTTGGCAAAACGTTCTTAGTACACATAACCTCAAAAATGTCCAACCTTACGATAGAGCTATCAGTTGCCATACAGCAACCACAGATTCTTAATCTGTGTCCCTACACTAGGGTATTGTATTCCTAATCGATGACGATACGACAAAAAAAATCAATCGTACTTTTACACCCCCCAGATAATGGAGGCACTTCACGGGGACATGAACTGTAGGCGACTCCACCTGGTGTCTCGTCTGCAGCAGGTGGCTTATATCCTGGGAGGTGAAGAGAGCTCCATCTGCTGACACCGCCAGTCACCTGATCTCTGTTGCCGCGATTCCTGGCGCCCTGAATGAATTGCACGCAAAACTAAAGTATCTAGCTTCGTGCGTGTGCAACAAAAAAAAAGAGCGTCGTTCTGTGATATGGTGCATGATCAGGTGACTGCAAACTGATTGGATGTGTACTTATCCTCCAGATGCTGCAAGTTTCCTTCCTGAGTGCCTCGCTTCCATGAGAAAAGAACTTGACGTTGATGGACAGAAAGTGTATACGTGTGGTTTAAGTATCAATATGTGTGCATCATTTCAGACACCTTTGTTTAAGGGAAATTTTAACAAATTACAAAGAGTTTTTTCACATTGATATACCAATTTTCTTCTACCGGGTACCTTCTATTTTGTTCTTTTGGTAAAAACCAGTCCAACAGAACAGCTGATCGACTTTTTCAAGATGACTGCTGCAAGTTACTCATATACCAATTGTTTTTTGGACAAGGGACAATACAAAGACATACTTCAATCGAAAGAAGTGAGAATGTAAAGAATAGAATATTAAATCACCAAATTTATTAATTGAATCCGATTGGTTGCTCTGAACTCCCAGCAGCCATTTTGAAAAGCTGATCGTGACAGATCGTTGGTTCTCACTAGACCCAGACAACACCAATTCATCCTAAAGACTTCTTTAGAATGTCCACACCGTTTTTAAAACGCCAAAAAGAGATTGAAGACTGCCCTTAAGGCAGCCCAACGATCGGTCATGATCAGCTTTTCAATATGGCTGCTGGGAGCTAAGAATAAACAATTGGATTTCATTCACAAACTTGGAAGTATGCCATACTTTTGTTGCCTGTTGCGTGACCAATTGTGGAAATATCATAACTGTTAATAGTAACTCGGCAGTCATCTTAAAAAAAGGCGATCAGCTGTTTTGTAGGACTGGTCTATTGATGCGTTTAGTTTTCATTTATTCGACATTTTTAAAAGTGTGTAGGCATTTGTGCAATTTTTGACAACTATACTAAGGGCATATCTCTTTGATAACAATTGAATTTTTTGATGGGCTCTCTATATTTGGACTTTTGAAATCTTGGGAGGGTGCTGTGGGTACCCTGGTAGATCAAGCGACATTCACTCAACATGTATGCGACTGACTCATTTACTTTCAGCTTCACTTTCATCTCGTATTCCAGTGATTTACAAATCTTACATATTTACAATAATACTCATATCGTTATTAATATTTTCATATTGCCATTTTTATCTATATGATATTTTTTAAAAGTTTTATCTTTAACTACTCTTATAAAGTATATCGAATACATTTGAATTCTATTATATTCGAAATCAACAGTTGACCTCTGTAATCTAGATTTAGGTTTGTGTCTGTAACAGATTGAGTTTTTATAGAATCACAAAATTTCGCAAAAAACGCACCTAATTATTGAAAAGGAAAAATGAGGATAGGAGGGAAACGAATTCTAATTTTCCTTGGCCTGCCCCGAATAAGTTTCATCATATTTTATACGTAATAAGAATATAAGCAAGTCGGTTGTGATGCGAATTTTTCTGAATTATCCATTTTTGTGTAAGAACGTTTTCTATAAAAGTCCATCTATAATCTAAATTTTACGGTAACGAAAAGGGGTAGTTCATTGTGTGTGCTGTGTAGGTAAAAATTGTAAAGAATAGTTTCCCCCGTATAAATTCGTTTTAGAATTGAAAACAAAACCAGTATACATTTTCGGATAACTATGTGAACACATGCCACAATTAATGTATAATAAATACATGAACAATATTTTTAGCTCTTGTTGTTACATAAATATAGATACTTTATAAGATAGTGTTTTTTATATCTCAGTCGTTTATATGATTATAATAGTGATATGTGCCGGAACTTGATTAATGTGAAATTTGTCTTCACGTCCAGTGATTTATAGTACTTACAGAATGTGCCTTTACACAAATCATTAATTTCCTCATCCTTTTTTTTATCAAAAACGGCTTGATTCAAAACAGTATTAGTGACACATCCATTTATTGATTTTCTCAAAAGGCTCATTCTGTAGTAATGTTGAAATAAGCGTAATTTTAACTTAATTTTTGTAAATATATGTGCATATAGATATTATATTGGATTAAGAAAGCGTTTATGATACTTGGGTTGAATTTCATCAATCTCCTGTTGATAGTTCGTGAAGGTATTCAATATTATATATTTTTTAATAGGTAGCGAATATTGCAATCTCTGTCTCAAAATTTCTATATTATTTAGTAGGTGGAACTTTATGACCCATTTCATTAATTTTGAAATTTTAGTAATGTGATCGTGAATTATAATTATTGATGCTTTTTTGTATAAAAGTGTACTTGTTTAGTGATATTTTTTTACTCTATTAAAACATGTATTCCGATCCAAACTTTCATTACTTCTTTATTTCCTAAAGATGTTCGCTCCAAACCTGATCAAGCATTGACTTTTGATTAATTGTTAAATTACCCGAGAGGCTTCATTTGCTTGAATAACTTTTTTTTTCATTTTTCAAAAGAGATGTTTACGGGTATTGGCCAATTTTTTTCATTTCGTTCATCCGAAGACCTGCTCCATTGATGTCATGAAATCCATACTAATATTATAAATGCGAAAGTAACTCTGTCTGTCTGTTACTCTTTCACGGCTGAACGGATTTTGATGAAATTTGGTATGGTGATAGATGATAACCTTGAAATGGTCATAGGCTATAAATAAGCACGATATCGTTCTTAGGGGGTAGGCAGTAGGCAGATAACTAAATTGAGTTAGTGATTTTTAGTCGTTTTTGTTGGGACTTTTGCTCTTTCACGTCTAAACGGCTGAACAGATTTTGATGAAATTTAGTGAGGTAATAGTTGATTACCTAAAAACGGATATAAGATCAAAATGATCACGTCATCGTACTTAGGGGGTAGGAAGTAGGCAGAAAACTGAATTGAGTTAGTGATTTTTTTAATGGTTTTTGCTGGGAATTTTGCTCTATCATGGCTGAACGGATTTTGATGAAATTTAGTTAGGTGATAGATAGTAACCTAGAAAAGCTATTTAATATTCATGCTATCGTACTTAAGGCGTAGGCAGTAGGCAGAAAACTAATTGAGTTAGTGATTTTTAATCGTTTGTTTTAAAAAGAAAGGATCCTAGGCACGGACACAGGCTACTTTTTACGGCGGGAAAATACCTCATTCCCGCGCAAATCTAGCGTGATCGTGTCAAGAAGCGCATGGCGCCATAGCTACTGAAATGATTTTGGTGTTTTTTTAACTGAGTGTTACTAAGACTTCAAGTTAGTATTTGATCTCTTTTTTTAACTAAGAGGGTCGGTAGGCGCCATAATTTAGTACTTCCTACGCAGACGATGTTGCGGATGTCACACTGTCTAACATCGGGGGTTGGCAGGTAGGTAGTTAGTAGCATTTTAAACCGATTTACATTATTTACTTTTTATATTTACTAAGGAAACTTTCGGAGCTATCCATTATGTAGCTTACGTTGCTTTTGAACAAATTTTGATGTGAAGTTGAGGACTGGAACACGATAGTGGGACATTGTTGCAGGGGGACTTACAGCCGGGAGAAAACAAAAAAACTAATGCGAACGAAGTCGCGGGTAAAAGCTAGTTATGGTATATTTCACATTTTCTCCTTCAATCGCATGAAATAATAGTCCAGTTTGATGTACAATTAATTTATTTCTACCAAAATTTATGGAACATGCTGTGCGATTTTGCTGAATAATAAACTTAATTGCGGCATTTAGGAACCGAACCTACCCTGAATTTGAAGTCTCTAGGACAATCTTTTCGATGGTTATCGTGTTTACGGACACAATTGAAATTATTTGTCATTGAGTAGAACCTCAGAGTAAGAAGTAAAGGTTTACTTTTTACTCTGAGAGACGACCATTTTAGGCTCAAACGTCGAAAATTACAGACATTTGGGCAAAACTCGTTTGAGTAGAACGAGCGCTCAAATATGGTACTTCTTTCCTTTCTGTATTTGAACTCATTAAATTTATTATTCCATTTCGATGCATCTATAATCATTGTTCAAACAATGCTATAATTTATTGGTTAATTCAAATCAAAGACATAAGATTTCTGAAAATCCTGCAACTTTAAGCTTTGTCTAGGAATGTTGAAATGGAAGGTTATTTTCATGTTACAGCATTAAGAGTAATGTTAAGTATAATCCCATATCCAATGATTCACTTGAAATTTCAAGTAATTAATTTTCAATTAAACATTGAAAATGCGATTTCCAAACGTCGTGCCATGATGACGTACGAGCAAGCATAATTAGTGGAGATGACGATTCACAACAGAACGACCAGTTCGCATAGTCGTGAACAGTCATTCAACCAATGAAATGAATGCTAACACGTACGTCCTCACCCGCCAATTCGGATCGTTTGAATTCAAAGATTTTTTTCTGGAAATGCTCATTATATGAATTCGTCTCTCAATGTTTTATATCTAGATGGATCTGCTGGAATCTATGTATAAATCTGGAAAACCTGTATGTCGGAATTCACAGGCATCGGATAAAATGGTAGAACGCACAAGAAATTCTTGGACCTTTTTTTCAAGTTATTAATCGACAAAATTCGCTTTCTCTGGGAATTTCTCGAATTGTCTTCAAACCAGTTGAAAACACCTATTTCCGATAGAATCAAACTCATCAACAACCAGGGAATATCCGAAAACACTTGACAAACTGATAATACAATTTTAACTATATCTAAATTATCCAGAACTCGAAAAATTGTGCGCACGGTTGTGTGTGTTTGTACTCGAGCGTTTTCACAATCTATTGTAACCACAGTGTAATAGATTATACACAACAAATCGGTGTACATTTTCCCATTTGTCACTTGTATCCCGAATTCAGCGGGTTGAGTATCTACATATAAATTCCACCCGTCTTTCCATAGACGCCAGTAGCAGTTCGGCGTCCGTTCTTGAGTGACTAAATATGAAGCAGGTTTATCCAGAATTCGAAAAAGCCGGTCAAGAAGCTGGAATTGAAATCTGGAGGATAGAGGTGAGTTGAATCCATTTTTTTTTTATATACTGGTTTTGATTTTGGTATTTTGGAAGTAACTTCGATTTTATTTGATTTCAAGAACGATGCTACCCGCAGATATTAAATTCGAAGAACCGGTTCAGATTTCCATTAAAATTACTTTATTTTGTTTTGGATGTTGTGTACCTAACGTGGAGTTGGAGATTTATACCTGCTAAATATATGAATGCAAAATCTCAGCTTGATCGGAATTATATTCTGGAAATTATTCAGAAAATTTGAAAAACCATTAACTAAAGCATCAAAATTTTATGATTTTGATTTCACAATCCTTTTGAAAATTTGCATGATCATTCACTTCGCCAATTTACATACTCAAACTCAAGTTTTTTCATGAGAATTATACCGGGTGTCCGGACGATTGACGTCCGAAAGAAAAAAACAGGTCCCTCGTCTCATGGGGTATTCGAATCACCACCATGTATGTTATGCGATTTTTCACGGTTTCCGAGTTATGAATTTTTTATGAACTTTTGAGAATTTTCAACTTGACCATATTAAGAAAGATATTAAAAAAAGTACAAGAGTTTTCTGATTTTTTTTTTTGGTAATAAATCGCCATGAAATGTACTTTTATACATAAAATAACACGTCGTAAATTTGATAAAAATTATAGAAATGTTGGTCTCAAGTGAAAAAGTTACGTATTTTGGATCATGATATAAATTTTCAAATTTAAATTAAAAATGTATACAGGCTATTCTCATGGTTTTTCAGTAGGCTTAAAAACTGCGCTCAACACTCAGCTTTCAGAATCATTAAAAAAAGGTACTCAACTGTCTACTTCTGCTAGAATTAGCCTTCAAAGTCAGCGAGGTGGAAAAAATCAAAGAACTAGACATTTACTCAAATTATTTTTTGCCATTTTAAGATTTTTTGATCAAGTTATGATATAAAATGCTGAAAATTAATGAAAATTAGCATTAGAAGAAACGTTTTAGATAAGGAAATGAAAAAGGTATGGCAATAAATCACACATCATGTAGATAAAAAGAAATTTATGAATAAATTTACAATAGATTTTCAAAAAGGCCACCTTCGCAAAATTCATTTATTCATTTATTTTTTATTTTAATTTTGAAAATAATTTTTTTTATCTATATGATGTGTGATTTATTGTCATACCTTTTTTTCTTATTCAAAACTTTTCTCCTAAAGCAAATTTTCAGCAGCATTTTCTATCACAACTTGATCAGAAAAATCTTGAAATGGCAAAAAATAATTTTTGAGTAAAAGTCTAGTTCTTTGATTTTTTTCACCTCGCTGACTTCGGAGGCTAATTCTAGCAAAAGTAGACTGTTGAGTACTATTTTTAGTAATGATTCTGAAAGCTGAGTGTTGAGCGCAGTTTTTAAGCCTACTGAAGTAGCCTGTTTACGTTTTTAATTTAAATTTGAAAATTTAGATTATGATCCAAAATACGTAACTTTTTCACTTGAGACCAACATTTCTATAATTTTTATCAAATTCATCATGCTGCTTATTTTTTGTATAAATGAACATTTCAAGCGATTTATTTACAAAAAAAATATATCAGAAAACTCTTGTACTTTTCTTTTAATATCTTTTTTAATATGGTCAAGTTGAAAATTCGCAAAAGTTCATAAAAAAATTCATAACTCGGAAACCGTGAAAAATCGCATAACATACATGGGGGTGATTCGAATACCCCATGAGACGGAGGACCTGTTTTTTTCTTTTGGAAGTCAATCGTCGGGCCACCCTGTATAATTTTTTTCAGTATCACGATAGACTTTTCATGGTTGTAACTCACAGATTTTCGCGTACTGCTTTGAATTTGTATTAAATATTTTACTGCAAAATTTCAGCTCGATCGAATTGGCGAATTCTGAATTATTCGAGAAAATGGATAATCTAGAAAAAAATAATTCTGATTATGCGATCTTTTTGAAATTTTGCATAAACATCATTCAGCATAAATATCTTCACCCTCAAAATAAATTCAATTCGAATCGAAAATTTTGTTGTGGAAATATAAGGTTCTTTCTTTTCAATATTCCGATTGAATTTCCTATGCTTCTGTTAACACTATGTCCAACTAATTTCATATGAGGCTTCTTATGAGCATTTTGTATGTGGTCGCAAAATTACATTTCGATCGGTTTTGTTCTGTCTGAGATATTTAGGAAAATTTTGAATGTCCATATTTCATAGAATAGCCTGTACGATTATGCTGGTAAAACCGAACCTACCCTGAAAATTTCAAGTCTCTAGGACAATCCTTTCGAGAATTATCGTGTTTACGGACGGACGATCCCACGGACATAACTGAATTTGACCAAGGATTACTCATCAGTGAGTCGAATATTACTGTTTTCAGCTCAAAATTCGAAAATTACAGACATTGGGTCAAAACGATATAGCACTCGTTTAAGTAGAACGAACGCTCGTATATGCAGTAGCGTACTATTGTTTAGTTAGTTTTTAAGTAAACCGTTTACACTCATCATCTTAAGAACAATGCATTTCCGAACTTACATTTATAGAACTAAATCTTTGGCGTCAATTCAGAAACACCTGTATGGTTCATTTAAATGGTAATAATGAATATTGCACAATTAAAGTTGCAATATGCTATTATGATTTTTTTTTTCCTTCTCTAGTTTCCCCATATATTTCCAGCTTATCTGTTACAATAATATCCCATGTAGTAAATTGAATAAAATTCCCTTAATCAATGATAACCAATTGTTTCACATCAAGCTCTTCAGATTGGGCCATCGCTATCTATCGATCAATAATTTAGGCATTTAGGGACTCGAATTCATTCAACCATTTGTTTATGATCGTAAAAGGTTGAACGCCAATCCCGTTTTATAATTTAAATTATTTGCAAGGTCAAACAACCCATTATCTTTAATTAGATAGGTACATAAAGTAGTATTACTCATCATATGTCGGAAATTTTAACCACCAAGGGAAATTCTTTTTATGTAATTCAGGAGATAATTGGATCAAGAAATGAAAAACTTGTATGTATGTATGTTTCGAGAATTCCCAGGATGTTGTTGACCTGTTAATTAATGTTTACCTAGGCCTCTGGCAGAACTCTTTTTGGATTTATGAGTCATTTGAACACTCGATTTTAATACACAATAGCAGTTCAAGAATTACTCAGTGAAAATTTAGACTTTCGTAACATTTCGTTTGCTTTGGGAATTTGAAATATAAAAATTTCCTCTTTTGCGCTTTTTGCTTTTTCCAAACTTTTCACTATAAATCGCATGGACCAACTGAACAACTCATTTGTGTGGCTGAAGTAGAATTGGTTGTGCCGTTTTTTTCATTAAAATATCAGGAAATAATTTACATTTGGAAAGTATTGCAAGCAGACCATTTATTCTTTTACTGATTATTGTTAATGTCCCACAATCCTCATTTTTGAGCGCTCGTTCTACTTAGACGAGTGCTATATCGTTTTGCCCAAATGTCTGTAATTTTCGAATTTTGAGCCGAAAATGGTCTCAAACGATAGGGTTCGACCCCCTGATGGAAAATATGAGGTCAAATCAAATTTGGTAGGGGCGGCCGTCCGTCCGTGAGCACAATAACTCTCGAACGGATTGTCCTAGAGACTTGAAATTTTCAGGGTGTGTTCAGCTCCCAAATAGCTCGGTTAAGTTCGTTAACCAGAAAAATCGTACAGGGTGTTCCATAAAAAGTGGCCATTCAAAATTTTGTACTCAATATTTCACACAAAACGAAAGCAAACGGAATAAAATATTGCAGCAACGTGCCAGATGTTCATAGTAAGCCTCTTGCAAAATTTTGTTGCCATAGTGTTAACAGAACCATAGAAAATTCAATTGGAATATTGAAAAGAAGAATTTTTTTATTCCATAACGAACCTTCCGATTTAACTGAAATTCATTCTGTGAGTGAAGACTGACACACTGATTGTTCATGCAAAATTCAAGAGGATAGCATCATCAGAACCATAGAAATTCCAATTGGAATATTAAAGGAAAGAACTCTTTATATTTCCATAACAAGATATCCGAATCAAATGAAATTTATTTTTGGAATTGAGATTTATATATTGAATGTTTGTGCAAAATTTGAAGATCATCGCATCATCCGAACTATAGAAAATTCAATTTGAATATGAAAAAAAAAATTATATTTTCATAACAAGATATCTGAATTGAGTGAAATTTATTCCTGGTATAAAGATTGATATACTGAATGTTCATGCCAAATTTCAAGAGTATCGCATCATCAGAATCATAAAATTTAATTATTTTAATTTTCAAGTGTGACCATAGAATTGAATTTTTTTAATTGTTTATATAAAGTATCAATTTCAAGTCATATACAGAATTTGAGATGATAGTCCTATTGCTCCACCAGAGAACGAGCGCTCAGAGCTCCTGCTCAGGGCTTGCTTCCATTTTTTAAATACGAATAGATGGGTTGAGATACATCGAATGAAAGATTATTTGATTACCTATACTCCTTTCATTCCACATGTCACAATACATATATTCCTATTTGAAAAAAAAATTGAGAGGTGTGGTGCGTAGGGTGTAAGAGATTTCAAATTCAAAAAAGCATAGGAGAAGACCCTGCTTTCGAAATTAAAAATGCGTGTATTAGTGAATTTTCCTCAGTAATAATTAGTAAAATAATAATGGTCTGATTGCAGTACTCTCCAATTCCAATTTTTTCAATAATTGTTATTTCTTAATTTTTGAGCGCTCGTTCTTTTTAAACGAGTGCTATATCATTTTGCCCAAATGTCTGAAAATTTCGAATTTTGAGCCGAAAATGGTCTTAAACGATAGGGTTCTACTCCCTGATAACGAATTCCCGATCAATTTCAATTCTGTCCTTGGGGCCGTCCAGCCGTTAGCACAATAACTTTCGAAGGGATTGTCTCAGAACCTCAGAATTTTAAGGCTCAGTTCGGTTACCAAATGTCTCGGTTAAGTTCGTTAACCAGCCAAATCGTACAGGGGTTCCATAAAATATGGCTATTAAAAATTTTTGTTCCTCAATCTCTCAGACAAAACGAAACCCATCGAAATGAAATGTTGCGGCCATATGCAAGATGGTCATAATAAGCTTCATGTAAAATTTTGTAGCTATAGTATACACACAACCATCTAAAATTTAATTGGAATATTGAAAAGAAGAATCTCCATATTTCCATAACAGGGTAACTGATTCAAGTGAAATTTATTTTGTGAATCAAAACTGATATACTGAATGTTCATGCAAAATTTCAAGAAGATCGCATCATCAGAATCGTAGAATTTAAATTTTGTAATTATTCATTTATTACATATTTCATTTTTTGAATAAATTCCAGAATATAATTCCGATTGTGCTGATATTCTGCATTTAGTTATTTGATATCAATCTCAAATCCCATATACAATTTTGAGGTAATATATACTTAGTCTAATTGCTCAACCAAAGAACGAGCGCTCAAAAGCTCCTGCTCAGGGCTTTTCTTGAATTTTTTAATGAAAAAACGGCACAACCAATTCTACTTTTAGCCAAATTGTTGAATAGGTAATCAAATTACCTATCATTTGATGTATCACAATCCATAATGTATTTGAAAAAATAAAATAGAGGGGTGCGGAGCTTAGGGGGTGAAAAATATCAAATTCAAAAAAGCATAGGATAAATTGCTTTTGAAATCAAAAATCGAAGGATGCGAGGATTTTCCTCAATAAATCCTCGTACATGAATTATTGACGATTTATGTTACATGTTTGGCACGCTTTATTCGAAATTCTCTTATAACAGTGTCCAAGTAGTTTTTCACTGACCGAATAAATTTCAATTTCAAAATATTATTGCATAGGCTCTCGAATGATGTTAACGATAAAAGTATTTGGGTAGATCAAAGTAAACAATTCGAACAATATGCGGTTGTTTCGATTCCATGATTTTTGACAAAATCCCAAAAATACCTGCTTTTAATGAGTAATTTATGCCAGAAAAAAAAGTTTAAAATAGATAACACCGAGCAGGCTGTTCGCTTTCGTATCGAATTACTACTAGGTATTATAAAAATAAATTTTGAGTAATCTTCTATCAGCAATGTCAAGGATATTAATATTTTGTTCCGGCGATATACGTCACTTCCCTGTAGAAACGCCCATGTGAGAATTCGCGAAAACAAACATTGGAACTAAACTGCTTCACAATTCCAATAATTTCTAAAAATTATTCAGTATTAATTAAATTTATAATTTTTGACTGGTAAACAACACAATAACACTGCTGATCGTAATCCAAATTGAAATTTTTGCAATTTATCAACTATTAAAAATTCAAATATAAAAGTATTACGTTTTGCGGGTATTTTTCCGAAGAATTTCTTTGACGTTATCAGACATTTTTTTATACATTTGAGATATGAACTAAAATTGTTGTTTTTGTAATGGCTATGACATTTTAAAAATAATATTTTTGCGACTGGAAATGTTTGACAAGTTGTATCTAAGCTGTGAGTTGGATTAGTTGCCAGAGCTTTAGTATAATTTGCAATTTTGAAAAATTTTTCAATTACCAAGAAATAAGCTTTCGAAAACTACATATTTATATTCAGTTCATATCTCTTAAATACATAAATTAATTAAATATTTGATTCCACGTAAAGTTTTTCGAAAAATATTACATACATTTTTTTCAAAATATTTCGCAATTCAAAGCTTGCATACATTACTTCTTTATTACCAAAATCAAGTATGAATAGTTTTTACCATAATTTACATAATAATTTGGATGTGTGTTGACGTGTTGTTAAAAATGCATCATCTTATTGGTTTATTATGATTATAACATTATATATTAATCAAATCGTATGGGACATTCCAAAGTTTGATTTGGAAAATATTATTTGTTTTTAATATGCTAAATAGTCTTTGTAAAGGTTTGTCAATTGGATGAAAGGAAGTCTTCATTAATTCACATTCGCAAACCTGTTCCAAATAATTAATTACTTTATAATAATATTCATAACAATATTTCAACTCTAATCTACCAACATTAATGTCATATTTCTGTATCTACCCTTGTTATAGTTTTATCGCACTTTTTTATCCTATCGTGAAAGTCTAAGCAATCGCAAAAAATTATAACTTTGTTTTGATCATCTGCGAAAATTTTGTTCTATACTTAGATGACAAAAGTGAATAATTATAAATATCTATTGACAAGTTACATTCTCGTTATCTTCAACAATGGAGTTACGCAAATTATTTCGATTAAATCTTATTCCATTGTATCATCAATGATCCCAACATATACAGGGTGACAGTCACATAAATCAATCAAGCCAAACAGCTCTCCTATTTTCATCAAAGAGATGCCTTCTCGTGAAATCATTTTTAGGTGTTATTCTCTATCTATTTATGTAACAGAAGGGTTGATGATCCCCTTCTTGGCGATATCGTCAACCTTCTCGTTTGCTTTGATTCCTGAGTGTGCTGTAATTCATATTTAGGAGACCCCTCTGGCATTTTCTTAGTTCAGTAAGTTTGCCCAGGCAATGCAATGCAATTAATTGATCAAAATGATACCTATCATTTTCACAAACTTTCATTTTTCAAACTATGTACAAAATGCTGATTTTTCGATGTTGAGTAAATTTTAGAGAAGTCCTTGTCTTTTGTCTGTCTCTGTAACTTTTAAAAGAGAAAAAACCACGAAGGCCTTGCAGTGAATTCTAACGAAACCTGCATAATTCGGCAAATAAAAATGTGCGGTAAACAAATTTATGGCTTCCATTTTTCTGTCATGAAAAGCAAGCTTTGACAGAAAGTGATAAATTTATTGCATCTGCTGTTCCCACTCAAGCAATAAAACAGCAGTATTGAATAACAGGGTATTTATCAGACCTGTTAGTCTACAATGATCTAAATTTAAATCGAAAACATCCTTTGGTCCTAGGAAACAACTGGGTTTTTCACAGTCATGCATTTACATACACACAACGCCAAAAAATTGGAACCGAAAGAAACGTTAAAAAAAATACTCTCTTTAGGAAACATCTGCTTCCCTTGTATTCTGGATTCTCTAATCGATAGATTTTCGTTCTGAGCAGAAAAACGTAAGGGTAGAAGAAAATTTTCTCTCTCCATTGTTTTATGGGTAATTAAATCTTGTGATCTTTCGACTTTTTATGTCCGAGCGTGGATCGATAAATAATAATAGAGTCTTTTGTTTCATTTTTGTCATGCCTGAACTCTCCCCTATTATAGACATGCCTGATCATGGTTATATTCGAAGATATCTCAATTGTTTGGGATACGAATGACCTTCTGAATGATATCGATCATTAGAACACTCGACAAAGAAGGTGAAATTGATGGCAGGTTTTAGTTATTATATAGAATAAATTTAATTCACTTTACCAAAATCGAGTGGATCTATTCAACATTGAATGCAAGGGGTAGGTACTCCAGCTAAGTAAAGGGAAGAATGGGACTGGGAATACACCGACTATAATCTCAAAGAAAATACCGTGTAAAATGCTATACAGATGGTTCCAAAACCTCTACAGGAGCTGGCGGTGAGATATACGGGCCAAGTACCAAGTGTGCACTGTCGCTAGGCTCCTGTATGAGTGTCTTTCAAGCGGAAATCTTAGCTATTGAAAGCTGTCTAGATATAAATCTAGAAAGAAACTATCAGAAGTGCAATATAGCCATACAGATAGTCAAGCTGCTATTAAAGCACTAAGCTCCTATGTCATCGACTCAAAGATGATTTGGGAGTGCCGGAACAAACTCAATGAGGTAGGCAAGAAAAATAAGTTCTTTTTAATCTGGGTTCTCGGTCATTCGAGAATAAAAGGAAACGAAGAGGCCAATACACTTGCCAAAGAGGGCGCACGAATGTGACTCATTGGCCCTGAACCCTTCTGTGGTATAGGTAAATGTACCTATTAGAAGGAGGAAGCCTAGAAGGAAAAACTCTGGCGGAATCTCCTAGGGATGAATCATTCCACTAAGTTCCCTTGGAACTTTGATACAGCAAGATCCAAAAGAAATCTGGATCTTGGTAAAGAAACAATAAAGGTTGACGCTCACTTGGACGAGACGAGCCAAGCGACGCGCAGGCACGATTTGCACTGAATCGAACGATTCTGATCTTCGCTTCGCGCCTCCCAAGTGAGCGTCTACCCTTTTGATTCAGTGCAAATCGTGTCTGCGGAAAACAACTCTTCGCTTCGTCTCGTCCAAGTAGCGTCAACCTTTACACCCCCTGACTAGCTTTCTTACAGGACACTGTCGCCTCAGGAAGCACCTGTTGAGGATGGGATTATCGGACACTGATGAGTGCAGGTTCTATTATATTGGTCTTTTCCAAGTCCACAGAAAGACACAGCAATTGCAATGAAAGATTTTTTTCATTCGTTTCAAACATTATTGTTTGTTGATTAATCTCAATTTGTTTTTTAAAATTTCCTAAGGAATAGCATCAGGTATATATGTTTATCAAACATCTGATGAACCCAGGAAATCAAATGAGCGTTTATACCCTGAATTATGTTGAGCTTTTATGTTTCGGAACATTGCAAAGATCATCTAGAGAAATATTCATTCCAGTTGATCAATTTTCAAGTAATTCCCAAGAAAAACTGCTCATAGTAGTTTACCTGTTAGCGCTTGGTCCAGAGCCAAGAAATTTATCTAGAAATCATTCCAGAACATTGATTAATAACAACTGTTCAACTTGAAGTTACGATTAGAGTATATTAACCTGCCAGGATGAAAGAATATGTCATCGGAGAGAGTAGATAAAAATACTTTCCAAGCGGGCATCTGTTTGTGTAAGAATGTTTGTAAAAGACTCTTTACTATTCAGCCAAAAATAAACAGAGCATCAGTGCACTAAAATAACGATGCATATGCAGAAACCCCAGAGTTCACTGAAGATGAAAATTTAGTTTGTTGTCAGACATAACAAAAAGAATGATGATTGCATCTACACATGAGTAACCAAGTTTGAATCTGCCAACGCAGAGCTGATTATTGTGCCCACTTCATTAATAATTTCTAATTAAAAGGCTCAAACACACCCCCGAATATATTAAGTTCGATAAAGTTGACTTCTTATAAATGATTAACTTTCGTCAATTCTTTGAATTTTTTCAATTCTCACTTTTAATTTTTGCAATTTCTTTTGACTTCTATCTACGCTGACCTTTTTATGTGACATATAAATCAATTTAACGCATTCATTTATGGTTTTTATTCCCAAAAAATGAGCTTTCGAAACGATATTTGAATGATTTCGTTTACATTATGTGGTATCTATGCATAACTAAAAGCTTGGGTTCTTTCTTTTATTCAATATTTAAATTCAAAGCTATATGTGGGTATTGAAAGTTTTCATTGAGGTGATTTCACTCACATGGGGGTTTTTCGACAACGTTCAAAATTGAAGCCTGACGTTGTTATGGAGTTTTAAGGAGAAATATTTGTTTTTTGTTGTATGCTTAATCTACACTGCTCAACAATTGATAGGGATCACTTACTTGTTCTAAATTTATTTCTGAAATATTCGCTCCAAGATTATAAATTTAGTCAGATGTCAGAGTATTTTCAGTTTTTTTTGGGGCAAATTCGTCCAATTGCGGTGCTCCTCAGCCCATTGCCGTCGATGAACCCGGTGTTCCCTATTCAAACGGGGATGTTGTACCCTCCTACGTGCTCTCAAACCACGAACATGTAGTCGTCGTCTTAGAGTCTGGTTCGAAATTAGAACTCCTGTTGCAACTCTCAGTGATCTATTGAGCCGCGACGCCGGGTAAGTGGGATTTCTCCTAGCATTGAGGATCAAAAGACGATCTTGGGCAGCTGTTGTACTGCGCTGCCGACCTCCCCCATGAACATAAGCTACTGAGTCGTTTTGGATGAACCTATTCCAAGCCCGACTCACGACACTTTGCGAAACATTCAACCGCCGGGAGACTTCTCGCTGGGACAAACCTTCCTGTATCCACCGTATGATTTGGTACAGTTGAACAGGAGCCAAACGTCTTCTCGGCATGACTGATAAGCTGATATTGTTCTCATTTCTTCAATTATTGTCACCTTTGTTTGAACGAGAGAAAAAAACGGATTTAATAACAAATACCACATTGCTTTTCACTCCACCTGTAACAGCCTACAGATAATAATCGATTTTGTGAACAAGAGCCGATGAAGTGAGGAAGACTTTGATATAATCAACTCAAAACATCTTACTTTTTCCATAGAGAACTTATAATGTACAGATATTCACGAGATAACCTGAAAAAAATACAAATGAAGAGAAGTTCATAAGTGATCCCTAGCAATTGTTGATCAGTGTATTTTCTGGTGAAGATGCGCTAGAAAAGCACCTTTACTATCTCAAATTATGACGAATAGAGTCATCATGGGTAACCCTTCAAAATAACTATATGGTTTGAAAAGACTAAAAAGCACCGATCCAGCAATAGAAGATGAATTACAGAATAAACCTTGGAAAACACTCCTGGACCTACTCAGCTCTTGAAGCTATCACGACCTGAGCTTCGGGTGATGGTGGGATTGCTGACAGAGAAGCAGAAACAGCTAACACCCTAGCCATAACGACCCCAGTTCTAATAATGATAATAATATTGTAGAATATTCTACATCTTCAGAATGCAGTGATTCCCCTTTACAAGATCGTGCAAAAATGAATATGCAATTAAAAGAAATCGACTGTACTGCTTAATGTGGGCCACCTTTAAAGGTTTCAAAAAGATTAATGATATGAGTGCTTCACCGCATTTTTATCTGTAGATTAAATTGTTGACTTACATCTCGATTTACCAACATATTATACGCAATATAAACCTCTGTAGATTATGTATAAATGAATGAAAGATAAATATATCATGTTCAACTTCAATTTTATTGCGGTATGACAGTATAATCAATTTGTATTATATACAAATGAAACAGCATTGCAGAATTTACTCAAATAGTTAATAATAGTAATAAGTAATAATAACGTAGCAATTTTTCAACTTCCACTACTAATTATACAATAATTGTTTTCACCGAAATGATGAAAACTTATCTAAAATTTTTTGAAATTGGCTTTTAGAAATGAAAAAATCTGGAATATCATTTGTTTTCGTATGAAAGAAATGCAATATGATATCAAAGCATTATATAAACAATAGTCGAAGAAATAACATTTAAATTTGAGATTTAGATGATTTGACGCACTTCTTTCTACTGATAAAATTGCATTTTTCGACATCATTACCATTTTTAAGGACATTAAACGATGTCATAACCAAATGGAAGTTGATTCTTTTGATTGATCGTTTATAGCTTCGATATTTCTAATTGTTATTGTTTCATATGACAAGTTAATTAAATTTTTAAGGGTTCAATTTTAATGAATGGAGCGAAATGAGCAAAATTTTTGCATACAATTTTAGACATCTATAATTTTATGCCTGAAACTTTCCCAATCGAATCCTTTCGGAGGAAGAAACCTACAGCAGTCACCTACTTTTCCGACTGCTCACTGATAGATGGAGTGTCTGGTAATTGGTAATACAGTGATCTGCCAGCAGTAGGTTTCTTCCTCCGAAAAGATTACAGATTTTCATAGTTCAGGCGTAAAATTATAGATGTCTAAAAATGTAAACAAAAATTTTGATTATTTCGCTCCATTCATTAAAATTGAACCCTTTCAAAATTAAATTAACTCATGATAGAGTTATTGAATTGCTTCTCTTGGAATGATTGTTACGGTTTATTTCCAACTTTGAGGCAGACATACTCTCTTTGGCCAGAATTTCAGTTTGGAGCGTCGCAATAGTGGTTTCCCCAAAGACACTGATGTATAAAATTTGACTTGGAAACGTTATTTTTCATCGATATTTTTTTTGTACTGAAGCTAGCTATAAATTATTATTATTTTATTTATTCATCAGGATTTCAAGCCTGTACCATACCCGAAGGACCAATATGGAAAATTCTACGAAGGTGACTCCTACGTTATACTTAGAGTGAGTTAAAATCTCCCTGGATATTTGACTATCTCTGAAAACAATGCTTTTATGTTCCAGACAAAAATCCTGAAGAGTGGAGCCAAAGAATGGGATTTGCATTTCTGGTTGGGATCGAAAACTTCACAGGTATGTTGCAATGTAAGAGGGTGGTCTTTAACTCATGGAATTTTTGAAAGCGAAATTCCCGTTTATATTCTAACAACCCTTATATGTTTTAAAGCCATTTTATCCTTTATTCACCTATGATTTGTATTTAGGATGAAGCTGGTGCTGCAGCAATCCTTGCTGTTCAACTCGACGACGCACTTGGTGGTGTCCCCATCCAATACCGTGAAGTCCAGGAGCACGAATCTCAACTGTTCGTGTCAAATTTCAAAAGTGGAATCAGATATCTTCCAGGAGGTGTGGCTTCTGGATTCCACCATGTTGATCCAGATGCCTTCGAAACTCGACTGTTCCAAGTGAAAGGATCGAGAAATGTGAGAGTTAAACAAGTCGATCCAAAAATAACGTCTATGAATGAGGGTGATTGTTTCATATTGGATGTAGGAAAAGATATCTACGTTTACATTGGGAAAAAGAGTAAGAGAATCGAGAGGCTGAAAGCTATCACTGCTGCCAATCAGATAAGAGATCAGGATCATGCAGGAAAGGCCCATGTTCATATTATTGGTGAGTTATTATGAATGCATTTTATGTATTTATTGATTATTAGGCTTGAGATACATGATATTGAATCAATTGGATTCGAACCTCCTGGTAAAACCATCGGATGTTATGCCAACCATCTTCTATTTCGAAACAGCCTTTGAATGAAATTACTTTAGCCCATCACTTGGATAAAAATCCATCCATATGGTTCACAAATGGATCAAAATCAAAGAGACGCACTGGCATTGGGGTATAGGGACCTAAACTGAGAATCTCTAAAGCTCTAAGTGAGCCCTCTATTTTACAGACTGAGATTTTAGCTGTCTACATGTGAGTTCAGAAGTGTCTTGAAATTAACCTCAAGGGGGCGCATGCCTGCATCACCCTGGACTGAAGTAACACCATGAAGCAACTGCCAAGAGGCAAAAAAGTGACTCTACTATGAGCTAGGCTATTGAGGTGTTGAAGGAAATGAAAAAGCCGATGAACTTGCAAAAAATACATCAAGGTTAACACCATACTCTCACTGCTACTTCAACGGAGTTACGAACTGTTGAAAAAAGCCTTTCTGTGAGCTTAGAAAAGACCAATATAAGGCAGCGGTCCAGCAATGGCAGTTGAATAATAGAAAGTCCCTCAGGACTTACTATCTGGGAACGGGAATACACCGACTATAACCTCAAAGAAAATACCGTAAAATGGTATACAGATGGTTCCAAAAACCTCTACAGGAGTTGGCGCTGGGATAACGGGCCAAGTACCAAGTGTGCACTGTCGCTAGGCTCTTATATGAACGTCTTTCAAGCAGAAATCTTAGCTATTGAAAGATGTCTAGATATAAATCTAGAAAGAAACCTTCAGAAGTGCGATATAGCCATACCACAGGCCAAATACTCAGATAGTCAAGCTGCTATTAAAGCACTGAGCTCCTACGTCATCGACTCAAAGATGATCTGGGAGTGACGGAACGAACTCAATGAGGTAGGCAAGAAAAATAGGGTCTTTTTAACCTGGGTTCCCGGCCATTCGGGAATCAAAAGAAACAAATAGGCCAATACACTTGCCAAAGAGGGCGCACGAATGTTACTCATTGGCCCAGAACCCTTCTGTGGTATAGGTAAATGTACATATGAGAAGGAGTTTCTGGAGAAGGAGAAAGCCGAGAAGGAAAAACTCTGGCGGAATCTCCCAGGGATGGATCATTCCACTAAGTTCCTTTGGAACTTTGAAACAGCAAGATCCAAAAGATATCTGGATCTTGGTAAGAAACAATTACACCTCCTCACTTGCTTTCTCACAGGACATTGTCGCCTTAGGAAGTACCTGTTGAGGATAGGATTATCGGACACTGACGAGTGTAGATTCTGTGGGGAGGAGGAAGAAACCCCCATTCGCCTAGTCACGGAATGCTTTGCCATTGCGAGCCTAAGGAGAGAATGCTTTGCGCGAGAAACTTGTAAGAGTGAGGAACTTGCCTCGTTGAAGCCTTCACAGGTACTGGATTTCATCAGATCTCAGGAACTGGAAGGCAAGCTGTGAAAGATGTGGTCAGAACAGCATGTGCAATGCAAGTGTCCAGAACTGGCTGTCTTAAGAACAATTAATATGAGGAAACCGGCCCTGGACACCGAAGAGGTAACGACAAAGGCTTCTTAGAAGGTTGTCGGTTTTATCAACGCCCTTGACGACCTCCCTATGTTTCCATGAATGAATAGGGCAGAGAACAAGAAATCTGCATCTGCATAACTACGTCAGTTCTAATAATAATAATAATTGGTGTCGACAATGATTGAATAAACTGTTTATTTTCAGATGAATTCAGTTCCGAAAATGACGTCGAAGGATTCTTCAAAAACCTAGGTTCAGGTTCTCAGTCCGAGGTTCCACCAGAATCAGCTGGAGGGGACGATCTCCAGTTCGAATCAAACCAGCAACGTGTTGCTACCCTCTATAAAGTATCAGATTCCACGGGAGATCTGAAAGTATCCCCAGTTGGGGAGAAACCGTTCTCTCAGTCTACACTTGACACCAATGACTGCTTCATTCTAGACACCGTTGATTCCAATATATTCGTATGGATCGGCAAGAAATGCAACAGTAACGAGAGACCAATGCTATGAAAATAGCTGAAAGCTATCTTAAAACGAAGAATTACCCTCCATGGACTCACGTACAAAGAATTGTTGAAGAAGCTGAACCAACAGCTTTCACCCAGTACTTCAAAACTTGGCAAGGGCAGAGACAAATCCGCAGTAGGATGGTGCGGGAAGCAAGCACAGAAGAAGCTGAAGGATGGGAAGCCAGATTATTGCATGCTTCTATCAATGGCAAAACCAACCAGTTCAGTGTTGAACAAATATTCGATTTTGAGCAAGATGATCTTAACCCTGATGACATCATGATTCTAGATGTAGGAACCAAGGTGTTCATATGGATTGGAGATGGAGCCAGTGTACAGGAGAAATCCAAATGTGAAGATCTTGTTACGGTAAAGTAATTTGTTAAAATATATATTCGTTTGAATCAATAGCTTATATAATACAATACATAAAACAAAAAATCCCTAGCTGAGGTCAGTGCATATACCATTCTATGTATGATACCAGAACTCAGGGAGAAACCTCAATAGAAAAGACCCTGTCTCGGCGTTTTATAAAATTAAAACTCAAAACAAAATACCTTCAATTCTTTGCTCTGCAGTTTGTATGTTGATATACTCGTAGCAGTAGTTTTATCAGTTTTTCTTTCTTTTCAGGATTACTTGAAGAAATTTGGCCGGGAGAACATCCCTAGAATAAGGGTGAATCAAGGAAATGAGGAAGAAAAATTCAAGAAACAGTTCCCAGAATGGAATGATAACCTATGGGATACTGATACTAAATATGATGATGCTAAGGCGCATTTGATTGCCACCAACAAATCTGTAACTCTATAAATGAGAAAATCAAAGTGCCTTACTGCAAATTTCACCACATTTTAATTAATAGTGTTTCGTATATATATATTTATAAATCTTTTATTGAACGTAATATGTTATGACATTGTTATTTGTAGGATCATTTTTTGGACTAAGTTATATTGATATAGATTCTCCTTAAATGAAAAGGAATAAAAAGTTATATTGCTATATTCAAGCGATTCAAAAGTACAAAATACCTTAATACACAACAGCATTCAGAAGGATGTTTGTATGAATTCAATAACAGTTTTCCTGAACAACTAAAACCTAATATTTTACCCATTATTATTATTTTAACTGAGCGCATATAAAGACAGCCATTTTCTTTGTGAGCAGCACAAAAAGATGTGCCAATTAAAACTGAAACTATTTTACCATAAAAAACAGAGGCGAGAACTGCAACAAGAAAAAATAGAATATAATAGCTCAAATAATGGAAGAAAATCTTTTAATAATTGTTCAAATAACCTGCCAATTTCAATTGAAAACTTAATTAAAACACTGAAAGATCGTTGCACCGAAAAGAAGCTTGTTGAACATCATCCAATACGATTAGGAGAGGTGATCAGATAATTAAAAACAGGTCGAATGAAACATAAACAAAAACATTCATTTATTAATTATTAAATCTCAAAATAAAGATAACAAAACCCTAAACTGTGAAGAATTTCTCTGATAATATAACAAAACAAGAACATCACTTGACTGAAATACACACATTCAAATTGGTACTATGCTTAACAGTATTTGAATAAAGATAACACATAGCTGGAATGATAAAAAAAACAAATTGTACTAAATACTAAGTAGAAGTCTTGTACCAAATGCAGGCAAAAGTTACATGAAATGTCATCAAATATATGGAGGATCAACCCTTCATAAGGAACATGGTCCGAGAAGAAAGTGTTAATGAAACAACAAATAACAGTCATATGCGCAATACAAACTAAATTGAAAAAATTTTCCTACTGTTTACTTATTTCAAAGCAAACATTCACCGAAAACCCTATTATTGAACTCTGTCCGAATTTTATATCAAAAATCTGCTCCCGAAAAAATACCTAACAAAACTATTTTAATATATCAAAGCGGTTCACAAATTGCAATCGACGGAAAACTTTTATGGCACTAACAGAAAAATTTACTCAATATCAAATCCTATGGCTGGTTCTATTACAGATTCAAAGATACGACTTGTGAAAATTATGCTGATAATTCTTTCATTAGGAGAATCCTTTCTTATTGGATCCTCATTTAATACCAGCTGATTAAAGAAGTGATTTCCGAAAGTGAAATGTATAGTGTGATGTATTCTTCCCTCACAAAAGGGAATTAAATTAATTCAAATGATGCACTAGAAATTGATGTAGATATCACTTCTTTAGTCACCTTGTGTTTTTGTACTTAAAATTACAGAAATAAAATCTGTATGGCAGTTGTTTATCTTCATTATCAATGTAGAATCATCAGCATGGGGTATAAGCACTTCTATATATCCAGGAAAAAAATGTCAAACACGCTTCTAGTGAATATCAAGGACAAACTTTCTAGTGCTCCATTATAAATAACTAAATTAACAGAAATGTGTGCAGCTTATTCAATAAAGTCTATGGGCACTCTTCCAATATCAATAAGAAAAGCAGTAGTATTTGAATAATGAAAATAAGGTTTCCATTTGGAAAAACTTTCAAACGATATAAATAGTTCAGTCATCAATAATAAAAGAAGCTATCATTTCATAACCTCACATATAAAGATTACAATCACTTCCTCAGAAATTTTCAGTATATAAAGGTTAGAAAACTATATTTCACTATCTTCAAAATCACAGAAACTAAGGGTTATAAACCTTTATACAAAAAAATATTATAAAAGCATAATATGTGCTTTATCCACACTGGTACGTATTTCAAGAAACCATCGATAAATACCACTTTTTGATCTAAGATATACGACGATTGAAGTCCAAAAGAAAAAACAAGTCCCTCGTCTCATGGGGTATTCGAATCACCCCTATAGTATGTTATGCGATTTTTCACGGTTTCCAAGTTATGAATTTTTTTATGAACTTTTGAGAATTTTCAACTTGACCATATTAAAAAAGATATAAAAAAAAGTACAAGAGTTTTCTGATATATTTTTTTTTTGTAAATAAATCGCCATGAAATGTACTTTTATACATAAAATAATCAGCATTGTAAATTTGATAAAAATTATAGAAATGTTGGTCTCAAGTGAAAAAGTTACGTATTTTGGATCATGATCTAAATTTTCAAATTTAAATTAAAAATGTAAACAGGCTACTTCATGGTTTCTCAGTAGGCTCAAAAAATGCGCTCAATACTCAGCTTTCAGAATCATTAATAAAAAATGGTACTCAACAGTCTACTTTTGCTAGAATTAGCCTTCAAAGTCTGCGAGGTAGAAAAAATCAAAGAACTAGACGTTTACTCAAAAATTATTTTTTGTCATTTTAAGATTTTTCTGATCAGGTTGTGATAGAAAATGCTGAAATTTGCTTCAGGAGAAAAGTTTTGGATAAAAAACAAAAAGATATGTTAATAAATCACACATCATGTAAATAAAAAAAATTATTTATAAATATTACAATAAAAAAAATGAATAAATAATTTTTGCGAAGGTATAGAATGTGTATTGAGGCTGGAGGTGGCCTTTTCGAAAACCTATTGTAAATTTTATAAATAAATTTCTTTTTATCTACATGATGTGTGATTTATTGCCATACCTTTTTCTTATCAAAAACGTTTCTTCTAATGCTAATTTTCATTAATTTTCAGCATTTTATATCATAACTTGATCAGAAAAATCTTAAAATGGCAAAAAATAATTCTTGAGTAAACGTCTAGTTCTTTGATTTTTTCCACCTCGCTGACTTTGAAGGCTGATTCTAGCAAAAGTAGACTGTTGAGTACCATTTTTTATTAATGATTCTGAAAGCTGAGTGTTGAGCGCAGTTTTTGATCCTACTGAGAAACCATGAAGTAGCCTGTTTACATTTCTAATTTAAATTTGATAATTTAGATCATGATCCAAAATACGTAACTTTTTCACTTGAGACCAACATTTCTATAATTTTTATCAAATTTACGATGCTGATTATTTTATGTATAAAAGCACATTTCATGGCGATTTATTTACAAAAAAATATATCAGAAAACTGTTGTAGTTTTTTTTAATACCTTTTTTAATATGGTCAAGTTGAAAATTCTCAAAAGTTCATAAAAAATTCATAACTCGGAAACCGTGAAAAATCGCATAACATACATGGGGGTGATTCGAATAGCCCATGAGACGAGGGTCCTGTTTTTTTCTTTTGGGCGTCAATCGTCCGGCCACCTGTATAATAATTATTATTCAGAGAATAGAACAGTTTTACCGAATTTTCTCACCATTTACAATTTCTTTCATACCATTAGAGGAGTACAATAAGAGTGGCAAACTGCTCGAAAAACACTTTCCTTTTTCATGCAATAAATCAACTTTTATTTGCAAAAAAGGGAACTGATTTTCGGTGTTTTTTGAGAAAACGTTATCAAACATGGGTACTTATCAATTGGCCTTGTAAACAAGGAGATCGAATCATTTTTATATGAATTTCTTTTATAGGTGGTCAAAATGGAAATGCGAAGTTTAAACTAAATTTCAAAATGCGCGTGTGTAAGTAGTTTTTAATGAGATCACTACCGATCACGACTTTTCAAAATGTCGAATATTACTTGACTGTCACTTTTTTCTTCGTCGCTTTCGCTGCTCAAATCAGCATTTGAAAATTTATCTATTAGTCCCCCCAACTCCTGATGTTCTGAGTCTTCGACATAACGTCGAGTAGTTGGTTTCTTTCCGTTACCTCTTATTTTGTGAATAACGTGACTGGATATACCACACAGGCAGAGGAATAATCCTGCCAGGTTGATCGGTGACAACTGGTCGCCATTCCATAAAATTGCAAGACCCAGAACAAATACTTCCTGAAAATAAAAAAAAATAATTTGAAACTTTATAATGGTAATTTATACTTTTTCAGAAAACACTGATACAAATGATATACAAAGTGCAAAAAAAGTAAAGTAGCACCCGTCGATTTTTAATTTAAAAAGCAATTTATCCTATGGTTTTTTGAATTTGATATTTCTCACCCACTGTGACCCACCCCTCAACTTATTATTTTTTTAAATGGGTTTAGGTGGATTGTGATACATCAAATGGAAGGTAATTTAATTACCTATTCAGAGATGTGAAGCACATAATAGAAATCTCAAATTTATTCTACAACTGAAGGTGTTCTCAATGATAATTATTTTTATCAAAATTATGCATCCATATGTTATCCACTTTCAACGTTTTTCTTCAATACAGATATTTTTTCCCAGCAGGAATAAAAAAGATGAGATTATCAGATTTTGAATGTATTGGCTCCATTCTGAAATCAGTTGTTCTGGATCAATCCTAGTGATCGATAGTTTTTCTTTCGTTTGATTTTCTACACTCGATCGCTATGCAAAGCGAAACACGCAATTTGACCCAAGAGGAATGTGCCCAAGCGGTAGTTTTGCGAGAAGAAGGCTGGAAATACACAAGAATTGCAGAAAGGGTTGGAGTTTCCCATACAAGTGTGTTCAGAATGTTGCAGCGATTCAGGGAGACAGGTATGAATGTCCGAAGACTAGGACAGGGTAGACCACGGGTAACAACTGCCATTCCAGAACTTTACTTGAGATTTTCTTCGTTGAGACAACGGTTTGCAACCGCTCGCCTCCTTCAAAATCAGCTTGAGCAAACTCATGGGGTGCAAATTAATATTCAGACAATAAGAAATCGCCTCAGAGAATATGATTTAAGGGCTCGTGCCGCGGCAAGAGGCGCAGCTCTTATCCAGCCCATCGAAGGGCGCGTTTGGATTTTGCGAAAGAGCATATCCATTGGGAAGAGGCTGATTGGGAAAGAGTTCTCTTCACAGATGAGTCTAGATTCGGCATCTACCATTGTGATCGACCTTCCCTTGTATGCAGACGTCCACATGAAAGATATGCTCAGTGCAATTTTCTGAATACTACTGGTTTTGGGGGAGGATCGATTATGGTATGGGGTGGAATATCTTTGACTGCTAGCACAGACCTAGTGGTCCTTGATAATGGAACTATGACTGCTGATAGGTATATAAGGAAAATTCTTGAAGAGCATGTAGTGCCATTAGCCCCATGCATTGGTGAAAATTTCATTTTTATGGACGATAATGCCAGACCTCATCGTGCGCGCATCGTTTAGGAGTACCTTGAAGAGGTTGAAGTCTCTCGAATGGAATGGCCAGCAAGAAGTTCAGATCTCAATCCGATTGAGCAGGTTTGGGGCAACCTCAATAGAAGGCTGAGAAGTTCAGAAAATCATCCAGCTACTCTCAATGACTTAGGGAATCCAACTCAGAGAATTCTGGGAAGGATTAGATCAGAACATTTCAAGATCACTCATTTTGAGTATGAACCGTCGTTGCCGAGCTGTAATTAACGCAAGGGTTGGAAATACCAAGTATTAAATCACTTATCAGCATTCCAGTATTTTGAAAATTGTTTATTTCCCTTTTTTCATATAAGATTCGGTGAAATCTCGAATTTTTCTTCCATTTAATGAGTCTTGTCTCGTTCAAAACCTTCCCGAGAGAACATAAAATAAGTTATAAAGTCAATAGAGAGTTAACTTTCATTAAAATTGAGATTTTCAGAATGTGCGTTAATTTTTTCGCGCAGTGTAATTCTTCGTACAAGTATTATTGACGGTTACGTTACTTTATTTGCATTCTGTATTTTTTCGTTGTATTGACCAAATAGAAATGAATCAATCGAGATGTTTTCATTTTACCAACCTTAAAAATACCAGCTACGGACAAAGTCAGACTTGAAGTGTAGGTGACTAGTAACATTTCTCCAATTTCCATGAAAAATGCAACAAATGCTCCGGCTACAATTTTGAACAGAACGTAAAAAAATTCGCTGTAGCCATCAGAAAGAAAAAGCTGGCAATTCACAATAACCATATTTCCTGAAAGAAAGTAACCAGAACTGTAGTTACCCCTCAAATGAAAAAAAAACTATAGCTTTTAGACAGAAAGAGCTCGAGACTAGAAAATTTCGTAGAGCATGAATACTTCTGCTTATTTCATTAATGATCGAAATGTGTGAAATAATAGCTAAGCTACCTTCTATTGCAACTGCAAACGGTAATACTGATAAAATCATCCAAGGTTGCATGTGGTACATCATATCAATTGGATTCTGTACACCCATTTTTTGTTTCTGCATAAGCAATTGAACAAAAGTCCATCTAATCCCTGAGCAAACTGATGCTAGCAATGTCAGAAGAAATCCAAGAAAATTGAATTGAGTGGATTTATAAGTAAACAACATCAATCCTATAGATATCATAATAACTATACTGAAGAGGCTCCAAGACTAAAACAAAAATTAACCTCAATTAGGGTACAATCAAGAGTATCTCACTTCTCACCTTTTTCTCCAACTTAAGTAAAATACAAAAAATAAGAATAAATACAATTGTCGTCGACTTCGTCATAGTATATCTGAAATCAGTAAGTGTTTAATAAAGCTTAAATCAACCTTATTCTGAAAATATTACTATACTCAATATGAAATTTAAATAAATCTAAATATGTTGTTGATATAACGCGAGTTTTCTCATTTACAGTAATAATTTTGATATACACGGATCAACAATTGCTAGGAATCACTTATGAACTTCTCTTCATTTGTATTTTTTTCAAGTTATCTCGTGAATATCTGTACATTATATGTTCTCTAAGGAAAAAGTAAGATGTTTTGAGTTGATTATATCAAAGTCTTCCTCACTTCATCGGCTCTTGTTCACAAAATCGATTATTATCTGTAGGTTGCTACATGTGGAGTGAAAAGCAATGTGGTATTTGTTATTAAATCTGTTTTTTTTCTCTCGTTCAAACACATAAGGTGACAATAATTGAAGAAATGAGAACAATATCAGCTTATCAGTCATGCCGAGAAGACATTTGGCTCCTGTG
Organism: Propylea japonica; assembly: GCA_013421045.1. Taxonomy (NCBI): domain Eukaryota; kingdom Metazoa; phylum Arthropoda; class Insecta; order Coleoptera; family Coccinellidae; genus Propylea; species Propylea japonica. Next base: position 24,324,949 of record CM024248.1, read on the forward strand.
CAACTGGACCAAATCAAACGGTGGATACAGGAAGGTTTGTCCCAGCGAGAAGTGTCCCGGCGGTTGAATGTTTCGCAAAGTGTCGTGAGTCTGGCTTGGAATAGGTTCATCCGAAACGACTCAGTAGCTTATGTTCATGGGGGAGGTCGGCAGCGCAGTACAACAGCTGCCCAAGATTGTCTTTGATATTCAATGCTAGGGGAAATCCCACTTACCCGGCGTCGCGGCTCAATAGATCACTGAGAGTTGCAACAGGAGTTCTAATTTCGAACCAGACTGTAAGACGACGACTACATGTTCATGGTTTGAGAGCGCGTATGTAGGAGGGTACAACATCCCCGTTTGAATAGGAAACACCGGTTTCATCGACGGCAATGGGCTGAGGAGCACCGCAATTGGACACTTGAAGATTGGAGCCGATGTTTATTTACGGATGAGTCTAGATTTCGTTTGGTCAACTACGATGGGCGTACTCTTGCTTAGAGGGAAAGAGGTCGAAGGTATGCAGAACAGTTTATGGTACCCACAGCAGCTTTTGGCAGAGGTTCTATATGTGTATGGGGAGGCATTTGTTTGAACCAACGCACAGAGTTGGTTGTTCTGCAGAACACCACCATGACCAGCCAGAGATATCACGATATGATTATTATTGAACCCATAATTGTTCCGTTTGCGGCTGCCGTGGGCAAGAATTTCATTTTAATTGACGATAATGCCCGTCCACACCGTAGTCGTCTGGTTAATGAAGCGCTAGAAACTCATGCTATTGATAGGATGGACTGGCCAGCTCGCTCTCCAGACATGAATTGCATCGAACATGTCTGGTCTGAGATGTCTAGACAATTGTCAACCTTAGAACAACCGATCAATAACCTGAAGGAGCTTTCTAACACTTTACCGGATATTTGGACGAATTTGCCCCAAAATTTTATAAATCGTTTGATCGTACTCTGATATCTGACTAAATTTAGAACAAGTAAGTGATCCCTATCAATTGTTGAGCAGTGTATTTCAACTCAACACTCATGAATTATGTGAAATACCCATTATTGATAAGGAATGCAACTAATAACATTGAATAAACAATTGAAGTAATTGAATTAATCAATAACATATGTTTCATTTTAACCCTGAAATACTCACAATGAAATTGTAATCAGTTCAAGACCATAATTAGAAAATCCAACATCTATTCCACTAGAAATTCCAGGTGGACCAAAAGAAACTACATAGTCTTTCCAGCCAAATACAATTCTCTTTTTCACTTGCTTTCGCTCCAAAAACAGTCTCACAAAAAGTGCTAGCATAAATTTTACTAAAAGGTGAATAAGGACTGTAGTCAATGGAAAATGTATGGTCTGAAAAGAAACAATTAATTCTGATACAAAATAAAAGAAGAAATATATCACCTCATATAGCCAATGCTGATAAAATGTTAGACCAATGGATGGAATATAATAAACAACTATAAGTAGTAAGGTGAATAGTGATGTCTGTGCAAAACTATATGATGCAAAATCTTTCTTGACAGGCTCAAAATCGTCTGCATCTTCGTAAATAGTCTCGTTTTCTACCACTTTATACTTCAAATTGTTCCTTCTGCCAAACATATTGGTATAAATTTCAATTCACCTGCAGGGTGAAGTTGTATGAAAACAAGTATTTTTGGACAATAACATCCAATTCTGCGAAATTATCTTTCAAGTAGAAGTGTTATTTCCGTAGTTTGTTAAACCCAACATTTTTATCAATTTTCAAAATGAATATGGACATAAGTAGCTCATTATTAACCATATCTGAAGGATTAACCTAGCGCAATTGGCTGACCTTGGCAAAACTTCCTTACAGGTACTGAAAAGAAATCGACGCAGGAAATATTTTCAAAAAATATGGTTTCTATTTACAGATTGCAAGATGCATATTTCAACATTTGCGGTTTGCATTGTGAGACAAGTATCACATTCATAAGCAATCCAATTTCATTGCAGTACGGAATAATTCCATACCGGCCTCCATTAAATTCATTAACATGATTCAATTCAAAACATCTACACAAATTCACAAGGAATTCTTATCATACGTTAATGTTGATACGATTACGATCTGACATCTGATAAATTAAAAATTTTTATCGTAAATAGAAAGTAGAAAAGTTGATAACTGAAATTGACAGTTTTTTCGACATAGGGACATAGAGCATCCTTATTTAGCAGAGTCCTGTACTGTAAGGTACTTTATGAAAACATTAAAGAATTCAGTAAAACACATAAACGAAAATTGGAACTTATCAGAATTATACATACATTAATTAATTAGAATATTTTTTCAGTATATATTATTTAAATTTAATTTTCTCTTCTGAGATTCCTAGATCTATGGTTATCCCACAGAACCTCAACATATCCAAAACAAAAACATTAGCATGTAAACAAAACAAATGAGTGCTTTTTACATATTTTGTTTTGACTTGCTGAATAGTGAATGCAACAATACCTATTATTTACCGAAGTGAATTGACTATCTGCTAGAGCAAATAATGAAGCCTATTGTGGATATTAAATCTAACCGTTTCAACATTTCTCACATAGTCCTAGGAAGTGGATCTTTTTCCGTAGTAAAACTGGCTTACCTTAAAGTAAATAGAAGCATTGAAATGACGATGAAATATAAATTATTTCTGTTCTAGGAAAATGAAAATCCGATAGCAGTAAAAATCTGCCACTGTAATACCGACAAAGAATGGTTGCAAAGCCTGAATGAAATTTGTTTATTGAAGAAGTTCCAACATAAAAATATAACGAAACTTATTGATTATGAAATAACCAGATTGTGAGGCTTCTTCTTCATACTGTTAAACTCTTATTAATTTGAAGTTGTTTCAGCCATGCTTTAATTGGTCTTGACAAAGGTGAAGCTACTCTGAAAGACTTTATAGCATCACATGATTCAAAGAGTAGGAGAGCACGTGCCATAAACATTATGAGTCAAATTATGAACGCTTTGAATTACATGCATAGTCGCAGAATTATTCATGGTGATGTAAAACCAACTAATATAATTTACGTTGCGGATAATGAAAGAATTGCCATCCAAATTATGGATTTTGGGTGAGTTTATTCTTATTATTTTATATGTTCTATTTGTAAATATTCAATTGTAGGATATCTCATGTAGTTCCTAGAAAAGATTCCGAAGATCCAATAGATGCTGGTGGAACCCAAATCTATCTAGCTCCAGAACGGTTATTCCGTTGTAAATATGATGAATCATCTGATATCTTTTCAGCTGGTATTGTATTTTTTGAATTATTATTCAGGCGTCATCCATTTTATGAAGACAACGAAAAAAACTATGAAGAATATATGAAAACCAGACCGCCTCCTAGGTTTCCACGAGAATATACAAGGAAAATAACTAGCACAGCGTTGAAAATCCTCAACATTATGCTCTCATATTCTCCGAAAAATCGGGATATAGTAAGGAATTATGAGGAATTGGGAACGAAATATGTTCCCTATTCTATAGATTATCAGGGACAAGCATTTTTGGATGTAATACATGCTGATGAGGAAGAAAAAAAAAAGAATTTCATAGGAGCTGCCATTCGCTATATGGATGCGAGTATAAATTACGGGATTATTCTTTGTGAATCGAAATTGCCCTCAAGAACTATAGCAGATTTTAAATCAAGAATAGAGAGATATAGACAAAAAGTAATTGATTGTTAAATGAATATAAACACTCCTATGCCGCATTTCGAACAAGTGGAGGAGGAAGAAGGAACCATGACGAATATTATGAGTATTTGATGGATGTTACTAACTCTACTCCAAGACTGAAGCATTATGTTGATTTAGGATATACTGGAGAACTTTACCTTTGCGAAAATAAACAAGAAGATGCCTATTTCAACTTCATGCAAGCCCTTGGCTCCCTACATAAAATGATGGCTGCTGAACCTCCTGGTGATAGAAAAACAATTATAGGGAAAAAGGTAATTCATTCTTGACTCGAAAGGTTATTTTGAAGCAAGTATTTGTTATTACTTGCCCAATATTGTTGATATGAATTTTGAGGTTTTTGAAAACTTACTTGATCACTAATCTGGGTTGAATATTGACAGATAAGCAGTTCACATGCTGTCAATAATCAACTCGGGTATTCAGTTTCTGAAAACCCCTTTTGTGTTTTTGGACTAGGTTCCCTTCAGAGTTCAGATCGTTTTATCTTGTATACATGCATTCTATTCTTTCAGATGACACAATGGACGAATATGGCGGAAACGCTGAAAAAAAACCAGAAGTAAAGATTTTCCAGATATTGATTTTGGCTTAGTTCAATTTGTTACATTGTTATTGTGAAAAAGTGAATAGTGAAATATATTTCCACCTGATTCTACTGTTGCATTCGTTGTCGTTTAAACATTCAGCCTTATATAATAATATTTAGTTTGATCTAACATATAAAATCATTAGTACGTGTGAGATTTATTTTCATCTGGTTCTTCTGTTGCATTCGTTTAACATAAGACAAGCAGGCATTAGGAAGAAATATATTTTTGGTGCATGTAATTACAAGATTCTACAAATTCAATCGTCATTCTTGTTATCCAAAGTTAATTATTATTTTATATTGAAATACTTGAATTAAACGCGTTGTTCCGTCTAATAGTAAGAAGTTAACTTTTTACTCTGAGGTACAGACACATCAAAAGATAAATATATTTGGACATAAAAGGTATGGTTATGGTCACCTTAAATGAGGATTATGAGGAGATATCATAGAAGCTAGGGGGACATTAAAGAAGAAAAGATATCAACACGAATTTGCGAGCATATACATTACTGTTGGTAAGTCTTTATAAATCAATGATAAGGATATTTCAATATCATCAAATCACGACATCATTAATACTTTTCAAGATCATCTAAACTGAACTAGTCTCTAGTATAACTGGTGAACTATTATAGATTCATCTCATTCATGATATATTTTAGTTGACCTTTTCAAATAGAGGAGGTATTTACAAACTCGATCATTGTAAAATGAAAAATCAAGTATCACCCAATAAATCTGACGAGTTAGATTCTTAAAGTAGATTTTCTGGTTTTTTATAATTGCTGATTGACCGAAAATTAATATAGCAAAAAAAACTTAAATTTTTATCGAGAGTTATAAGCATATTCAAGATAGATTAAAAAGTAAAACTTATACTGGTCTATTCTTCTAGGATTGAATGAAGATAAATGCAATGGATTTACCCTAAAAGCAGATAATGAGGTGACCCTTATAGATTGTGTAACAAGGACATTGAAAAACTTAAAGGCTAGAGGCCTGTAGGGTAGGGAATGAGGTGCATGGTATGAAATTGATCACCGGTTCGAGCTTGGCATTTAATATAAACTGTAAGTCTTTATAATGTATTTGTGTATCGATAGAAACCAGTTATGATACATAAAAGCCGTTGCTTGAATCTCATTTAAATAATCAGCCTCATATATTCAATTTCATTATAAAGTAAAAATTTATTTGTACTAGTGAAATATATTTTCACCTGGTTCTTCTGTTGCATTTGTTTAACATAAGACAAGCAGACATTAGAAAGAAATATATTTTTGGTGCATGTAGTAAAGATTTTATAAATTCAATGGTCATTTTTGTTATCCAAAGTAAATTACAAATTATTATATTAAATTGAAATACATGTTTCGTCTTATTAACTTGAATTTAATACTGAAAGTTTTATAACTTGAATCATGGTTTTCACTCCAGAGGAAGAAGTAATTCTATTTCTGGGGTGAACACCATGATTCAAGTAGGAAGAAGTCATTCTTCCTGAGGGTTTCCTAACAAAACATTCTAAGAATTTATTTTTACAGAAAATGTAAAAAAATATTTTATCAGTTGAACTGTAAGAACATCTTCAAAGAATGGATGGAAATAAATGGCCGACAGAGGGATGGCAATGCACATCTTCTAAAGGGAAATAAGGAGAAAAACCTTCGTGTTGCTTTGAAGGACATTGAGGAACCTTTGATGAAGATTGGGCAGATCAAATGATGAAAATTGGAAAGCAATAAATAGTTGTGAACTCCATAAATGGTAAATTTATTTATTCATTATGAATTTCGTCTGAGAGAAATGCAATATGATATAGCTAAAGTATTAACATTTGTCATTCCGATTTGAATGATTCAATGGGATTCTATCAACTGATAAATTTGCGTTTTACGACATCAGTTCCTAATGCAAGTTAATACATTTGTTACTTTATTTGTAATTCTTGATGAGTTAAATGGATACTTATTCATATAATTAATTGAGTTGATTTTTAAAATGGTTCAATTTTAATGAACAAAGCGAAATGATTGAATTTTTTGTTTACGGTTATGGACATCTATAACTTTATGCCTGAACTATTGCATTTTGTATTGCGTTCGGAGAAAGAAACCTACATCAGTCACCTGCTGTTTCGATAGCTTACCGATAGATGGCGGTGGATGTTGATCAGTATTACAGTGATCTATTACAAAACTGTATTACCAATGAAGCTACACCGCCATCTATCGGCCAGCTAACGACAAATCAATCATTTTGCGTTATTCATTAAAATTGAACTCTTTTAAAAATTATATTTAGTAATTGAATGAAATAATAACAATTAGAAATATCAAACATACAAATATCAAACTAATATATGTACTCTAATATGGAACTTATGACGAAAAATGCAATCTGATTAGTTGCAAGAATGCTGCCAAATCATCCAAATCAGAAAGACAATTTATAATACTTGAATTATATAATTGTTTAAGGAGGACAATGATTACATTATATTCAATATGATATAATTTAAGTATTAAATTTCTCCTCATAATCTTCATCATAACCATATCTTTTTTGTCCAAGTATAGGTTTTTATCTTTAGATGTGTCTGTACCTCGGAGTGGGAAGTTAACTAATTACTATGAGGTCTGTACCATTTACCTGTGAATATTTCGTCTGAAAGAAATGCAATATGATATATTGCATTTCTTTCAATTAGTTAACTTTTTACTCTGAGTTACAGACACATCAAAAATATACTTTGACAAAAAGGTATGGTTGATGAAGATTAAGAGGAGACAGCCTAGAAGCTGGAGGAACATTAAGGAAGCCATGAAGAAAAGATATTAACATAAATTTGCCAGCATATACATTACTGATGCTAAATCTTTATAAATCGGTGATTATGATATTTGAATATCATTGACTAACGACACCATCGATACTTTTCAAGATCATCTAAACTGAAGTAGTCTCTAGGTATAACTGGTGAACTATTATAGATTCATCTCATTCATGATATATTTTAGTTGACCTTTTCAAATAGAGGAGGTATTTACAAATTCGATCATTGTAAAATGAAAAATCAAGTATCAGCCAATAAATCTGACGAGTATGATTCTTAAAGTAGATTTTCTGGTTTTTTATAATTGCTGATTGACCGAAAATTAATAAAGCAAAAGAAACTAAAATTTTTATGAAGAGTTATAAGCATATTCAAGATAGATTAAAAAGAAAAACTTATACTAGTCTATTCTTTTAGGGTTGAATGAATATAGATGCAATGGATTTTCCCTAAAAGCAGATAATGAAGTGACCCTTATAGGTTGTGTAACAAGGACAACCTTAAGGCTATAGAGACTTACAGGATTGAAAATGGAACAGTGCATAATATGAAAGTTGGGAATTGGTTCAAGTTGTAGAGCTTCGTAGTTACATGTAAACAGTAAGTCATTATAAATGAATTTGTCTATCAATAGGAACCAGTTTTGATACATATGAGTTGTTGTATTGAATCTTATTTAAACAATCAGCCTCATATAATAATATTTAGTTTGATCATAACATAAAAATTCATTAGTACTGGTGAGATCTATTTTCATCTGGTTCTTCTGTTGCATTGGTTTAACATGAGACAAGCAGGGATTAGGAAGAAATATATTTTTGGTGTATGTAGTTTTGAGATTTTATAAATTCATCAATTGTCATTTTTGTTATCCAAAGTAAATTATTATATTGAAATACTTGAATTGAACGCGTTGTTCCGTCTCTTAGAAGATTTATTTGCATAATTGTCTGAAATGTGGCTCAATAATTAATACCAGTATTGTACCTTGAATCATGGTTTTCGCCCCAGAAGAATGAGTAATTCTTTTTCGTCTGAGGGTTTCACTAACAAAACATTCTAGGGATTTATTTCACAGAAAGTGTAGAAGAATATTCTCTCAGTTGAAGGGTACTGACGTCTCCAAAGAATGGATGGAAACAGGTGGCCAACTGAAGGATGGCAATGCACTCCTCTCTGAAAGAAAATGACGGTAAAAACCTTCAGGATGCTTGGAAGGACATTGAGGAACATTTGAAGATTCGATAGATTGTATGATGAAAATTGGGAAGACATATATCGATAAATGGTAAATTTATTTATCATAAATTTCGTCTGAAAGAAATGCAATATGATATACAAGCCATAATATTTATCATTTGGAATTGTATCCTTTGATGGCATTCTTTCAACTGATAAATTGCATTTTTCGACATCAGTTCCTAATGCAAGCTCATTTGTTTCTTTATTTGTATTGTTTGATAATTTTAATTGTTACTCTTTCATTTAACTACTTTTAATTTTTGAAAGGGTTCAATTTTAATGAATAAAACGAAATGATCGAAATTTTTGTTTACATTTCTGGACATCTATAACATTATGCCTGAACTATTGCATTTGGGATTACTCTCGGAGAAAGAAACCTAATTAAATCACCTACTTTTTCTATTCCTCTCCGATAGATGGCGGTGACTTTCAAATTGGTAAAACAGTGATCTACTGTAAGACATCGCCATCTATCGGTCAACTATCGATATAGCATGTGACAGAAGTAGGTTTCTTTATCAGAAAGTAAACCAAAATGCAATAGTTCAGACATGAGATTATAGATGTCGGGAACTACAAACAAAAATTTTGATCAATTCGCTCTATTCATTAGCCTTTTAAAAAGTAACTGAGGTAAATATTTGAAAGAATACCGATAAGAATTATAAAACATACGAATTTATGAACTCTCATATAAAACTTATGTCGAAAAATGCAATTTGTTCAGTTGAAAGAATGCTGTCAAATCATCCAAATCCGAAAGACTGATATTATTACTGGTTTTATATCATACTGCATTTTTTTCACACCAAATGTTCACAGGTAAATGGTACAGATCTCATAGTAATAAGTTAACTTTTACTCTGATGCACAGCCACATCAAAAAATAATTATACTTGGACAAAAAAGCTATGGTTATGAAGGAGACAACCTAGAAGATGGAGGAACATAAAGGAAGCCATAAAGAAAAGATATCAACACGAGTTTGCCAGCATATACATGGCTGATGGTAAATCCTTATAAATCAATATCATCGACTAACGACATCATCAATACTTTTCAAGATCATCTAGGTAAACTGAAGTAGTCTCTATAACTGGTGAAATATTATAGATTCATCCCATTCATTATATATTCTCAAATAGAGGAGCCTCTTCTACTGACTCAGATTTATTGAGTGATACTTTTGATTTTTCATTTTGGAATGATCAAGGTAGGTATTTTCAAATTCTATCATTACAAAATGAAAAATCAAAAGTAGCACCCCATAAATTTATGATAGATTTAAAAGAAAAACTTATACTAGTCTATTCTTCTAGGATTGAATGAAAATAGATGCAATGGATTTTCCCTAAAAGCAGATAATGAAGTGACCCTTATAGATTTTGTAACAAGAACATTGAAAAACTTTAAGGCTAGAGGCCTATAGGGTGGAGAATGGAAATGTGCATAGAATGAAAGTTGAGAGCTGGTTCGATTCGTAGAGCTTGGCAATATAAACCGTAAGTCATTATAATGTATTTGTGTATCGATAGGAACCAGTTATGATTCATAGAAGCCGTTGTATTGAATCTTATTTAAACAATCAGCCTCATATAATAATATTTAGTTTGATCATAACATGAAAATTCATTTAAACTAGTGGGATTTATTTTCATCTAGTTCTTCTGTTGCATTCGTTTAACATAAGACAAGCAGAGATGTAGGAAGAAGAAATTCTTCTTCCTCTGAATGTTTCCAAACAAAATATTTCAAAAATTCATTTTTACAGAATATGTATAAATATATTCTATCGGTTAAAGGGTAAGGACATCTCCAAACAATGGATGGAAATAAATGGCCAACTAAAGGATGGCAATGCACATCTTCTAAAAGGAAATAAGGAGGAAAACTTCATGATGCTTTGAAGGACATTGAGGAACCTCTGATAAAGATTGGGCAGATAGAACGATGAAAATTGGAAAGCAATAAATACTGGATGAATCTTGCTTATATCCATAAATGGTGAATACATTTATTTGTCATAAATTTACTCTGAAAGAAATGCAATGTGATATATAAGTCATAATATTTGTCATTTGGATTTGTACGGTTTGATAGCATTCTTTCAACTGATAAAATCGTATTTTTCGACATCAGTTCCTAATGCAAGCTCATACATTTATTTCTTTATGTGTATTGTTTGATAATTTTAATTGTTATTCTCTCATTTAATTGCTTTGGTCAATTTTTAAAAGTGTTCAATTTTAATGAATGAAGCGAAATTATCGAAATTTTTGTTTACAGTTTTGGACATCTATAATTTTATGTCTGAACTATTTCATTTTGGATTACTTTCGGAAAAAGAAACCTACTTCAGTCGCCTACCTTTTCTCTAGCTCATCGATAGATGGCGGTGGCTGATAATTGGTCATACAGCGATCTACCATAAAAATTAAGACATCGCCATCTATCGGTCAACTATCGATATACCAGGTGAGAGAAGTAGGTTTCTTTATCAGAAAGTAATCCAAAACGCAATGGTTCAGGCATAAAATTATAGATGTCCAGAACTGCAAACAAAAATTTTGATCATTTCGCTTTGTTCATTGAAATTGAACCCTTTCAAAAATTAACTTTAATGATTATTTGAAAGAGAACCGATTAGAATTATCAAACCTACAAATAAAGAAACGAATATATGAACTCTCATAAGAAACTTATGTTGAAAAATGCGTTTTGATCAGTTGAAAGACTGCCGTTAAATCATCCAAATTCGAAAGACTGAAATTATATCATACTGCATTTTTTTACACCAAATGTTCACAAGTAAATGGTACAGATCCCATAGTAAAAAGTTAACTTTTTACTCTGATGCACAGACACATCAAAAGATAAATAGACTTGGACATAAAAGGTATGATTATGAAGATTGTGAGGATGATAGTGCCGTCAAATCATCCAAAGAAGAAAGACAAATATTATTACTGAAATTATATCGTACTGCATTTTTTCACACCAAATGTTCACAGGTAAAATATATACAGATCTCATAGTAATAAGTTTACTTTTCACTTTGATGCACAGACACATCAAAAGATGAATATACTTGGACACATAAAATAGAGTTATGTAGATTATGAGGAGCAAAGATATTCTACAATACATATGTAGAATATCTTTGATGAGGAGACAACCTAGAATCTGTGAAAACATTAAGAAAGCCGTGATGAAAATATATCAACACGATTTTGCCAGCATAGACATTACTGATGGAGAAAATCTTTATAAATCAATAATTAGGATATTTCAATATCTTCAACTAACGACATCATCGATACTTTTCAAGATTATCTAGGTAAACTGAAGTAGTTCATACCATTGGTGAACTATTATAGATTCATATCCTTCATTATATATGTTAGTTAACCTTCTCAAATAGAGGAGGTGTTTTTGAATTTGATCATTGCAAAATGAAAAATCAAAAGTATCACCCAATAAATCTGACGAGTTAGATTCTCAAAATAGATTTTCTGGTTTTTTCTAATTGCTGATTGACCATAAATTAATATAGCAAATGAAACTTAAAAATGTATTAAGAGTTATAAGCATATTGAAGATAGACTAAAAAGAAAAACTTATACTAGTCTATACTTCTAGGATTGAATGAAGATAGATGCAATGGATTCTCCCTAAAAGCAGATAACAAGATGAGACTTGTAGATTGTGTAACAAGGACATTGAAAAACTTTAAGGCTAGAGGCTTACATGGTTGAAAATGAAAATGGAACGGTGCATAATATGGAATTCCAGAACTGGTTCAAGTTGTAGAGATTTCTATTTACATGCAAACGGTAAGTCAATATAAATGAATTTGTCTTAAACAATCAGCCTTATGGTGGGATTTATTTTCATCTGGTTCTTCTGTTGCATTTGCACACCACAACATAAGACAAGCAGGGATTTGGAAGAAATATATTTTTGGTGCATGTAGTTTTGAGATTTTATAAATTCATCAATTGTCATTCTTGTTATCCAAAGTAAATTATTATATTATATTGAAATACTCGAATTAGCGCGTTGTCCGTCCTTTAGAAGATTTATTTGCATTAGTTGTCTGAAATGTGGCTCAACAATTAACTTGAATTCAATAATTCCAGTTTTGTACTCTGAATCATGGTTTTCGATCCCAGAGGATCATCTGGATCTTCTGTTGCATTCGTTTAACATAACACAAGCAGGCATCAGAAAAAATATATTTTTGGTGCATGTACTTACAAGATTTTATTATTTCATTTATCGTTTTTGTTATGTCCAAAGTAAATCATAAATTATTATTCATTTGAAATACGTTGTGCCTTCCTTTAGAAGATATATTAGCTTTAGTTGTCTGAAATGTGGCTCAACAATTCAAAACAATTGAAGCTTATGTTCTAAGAAGGATAGTTTCTATTTTGCTAATTGCTCCAGATATTTCTTTGTGATATCAATTTTATTAACTTAACAGAGAAAAAGTGATTCTTCTTCCTCTGAAAGTTTCCAAACAAAACATTCCAAAATTTTATTTTTACAGAAAATGTAGAAGTATATTCTATCAGTTGAAGGGTAAGGACATCTCCAAACAATGGATGGAAATAAATGGCCAACTAAATCAGGATGCTTGGAAGGACATTAGGAAACTTTGATGAAGATTGACAGATCATATGATGAAAATTGGAAAGCAATAAATAGTGGATGACTCTGGCATATATCCATAAATGGTAAATATATTTATTTATCATAAATTTCGTCTGAAAGAAATGCAATGTGATATATAAGTCATAATATTTGTCATTTGGATTTGTACGGTTTGATAGCATTCTTTCAACTGATAATATTGCATTTTTGACACCAGTTCCTAATGCAAGCTCATACATTTGTTTCTTTATTTGTATTGTTTGATAATTTCAATTGTAACTCTTTCATTTAATTACTTTAATCAATTTTTAAAAGGGTTCAATTCCAATGAATAAAGCGAAATTATCGAAATTTTTGTTTACAGTTTGGGACATCTATAATTTTATGCCTGAACTATTTCATTTTGGATTACTTTCGGAAAAAGAAACCTACTTCAGTCGCCTACCTTTTCTCTAGCTCATCGATAGATGGCGGTGGCTGATAATTGGCCATACAGTGATCTACCATAAAAATTAAGATATCGCCATCTATAGGTCAGCTATCGATTTATCAGGTGAGAAAAGTAGGTTTCTTTATCAGAAAGTAATCCAAAACGCAATGGTTCAGGCATAAAATTATAGATGTCCAGAACTGCAAACAAAAATTTTGATCATTTCGCTTTGTTCATTGAAATCAAACCCTTTTAAAAATTAACTTTAATGAGTATTTGAAAGAGTACCGATTAGAATTATCAAACCTACAAATAAAGAAACGAATATATGCACTCTCATAAGAAATTTATGTCGAAAAATGCGATTTGATCAGTTGAAAGAATGCCGTTAAATCATCCAAATCCGAAAGACAAACATTATTTCTGAAATTATATCATACTGCATTTTTTCACACCAAATGTTCACAAGTAAATGGTACAGATCCCATAGTAAAAAGTTAACTTTTTACTCTGATTCACAGACACATCAAAAGATAAATATACTTGGACAAAAAAGGTATGGTTATGAAGATTATGAGGAGAATATCTTTGATGAGGAGACAGCCTAGAATCTGGAGGAACACTAAGGAAGCCATAAAGAAAAGATATCAACACGAATTTGCCAGCATAGACATTACTGATGGTAAATCTTTATAAATCAATGATTAGAATATTAAAATATCATCGACTAACGACATAATCGATACTTTTCAAAATAATCTAAACTGAAGTAGTCCCTATAACTGGTGAAATATTATAGATGTATTTCATTCATTTTATATTCTCGAATAGAGGAGCCTCTTCTAGTTGACTCGTCAGATTTATTGAGTGATTTTGATTTTCATTTTGAAATGATCGAGGTAGGTTTTTTCAAATTCGATCATTGCAAAATGAAAAATCAAAAGTATCACCCAAATGAATTTATGATAGAATAAAAAGAGGAACTTATACTAGTCATTCCTTCTAGGATTGAATTAATATAGATATATAATGAGTTGAACCTTATAGATTGTGGAACAAAGACATCAAAAAACTTTAAGGCTAGAGGCCTACAGAGTTGAAAATAGAACGGAGCATAATATGAAAGTTGAGAACTGGTTCAAATTGTAGATCTTGCCATTTACATATAAACCGTTGGTCATTATAAATGAATTTAGTAGAGCCTTTGTATTGAATCTCATTTAAACAATCAACCTCATATAATCAAATCAATATTTCATTTGAAATACTTGAAGTGAACGCATTTATTTATTAGAGTTGTCGGAAATGTGGCTCAGCAATTCAAAATATTAAAGCTCAAATTCTAAGAAAGATATGCTATATTTCGCTACTTGCTCAGATATTTCTTTGTAATATCAATATTATCAACTCGGTTGTATTTATTCATCTCAAACATTTTTAACATTTATGTCAATACCTGATATCTCTGGAATTTGGATATGACTAAAAATCCTGTTAATGTATAGAATAAAATTTTTTACAGGTAAATGGTACAGACACCTTCGAAGATGAAATTGGATGGACTAAAATATGTAGAAAAGCACAACTCATTCAAGAACAACGAGGTAACTGTCTTAGAAGCTGGATGAACATTTAGGAAACTTTGAAGGCAAAATATCTACGAGATAGGAACTGGCCAGCATATATATAAATATATGGTAAATTCTTATAACTCAAAGATTTGAGTTCATTAAATATTATACTTAAGTTAATACATATCTATAATTATCTCATATACATATCAATCACTATGATCAGAAGTATTGTCCAAACTGATATTTCATCAACTATGAAATTTTGCCTAGGTCAATTTATTTTCTATTGGTTCTTATAAATGCTAATTTCAAAAAACATTCAATAGACCGAAAATTAATATGTATAGGTAAAGAATTTGAATCTTTTTTGATATAGTGATAGTCAAAATGTTCATCAAATTTCAATACCGAAAGATTAAAATGTTTTTAAGTTGTGATATTTATTGAAATAGCTATATATTTTGAATGTAAACAATTAAAGAAGGATATCGATATAATATCAAAGTCATCAGAACCAAATTAAGGCTTCGCAGTTTTTATTATTACTAATTTTTTCTTGAAAGTTTATATTCAGTAATAATCAATAATTATTCAATACAGATAAGGAAAAATTTTATTACCAGAAAAACTGTTCGTTAAATGCTTATTGAATATTGTTATAGTTATTCACTAATCATATTTTAAAGAATTAACTTTTCATATTGTGTGATGTTTTTTCAGTAAATTGATACTTCTTTATTTTGCTTTCAGTTATAAAGGATTTTCTTGTGGATGCAGTCTCCTGGTCAGAATGATGCAGATTGGTTCTAAATCCGAAATGAGACTCTGTATTCTGCCATATTTTGTATCTGAAAATCTATATGTCCATTATTTATTGTATTTTTATAATTTTAAGTGAATAAAAGTTGAAATGGATTTGTTTATATTTCAATACTAACAATATACTGCTGAATTGATCAAAAAAGCATTAAGAACTGAAGCTTAATATAAAGAAAGAATATAAAATGAAAAAAAAAACACTCCATCATTTCCTTATCACCCAGAAAAACAAACGTTTGTTGTTATTTAAAGGCCTACTAAAATTTTCAATATAAACATAAAGGGCTAGAGACGGCCCTGTCCCCCTGAACCGCTCAAAGCCACGCCTACCTGTGACGTCAAGAAATGGCGGGAAATATCCGGAGCTCCTGATACAATTCCGTATACCTCCTCGAACTTATATGTTCCTGTTACTCAATCCGGCGCTCATAAACTACCCAAATTGGCAAATATTTGATGGAACACACCGGAAATGCCAGAATTGTCCAAAATTTCACGATTTTAGCGTTTTCTCTGTCGGGTAGTGTACCCTGAAATTTTGGACGAATCTTGCATTTCCGGCGTGTTCCATCAAATATTTGCCAATTTGGGTAGTTTATGAAAGCCGGATCGGGTAACAGGAACATATGAGTTCGAGGAGGTATACGGATTTCTACCAGGAGCTCCTGATATTTCCCGCCATTTATTGGAGACTGCGTGTTCAGCTCTGTGGTCGGCAATTTCAAATTGTATCAGGAGCGCCTGATATTTCGCGCCAAGAATAGAACTCCGTGTTCAAATCTGTGAACCGAAATATTTAAATTGTATCAGGAGAACCGGATTCTTCGCACCAAAGTTCTTTATTCATCTTTGGAGTTTTTCGGACCAATTTTTAGAAATTCCTCAAGGTGAAAATTTTCCGTATCTCTTTTGAATTTTTCATCAATTTACTCTTATTTCTTTGGAATAATCATTACTGTAACATCACAAAAAACTATCGATTTGTAATTTGAAAGTATATTCTATAACGTGGAATACCTCCCAATTGGTGTTAAATCGATTTTTGAAAAGGATTTTTGTGAAATAAAACCCTACAAAACATTAAGTCATAAATGCAGTCCAATAGTTGGAGTAAAATATCAGGTGCTCCTGATACAAATCCGTTCACCTCCTCGTTCTCATACCTATACTCCTGTTACTCGATCCGGTGTTTATACACTACTCGACAGAGAAAACGCTAAAAACCAGAAAATTTGGACGAATCTTGCATTTCCGGTGTGTTCCATCAAATATTTGCCAATTTGGGTAGTGTATGAGCGCCGGATTGAGTAACAGGAACATATAAGTTCGAGGAGGTATACGGAATTGTATCAGGAGCTCCGGATATTTCCCGCCATTTCTGACGTCAGCGGTACGAGTGACCTTGAACGATTCGGTGGGACAGGATCGTCTCTAGCCCTTTATGTTTCTATTGAAAATTTTAGTAGACTTCGAAGAAACAACAATTATTTGTTTTTCTTGAGTGATATTTAAATGATAGATTGTTTTCATCGGATTCTATATTATTTCCCAACCCTAAGCTTCAGTTCAAGGTGCTATTTTAATAATCTTAGCAACATATTGTTGGTTTCACCGGATATTTCGCGCCAAAGTTCTTTATTCATGTTTGGAGTTTTTCGGACTAATTTTTGAACATTCTTCAAGGTGAAAATTTTTCCGTATCTCTTTTGAATTTTTCATCAATATACTTTCATTCCTTTTGAATAATCATAACTGTGACATCACAAAAAACTATCGATTTGTAATTTGAAAGTATATTTTAGTTATTAATAACATGAAATACCTTCCAATATATGTAAAATCGATTTTTAAAAAAGATTCTTGTGAAATAAAACCCTACAAAACATTAAGTCATAAATGCAGTCCAATAGTTGGAGTAAAATATCAGGTGCTCCTGTGTTTATACACTACCCGACAGAGAAAACGCTAAAAACCAGAAATTTCGGACGAATCTTGCATTTCCTGTGTGTTCCATCAAATATTTGCCAATTTGGGTAGTGTATGTAAGCCGGATCGAGTAACAGGAACATATAAGTTCGAGGAGGTATACGGAATTGTATCAGGAGCTCCGGATATTTCCCGCCATTTCTGACGTCAGCGGTACGAGTGACCTTGAACGATTCGGTGGGACAGGACCGTCTCTAGCCCTTCATGTTTATATCGAAAATATTAGTGAACTTCGAAGAAACAACAAGTATTTGTTTTTCTGAGTGATATGGAAATGATAGACTGTTTTCATCAGATTCTATATTCTTTCCCAACCCTAAGCTTCATTTCAAGTTGCTATTTTGATAATCTTAGCAACATATTGTTGGTTTCAATATTAAAATACAAACTGAATTGTCAGTTTAACTTTTATTTACTTTAACAATTATAAAAATACATTTAATAATGAACATATATGTTTCAATAATACAATTATATGATTCAATTTATTATTTCGAATTGAGTAGCCTTTGTAGGTCATCCTGATATGTTGACGGCACCCACGAGATAATCCTTTGATATCCTCCAAATTACTGAAAGCAAATGGAGAAGAAAATTAAAAATAAGAATCTACTGATAAAACATCTGTCTGTTGCGAATAAATCATTATAACAATAATTTCGAGATGAAATAAATTTAGGTATTTTGAAGTGCTATGATCGTATAAATTACTGTATTCATTAGAAATATGACATAGAAATAACTTGGTCAATAAAATAAAATGAAATTGGTAACAGAGAGTTGAATCTTTCAAATTTAGGGTAATTGTAATAATAGAGATTTTGATGGGCGAGATAACAATACATACAAATATTGCTAATGATATAAACTCTGTTCTATGAAAAATACTCATCTATATAATATTTCAACCATGTCTACGCTTAAAGTATAATATTTCCGAAGACTTCCAAATTAAAAACATCTCTTCTGTACAGTTAAATACTTTCACTAATAGGAATTTCCACCATTTTTTCAAACTCGTTCCAAAAAAGCTCAAAAAATCAAATGTGACAATTAATAATGAAAAGTAAATACCCTAAGCCTCATCAGAATTGTACATGTTAACTATAAAAATTACACTCAATAAAATGAAATATGCTTGTATGATTGAATCAAAGTGTTGTAAAGAAATTAACAATAAACTAAAAAACTTACACTCAAGAGGTTAAACCTTCTAATTATATTCTATTCTAATTAAATTTCAAGAATACAAAGACTAGATAAACACAGCAGTTCATCTTCGATAAAGGTGAATTAGAATCCATAAAATTGTTATGGATATTATGTCGAAAGTCTCAAATGTTCAAGAAAACAATACTTTTTTCTTGTTGTTTATGTCTTCATGTTGAACAGATGAAACAGAAGTAAAGACACTCCACAAGTATAAAAGAATTGAGAAATTAAATTAATAAGAACAATTGAGCAGAGAAAAATATATCAATTAATATTAAACTCAGATTCCAGAGCTATTCATGCATGTCGTCCAAATTGTTCTTAGTCATTCATCTGTGGCAGTTGTAGTGAAACATTGACTTGACAAAATTAAGTTCTGATTGCATATAGCAGATATTCTAATGAGATTCAAACAATTTAAAGGGTTCGTTTACATCTAAACCTTACAGGAAGCAGTTTTATATTATTATTCAGAGTTCCAAAGCTTCAATGATTTATCTTTTCTTGACTTTCATCTATTGCGGTTTCTCCAATCCCCATACTGTAGACATCTTTTGTCTTATGTCTTCCTTAATGTCCTTCCTTCAACTATTTTTTCCTAATGCTTGTGTGATTGAGTTAAAATATTTATTAATTAGACTGAAAAAATGTACTTGTGAAGAGGTGAAACCTTCCAATTCTGTTAAAAACTATACAAACAAAGACTTGATAGAAGAAAGTGGCAAGAAAACTCAAGCAATTCACGTTTGCCAAGGATGAAATTGAATAAGAATGCATAGAATTTTCATGGATATCATTTCGAAAGTCAAATATTCAAGGAAAATATTTTTTTTCGAACGGATTATGGGATAATGTTGAACAGATGAAACAGAACAAGAGATACTACACAATTATAAAATAATTGTGGAGTTATAATGAAATTAATATCTGATTGTATGAAGCAGATTATCCTCATAAGATCCAAACAATTTAAAACTATTCCATCATATCACACACTCAGAGAAAGAAGTTAACTTCTTGCTCCGAGATCATAAATGATTCCTATTAATCAATGAGTTATAAATAATGTTTTACCATTGATATAATTATGCACACTTCCAAAGCTTCAATGATTTATCTTTTCTTGACTTCCATCTATTGTGGTCTCTCAAATCCCCATATTGTAGACCTTTTGTCTTTATGTTTTCCTTAATGTCCTTCTTCCAGCTCTTTGGAGTTCAACTTTGTCATCTTCTTTTCAAGATTATCCATCATTTTGTGGTCATCTATTTCCGTTCGTTTTATAGAAGTGTTCTTACCATTCACTAACCCACGATTCAATGTTGAACAGCTTGCATTGGTTATCGTAATTAATAAAATCGATATAGAAATATCTGCGGAGAGTCACGATATAAAATCTATCAGGAGCTTGGATTTTCCAAATATACATATGTTGCAGACGAGTCCATACTATTCACCTGTAAAAATTCAGTTCTGTAATTTCAATTTAAATTCATTTCTTAAGAAATTTTTGTCATTACACCACCGGTTTTTAGCGAATAAATGTATTCTGGTCAACGTGTTTGTGATAGAATATTTTGAGAACGGAATTTCTGAATGAGAAAAATCAAAGATTATTATTATTTCCTATAATATACAGAAAATGAATAAAAGCCTGTAAAATACAAAGGTCAGGCAACTTATAAAACAATATTTGAAATTTATTCTGGTTCTCTACTGTAGCGACATCTGTTTGGTCGCGGATAAAGCAAGTATTGATTTTCATTGTTCAAAATACAGAAAACTACTTTTCTTACAGATTTCTGTAAAATTATGAGCTCAAGTTGGCATTTACACCAACAGATAACACTATTTAGAATCAGTTATTGAATATAAAAGAAAAATGAAGCAATTGATGGAATATTAAGGAGAAATGCTTATGTTAAAACGAAATTAGTTGTAAAACGTAGAATATTACAATTATGAAAAATTCTTACCAAGTAATCATTATCAAATTGAAACAGATAGTGAAATGAACGATTGCATGCAGATACTTGACTTCAACTTCAACATCTCACTATCAAAAAAATGAAATTTTCATCTTAAAGCTAATTTAAAAAGGTTTCTATATATCAAAAATGATCAATATTTATCATTGAGTTAATTATAATGATTTACCATTTATGTATAGCGATGTTCTACAGCTTCAACCGTTTATCGCTTCTTCATTTCCATTTCTTGCGGAGTCTGAGTTTTTGATCATGCAGCTCAATGACCTTCAAGTCTTTCTTTATGTCCTTCTTGCATCTTCAAATTCTTCAACCTAATTATCTCCTAATAGGGCTATGCGGCTGTCTATGTTAAACATTCTTAGGAGGTATCTGAGCAATTTACCTATCAAAATTCACTTTTATAATCTCAGTCAGAATTAATTTTCAAAACTTATTCAATCTTGAAACCTATATAGTTCAATTATTAACAAGTACATGTATTTTGGTGAACATGTTTGAAATGAAATAATTCAGGAATTTCATTTTTGAATAAGAACATGAATAAGTTTTGTGTCTTGCACTTCAAACATTTGTTGTAGTAAAATATATAACTGTGGCTTGATCGAACATAACAGAATTTGCAATAGCATTTGTCACTGGCGTTAGTTAATAGTATTAATCTGCGGTATGTTGTGAAATGAAAACTATCCTACAAAACTCAAGTTCGAAGTTTTTTGAATTGTTGATTCAAATTTCAGAGAATCATTGTGATAAATCATTCATTTTTTCCTGTAATATGAAACCTCATATTTAACTAATACTTTATAATGCAACCAGTGAAACAAAAATGATAAACCAATAAAATACCAAAATACACATAAAAATATCTTTTTGAGCTTGCTCATTTAAAACTGAATGAATGGAACAGAAGAACCAGATGAAAAAATATTTCATAAGTAAAAATTAATTGTAGCACTGTTTGAAAAATGAAATTAAGATTAGGTTTGAATGAGGTAAATTGTTCTCATAAGATTCAACCTTTGTCTAAGGATTCAGCCAATTTAAAACAGCTTTCCTGTATCATAACTGATTCCTATTGATTAATGACTTTTTATTTATTTATAATGTTGATCTTGGACAACATCAACCTTTTTCTTACTGTTCAACTTACATATTATGCGACCTGTCCAATTGTACATTTTACAGTGACTTTATACAAGTTGTGTGAAGTCACTGTTGTCCATTCTCTCTCCTGACGTCTTCTAGCTTTCAAGTCTTTTATAGTCCTTGTTCCAGAATCTGGGAGTTTCAGCTCTTCACTCTCTTTTGAAGGGAAATTCATTGCATCTATTGTCATTTATTTCTTGAAGGTGTCTGTACCATTACCTGTGAAAATTCCCATTTACAATTCCTGCTAAAATGAATTTTCCAAAAAACAAGGCAATAAGCACATATTCCATAATACTTTGAATAAATCAATAGAGGGCACATGTACTCATAAAACAGTACAAATTAAATGGTACAATCAATTAGAATGACCACTTTTGCTTGCATCTACATAGCTATTGAATTACTTAATTGATTAGAAAGTGCAATAAAATTATTCCTAAAATGAAATTTACACCATAATACAGCAGCTTGATTATTTGAATTGTTGAAACTATAGGCCATTTTAACAATAGATTCTTTGATGAGTGATATAACAAATATATGCAATTACGTCTACCTTTTATAAGGAAAAAATCATTAAAATGACCTGTGTTTATAATATAGCATTCATGAACATTGCAAATTTAAGAAGATTTCTCTCATTCAATTAGATACCTTCATGGATAGAAATTTCTGACATTTTTCTTCAGACTCATTCCACATGAATCTAGACAAACAAATATGATATTTAAATGCATGATATCACAAAGGTGAAATTACAAAGTTTACTCGGTATTGTACATGATATGATAGTTATGAAGATGATTAACCTAATAATGTTCAAATCTGTAAGGTGACTCAATAGTGAACAGTGACAAAAATAGAACTTGAGCCTGGCCTCCTCGACATTAACAAAATAAATTGTATCTGACCATGTGGGGTTTGAATAAAAATTGTGAAATATTTAAGACAAATTATAATAATATTTTTTTCTGATATTTCCTCGCTTGAAGTTAAACATATGAAAAGTTATTTCTACAGTTATCTATCTCGTAGATTATAAAATAGTATTGATTGTGAATGACGTAGATGGCCCTAATAAAGCCAGCTCATTTAAAATGTGTAAATCTGATTCCTTTTGATCAATGATTCATCCCTAATGAATTACCATTTATATATCAAAGCGAGGTTCTTCAGCTACAAACAGTTTACAGCATCTCAATATCATCCTTCGAGGTCTGATCAATCTCCATGCTACAGATTTTCTGTCTTGGTGGTAGTGTCACTGCCTTTCTACCATGAAGCTTTGTTTATATATTTATTTATAAACAAAGCATGAAGTCAACAAAAGTGTTTCCTCATAGCGGAAATTCAACGTCCCGATTCATCCATTTCTTTGGAGGCATCTGTGCCGTTTACCTGTAAAATTCCATCTCTGTTTGATCACATCTTAGGACATTTCGATCGTGAAATCCATAACCCAGTTAGAAGACAAACATGCACTTTGTTGTAATCAAATAATGAATCTTTTGGAAAGAAAAATTATTTATATTTTTTAACCCTTTCAAATACAACGGTCCGACACTATTTCAAACTTTTTTTACTCGATTATAGCGTCATCTGTTGAAGATTGGCTGAAGTATATGGAATTTTTGGACCCTTCTAAAAATTATGCATTCATTTTCTTCTTTATTTTTCAAAAATGAAGTTGAAGGTAAAATAGATATTTATGTTTGAAATGTACGATGTAGCGATCTACGTCTAGTTTAGCTTCTCGCTCTCAGGGGGCGCTTTCACATATTCATTTTTCTATGGTGCCCTCACTTCTGTGTTCTGTGCTGTGACAGTGATGTTCTGTGTTATTATATGTTCTGTGGTTCTGTGAGTGAGGTGAATTTTCTGTGTTTGTATTTCAGGCGTCAAAACTACCTCTTATTATTGAAAAACGAAAATAAAAATATTAGTAAAAAATTCGAAATGTTTACCAGTGCATATCTTTAGTCCGTTTCTTTTTGTTCCTTTGAATAACAGGAGAAAAATCCAAAAAAAAGAATCAGTGGAATATTATATCAGTGTGATAAGATTTATCTAGAAATGCCTTTCAAACAACGCAAAATAGCTGTTATGGGTTACAGATCAGTTGGTATAAAATTAGATGATCAATTCTTCTGCGTAAAACTTATTATATCTGCTTTCAGGGAAATCATCTCTCAGCATTCAATTTGTAGAAGGTCAATTTGTGGATTCTTATGATCCCACAATTGAAAACAGTATGCCTATCATATGCTCATGTGATAAGTCTACTAAAGTGTTTGATTTTCAGCTTTCACTAAGTCCACCAGATTGAATTCTCAAGATTATGAAATAAAATTAGTTGATACTGCTGGTCAAGATGAATATTCAATTTTTCCATCACAATACAGCATAGATGTACATGGGTATGTTCTTGTGTACAGTATAACTAATTTGAAGTCTTTCGAAGTAGTGAAATCTATTTATGACAAATTATTGGATATAACAGGGAAAGTAACGTGAGTATTTTCACTTTTTGTATTAAAATTTGTTGATAATCTGTCTATTTTTCAACTGTTTAAGTTGAATTTTGGCAATGAACAACCCCACATTAATTCTGTCAACTACATGTAATTATGTACCTAGATAGCTGTAACCACAGCTCGCCAAAATTGGCCTTAAGTCAAGGTTGTTCATTTAAATTTTTCTTTCTAGTGTTCCCATTATACTTGTTGGTAATAAGACAGATCTACACCCAGAAAGAATGATTCCCACTGATGAGGGTAAACGGTTGGCTGAAGACATGAAAGCGATATTTCTAGAAACATCTGCTAAAAGAAATGAGGTGAGTACTGCATCTTAAAAGTGGTGTTGTGAACAGATAAAATTTTGTTTCTTTGTTTTTTAGGCTGTATCAGATGTTTTCCACAAATTGTTAGTGGAAATAGAAAAGACAGATGGAAATATGCACGATAAACCAAATTGTTCTGTATGTTAATAAAAAAGTCCACCTATGTCATCTAGTCTAATAATACATACAAATTTCCAGTTCTGGAACTTGTATGGTATAGAATAATGAATTACTTACTATTCTTTTGTGTATCAATGTGCAAAATTTCTGTTTGTCAAGTTGTGTTTTTTGTTCATTGGAAGTTCTTAAAATATTATTCTTGTTACTTCTCTTTCAAATTTCGATTATTGTGAGAGAATCCATCACTATCAAAAGGCTATATGTTTATAATGGTAACTGCAAATGCAAAAACCCCTTGATCGTTTATACAAATTTTTGTTTGGAAAAAAAACTAGTGTGGATTCTTGTTAGAAATATTTTTCTAGACTTCTGTCTTGTTGTTATTCTCTTTTTATATTCTTCATGTATATATGTTAATATTAATATACAGGATGAGTCGAAACGGAAAACATGATATAACAGCTAATTTTTTGATGACACCAATATTCAATATATTATAATTGAACAATGTTTTTTAAATTGAACTTGAAGTGATGAAACTGTATAAAAAATGCCTTTCGTTCAGTAATCATTTGATGTTATTTAAAAGAACATTTTTGATTATAAGTTAAGGCTGTGTGAACTGGTATCGCCAAGAGATTACATGTTGTAATGCCATAATTGCTCACTCCTCTAGTTGAAATAAAACTATTTTATTCCTAGTAGGCCCCCCCTCAGGGATCTTAATTTGTTCAATAATGTACAGATAGAAGTTGTTTCAAGTTTGTTCAAGCATCTTATCCTGTCGTTTATTTTAAATTATTCAGATCTTAATAATGTTATATGACATCAGCAATGATTGTCGCCTTAACTCAAAGAAGTATTTACATAAACTAATTTTGATGAACCTGTAATATTTTTTCTGATATTCGACTCACTAGTTGAAATAATTTTCATTCAAAAGATGTTTAACAAACCGTTTATCATATAAATAGAATTTGATAAAATTTCAATATTAATGTGTAAGTAAATATTCCTGTTCTCTCAGGTACTAAGAATGTAAATATTTACATTAGAGTTTTTCATGACTCACTCTGTATATAAGTGTGCGAGTGCTGTTACTATTTTATGAAGGAAAATCATGTGTATACATATATGTTGATATGTAACAATAGTGAGAAGCAACTGGTGGCAGTGTCCCCTTTAACTGAAATTTTTTGACAATTTTGTTTGATAAATTTGATTTCCTTATTTTATACTTTGTATGAATGAAAAGGAAAAATGAAGTGAACCATGTGTTATGTAGTATATAAAAATTTTCCAATTACAATTCTATAAATTTCCAAAACTATTGAATTTTATTATGAAATATATCGCTTTTGATTCATTCTGTTGAAAGATACGAAGTATAGATTTGAATTTGTAGATTTTCGATAATAGAATTCATTTATGATAAGCGCATACCAGAAAGCTCAAAAATTAATACATCATTGAATTTACTTGGGTAATAATTTAGATCTTAATCTAAAGTTGTTAAATAAGCTCTTCAAGATTATATCAAATGCTTTTTTATTATTAGTGTCATCTAGAACAAGAATAAAAATTGATAACTCTTATCTAAAAAGTGTAATTTGAATTTCTACATACTTGTATTCTATTTGCAAACATCTTTCTTCAGAAATACTTTTTGTAGATTTGTTACTAGAGGTGGATAAAAATACCCTGACAGCAAAAAAATTAATTTGACGTAGTATGTAGAAATCAAACAGATAACGTTCACTTAGTTGAATATTCTTTGAAGTATAGTAAAAGCTGGAATTTTTCTTGTATGTTGAATAAATAAAGTTTATTAAGATTTATTTAATCCTTGTGTGTTACGCATTATGTAAATGAAAAATATCTTTCAAGATAAACTTTCCCAGCTCTTAACCATGTAATACTGAGGCAATTAGAAGATGATTTACTTATATTCCAACTTATTAATTTGGGTGTGCAAGAACAAATGTAAGATTGTGTATGAATTTAAATACTCACACATACTGCCCTTAAGACTTTATTGAAACAGCTGCCAACATCAAAACCAAATATAATGAGTTATGTTCTAATTGTAAGTTATCTATTGTTCATTTTTTAAATATTTGTTTGTAGTTATTTCATCATCTATTATAATAATAAATAATTACATATCTGATGGAAATAGTTATAAAGGAACGTAGAAGCGGTTGAATAGTACTCTAAGAAATCTTGGTAGCATATAAATATGGTAATAAGGAATCTTGCTTGTAATCACTGTTTATGTTTTCAACAAATTCTTAATAGTACTTACCGTTTATTTTTTTTACTCCGAATAATCTGCCCTTCTGACTCACTTCTTTTACGTACGTTAATAATCTAAATAGAAATATAAAATGGTAAATAATAGTACAGAAAATCTGATACTGTACCTTAAGCTGTGAACGTAACTTTGACTCGACAATTTTTATCTTATCATTAATTTGGAAATAAAAAAAACCTTGCTTAGTGAACTGAAAGTTTGCATAATCGAGGAAATTTTCTTGTGTGCTAGCTTGTCATAGTTTTGCACAAATGTCTGCAAGTTTCAAATTTTGGGCCGGAATACTTATGGGTCAAACTGGATTTAAAGTTCTCGATTCGAATTAATTTATTTGAATGTTTCCAAACTAGAGACCCGATCAGATCCTAATTTCATATCAAGGAGCTCAATGATGACTTGTGCAACATTTTGTGGGGATTCCTCAAAGAAGAAAACATCAATATTGTGATGAAATAATGCAGATTTCAAATTTTTAGGCCACATGAGTACTATTAACTGACAGTTTGATCGGCGAGTCAAGTCAAATTTAAAATGCAACCATTGCTGATATTTTTGATGAATTGTAACGAAGGCACAAAAAGGATGGAGGTTTCAGAAATAGTATTTTCTTCTTTACGGTTTAATGATTTAAATTACAAGGAGGCATATTTCAAAAGAATATCGTTTAATCATTAAAAACGTAAGAACCCCAATATTCGTTTTTTGTAATTATCATAATCAAAATGGGGTCGGCTCTTTAAAAACTCTCGCTGAATACTTAATTTCGAATTTCCCTGCAAATCCTTATTTCGTTAATTTAAAATCAACTGTACACTGTGAAGTCATCAAATTAAAATAAAATCGAAAAATAATTTAGCAAGTCAGAAAAAAAGAAAGGAAAAGTACAATATTGAATTCAAATTACAGAAAGAATACATTTTTTGAACATCACATTCTTCCAAAAATTTGAACTCTACACAATTCAATCAACTACATAAAATAATTTAGCATGGAAATGTAATAATATACAACTTTTTTACAAGATGAGAGAATAGTGATGATATTTTTAGCCTTGCTCAGCTGATTTGTAAGCTGGCTTCTGTACAATCCAAATAATAACAGAAGTGCGTGCAAATTCGGTTAAGAAAGGCTAAAAATCATCTATATCAGAACACTCGAGAATTAAACAGTAACTTTGAAAGTATGAACTGTTGAATATTTTTACAATCTCTACTTACAAAGTTACAATTTAATCATCAAATGTTCTGATACTAATACTCAATTATAGGCGCAATAGATCAGAGTTATTGTCTTGACGACTGAGTGGTCTATCACACTTATAACCAAGTGCTAGCTCAATCGAAATAATGATACAAGCTTATAAACAATATAATTCCAAATGTTAGATCGTTCAGCAAACTAACGAAATGGTAACATTGATTCCTAAGTTACCATTATCTGCAAAATGCTGTGCAATTGAATTATCAAAAACTAAACAATCAGATCCCATGATTGCTGAGGCCACACCTTCATGGCTCGACCTAGGCATTGCTTCCCAAATAAGCCTTCGTCTATTACCATTCAATTCCAGTCTGAAAAATAATACTTTCTTTAATGAATAGCTCAGAATTTGGACAAGTGTTTAGGTAGAATACAACTAAAATTCAAATCGGATTCTTTATAAAATATTTCAATTAATGATTCTTACAAGGGCAGTTTAAATATAAACGAGACTTTTCGATTTTCAGGCACAATAGTGGGGTGAAAACATTCCTGATTTTTTTGTTGTTGGAGTAAGGGAAGCACATCGGATTGCCTCATCGACCCTCTTGGTGTCAACTGTGACGATAGCAAGAGGTTCCTCCGTCAATTGCGCAACATATTGTTCTCTGCACTATTTACTAGCTTGTTTAGACTCTGGGGTGTAGTGGTGCACCCATGTTTCATCACAGGTGATAATGTGACTGAGAAATTGGTCTCCTTGTTCCTGAGATCGTGCAAGAAGACGCCCACACACCTGAAAACGATGCAATTTCTGGTCAGCTGTGAGAAGGCGAGGAAACCACCTGGCGCAACCCTTACGGTACCCTTGCTCCTCTGTGAGTAGGTGCTCACATAACTTATCCCGACCTAACTTGCAATTTCAGAAGTGGTACGACGTTTGTCGTCTTCAATAAGCTGTCGAACACTACTGATGTTGTTCGCTGCCGTCATGGCTCTCATTTTCAACACAATCACGACCCTCCACGAACTATTTATGCCCTGCAAACACTCTGGCTCGCGACAGTGTCTCTTCTCCGAACATAGGCTGTCAATTTCCTCAAGATTTTGGCCAGTTTTACGCCTTCTGCGGCGAGAAACTTGATTACAACACGTTACACAATTGACGGAGGAACCTCTTGCTCAAACATCGTCACAGTGGACACCGAGGGGGTCGATGAGGCAATCCGACGTGCTTCCCTTACACCTGACAAACCTACCCAACAAAAAAAAAAATCAGGAATGTTCTCCCCCCACTATTGTGCCTGAAAATCGAAAAGTCTCGTTTATATTTGAATTGCCCTCGTATTTCATAGAGTTTGCTTACTCATGAAACACAAAGCTTCTAAGTTATTACCGACTTCGAAAAATCTCGTTTATATTTGAATTGCCCTCGTATTTCATAGAGTTTGCTTACTCATGAAACACAAAGCTTCTAAGGTATTACCAACCTATATCACTTTGGCATAAATTGTAACAAGAATTGAAAATTCTAATAGAATTCTAATATTGCCACGAAAAAACTCTTGATTGAAATGAAATAGAGTTTGGAAATGTAAATTAGCGAAGTGTATGATCAAGGAACTTTTACCATTTAAATATCTGCTTACCTATATGCAAAATGTTCTGCTTGTTTTCGAGAACCAATAAGTTGTACAATTGCGAAGAATTGGGTATGACCATCGCTTTTCTCTTGTTTCTCCAGAACTAACATAAAATGATGACCAAAACAGCTCTGCATCATTACCCAATCTACTGCACCTGCTAAATTAATTTCTGTCGCTAAAAAGACTATATCTTCCCCATTTAATGTGGTAATATTTTTATGAGCATGCTGTAGATGAACCATAACTTTGTCTAATTGGCCCTGAAAATGATGAATTAATTATAGATTTCAATTTCTAAATTCGAGTTAATCATTTAATTGGGAAATGAGAAACGAAGTTCATTATTCTGTCCCATTTTGTTATACAGTGCGAATCAAAATATAGAAAATTGATCGTACTTTTTGGTAATTCTCCTCTTAAACATAATTTCAATCCTAAATATTTAGGCGTTAAACTAGATTCTTTTCTGAATTTTAAAAAGACCATTTGGATGATTTACGTATGAAATTGAAAACTAGAAATAATGTTATTCAAAAACTTGCCGGTACTTCATGGGGTGCTGACGCACTTCCGAATATTGTTGCCTTGTTTGGCTCAACAGTGCCCATGTACATAAGATTGACGCATAATTAAGCTTTTCAAACTAGTAACTGGAACAATAAAATCAACACCAATGATGGTTACCAGTTCTTTCAAACATTGCTCCTTCACATACCCGCAGACAGGACCTAACTTTGAAAATTTGGAATAAATTTAATTCTTCTACAAATTCATATCAAATACTTTGCTAGATAATGAGATTCCTCTATTAAAATCACTTAACCATTTTGGTCCAATTATTTTCTGACCTCGAATGAAAGCGATAAAGCAAATTGGCAATGCGAATGGAACACATACAATATTCAATAAAAAGATTTAATAACTGATCCCTCCAATAAAGTTCCTGGATTTGATCTTCCAAGGAAAATTTGGACTGTTCTTAATCGTATAAGAATAGGTCATGGCCGTTGTAATAGCATGCTTTTCAAAAAGAATTCAGTTGAGAGTCCTACTTGCGAGTGAGGAGAAGCAGAGGAGACAATAGAATAGCTTAAGGGCTATACATGAAGTTACTGAGTCGTTTTTGAATTGAGTTGTTAATTTTCATTCTATTTAGTAGAGTTTCAATTATTTTATTTTTCTGTTCCTTTTTCGGCGATTTTTTCGTTTCAGATTCAGAATTCCGAAGGCATCTTTGAGAGGGTTATCGTTTGGACTAAATAAAGAAGTAATCCTTCAATATTCGAATATTTTTTAAGTGTTATTTTGTTGGAACGGCGAGACAGGGTTTTTTCTACTGAGGTTTTTTTCCTGAGCTTTGGTATCATACCAAAAAATAGTATGGTACCCCTTTTTACACTAACCTCAGTAAGGGAATTTAGTTTTTGTTATATATACAGGGTGTCCCAAAAATACCACGCGAAATTGACACTGGAGATAGATTGGCATTAGGTCTATCAGATAGCATCAACATGACCTCAGTAAAAGTCGGTTGGTTTTCGAGATATCACCACTTTTGTGTATTTTTTAAAAATCTCCAGTTTAGCATTGCTAGAAATTACTTCAAACTCATGTTTTTTTTACCTAGGCTATCCTGAATAGTTACTTTAAACAATGAAGTAATAACTTCACCGAGAACTAGAACAAAATCCTTCAAAAAATGTCTAACTTGTTGTAATTTATGCCAAAGTAAAAACGTTAACTTGAGTTTGACCGACTGCTGTAAAAAAAAATAATACTGAATTGACAAATAATCTTAAAAACCTGTCCATTTCATGCCCTTTTTAAAAACACTACCAATTTTCTTTAATCGGAACTTTAGAAATTCTAATTTTGTCACAAGAGATGTGTTAAATCCGAAATAATTAAAAATTTGGAGTATCACCTGTTTCCAAATTACATGTTGCTTGATATTCTTTACTCGCTACCGTTTCGAACATGAGTTTTAAGTAATTTCTAGCAATGCTAGGCGATAAAAGACCAAAAACTGGAGATTTTTAAAAAATACACAAAAGTGGTGATATCTCGAAAACCAGCGGACTTTTACTGAGGTCATGTTGATGCTATCTGATAGACCTAAAGCCAATCTATCTCCAGTGTCACTTTAGCGCGGTATTTTTGGGACACCCTGTATATCAAAATGTATGAATGTATGAACAAAACTGTAATGGTCGACTTTCATTTATTTGTATATGCAACGTGCACACATTGAAAACCTCTTTTAACTGACTAGTTAAAAAAAAAATTCTTGAAAATTTCTGCAGGCCTGTAAAGAAGATACAAAAAATGATCCACTTACCCTATTCAAAAAATTTAGAGGGTTGACGGGGATGG
Source organism: Propylea japonica (assembly GCA_013421045.1). Lineage (NCBI taxonomy): Eukaryota > Metazoa > Arthropoda > Insecta > Coleoptera > Coccinellidae > Propylea > Propylea japonica. Next base: position 24,357,677 of record CM024248.1, read on the forward strand.
CACAAGATGGAACAAAAATCCTTCAAAAATGCATAAAAATTTGGTAGAAGTGAAACCACAATTGACCTGTTTCAGGATTTTGTTGCCAATTTTTTTTTTCTGAGAAAACGAATTTGTTCCACAATTTTGACGCGCACTGTATATGATAGTGGTCGATAGTTAGACTTCGATAAAGCCTTATGCTAGTTGAAAAGATGATATCCATAGGCAATTTCCGATTTTTTAGCCCCGATTCAAACGACTAGGTTGTTATAGTTTGTCTATAGTCACTCCACAAATAGGGCAGTGAGGTTTTCGATAAAATTTTTATTATGTTTTCACCACTGACATTAAACTCACTTCAAGAGTCCATGCTTACCAGATTCCAACCTAAATTTCTTTGTTCGATAACATTAGTAAAAACATAACATATTATTATTATAAAAGACGAAACCTAGAAAATCTAGAGCAGAAACGAACTAAAATGTGAGCGCATGATTGCATATCAAGTCTATGAATAATACAATGAGCAGTTAAATTGAATAACATTATTTTGAATGGAACGATACGATGTGCGATAAACAGTGACTCATTATCAACAGAATTATAGTTGCATTGTTCTGTAGAGCAATAAAAAAATTATAAATAATAAACAAGTATTTTTTTCATCGTGACATTTTTCGCGTGAATAACAAATGGTTCTTGGTATAACAAAATTAGATTGTTAAAAGCGGCTTATCATAAAAATGGCCAATTGTTAAAGAAATTGATTGGCTCTACTTAAATGAGTGCTTTATTGTTTTGCCCAAATGTCTGTAATTTTCGAATTTTGAGCCGAAAATGGTCTCAAACGATAGGGTTCTACTCCCCGATGAAGAATCCGTGGTCGGATTCAATTCTGCCCGTGGGGCCGTCCGTGAGCACGATAACTTCCGAAGGGATTGTCCTAGAGACTTGAGATTTTCAGGGTGAGTTGGGTTCCCAAAAGCCGCGGTTACGTTGGTTAAGCAGTCAAATCGTACAGGGTGTTCCATAGAATATGGCCATTAAAAAAAATTATGCGTATAGCTGTTAAAATAATTTGAACGAAGCAACCTGCATCACACATTTGCATAACTTACCTGCCAAGAACAAGAAGCACCAGGACATGGGCAACTGTATGGCCTAAACTCGCATATTTCTTCATGTTCTGCTTTTTCGTTCAGTCCTAGTGACATTCGACAACCAGTTGATTTGTGTTTACAGGGAAACATTAGGTTATTTGCTACCTTCTCCATGGCAAGATTTCTTATATTTCCTGAATTATCATAATACACTTACTTTTTTGAATTTCAGATTAACTAATAATTCTCACCTAAGGTACCCCGACATGTAGGACAACATGATAATTTTGGACGACAACTGGCACATACGAGATGTCCAACTTGACACTGCATTATTGGAGGTAAAACAATCTCGAAACAAACAGGACATTCAAATAAAGCAGCTAGTTCATCTGTCAAAGTACCAGGGTTTCCATTAGGAAGACTACTGAGGGGATTATTACTTCCTCCTCCACTTGAAGAGCCTGAAGGATCTGGTACAGGCCCATTTCTTCTTTTGAGGTTGCTTGGCTGAGCCATGATTATCACAAGTCAACTAAAAATTTAATTCCTTGTACATACAAACATTTAGCAAAATGAGGAAGATATAGTAAACTTAGAATTTTCTATAACACATCTGATAATGAAATTGAAAAGGAAGGTACCGTATTAAATAAAGATTAATCAGATATCGTCATACATCAACAAAAAACATGACAGAAATTATTGAAAAGATGTTGATAAATTTGTTATCAATTTTTTTATTGCAGTGCTCTCAAGTGACATCGTTCTAAACACATGAAAATATAAAAAATCGAATAGTAAATGCAAATAGATATACTATAGCAATATTTCTCAAAAACATATCACTCACTTTATATTTTTGGGCGAGATCTTCCACTCTTTATAATTATTGACAATTATAAATAGATTTCGCTAATGTTTTTCATTTTCCTCCTTCGAGTATTGAATGGAATAAACATACTTCTATATTATTTTATTGATTGTTTCGCTAAGTGGAACTTTTATTAGGTGGGCTTTTGTTATTATTAGAATATTATTACAACATAATTTGACAACTTCACTCCATAAAAATATTAAATAATTACAATAGGTAGAAAATTCACAATTCACCTCATTTAACCACAGAATTCCATGAATAATTTCTTCTGATTTTCTTTATTCAGCGGCCCGTAAATTTCGAAACAATCTCGTTCAGATTTTGTTATCATTTTAAGGATTGAAGATAGTTTGTTATCATCTTAATATTCCTCCAAATTATCATGCGGAAATAGGAAATGCAACTGCTAACAGAGAATCTAAATCATATTCTTCAATCAATGGCATGACAGTTAATTTCTATTTTCTGTGCTTTTAAAATAACCTCCTTTGTGAAGAAAAAAGTGTTTGTACTGTTTGTTAGTTATATTTAATTTATATTCTCGTTTTTATTTGTCGTCTTCCTAAATGAGAGTATTCGTTTGTTAATTCGCATCGAATATACTTTTGTGTGAGTTTGAGGTCTTTAATCAGCTATTTGCCCACTGGATGAAGAGGAATTGTTTTCTGCGGAAGTCATTTAAAGAATATCTCAATTTTATTAATAGGTGAATTGATATATTCTTTTATTTTCTACCGTCAGAAAGCATCTACAAGATAATTCAACAGTTTAAGTGCAAACACGTTGAAAGGAGGATATTTTGCTCTACATTCCTCGATAAATGGACCTAAACAATCCCCAACCTAGCACAAGTGGCGTTAAAAGTCTTTCGAAATGCCCTTTTCGGGTTCCTGATCCACCACCACCTATATCTAAACCCTCTGATCCAATTTCAATTGATTTCGGCGATGATGACGCTAGAAAATTTCATGTTCTGGATGAGGTGGCCCATTCTGATTCAGATAAATCAGAAGGCTACGATTCAGACCTGCCAGATGAGGAAATCGAAAAAATGCTTGAAGAGGCTTTCGACAATAAGAAAAAGAGGAAAGCAGAAGAGGAACCTGTGGCAGGTGAGTTAAGCTGCCTCGAGAAATCTATTATTCCCCCTTTGAAAGTATAGAACAAATTCACAAGTTTCCCAAATTTGGCTGTATACATTGAATTAAGTTTATGAAAAACGTGTCTGAAATCTTTTTTCTTTCAAAGTGACTTTGATTGAAAATAATATAGTTTTACTACAGTTTGGGAGGAAAGACATTTCAAAGAATGTATTATCGCAAAGTCAATATATTTTATACTTTCGTTCATCACAACTTTCACAAAGATTTCACCTAGTCAGTCAGAAATTGGAATTAGCATTGTTTGGCTCAATAATTTCATTTGAATCTTCTAGAAAAAGAAAAATTCTATCTATACATAAGGCTTTTTCTGGTAAATAATAATTTGATCGAATGATCATAAACCTGTCTGTGATACAGAATCTTCTTAGAATCAGATTTAACAAATGTTTATATTGTTAGATGAAGGTAATCCATATGTGGAGAAAGATAAAGTGGTACTGATTGAAAAAGAACAAAATCACTTCGACATACTACCAGAAGGATGGATCAAGATTTCCCACAATAGCGGAATGCCTCTTTATCTTCATAAAGATAGTAGAGTGTGCACTCTCTCGAAACCTTACTTTCTTGGCCAAGGTTCAGCTCGTGTAAGTATTTATAATGATAATAATGCTCAATAATTATGATTGTTATGTTAATAGAATCAGGAATTGTTTGATGTTCATATTCATTTTTCAACTACACGAATAAATCTTTCTCAATGAATAAAACAGACGTATTATGGAACCAGCAATTTGTAGGATTATCATATTTCAGAATCACGAAATCCCCTTAAGTGGTGTACCCTGTCTCAGCTACAGGCGGGCCCTAGAAAAAGAGAAAGAAGTTGAACAGGTCCAAAATGAGAACAAACATTTGCCGAATGCAAAAATCGAAACAGTGAAGGAAAATATTGCTTCTCAAAATTTAAGTCCTGAACAGCTGAGAGAATATTGCCAGTCTCTGTTCAAATTTAAAACTATTCAGGTTATGAGGTTTAAATCTTGGTCAGAAAGGAGAAGGTTCACGAAAAAGAAGAAACAAGAAAAACACTTGCAGAGGCCAATGCTTCCAGATGGTGAGTAAAACTTTGATTCCTTCATATTCATAATTTGAATTATTTAAAATGTGAGTTTTCAGGAACAAAGCTGATATCATTTCCTATCGAAAACACTGACGGTAATGACACCAATGGACGGGGTGCTAGAAAGGAATGGATTATGAATCCTAACGGAAAATCCTACATTTGTATTTTACACGAGTATGTGCAACATGCTTTGAAAATGCAACCAACTTACAGATTCACTGAATTAGGTATGAGGGTTGAAAAAGAGTAACTTCAGGTGTTTAATGTTTTCTTCTTTACATAGAAAATGCTGCAACTCCGTATGCAGCAACTGTTTCAATAAACGATATGAAATATGGGGTTGGTTATGGTACTAGCAAAAAACAAGCAAAATCGGAAGCAGCCAAAAATACCCTTGAAATACTTATTCCAGAAATGCGATCTAAAATCACTGCAGATCCAAAGACAGGGTCTAGCACAAGTAAAGACCCAGACGAGGATCTATCGGTGAGTAACAACAAATTATTGAAAAATTCAATTCAAGATTTTTTTTTCATAGTTCTTCGACGAGATAAGGATAGAGGATCCTAGAGTAGCAGAATTTTGTGCAAAAACTACAGAACCATCTCCCCATGACATACTTCTGACTTGTCTTCAGAGAAATTTTGGACTGAACGATTTGAAAATAAGTTACCAAGGTAAAACATCTAAGAATAAAAAGAACGAGTTTACAATGACGGTAGGAAAGCATACAGCTACTGTTACATGCCAAAACAAAAGAGATGGAAAACAAAGAGCTTCCCAGGCAATACTACAAGTAAATTCAACATCTCTCAATCTTTTTCATTCGATAATTCCTGAATAATTCTAGGCACTTCATCCTAACCTGAAAACATGGGGATCCTTTCTTCGACTTTATGGTAATAGATCAGTGAAGAGTTTCAAAGTGAAGAAACTGGAAGAACAAGAAATAACACTTCTTCAAAGCAAGGCAGCAGTCAATTCGCCAAACTTCGCCATTCTGGATAAATTGAAGTTAGAACTTTCGAAATTGAAGCAGAAGCGAAACTCACGAAAACCAATTGGTATATTCATACCAGAAAAAGGAGAAATTCTTCCGAAACTATCGTCTACGAATTTGAAAAATGTCGACTTATGATCTTCATTTGACACTGTTGTAATGTTCTTAATTTTTCTAGGAATTTATTGAATAATGATGCAATATGTTATTGCAAGCATGCCATTTAAGCAATTGTGATATTTACAGGCGACATTACCAAACTTCAAATCATATTTTGTTAATTGGTTCTTTATTTATGTTAATTGTGTTTAACTCGAACTTTTTTTTCATGTATTGTGTATGTGGAAAAATAATTTAATACAAAAGTAATGTTCATACTGTCCTGCTTGATGAATTTCCCTATACTCTTACATCTTTTAATATCAATAGAAACATATACAGGGTGATTTTTTTAAGTGTTTCATTAGACGTTTTCGAGGAAGGAATTGTAATACAGATTCAAGATTCTGAATTTTTGTTTTAGAGTACATGAACTTTAATTGTAAAATATTTTCAAGAGGAATCTACTTCCGGTTTTACCGGAAACGAATGTAACTTCGTTATTTCAAATGCATGTATATTTATACATATTCGAATTCTTCGTTCAATTCTACACTGATTTGATGTATGATATGTGCAACCACTCAAGCGGTTCTTGTATTATAGCCTGATTATCAATTTTTTTGAAAAAAGGTTGTCACAAATTAGTGTCCATATGTTCAAAATCCCTCATTACAAGAATTTCTTTTTGCGAAAGTGGAACAAAAGAAAGTACGCTGATACTGTTTCTTGTATAACTTATGAGGAAATATTATACAGGGTGTCTGAAAAAGGGCCCCAAAGTGAGCCTCAATAAAACTATGAAATCTCACTTTTTTCAAATGGCAACCCTATAATTTTGTAATTCCAATCGATTGCTCGTCAAAAACCAGTTATGGTGTCCCGAACATTTCATGCCTCTAAAATCAGTATTTTTGCCGTTATTCAATAAAATTCGAATTTCACGATTAAAGACAGGTTTCGCACACTTTGTAAGCTTGCATTTTTGAAATAGGCTATGTTAGGAACTGTAATTCTTACTTTTTCTTACAGATTAAGTACTAAGCAAAACATGCAATAATAATTTCACCGGAATGATAATATCATTCCAGTATGTCATTCATGTATGGTGAATGTAACAAAATATTAGAAAGGGCAGTCAGAACTTTTAACGAAAGAAATCCACATTTACCACCTTCAACAAAAAAAATGTCAGTAAATGTGAATTTCGTTCGTTGAATTTCTAATTACCTTTTCTAGGAATTTGAATGTGTTGTTCCTAGAAAAGGTAATTAGAAATTCAACGAACGAAATTCACATTTACTGACATTTTTTTTGTTGAAGGTGGTAAATGTGGATTTCTTTCGTTAAAAGTTCTGACTGCCCTTTCTAATATTTTGTTACATTCACCATACATGAAGAACATATTCAATACATCACTGTTACTGTAACTCATATTTTGCATAGTGCACGATTAATCAAAAAAGTATAAATGACAGTTCTCTAAAATGCATTATAAATCAACAGACATAGCCCTCTTGAAAACTTCTATCCTAATAAATCTTTGGTTAGACTAAGAAACCTTGATTTAATCCTGAAATTCGAATTTTATTCAATGACGGAAAAGCTATTGATTTTAGAGGCATGAAATGTTCGGAACACCCTAACTGGTTTTTGACGAGCCATCGATTGGAATTACAAAATTATAAGGTTGCCATTTGAAAAAAGTGAGTTTTTATAGTTTTATTGGGGCTCACTTTGGGACGCTTTTTCAGACATCCTGTATAATATTTCCTCATAAGTTATACAAGAAACAGTATCAGCGTACTTTCTTTCGTTCCACTTTCGCAAAAAGAAATTCTTGTAATGAGGGATTTTGAAGATATAGGCACTTATTTGTGACATCCTTTTTTTCAAAAATTTGATAATCAGGCTATAATTCAAGAACCGTTTGAGTGGTTGCACATATCATACATCAAATCAGTGTAAAATTGAACGAAGAATTCGAATATGTATAAATATACAGGGTGTTTCATTTGAAATAACGAAGTTACATTCGTTTCCGGTGAAACCGGAAGTAGATTCCTCTCGAAAATATTTGACAATTGAAGTTCATGTACTCTAAAACGAATATCCAAAATCTTGAATCTGTATTACAATTCCTTCCTCGAAAACGTCTAATGAAACACTTAAAAAAATCACCCTGTATACTAGCACCAGTCTCAACTTTTTCAGAAAGTCGCCAGTTTACATCAAGAGATAGGGTTTTTAGTGTAACTTTTGACGACATGGTTTTTGCAATGAAAAGATGTAATGCATAGACTTCGCAGGAGTTTTATCAAAAACTACAGCATGCTTGTGAAATATCAATGCGTTGAAGTGAAGTCATATTACTAATTTAGGAAAAGAGTAGTTAATAATCATGGTAAATAAGGGGGGTCACCGATCAAGCCAAATATGAGTTTAGCTGTGCTGAAATGCCGAAAATATTTTGAGAACCTTTGAGTCTGGCAAAATAAGTGTTTAACAAGACAATTCAGATATTGAATCTGTAAACTGGTAGTTATTTTTTGACAGCTTGGTTCGCAGCTATTAAGTTTTTGTAATATTGAACAATAAATGATCTCAAATATGATTTTATGAAGTTGATCATAAGCATAATATTGTTCCAAAGAAAACCCTATGTAATTGTGGACTTCATACATTTACTAGTTATTTAAATTAGGATAAGATGATGTAAAAAAATAGTTCATGTCAGCTGAATCACCATATAACTAGTGGGGTTTTCACAAACTTACTTGATAACTAACTTGGGTTGAATTTTGACAGCAAAGTATCCGAAAACCCCATAGGTGTCAATCGTTATGTTTGGGATTATTTTCTATTCTCTTCCATTTGATATTGCATATTTCTGTCAATAAAATGTAGCAATACTTAACGAATTTTTCAAGAATGATATATTAGTGTAGAATTCAGTTATTCAGTAGCTGATCGATAAAAATAATAATGGGCGTCTCCAGTATGTTGAAATATGTGGTTTTTTCGAGTAACATCGAGTAGTGTGAAATATATACCTATACTAATTTCAGGTAATTAATTGAGTATTGAAAATGCCCATTTCTCTTTTTTCATTGGAACCTTCGTTAAGAAAAATTTTTAGCTTGTAACTTATTATTAAAATGTAATTGGATGAATTACGCTTACGAAAATACTATATGAGGCTATTAATGTCCTTTTATATTGCAAAAACACAATAAACTTGAATTAAGCAGATAAATGAAAATGTTAAGCATGCAGTTTGGCGAGATCAATAACTGGATGGGCGACCATTCTGACGCAAAAGTTCGTCTTCATTAAAAATTGTGTTTCCGTTATATACATTGTGTTTTATTATTATATAATTGCATTTTTTACCCACTTACTCAAATGATTTTATTATGGGTCTAATTTTTTCAATATCATTTTTCAGTCCTTGACGATTTTTCTGATATAGCTGTGGTATTGTACTTATGTAATTTGTAATTTTTCTGTTATTTCACAAAATCACTTATTGTAATGTCCATCAAAAAGAAAAATCAAAATGAAATTTTAACATTAATGCTGTAAGTAGACACAATTTATTTCATTTCAATATTAACCACTGATTATTCTATGCAGTGTGTTTGGTCATGACTTAGCGATAATTTAAGGTCATCAAATATACCTAATATTATCGACAAAAACACCAAAACTTGGCAGTTTACCCCCTTAGTTTTGGAGTAGCCACCATTTTAAATACTTTTTTATTTTCGTTGACCCTTCCGAATAATATCGATTCCTTTGGACATAAAGGTCCTACAGATGAGAAAAAAATGTTTTTACCACCTTTCATTGAAGCATAACAATATAAAAACATTCAACTTGAAAACGCCATAAAAAAATTCTTCAAAAATGTTCATAGTGAAAATATGTACAGATTTTCTGAGTAAATCCGCAATAGTACAAGAACTAGCACATTGAAGTATAATTTTTTTCAATGATTTAACACGCAAGAATATTAGCTACAAAACAACACTCGCATCATATCTGTAAGTTACATAATTTGAGAGCAATTGCTGTTCGAACAACTTATGAAAATTGATAAAATAAAAAAACCTCAGTACTGTACTTTCGATAATTTTCAATGATCAAGCAAACAAATTAATCATAAAAATTGCTCAAAATGGCTGCTTCTGCTCTGTAGAGAGGCAGTGGCCTTAATGACGACCTGTCTTGTGTCTTTTGCGCGCGTAGTGATCATGTTCGAGCAGCAATAACTCTCAAATTATGTAACTTACAGATATAATGTGAATGTTGTTTTGTAGCTAATATCCTTGCGTGTTAAATCATTGAAAAGAAATCATACTTCAATGTGCTAGTTCTTGTACTATTGCGGATTTACTAAGAAAATCAGTACATATTTTTACTATGAACATTTTTAAAGAATTTTTTATGGCGTTTTCAAGTTGAATGTTTTTATATTGTTATACTTCAATGAAGGGTGGTAGTATCATCTTTCAAAAACATTTTTTTCACACCTGTAGGACCTTTATGTCCAAAGAAATCGATATTATTTGTAAAGGGTCAATGAAAATAAAAGAGTATATTTGAAATGGGGGCTACTCCAAAACTAAGGGGGTAATCTTCCAAGTTTGGGTGTTTCTGTCGATAATGACGATAATATTAGGTATATTTGATGACCTTAACTTAACTTATCGCTAAGTCATGACCAAACACACTGTATATAAATATAAATATGTAAACCTGAATTTTTTGAGCTTCCAGTTTCTCTTGAGTAATTGGGTTTACAGAAACCCAATCAGCAATCCTGAAAAAACAAACCCAGGATATTTTTTTAAATCCCACTATTGTATTTTTTCTCTTCAAAAGATTCATCATTAAAAGAAAAAAATGTTGAAACAATTTTTCATCATTTCACTTAGATTGGATACTTAAAAAATAATAATTATATGTAAATTGTGTCATATCCACTTTGCTTTTTTGAAACCTTATTAAATTTAATTGTTTTAATATGTTCCAAGGTGTCTTTTGTGTTGATGTTTTGTTTATTGTCTGTATTGAATATCTAGGAACAACAAAAATATTTCACCATACATCGCAAAATGGTGAATGCGAAACAATTCAAAGCTATTATTTTTAAAGGTTGAATTTCCGAAAAATGATAGAAAAATTTGTTTCAACCTATTTTTGATCCACTCTGAAATCGTTCAAAGGGAAAAAATATAAAGGTGCAATTCAAAAAAATTCTGGGGATAGTTTTCTTAGGGGTGGTAATTAGAGATAAAAATTTAACGACGGACATTTCTGTCAATAAAATTTAGGTAAACTTAACGAGTTTTCAAGTAGTATATTAGAATAGAATTATATTTTCAGTAGCTGAAAGATAAAACTAATAATGGGCATTTAAGTACATACATATGTCGAAATATAGTTTTTTTTTAAAACTAGAGCTATATCGTTTTGCCCGAATGTCTGTAATTTACGAATTTTGAGTCGAAAATGATCTCAAAAGATAGGGTTCTACTCCCTTATGAAGAGTTATTTAAAAAGGGGTTATAATTCACTGTGACCTCAAGGTCTATTGTGCCCCCCTGAGTTCGTTAACCAGCCAAATCGTACAGGGTGTTCCATAAAATATGGCCAAACAAAATATTTGTTCCTCAATATCTCAGACAAAACGAAACCGATCGAAATAAGATATTGCAGCCACATGCAAGATGCTCATAATAAGCCTCATGCAAAATTTCGTGGCCATAGTTTAGACAGAACCATAGAAAATTCAATTGGAATATTGATAAGAAGAAACTTCATATTTCCATAAAAAGATATCCGATTCGAGTGAAATTTATTATGTGAATGAAGACTGATATACTGAATGTTCATGCAAACTTTTGTGGCCGTAGTGTTAACAGAACCATAGAAAGTTCAATTGGAATATTGAAAATAAGAATCTCTATATTTCCATAATAGGATATCCGATTCGAGTAAAATTCATTTTGTGGATAAATATTAATATACTGAATGTTCATGCGGAATTTCAGGAGGATCGCATCAGCAGAACCATAGAATTCAATTCTTATCAATTATTTATTTTTTAAATACAGTGGAACTTCCCTATAACGAAAGCGCTAAATCCCCCTAAAAAAAAATTCGTTATAAAAAAATTCCGTTAAACGGAAAATTCATTTTTATAGTAGGCAATGTCGCGGTCGTCTTCACTGATAAATTTAAGTTTATCATTCAAACTACTTTCCTTTAGACATTTTCGTACAATTTTCACACTAGCGTAATGGTTAGATTGAAACCAAACAGCCAGGGGTGTATTTAAAACTGTTTCAGAAGGATTTTTCTGCCCGCCGTAATGATTTAGTTTAAGTTTGGGATTTATTACGTATACCTCCGGAAAAATTTCGGAAAAAACCCTTATACCTTCTTACCAGTAGATAACCATTCAAATAGTGATGTTCTTTGAATATTTCGTTAAAGAGAGAATTTACTTCGATTTAGAGGGGTGTTTTTAACATGGAATTTGGATTCAAGGTGCAATATCTTGTACGAAATTCGTTATACAGAAGTTCGTTGTAGGGAAGTTCCACTGTATTTCATTTTCTGAATAATTTCCAGAATATAATTCCGACCGTACATTTATGTATTTGGTAGGTACCAATCTCAAGTACCATATAAAATTTCGAGGTACCTATAGGTAACAGTCCCATCGTTCCACCAATGAACATTAAAATGCGATTTAAATACTCGTAAGTTCGAACCTCGCGCCATGATGACGTACGAGCAAGCATAATTAATAAATAACATAAAACACAACCCTCGAACCAACAAGCGGCTAGAAGTTTATGACCTAACTTCTTTCCTAGTAACGATAATCATCTCGATGTTATTCCAGAAAAATCTCAAATATTTTCCGAACGATCCCCAGGGAAATGGAGAGTTGATATGCGACTTTCCTCTCCAGGAAAATCAATAAGTCCTCCACACTCCAGCAGCAGCATTGGCAGGATTAATGTATGTTGATTATTTTATCATAGATGGGGGAGAGAAAATTAGCTTATGATTACATTGATCACACGGTATTTACCGCTATTAGTTGATAAAAGGGTACGAAAGATCCTGGGGGAGTTTAAAAGATCCCCAGGGATGCCTGTACACCCTCACACACATATTAACATACATTATTCGAATAATTAGATCTCTTCACCGTTTTCGGATGGATGTCATTCAGAATATAAATCAACATTTATGATAGATAAACTTCATAATGTACCACTGGCGAATTCATGACAGAAGGACGCAAATTGACTGTAATTTCTGTCACTGCACCCCTTAAATGGGTAGATATATTCATTTAACGTCATCAATAGATATACATGACTATTTTTGTGCCCTTGTTTCTAGGAAAACAGCCAGTTATTTTTGGTAGGACCATTGAGTACCAATCACTATACTCATATCGATTGAAATATATTCTGGGAGGATTCTGCATTTCTAAAAAACTTTATAGGTTTTTACTACCAGTCTCTGAAACAGAAATAATTAAAAAAATTTAATTAGATGAAGTGCTCCTGCGAGAATCTTTGCACTTATTTGCCAGGAGCAAATTGGCCTTGAAAATATTGGTGCCTAACAGTAAAACAGAAAAAGGAAATAAATGAAAAGGACAATGTAACATTTCGGTGCCTATATCAGACAACTTTCAATGTGAATTAGACTGCAAATGAAAAAACACAATTCTGAAGATTTTACAAGTTTGTCTGAAGAAGGTGTCTGATATAGACACCGAAACGTTAAATTGTCCTTTTCATTTATTTCCTTTTTCAGTTTTACTATTAGGCAACACTTTTTTCAAGACCAATTTGCTCCTGACAAATAAGTGGAAAGATTCTCGCAGGAGCACTTCATTTTAATTAATTTTTTCTGTTTCAGAGACTGGGAGTGAAAACCTATGAAGTTTTTTAGAAATACTATACTCATGTTCCATCTTAGACGAGCCACCCTGTATATTTCTCAGTGGCGCAGCCAGGATTTTGTTTTGGGGGGGGGGCTGAACTGAACGGTTTTTGACGATAGAACAAATAACGAAAGTTGCAAAAAAATAAAGAAGGAAGAAATAACGAAAAAATTGATCTTTGGGGGGGGCTGCAGCCCCAAAGCCCCCTCCCTAGCTGCGCCAGTGATATTTCTTATTCCATAGTGATTTAAAAAATTTCCCGAAAGACGTCGAATGATTTTGTTTCGGGGACATATATTTTGACGTATATTTGGGCAGAGGCGACGCTATAGGGAGGGGCCAGAAGGGAAGATCTGTTGGTCCCCCTGAAATCTGGACTACGCTAAACAAAACTGAACAAAATCATTCATTATGGCCCCCACTGGATCCCTCCTCAGCCCCCTGTTTTCAACCCCCTAAGAGGCAGCGTTTCAAGTCCTCAAAATTGAATGTTGATTGATTCCATTTGAAAGGTCTTGGAACCAGCCAGGGGTGTATTTGAAACTGTTTCAGAAGGATCTCTCTGCCCGCCGTAATGATTTAGTTTAAGGTCGGGATGTATTACGTACGTTCGGAAAAATTTCGGAAAAAACCCACCGTCTCACCAATGGCCATTCAAAGAGCGATGTTCTTTGAATATTTCGTTATAGAGAGAATTTACTTCCAAAATTAGGGGGGTAAACTTCTCGATGTGGGTGTTTTTGTCGATAATAATAGGTATGTCTGATGCCCTTAAATTATCGCTAAGTCATGACCAAACACACTGTATATTATATAATAGTATGGTACCCCGTTTTTGCACTAACCTTAGTTAGGGATTTTAATTTTTGTTTTATGTATTGTATTATGTTAGCTCTCAATTTCAAAAGAATATATATATATATATATATATTATATAATCACATCCAATTGAAAAATATTGATGAATCAGGAACCAAAATATGTGGTCACATATTTTCTGTCTGTTTCAATGAAACTTATCACAGATCATTCTTGATCTTATCATTCTAAAATGGATCCTTCTCCTGATGTATTTGAAGATTTCTAATATCCATTATGATTTTAACAGGATCTATATAACGATGAGTTTTCAACAATGTTATTTCTTCAAACACAAATATACCTTGGTGACACACTAACAAAGGCTAGAACATTGAAGAGTTGCTTCAAAGAATCCAGGATTAAGAACGTTTAACAATATAATATTCAGGTAGAAAATCCAATCAAACAACACAATGAACTTAACAGTTATCTAGGGATTAAATAAGTTAAGATAGGATGAATGAATTCAGACAAACTCGTCAAAAAGTAAATTGAGTTCGTTAACTTCTTAGTTCCTCCCAGATACTTGTATGGTATTGTCTTCTTAACATCCTGTCAAAATTCAGTCCACTAATGATTTCCGGTAACCATTCATTTTGCGAATATGGAAGTTAACAACACATTGCTGCAAGGTATGAAGGATTTAGAACACTAGTGACTAGTAAAAAACACAAGGTGTCAAAAAATACCCACCAAATTTTATAGAAAGAACAATTTCAAATTTAGAACGAAAAATATCTAATCAAAATTCTAATGATGATTAGATACAAACAGAAAACCGTCAAGAACAACCAAATTTGTTGAACGTCATTCCTTATATTCCTGGCCTTTCAGAGAAAATAAGAAGAATTGGTTCCAAATTCAACATAAGAACTGTTTTCAAAACACAAAATTATTTGAGATCCATTCTAACTAGAACGAAACCAATGAATGAGACACAAAAATCAAAAAATTGTGTTTACATTATTCTGAAATCAAATTCGATATTTAGGATGAAATACCACTGTTTAAATCTATGGGAGATGATTACCCTTCAGTAGGGTCCTGTAGCGGTCTTAGAAGAACAGAAGATTCGAAAATCATCACTTGGAACGCCAGACCTGGTTTAAAACACCCTCCTGGCCCAAGAGCAAGAATTTACGTATTTTGTATCTGAATATTGAAGGTATTTATTCGAATAAGTTTTAAGTTTCAATTTTGTAAAAACGGCGAGGCAGGGTTTTTTCTTCTGAGGTTTTTCCCTGTGCTCTGGTATCATACGACAGAATAGTATGGTACCCGTTTTGCACCAACCTCAGCTAGGGACTTTTTTGTTTCATGTATTGTATTTTGTTAGCTCTCAATTCAAAAGAATATATATATATATATATTATATGTGGAAAATCTTATACAGGGGAGACATCAAGACCTTTAGAGATAAGAAAACGGGAACATAAGAATAACATCAAAAATAGAGACATCACATGATCACAAATCGCTGATCATATATGTTCAAATAGCGGAGATCATATGATGAACTGGAACAACACAAAGGTCCTTATGACGGAACCTGATAATTATAAAAGGAAAATTAAGGAATCTACATGTATTTTGTTAGATGAAGTAAATAATTTGGCCAATTGTTCTGTTGGAATAAATCGTATTTGGATTGATTTATTGAAGAAAGAAATGACATCAGGAAATTTCAAAATTAAATAAATCAACATCTGTATAGATTGACAACTATCAATGTCAATCAGATTACAAATGAAAAAACACACAATTCTGAAGATTTTATAAGAGTTTGTCTGAAGAAGGTGTCTGATATAGCCACCGAAACGTTACAATATCCTTTTAATTTGTTTCCTTTTTCAGTTTTACTGTTAGGCAAATTGTTATTGTTAGCAAATTGGTCTTGAAAAAATTGTTGCCTAACAGAAAAACTGAAAAAGGAAATAAATGAAAAGGCCAATGTAAAGTTTCGGTGTCTATATCAGACACCTTCTTCAGACCAACTTGTAAAATCTTCAGAATTGTGTGTTTTTTCATTTGCAGTCTAATTGATATTGAAAGTTGTCAATACATAGAGATGTCGATTTATTTAATTTTGAATTACTGTTAGGCAACAATTTTTTCAAGACCAATTTGCTCCTGACAAATAAGTGCAAAGATTCTCGAAGGAACACTTCCTTTTAATTATTTCTGTTTCAGACACTGGGAGTGAAAACCTATAAAGTTTTTTAGAAATGCAGAATCCTCCCAGAATATATCAATCGATATCTGTAACTGTATAGTTCTACCAAAAAATGCATCGAAATGTTAGAGCAGAAGAAGTCAAGGAGGAACCTATGTTGATGAATAAAATGATTTTTGTCCGAAATTGTTTTGTTAGACCGTATCCGAAACAATCAGGATTGGTCCATTCAATGAAACCATGTGGAAAGCAGACCCCTTGAAAATTGATACCTAAAATACAGAATCGAAGATTAAATTGAAGGAAACCAATTTGTACAAAATCCTTAGGGGTTGAACAACGTAGAAACGGAACAGCTCAACATGACATGCGCTTCGTTTGGTTCGTTTTCCCCATCGTTGAGATATACAGTAGATAATTTGGGAAGAATTTCAGATTCGATAAGATCGTGTTCTGCACTCGTGTGTTAACTCACTTGAGGGACCCTCGATTTGTCATGAAGATCGCCAGCTTTTCATAATTCATCTCATGTACAAGTTATCTCAACTTTGAGGTTTGTGAAAATGAGACTTTCGATGGGAATTTCCAGTATGTTAAAATATAGGATTTTTTTCGTGTGATATCAAATCAAAGAGTAGTTATCGATTGAAATATATTCTGGGAGGATTCTGCATTTCTTAAAAACTTTATAGGTTTTCACTCCCAGTCTCTGAAACATAAATAATTAAAAAATGTTTGATTGAGGTGTAGTGCTCCTGCGAGAATCTTTGCACTTATTTGTCAGGAGCAAATTGTTCTTGAAAAAATTGTTGCCTAACAGTAAAACTGAAATATGAAACAAATTAAAAGGATATTGTAACTTTTCGGTGGCTATATCAGACACCTTCTTCAGACAAACTCTTAAAATCTTCAGAATTGTGTATTTTTTCATTTGCAGTCTGATTGACATTGATAGTTGTCAATCTATAGAGATGTTGATTTATTTGATTTTGAAATTTCCTGATGTCATTTCTTTCTTCAATAATTAAATCCAAATACGATCTATTCCGACAGAACAATTGGCAAATTATTACTTTATCTAACAACAAATACAAGTAGATTCCTTAATTTTCCTTTTATAATTATCAGGTTCCGTCATGAGGATCTTTGTGTTGTTCCAGTTCATCATATGATCTCCGCTATTTGAACATACATGATCAGCGATTTGTGATCTTGTGATGTCTCTATTTTTGATGTTATTCTCATGTTCCCGTTTTCTTATTTCTAAAGGTCTTGATGTCTCCCCTGTATAAGATTTTCCACTTATACAGGGAATATTGTAAACACAATTATTTGATTTTTGTGTCTCATTCATTGGTTTCTAGTTTCTAGAATGGATCTCAAATCATTTTGTGTTTTGAAAACAGTTCTTATGTTGAATTTGGAACCAATTCTTCTTATATTCTCTGAAAGGCCAGGAATATAAGGAATGACGATCAACAAAATTTGGTTGTTCTTGACGGTTTTTGTTTGTACCTGATCATCATTAGAATTTTGATTAGATATTTTTCGTTCTAATTTGAAATTGTTCTTTCTATAAAATTTGGTGGGTATTGATTATCTAGTAGAAACTCTTTAATGAAGGAAATTTCATTATTTCTAATTTCAGGTGTAGATGAAATCAAAAAGGCCTATCAATAAAGTGTATTATAATACCTGTTTTTACATTTAATTGATGATTATTTAAAAAATTTAGATATCTATTAGTCTGTATTTGTTTCCGAAAAACACTTGTTTCAAAATGATCTATAAATTTTCTCATTAGAAAATCTAAAAAAAGAAATTTGATTATTGTATTCTAATTCCATCGTAAATTTATGGTTAAATGGTTGGTTCTTTATTATTGATATAATCAAAAAACTCATTTAATTCCTCTCTGAACTGATGCGAAAAATCCTCGAATCATTTATGAGAAAATTCCCATTATCTTGAAAAACTGAATTCAGATTTTGATGATATATAGGCTTACCAGCTCAACACCTTCTCGCGATGTGTACATCAGGGTGATTTACCTATTTTGGTAACCTATATTTTCTAGAAAAGGGATGATTTTTTTTCTGTTGACGGTATTTGGTACAAGTCAATGTCGACTTGAGATGTGCGTTAAGGTCGGAGAAAAGAATTTAGACGCAAGGCGTCGCGGCAAAATCACAGCTTGATCGGAATTATATTCTGGAAATTATTTAAAAAATCAATAATTAAAAAACAATTCTATGGTTCAGATGATGCGATGCCCCTGAAAAGTTGTAGAAACATTCAGTATATCAATCTCCATTGACGAGAAAAATTTCACTCGAATCGGATGTCTTGTTGTGAAAATATGAAGATTCTTCTTTCCAATATTCCAATTGAATTTTCTTTGGTTCTGTTAACACTATGGTCACAAAATTCCGCATGACGCTTATTATGAGCATCTTGCATGTGGCCGCAACATCTTATTTCGATTGGTTTCGTTTCGTCTGAGATATTGAGGAACAAAAATTTTGATTGGCCATATTTTATGGAACACCCTGTACGATTTGGCTGGTTAACGAACTTAACCGCGGTGTCTGGGAACCGAACTCACCCTGAAAATCTCAAGTCTCTAGGACAATCCTTTCGAAAGTTATCGTGCTCACAGACGGGCGGCTTCACAGACAGAATTTAAGTTCACCACGAATTCGTCATCAGGGAGTCGAACCCTATCGTTTGAGACCAAATTCGAAAATTTCAGACGTTTGGGCAAATCGTTTAAGTAGAACGAGCGCTAAAATTGAAGCTAACACAAGGAAGTGTTTCGAGAGAATTTTTTTCTAATCAGATGAGAAAAAATTAAATTTTTTGACATAACCAAGATATTCAAGGTAGCTTTCTTGAGCTAAAGAAATTATTTTTTTTTGGCAAAAACGGTTAATCGAAATTACGTTTTTCATATTGCCAAGAAATGCGTTGATTTCGAAATCATTTTACGTGTTCCAGCTTTCTCTTTTCAAGCCACTGATTCAAAACATATTAATTTTATTGTGGACTTCCGCCAAACTCTGTATATTGTTTATTTAGTTATTTCCGTCTTTTATTATTCATGAGAAGGCACTGAATAATTGAAAGCTAATATTCAATTTGACATAAAATAAAACGTTTCATTTCCTACAGGCGAATCGGAAATGTATTTATTTTCTAAGCAGGGATATGAATAGACCTAAAGCACAAATAGTTTAAGCCCTATTCTTACATACAAAGCGATTCGCACTATGACCATTGAAATTCGCTCTGAAATCTTTAGTAGCTTTATAAGTGGGGCTTAAGAAAACACAAAAGGACCATCAGGTAGTTACACCAAATAATACTTCAGACTGTGAAATTGGCAGAAAAAGGGGACCCTTTAAACATCCAACCACTTGAATGGATACAAATAAACCTCATGCCACAGCTCAAGAAAGACGTTAATCGTTATCGACTTACAAAGCTTTGTGGTAATAATTTGTTCACGCCTTGTCAAAACATGGACCTTAACAATTTCAGCTCCCAATTGGCACATGTATTTACCTGATTCATCAGATTCTTTTCATTAAATAAGCGTCTTTATATACATCTATTTATACGGAACCATTGGATCTATTCAATTTGAAAAATATTATTTTACGGCACCATGTTTTGACAGTATTTGGTTTAATTATCGAGTGAATATCTATAGGATTTGGGACCAATGTTGGGCAACTAATGGTTTAAAATGTCACTCCACAATGAGAAGATTAGCTCTGCAGAATTCAATTCAGAATTCCGTTCTCCAAATTTAAGATATCCAATAACTCGATCACTTTTGGGCCTAAAACCAGATACTCTGAACGGAAAAGTGTTTATACGAGCTAATTTCAACGGTTCTCTCAGTTCGCAGTTTTTCTTCTTTTGATAAAGGATTTTCCAATAAGAGGTGTTATTCTGATATTCCAAGAAAGATGCCATTTTTCAATATACACTACTGGAAAAAATTAAAGGATCAAAAAAAAATTCCAAATTTTTCGGCAATTTTCAACATGCCGTAACTTCGAGAGGAATGGTCGTACAAGGAATTTAAAAAATGGAAATTGTAGCTCCAAGTGTCTAGTTTTTGGATTAGAACTTCAAAATGTTTTGGTGTCATCGGTTGTTGAGTAATCTTGAAGAGACCATCATCAAAAAAAATTCGAAATTTTTTTCAGTTTTTTCCTTGGTCTACGGGCTTGGAAAAAATTTTTTTTGCTCCATCACTATGAGGATTGGATAGTTTTTCATTCTGCTTTAATCTCATATTATAGATTTTGGTATATCCACTTCTTGTCAAGATATCGGCCTTCAAATGAAAAAGGATCCTTTTGCCTTTGAATATCGATAACTCGGCAACCAATGATTGCACAGAAAGCTAAAGGTGGGTTTCAGGAACTTGAATGAATTCTCTTCAACGGTAAGCCATTGCTTTTCCTAAAAAAATTTTTCTTTCTGTCACATTAATTTGAAAATGCAACAAAAAAAGGTCTTTTCGTGGTGTTTTGGGAATACGAGCGCTGGATCGAAAATATTGTGGGAACAGAAAATGTTAAGTGTGCATTTTCTAGTTCAATAAGTCCACAAAAATCTCACAAAGAGCCAAATTAATCCAGCCAACCGTTTTTGTGTTTCACCCGATCAAATTTCTGAAAAAATTAAACGATCACGTTTCCTGCTCTAAAGCTCAAAACCTTTATTATCTCGGAAAAACAAGAAAACAAAAAAATTCACGACCCTTTTCAACGATTTCATTGCAGAAAGATAATGAACTTCCAAAATAGAAAAAAAATTCTCGAAAAAATCGAAAAAAAATTCTTGAAAAAATCGAAAAAAAATTCCTACTGTTCCAAAAAAATATGAGGAAAATTTCTTTTTAATTTTTATTTTTTTTGAGAAATTTTTTCTTTTTTTTTGAAAGTTCAATAACTTTCTGTAATGAAATTGTAGAGAAAAACTGGTGAACTTTTTTTTTCCCGTTTTTTCAAGATTATAAAGGTGGTGAGCTTTTCAGGGCAAGAAACGTGATCCTTTAATTTTTTCAGAAATTCGATCGAGTGAAACACGAAAACGGTTGGCTGGATTAATTTGGCTCTTTGTGAGATTTTTATGGACTTATTGAACTGTAAATTGCACACTAACATTTTCTGTTTCCACAAAATTTTCGATCCAGCGCTCGTATTCCGAAAACACCACGAAAAGACCTTTTTTTGTTGCATTTTCAAATTCATGTGACAGAAAGAATAATTTTTTTTTCGGAAAAGCAATGGCTAACCGTTGAAGGGAATTCATTCAAGTTCCTGAAACCCACCTTTAGCTTTCTGTGCAATCATTGGTTGCCGAGGTATCGATATTCAAAGGCAAAAGGATCCTCATTCATTTGAAGGCCGATATCTTGACAAGAAGTGGATATACCAAAATCTATAGAATATGAGATTAAAACAGAATGAAGAAACTATCCAATCCTCATAGTGATTGAGCAAAAAAAAATTTTTCCAAGCCCGTAGACCAAGGGAAAAACTGAAAAAAATTTCGAATTTTTTTTGATGATGGTCTCTTCAAGATTACTCAACAACCGATGACACCAAAACATTTTGAAGTTCTAATCCAAAAACTAGACACTTGGAGCTACAATTACCTTTTTTTGAATTCCTTGTACGACCATTCCTCTCAAAGTTACGGCATGTTGAAAATTGCCGAAAAATTTGGAATTTTTTTTGATCCTTTAATTTTTTCCAGTAGTGTAAATGATCGAATGTTCATTTCATTAAAAAGAAGAAGCTATGCCGTTAATAGTGGAAAATAACATCAGGCAAATAACCACCACGACCACGCTTACAGGACCATATCCTTTTAATGAAATTTTCCACAACCAAATCGCAAAGTGACTGCCCTATGTCCTCCATAGCCTCACGAATTCCATCTTTGAGGTCTTGAATCGATGCTGGGCTTTTGGTGTAGACCTTCTCTTTCACGTGGCCCCAAAGGAAGAAATCGCAAGGTGTTAAATCACAAGATCTCGGTGGCCAATTGTGATCACCTCTTCGAGAGATAACACGGTCCGGAAACTTTTCCCGCAAAAGATCAATGGTTTCGTTGCTTGTGCCGCAGTTCTTGTATCAACTGAACTTTATAAGCTTTAAGACCTAAATCTTTATGCAAATTACGGTGTAATGACGTTTGTGGAATGCCTTATTCCAAAGAACGACGAGGAAAGGACAAACCTGGGTTTTCTTCAATCCTTTCGGCAACAGCAGCAATATTCTCGGTTCTTGAGCGACGTGCACGGGGTTTATTCTTCACATCACTAACTTGTCCCAACAGCTCGAATTTTCCACCAATTTCTTTATTGCGGTTCGACAAGTTGGTTCACGACGACCCAAACATGTCTCTGCCAAATTTTCACCATTTTCATATTGAATTTTAATAATTTCAATAATTTCTTGAAACGTGTATCGTTCGATTTTTATTAATAGCCTAGTTTCTACTTGTCAAATGTCAAAAAATTACAGCTTCAAACGTGACATCTACCGAAATAGCGGGCTATTCAAAATAACACCTCTTATTGGAAAACCCTTTATTGTAACGAATGAATAAGTTTTGGAACAAGCTAGAAAAAATATGGCATCCATTCTAGAACTTCGCCTGGTATATGGCAGCATCAAATTCTCATCTGAAGCAGCAAAGTATAATATACTATCGATTTCGAAGAGAAGGCTAATCTGTGTTTCCAATTAGGAAACGCATGCGACGTAGGGAAAGAAAACCCGATTCGATGTTACCGCAATTTTAGATGGAGTAATTGCTCCATAATACCTCAATATTGATACAGTGCATGAAATCAGAACAAAGAAAAACAGGTCCTGATCCTATCCGTTCCATCCCCCTTGCTATTGCGGTCTTGGAGCGCGATTAGCCTTTTGCTGAGACCAAAATCCGCTTACTTACTGCCTTACAAATTAATCATTGCGAAATCGTCGGTTCGATGGCCGTTTACCACCCCATTCTTTTGTGAATATCAGATGACGAGTTGACAGTTTTTAATTTTTTTTAGGAGTCCTAAAACACTGAGTCATAAAATTATGCTTAGTATGGAGGCGTCAAAAGTGTTGAATGGGTGAATGTTGAAATTTTATTTCTAACAGCTACTTTATAAATTAAATATTGAAACAATTTTATTACAAACTAGCTGACCCGACAGACTTCGTCCTGTCAAAAAGATTTGTACATACCTATATAAGGATTTAAAAGTAAGTAATCGCTTTATTGTTAATCATGTGAATCATAATTATTATTATTATCATTGTAGTGCTTTGTGGTATATGATGTTTTTTGTTTGATGACCTGGCGCATAGATAAACAAATCTGATGGTTTTCCAACACGGGAACAGGCAACATACAATTGACCATGTGAGAAACATGGGTTTTCTAGATTAATACCACAAACACTTAATGATTGCCCCTGGGACTTGTTTATAGTCATAGCAAAAGCAAGCCGCACTGGAAACTGAATGATAATTATACCTTGTTTCATTTGGATCTGCCCCATTTCGTTCACAATGAACCAATATTCTCGAGCACTTCCCTCACGTTAATAGATCTGACAGTTGTCTAATTTTCCGATGTGAATGACATCGGAAAAAAAATCGATTTTGAGAAACGTCAAAAAAATTCCAATTTTCTTTCGTTCTTTTCGATATCTTGCAGACGGTCTAGAGAAACGATTTCTTGAGTGGGCACACTCTACGTTATTCGACATCGGTTCGACAGCGATAGCCACCTTCGAGAGGCAATTCCTTCGGACTTTATTGGAGTCTACGGGAACGCTTTTTCGAAAAATCGACGAAATTGACCGTTTTCGGGAATTTTTTTAAAAATGTTCTCGACGCCGTAAAGCGGCGTCGGACGTCTCTAAAGAAACTTCCGTCCTTCCTCTTCAAGCCTCGCCCTTCGGGATCGGTCAAATCTTCTCGTAAAACCCCCCATAAATCAACAAAAACAACACCCCTAAAACAACCCAACATTTCTATGAACATACTCTGTGATGGGAAAAAGAAGGACTATTTTTAGGGTTTTTCCAGCAATAATTCTAATTTTTCTCGCCGTAAAAACCATCCTTGAACTTCAACGAACATTTTAAAAAAAGATTTGGCCAAATTGGTCCAGGCGTTGTTGAGTTATGCGCTTACCAACACATTTTGCGATTCATTTTTATATTATAGATTGAAAACAATAATTGTCCTACAAAAATGATGATTCTATCGAAGTGGCCCCCACTTCCAACATATAACAACAACTAGGTCTAAAAAAATTATTACTAACCGGCTGATTTTTACACTGTTGCTTAGCAAATATTTCCTTTATGAACTGGTAATATTGTCCTACAAATTGAGTGGTACGTTTTTCCAGTCCTACGCCATAAATATAAATGGAACGATTTCAAGAACCCATTGAAGTTATTAAAATTCACTATAAAAATGTTTGTGGTTTTTAAAACTCGAACATTTTTGGGTCGTCGTGAAGCACCTTGTCGGACCGCAATATAGAAATTGATGGAAAAAATCGAGCTGTTGAGACAAGTTAGTGATGTAAAGAATATAACTCGTCACGTCGCTCAAGAACAGCCGATAATATTGCTGCTGTAACCGGAAGTGTAGTGTAGTAGAATAAGGCATTCTACAAACGTCATTACACCGTATTTCGCATAAAGATTTGAGTCTTAAGGCTTACAAAGTTCAGTTAACACAAGAACTCAAGCCAGCCGATCATTAACAACGAAACCATTGATCTTTTGAGGGAAAACTTTCCGGACCGTGTTATCTCTCGAAGAGGTGATCATAATTGGCCACCGAGATCTTGTGATTTAACACCTTGCGACTTCTTCCTTTGGGGCCAC
Organism: Propylea japonica; assembly: GCA_013421045.1. Taxonomy (NCBI): domain Eukaryota; kingdom Metazoa; phylum Arthropoda; class Insecta; order Coleoptera; family Coccinellidae; genus Propylea; species Propylea japonica. The sequence continues at coordinate 24,382,917 of CM024248.1, forward strand.
GTGAAAGAGAAGGTCTACGCCAATAGCCCAGCGTCGATTCAAGACCTCAAAGATGGAATTCTTGAGGCTATCGAGGACATATGGCAGCCACTTTGCAATTTGGTTATGGAAAATTTCATTAAAAGGATATGGTCCTGTAAGCGTGGTCGTGATGGTCATTTGCCTGATGTTATTTTCCACTATTAACGGCATAGCTTCTTCTTTATAATGAAATAAACATCCGATCATTTATATTGAGAAATGGCATTGAATTGAATATCAAAATAACACCTTTTATTGGAAAACCCTTTATATCTATAATTTTCGAATAAAGTATTCTATATCTTTATTTGTGAAGGGTTTTGCGATAGAAGAATTCATTTTAAATATGAATGTTTTGTTATATCACGATTTTGAAATTTTTCGAAACTATAAATATGATTCCGCTGAAATTTGGTACTATAGGGTTACCTTTTATATTTTGATCTGTGATTTCGATGAATCCATAAGGAAAAGATGATTTTCGATTTCTGAAAAGATCAAACAACACACCAGGCAAGGATTTATAGAAGTTGTTTGTAGTCTAGACCAGATTTCCCTTAGCAAAGAGAGACCAGATACGAGGGGTATTATCCAAGTTAATTGAACGGGTATACAAGTAGATGAAAATTACAAAATCCACACAAATCCATAACACAATCCGCTTAAAGTCTGTACGGTATAGAATTCGGTGATCAATTCCTTTACGGGTTATAACATAATCTTTGTCGAATGAATGTTAGAGCAGGGAAAGCAGACAGGAATGGTGGCACTCCCATCCGAAGCCAAAGTTTAATTACAGACTGCAAGAGTCCCCAGGGAAAGTAGGGCTTCCAGCTACTCTTTGTCCACCCTCTCTCTACCGCGCCCAATAATATCGAGGCTCATTTGCGCCTCCAAAACGCGTTTATTATATTTCGTTGTTTCGCTATCCAATTCGACACAAAAGGATATCGATGTCAATTACATTTCATGCCTGTCATTTCATTCCTCTCTATTGGATCATTATGGGGATGATTAGGTTGGAAAATGTTTCTACTAGTTTTCCCCATACGCTTCAGTTATATACAGCGTGTCAAAAAATTTCGTCAATAATTTTTGCACCCGACGATTCTTAATTCCACAAGCAATTTATCCAAATTCAACATAAGAACTGTTTCAAAACACAAAATGATTTAAAATCCATTCTAACGAAATGAATGAATGTCAATGAATGAGACACCAAAATCAAAAAATTGTGTTTACAGTATTCCCTGTATATGTGGAAAATCTTATACAGGAGAGACATCAAAACCTTTAGAGTTAAGAAAACGCGAAATAAAAACAACATCAAAAATATAGACATTACAAGATCACAAATCGCTGATCATCTATATTCAAATAGAAGAGATCATAATATGATTCAATTTCAATCGATACAGTTTTTGTTTCAAATAGCGGATATATGATGAATATGATGAACTGGAACAACACAAAGATCCTAATGACGGAACCTGATAATTATAAAAGGAAAATTAAGGAATCTACATGTATTTTGTAGATGAAGTAGATAATTAGGCAAATTGTTCTGTTGGAATAGATCGTATTTGGATTGATCATTGAAGAAAGAAACGACTTCAGGAAATTTCAAAATTAAAAATTCAACATCCACATGTGTTGAGAACTTTCAATGTCAATTAGACTGCAAACGAAAAAATATACAATTCCAAAGATTTTACAAGTTTGTCTGAAGAAGAAGTCTGATATAGACACCGAAATGTCATTATCCTATTCATTTATTTCCTTTTTTAGTTTTACTGTTAGGCAACATTTTTTCAAAACCAATTTGCCTCTGACAAGAGAGATTTCAAATTCAAAAAAGTATAGGGAGATTTTGAAATTACAAAAAAAGTCTCAGTAAAAGAATAATGGTCTTGTTGCAGTACTCTCCAATAACAAATTGTAAATTATTGATTGAAATATAATCTATGAGGGTTCTGAATTTCTAGCAAACTTTTAGGGTTTTCACTCCCAGTCTCTTAAACAGAAATAATAAAAAAATTTTAATTAAGATAAAATGCTCCTGACTAAATCTTTGCACTTATTTGTCAGGAGCAAATTGGTTTTGAAAAAATGGTTGCCTAACAGTAAAAAAAAAATAATAATAATAACAAAAAAAAAAATAGTTACGAGTCTGATACCTAATTTTCAATCAGCTGTCAGGTAGTTGACGACCAAATCTTTATCATTTGACAGAGGAATGAGTTACACTGGAAGCTTCAATATACCGTTTCCCTGTCTGGAAAAACGTACAAAAATAGTAACCCGTCTGATACCTAATTTTCCATCAATTTTGAGTGAAGCTGTCAGTTGGTTGACGTTCAGAACCCAGCAAAATGATAAATCGAAAAATAAAGACGTCCAAAACATGCTTGTCATGGAAATGCTTTATTGAGATATCCATAGTTATACAGCCCCGCCCATATTTTTCTTTCGTATCTAAGTGTGAGTAAACATCGACAAATAAAAGCACCGAAGTTACTTAATGAAATAAAAGCAACCGAACATAAAAGGGATTGTGCCGAAATAAAAAAAAAACTAAATAACCACTCGTTCTCTCGTTGGCTATAATTGATACAAGCCGACGCCAAAAAGCATTCAGATACGCCTGCAGTTTATATATGTCCATATATATTATGTGTATATAACACAAATTCACGGCTTTGAAAGAATGGATCCTTTTTGGCGGTCGCTCTTTTGTGAGATGGACACCCTCGTTTCTTTCTTCGGCAATAATTGCAACTCATCCATTTTGCCTGCTTCCTACAATTAGTCAGCAATTGAGTTTCGATCAACCCGATATAACCGTCATCAGGAATAGCGTTTGACAGATGATATCGACTTGAGTGCAACCCTCAAGAGCGTTGAACGAATTTTCCTAGAAACACCATTCTACATCTCGAAAATGTTATTGTATAAAGAATTATTTTGAATGCTCACAAGGGTTGCCGCAAACAAAAATAATCCTCTTCAGCACACTTCACAGTTGACATTGACGAGAAAGGATTGAAGGGGGCTGCCCCCCCAATTGAAATTGTAATTCGAGAGAAAAATTCAGATATTTTAAAAGACACGTTGTTAAGTTGGGTAGATCGTTGGAAAATAATACAAGAGACAAGAGCACAGAGAAAAACCTCAGGAAAATCCTTTGTCCCCCATAAGTGCTTGTAGCTGCATGATTGGATTCATTTGAAGAATAAACTGGAATATCCATAGTACAGATTTTTCAGCAAAGCAAAAAAATTCTTTTCTTCTTTCAACCTGATATAATCGTAATCAAAAAGAGCGTTTGACATATATATCGACTTGAGTGCAACCCTCAAGAGCGTTGAACGAATTTTCCTAGAAACACCATTCTACATCTTCGAAAAATGTTATTGCATAAAGAATTATTTTGAATGATCACAAGGGTTGCCGCAAACAAAAATAATCCTGTTCAGCACACTTCACAGTTGACATTGACGAGAAAGGATTGAAGGGGGCTGCCCCCCCAATCGAAATTGTAATTCGAGAGAAAAATTCCGATATTTTAAAGAGACACGTTGTTTGGTTGGGTAGATCATTGGAAAATAATACAAGAGACAAGAGCACAGAGAAAAACCTCAGGAAAATTCTTTGTCCCCCCCCATAAGTGCTTGTAGCTGCATGATTGGATTCATTTGAAAAATAAACTGGAATATCCATAGTACAGGTTTTTCAGCAAAGCAAAAAATTTTTTTTTCTTTCAACCTGATCATTATATTGTAAGATAGAGCCTCAATTATAAGAAAATGTCATTGAAATTTTTAACAGAAAATTGGAAATCTGTAGAGCTGCAATAGGGGGTTATTTGGCAAATATTATTTTTCGTACATAACTGTCATAGCTAATACTTCAATTTCCAATAAAAAGTTTTTGAAAATAAATGCGAATTATGTATTTTATTTGAACCACCCTTTTGAACATTGCGTATAACATGTGAATTAATCAAGTTACCTTTCTTTTTTTACCAAACGGACTATTTTCGAATTAAAAGAATCCACAAACAAGAATTATCTTTGTCAGCACATTTTACAGATTGACATTGACAGTATGTAAAAAAAAACTAGCGCCTAGCCCCTCATTCGAAATTTTAATTACTCGATTCCCAAATCCCAAAGTCAAAATGTATGCCCTATATGAGAATATTCCGAAAGATTTCTTATAACCGCGCGCAAAGAACATACATATGTGGGTAGAAGGTACCTTCAACAACCCAAGTCTAAGGTGACAAAAGGTAGAGATTGGCAATCTATTTCATTGTTGCGTTCTCATATTTCTTTTCAAGTACCCCAATTGGAAAATCTCAAATAACATTAGATGGATCGATTGTACGAAACACTACTGTTCGACAAAAAATAATATTTCAAAATCGAATTTTTCTGTATGTAAAAGTGTTGGAAAATTGGGTTCACAGAATGCAGTACATAAGGAGGTCATTTGTATTTTACATATAGGAAGCCTTTCAAGTAGAACAAAAATTTTGTGTCTTACTGAATAAATTTTATGTTTATTTTCAAATTCTCAAATTGTAACATCTCTATTGAAAACCTATTGGATGATATTTCTAAAAAACTTTATAGGTTTTCACTCCCAGTCTCTGAAACAGAAATAATTAAAAAAATTTTAATTAAGATGAAGTGCTCCTGCGAGAATCTTTACACTTGTTTGTCAGAAACAAATTGGTCTTGAAAAAATTGTTGCCTAACAGTAAAACCGAAAAAGAAATAAATGAAAAGGACAATGTAAAGTTTCGGTGTCTATATCAGACACCTTCTTCAGACAAACTTGTAAAATCTTCAGAATTGTGTGTTTTTTCATTTGCAGTCTAATTGACATTGAAAGTTGTCAATATATAGAGATGTTGATTTATTTAATTTTGAAATTTCCTGATGTCATTTCTTTCTTCAATTAATCAATCCAAATACGATCTATTCCAACAGAACAATTGGCCAAATTATCTACTTCATCTAACAAAATACATGTGGATTCCTTAATTTTCCTTTTATAATTATCAGGTTCCGTCATTAGATCTTTGTGTTGTCCAATTCATCATATGATCTCCGCTATTTACATTTACATGATCAGCGATTTGTGATCTTGTAATGTCTCTATTTTTAATGATGTTCTTATTTTCGCGTTTTCTTATCTCTAAAGGTCTTAATGTCTATCCTGTATAAGATTTTCCCCATACACAGGGAATATTGTGAAGACAATTTTTTTATTTTTGTGTCTCATTCATTGGTTTCGTTCTGGTTAGAATGGATCTCAAATCATTTTGTGTTTTGAAAGCAGTTCTTATGTTGAATTTGGAACTAATTCTTCTTATTTTCTCTGAAAGGCCAGGAATATAAGGAATGACGTTCAACAAATTTGGTTCTTCTTGATGGTTTTCTGTTTGTACCTGATCATCATTAGAATTTTGATTAGACATCAAGACCTTTAGAGATAGGAAAACGGGAACAACATAAAAAATAGAGACATTGCAAGATCACAAATCGCTGATCATGTATGTTCGAATAGCGCATATCATATGATGAACTGGAACGACACAAAGATTATATTTAGATTGATTTAATGAAGAAAGAAATGACATCAGGAAATTTCAAAATTAAATAAATCAATATCTCTATATATTGACAACTTTCAATGTCAATTAGACTGCAAATGAAAAAAATGGAAGCAAGCCCTGAGCAGGAGCTTCTGAGCGCTCGTTCTCTGGTGGAGTAATAGGACTATCATCTCAAAATTCTGTATATGACTTGAAATTGATACTTTATATATAAACAATTAAAAAAATTCAATTCTATGGTCACACTTGAAAATTAAAATAATTAAATTTTATGGTTCTGATGATGCGATCCTCTTGAAATTTGGCATGAACATTCAGTATATCAATCTTTATACCAGGAATAAATTTCACTCAATTCAGATATCTTGTTATGAAAATATAATTTTTTTTTCAATATTCAAATTGAATTTTCTATAGTTCAGATGATGCGATGATCTTCAAATTTTGCACAAACATTCAATATATAAATCTCAATTCCAAAAATAATTTCATTTGATTCGGATATCTTGTTATGGAAATATAAAGAGTCTTTCCTTAATATTCCAATTGGAATTTCTATGGTTCTGATGATGCTATCCTCTTGAAATTTTGCATGAACATTCAGTATATCAGTCTCAACTTCTAAAATGAATTTCATTTGAATCGGAAAGTTGGTTATGGAAATAAAAAAATTCTTCTTTTCAATATTCCAATTGAATTTTCTATGGTTCTGTTAATACTATGGCCACAAAATTTTGCGAGAGGCTCACTATGAACATCTGGCAAGTTGCTGCAAAATTTCATTCCGTTTGCCCTCGTTTTGTGTGAAATATTGAGGAACAAATATTTTGAATGGCCACTTTTTATGGAACACCCTGTACGATTTTTCTGGTTAACGAACTTAACCGAGCTATTTGGAAGCTGAACACACCCTGAAAATTTCAAGTCTCTAGGACGATCCGTTCGAGAGTTATCGTGCTCACGGACGGACGGCCGGCCCTACAGAATTTGATTTGACCTCATATTTTCCATCAGGGAGTCGAACCCTATCGTTTGAGACCATTTTCGGCTCAAAATTCGAAAATTACAGACATTTGGGCAAAACGATATAGCACTCGTCTAAGTAGAACGAGCGCTCAAAAACACACAATTCTGAACACTTTACAAGTTTGTCTGAAGAAGGTGTCTGATATAGACACCGAAACGCTACATTGTCCTTTTCTTTTATTTCCTTTTTCAGTTTAACTGTTAGGCAATCATTTTTTCAAGACCAATTTGCTCCTGACAAATAATTGCAAAGATTCTCACAGGAGCACTTCATCTTAATTAGAATTTTTAAAATTATTTCTGTTTCAGAGACTGTGAGTGAAAACCTATAAAGTTTTTTAGAAATGCAGAATCCTCCCAGAATATATTTCAATCGATATCTATTGCATGATGTATGTATTCATGTTAGAATAGAAGTTCTTGACAAAGATCTGTTTAATTGGATCATTATCCTCATCCCCTTCAGCATGATCATCCCTTATCTCTGAGTAAACATCTTCTCGTATGTTTTATCAAGTTCAGAACGACGTCGATGCAAAAAGACCAGCAACACAAAGGTATTTTCTACAAGATTTGTCTTGAATGGCGGCAAATGTGTGCGCGAATGGCAACCAGACCAACCATTGTTGATTTAATTGTTTCCGTTTTTACGCAACGCTAACACGCTCTCCATTCAGAGGGTGAAAAGACGAAATGTTCACCCGAAACTGCTGAATACGAATTAACGACCCTATCTGAATTTTTCGCTACGGACCAGTTCGTTTTGTGAAAAGCCTTACAACAAGAAAAGCCGTTTCTCCTGTTCCTTTGATATGAAAAATAGAAATGTTCATTTTTCCTCTAATTACCCCGCAGCGACGCTGGAGAATCAACCATTTTGGAATCAGACATTACAGCTCAAGGAAGGAGTTTATGAAGTGAAAAAAACCTTAAAAACCAATGAAAAAAATATTTTATATCCATATATTTTGTCATAAGTCAACTGTTCAGTATGTTATATTTCAGGCAACATTGTTTGAATAGAAATTTTGACTCTACTGGGTGACCAGATTCTGAACCTAAGAGATTTTCAGGTCTACCAATTTAATCTATCTAAGCTAAGATATCGTTTTTCACATTTTCTCAATACCCGTATTTATTTCTGGTGTGAATATTTTTTTCTGATTTTTCTGAATATATATAAAATTTATTATGAACTGCTTGCTTTTACACTACAAAAATCATTGATAAATAAATGCGAATAAAACGTTCATGCCGTCCAAATTCACTGATTATACGACATAAGAAAGACAAGTTATTACAGTTATAAGTAGAGAAAAATTTATTCTTTTGGGGTCTGCTAATTTTTTTGGAACGTTTTCTGAATGAGAGTTCCAAGAAAAAAGACATTGTTGGAGTTTCTCTAGTGAAAGTATAATAAATAAAACGAGTTAACAATTATTCAATCGGATATATAGAAGATAAGTTATTTCAGTTGGAATTTGGGAACATAGACATTTTTATATCTGCTAATTTATTTCGAAAATTTAATGAACGAAACCTTGCAGAAAAAAGATATACATAGTAAGAACTTCTGTAGAGAAAAAAACAAAACGAGCAAACAATAATTTGAATCGAAAATACAGAAGAAAAGTAATTTCAGTTGTAGGTTGGAAAAATTTCACATTTTTACGTCTGCTTATTTAATTGAAAAATGTTGTGAACAAAAGCTTAAAGAGAAAGAATATTGATAGAGCTCTTAATAGGAAAATAAAGAAATCAATGAACTAACAATTATTTCAATAAGATATAAATAAGATAGGTTATTTCAGATGTAAGTAGGGAAGAATTCACATTTTTTACGTTAATTCATTTGAAGAATTTATTGATTGAAAGCTTGAGGAAAAAAGAGTAATGAAACGAGTGACAATCATTCCAACCAGGCATAAAGAAAATTAGTTAGGTATTTCAGTTGTAAGTTGGGAAAAATTTTCAGTTTTTCAGTCTGCTGATTTACATGGAAAATGAAGTGAAGGGTAGAATAAGAAAGTTATCAATGGAGCTTTTGAAGGGAAAAAAAGAAAAATTTGACGAGCTATCAATAATTTCAATCGGACATAAAAAGCCCAAGTTTTTCTAGTGGAATTTTGGCATAGATTTCTTTCTTCAACAACATTTAAGGCCAATAAATAAGAAATGAAACCGGACATAATTAATTGATTAAAGAAAAATACACACACTTACAACAAGAGATGATATGCATATAAAACTCCTCCCCAGATCATTCAAATAGATTGGCTGCTAGAAGTGTCATTTATCTTTTCGTTTCATACAATTTTCGAATTATATAGAGTCGTAGCCGACAAAGCAGCACATTTGTCGATACACAAGACTCTAATATGGAATAATGTCACAAAGGAACTACGTGTTTGCAGCCCCCTACTACGCTCTGATGTGGACTATAACGAAATTTTCACTATTCCCAATGGAACATGGTGATGAACATATCAAATCGCTGGTACAATCGCTTTAGGCTACAGGGGATTGTAAAAGATCCATCTTCCTTGGGTTTCTATCCGGATATAGCGGTTTACCGCCTTATCTACAAAGAAATAGGGGGCACACCTCAAGAATTCATTTTGACGAAATCCGTGCAAGTTTTCAATTTTGTATATTATATTCTGAGGTGAAGCGAAATCCCCTATTACGGAAGAAATATATAAATTGATGGTAAAAAAATTGAAATATTTGATAGAGTAGTCCATCACCTACATAATAGAAATGTTAATATAAGATATCGTTTGAAATTGAGAGGATTCTGCTTTTCTAAAAAACTTTAGAGGTTTTTCAATCCCAGTCTCTGAAACAGAAATAATTGAAAATTTTTTAATTAAGATGAAGTGCTCCTGCGAGAATCTTTTCACTAGTTTGTCAGAAGCAAATTGGTCTTGAAAAAATTGTTGCCTTACAGTAAAACTGAAAAAGGAAATAAATGAAAAGGACAATGTAACGTTTCGGTGTTTATATCAGACACCTTCTTCAGACAAACTTGTGAAATCTTCAGAATTGTGTGCTTTTTCATTTGCAGTCTAATCGACATTGAAGGTTGTCAATAAATAGAGATGTTGATTTATTTAATTTTGAAATTTCCTGATGACATTCCTTCCTTCAATGAATCAATCCAAATACGATCTATTCCAACAGAACAATTGGCCAAATTATCTACTTTATCTAACAAAATAGATGTGGATTCCTTAATTTTACTCTTATAATTATCAGGTTCCGTCATAAGGATCTTTGTGTTGTTTCAGTTCATCATATAATATGATCTTCGCTATTTGAACATACATGATCAGCGATTTGTGATCTTGTAATGTCTCCATTTTTTCTCAAGATCACAAATCGTTGATCATGGATGTTCAAATAGCAGAGATCATATGATGAACTGGAACAACACAAAGATCCTAATGACGGAATCTGATAATTATGAAAGGAAAATTAAGGAATCCACATGTATTTTGTTAGATGAAGTATAGATAATTTGGCCAATTGTTCTGTTGGAATTGATCGTATTTGGATTGATTTATTGAAGAGAGAAATGACATCAGGAAATTTCAAAATTTAATAATATTTCAAATTTAATAAATCAATATGTATTGACAACTTTCAATGTCAATTAGACTGCAAATGAAAAAACACACAATTCTGAAGATTTTAAAAGTTTGTCTGAAGAGGGTGTCTGATATAGACACCGAAATGTTACATTTTCCTTTTCATTTATTTCCTTTTTCAGTTTTACTGCAAGGCAACAATTTTTCCAAGACCAATTTGATGCTGACAAATAAGTGCAAAGATTCTCGCAGGAGCACTTCATCTTAATTAAATTTTTTTTAATTATTTCTGTTTCAGATACTGGGAGTGAAAACCTATAAAGTTTTTTAGAAATGTTAATATAAATTCATAAATTTGATGTATTTAAAAATATTTGAAATGTTCTAAGGAAAATCTAATTATAATTGTGTCTGTGTGATATCAATAAAGAACGCATAATTTTTTTTCCATCAATATGCTTATTTATTCCTGTAGATTTTTATGGGAAAGCCTTCAATATTGATCAATGAACTTAATCCTATTTGCGAAGTGTTACTCCTGAAAGAACAACAAAGCACCAAAACCTTCTTCAGAGTTGATCGCATTAACAAGGGTACAAATAAAGAAGTACTGTTGACTCAGCAGGATATCACAGTTACAATCGAATAAATGGGTCCATTCGCTATTACATAATATTATTTGTTTGATGGTAGTTACATAGAATGAAATCTTTGAAGTGTTAAATTTGGGTATCCATTCAAATAATTTTCTATAAGAATCAACAGAATTAAGTTTACAAATCCCCTATCTTCAGTGAGAGATTGCCTCATGGCTATTTTGGTGTTGAGAAGAAGCTGTAGAATAACAAAATTGTCCAATTTTGACCAAACCTATTCTTGAATTTTGTGCCTGAATGACGCCGATATTTTCGTTAACCAGCAGAATCGTACATAATCGCCATTTGAAATTCTTCTCTATATATTCACAACAAAATATCCGATTCGAGTGAAATTTATTTCGAGGGTGAATATTCTTATACTCAAAATTCATGCAAAATTTCAAGATGATTGCATGATCAGAACCATAAAATTACATTTTTTTTCTATATTACCTACCCATTTTTAATAATTCCGAATTTGTCAATTCAATCGAGCTGCTGAAATTTTGCAATGAAATGTTCAATATCAATTTAAAGCAGTGCGCAAAGATTTAGATTACCACAACGATAGAAAAATCTATCGAAAAAAAGTCTAATATTCTTATGAAAAACTCTCGATTGAGATGAAATCGAGTTCGTGGATATAAATTGAAGTGATTTGGGCACTTTTTTCTTCCGAAAAATGCCGTTCAGTACCTAATTTCAAGAAGACTTGTAGAATTTTCGAAACTATTCCCAATGGTTCATGTAATTTTGTTTGTTGGGACATATCTAATGAAAGTCATATCGAAAAGGAAAAATTTATAGACTTTACTTGAAAATAGGCAATACAAAGTCTAAAATTAAGCTATTTAATAGAATGGAAGATTAGAATAAACTCTTATATCGATTGAAATATATTCTGGGAGGATTCTGCATTTCTTAAAAACTTTATAGGTTTTCACACAATTCTGGAGATTTTTCAAGTTTGTCTGAAGAAGGTGTCTGATATAGACACCGAAACGTTACATTATCCTTTTCATTTAATTCTTTTTTCAGTTTTACTGTTAGGCAACAATTTTTTCAAGACCAATTTGCTCCTGACAAATAAGTGCAAAATTCTCGCTCAAGCACTTCATCCTAATTTATTTTTTTTTAATTATTTCTGTTTCAGAGACTGGGAGTGAAAACCTATAAAGTTTTTAAGAAATATTTAGCTCTTCTCCACTAAATCTAAATTAAATCAATCAACAATTGTTATATTCTTGAATTTCAAGACTACTTTGAGGGTATTCATTCAGTGTCTAATTCTTTTCTGAGATGGACAAGTACATTCAGAATTATTTAATGATGAATACTTTCTATTGTTTGATGAAAAAATCAAAGCTGCCTGCAGCTCAGACAAATGTACATCTATATCACCTGAAATTATTTTTTTCCGTTCAGTAAGATATCTAAGTCACTTCATACTGTACTTAATAATTGTTCAACTGTAGAACACTCTTTTTTATGCATTAAAAATCTTTGGAAATCGAATCTGTCGAGTTTTATCCAACTAAAATGAGTTTTTTTCCAAGAAATACCGAATCCATCAAATTATACGGTTCGATTCATCGAAAATTTATGTAGATCTCGGATTAATTTTATCCGATTTAAGTTGAGATAGTTCGTAAAAGCATTGCTACAATTATAATTTCTGTAATATGTAAAGCAATAACACTTTCAATCATATTCTAAATATCGATTGAAATATATCCTGGGAGGATGCTGCATTTCTAAAAAACTTTATAGGTTTTCAATCCCAGTCTCTGAAACAGAAATAATTAAAAAATTTTAATTAAGATGAAGTGCTCTTGCGAGAATCTCTGCACTTATTTGTCAGGAGCAAATCGGCCTTGAAAAAATTGTTTCCTAACAGTAAAACTGAAAAAGGAAATAAATAAAAAGGAAAATGTAAACGTTTCGGTGTCTATATCAGACACATTCTTCAGACAAGTACTTTAAAATCTTCAGAATTGTGTTTTTTCATTTGCAGTCTAATTGACATTGAAACGAGGGGTCTATCACTGGCAGTTTTTTGTACACTAAAATTCCAATTTGATAAATAATTCCACTAAATTCACAAAAATTCTTTTCAATTCCGCATAATTCCATTCAGTTCCTCACAATTCCGTAAAATTCCCCATAATTCCATTAAATTACCCATAATTCCGTTAAATTCATCTTAATTCCGTTAAATTCTCTACAATTCCATTCAATTCCTCACAATTCTGTTCAATTCTGCGCATTTTCAATTCCATTCAATGCTAACAGAATACCGTTCAATTCCATTGAAATTCCATTCAATTCTTCTCAATTCCAAACAATTCCGTTATAATGCCGTCAAATTCCATGCAATTCCATCAAATTCCATGTAATTGATTCTCAATTCAATTTTGTACACTAAAATTCCGCAGTGATAGACCCCTCGGGGTCTATCATTGGCAGTTTTTTGTACACTAAAATTCCAATTTGATAAATAATTCCACTAAATTCACAAAAATTCTTTTCAATTTGGCATAATTCCCCATAATCCGTTAAATTAATCATAACTCCGTTAATTCATCATAATTCCGTTAAATTCTCTACAATTCCGTTCAATCCTCACAATTCTGCGCATTTTCAATTCCATTCAATGCTAACAGAATACCGTTCAATTCCATTCAATTCCATTGAAATTCCATTCAATTCTTCCCAATTCCAAACAATTCCGTTATAATGCCGTCAAATTCCATGCAATTCCATCTAATTCTGTGTAATTCATTCCCAATTCCAGCATTTTGTACACTTAAATTCCGCAGTGATAGACCCCTCGCATTGAAAGTTCTCAATACATAGAGATGTTGATTTATTTAGTTTTGAAATTTCCTGATATCATTTCTTTCTTCAATAAATCAAATACGATCTATTCCAACAGAACGATTGGCCAAATTATCTACTTCATCTAACAAAATATATGTGGATTCCTTAATTCCTTTTTATGATTATCATCTCAATTAAAATTTTCTCAATTATTTCTGTTTCAAAGACTGGGAGTGAAAACCAGGCGAGTTTTTTAGAAACTTTCAATAATATTCTAAATGTTGCAAATTGGCGTATGCGCAGGTCCCACGAGCGTAGTAATTTTCACTTGATTAGATAATATTTATGAATTTCGTATGGCAATTTCCTATTTTGACTATTGATAATGACTGTCTGAATCCGAATAAAAAGAAAATACCAGAATAACGAGCGTAAAACAATTACTTCCCTTGTTGGAATTAATAAAACACTGCATTATTCATTCTAGCAGCATTTGTGCAAAATCCCGAAATGACAGGAAGTCTACAGTTGGGCAATTATATTAAACGAAATGCAAATGCTGTTAACAAACATTTGCAAATTTTAATAAATGCAGATCTCAGCCGGCATTCCACAAAAAACAGGGTGTCGATAAGGGTGGAAGTGAGAGAGAGAGAGGGAAAATGGTGTTTACAGCGAATGTATTGATATTTCAGATGTGTAGGCAGAGAAGATATGTAAATGTTAGTGATTTACAAATAGATTCACAATTCGCAGACAGTTTTCGTTGTTCGAAATTTCTCTAATTAGCATGAAAGAAGTGAGTTACCAATCTAGCAATGAGCTACTAAGCAAAACAACATGGCGAGGCGGGGTTTCGCTCCACCCTGAACACCGCGCAACATCAGGATTGGTTCGGTTGGTTCCGCCCTCGAAATGTTGTCAAATATTGGTCCACAAATAGTGTGTTTGTTATATGTTTGGATGCCCAGATGGATCCTTTCGTCAACGTAGTTACCTCATTCTTCGGTATACAGAATGAGAGCCGATGATTATTATTTTTAGTTCTTTATCGTTCCACGCATACAGACCGTGATAACTGTTTTTCAGTTACAGTGTTTCGAGTGTATTTCAATCTGAAAGTTATCGTCTAGTGCAAATTGAATATGTGCAGCAACGAATCTCCAACGAATACACCTACAAGGCTTCCAATTCCTTTCAACGCCATGGAACCGAATTCTGCACCAAGGGCGCTGCTGCCTTTAGATCAATACCGGCTGCAGCTGTACCAGTACGCTTTTGCTGAAAGGTTACGATATCCCATGCTCAATCCTTTTCCGACGCCTTTGACTTGCTACCCTTTGTTTCCAAGAGCTCTGCAACCTGAGGAACCAAAACCGCAGCATAGTTACATAGGACTGATTGCTATGGCCATCCTCAGTTCCCCAGAAGCCAAATTGGTTCTATCCGACATTTACCAGCACATACTGGACCATTACCCTTACTTCAGAACCAGAGGACCAGGCTGGAGGAATTCTATAAGACACAATCTTTCCTTGAACGATTGTTTCATAAAAGCTGGACGAAGTGCCAACGGCAAAGGCCATTACTGGGCGGTTCACCCAGCAAACGTCGATGACTTCAGAAAAGGTGATTTTAGAAGACGTAAGGCGCAAAGGAAAGTTAGAAAACATATGGGTTTAGCTGTTGATGAAGATGGTGCAGATTCTCCGAGTCCTCCACCGCTTTCTGTGAGCCCCCAAATGGTCCCAGGACCTTCTACATCAGTGTACAACATCACTTCTACTAAAACCAGGCCCCATCGCAAAAGACAGTTTGATGTGGAATCACTTCTAGCTCCAGATTCTGGTGAAGAGACCAACGAGGAAGATATAGACGTGGTTTCGAGTTGCCAACATGAAAACCCTCAAAGCCCGAAGCAATGTTCGATGTTTCCCATAGTCAACTATTACCAAACTCTTCTTCAGACAAGACCAGTGGTACCCAAGTTAGAGCCATCAGAAACAGACAGTAATACCGAGGTTTTCATGGATTAAACTATCGAGATCAAATCAGGAGGTCACCAATTTATTATAGTTCTCTATTTAGTCAACCGAAAACTACAAAATGCTGATTTGCAGAGTGGAAACCGTAAGACCTTGTTTTTTCTGTTCTTAGTATAAAGTAGATAATCAGTGTTTAACTACTGTTTAGAATAAACCTGTGTTACCTGAGAAACCCTTTGAAACATATAAAATTTGATGGACTATTTAGTTTTCGCATTTTCCGGAATCAAATACCGAATTAACTATCTATTGCAGATGGGAAATAAGAATGTTTGTATCAAACGTAACCAAAGATTTTCGAATGTGGAAAATGTCTGGTATGAGTGGATTGATATATAGTACTTTTGTAAATTTAACATCCCTTTATCCCCTTCTTCGTGAATTTATGGATGAAATGTCCGAAAATTTCCTGAAAACTACTTTCATGTCTATCCGAAATGTTATGGCCTCTTTCGATTCTTCATAGCGATTCGGGCAAAGATTTCGATGAATATTCCATTTCTTGTTATGTAAATATCATTTTCTGTATAGATCTATCACAATTCATGTTGCATTGTATATAAACTGACTGTGGGGACAAGTTTTATATTAAAACTTGATGTAAATATATTACTAGTATTCCAATTGGGTTTTTCTACCTTATATCCCACCAACATCCAAATATTTGTTGTATACTCTTCAGAATGGACACTCTATTTAGCCCATTCTGATAGTAATCTTTTAATTTTATTCTCCAAACAACTGACAAAACATAAGAGAAATATAATATATATCGAATTAATTTCCCCATCTCTATTGATAAAAATAATAATAAAATATTTGAGAATTACTCATCTGAATGAGATATATAACTGACAATGATCTATTGCTATTTGATCTGAAATGGAAAGTTTTCAAATTTATTCAAACCTAGTGATGAATGAGTCAAATGAGAAAAATTAGAGAAAATTCAAATGAAAATAATCTAACACTTTTGCAGTATAAAAAAGAAAATGACGAATTCAAAATTTGTGTTGAGATCTGACCCCCAAGCTACAAGTAGAAATAGGTATATATCTTTATTTTTCTTCCGACGCTAAAAGTGATAATAGAAGTGAAGTGAATTTAAGTTCCACTTTAACAGTAACAATAATAAAACAATTTTGATTCAATTCGTTCTAGTACGAATGTAGCACAGTTACTTTTTCGACATTTTCTACTTTTCAACACGAAAAATACTATAGATCTAATAGTTCCATATACAAATACGAATGTAACATTTTAACTGTCTAGGTATATTTCTCACATTGGAAAAGGCTTTGTTCAATTGATTTCCAGACAAATTCAATTTCAATAGCTTTCTAGTTTGAAAACCTACTATTTGTTTCAACCAACTGATGTTTTTCAACTGAAAACTGGTATAAAAAGTATTTTATCGATATTAATTCTAATATTTTCTGCTTCTGCTATTAACTTCTCCTGTGTGTGAGGTATACACATTATATTTTTATATTACTTGGAACTTCCCTCTAACGAAAGTGCTAAATCCGCAAAAATATTAGTTATAAAGAAATTTCGTTATACAGTAAATTTGCTTCTATAGTCGGCAATGTCGCGGTCGACATGACTGATAAATTTAAGTTTAACATTCAAACTTAAGCACTTGCCTTTAGACATTTTCGCACAACTTTTCACACTATTATAATGGTTAAATTGAAACCAAACAGCCAGGGGTGTATTTAAAACTGTTTCAGAAGGATCTCTCTGCCCGCCGTAATGATTTAGTTTAAGGTCGGGATTTATTACGGACGTTCGGAAAAATTTCGGAAAAAACCCACCCTTATACCTTCTTACCACTACCCATTCATAGAGTGATGTTCTTTGAATATTTCGTTATAGAGATAATTTATTTCGTTTTAGAGGGTGTTTTTAACATGGAATTTGGATTCAAGGTGCAATGTCTTGTACGAAATTCATTATACAGACGTTCGTTATAGGGAAGTTCCACTGTATTTTAAAACATCCATGTATGGAATATACTTAATATCGTTTAAATTGCCACCAGTGCAATTTGAAAAGTAAAACTTGCTAGTAAAAGTTTATTTTGATATCTAACGCACCAAGTGTATCAATAAAAAGGTAAGAAATACTCCTTGTATTTCAATTATTTTCCAAATTGTATAAAGTTGAAAGAACGTGTGCGTTCAAAAATACGTATTAAAGTATATTCAAACTCTAAGACGGAACTAAAAATATATATTCTTATACAAATATAAAGAAAACCCAGCAAGAAACATAACAGACAATATTTCATCCTAATTTTTTTATGTGTAAAAAGAACTCTGTGAAATGGAGTAATTTTATAGGAAAATTCAATATGTAAATTATTTGTTTATCCCTATCCTGCTTTTTATATAGGAATAATGAAATTCAAATATAATTTTTCAACTCGAAAATTATGGTTAGGGTAAAAGTTGTCATGTGTATTGGTAAAATCTGTTTTCTTAATCTTAATTTTCTCTGTCCCCGGTAATGATTCAGTTTAAGGTCGGGATTTATTACGTACGTCCAGAAAATTTTCGGAAAAAGACCTGCACCCTTACACCTTCTTACCAATACCTATTCAAAGAGTGATGTTCTTTGAATATTTCGTTGTAGAGAGAATTTAATTCGTTTTAGAGAGCGTTTTTAACATGAAATTTGGATTCGAAGTGCAATGTCTTGTACGAAATTCCTTATACAGACGTTCGTTAAATGGAGGTTCCACTGTATAATGAAAAAATGTTCCCTCGGATGTATCGAAATAAATTTTGGATAAAAAATAAAACAACAAGAAAGATTCCGGTATACTCATTAAAATAGAATATTTTTTGATAGAATTCAATGTTTAACATCTTTTTTTTTTGTTTTTTTAGTAGGAAGTATTGAACTGTATACTCATCAAAACCCAGAATAGAGGAATTTTAGGATAGAATTCAATGTTAAACATTGGTATTTTCTCGTTTTAAGTATTCCCCTTCTCTGAAAGTCTCCTGGATATGGGGGATGCAAATATCCTATCTTTAGGGCACTCCAGAAGAATAAAGAATACCTTCAAGTCGGACAATTGAGTTTAACAATCGTTTCCTGTCGAATCTCCAATAAGACTGAAGAACTTTTCATCTGAAGGATTTATTCTGAAATTCAAATGTTTTGTGTGCTTTTACCGTTTCTTTTTCTTTCGCATTCTAATGGATCCGAATACATTCAATCGTTTATATGTTATTGAACATGTATGTATTGTATTGTATGACATATTAAATGAAATGAGTAGGTAATCAAATTACCTTTCATTTGATTTATCACAATGATTGTGATTGTATTATAGTATCCTGAAATCACAAATTATGAATTATTTCCAAATTTTTCAATGAAAAAAAGGCACAACCAATTCTTTTTCAGTCATATCGCTGAATAGGTAATCAAATTTCCTTTCATTCGATGTATCACAATCCATATACGTGGAATTTCCCTATAACGAACGTCTGTAGAATGAATTTCTCTGATAGCGAATTTCATACAAGACATTGCACATCAATAAAAATTCCATGTTGAAAACATCCTCTAAAACGAAGTAAATTCTCTCTATAACGAAATATTCAAAGAACATCACTCTTTGAATGGATATTGGTAAGAAGGTATAAGGGTGATTTTTTTCAGAAATTTTTCCGGACGTTCGTAATAAATCCCGAACTTAAACTAAATAATTACGGCGGGCAGAAAGATCCATCTGAAATAGTTTTAAATAAACCCGTGGCTGTTTGGTGTCAATTTAACCATTACGCTAGTGTGAAAATGTCCAAAAGCAAGTGCTTAAGTTTGAATGATAAACTTAAATTTACCAGTGAAGTCGACTGCGACATTGCCGACTACAAAAACAAATTTTCTGTATAACGAAATTTCTATATAGCGAATTTTTTCGTTATAGGGAAGTTCCACTGTACCTATATTCCCATTTGAAAAAATTGAGTAGAGGGGTGCGTAGGTGGTAAGAAATATCAAATTCAAAAAGGCATAGTATAAATTGATTTCGAAATTGAAAATCGATAGGTGCCAGGATTTTCCTCAATAATTCTTCGTACAAAAATTATTGAAAATTATTGCCGAGCTACGTTTCTTTTTTGGCACACTTAACTGTATAAGTAGCATCTATAATGCGTAATAGCACATATTGAAAGAAAAGGCACGAATCAATTAAAAATATATCCCTAATTTGACTAAAATTTTAAGTTACACCAGGAATATTTGTAGAATTTCTACTAAAACTTTATACTTATGTAACAGTTCGATTAAGTGAAATTCTCTGAAAACCTTCGGTTTCATTCTATTCACTTATGAATTCAACGCGAAACAGTTTTCGACTGGTATGATTTTGTTTATAATGAAATTTGATATGTTTAATGTTAACGATGTTAGAAAATATCAGCGTTAATAGTTTGAATTATTCGAACTCTCACCTAAATAAATATCAATTTTCACCTATGTATGTATTTGTATTAATATTTCTGGTGAAACTAATACTTTATCCGAAAATTATAGATATAAAGGGTTTTCCAATAAGAGGTGTTATTTTGATATTCAAAGAAATAGTTTATTTCACTATAAAGAAGAAGCTATGCCGTTAATAGTGGAAAATAACATCAGACAAATGACCACCACTACCACGCTTACAGGACCATATCCTTTTAATGAAATTTTCCATAACCAAATCGCAAAGTGGCTGCCTTATGTCCTCGATAGCCTTACGAATTCCATCTTTGAGGTCTTGAATCGACGCTGGGCTATTGGCGTAGACCTTCTCTTTCACGTGGCCCCAAAGGAAGAAGTTGCAAGGTGTTAAATCACAAGATCTCGATGGCAAATCGTGATCACCTCTTCGAGAGATAACACGGTCCGGAAACTTTACCCGCAAAAGATCAATACTATCCAATTTCGGCCATAAAAATCATCTCTCGATAGCGCAATCCATTCAATTAATGGACAAACCTGAGTTTTCTTCAACACTTTCGGCTACAGCAGCAATATTGTCGGCTGTTCTCCAGCGACGTGCACGGGTTTTATTCTTCACATTATACTAACTTGTCCCAACAGCTCGAATTTCTTCATTGCGGTCCGACAAGGTGCTTCACGACGACTGAAAAATGTTCGAGTTTCACGAACCGTTTCTGTCAAATTTTCACCATTTTTAAAGTGAATTTCAATAATGTCAATGCGTTCTTGAAGCGTGTATCGTTCCATTTTTATTAATGGCGTAGTTTCTACTTGTCAAATATCAAAAAATGACGGCTTCAGACGTGACATCTACCGAATGAGCGGGCTATTCACAATACCACCTCTTATTGGAAAACCCTTTATTTTTGACTATTTTCACTAATTATCGGTATAAGTTCGCATTTCTGAGAATAACGAAAGAATTATCCCCCTACAGTTCGAAACAATTTTGGCCGCAAATGCAGACATTTCTACCAAACGATAACACCCTTGTCTGGGCGTGCCAAAAAGGCAAAATATCGTGCATTGACTGTAGAATTGCATCTCCCCATTTCCTTTCCAACACTATCGATTCAGATATTCGCTTATTTTGAATTCTACACGTATCCAGCGTATCTATTTACCTCTTCAGCTGAAGTATGTTCAAATGAATCAATTCAATTGTTCAGGCGTTTGATCTGGCAAAACGACAGCTATGAAATGAAAACCCACAAGCGTTTGAGACGAATGCATTGCGGTTATATCCTTCCATTTTCCGATGTTTTCCGAAAGTTGAAGTTCATGGAATCGATAATAGAAGAGGGTATCTTCCAACTTACAACGTCCTCCCTATACAGGGTGTTTTTGAATTGATGCAAAAAAATTGAGGGGGAAATTCCTCAGAAACCTCATGAAAAACCTCCGTCGGCGTCGTCTCAAATAATTGACGATATTGACGGGCTGCTTCTCCATAATACATAAAACCAGACAAAAATATCAATACTATTATTATTCATCCTATTCACCTCAGAAAAGAATTATATACAGGGTGTCTGTAAACAAATGCGAGAGACTTTGGGAGATGATTCCTCGATGAAAATAAGCAGGGGATGATCATATAATTTTTTTCGAAATCGACCCCCCTTCCAAGATACAGCCTTTGGAATGAGATGACGAGTTGACATTTTTTAATTTTTTACGGCTTCTTAAAAACACTGAGTCATAAAACTATACATAATATGAAGCACTAAGTAGATGTTACTCACACAAATTCTTTAGATCTCATAACTTTATTATTAGGGGTTGAAAATAACAACCCCCTATGATTTTCGTTGGATAAATTCTCGAAAAATAAAATTCTCTTATATGGTTTCCCATTCAATTCTGGAGAAAAAATCTCTCGCAAAATTTCGATACAGTCGATACTTTTCTCGGAACAAATAAAAACTTACGAGCAGTTAAGATCACTGTTCATTACATTTCATCGTATAAGTGTTCCATAGAAAGAATATTTTAAGATATTGTATGTCTATGACAGGAGATAAAGATGTTCTATAAATCTTCCTGAAGGTTAAATAACTTATTTCCGGAAGAAAATTATATCCATAATATTTTAGAATTGAATGGGAAACCATAAGATAATTTATTTTTCGAAGATCTGTCCCGCGAAAACAATTTTCGAAGAAAAATAATAAGGGTTTTTTTTTTCAACCCCTAATAATGAAGTTATGGGATCAAAAAAAATTGTGTGAGTAACATCTACTTAATGAATCATATTATGTATAGTTTCATGTGGTTCTTAGGATTCCTAAAAAAATTCAAAACTGTCAACTCGTCATCGCCTTCCAAAGGCTGCATCTTGGAACGGAGATCGATTTCGAAAAAATCTATATTAGCTACCCCTGCTAATTTTCATCGAGGAATCAACTCCCTAAGTCCCTCGTATTTTTTACAGACACCCTGTAAATTCAATGAATATCCTCAAAATCATCTTAAAATTTATATAAATAGAAAAACCGTTCACCAAATGACATAATATTGCTCCTTCAATCTGCGCCACATTCATACATGGACCTATCGACAGAATTCCATTAAAAAAAACCTATTACAACGACCATGACCTGATCTTAATCGGTTTGAACTACCTACACCAAATTTTCCTGAGAAGATTGAAACCAAGATCTTTTTCTGCAGAATCAAAAATCGAACCATCATCACATGAATCCATTCTGATCTCTACTCAACATTTCATAGACAGTTTTGGTATACAGGAAATCATATATCCATAAAGGTTTTCGTGACTTCAATCTAGCAGTTCTAGAATTTGGTATGAAAGAGGTAGGTAATTGAATATAAATTGGGGAAAGAATAAGATTCATTCCAAATCTTGGTAGCCTTCCTTCAAATATAACACGATACTATAATAGAAAGGACTATAGTAGCCAACGTGAAGGTGTAGATCTAATAGTCCCAAGAATTATTTGAGTTGTGTATCAATTTATCAACATAAACACTGAACATCAATATCAGCCTTTCTTAAAAACTTTATAGGTTTTCACTCCCAGTCTCTGAAACAGAAATAATCAAAAAAATGTTAATTAAGATGAAGTGCTCGTGCGAGAATCTTTGCACTTATTTGTCAGGAGCAAATTGGACTTAAAAAAATTGTGCCTTGCAGTAAAACTGAAAAAGGAAATAAATGAAAAGGACAATGTAACGTTCCGGTGTCTATATCAGACACCTTCTTCAGACAAACTTGTAAAATCTCCAGAATTGTGTGTTTTTTCATTTGCAATCTGATTGACATTGAAAGTTGTCAATATATAGAGATGTTGATTCATTTAATTTTGAAATTTCCTGATGTCATTTCTTTCTTCAATAAATCAATCCAAATACGATCTATTCCAACAGAACAATTGGCCAAATTATCTACTTCATCTAACGAAATACATTGGATTCCTTAATTTTTCTTTTATAATTATCAGGTTCCCTCATTAGAATCTTTGTGTTCCAGTTCATCATATGACATCCGCTATTTGAATATACATGATCAGCGATTTGTGATCTTGTAATGTCTCTATTTTTGATGTTGTTCTTATGTTCCCGTTTTCTTATCTCTAAAGGTCTTGATGTCTCTCCTATAAAAGATTTTCCACATATACAGGGAATATTGTGAACACAATTTTTTGATTTTTGTGTCTCATTCATTGGTTTCGTTCTGGTTAGAATGGATCTCAAATCTTTGTGTTTTGAAAACAATTCTTATGTTGAATTTGGAACCAATTTTTCTTATTTTCTCTGAAAGGTCCGGAATATAAGGAATGAAGTTCAACAAATTTGGTTGTTCTTGACGATTTTCGTTTGTACCTGATCATCATTAGAATTTTAATTAGATATACAGTAGAGACTCGATAATCCGGAGAACGATAATCCGGATATTTACTAGTCCGGATTGACGTCAAGATTGTATTATGTCCTTATTATCCGGATTGCAAGACTCAATAATCCGAATTTCCAATCGTTGCAGACGTGGTTTACGGTTCTAACTTGTCGTAACTCAATTTCTATGACGACGATCGGGCGTTCTTTTGGTATATAATAGTGCTCAATGGTATAAGACAAACAAAAGTCAGACAAAAATAATTAATTAGTGAAATGGAATGTTTCTACCTCCAAATCATACAGCTTTGATACAGCATATGGATCATAATGATATTAAATTAACAAAACTGAAATACCGAAAAGGCCTTTTAGCACGTATTTTTTCGATCGTCGAAGACGGGGATAATGTTAGTAAATGCATTTAGAGCATAGATCAATTCGATGCAGTCTGTTTATTCCATAACTCATGGCAATTACTGATATTCAGCTTCTGAAAGATATACAGGAGAAAACTATTGTTCAGCATTCTTTTTCCCTTACAGTAGAAAACGTAAAATATCTAATTATTCCAAATAATATATTTATTTTATGATTTCGATAATAAAGCCTATATTTATTTCAACCGTTTTTTTAAATTGCATCTTTACTAAATTGTGAGACGCGATATTCCGGATTCTTCATTAATCCGGATCATCCCTTGCATTAATTGATCCGGATTATCGAGTCTACTGTATTTCGTTCTAAATTTGAAATTGTTGTTTCTATAAAATTTGGTGGGTATTGATTATCTAGTAGAAACTCTTTAATGAAGGAAATTTCATTATTTCTAATTTCAGATGTAGA
The DNA here is from genome assembly GCA_013421045.1 of Propylea japonica. Classification (NCBI taxonomy): domain Eukaryota; kingdom Metazoa; phylum Arthropoda; class Insecta; order Coleoptera; family Coccinellidae; genus Propylea; species Propylea japonica. The sequence continues at coordinate 24,407,896 of CM024248.1, forward strand.
TGAAATCAAAAAGGCCCCATCATAAAGTGTTTTTATAATACCTGTTTTTACATTTATTGGGAGTGAAAACCTATAAAGTTTTTAAGAAATGCAGAATTCTCCCAGAATATATTTTAATCGATATTAATATCAGCATCAGAAAAAACAGTAGCAAAGCTGCCATAAGAAGAGTGGTAGCATCGGCAGAGTGAAGAACCATCAACTTTCTGAAGAATATTATTCCTCCACTTCCATTTAATTCTTAGGTGTTCTGAATGGTTTTTGAAATTAACAAAAAAAATCCAATTTAAACCCACGATTTTCAGGATGGAAACTATTTTTCAAAAATCGATTGAAATATATTCCTCTGAGGATTCTGCATTTCTTGAAAACTTTATAGGTTTTCACTCCCAGTCTCTGAAACATAAATAATTAAAAAATGTTTCATTAAGGTCAATCAGATTGCAAATGAAAAAATACACAATTCTGAAGATTTTAAGAGTTTGTCTGAAGAAGGTGTCTGATATAGCCACCGAAACGTTACAATATCCTTTTAATTTGTTTCATTTTTCATTTTTACTGTTAGGCGACAATTTTTTTCAAGACCAATTTGCTCCTGACAAATAAGTGCAAAAGATTCTCGCAGGAGCACTTCACCTTAATCAAACATTTATGTTTCAGAGACTGGGAGTGAAAACCTATAAAGTTTTTAAGAAATATTTTTCAAAACTTTATTATTGGAAGTTATTTTTAATTTTTTGAATGTTTGTTGATTATGAAGAATCTTCTATCCTTTCTCCATGAGAAATGTGAAGAACAACAAACAACGATGCTCTTCTGTTGGTAAAGGATAACAAATTCTCCGCCGTGACTTAGTGAAGATATTCACAATGGAAATGCTTAGTCATCTTAAGACATATTTCCATGTATTCGCTTTGGAATATCCGATGATTTTAATTATCTGTTTATGAGATCGGCTACATTTCTGAATACAATCAAGAACATTCACCTTTTAAGCCGCCGGAAGATAATAAAAATCTAGAAAAGCACTGATTTAATGTCTAAAAGCTTTCGCGTGCTTGTTCGTATTGGAAAAATGTTGAGTTTCTTGAGAGCTATTGGTTTAGTTCTATTTATTCATGATTTCACCTTCATCATTCGAATCTTAAACAACCCTTCAAATTTCGAGTTATTTCTAGAAAACATTACATTATCCTTTTCATTTATTTCCCTTTTCAGTTTTACTGTTAGGCAACAATTTTTTCAAAACCAATTTGCTGCTGACAAATTAGTGCAAAGGTTTTCGCAGAAGCATTTCATCTTAATTGAAAATTTTTAATTACAGTGGAACTTCCCTATAACGAACGTCTGTATAACGAATTTCGTACAAGACATTGCACCTTGAATACAAATTCCATGTTGGAAACACCCTCTAAAACGAAGTAAATTTTCTCTATAACGAAATATTCAAAGAACATCACTCTTTGAATGGGTGTTGGTAAGAAGGTATAAGGGTGGGTTTTTTCCGAAATTTTTCCGGACGTACGTAATAAATCCCGACCTTAAACTAAATCATTACGGCGGACAGAAAGATCCTTCTGAAACAGTTTTAAATACACTCCTGGCTGTTTGGTATCAATCTAACCATTACACTAGTGTGAAAAGTTGTGCGAAAATGTCTGAAAGAAAGTGCTTAACTTTGAATGATAAACTCAAATTTATCAGTGAGGTCGACCGCGACATTGTCGACTATAGAAACAAATTTTCTGTATAAAGAATTTTTGCGGATTTAGCGCTTTCGTTATAGGGAAGTTCCACTGTATTTCTGTTTCAGAGACTGGGAGTGAAAATCTAAAAAGTTTTCTAGAAATGCAGAGTCCTCCCAGATTATATTTCAATCGATATCTACAAGTAATCGTGTTAACGATCTCTAAACACGATAACTTCCGAAAAAACGATAGCACGATAACATGAAAACCCAAATATAAGTTGATTTTGAATCGAACGCATTTTTTGTCGATAAAATGGAAAATTTTTCTTCAACCCTTCAACTGCAACCACATCTAACTTTTTTTTTCAAATGCGAACATTCGTCGTTTGTAGGCTGGTTGAAAGCTAGTGAAAGATGAAATCTTAACATAGGTACTATTTGTTACATTTTACTTATGTGGTTATTAGGAAATAAGACAAAACTCTGTATTTTTACATGATAATTTTGTAGCCATATTGTTAACTGAATCGTAGAAAATTCAATTGAAATATTTAAAAAAAGAATCTCTATATTTCCATAACAGGATAACCGATTCAAGTGAAATTTATTTTGTGAATCAAGACTGATATACCGAATGTTCATGCAAGATTTCAAGAGGATCATGTCGTCAGAACCATAGAATTAAATTTTTTCAATTGTGCATTCTTTACATATTTCATATTTTGAATAATTTCCAGAATATTATTCCGATTTTGCTGAAATTCTGCATTAATATAATTGGTATCAATCTCAAGTCCCATATAAAATTTTGTGGTAATATAGTCCATGGGCCAGCGCCTGTTTTTCATAACAACCTGAATATTTGTGACTAGCTTCATTTTGACTACACGCTCAACTTTTTCCTCTGCGAAAATTCCCGATAGTGAGGGCTAATACAGTATGGAGGCGTCAAAAGTGTTGAATGGGTGAATGTTCAAATTTTATTACTTACAGCTACTTTATAAACAAAATCTTGAAACAATTTTATTACAAATTGAAAACAATAATTGTCCTACAAAAATGATGATTCTATCAAAGTGTCCCCCCTCCCAACATATAACAACAACTAGGTCTAAAAAAATTATTACTAACCGGTCGATTTTTTCACTGTTGCTTAGCAAATATTTCCTTTATGAACTGGTCATATTGTCTTACAAATTGAGTGTTACGTTTTTCCAGTCTTACGCTCGGAAATTGTCAATTGTAATCATTTTCAATTGTGGGTTCTGTGGTACAATTTTCTGAGGTAGGACTGGAAAAACGTACCACTCAATTTGTAGGACAATGTGACCAATTCATAAAGGAAATATTTGCTAAGCAACAGTGAAAAAAGCAGCCGGTAAGTAATAATTTTTTTAGACCTAGTTGTTGATATATGTTGGGAGTGAGGGACACTTTGATAGAATCATCATTTTTGTAGGACAATTATTGTTTTCAATTTGTAACAAAATTGTTCCAAGATTTAATTCATAAAGTAGCAGTTAGTAGTAAAATTTTAACATTCACCCATTCAACACTTTTGACGCCTTCATACTGTATTAGATCTCTTTATCGAGAATTTTCGTAAAGGAAAAACTTGGGCGTCTCGTCAAATTGAAGCTACTCACAAATATTCAGATTGTTAGTAATCATCATTATGAGAAACAGGCATGGCCCATGGACTAATAGTCTTATTGCTCCACCAAAGAACGAGAGCTCAAAAGCTCCTGATCAGGGCTTTTCTTAAATTTTATTCATTACTAGCTTTTACCAGCGACTTCGTCCGCATAAGTTTAATGTTGTAGATAGGTAGCTGTGTATAGGTTCCTGTGGGAATGAGATATTTTCCCGAAGTAAAAAGTAGTCTGAATTTTCGTACCTACCTTCCTACCCTATAAGTTGAGTAGTGTGATGGAATGTCGATCCAAGTAAAACTGTTAAATAAAGACAGTTGCATCAAAATGTTATCACAAATTCCCTAAATTATGGCGCCTACCGACCCTCTAAGTTAGAAAAGTGATCGAATACTAACTTGAAGTCTTAGTAACACTCAGTAAAAAAAACATCAAAATCATTTCAGTAGCTATGGCGTCATGCGCTTCTTGACACGATCACGCTAGATTTCCGCGGGAATGAGGTATTTTCCCGCCGTAAAAAGTAACCGGTGTTCGTGCCTAGGATCCTATCTTTATATTAACCAAGTCTTATAAAAATCCGTTCAGACGTTAAGGCGTGAATGAGGTGAACTTTTGAAACAAACGATTAAAATCACTAACTTAATTAGTTTTCTGCCTACTGCCTACGCCTTTAATACGATAGCAAAATATTAATAGCCCATAATTAATTAATTATCCTTTTCTAGGTTACTATCTATCACCTAAATAAATTTCATCAAAATCCGTTCAGCCGTTTAGGCATGATAGAGCAACCCTCCCAGCAAAATTCATAAAAAAATCACTAACTCAATTCAGTTTTCTGCCTACTTCCTACCCCCTAAGTACGATGACGTGATCATTTTGATCTTATTTCCGCTTTTAGGTATCCATCTATTACCTTACTGAATTTCATCAGAATCTGTTCAGCCGTTTAGACGTGAAAGAACAAAAGTCCCAACAAAAATGACTGAAAATCACTAACTCAATTTAGTTATTTGCCTACTGCCTACTCCCAAAGAACGATGGCGTGATTATTATATATAGCCTATCCTATGACCATTTCTAGGTTATCATCTATCACCATACCAAATTTCATCAAAATCCGTTCAGTCGTTTAGGCCTGAAAGAGTAACAGACAGACAGAGGTACTTTCGCATTTATAAAATTAGTATGGATTGAATTGTATCATCCCTATTGGAAAACTCGTTACACATTCGAAAATATTGTAACTTGGAAACTTTCGAATATCCCGAATCAAATCTCCGGTGTCTTAACAATCACATCGTCTCTATTTAGTCCAGTCGTTGAACAGCAATAATAGGTTTAGAAACAAACACAAATGCAACACATTTTAACAGGAGCAATCACAAAACGTGAAACCGTCGCTGGAAGGCTGAGGACAAAAGGTGTTAGCGGCCAAAACGGCAGGGTCCATAAGGGAGGTTCCACCAGGGTGTGAACGATTCTCTGCAGGGAATCTTGACAATGCTATCAAATTGCCACCCTATTCAATGTCGCAATTATTCCCTAATTTAAATACACTCCAATAAATACTATAACAAATTGTGGCCATTCGAAGTCATTGGTCCGTGCTGTTAATCAAGTAATTGCCCACAAAAGAGTCGATATTTTTGGTTGAACTTGGAGTGTTCATTGTATTGTGCATTGTTGTATGTTCAACAACTTCTTGTGTTTACGGATACATTACTTGAGGTAAGATGTAAACATCTCCTTATATAGATATCGATTGAAATATATTCTGGGAGGATTCTGCATTTCTTAAAAACTTTATGAGCAATATATTTATGGAATATTTCGAAGAAAAATATATAGAAACATATTCACAGAAACCAAAGACTTGGTGGCGATATGTAGATGATATTTTTGTAATTTGGCAACACGGCAGAGAGGATATAATAAGTTTTTTGATTATATCAATAATAAAGAACCAACCATTAAATTTACGATGGAATTAGAACACAATAATCAGATTTCTTTTCTAGAAGTTCTAATAAGAAAATTTATAGATCATTTGAAACAAGTGCATTTCGGAAACAAACACACACTAATAGATATCTAAATTTTTATTCTAATCATCAATTAAATGTGAAAAAAAGGTATTATAAAACCACTTTATGATATGGCCTTTTTGATTTCATCTACACCTGAAATTAGAAATAATGAAATTTCCTTCATTAAAGAGTTTCTACTAGATAATCAATACCTACCAAATTTTATAGAAAGAACAATTTCAAATTTAGAACGAAAAATATCTAATCAAAATTCTAATGATGATCAGGTACAAACAGAAAACCGCCAAGAACAACCAAATTTGTTGAACTTCATTCCTTATATTCCTAGCCTTCCAGAGAAAATAAGAAGAATTGGTTCCAAATTCAACATAAGAACTGTTTTCAAAACACAAAATGATTTGAGATCCATTCTAACCAGATCGAAATCAATGAAGGAGACACAAAAATCAAAAAATTGTTTTTACAATATTCCCTGTATATGTGGAAAATCTTATACAGGAGAGACATCAAGACCTTTAGAGAAAAGAAAACGGGAACATAAGAATAACATCAAAAAAGAGACATTACAAGATCACAAATCGCTGATCATGTATGTTCAATTAGCGGGATCATATTATGGTGAACTGGAACAACACAAAGATCCTAATGACGGAACTTGATAATTATAAAAGGAAGATTAAGGAATCCACATGTATTTTGTTAGATGAAGTAGATAATTTGGCCAATTGTTCTGTTGGAATAGATCGTATTTGGATTGATTTATTGAAGAAAGAAATGAAATCAGGAAATTTCAAAATTAAATAAATCAACATCTCTATATATTGACAACTTTCAAAGTAAATCAGACTGCAAATGAAAAAACACAAACAATTCTGAAGATTTTACAAGTTTGTCTGAAGAAGGTGTCTGATATAGACACCGAAACGTTACATTATCCTTTTTATTTATTTCCTTTTTCAGTTTTACTGAAAAATTTTTTCAAGACCAATTTGCTCCTGACAAATAAGTGCAAAGATTCTCGCAGAAACACTTCATCTTAATTAAATTTTTTTCAATTATTTCTGTTTCAGAAACTGGGAGTGAGAACCTTAAAAGTCTCCTCATATAATTTGTTGACTGAAAAAATAATTCTGTCGACGGAAAATGGAATTTTTACTCATTTGCATATCAACTTCTGCAGTTAGAGATAAATTTTGATCATAATGCATCCTTATCTGTCTTTAACTGAAACATATTTCATTTTTCGTTCATTTCTACTGAATTTCAGCGAATGAATTGGAATATCAGCGAAGAACAATTCTGATTTTCAGACGGAAACGAGTTTCTTGTAATTTCACCTAATCAATTTAATTCAATTTCAATTTCCGTCCTTTTTGAAATCATATGAAAATTATTCATTTTATATTGATTATTTTTGGGATTTTTCGTTCGTTTCGATAAACGTTCGTTCTTTATTTTCGTTATTGTGATTTCGCTGAATTTATTTTTATGTAATTGATCATTTTTAGAACTTTTCAATATTTTAACCAGTTTTTTTTCCTATCAAATCTTGCTATCAACTTCTATAACGGTTGAAAAAAGATCAAGAACATTTTTATAAAAGTTCTTATGGTAAATCATGCAGTTCGTCTCCCGGTTTCCATGGTTTCAGCTTTCAGGAAATCTTGATTCAGTATCCTTTCAAGTAGAAGGAAAATTGATTCACTATAGAATACACACGGATGATTTTCACATCCAAAAAGATGTGGATGTGGATTAGGTCGCAAAACATTTCGTTTGAAAATTTCAATGGATGAATTACAATATCATAAATCATTCTTAGCGAGCATTCGTATCCTGGATAGCTGAAATTTAAACAATTTATTACTGAAACAATAGAAAATTTCAAGTTTTGAAGTCGCTCTTTCCAGAAATTACCACTCAAAACTTGAAATTTCAAAAGTAGATTCCAGATTCGGGACATTAAAATTCGTGGGATTCCAAAAACAAGATACCAATTTTGTTTGTAATTTGTTGAGCATGTATGATATATATTTATGCTATTCATCATTTTCTTTTGGATTTTCGTCTCAGTAACATGAATATTTAGTCAAACCAGTTGAAGGAAATGAAATAGATTGTTTCAATGAGAAAGAAGCCCTTCGGTATAATTCTCTAGAAAACTTTTCAGGTTTTCATCCCGTCTCTGAAATATAAATAATTAAAAAATGTTTAATCAAGATGAAATGCTATTGCTTCAAACTTTGCATTAGTTTGTCAGGAGCAAATTGTTTTACACTATTCTCTGTATATGTGGAAAATCTTATACAGGAGAGATATCAAGACCTTTAGAGATAAGAAAACGCGAAAGTAAGAACAACATCAAAAATAGAGACATTACAAGATTACAAATCGCTGATCATGTATGTTCAAATAGCGGAGATCATATTATGAAGAACTGGAGCAACACAAGATACTAATGACGGACCTGATAATTATAAAAGGAAAATTAAGGAATCCACAAGTATTTTGTTGGATGAAGTAGATAATTTGCCTAATTGTTTTGTTGGAAAATGACATCAGGAAATTTCAAAATTAAATAGTCAAATTAGACTGCAAACAAAAAAATACACAATTCCAAAGATTTTACAAATTTGTCTGAAGAAGAAGTCTGATATAGGCACCGAAACGGTACATTATCCTTTTCATTTATTTCCTTTTCTAGTTTTACTGTTAGGCAACAATTTTTTCAAAACCAATTTGCTCCTGACGAATTAGTACAAAGATTTAAGCAGCAGCATTTTAATAATTTCTGTTTCAGATACTGGGAGTGAAAACCTAAAGAGTTTTCTAGAAATAAATCCTCAAAAAATGCAGAATCCTCCCAGATTATATTTCAATCGATATCATTCGATGTAAATATTTCAGTTTTTTGCCCTATTATAAGAAATAGAGTTTTTATATATGTGCTCGATAATTTGACGTAGAAATATATGGTGCCTCGTTCACATTTTTCTGCGCTTTCTTTGTAGAAAAAAGTAGGAAAAGCTCCCGAATTCAAGCTGTCCCAGTCCCATGTTTTCTTCTGCTGTAAACGAATAATTTGGTCCCTATACAACTGGTTTTCATAATAATACTGATTAAACATGGACAAGTGTGGAAAACAAAATACCTATAAAAATAAGCAGCGCAAGAACTTTATGACAATTGAGGTTTTTGATTTTTTTGCTGAGGTTTTCTTATCTCTGTGCTTTTTTTATCATAAGTGAAATGTCTGGTGCCTGGTTCACATTTTTCTGCGCTTTCTTTGTAGAAAAAAGTAGGGAAAAGCTCCCGAATTCAAGCTGTCCCATGTTTTCTTCTGCTGTAAACGAATAATTTGGTCCCTATACAACTGGTTTTCATAATAATACCGATCAAACATGGACAAGTGTGGAAAACAAAATACCTATAACAATAAACAGCGCAAGAACTTTATGACAATTGAGGTTTTTGATTTTTTTTTCTGAGGTTTTCTTATCTCTGTGCTTTTATATCATAAGTGAAATGTCTGGTGCCTCGTTCACATTTTTCTGCGCTTTCTCTGTGGAAAAAGTAGGGAAAAGCTCCCGAATTCAAGCTGTCCCATGTTTTCTCCTGCTGTAAACGAATAATTTGGTCCCTATACAACTGGTTTTCATAATAATACTGATCAAACATGGACATGGTGTGGAAAACAAAATACCTATAACAATAAACAGCGCAAGAACTTCATGGCAATTGAGGTTTTTTATTTTTTTGCTGAGGTTTTCTTATCTCTGTGATTTTATATCATAAGTGAAATGTCTTGTGTCTCGTTCACATTTTCTGCGCTTTCTTTGAAGAAAAAAGTAAGAAAAAGCTCCCGAATTCAAGCTGTCCCATATTTTCTTCTGCTGTAAACGAATAATTTGGTCCCTATACAACTGGTTTTCATAATAATACTGATCAAACATGAACATGGTGTGGAAAACAAAATACCTATAACAATAAGAAGCGCAGGAACTCTTTGGCAATTGAGGTGTTTGTTGAAAGTGACCCAGGGGACTCAGGAAGCTGTGAAGAGTACTTTGTCACCTCGCCTGATGAGCCAATATTGACAGAATCAACAAGGTATAGCCACCCAGAGTCGCTCACAAATGGGAGAGATTTGAGTTGCATTAAAATATACCACTACTGCATTCTTACATTGTTTGAGTAAATATATTGACAATCTTTTATAACAACATTCGAAAAAATTTGTTTGAAGCGAGACGTGATATTAGTTACATCTTTCCAACGTCTGTTCTCAATTGTTTGAATAAACCCATCTTGAATTGACCGAAAATCGTCTCTATAATCCCGAAGCAAATGAATCTAAATTTAAGTCGACAATTTCAATTTCCATAGGGGGCAGCGTTTATCCTAAATATATGTGGGTTTAGAATTTTGAAAAACTCAATGATTTATAACCCGAGGTCAAAAACAAATCTGTCTAGCTTTCGTGAACACTCTTATGTGTGCCAAAGCGGTTCAAAAGTTCTCGAGATTTTTTAAAATGATTTTCAAAACCAGAAGTCATATCTCATTACATTAAAAGTTGATTTGGTTAATATCATCCATTGAATATAGTCCAGGGTCGATAATTTTTGAAACAAAAAAAAATTGCAGTAGGATGGAACCCATTGAAAAAGGAGGGGAATATGATCAAAATGAAAGAAAAAATAAATTACGGTCGATCCGAGTCCGGGAAGTGGGAGGGGGTGTGTTTTTAAGGGTGAAAAATGGTTTTCCTTGATTTCCGGCAAAACTACAAGTCCTATGAAAAAAAATTAAATGGCAAAGTTGTAGGTAATGAAAAGATCTACAACTTTTGTATCGACAATTTTTTCACATAACCTCAAAATTTAGGTGAAAAATTTAAAAAACCAAGTTTTTGGTTTTTTATTTATATCTTTTTCAAAAAAAACTTTTTTTTCACGAAATTTTGTGAAAAATTACCTTATTATGTTCAAATACACTGTAATTTATTTGATTTAAAATATTCATGTTTTCGTCTTATTTTTACTTAATATCAAAAAAGCACCCCAATTTTCAATCGAAAATTCTGACGTTAAAATATCAGCTTTTTTCAAAAAGTTTAAAGGCTTTTTCTTCATTGAAATATCTACTTTCTGATGGTGTGAAAAAAGGAGTGTTCTCAGAATCAACGATTTATGAAACCCACCATTAGAGTAACTCAGTCCCCACTTCTCTATGAAATAACTTACAATGGGTTAAAAACTAACCAAAAGTCACTCAGGTATATGAATTATCTCATAACAGCAATAAATAGTAATCTAAAAATATTATTTAAACAAGATTCTACACCTTTTTCAAAATATTGTAGATGTCTGATTAAATATTAACTTTATTAACTTATTTTTTTGTTAATTATAGAAGTATATTTCAATTTGTAATTTTCTCGTTTTTGAATGAAACAGGAAATCTTACGTTTTTTGAGTAATTAAAGAGTAAATTTTAATAAATACCCCAAAATTGTACATAATGATTTCTTCATTGAAATATTTACTTTCTGATGGTGTAAAAAAAATATACAATACTAGAAATGTTCTCAGAAAATGCAAAAAATTGAAAAAACCCAAATTCGAAATTTTTTTTTAATCATTATGTACAATTTTGAGGTTCTTATTAAAATTTACTCTTTAATTACTCAAAAAACGTAAGATTTCCTGTTTCATTCATAAACGAAAGAATTACAAATTGAAATATACTTCTATAATTAACAAAAAAATAAGTTAATAAAGTTAATATTTACCTAATAAGACATCTACAATATTTTGAAAAAGCTGTAGAATCTTGTTTAATAATATTTTTAGATGACTATTTATAGCTGTTTTGAGATAATTCATATACCTGAGTGACTTTTGGTTAGTTTTTAACCCATTGTAAGTTATTTCATAGAGAAGTGGGGACTGAGTTACTCTAATGGTGGGTTTCATAAATCGTTGATTCTGAGAACACTCCTTATAGTAATGTATATTTTTTTCACACCATCAGAAAGTAGATATTTCAATGAAGAAAAAGCCTTTAAACTTTTTGAAAAAAGCTGATATTTTAACGTCAGAATTTTCGATTGAAAATTGGGGTGCTTTTTTGATATTAAGTAAAAATAAGACGAAAACATGAATATTTTTAATCAAATAAATTACAGTGTATTTGGGACATAATAAGGTAAGTTTTCACGAAATTTCGTGAAAAAAAAATTTGTTTTGAAAAAGATATAAATAAAAAATCAAAAACTTGGTTTTTTGAAATTTTCACCTAAATTTTGAGGTTATGTGAAAAAATTGTCGATACAAAAGTTGTAGATATTTTCATTACCTACAACTTTGCCATTTCATTTTTTTCCATAGGACTTGTAGTCTTGCCGGAAATCAAGGAAAACCATTTTTCACCCTTAAAAACTCACCCCTCCCACTTCCCGAACTCAGATCGACCGTAATTTATTTTTCCTTTCATTTTGATCATATTCCCCTCCTTTTCTAATGGGTTTCATCCTACTGCGATTTTTTTTCATTTTTTACCATTTTTGAAGGTTTCGGCCCTGGTCTAATAGTCAGGAATATTCTCATAGAAACAGACAGAAAGGTTTTTTTCGGCGAAATATCAAATTATTCAAATTTAAAATAAAAAATTGACGAGTGCAAGGATATTCCTTAACAATTTTTCGTACAAGAATTATTGAAGAAATACGTTACTTTTTTGGCACGTATATAAAAGGTCAACGCAATTAAAAAAAAATAAGAAATAAGGAGAATCAGTTCCAAATTCATCATAAGAACTGTTTTCAAAACCCAAAATGATTTGAGATCCATTCTAACCAGAACGAAACTAATGAATGAGACAATGAAAATCAAATAATTGTGTTTACAATATTACCTGTATATGTGAAAAATCTTATACAGGAGAGACATCAAGACCTTTAGAGATAAGAAAACGAGAACATAAGAAAAACATCAAAAATAGACATTACAAAATCACAAATCGCTGATCATGTACTAGTAGGAGAGCTGGCACGAATTTTAGGGTAGGTATTTGAGGCAAGCTGAAAACTTGTCAGATACCTCTCCTATTATATCCCAACTCGGGACTGCAGACCTGGCTGGTGAGTAGCGGGGCTAAATCAACCCCTACATTTTTAAAAATATTTATTTTTTTTTCAGATAGAAAGCCCTACCGAAATGATCTGTCTTTTTGGGAATCTTATTTTTAAGTTATAAATAACACTCCATTAAAATTTCAAGCTGCCTCAAAAACATTTTTTATAATTTTTTGCAAAATATTTTTGCACGCGTCTGGCAATGTTAAAACCCCGATTAAAATATCTGGCTTATTTTTTTAGTATTTATAAAGCATTACACTGCAACATATTATATAAATTGCGTATTGCCTCAAATATATTTTTGGGAAAAAAAATAAATACTTTTAAAAATGTAGGGGTTGATTTAGCCCCGCTACTCACCAGCCAGGTCTGCAATCCCGAGTTGGGATATAATAGGAGAGGTATCTGACAAGTTTTCAGCTTGCCTCAAATACCTACCCTAAAATTCGTGCCAGCTCTCGGACTATACATTCAAATAGCGGAGATCATATGATGAACTGGAACAACACAAAGATCCTAATGACGGAACCTAATAATTATAAAAGGAAAATTAAGGAATCCACATGTATTTTGTTAGATGAAGTAGATAATTTGGCCAATTGTTCTGTTGGAATTGATCGTATTTGGAATGATTTATTGAAGAAATAAATGACATCAGGAAATTTCAAAATTAAATAAATAAACATCTCTATATATTACGAAACTAATGAATGAGACAATAAAAATCAAATAATTGTGTTTACAATATCACTACATAGTATAAAACAAAGTCGCTTTCTCTGTCCCTATGTCCCTTTGTATGCTTAACCGCGGGTTTCACAAAGCTTGATTGGCAATCAAATCGTTGATTTTGATAAAAATTCGATGATTTATGTCAAAAATGAACTGAAATTTGCACAGAAATAATGACACTTCATCAATCAACGTGATCGGGGTTTTTGTGAAACCCGGCTTAAATCTTTTAAACTACGCAACGGATTTTGATGCGTTTTTTTTTAAATAGATAGAGTGATTCAAAAGGAAGGTTTATATGTATAATAACATCCATTAAATGTTATTTTTGAGGTTTCTAAAGTGATGTCGTACCGTGCGAAGCCGGGGCGGGTCGCTAGTTACCTATATGTGGAAAATCTTATACTTACAGAAGAGACATCAAGACCTTTAGAGATAAGAAAACGAGAACATAAGAAAAACATCAAAAATAGACATTACAAGATCACAAATCGCTGATCATCTATGTTCAAATAGCAGAGATAATATGATGAACAGGACAACACAAGAATCCTAATGACGGAACCTGATAATTATGAAATGAAAAAAAGGAATTCACATGTATTTTATTAGATGAAGTAGATAATTTGGCTAATTGTTCTGTTCGAATAGATCGTATTTGAATAGATTCTTTGAAAAAAGAAATTACATCAGGAAATTTCGAAATTAAATAAATCAACATTTCTATGTGTTCACAACTTTCAATGTTAATTAGACTGCAAATGAAAAAGTACTCAATTCCAAAGATTTTACAAGTTTGTACGAAGAAGGAGTCTGATAAAGACACCGAAACGTTACATTATCTTTTTCATTTATTTCCTTTTTTTAGTTTTACTCTTAGGCAATAATTTTTTCAAAACCAATTTACTCCTGACAAATAATTGCAAGAATTTACGCAGGAGCATTTCATCTTAATTGAAAATTTTTAATTATTTCTGTTTCAGAGACTGGGAGTGAAAACCTTAAAACTTTTCTATAAATGCAGAATCCACCCAGATTATATTTAAATCGATACAATTTTAACTACCGAATAGTGGACTCAACATAAAAATACATCCTGTATATTAATACGTAGAAGGCCGTAAAAGCTGTCAGAAAAATGGTACAGGTTGCATCGCGACAGAATAAAAAATGAGCTTGAGCGATAATTGGTCCATAGTGAGAACCTTGTTATTAAGTTTTGAAAGCTTTTATGATAAACTAATTGGTTCTAAATTAGAGAGCGCTTTCACACAGGCGCTAAAGAGTGGGCTCTATGAAAATAAATGAAAATGCCATAGCGCCGCTTTAGATCGAATCTGACACACTTTCAGAATCAAAAGCATCGGCCCTATTTCACTGAAACGTTATTGGATAATATAGTTATGTCCATAGATTGGAAATATTTCTACATAAAAGGTCTACTTCATTCAATAATAGTAAGTCTGGGCTTGCCTAAAAGCTGACAAAGACAACAGCCACATAATTCAGCGAGAGGTAAGTTAATGTCATTTGGATATTGATATAGGTATTCTTTACGGAATTCCTGGTAAAATCAAACAATATGGCATGTGTATTATCAGAGGAAATGTGAACGAGACACCACATTTTTGAATATGATGCAAGAGCACATAGCAGAGAAAAACCCAGTAAACAAATTTAAGAAAGCCCCGAGCAGAAACCTTTGAGCGCTTGATCTTTGGTGGAGCAATAAGACTATTATATAAATGCAGAGTATTGGCACAATCGGACTTATATTCTAGCAAATATTCAAAAATGAAATATGTAAAAAGTTAATAATTAAAAAAATTAAATTCTATGGTTCTGATGATACGATACTCATGAAATTTTGCACGAACATTCAGTACATCAGTCTTAATTCACAAGATAAATTTCACATGAATCTGATATCCTGTTATGAAAATATAAGGATTCTTCTCTTTCAATATTCCAATTTATGTAATTTTCTATGGTTCTGTTAACACTTTGGCCACAAAATTTAACATGAGGCTTTTTATCAGCATCTTGCAATTGACCGCAACATTTCATTTCGATGGGTTTCGTTTTGTCTGAGATATTGAGGAACAAACATTTTGAATGACCATATTTTATGGAACACCTAGTACGATCTGGCTGGTTAACGAATTTAACCGAGCCATTTGGGAACCGAACTCACCCTGAAAATTTCAAGTCTCTAGGACAATCCCTTCGAAAGTTATTGTGCTAACAGACGGACAAATTCGTCATCAGGGAGTAGAAACCTATCCTTTGAGACCATTTTGGGCTCAAAATTCGAAAATTACAGACATTTGGGCAAAACCTTAGAAAAGGAATCTTTGTCTAAGGGCAAAACGATATAGCACTCATTTAAGGAGAACGAGCGCTCAAAAATTCTGCCCGTCTAAGTGTAGTGCTCTTGAAATTGAATATGAAAAAAAATAACGAAACAGAAAACCACGAGAATGTAATAAGTAATATAAATATCATCTCTGTGCAATGATGAATTACAGTCACATTCAGACTTTTCGGTCACAATTTGAACGAAGAACTCAAAAACAATTGTTAGTTTAAAAAATCTCAGTAGCGTGCCACTTTTCACGTGAGTTTTCAAGGAAAATCCTTAGACTAAGGTGTCTATGGTAAAATCACACCCTGTATCCTGGAAACAATCCATTTCCGGACCTATACAATATAACTCTTTTCATAAAAGATTTGCCTAATTTCCTTAAATCTTACGCATCAATTCAGAAACAGCCTGTATATGGCATCGTTATTAGGCAACCAAATATAATATTTCGATCCAACTTATAATTATGGAAACATTCAAAAAATTCAGTTGTGAGCAGAGACTAAATGACAATGCTCTATACAGGGTGTAACTAAATAAGTGTAAAATATTTAAGGAGGTGATTCCTCATCGAAAAAAAGATAGGATCTTTCATATAATGAAACTTCATTAGAGCATCTCTTGTTAAGCTACAGCTCCTCAAAGGGAGTACATAAAATTTGTATAACAATTTTTTTCACAAGCACCAAAAAGTTACAATAATATTGGAATTAACCTGACGTTTCGTACTAGCAAAAGACACTTATCCAGTTATTTATTTGGTTTACCCCATGGTTGTAAGGGTGGGAAACGCAACCCCTAAAGTTTATTTCCAATGTAACTTTTTACTTATTATTTGTTTACCCTTCAAAAATTTATTTCCGATAGCCTGTTTCATTTTAAACAAAAAATGTCTCTTGAGTTTTTTGCCCAAAATAAACCAGTTCGCAGTAAAAAAATATTTTACGAACAAGTACAGAAATAGATCGTCATAAACTGACAGCGTTATACCAATTTAATTGTCACTATCTCTAAAGTGTCCTTCCTCTTCTGTAGTTGTTCGTAAAATAATTTTTTGCTGCGAACTGGTTTATTTTGGGCAAAAACTCAAGAGACATTTTTTGTTTAGAATGAAACAGGCTATCGGAATAAATTTTTAAATGGTAAACAAATAAAGACAAAAAGTTACGTTGGAAATAACTTTAGGGGTGGCGGTTCCCAGCCTTACAACCATGGGGTAAACCAAATAAATAACTGAATAAGTGTCTTTTTGCTAGTAGGAAACGTCAGGTTAATTTCAATATTGCAACTTTTTTGGTGCTTGTGAAAAAAATTGTTTTACAAATTTTATGTACTCCCTTTGAGGGGCTGTATCTTAACAAGAGATGCTCCAATGAAGTTTCTTTATATGAAAGATCCAATCTTTTTTTCGATGAGGAATCACCTCCTTAAATATTTTACACTTATTTAGTTACACCGTGTAAATATTTCTGCTCAAATAATCAGTTTGACCTATGGCCCCTCTAGAGAAAAATCTGAGGTCACGCTGTAACATTCAAAGTACAAGAGATATAAACTGTAAATCTTCAGGTAAAGGTTGGAAGCACCAGTTATTCGAGCTAAAAAAAACCTGGTTTCCTGGGTTAAGGTATTTATATGTGCGTGATGCTACAGCCTACGCCATCTATGAGCAAGCCTAAAAATTCAACTTTGCGTGAGGATGGTTCCTTCATAAACATCTATCCAGTATTCAAACAATATTCTTTTCAAAAAAGTAGTTTACCAAGGCTTTGTTTTCTCAAACAATTAGTAAGTTCTTTTTGAAGATCAAGAAACAGTTTCAATTATATGTTCTGCTGAAAAATACGCTTCACTTTACCAGTATTGGTAGTTGTTAAACTAATATTGAATATGTGGTTGGTATCTTATGATAAAATGAATTCAAAATCATATAATTTTGAATTATGATAATTTCAGGTCGCTAACAGTATTTTATATTATATCAATGCTTGTTATGTGCCTAAAAACAGAAGATGAGGAAATCATAAATACAATTCAGTTTCCTTTTGGTGGTCCTTTCATGGGGGTATGTTTGAATACTTTTTAATTGATAAGTTCCAATTCTTGAAATAAACATACATTAAAAATTCTTGCTCGCCCTTATTCACATTCACAAGATATTCCTTTAATTCCACGAACGCATTCGTTCAAATTCAAGTAAGAGGAAGAAAAATTGTTTCAATGAAATAGGAGCGTTTCGATATGCTTATTCTTTAAACAAATCAATCACTACACTTATACAGGGTGATTTTTTTAAATGTTTCATTAGACGTTTTCGATTAAGAAATTGTAATACAGATTCAAGATTTTGGATTTTCGTTTAAGAGTACATGAACTTTAATTGTAAAATATCTTCAAGGGGAATCTACTTCCGGTTTCACCGGAAACGAATGTAACTTCGTTATTTCAAATGCAACACCCTGTATATTTATACATATTCGAATTCTTCGTTCAATTCTACACTGATTTGATGTATGATATGTGCAACCACTCAAGCGGTTCTTGAATTATAGCCTGATTATCAAATTTTTTGAAAAAAAGGTTGTCACAAATTAGTGTCCATATCTTCAAAATCCCTCATTACAAGAATTTCTTTTTGCGAAAATGGAACAAAAGAAAGTACGCTGATACTGTTTCTTGTATAACTTATGAGGAAATATTATACAGGGTATCTGAAAAAAGGTTCCAAAGTGAGCCTCAATAAAACTATGAAATCTCACTTTTTTCAAATGGCAACCCTATAATTTTGTAATTCCAATCGATTGCTCGTCAAAAACCAGTTATGGTGTCCCGAACATTTCATCCCTCTAAAATCAATATTTTTGCCGTTATTCAATAAAATTCGAATTTCACGATTAAAGACAGGTTTCGCTCAGTTTGTAAGCTTGCATTTTTGAAGTAGGCTATGTTAGGAACTGTCATTCTTACTTTCTCTTACAGATCAAGCACTAAGCAAACATGCAATAATAATTTCACTGGAATGATATATCAAGGGTATGTTCTTTATTTGCGACAAATGTAACAAATTCCTAGAAAAGGTAATTAGAAATTAAACGAACGAAATTCACATTTACTGACTTTTTTGTTAAAGGTGGTAAATGTGGATTTCTTTCGTTAAAAGTTCTGACTGCCCTTTCTAATATTTTGTTACATTCACCATAAATGAAGAACATATTCAATATATCACTGTTAGTGTAATTCATATTTTGCATAGTGCCCGATTAATCAAAAAAGTTTAAATGACAGTTCTCTAAAATGCATTATAAATCAACAGACATAGCCTTCTTGAAAACTTCTATCCCAATAAATCTATGGTTAGACTAAGAAACCTTGATTCAATCCTGAAATTCGAATTTTATTCAATAACGGCAAAACTACTGATTTTAGAGGCATGAAATGTACGGGACACCCTAACTGGTTTTTGACGAGCCATCGATTGGAAATTCAAAATTATAGGGTTGCCATTTGAAAAAAGTGGGATTTTAGTTTTATTGAGGCTCACTTTGGGGCCCTTTTTCAGACATCCTGTATAATATTTCCTCATAAGTTATACAAGAAACAGTATCAGCGTACTTTCTTTTGTTCCACTTTCGCAAAAAGAAATTCTTGTAATGAAGGATTTTGAAGATATGGACACTAATTTGTGACAACTTTTTTTTCAAAAAATTTGATAATCAGGCTATAATTCAAGAACCGCTTGAGTGGTTGCACATATCATTCATCAAATCAGTGTAGAATTGAACGAAGAATTCGAATATGTATAAATCTACAGGGTGTTGCATTTGAAATAACGAAGTTACATTCGTTTCCGGTGAAACCGTAAGTAGATTCCCCTCGAAGATATTTTACAATTAAAGTTCATGTACTCTTAAACGAAAATCCAAAATCTTGAATCTGTATTACAATTCCTTAATCGAAAACGTCTAATGAAACACTTAAAAAAATCACCCTGTACAACACAAAGTTTTTTTATTCAGGTTTTGATCTCTATGCTTTTGTATCATATGTAGAGATATATGTGTCCCATTTACATTTTCATCTTTTAATACTGTGAAATACACATGCTATTTTGTTAGATATACGGGAAATTTTGTGAATCCAAATATCAAATATTATTACATAGTCAAAGTAAACACGTTAACTTTCCAAATAATACAGAGAGCCTATTGCAAGCAACATTTTGGACCAACTCTATTTAGAAAAGTATAGGTACTTCAAATTCAAGAAATTTCGAAACTTTAAAATGATGACTTTATCAACTTGTCTTGTGCTAAACAATTATTGTACCTTGAGTTAATTGCCTTTGTCTATTAGAATAGTAGAAAACATAACAGAGTTACATTGAAGTGTGAATACCAAATAGCATAAATTCTTATAGCTTTTCGTCACGTTAAGCATACCTCTGGGACTCAAGGAAGAAGACGTTTTTCTAGGATATAATATGGAAGCAAATTACAACCTTCCAGAAAACCAAACCTCATTTTCATATCCACCCATACTTGGGGAAAGAGCTATCACTAGAAGTTCAGTTTATCAATTTTTGAGCAGTAAATTATCCAGGTAAAATACAAAATCAATACCTTTTCATTCTTAAAGGGCACTGCTTAGATTGGTTATAGCACTACCAATCTCTATTAGGTATACACTGCGCAAAAAAATTAACGCAAATTATGGAAATCTCAAATTTATTCTACAACTGAAGGTGTTCTCAATGATAATTATTTTTATCAGAATTATGCATACATATGTTATCCACTTTTAAAGTTTCTCTTCAATACAGATGTTTTTTCCCAGCAGGAATAAAAAAAGAAGAGATTATAAGATTTTGAATGTATTGTCTCCATTCTGAAATCAGTTGTTCTCGATCAATTCTAGTGATCAATAGTTTTTCTTTCGTATGATTTTCTACTCTCCATCGCTATGCAACGCGAAACACACAATTTGACCCAAGAGGAATGTGCCCAAGCGGTAGTTTTGAGAGAAGAAGGGTAGACAACCTCAATAGGAGGCTGAGAAGTTCAGAAAATCATCCAGCTACTCTTAATGATTTAGGAATCCAACTCAGAGAAATCTGGGAAGGATTAGATCAGAACATTTTAAGATCGCTCATTTTGAGTATGAACCGTCGTTGCCGAGCTGTAATTAACACAAGGGGTGGAAATATCAAGTATTAAATCACTTATCAGCATTCCAGTATTTTGAAAATTGTTTATTTCTCTTCTTTCACATAAGATTCGGTGAAATCCTGAATTTTTCTTTCATTTAATGTGTCTTGTTTCGTTCAAAACCTTCCCGAGAGAACATAAAAAATAAGTTATAGTCAATGCTAGTTAACTTTCATTGAGTTTTTCAGAATGTGCGTTAATTCTTTTGCGCAGTGTATAATTGTGTTCAGAAAATTTAGGAGAAAGCAACGAAGAATAAAAATATGATCTAGTTAAAGATCTTCAATAAAGCAGTACGATCAAAGGTGATCTCTAATCACAGAAACTGATGTTGTATTGAGTATTAGTAGGAAAACTACGAAAACTCATACAAATAAATTCTTGTAAAGAATGTATCAGCATAAATCTGAATAATTCTTTTCATGACAGGTTGCTAGGTAAACAGCGAAGTTTGTGTTCATAAATTGTAGATGGTTATTATTCCCATTAAATAATTTCAGTAATAAACTGTTTCAGTTTTGGTTACCCAGGATATGAATGCTTGCTAAGAATGATTTGTGATATTGCAGTTCATCCGGTAAAATTTTCAAATGGGATTTTAGGCGATCTGATCCACATTCTCCTTACGTGAGTAAAACAAATGATACATTATTTGAAACAATAAAAATACACATTTTTCCACAGACCTTCTAGTTCAAAGGATACTGAATATCTTGAAGATTTCCTGAAAGCTGAAGAACATGGAAACCGGGAAGGGAATTGCTGGATTTACCATAAGGAATGTTCTAAAAATATTCTTGATCTTTTTTCAACCATTATAGACGTTGAAAGCATAATGAGAAATAATAAAAATGGTTAAAATGTTGAAAAGTTTGAGAAATAATCAATTTCTTAAAAATTGGGTTTATTCAGCGAAAACACAATAACAAAATAGCGAAAACTAAAGAAGGAACTTTTATCCAAGCAAATGGAAAATCCCAAAAATAAACAATATAAAATGAAAAATTGTTATTTGATTTCAAAAAGGACGGAAACTGAAAAATAAATTATATTAATTAAGTAGAATTACAGAAATTCGCCTTTATCTAAAAATCAGAATTGCTACGATTCTTCCACTGAAAAAATGAATGGAATATTCACAGAAAGAATTCAATAAACGCCTCTTTGAGAAAGTTTCATATATTGCGAATGAACATTTAACTCTTGTGAAAAATATCCCGTATGTATACATTAAAACTTAGTGAATAGATTTTCATATAACTAATTTTTGGCATATAACTTCACATATTGTTCAACTTTACTTTGGAAATCCAATTTAGAATGTTTATACATATCTGCAGCTTCAATATTAAGTGGGTCTTCAAAATTGAGGAGATCCTGTAAAGAAAAGGTTTCATCACCTATAGACTGCCATATTCTTTCGTTCATGCATAATACTGTTACAGAAAATAACCAATAATATACATCTTGCCATTGATTCTCTACCTAGTGCAATAATCAAATATGAAAAACCACAATGAAGATCTCATTACCAGAGTAGTGCGGAAAATCATTCATAAGCCATTTTATTTAAAGGGTCTTATCCTTACGTTGTAATCTTGCCAAATAATGTCACTTTATACACGCTTATACACAAGCAATTCAATAGTCAATACAGTCTTTATAATCAAATTATCGATGCAAAAGCAAACTCCATGCATAGAAAGCAAAGCAAAATATATTAATAAGACACTTACTGTGAATAAGGCATATAAACCCCACGCCACATCTTTCAATCGTCTAGTGGGTGACCAACCAAGTCCATCAACACTATGTTGCCGTAACAAAGATAAGCATATTTCTCCACTCTCAGATATGTTTGGATGCCACAACTTGGTCAAACATTTAACTTTTGGTGGCTGAAATTCCATTTTAACAATGAATATCTGTATAACAGTAAAAACGTTTCAGAATAGTGAATTTTATACGTACAACCATATTATATTCTTCTGTAACATATATATTGAACCTGAATATTCCATTCTCCCAATATCCTTCTGTAGGTTTCAGAATTAACGTGAATTTACTCAAATCATTCTCATTTTCGTATTCTACAGAACAATTTGGTGGAAGTAACTGTGCTAATTCTTGTGATTCTTTCACCAACAGTTTGTCTCTCACTGAGATTCTACTATGAGCTTTGGTGCTTTCAACTTGTTGTTTCTTGAGACGTTGTGCTAAGGTTATCATTTTGAGAAGTTTATCAACTACTTTTGCTCTGCTTTCTTTCATACATAATTACATTTTTGGTATCAACTATTTCATTATCAAATATCAAAGACCAGCTCTCATATTAGAAATATGCATCTATTTGTGGTCTCTTCCTGGATTCCTGCAAAAAACAATTATAAGTTTATGTAAAGAATAAAATGTATTTTAAAAAATATCAACTTCTATTCAAATTAGCTAAATATTTGAATTTACCAAGAAATACATACGTGAATTTAAAAATTCAACATCAATTTTTGCATCCACGAAGGATTGACATATGATTGTTTTTATCAATGTTACCAACCATACGTCGAAAATATGACACAGAATATTTATCAACTTACAGGTTAGCAAACACAAAATTTGAACTTTGATATTTGATTCAATTTTATTTTCTTGATTGCTTTCTGGAAAAAAATGTAATTATCGTTTTCGCAAGGTTCGTCACTCATGAAATCAGGGCATTTTGTTGCTCTGGTTTTATCAATTGCATGTTGGAAAATACAATGAATTTCCTCTCCAAAATTGCAGCCTTTTAGCTGATTTTTTCTCAGTAAAAATGTATGATTTAATTGGATGACGAATACAATCGCATTAGCAATATGAATTATATTCTGACTCAAATTGATGTGATTATACATACATCAATAATTCGAATTCGAATGGTGGTGGGTAGAACAACCATCTATAAAAATATTCAACACATCAAAAAATATTTCATTGAACAAGTTATTCCTTTAATTGATATAAATATTTTACTTCATGGTACATAAAAATGTTTCTTTAGCTCTATCAGATGGCAAACATGTACCGAAAGCTTGAAGCAATAGTGGTTCTTCTGCAATAGTTGATTTGTAATCTTCTAAGGATACTTTGCCATCTTTGTCTTTATCTAGTTTCCTCATCACTATGTCCACGAGATCCTTGACACTCTCTTCGGGATCTTCCTCTTGAGGGTGCTTTATCAAGCAATTCCTGAAACAAATAAAAAAATAGTATAAATGGACCAGTACCTTCCTTCTGCTTGATATTCATATATCCTACAGGTTCTCAGAGTTGCATAACTGAAATTGGAATTAATTGCCATATGGTAAATTCCTTAATGGATATTGAGTAAAAAGAAGTATTAATTACCTATATTGAAATTGGAATTAGTTGCCATATGGTCAATTCCTTAATGGATATTGAGTAAAAAGAAGTATTAATTACCTATATTTATTATTCAACATACTAATGAAATAGAAGAATTTGAAAGAGCTCAAAAACTTTTTAGCAGTACAGAGCGGACATCTATCCAGATATTGACCCTGTCAAAGTAGGACAGATTTAGTTACTGATTTCAATGATTCTGGATTATTCTTACAGCTCAAATTCATACCAAATACTTTTCTATACTAAAATCAATTTTTTTTTCATTTTGGTTCAATTATTTTCTGACCTCGAATGATATCTAGGCGTTAAACTAGATTCTTCTCTGAATTTCGAAGCCCATTTGGATGATTTACGTATGAAATTGAAAACTAGAAATAATATTATTCCAAAACTTGCCGGTACTTCATGGGGTGCTGACGCAATTACTCTTCGTACGGCAGCTCTAGCCTTAGTGTACTAAGTGCCGAATATTGTTGCCCTGTTTAGCTCAACAGTGCCCATGTACATAAGATTGATGCACAATTAAGCTTTTCCAAACTAGCAACTGGAACAATAAAATCAACACAACTGATGGTTACCAGTTCTTTTAAAAATTGCTCTTTCACATATCCGCAGGCAAGCCCTTACTTTGAAAATTTGGAATAAATTTAATTCTTCTACAAATTCATATCAAATACTTTGCTAGATAATAAGATTCCTCTATTAAAATCATGTAAACCATTTTGGTCCAATTATTTTCTGATCTCGAATGAAAACGGTAGAGCAATTTGGCAGTGCGAGTGGAACACATGTAATATTCAAAACAAAGATTTAATAACTGATCCCTCCAATAAAGTTCCTGGATTTGATCTTCCAAGGAAAATTTGGACTGTTCTTCGTATATCGTATAAGAATAGGTCATGGCCGTTCTAATAGCATGCTTTTCAAATAGAGTTCAGTTGAGAGTCCTAGTTGCGAATGCGGAGAAGCATTGATAAATAATTGTCCAATATTCAAATTTCAGGATGGCTTGAGGGCTATACATGAAGAAACAGAGTCGTTGAATAGGGTTGTTAATTTTAAATCGATTTAATAGAGTTTCAATCATTTTATTTTTTCGTTCCTTTTTTTTGCTTCGATTTTTTCGTTTCAGATTCAGAATTCCGAAGGCATCTTGGAGAGGGTTATCGTTTGGACTAAATAAACAAGAAATCCTTAAATATTCGAATAGTTTTTAAGTGTTTTTTTTTTCGAAAGGCGAGACAGGGTTTTTTCGTTTTGTCTCTGAGCTCTGGTATCATACGAAAAATAGTATGGTACCCCTTTTTGCACTAACCTCTGTTAGGGATAATTGTTTTTGTTTTATGTATTGTATTATGTAAGCTCATGATTTAAAAGAATATACATCAGTGTGTTTGGTCATAACTCAGCGATAATTTAAGGGCATCAAACATACCTAATCTTATCGAAAAAAACACCCACATCGAGAAATTTACCCCCTTAGTTTTGGATTAGCCCCCATTTTTAATTTACTCTTTAATTTTCGCTGACCCTTCCAAATAATATCAATTTCTTTGGACATAAAGGGCCTACAAATGTGAAAAAAATGTTTTTTGAAAGATGATACTACAACCTTTCATTAAAGTAGAACAATATGAAAACATTCAACTTGAAAATGCCATGAAAAAATTCTTTAAAAAAATTCAGTAAAAAAATGTACTGATTTTCTCAGTAAATCCACAATAGTACAAGAACTAGCACATTCAAGTATAATTTTTTTTCAATGATTTAACAAGCAAGGATATTAGCTACAAAACAGCACGAACATGATTCCTGTAAGTAACATAATTTGAGAGTTATTGCTGTTCGAACATGACCACTACGCGAGCGCCCCAAACTTTTTTTTTTGGTGCTTCAGGTCGTCATGAGGGCCACTGCCTGTCTACAGAGCAGAGGCGGCCATTTTGATTAATTTTTATGATAAATTGTTTGTTTGATCATTAAAAATTATCGAAAGTATAGTACTGAGTTTTATTTAATCAATTTTCATAAGGGTCATGTTAGAACGGCAATTACTTTCTAATTAGGTAACCTACAGAAATTATGTTGGTATCGTTTTGTAGCTAATATCCTTGCTAGCTCATTGAAAAAAAATTATACTTCAACGTGCTTAATTCTTGAACTATTGCGGATTTACCAAGAAAATCAGTAAATTTTTTTACTGGAATTTTTTATGACATTTCTAAGTTAAATGTTTTCATATTGTTCCACTTCAATGAAAGGAGGTAGTATCATCTTTCAGAAAACATTTTTTTCACATCTTTAGGACCTTTATATCCAAAGAAATCGATTTTATTCGGAAGGGTCAACTAAAATAAAAAAGTAAATTAAAAAAAGGGGCCACTCCAAAACTGAGGGGGTAAATTCCCCAATGTGGGTGTTTTGTCGATAAAATTAGATATATTTGATGCCCTTAAATTATCGCTAAGTGATGACCAAACACACTCTATATATTCGAACGTAACACACATTTGGGAACAACTATACCACATTGTTTCAGTAGGAACAAAAGAGTAAAAACACCTCTTTATTTCTACTATCCAGTTTCTCAAACGTAACTTACTTCAACAGTTGAAACATCTCTTCTTTGGAAATGTAACCATCAGCGTTGATATCATAAACTGAAAAGCAGAATTCGATTTGTTTTTCTAACGGACCCCGAAGAAAAAGGTCGAGACCTTGAAACCAAGATTCCAAACTTATAAGACTGCTGTTAGTTTTATCCCATACGCAGAAAATTCGATCCATCAGCATATTTTCTGTAACTATGTCGAAAGTATTGTGTAGTATTTCTCTGAAGATTGTTCGGTCGATTCCCTGGAAAAATATATGATGAAAAATGAAAAGATATAAGGAAAGCCCTGAGTAGGAGCTTTTGAGCGCTCGTTCTTTGGTGCAGCAATAAGACTATCACATGAAAATTTTATATCGGACTCGAGATTGATACTAAGTATATAAATACATGATCTCAGCACAATCGGAATTATATTCTGGAAATTATTCAAAAAATGAAATATGTAAAAATGAGTATTTACAAAAATTAAATTTTATGGTTCTGATGATGCGATCCTCTTGAAATTATGCATGAACATTCAGTACCTATATCCGTTTTTATTCACAAAACAAATATCACTTGAATCGGTTATACTGTTATGGAAATATAGGGAGTCTTCTTTCCAATATTCCAATAGAATTTTCAATGGTTCTGTTGACACTATGGCCACAAAATTCTGCATGAACATTCAGTGTATCAAGCTTTATTTATAAAATAAATTTCATTCGAATCGGATATTTTTTTATATAGATATATGAAGTTTCTTCTTTTCAATATTCCAATAGAATTTTCTATGGTTCTGTTTACACTATTGCCACGAAATTTTGCATGAGGCTTATTAGGAGCATCTTGTATGTGGCCCCAACATTTCATTTCGATGGGTTTCGTTTTGTCTGAGATATTGAGGAACGAAAATTTTGAATGGCCATATATTATGGAACAGCCTGTACGATTTGGCTGGTTAACGAACTTAACCGAGCCAGTTGGGAACCTACCTCACCCTGAAAATTTCAAGTCTCTAGGACATTCCCTTTGAAAGTTATTGTGCTAAAGGCCCCATGGACAGAATTAAATTTGACCACGTTTCGTCATCAGGGAGTAGAACCCTATCGTTTGAGACCACTTTCGGCACAAAATTTGAAAATTACAGACATTTGGTCAAAACTGGTTTAAGTAGAACGAGCCCCCCAAAAAAATGATAATATTAATGAAAATATTTTCTTGAAACTGAATTTGGAAAAATTTTATTCGTTGCAGGGAGGGAGAGCCGTCAGAAAAACGTGTGTGTTTGTTGGAATTCATCGAGATATTTCTACAAAAGATACTTGGGTAATCATAAGCAAAAAAAAATGATGGTGTGGGGGCGTAGCAGGTGGAAGACTTCATCCAAAAAATCATAGGGAGACTTGATTTCGAAATTACAGGTATATGGATTCGTAAATTTCCCTTAGTAAAAGTAAGTAAATATTATCTTTTTATTACTTTTTTGGTATGCTGTATATGTTGCAAAATGGTGCATGCGCTGGTCCCACGTGACTTTGGAAATTCTTCAAAGGATTGAATGAATTTTCGAATGGAAATTGCCGACTAAACTATAAAAAACTGACAGTTGTATATATGAATCAGAATAAAATAAAAAATTCACAATCGAAGCTTTTACAACTTATCTTTTAATAATTATGATATTAATTTTTTTTATTCTTTTCGACACAACGTGCCTTGAACGAAAAATTATCTAAAGATATTCATAATTATAGAAAAATAAGTAGTTAAGTCAATGCCACAATATATTCTGTAAATTATCTCCTAATATTTTATTGTGTAAGTGTTTCAAACTAGTATAGGTACATAATTGTCATATTGTCCTTTCATTCTGATTCAGACAGTAGAAATGTCAATGTATTGATAGTTAGAATCAGAAATTCCCATACGAAATTCATAAATATTTTGTGACCCATTGAAGAATTTCCAAAACCTCATACGAACCAGATCATACACCAATTTGCAACATATCCAGACATATCTGAATAATTTCTGAATGTACATAACTCCAGGCACGTTGTATCAGAAAAAAATAGACAAACATTATTTCCACAGTCTTATTGTTTTGACACAACATGTAGTAAAGCAATACATTCTATAAATTTTTCATAATATCTCAATAAATGTTTGAAACTAATAAATATGATATTGTCCTTTCATTTTCATTCAGACTGCAGAGCTGTCCAATGTATCAATAGTCAAAATCAGTAATTTC
The DNA here is from genome assembly GCA_013421045.1 of Propylea japonica. Taxonomy (NCBI): domain Eukaryota; kingdom Metazoa; phylum Arthropoda; class Insecta; order Coleoptera; family Coccinellidae; genus Propylea; species Propylea japonica. The sequence continues at coordinate 24,436,986 of CM024248.1, forward strand.
CATACGAAATTCATATGTATTCTATAATCTAGTGAAGATTTTTCCAAAGTGGCATGGAGACCCTTGAATAATTTATGAATAAATATCTCAAGATATAACTTTTTTATTGCTAACACAAGGTGATATCTCAAGATATTCATATGTAATTATCGAGAGATAAGTTGTGAATTTCTTAAAAACTTTATAGGTTTTCACTTCCAGTCTCTGAAACAGAAATAATTAAAAAAACTTTAATTAAGATGAAGTGCTCCTGCAAATGAAAAACACACATTTCTGAAGATTTTACAAGTTTGTCTGAAGAAAGTGTCTGATATAGACACCGAAGCGTTACATTGTCATTTTCATTTATTTCCTTTTCAGTTTTACTGGTACGCAACAATTTTTTCAAGACAAATTTGCCCCTGACAAATAAGTGCAAAGATTCTCGCAGGAGCACTTCATCTTATTTAAATTTTTTTTAATTATTTCTGTTTCAGAGACTGTGAGTGAAAAACCTATAAAGTTTTTTAGAAATGCAGAATCCTCCCAGAATATATTTTAATCGATATAAGTTGTGAAGTCTACGGCAGTATAATCTGTAAATTTTTTGTACCTAATATTATAATGAAAATCTTCACCAGATAAAACTCTTTCGAATTGAGCTTATAAAACATAACATTATTTATTTCAGCAGTACTCAAGCAAAATACCAAAATGTCAAGAATTTTTCCTATATCGAAGATTTTCTAATGTATAAAATCTCGGAAAACCTTCTTCCAATCATCTATTTCAAGGATCTTCAAGAAACTTCGTCCTGTAGTTATTGGGCAATTTTCATGTGAAATTTCGATTCCAAAATGGCTTCAAAAATATTGGAAAAATAAATCTCTATAACTTGAAAACCAATCAAGCCATTTGAATCATAAATGAACTCAGGCGAAATATTTCCAACACATATGATACCTTTTTTAATGTCAATTAGACCGCAAAAGAAAAAATACACAATTCGAAAGATTTTACAAGTTTGTCTGAAGAAGGAGTCCGATACAGACACCAAAACGTTACATTATCTTTTTCATTCGTTCCCTTCTTTAGTTTTACTGTTAGGCAACAATTTTTTCGAAACCAATTTGCTCCTGACAAATAAGTGCAAGGATTTACGCCGAAGCATTTCATCTTAATTAAGAAAAAATTTAATTATTTTTGTTTCAGAGACTGGGGGTAAAAACCTAAAGAATTTTCTAGAAATGCAGAATCATTCCAGATTATATTTCAAACGAAATATTATGATACCCTGAATGTTCTTTATGTTATTCGGTCACAAAGTTTTCAGATTTTCCATACGAGATCCTCGCATTAAGTTTTCAGAAATAACTTGAAATAATTATCATAATTTATTTTTTCTCAAACGCGCTTAGATACCTGAAAATTCTTCAGATATCTTTCTAATTATCTTGTACATATCTAGATTCGTTTTCGACAGCTAAAATTGTTACCTCTTGGACAGCATTCGGTTTTCCAATGATGGCTGCATTTTGACCAGCATTCGTCTTTCCCTGTTGCGGTTTCCTCCTGTTCAACAGTACGAGTTTTTTGAAAATTTTGTACAACATCTCGATTTCAGGTCTGAAAAACAACAATTACAACTCCTAAAACTACTAAAAAATCATCCAAATCTTACCTTGAAAAGGACGTTTCTTTCTTCATTGCTTCGATGATTTTCAGCGGACATTTGAACAAATTTTCTTTATCGGGCATTTTTTTTCTTTCGGCCCTTCAGTTTAGGCGGCGAAGTTTCGATTGAACTCCTGTTTTTGGCGGCGGCCAGAAAGCGGGAGATTCCTTTCATGAGCAGAAGCCCTCCGCGCATGCTTAGAGTGCCTTGTGGATTCTCCTCAGACATCGTGAAAAATTATTATCCTTTATTGCTAAATAATACGCTTTATTATGTTCTTGAGGACACTTCACGAATGTCTATATTAAGATATCTAAAATCGATACCAATTCTGGAAGCATGGGAAGATTTTCATCATGGGTATTCGAATTATGAGAAATCGGGTCTGGCATCGGAATCCATCAAAATAGCTGAAATTAAATTGAAGTTGCTCAATTTCTGGAGATTGGTATAAACAGGGTGTCCCAGTGAAAAGGAGCCACCCTTGGTATTATGAATGGTATGATTGCAGTAATCTCGAAGCACAAAGTGTAAATTATTTCTTGATTTCTCTATTGAAAAATCGGCACAACCAATTCTACTTTTAGATACATCGCTGAATAGGTAATAAAAATACCTTTCATTAGATGTATCGCAATACATATACATATTTCCTTTTGAAAAAATAAAGTAAGGGGGTGAGAAATATTAAATTCGGGAAACCAGAAATATTGACGAGTTACGTTACTTTTTTGGCACGCTGTATACAGGCTGTCCAAAAACTCGACGTCAACCTGGAACCGGGTAAAAGGGCAATTTATGCTGATTGTCAGAAAAATATGAAAAAAATCTAACTTGCTTGATTTTAAAATTATAGGCATTTAGAAAAACATGCGAAATTTCACACTGTGACAGTCTTTTCACTCCTGTGCGACAAATATTAACTTTTTCCAACTTTTATTTGCTGTGTAACCCTGAATAATGCTTGTCTAAACTGTCATCAAAATTTTTATACCAGCAGCTCTAGATTTCAAAAAATAGGACTTATTTTGCAGAAGAAATTTCAAAATAAAATTGCCTAGTTTTAGCTGATTGTATTGGAAAAAAAATGTACTACGCAAGTTTGGCAAGTTTGTCAGAAGTTGTTGCATTTAGTAAGGATTCCAAAATGGTATAATACTTGGTAAATTGTAACTGCTATTCTTACTCGATTAAAAATATTCTAACAGGCGTGAGGTTTTCCAAATAGTCGAATATAGTTGAAGCTTGAGATGAAGAAGTCATTCTAAGAAATGTAAGCGAGAAAGGTATTGACGCCTTAGTGACTGAGACGATTCAAAGTTAACATGTGGACAGGAATTTTGAATGGTCAAATAATTGGTCTTTTCGAGCTGTATGATGCGTTGAATAGCGAGGTCTACTTGGGCTTTCTACAGAACAGAACATACAGGGTGTCCCGTAAATACCACGCGAAAGTGACACTGGAGATAGATTGACATTAGGTCTTTCAGATAGCATCAACATGACTTCAGTAAAAGTCCGCTGGTTTTCGAGATATCACCACTTTTGCAAACAAAAAATGGAAGGGAAAGTGAGATAAAAGAGAAAGAAGAGCGAAAATAATGGTTGTTTGAAACGGTAGCGAGGAAAGAATATCAAGCAACATGTAATTTGGCAACAGGTGACACTTGTCCATTTTTCTTAATTTTTAATTATTTCGGAATAAACACATCCCTCGCGACAAAATTATATTTCTAAGGTTTTGACATAAAAAAATTGGTAGTGTTGTATCATTTTGAAAGGTGCTGGAAAGGACCAGTTTTTACGATTATTTGTCAATTCAGTCTGATTTTTTTCACATCAGTCAGTCAACTAAGTTAACGTTTTAACTTCGTCATAAAATACAACAAGTTAGACTTTTTTTTAAAGGATTTTGTTCTAGTTCTCGGTGAAGTTATTACTTCATTGTTTAAAGCAACTATTCAGGGTAGCCTAGGTAAAAAAAAACATGAGTTTTGAAAACCGAAAATTGGAGATTTTTAAAAAAACACAAAAGTGGTTATATCTCGAAAACCTGCGGACTTTTACTGAGGTCATGTTGATGCTATCTGAAAGACCTAATGACAATCTATCTCCAGTGTCACTTTCGCGTGGTATTTACGGGACACCCTGTATATCATCGATAATCGAGATATTCTCGAACGGAGCGCGCTGGGCACCCATCATGATGTAGCCATTTTTCTCTGTAAATGTTTAATGATACATTTTCTAGTAAATTGGTAGATGGTTCTGTAGAAAGCCCAAGTAGACCTCGCCATTCAACGCATCAGACAGCTCAAAAGGAACAATTATTTGACCATTCAAAATTCCTGTCCACATGTTAACTTCAAATCGTCTCAATCCCTAAGGCGTCAATACCTTTCTCGCTCACACTTCTTAGAATTACTTCCTCATCTCAAGCTTCAATTTACGACTATTTGGAAAACCTCACGCCCATTAGAATATTTTTTAATCAAGTAAGAAAATTTTGTTCAGAACTGGGTTTTTCACTAAAAAAAAATTTTGTCCACGATAGCAGTTACAATTTACCAAGTATTATACCATTTTGCAATCCTCACTAAATGCGCCAACTTTTGACATAACTTGCCAAACTTGCGTAGTACATTTTTTCTCCAATACAGTCAGCTAAAACTAGGCAATTTTTTATTTTGATATTTCCTCTGCGAAATGAGTCCAATTTTTATGAACCTAGTGCATCTGGTATAAAATTTTGATGACAGTTTAGACAAGCATTATTCAGGGTTACACAGCAAATAAAAGTTGGAAAAAGTTAATATTGGTCGCAACAGGAGTGAAAAGACTGTCACAGGGTGTGAAATTTCGCATGTTTTTCTAAATGCCTATAATTTTAAAATCATGCAAGTTAGATTTTTTATATTTTTCTGACAACCAGCAAAACTTGCCCTTTCACCCGGTTCCGGGTTGACGTCGAGTTTGGAGACATGTATGTTGCAAAATGGTGCATGAGCTGGTCTCACGGGAATACTTTAAAGGATTGTGAATATTTATGAACTTTCGCATGGAAATTGCCGACTAAACTATAAAAAACTGACAGTTGCATATAGGAATCAGAATAAAAGGAAAATTCACAATCGTAGCCTTAACAACTTATATTTCGATAATTATGATATACTTAAATTTTTTTAATCTTTTCCACACGTGTCTTGAACGAAAAAGAGATTGTATAAACGGGTGTCCCCAGTGAAAGGAGCCACCCTTGGTACTTCTTATTAGATAATAATGAATAAATATGGCAATGGGTGTTTTCAGTATGCTAAAATATAGGGGTTTTTCTCATGCATGCGAACACATGAGAGTAGTGTTAAATATACAGGATGTCTCAATATGCTCCATAAAGCCAATATCTCGACTCATAGACATGATGGAAAGTTCGACTAAAAAGTATTTTAAATGGCAGCAAAACCTTAATCAGAATATGACCTGAAAATTTGTTTCTGAATGTCACCGATGAAAAACTATTTCCTGGATTTTTTGAATTAGTACACTCCTATTTTTTTCGCCAGTAAAAAATAATCAATTTTGACCATTTTACGTGAATTTGATCCTTAAAAATAATAGCTATAAATTGAGGCGCATTCGCAATTTTGCAATTCAGAGTGAAATATTTTTGGTGAAATAGGTGTAATGCTAGTTGTCAGAAAAATATAAAAAAATCTAAGTTGCATGATTCTAAAATACTGGCATTTAAAAAAACACGCAAAATTCCACACCCTGTGACAGTCTTTTCGCTCCTGTTGCCACAAATATCAACTTTTTCCAACTTTTTTTTTGCTGTGTAACCTTGAATAATGCTTGTCTAAACTGTAATCAAAATTTGGATACCAGCTGCTCTAGGTGTCATAAAATAGGGCCTGCTTCTCAGAAAAAAAAATCAAAATAAAAGTTTTAGCTGACTGCATTGAAAAAAAAATGAACTAACAAGTTTGGCATGTTTTGTCAAAAGTTTGCGCATTTAGTAAGGATTCCAGAATGGTATAATACTTGTTAAACTGTAGCTGCCGTAGTTCAAATTTATTTTCTCTGGAAATTTTTTTTTCTGGTAACATGTTTACCCGAAGATGGATCGGACGTTCTGGTCCAATCTGGTGGCCGGACCGTTCACCGGACTTGAATCTATTGGACTTTTTTACTGGGAAGCAGTTTAAGAAAAAGTGTATTCAAAGGCAATCGAAAATTTGAACTACGGCAGCTATACTTTAACAAGTATTATACCATTTTGGAATCCTTACTGAATGCGCCAACTTTTGACAAAACATGCCAAACTTGCGTAGTACATTTTTTTTCAATACAGTCAGTTGAAACTAGGCAATTGTTTATTTTGAATTTTTTTTCTGAGAAGCAAACCCTATATTTATGAAACCTAGAGCAGCTGTTATCCAAATTTTGATTACAGTTTAGACAAGCATTATTCAGGGTTACGCAGCAAAAAAGAAGGTTGGAAAAAGTTGATATTTGTGGCAACAGGACAACCTGCATTACTTGCCCTTTCACCCGGTTCCGGTTGACGTCGAGTATTGGGACAGCCTGTATGTATTATAATGAATTTTATCGAATCTATTCACTCGATATAAATTTTCTCTTGAGACACCTAGTATTTCTCTCAGTTTCCTTAGCATATGCCTCTTGGTCGCATCAAAATCCTTCTGAAAATCCTATACCTTGAAAACGAATATTCATTCGATAGAAAGAACCATCTGTATACACAAAGGTGTCGAGTCGATATTGTTTCGAAGGACCTTTCGTGAATTGATTATACCGTGTTCTACTTCGAACAGATTTAAGAATTGCCGAAGTCATTACGTTAATTGAGTTTTACCAGACACCAGCTTATACCTACTTCAAAAGAAATTGTTTCGTTTCCATTTCAGGTTCATTGATCGTTAGTTTTTATAATGGTATAATTTTCCGCAAAAGTGAGAAGTAACGGAATGGATTTAACAATTTTATGGTTCAGAAATATACTACACAAAAAAAAATAAGGCACATTCTGAAAATCTCAATTTTAATGTTAACTCCACATTGACTTTATAACTTATTTTCTATGTTCTCTCGGGAAGGTTTTGAACGAAACGAGACACATTAAATGGAAGAAAAATTAAGGATTCATCACCGAATCTTATGTGAAAGAAGAGAAATAACAATTTTCAAAATACTGGAATGCTGATATAAGTGATTTAATACTTGGTATTTCCACCCCTTGCGGTACTTAATTAGCTCGGCAACGACAGTTCATACTCAAAATGAGTGATCTTAAAATGTTCTGATCTAATCCTTCCCAGATTTCTCTGAGTTTGATTCCTGAGTCATTAAGAGTAGCTGGATGATTTTCTGAACTTCTCAGCCTTCTGTTTAGGTTGTTAAAACCTACTCAATCGGATTGAGATCTGGACTTCTTCCTGGCCATTCCATTCGAGAGACTTCAACCTCTTCAAGGTACTCCTGAACGATGCGCGCACGATGGGGTCTGGCATTATAGTCATAAAATTGAAATTTTCACCAATGTATGGAAAATGACACTACATGCTCTTCAAGAATGTTCCTTATATACCTATCAGCATTCAGAGCTCCATTATCAACGACCACTAGGTCTGTGCGAGCAGTCAAAGATATTCCAACCCATACCATAATCGATCCTCCCCCGAAGACAGTATTGGGCTGTCCTAGTCTTAGGACATTCATACCTGTCCCCCTGAATCGCTCGACATTCTGGACACACTTGTATGGAAAACTCCAAACCTTTCGCAATTCTTGTGTATGTCCACCCTTCTTCTTGCAAAACTACCGCTTGGGCACATTCCTCTTGGGTCAAATTGCATGTTTCGCGTTGCATAGCGATCGAGTATAGAAAATCAAACGAAAGAAAAACTATTGATCACTTGAATTGATCGAGAACAACTGAATTCGGAATGGAGTCAATACATTCAAAATCTGACAATCTTATCTTTTTTATTCATGCTGGGAAAAAAACATCTGTTTGAAGAAAACGTTGAAAGTGGATAACATATGCATGCATAATTCTGATAAAAATAATTATCATTGAGAACACCTTCAGTTGTAGAATAAAGGGTATAGCCGGGTTTCAATGGTAAATCTGCCCCCGCGGCCTTTTCGATTCATATTGAGGGGATCGATTAGGCATTGAATGAAAATAATTCAGACAACTTTTCAGCTTTTTATCTCTAGCCATTTTTGAGATTTCTGTGAAAAACACTTTTTTCGTTTTTTTTTTTTTTTCTCTTGTGATATCCAAAATTTTCGAATGGTGATTTTTTCTGTCGATTCTTTGCTATTGAAGGAATAGACGTATAATTTTTTCATGAATTTCAGCTGCAAAATCTATTTTTAGGAAAAAAAATAAAGTTTTTGTCATTTGTTTTTCGGTGTTCTTAAAAAGTGTCCACCGCCATTTTTTGACATTAAATATCTTGTTTGGCCCTTTATACCCTGGAATTTTTTCACATTTTTAAAATTGGTGGAACATTTTGAAAAAAAATTAAAACTGTTTGAATTTTAGGATTCAACAGATATCCATCAAATTTTGGTACCGTTGTATTCATATTGGCTTCCTGAACAATATTAGTGAAAAAAACAATTGGCGATCTGTTTTAGTTTGGGAGATATGGGCCCCCAAAGTCCGAAAAATATTTCACCTGAAAGTCACTTTTCTCACTACAGAAACACTGAATTACCGCTTTATTAAGTTTAAAGCCTCTCTGAACATTTTAACATGAGGATTTGATTCATTTTATTTCAGATATATTCAATAATTGTTGCAAAAACATCGAAAAAATTCTAGGAAAAGCCCGCAGTTCCTTATGATAAGTTTGGCACTACCGCGAATTATTTCGCGCGAATATCACGATGCATACCGGTAAATCCCGCTATCATTTCCTAATGGCACTTGCTGAAAGACGCGGTAGTGCCAAACTTACCATGAGGAACGGCGGGCTTTTCCTAGAATTTTTTCGATGTTTTTGCAACAATTATTGAATATATCTGAAATAAAATGAATCAAATCTTCATGTTAAAATGTTCAGAGAGGCTTTAAACTTAATAAAGCGGTAATTCAGTGTTTCTGTAGTGAGAAAAGTGACTTTCAGGTGAAATATTTTTCGGACTTTGGGGGCCCATATCTCCCAAACTAAAACAGATCGCCAATTGTTTTTTTTCACTAATATTGTTCAGGAAGCCAATATGAATACAACGGTACCAAAATTTGATGGATATCTGTTGAATCCTAAAATTCAAACAGTTCTAATTTTTTTTCAAAATGTTCCACCAATTTTAAAAATGTGAAAAAATTCCAGGGTATAAAGGGCCAAAGAAAACATTTTATGTCAAAAAATGGCGGTGGACACTTTTTAAGAACACCGAAAAACAAATGACAAAAACTTTAATTTTCTTCCTAAAAATAGATTTTGCAGCTGAATTTCATAAACAAATTATACGTCTAATCCTTCAATAGCAAAGAATCGACAGAAAAAATCACCATTCGAAAATTTTGGATATCACAAGAGAAAAAAAATAAAAACGAAAAAAAAGTTTTTCACAGAAATCTCAAAAATGGCTAGAGATAAAAAGCTGAAAAGTTGGCTGAATTATTTTCATTCAATGCCTAATCGATCCCCTCAATATGAATCGAAAAGGCCGCGGGGGCAGATTTACCATTGAAACCCGGCTATACCCTTTGAGATTTCCATAATGTGCGTTAATTTTTTTGCGCAGTGTATTATGATGGAAATTGATGTGTACTCTTCGAAGTTTAAAGAAAAGTCCTGAGCAGGTGCTTTTGAGCGCTCGTTCACTGATGGAACACTAAGGCATATTACCACCTCAACATTTTGTGAAGGACTTGACAACTATACTGAATATACAAGATGTCTGTGAAAAAAATGTGAGGGACTTTAGGAGATGATTCCTCGATGAAAATAGGCAGGGGTAGTTCATATAAATTTTTTTCGAAATCGACCCCCTTCCAAGATACAGACTTTGGAAGGCGAGTTGACAGTTTTCAATTTTTTTACGGCTTCTTAAGAACACTGAGTCATAAAACTATACATAATAGAAGAACTGAGTAGATGCTACTCACACAAATTTTTTAGAACTCATAACTTTATTATTAGGGGTTGAAAATAAATGAATTAGAATCATTGCGTTATATCGTGAAGTCATCTAGTGGAAGAATTGAAATTCCAAAAAATTATAGCTATATCACATGCAGTGCATCGATACGGGTTCGGTTAGTATCCATACTTATAAAAATTATATGAAATGAATTCCGATAAAATAGTTTTGTTCTGATTTAACAGAACCAAATAAAGATTGCGGAAGATGTACCATTAAATGAAGTACCGAATATACAGTTTCTCTACAGGATCTGCAATACATTTTCTGTCAGCCAAGGTGACCTTTTATAATTTCAACAATAACACCTTAAAATGAAGTTGAACCTAGCGTTATATCGAGAAGTTACCTACTGGAAGTATTGAAATTCCAAAAAATTATAGCTATATCACATGCAGTGCATCGATACTGGTTCGGTAAAATCCATACCTATAAAAATTATATGAAATAAATACAGTTTCTCTACGGTATCTGAAATACTTTTTCTGCCAATTCAGATGACCTTTTATAATTTCAACGATAAAACCTTCAAATGAAGTCGAACCATAGCGTTATATCGAGAAGTTACCTACTGGAAGTATTGAAATTCCAAAAAATTATAGCTATATCACATGCAGTGCATCGATACTGGTTCGGTTAATATCCATACTTATAAAAATTATATGAAATGAATTCCGATAAAATAGTTTTGTTCTGATTTAACAGAACCACATGAAGATTGCGGAAAATGTACCATTAAATGAAGTACCGAAGATACAGTTTCTCTACGGTATCTGAAATACATTTTCTGCCAGCCCAGATGACCTTTTATAATTTCAGCGATAAAACCTTCAAATGAAGCTGAACCTGGCGTTATATCGAGAAGTTACCTACTGGAAGTATTGAAATTCCAAAAAATTATAGCTATATCACATGCAGTGCATCGATACGGGTTCAGGTTAATATCCATACTTATAAAAATTATATGAAATGAATTCCGATAAAATAGTTTTGTTCTGATTTAACAGAACCACATGAAGATTGCGGAAAATGTTCCATTAAATGAAGTACCTAAGATATACAGTTTCTTTACAGTATCTGAAATACTTTTCTGTCAGCCCAGGTGACCTTTTATAGTTTCAACAATAAAACCTTCAAATGAAGTTGAACCATAGCGTTAGATCGAGAAGTTACCTACTGGAAGTATTGAAATTCCAGAAAATTATAGCTATATCACATGCAGTGCATCGATACGGATTCAGTTAGTATCCATACTTATAAAAATTATATGAAATGAATTACGATAAAATAGTTTTGTTCTGATTTAACAGAACCAAATAAAGATTGCGGAAAATGTACCATTAAATGAAGTACCTAAGATACAGTTTCTCTACAGTATCTGAAATAAATTTTCTGCCAGCCAAGGTGACCTTTTATAATTTCAACAATGGAACCTTCAAATGAAGTTGAACCTAACGTTATATCGAGAAATTTCCTACTGGAAGTATTGAAAATCCAAAAAATTATAGCTATATCACATGCAGTGCATTGATACGGGTTCAGTTAATATCCATACTTATAAAAATTATATGAAATGAATTCCGATGAAATAGTTTCGTTCTGATTTAACAGAACCAAATAAAGATTGCGGAAAATGTACCATTAAATGAAGTACCTAAGATACAGTTTCTCTACAGTATCAGCCCAGGTGACCTTTTATAATTTCAACGATAAAACCTTCAAATGAAGTCGAACCATAGCGTTATATCGAGAAGTTACCTACTGGAAGAATTGAAATTCCAAAAAATTATAGCTATATCACATGCAGTGCATCGATACGGGTTCGGTTAATATCCATACTTATAGAAATTATATGAAATAAATTCCGATGAAATAGTTTTGTTCTGATTTAACAGAACCAAATAAAGATTGCGGAAAACATACATATCAACTCGGCCAAACTAGAATGGCCTCTGATTAACCTAGAGCACGTATGAGAACCAGTTTTTTTCTACTTCTTGGCAAGCTATCACGCAAGGCTCACACGCAAAAGACATAGGTAACTAGGTAGAATCATATCGAACAATATCAACTGACACATACCTGATCGAACAGAGTACACCATTGTACACTTCTTTTTGTTATTTTAGAATTTTCAACAGGGGTGTATTGTTGCTTGGTTACGTCTGTGAGTTTGTTCAATAAGTGGAAGTTTTACATATCAACGGCATAGCTTTGAACGCTCTCAAGAAGAATACTTTCATAACATCGGCCTCAGCGTAGGATCTTGTATCTGCATACAACCCTATTTTACACCTTTTTAAACCTTCCAATACAGATTTAACAGAAAATAATGTAAATGGGGCACCATACATTTCTGCGTATGATAGAAGAGCACAGAAAAAACCTCGGTAAAAACGCCTATCTCCCCTTATGAGCATGAAGCTTGTATGATTGGATGTTTTCAAAGAATAAGTTATATCGAAAGAATTTTTGTCTTTCATCTGATTCGTCACCTGAAAGAATGAAACAACGGAAACGGAAATCATCTCTGTGCCTTAAGTTTCAGTCAAATTCATACTTTTTCTTGAAACTCCTTCGATATTTGCAAAAAGTTTCTTTTTTACTAGGAAAATTTATCAAACCAGGTCTGGCTCTCCAACTGATGATCTTTCAGTAGGTACTTCAATTTTTCAAGGAACTGTGAGCACCCTATTATGCTGGGTTATCATTTCCCATAGATTTAAACAACGTAAATTACTCCTAAATATCGAATTTTTCAGAATAATGATAAAAAATTATGACAAAACAAATTTAAATGTTTTCAATCGAATAGGCAGTTACAATTGAGATTCATCTGTTTTACCACATAGACATAGTTATAGTTTAAAGAGGGGTTACAGTTTACTGCGACCTTAAGGTCTATTGTGCCCCCTTACAGAGCTGTTCTGGTCAAAACCTTGATTGCTCGCCTTCCAGTTCCAGAGATCTAATGAAATCTAATAACTGTGAAGGCTTCAACGAGGCTAGTTCCTCACTTTACAAGTTTCTCGTCCAAGGCATTCCGTCCTCAGGCTCGCAATGCCAAGGCATTCTGTGACTAGGTAAATAGGGGTTTCTTCCTCCTCCCCACAGAACCTACACTCGTCAGTGTCCGACAATCTCATCCTCAACAGGTGCTTATTCCTGAGGCAACGATGTCCTGTAAGAAAGCCAGTGAGGAGGTGTAATTGCTTCTTACCAAGATCCAGATATCTTTTGGATCCCGCTGTCTCAGTTCAGAAGGAACTCAGTGGAATGATCCATCCCTGGGAGATTCCGCCAGAGTTTTTACCTCTCGGCTTTCTCCTTCTCCAGAAACTCCTTCTTATAGGTACATTTAGATATACCACAGAAGGATTCTGGGCCAATGAGTGACATTTGTGCGCCCTCTTTGGCAAGTGTATTGGCCTCTTCGTTTCCTTTGATTCCCGAGTGGCCGGGAACCCAGATTAAAAAGACCTCATTTTTCTTGCCTACCTCGCTGAGTTTGTTCCGGCACTCCCAGATCATTTTAGAGTCGATTACGTAGGAGCTCAGTGCTTTAATAGCAGCTTGACTATCGGAGTGTATGGCAATATCACACTTCTGATAGTTTCTTTCTAGATTAATATCTAGACATCTTTCAATAGCTAAGATTTCCGCTTGAAAGACGCTCATATAGGAGCCTAGCGACAGTGCACACTTGGTGCTTGGCCCGTATATCCCAGCGCCAGCTCCTGTAGAGGTTTTGGAACCATCTATATACCATTTTACGGTATTTTCTTTGAGATTTTAGTCGGTGTATTCCCGTTTCCAATCCTCTCTTTTACTCAGCAATGTCATGAAGTTTTTTTTCAGTGATTACTTTCTTGATCATTACATCACTAGGGAGATTCGCAGATGAGATGTAGTTTTTCAGAGAGTACCAGACTCTCTGATTCTGTTTTACCACATACTCGTCAATATTGTTACCGGGTACATTTAGAAGCAGAACTCATTCTGAAATTCTCAAGTCTATAGGATAATCCTGTTAACGGAGGGTCAGCCACACGGGCAGAAATGAATTTCACCACGAATTCTTCATAAGTGAGTCGAACCTTATCGTTTGAGAAAATTTTCAGCTCAAAATTAGAATATTTCAGCGCTCTAAAACGGTAAAAATCAAAACATGTGAACCTTAATCAATTCTTTTCATCCCTTAGTATATAAATCTATATATTTTCAAAGATTCATCCTCATAATTTTCGAGGTAGGGTTAGTGGCGCAATCTGTAGATCAGTTGCTAGAATTGAGAGCATGGTAGCGCTGCTGCCCCCTTTCTTAAGTGGGTCAATTGAAGAAGTAATCAATTCACTCCTGAACAACCAAGCCAAGTAACTTTATGCCCGATTGTCTAGAGGGAGCCACATAGTCATATTTTCAAAATTTGAGTCTTAAATCGCATTGCAAAAGATATTTTTTTTCAATAGGGCTTTCTTCCTCTTTCACACAAAATCTGGGCGCTTGTCTCACTAGGTCTAGGTGCTGCCATTGAATGAAAGGAGAAATGGGGCTGCCTAAGATAGAAGAAGACCTTGCGACAATCCTCGAAGGGAAATACAGCATGTTTTTCATTTTCCTCGGTTTTCTTAAGAAATATTCGGCTCCATACCAATTTTTGACTAGTTCGTTCAACTCACCTATTCTTTATAAATCAAGGCTTTTTCACTGAAAGCATACCGATTATGCGCTCTGATGTCACTTATTTCTCATTCAAATTTACTACAAATAAGAATTCGATTGAGTTGATATCGGGTGAAGTGACAAAACAGAGTTTCAAGTTGAGCCTCGTGAGGATTGTATCAAAAGAATAAATTATATGATCAATTTTTAATACCTAATTCAGTTAGACCAAGTATTCTCTGGAAGTTCAATGAATAAAATAATCTGAGAGCACACGTGTACAAATGTTGAAAAAGTATAAAAGGATAAGAGGGGGTGAAATCAGGCATGTAACATTTCTGAATAAGTATTTGTGACAGGATATGAAATCAAACAACGATTTTTAGCATTCTGTTCCTGTAAATATACAAGAAACAAGAAAATCCCAGTAAAACAAATAAATAATAGAACTTATAAGATTTATTTGAGTAATGATCGACTATTTACATATATATGATTATTAACATTAAGGTCTAACTGTTTGGAATAAAATATGAAAAAATGCAAATGAATCAACGACACACATTCGAAAATATACTACAAAAATTATAGAAAAAGTTTTTATTAACAGTTTGTACAAACTATGTATATTACAACTTATTTCCTGAATTCTTCTTGTATGTACGTTCATTATAATATTTTAAGTGCATTTTGATGCCAGAGAGTCGCGAGAATGGGTAATAAATAGTCCAACTGAAATGTAAAACTTCCTGAAATACTGTCTTCTAAATATCACAGGCAGGAGAATAAAAAGATATTAACAACAATTAATACTTTCAAGCTTGCGATAATTCACGTCAATTTTTAATAAACTAATATTATAGTTGGAAGATCTGATTAGTTGTGTAAAAAGCCCAAGTTTCAATTATAGGTACAATTATTTAAATATGATTGAAAAGTACAAAAAATAATTATGCCATAATATGATCATATATCTTTCAGAATCAAAGTTCACTAAATAACATCCCCTACCCTGGACATTTCACATTGATATCAACTAACTATTATTATTATATTTTTATTTTTAAATAAATAATTTCATATACAAAAGAGGACAGATATTTCAATTAGTTAACACTGGCGTGTTACATTGGGTGCATGAAAGAATTGACTAGATCAGTCCGAAGTGCCTGGTCACAGGTAGCAATAATAAATTAGAATGATAAAAACAAAATGAATGAAACTTCAGAAGGGTACCGAAAGTTTGAGAAACATTTGTTAGGAAGGGTATTCACTAGTTTAACATAATAAATATCTGAAAATAAAACATTCGCACATTGTCCAAGTAAAGTTCATATCATTTCAATTAATTTACACTTTAGGAACAATTTGAATATTGAGGAGTCACCAGTTTTGTGAGGCTACATATTGTAAAAATTGTAGCCCCACAAAGACTGCCAGCCCTAGCTATTCCTCGGCCTCTTAGATCCCATGTCAGACTGCAACATTCCACCTAACATATATTTCAACTGGGGCATAAAATCGATCACACTTCGAACTTGTACTAACGGAACTGTCTCATTCACATTTTGACATTTTCCGTTTTCTATCAACACTTGCATTTGGGAACTGGAACAAAGTCGATTTTTAGTACACAAACACATACTGTCCAAGTTTATAATCATTTTGTTGCTATTGGATTGGCGCAGCTTTTAATTACAGGGTATTCATATTTGAAGGATCGTTTTTCCAAAGGGAACAAGCAATTTGTAATATTATTTCAATGAAAATCATGTATATGTTTTTGTCAACTCGTCAATAATTCTTGTACGCAGAATTATTGAAGAAAATCCCCGCAATTTATTTATGTTTTTTTTAATTTGATATTTCTAGCCCTCTACCTTATTTTTCAAATGGGAATATACAGGGTGTCCCAAAACTCGACGTCAACCCGGAACCGGGTGAAAAGGCAAGTAATGCTGGTTGTCAGAAAAATATAAAAAAAAATCTAAGTTGCATGATTTTGAAAAACACGCAAAATTCCACACCCTGTGACAGTCTTTTCGCTCCTGTTGCCACAAATATCAACTTTTTACAACTTTTTTTTTGCTGTGTAACCTTGAATAATGCTTGTCTGAACTGTAATCAAAATTTGGATACCAGCTGCTCTAGGTTTCATAAAAATAGGGCTTGCTTCTCTCAGAAAAAAAATTCAAAATAACCAATTGCCTAGTTTCAACTGACTGTATTGAAAAAAAAATGTACTACGCAAGTTTGGCATGTTTTGTCAAAAGTTGGCGCATTTAGGATTCCAAAATGGTGCAATACTTGGTAAATTGTAGCTGCCGTAATTTAAATTCGCTGTGGATTGCCTTTGAATACACATTTTCTTTAACTGCTTCCCAGTAAAAAAAGTCCAATGGATTCAAGTCCGGTGAACGGGCCGGTCTCGAGATTGGACTAGAACGTCCGATCCATCTTCCGGGAAAAAAATGTTTCCAGAGAAATTTCTCCGGAAATTTTGTTTTCTGGAAAAATTATTTTCTATGGAAAAATTTTTCCCCGGAAGATGGATCGGACGTTCTGGTCCAATCTCGTGGTTCACCGGACTTGAATCCATTGGACTTTTTTTACTGGGAAGCAGTTTATTTCACAGTCAGTTGAAACTAGGCAAGTGTTTATTTCGATTTTTTTTCTGAGAAGTCTATTTTTATGAAACCTAGAGCAGCTGGTATCAAAATTTTGATTACAGTTTAGACAAGCATTATTCAGGATTACACAGCAAAAAAAGGTGATATTTGTGGCAACAGGAGTGAAAAGACTGTCCCAGGCTGTGGAATTTTGCGTGTTTTTTTAAATGCCAATTATTTTAAAATCATGCAACCTAGATTTTTTTTATATTTTTCTGACAACCAGCATTACTTGCCTTTTCACACGGTTCAGGGTTGACGTCGAGCTTTGGGACACCCTGTATGATAGATTATTCGCATTGTTTTTTTCTCGAATAATTCAATGTTTTACTACTATTCTCCCAAACCAAATCCCCCCGAATATTTTTATTTGGCTACGGCTTTGTATGCAATGAAATAATGAACTGAATACTCACTTATTTGGTTTAAACAGGTCAACCTCCAGAACTTCCAGGACTTGCTGACAAGATTGCGTCGGAACGTTGTTGAAAAAATTCGAACAAAGGTCCGGCAACGTTACTAAAAGGTCCGAGAAAACGAAAGGCTTCATATTTATACAGGGTATCATTTTATTCTCGATGACCGCTTTTTGCATCTGGTAGGGTACATGACTCCCACCGGTCGGCGGGTCTGGAATTGGCTGCAGCTTCCTGCTGCAATTATTCATGCTCATTCTGCCATTTGCGACGTTATTTCTTTCGTCGCTCATGTTTGATTGTGATCGGGTTGTGGCTTGGTGTGTTCTCTGTTGATTCATCATTTGGTTTTGACTACTTGTCACTACATAGCTATTCTGCATTTCTCTGTTGGCAAAAATAATACAATTACAACTTTTGCAGCATCGTATGCTGCTTAAAGTACGAGGGCAGATCAAATATAAACGAGACTTTTCGATTTTCAGGCACAAAAGGGGGGGGAGAACATTCCTGATTTTTCTGTTATTGGGTAGGGTTGTCTGGAGTAAGGTAAGCACGTCGGATTGCCTCATCGACCCTCTCGGTGTCTATAGTGACGATGTTTGAGCAAGAGGTTCCTCCGTCAATTGCGCAACGTATTGTTCTCTCCATTCCTTACTCGCTTGTTTAGACTCTGGGGTGTAGTGGTGCACCCATGTTTCATCACAGGTGATGATGTGAGTGAGAAATTGGTCTCCTTGTTCCTGAGATCGTGCAAGAAGACGCCCACACACCTGAAAACGATGCAATTTCTGGTCAGCTGTGAGAAGGCGAGGAAACCACCTGGCGCAACCCTTACGGTACCCTTGCTCCTCTGTGAGTATGGGGTAGGTGCTCCCATAACTTATCCCGACCTAACTTGCAATTTCAGAAGTGGTACGACGTTTGTCGTCTTCAATAAGCTGTCGAACAATACTGATGTTGTTCGCTGCGGTCATGGCTCTCATTTTCAACACAATCACGACCCTCCACGAACTGTTTATGCCATGTAAACACTCTGGCTCGCGACAGTGTCTCTTCTCCGAACATCGGCAGTCAATCTCCTCAAGATTTTGGCCAGTTTTACGCCTTCTGCGGCGAGAAACTTGATAACAACACGTTGCGCAATTGACGGAGGAACCTCTTGCTCAAACATCGTCACAGTGGACACCGAGAGGGTCGATGAGGCAATCCGACGTGCTTCCCTTACTCCTGACAAACCTACCCAAAAACAAAAAAATCAGGAATATTCTCCCCCCACTATTGTGCCTGAAAATCGAAAAGTCTCGTTTATATTTGAAATGCCGTCGTACTTTAAGTTATACACAAATATTTCAAACTCACAACTCTAGTTATTCAGAGAATTTTATTTGATGTATGAATGAGATACTCTTAGAGGGTGCGGCAAAACGAACAGTTTCGGTTTGAATGGCTTTATGAAAAATACGGAAAAAGCACCTGTTCATATTTGAAAAATGATAAATTCAGTTTGAATATCCTGAGAGCTAATGGAACTGTGCGAATAGAATAACAAATAAAAAAATCAAGAAGCCCTGAGCAGGTGGTTTTGAGCGCTCGTTCATTGGTGGAGCAATAGGGCTATTACCTCAAAATTTTGATTAGGACTTGAGATCGATACTAAATATATAAATGCAAAATCCCAGCACGATCGGAATAATATTCTGGATATTATTCAAAAACTGAAATATGTAAAAACTTGACAATTAGAAACATTGAATTCTATGGTTCTGATGATGCGATCCTCTTGAAATTCTGCATGAAGATTCAGTATATCGATCTTCATTCAGAAGAATAAATTTCACTAGCATCGGATATCTTGTTGTGGAAATATAGAGATATTCTTCTTTTCAATATTCTAATTGATTTTTCATGGTTTAGACTTTAGATAACGCGATCCTCTCGAAATTTTGCATGAACACTTAGTATATCAATCTTCATTCGTGAAATAAATTTCACTCGATTCGGATATCTTGTTATGTATAAAAATTCCAATATTCCAATTAACTTGTCTGTGGTTCTGAACTCACTCTAGAAATCTCAAGTCTCTAGGGCAATTCCTTCGAAAGTTATCGTGTTCACGGCCCCACGGACAGAATTGAATTTGACCACGGATTCGTCATCAGGGGGGCAAACCCTATCGTTTGAGACCATTTTCGGCTCAAAATGAGAAAATTACAGACATTTGTCAAAACGATATAGCACTCGTTTAAGTAGAACGAGCGCTCCAAAACGGATAATAGCGGACGAGGTCGCAAATACACTATTTGTTTTGTCGCGCCCTGTATTAAGTGCGCAACTGAGCTTCTGCCGTTTTTCTATTGAAATGTAACTTTATTGCGAAAAATGGTTACGAATGGATCATTCAAAACATCGCCCATTTCAATAGTAATATTCATTCAATAAATAAAAGTATGTCCAATCCACCAAGATTCAAAATTATTACTTACACGGAATGAAGTGAAACTTCTTATTTTTGTCTGACTTGTAAAATGGGATGAAAGAAAAACTTTATATATGTAGAATAATAATTAACAATTTATTGTGCTTGTACTTTTAATTTTTTTTCGAAACATTAATTGGACATATATTTTCTTGCTTCTGAAATAATTGTTGCCACCATCTTGATTTCTTCTTGCTATTTGGCTGCCGTTTTTGTTCTTTCTGCTGTCTTAACCGCTTTTGAGGATACCCTTGAGCGCTTCTGTCCAACAGTTGTGGCATTTTTATCGGCCCCACTAAAAAGATATTTATGGAAATGAATTTTTCGATATGATAAGTGTAACTACATAAGTTATTCATTTAATTAATTCAATTAATGATAATCTATACATACATTGCTGATTGATTACTTCAATTTTCTACTTTGTACTTATATTTCACTATTCGAAATCTTTGCGATGAGCAGAACTGCACATGCGCGGGTTCAAGAAAACCTTTGCGAAGGGCATTTCGCACATGCGCGGCTTAAAGCTGCGAAATGTTCTAAGAAGTTTCACTTCGGAATGAACTGATCGTGAAATTTCGTGGATCAAATATTTGTTTTTCGATTGTTGTTATTAAGCGTTTTTATGGGATGAGTATATTTCGTAAATTTGATGGAATATTACCTTGAGGTCATACCACCATTCATATGCCGTACGTCAACCAGTGGCGGGGGATACTTGTTCATTTGTGGAGCTGCTTGATGATATCCAGAAGTTGCTTGTAGATTTGGTTCTAGGATCATGTAGTTTGCTGCATTATTAGACTGGGAATTCGAGTATGGTGACTGCCTGAAAATAATAAACTTCAAATGCACAAAAATTTCGAAAATTGTCAATTGTCGCTCTTTCCAAGTTGGGATTGGAACAACAGTTTAGAATGAATATGATATTCATATCATCTTGACATTTTATATTGCACATACTTAAAACAATGATTTTTGTAACAATGTGAACCAGAAATGAATATTTCAATGATATTCTTCTGGTCTGCATTACACCAATTACATTATATACCCAATTCCTGTTCTTTTCCTATGTGAAACTAACAAGAGTGGTATTCATTTTTGGCCACCTTCTTTTTGTTTTCGAGTTACAAGCAAAAATTGGAAAAATGGCGATATTGAAAAAAGTTTATATCTCCGCACTTCTTTATAGAATCAGGGGCGTGCCTGCCATTTTGGCAGGATTTTCAATTACGAAGCTATGATCTAGAGTCATATTAAGAGGAGTACTACATTTTTATGTCCATTTTCTGAAAGCTTAATTTTCACTGATTCCAAAAATATACAACATCGTATAGTTTGTATCAAAATAAATGATGTAGTAAAATGGTCAAAAGCCTGCTTTAATCGTAGTGCTTCAATATTTTAAGGTATCAACTGTTAATGAGTACAGAAAATAAAGCTTTCTATACCAAGAGCAGTATGCTTCCGCCAATGTCATTGTTTATATGCTTTTTGCTGAAATTTCACGAAAATATATGATCTACATTCGAATTTTGTAAGAAGCATGGAAATATTGATATTGAATGAGAAAATACTGGTCCATTTTTCTGCGTTCATCAACAGTTGAAATCATGGAAATATTGAGACTCTCAAATGAAGCAGATGTATAATGATACAAACTATACTTTTCTAAAAAACTTTATAAGTTTTCACTCCCAGTCTCTGAAACAGAAATAATTAAAAAATTGTAATTAAGATGAAGTGCTTCTGCGAGAATCTTTGCACTTATTTGTCAGGAGCAAATTGGTCATCTTGATTACAATTTTTTAATTATATCTGTTTCAGAGACTGGGAGTGAAAACCCATAGAGTTTTTTAGAAATGCAGAATATTTTTCAATCGACATCTGATACAAACTACGTTGTTGAATATAAATTGAGCTTTCGAAATATGACAAAAAAATGTAGTGTGTTCATTTAAAAACATAACCCCTTTTCATGAAATAAATCAACTTTTGTTCGATAGCTTGAATTTCAATAAGCATCTCCAGAAAATATTATTCCTTCATGAAAGATCCTGACAAACAGGACAGCACGCCAGTGGATTCAACTAAAGAAAGTGCTTGTATGTACAATGTTTTAATTTCATAACTCTGTCATCAGTATAAGAAGAGATATATTTTTTCAATATATTCAATAACTCGAAAAAAGAAGGTGGCCACAATGAATACTACCCTCGTTATTTTCTCAGAAAGAGACGAGAATGAGATTAAATTTCCTTTGGTTTTAAAAGTTCAATGCTAAAATATCGAAATTTTACCACCCTGTGCATGAAAAAAGGCATTTGAATTTTACATTTCTCAAAATTGAGATATTCAGGATGGTTCGTTTTAAAATTAACACCCCGTATGCTCAAGCCGTTGATTAACACCCAAATCAACGTTATGGTTAAGCATTTACAAATTTTGTCACAGAAATTTCAATATTCAAATCAATCAAAGAATTCATTTTCGCCCACTCGAAGAAAACCTGAAATAGAAGAACTGACTTATTAGGAAATAGAAAACTTGACTCATAAGGAAATAGAATAATTGACTCATTGTTAAAAGCTATGAAACATTTTCCAATGCGTCAATAATATCACCTATTTATCGAACTTATTTTTAAACGGTGGGCGACTGACGCCACAAAAGTATCAATAAAATAAACGTAGAACAATAAGTGATAAAACAATTCGCAAGAAGGATAGTATTTTACCATTATCGAAGAAACAATTTGGTACGATAAGAACTTATCGAAGAATGATTCAAAAAATAACTGATTCGTATCCAAAGAAACCATTGTTTCTACCAGGAACCATATTATGGCGATGTAGAAACCAAGAAGATATGGTTACGTAAGAAATCAATTGAGCTAACGGTATTTCAAGGTTAAATATATCAATGACATTGGAACAGTGCATAGCAACAAGAAATGATCGACTTAGGGAATCAATAAATTCAAAATGATTTGATTTTTTTTGCACGATAAAATTAGAACATTTTAACCGAAAATTAGTTCATAGTTTCATTCAAAAATAAAAAATATTTAATTGCTATAAAACAAAGTTATAATCATTGTATATTTTTGATCATTAGGGATATTGAATATGTACACAGAAAAATTATCGCATTATCATCTTTTGAAATGAGCTATACCTACAATTAATATTAATATATTCTATCATCTCATTATCACACCTTTGTATATAATATTAATACATGAATCCAATTCAGTATCGAGTTCAATTTCGCACTGATTTTTTTAAATTTAATAATAATGAAGTTTTACTGTAATTCATCAGAAAATTGCCTTGATGAAACAAATTAAAGAAGCCCTCTTGCACGCTTGTTTATATTGGGAAAATTACCTACAACTCAATTCAATATCCTGAGCAAAAAACAAAGTTATAGTGCTTACGCCCAACAATTTCAAATGGAACAATTAAGTAGCTTTGAAATTTGAACAGTTGAATAAATATAATGAAACCAAAAGCTCGCAGAATATTCAAATTGGACATATGGTTTTTCCCAGTACAAGCTTTTATCTTTTATGTTTTTGTGAACAATTGATTTTATAAATAATAAACCCCATAGAATATTGCGATAGAGTTTGAATCAATTGAACTGTCATCTGAATATCAAATTTTGGCTGATTCGTAATTACAGTGGAGCTCCCCTATAACGAATTTCGTACAAGAAATTGCACCTTGAAGCCAAATTCCATGTTAAAAACACCCCCTAAAACGAAGTAAATTCTCTCTATAACGAAATATTCAAAGAACATCATCACTCTTCGAATGGGTATTGGTAAGAAGGTATAAGGGTGGGTTTTTTCCGAAATTTTTCCGGGCGTACGTAATAAATCCCGACCTTAAACTAAATCATTACGGCGGGCAGAGAGATCCTTCTGAAACAGTTTTAAATACATCCCTGGCTATTTGGTTTCAATCTAACCATTACGCTAGTGTGAAAGTTGTGCGAAAATGTCGAAAAGGAAGTGTTTAAGTTTGAATGATAAACTTAAATTTATCAGTGAAGTCAACCGCGACATTGCCGACTATAGAAACAAATTTTCTGTATAACGAAATTTCCTTATAACGAATCTTTTTTGCGGATTTAGCGCTTTCGTTACAGAGAGGTTCCACTGTATATTCTTGGTGAAACAAATTCTTCGAAAAATTATGAATGTTTTCGAATGTATACGCCTACGAGAACTACGTTTCTCGAAAAATAATTGGGAATTCAAATGGTAAAAAGAGCAATTTGTTGTAATCATCACTTTTACTTACCAATCATCCTTCCCATAGGCTGGATAACTAATGAGACAAGTTGAAATTAGTCAAAGGGAAATTTTTCGTTGTTAATGAAGTGAACACTAAAGAAGCTAAAGATCTCTAGACATGCAGCATCACACCATCACAAAATTCGCAACCATTTTTCAATTAACATGTAAAAAATGCAACTGGGTGTCCCATGAAAACCATGTCAATCGCGAGCTCAATGTAGATAAAAAGGCTTTATCCACATTGAAGATGAAATCCGGAAAAATGTTTTTAATAGTTTCACTGTTATATTATCACTTATGAAAAAACAAAAAAATTAACACAAAGAGGACAAGAGCCTGATACCGTATCTATAGATTTCTCATTTCGTTGAGATTTCAAAAACAACCCAAGAGTTTCACTAAAAAAGATAAGATCACTATTTCAGAGATTCGTTTGTTATTCTGAAACGCTAATGAGATCATCCCTAAAAAAGAGATGTAACATTTCAAATATTCATTGAAAATGGCCTTTTAATATTTAATTATTTTGTTCGTCACTTCGAAGCGGTTTATCATGAATAATATTCATTTTTGTGATAACCATGTTTTATCACAAAAATTATCAAGTAAGTATTGTTATTACGAAAGGTGCAAGCCTTTTTGTGTGTTGATTTGTCTGAAAATGACAGAAAACTCGAAAAAGATTATAACAAAACATAAAAAAATACTTGAAACCCTTTTGAATTATATAAGTTTTTCAAATAAATGAAGTATACATCTAATGTTATTTTTTACGATGTCTAGATTCTCGATGAATACAGACTTTTTTGCGGAATGAAAGTGACACAAAAAATACAATTAGGTTTCTTCAAACTTGTTAAAGAATTGAATTTTCGATTTGTGAATGGAGAAATTAATTCGAAATCATATCAAAGGTAATAATTTCGAGAAAAATGAAGTATTTTAATGTAACCGAGTAGTTGAGCATTGAAATCATTAGTCAAAAGCTCAGAATTCGATTGATGCGCTTTAAGATACTATAAAGTACATCATTCGTTCATCAATAATTTTCATAAAGATTGGACCAAAACAAACAGATCTATCTGTTCGATCAGAAAATCATTCAAAATTGTATACTAAATAACATAAGGAAAATGAAGAATGAATTGAGGAAATTGTTCCTATTTCTTGTAGAGTTGAATGAATAGAGAATATAATAAACAGAACTTGGAACACTCTGTACAGGGTGTGCCAAATACATAGATTCAACTACAACTTTTCAACCATATGGAGATGAATAGCATAAAACGGTATTATTCAAGAAACTCAAAATGCAGTCGACAGCATTTCTCTCCTTTCTTTTGTTTTCTCGTCATAAGCCAAATTGGATATATGGTCAATTTTGATTTTGACCATCATATTTCCTAGGAACATTATACATACACTTTCTGATCGATATTAGAGTTCCAGCTGAATGTATTAACATTCACCAAATTTGTGATCCACGAACTTACCACTTTTCAACCCTAAGGTATTATTGTGGTGCAAACTAAAACTGCCATCAACTGTGATCCTCTATATATTTTTGTTTTCCATTTATAAGCCGAAAGTGGGAAATCATTGAGGATTGAGATATAGTATTAACTATATCTCAATCCTCAATCCCACTGAGATATAGTATTAACTATATCTCAATCCTCAATGATTTCCCACTTTCGGCTTATAAATGGAAAACAAAATATATAGAGGATCACAGTTGATGGCAGTTTTAGTTTGCACCACAATAATACCTTAGGGTTGAAAAGTGGTAAGTTCGTGGATCACAAATTTGGTAAATTTTAAGTTGTGGCTAGAAAAAAGAAAAACGTTTTTTCAACAGGAAGGAGAAATAAATAGATTAACATAAACATTTTCAACTTCTATTTATACTCCAACTGATGAAAAAAGGGTAATAATATATCCAAAAACATAAATACATTCTAAATTGTGTAGGCAAACTGTAACTAATCGTGTTTGACACCAAAATTTCCTTATTAACATTACATCATTTTATACATTGATCGAAGCTTTAAGGATAATAAAGCGGAAATTACATTTTGATACTCTACAATACTAGTATATAGATTATAAAAAAAATCTCAATAAAGACATTGATATCTTGAAATAATAACCCCTTATATCTGAATACAATAACTTCGGTTTGACACTTCTATATAGTAGTAATATTTAGAAGAGCCCCCATGTTCAGTCCGTGGTGACTGAGGAGTTTTCCAATTGGAAATTATTGTAAATATTTATTCCTTATCTCTTTAATCGTCATCTTGGTCATCACTACTATCAATAACGATGGGTCCTTCATGTGCATTGCGCCATGAAGGTTCTGTACACTTCGGCATCATATCTAAGGAACTACAACTAGCTCTAGCTGTTATATCATCCATGTGCTGTTCCTTCATGCTCGAAACCTGAAACAAAATGAAAAGAAGCCAGAATTTCTTTCAACGATTTGGTGTACTTAATTCGAAAAAGTGATTCTCAACAAATGACTGATTTTCAGGAATACAAATTATCACAAATGATATGAGGACTTCATACTGGTGATCATTTTGGAACAATGATAAAATAATTTAGGCAACTAAAAACAAGGTTATGCATGTTTGCACCTTGATTATTGTTCTAAATCGTTCAACAAATTGCAACACGATCGCTAGAAATTTCCTGAAAATTCAGATACAATCAAGTTGAATCATTTGTGAAGGATCTAACTAATAATTTACCCGAAGAAATACGACTTTTTCCAATCAAAATTCCAGTGTAAATCAGCTTGCGTCGAAGAAATTTATTATATAACCGTCAGTTGTATATTGTGTAACGGCCAATAAATAACTGTCCAAAGTATTTCTTTCTAAAATAATCCCGTAACAATTCCCATATCTTTTGGGCAATAACACTAGTGCGAAAATATTCATTTTCTCACATTGGCAGTGGTTCGTCAACCCGCCAGAATGATTGGTATTCATGAAAATCAGTCTTGTTGGACAACAATATCTGGCATCTTTTCACTTTGGCTCACCAATTTTATTCCATAAGAAATTATTATCCCATGAAAAAAGCAACTGAATACGAAACGGACGAGAAAATATATGAAATAACAGTCCTTTCGGTGAATTTATTCAAAAGGAAACATGGTTCTAGAACTCAAATTGAGAAAGAAAGTTCACAAATAAATATGTATATTTTTGTACAATAATTTATCGAAAATAGTAGTTTATGGACATCACAGATAGTCTCCCTATATGAAAATGATATAAATTCACAGTAGACGCGACTCTATTTTTCTATAAGCATACAGGATATCCCAAAACTCGACGTCAATCCGAAACCTGGTGAAAAGGCAAATAATGCTGGTTGTCAGAAAAAATCTAAGTTGCATGATTTTAAAATAATGGGCATTTAAAAAAACACGCAACATTCCACACCCTGTGACAGTCTTTTCGCTCCTGTTGCCACAAATATCACCTTTTTCCAACTTTTTTTTTGCTGTGTAACCTTGAATAATGCTTGTCTAAACTGTAATCAAAATTTGGATACCAGCTGCTCTAGGTTTCATAAAAATAGGGCTTGCTTCCCAGAAAAAAAATTCAAAATAAACAATTGCCTAGTTTCAACTGACTGTATTAAAGAAAAAATGTACTACGCAAGTTTGGTATGTTTTGTCAAAAGTTGGCGCATTTAGTAAGGATTCCAAAATGGTATAATACTTGTTAAATTGTAGCTGCCGTAGTTAAAATTTATTTTCGATTGCCTTTGAATACACTTTTTCTTGAACTGCTCCCCAGTAAAAAAGTCCAATGGATTTAAGTCCGGTGAACGAGCCGGCCACGAAATTGCACCAGAACGTCCGATCCATCTTCCGGGAAAAAATGTTACCAGAAAAAAAATTTCCAGAGAAAATAATTTTTCCAGAAAAAAATTTTCTGGAAAAATTTTTTTTTCTGGTAACATTTTGAATCCATTGGACTTATTCAAAGGCAATCGAAAATAAATTTGAACAACGGCAGCTACAGTTTAACAAGTATTTTACCATTTTGGAATCCTTACTAAATGCGCCTACTTTTGACAAAACATGCCAAACTTGCGTAGTACATTTTTCTTTCAATACAGTCAGTTGAACCTAGGCAATTGTTTATTTTGAAATTTTTTTCTGAGAAGCAAGCCCTATTTTTATGAAACCTGGAGCAGCTGGTATCCAAATTTTGATTACAGTGTAGACAAGCATTATTCAAGGTTACACAACAAAAAAAAGTTGGAAAAAGTTGATATTTGTGGCAACAGGAACGAAAAGACTGTCACAGGGTGTGGAATTTTGCGTGTTTTTTAAATGCCCATTATTTTAAAATCATGCAACTTAGATTTTTTTTCATATTTTCTGACAACCAGCATTACTTGCCTTTTCACCCGGTTCCGGGTTGACGTCGACTTTTG
Organism: Propylea japonica; assembly: GCA_013421045.1. Classification (NCBI taxonomy): domain Eukaryota; kingdom Metazoa; phylum Arthropoda; class Insecta; order Coleoptera; family Coccinellidae; genus Propylea; species Propylea japonica. Next base: position 24,465,826 of record CM024248.1, read on the forward strand.
GGACATCCTGTATATTGAATATATAAAACGAACTGATACACGTTTCTATATGTTTTTTCGATTTATGTAAATTTTCAACTTCCGACAAGAAAATTACGGAGGATTTGAATCTGATAAAACTTATATGATTATTTCTGTTTAGTCTTGAAATAAATCTCATCGTACAATTACTACACTTATACGGAAAAACCGAGTTTTTCACAGAGATTTTCATCTCTGTACTGATGTTTACCATTTTTTAGAAAAAAAAAATAAAAAAGAGATAACAGAAAAGGTTGATTGGTAGTAATACAGAAGTATTTTCATAATTATATACGAATAAAAAATAATCTATCCCACTGAAGAACTTAATGAATTAGCTAGAGTACCTGACATTCCACTATGCTATGGAATTAAACATGAAAATTGGGTGGAGTATTGGATTGCCACAAGAAAAGATTGAATGTATACGAAAGGAAAATAACCTACACCACTAAAGAACTTCATAAATAAGCTGGAATAAATGGCATTCGAATAATTTGAGCAATGGAAAATAATTGAGATCTATGAAAATAAAATTGTTATCAAAACACAAAAAGACCGAACAAGATCTGCCGAAAAAGATTTTGAACGTCTAAGAACCATGAATAGAATAGGACGAAGATGTACAGGGTGTTTCTGAATTGATGTGAATGTTTTAAGGGGGTTATTACTCAGATGATTTCATAAAAGAAGTTCCAATAAATGTTGGTCCGCAAATGCATTGTCAGAGATAAAGAGTGTTGAAGTTTCACTAAAAAACCGACTAAAAAAGTAGAAATCCACTGGGATATTCCAAACTCACAAGTATTTTTGAATTCTTCGATCAATTTGAGATGAAAAAAATTTCTTTCTTTTTTATCGCGTGCTGCGCCGTTTTCATGTAAAAACATACAACAACTTAACATAACGTCTACATATGCGTTCTATTTTCTTATATAAAAAGGCACCCCACACGAAAAAAAGGCAAGAAATTCTTCGTTACGAATTAAACGAAGAATTCAAAAATAATTGTCAGTTTGAAATATCCCAGTGGCGTATCACTTTTGTTAGTCAGATTTCAAGTGAAACTGCAACACCCTGTATCTTGTGAACAATGCATTTTCGGACCTACATTTATGGAAAGTTGACAGTAATAATATAATAACAATAAACTCTTGTTATACTAAATTAAGATATACAGTGTGTCTATAAACAAATGCGTGGGACTTTGGGAGATGATTCCTCGGTGAAAATATGCAGGGGTAATTCATGTAAATTATTTCGAAATCGACCCCCCTTCTAAGATACAGTCTTTGGAAGGCGATGACGAGTTGACAGTTTCTAAGTTTTTTAGGGCTTCTTAAAAACACTGAGTCATAAAACTATACATAATATGAAGTACAAAGTAGATGTTACTCACACATTTTTTTTTGATCTCATACCTTTATTATTAGGGGTTGAAAATAACAACCCCCTATGATTTTCGTTCAAAAATTGTTTTCGTGGGGTAGTTTTTCGAAAAATAAAATACTTTTATGGTTCCCCATTCAATTCTGGAGAAAAAATCATAACTGCTTGTTATGTTGAAACACTTATACGATGAAATGGAATGAACAGTGATCATAACTGTTTGAAGTTTTTATTTTTACGAGAAAAATATCGGTATTTTGTAAGAGACTTTTTTCTCCAGAATTGAATGGGAAATTTTATTTTTCGAAAATCTATCCCACGAGAACAATTTTCGAAGGAAAATCATAATGGGTTTTTATTTTCAACCCCTAATAATAAAGTTATGGGTTAAAAAAAATCGTGTGAGTAACATCTGCTTAATAAATCATATTATGTATAGTTTTGGGACTTTGAAAACTGTCAACTCGTCATCGCCTTCCAAAGTATGTATCTTGGAAGAGAGGTCGATTTGTTTACAGAAACTCTGTATGTAACGCAATTTTGGTATGATTTCACTTAATAATGAAGCTTTTTGTTTTATACAGGGTGTCCCATTACTCGACGTCAACCCGGAACAGGGTGAAAAGGCAAGTAATGCTGGTTGTCAGAAAAATATGAAAAAAAATCTAAGTCGCATGATTTTAAAATAATGCGCATTCAAAAAAACACGCAAAATTCCACACCCTGTGGCAGTCTTTTCGCTCCTGTTGAAACAAATATCAACTTTTTTCCAACTTTTTTTTTGCTGTGTAACCTTGAATAATGCTTGTTTAAACTGTAATCAAAATTTGGATACCAGCTGCTCTAGGTTTCATAAAATAGGGCTTGCTTCTCAGAAAAAAAAATCAAAATAAACAATTGCCTAGTTTCAACTCACTGTATTGAAAAAAAAATGAACTACGTAGGTTTGGCATGTTTTTTTAAAAGTTGGCGCATTTAGTGAGGATTCCAAAATGGTATAATACTTGTTTAATTATAGCTGCCGTAGTTCAAATTTATTTTCGATTGCCTTTGAATACACTTTTTCGTTAACTGCTTCCCAGTAATAGAGTCCAATGGGTTCAAGTCCGGTGAACGGGCCGGCCACGAGATTGGACCAGAACGTCCAATCCATCTGCCGGGAAAAAATGTTATCAGAAAAAAAAATTTGCAGAGAAAATAATTTTTCCAGAAAAAATTTTTCCTGAGAAATTTCTCTGAAAATTTTTTTTTTCTGGTAACATTTTTTCCCGGAAGATGGATCGGACGTTCTGGTCCAATCTCGTGGCCGGCCCGTTCACCGGACTTGAACCCATTGGACTCTATTACTGGGAAGCAGTTAACGAAAAAGTGTATTCAAAAGCAATCGAAAATAAATTTGAACTGCGGCAGCTGCAATTAAACAAGTATTATACCATTTTGGAATCCTCACTAAATGTGCCAACTTTTGAAAAAACATGCCAAACTACGTAGTACATTTTTTTTTCAATACAGTCAGTTGAAACTAGGCAATTGTTTATTTCGAATTTTTTTCTGAGAAGTAAGCCCTATTTTTATGAAACCTAGATCAGCTGGTACCAAAATTTTGATAACAGTTTAGACAAGCATTATTCAAGGTTACACAGCAAAGAAAAAAGTTGGAAAAAGTTGATATTTGTGGCAACAGGAGCGAAAAGACTGTCAGGGTGTGTGGAATTTTGCGTGTTTTTTTAAATGCGCATTATTTTAAAATCATGCAACTTAGATTTTTTTTATATTTTTCTGATAATCAGCATTACTTGCCTTTTCACCCGGTTCCGGGTTGACGTCGAGTAATGGGACACCCTGTATACTGTATAGAGTAAATATTCAGGTTATTCAAATCTACAGTACTTAAGCATCATTGTTTTATTTGTTTTATTGTATCTGAATAAACTTCATTATTATTATTGAATATTGATGGTTAGTCATGTGCCTTTCGAATTCTTATCGTAACACGGAAATATAAACTATAACCTATTCCGCCATTATTCAATGAACGATTCTGCCAACCAGGAACAAAAATTATTGAATCAGAAAAAAAGAATTATTCATTTTCTTCTCGTAATTGGAGTAATGAATCAATAATAGTACAATAATGAACTCGGAATGAATTTCCGGTTTCTGACAACTAGAAATTTCATCTATATTTTCAGGTGGAAATTGAGCAAACCCCTAACAAAGGATCAGAAAAATGAGTAGAATTTGTGAAGACAAATATTCTGAGTGATCAAACAAAGTTTTTCACCTTATACATGGGATAACATGAAAATTGAGGAGAATACCTAACACTGACATTTTTATACGCTATTTTTTTTTCATTTTGACCCGACTATGTAAAGAATAGCTTGTACAGGGTGGACCGAACACTTCTTTCTAACCATAAGGAATACAAAGGAAACTCAACTGCGTTGCTTCACTTTCTTTTGTTTTCGAATTTTAAGCCAAAGTTGACATTGGCTTGTTTGTGCTAGAAAACACATTATCGCTATCAGTAATCTACTCGGATTTTTCCAAGGGTTTTCTGATAATGAACTTAACCGAGATCTTCTGATCCCACACCTACGATGAATATTTCAAATCTCTAGCACATTCGTCTGAAAGTTACAGTGTTTACGAAAGGAAAATTCTCCTACTCGCCCATTTTTAAAACCTATGCTCCGTTGAATTTGATATTTCTCACCCCTCTAATCTACTTTTCAAGATGGAAATATATCGGTTTGATTAATGAAAAATGAAAGGTAATTTGATTACCTATTCAGCGATGTTTCTGGAAGTAAAATTGTTTCTACAGCTTTTTCATTAAAAATTTGGAAATAATTTACAATTTGTTATTGGAGGGTGGTACAATCAGACCATCATTCTTTCACTGAATGAAATTTCACGATTTCATGTATACAGGGTGTCCCATTACTCGACGTCAACCCGGAACCGGGTGAAAAGGCAAGTAATGCTGGTTGTCAGAAAAATATAAAAAAAAATCTAAGTTGCATGATTTTAAAATAATGAGCATTTAAAGAACACGCAAAATTCCACACCCTGTGGCAGTCTTTTCGCTCCTGTTGCCACAAATATCAACTTTTTCCAACTTTTTTCTTTGCTGTGTAACCTTGAATAATGCTTGTCTAAACTGTAATCAAAATTTTGATACCAGCTGCTCTAGGTTTCATAAAAATAGGGCTTACTTTTAGGAAAAAAATTCGTAATAAACAATTGCCTAGTTTCAACTGACTGTATTGAAAAAAAATGTACTACGTAAGTTTGGCATGTTTCGTCAAAAGTTGGCGCATTTAGTAAGGATTCCAAAATGGTATAATACTTGTTTAATTATAGCTGCCGTAGTTCAAATTTATTTTCGATTGCCTTTGAATACACTTTTTCGTTAACTGCTTCCCAGTAATAGAGTCCAATGGGTTCAAGTCCGGTGAACGGGCCGGCCACGAAATTGGACCAGAAAGTCCGATCCATCTTCCGGGAAAAAATGTTATCAGAAGAAAAAATTTGCAGAGAAAATAATTTTTCCAGAAAAAATTTTTCCTGAGAAATTTCTCTGAAATTTTTTTTTTCTGGTAACATTTTTTCCCGGAAGATGGATCGGACGTTCTGGTCCAATCTCGTGGCCGGCCCGTTCACCGGACTTGAACCCATTGGACTCTATTACTGGGAAGCAGTTAACGAAAAGTGTATTCAAAGGCAATCGAAAATAAATTTGAACTACGGCAGCTGCAATTAAACTAGTATTATACCATTTTGGAATCCTCACTAAATGCGCCAACTTTTGAAAAAACATGCCAAACCTACGTAGTACATTTTTTTTTCAATACAGTCAGTTGAAACTAGGCAATTGTTTATTTCGAATTTTTTTTCTGAGAAGTAAGCCCTATTTTTATGAAACCTAGATCAGCTGGTATCAAAATTTTGATTACGGTTTAGACAAGCATTATTCAAGGTTACACAGCAAAGAAAAAAGTTGGAAAAAGTTGATATTTTGGCAACAGGAGCGAAAAGACTGTCACAGGGTGTGGAATTTTGCGTGTTTTTTTAAATGCGCATTATTTTAGAATCATGCAACTTAGATTTTTTTTTATATTTTTCTGATAACCAGCATTACTTGCCTTTTCACCCGGTTCCGGGTTGACGTCGAGTAATGGCACACCCTGTATGTAATTTCAATCTCATAGGCCTCCATATGCTTTTTCGAATTATTTACCCCCTACGCCCACACTTTTTTTTCAAATAGAAATATGGATTGTGACATGCCATTTGAATTAGTAGTAATCAAATAACCTATCATTTGATGTAACACAATTCATACACAGTGGAACTTCCCTATAACGAATTTCTCTGTATAACGAATTTCGTACATAACATTGCACTTTGAATCCAAACTCCATGTTAAATATACCCTCTAAAACGAAGCAAATTCCCTCTATAACGAAATATTCAAAGAACATTACTCTTTGAATGGGTATTTGTAGGAAAGTATAGTGTAGGTTTTTTCCAAAATTTTACTGGACGTACGTAATCAATCCCGACCTTAAACTAAATCATTACGGCAGGCAGAGATATCCTTCTGAAACCCCCTGGCTGTTCAGTTTCAATCTAACCATTACGCTAGTGCGAAATTTGTGCGAAAATGTCGAAAATAAAGTGCTTAAGTTTGAATGATAAACTTAAATTTATCAGTGAAGTCGACCGCTACATTGCCGACTATAGAATTAAATTTTCTGTATAACGAAATTTCTTTAAAACGATTTTTTTTCGCATTCAGCGCTTTCGTTATAGGGAAATTCCACTGTATTCTTATTTGAAAAAAAGTTGATAGGTGTGGAGCGTAGGGGGTGAGAGACTTCAAATTCAAAAAATCACAGAAGACCTGCTTTCTTAAATTACAAATCTATGGATTCGGGGATTCCCCTTAATAAAAATTAGTGGAATGGTCTGATTGCAGTACTCTCCAATACAAATTGTAAATTACAGTGGAACTCCCCTATAACGAACGTCTGTATAATGAATTCGACCTCGAGATTGCCGACTATAGAAACAAATTTTCTGTATAACGAGTATTTAGCGCTATCGTTGAAGGGAAGTTCCACTGTATTTCCTTAATTTTCAATGAAAAAACGGCACAACCTATTCTTCTTTTGGCCACATTTGATGTATCACAATCCATATACATATTTCTATTTGAAAAATAGGGCGTAGGGGGTGACAAATTACCAAATTCAAAAAAGCATAAGATAAATTGCTTTTGAAATTAAAAATCGAAAAATGCGAGGATTTCATGTACTAATTCTTCGTACAAGAATTATTGAAAATAATTATTTATACACACTATTGGTTCAAACGCATGTAAAACTGTAAGGATTTTCACGGAGAAAATTTTGAGAAACAAGAGCACTCAATTCAATTTTGTCTCTCAAGATTTTATATTTGGCGCCCGAAAACAGTTCTCAATGGGAAAAAAATTGATGAGCCACATGAAAGATCTCTCATTCGGTTCATTGACGTTGACGAACTTTTCAAATTTCATCAACTAACAATCTTGTTTTCCGCCGATTTTCGTAAGGACAACTTTTCTCATTACCATTGAATCCCCTGCTTCGGCTGTTCCTTCAGTTTTTACAGGCTCCTCGTCGCTCCTTTTGTACTCGTCAGTTATCATAGGTTCATCTTCATCGTCACTAGAAAGTACAATCGCTTCTTCCACAGTTGAAACACGCCGTTTTACACTTCTCGTTTCTGTCGACTCATTTTTTCTTTTTCCGAACAATTGTATACCTCTTTCTCTCTCTGTTTCAGTTATAGTTTTGCCCGTTTTCTCAGTTCCTCTCGCATTAATCTCTTCAGTTTGTATTTGTTCGGTTTGGCGTGATGTGCTTGCTGTATTTTGTGTTATTGTTTCATTTCTTATTTCACCCTTATCTGTTTCTTTGGTTGTCTTTGCAATATACTTATTTTCTTTCTTTATGTATGCTTCTTCATCAATTTGGCTTCTTCGTGATTTTTCATAGTTTATTGAATAATTTTCTCCATACAATATGCTTAAAAGCTTATTTCTATGAATTATCATTTTTAATACAGAGCTGAAGTTTTCGATATCGAGAGAACTTTTGATGTTAGCAAATCTTTCTTCATTCTGTTCCGCCAATTCTTCTTGATGGACATGTAAGGGTATTTCCCTTACAAATTCAACTTCCTGACTGTCTTCGTTCCCTTCAGGATTGGTGACTGGTTGATTCATCAACTGAGAAGATTCATCAACTTCTTTCGTTTTGTCGGTTTCCGTTTTGATTTGTATTTTAACAGTTTTCTGATTGTCTTCAATTTTCTCCTCCACTTTTCCCTTCATTTCGGTTTCAGTTTCTTTTGTCGAATCATATTTGTTCAAATTCTTCCCCATCTCAGTGTCTTCTTTCGATTCATTCTCTTTATCCGTTTCCTCTCTAGAACATATTTTTCTTCCAGCTTCTATACAGGGTTCTGCTGCGACAGCTGTATTTTCTTCTGGTTCATTTTCTTCCACTTCTTGTGCTCCAACAGTCTTTTCGTGTTCTTCCAATTCAATTTTTTCGTCTGGTTTCTTTTCAAGTTTTTCCGATTCAATTTCTTTTTCTGGTTGTGTTTCCACAGTTTTGTCAAGTTTTTCCGATTGAATTTCTTTTTCTGTTTCTGTTTCTACAGTTTTTTCATATTTTTCCGATTCAATTTCTCTTTCTGATAGTGTTCCAACAGTTTTTTCATGTTTTTCTGATTCAATTTCTTTTTCTGTTTGCGTTTCGAAAGCCTTCTCGTGTTTTTCCGATTCAATTTCTTTTTCTGTTTGCGTTTCGAAAGTGTTTTCGTGTTTTTCCGATTCAATTTCTTTTTCTGTTTGCGTTTCGAAAGTGTTTTCATGTTTTTCCGATTCAATTTCTTTTTCTTGCTGTGTTTCAACAGTCTTTTCGTGTTTTTCCGATTCAATTTCTTTTTCTGTTTGCGTTTCGAAAGTTTTTTCATGTTTTTCTGATTCAATTTCTTTTTCTGTTTGCGTTTCGAAAGCCTTTTCGTGTTTTTCCGATTCAATTTCTTTTTCTGTTTGCGTTTCGAAAGTCTTTTCGTGTTTTTCCGATTCAATTTCTTTTTCTGTTAGTGTTTCAACAGCCTTTTCATGTTTTTCCGATTCAATTTCTTTTTCTTGCTGTGTTTCAACAGTCTTTTCATTTTTTTCCGATTCAATTTCCTCTTCTGATTGTGTTTCTAAAGTCTTTTCGTGTTTGTCCGATTCGATTTCTTTGCCTGATCGTGTTTTAACAGTCTTTTCATGTTTTTCTGATTCAATTTCCTTTTCTGGTTGTGTTTCATGTTTTTCCGATTCAATTTCCTCTTTTGGTTGCGTTTCGAGAGTCTTTTCGTGTTTTTCAGATTCAATTTCTTTTTCTGTTTTTGTTCCAACAGTCTTTTCAAGTTTTTTCGATTCAATTTCTTTTTCTGATTGTATTTCAATGATATTTTCATGTTTTTCCGATTCAATACTTCTGTTAAGCTCTGCTTCGCTTGCAACACTGTTCGAATCGTTTTCCATGTCAACATCAACTTTCGATATACTTTCAGTAATAGATTTTTCAGAATGAATGTTTTCTTTGGTTTCTTTTGTTCCAGTATTTGTGTCCATATCCGTTTCAGTTACATTTTTGGATTGTCCTTCGAAACTACTTACATTTCCTCCAGTTTCTGTATCCCTGTTTACTTCTTTTCCAATTCCGGTGTATAGTACAAGTTTAATTTTTGTGATTTTATTTTCAGTCGTAGTTTCAGGACTGCTAATAATACTTGAATTTTCATTCGTTTCGTTACTTTCATTGTTTTCAGTTTGTTTTTCAACAATTTTTTCTCCGTCATCGTCCACTACAATGATCTCAATAGGATTATTTATTTTCGCATTGGGGTTTGCCTCATCATCCATTTGAGGATCCCTAAATCACATAAAATATTCAGAATGCATTGATATTCATAGATGATGATTTCCAGAAAGAAGCGAAAATAAAACTAGAATGATTGACCTAACATCTAAATTTTTATTTTTTTGGATTCGCGAAGACCATGTCTACTCGAAATATGCAATATAGAGTTTCAGGATTCTGTAAGGGTAGTGTATACGGGTTGGACAACGTTATATCTTGCTTTAGGTAGATTCTATGAATTATTGTTTCCATGAGAACAAGACTATGAATTATAGCTTAGCACACGTATGTATTTGCACACTTCTATAAAACAGTACAAGTATACAAAGCTGAATCCTGCAATGTTCTAATAATTCAGATTTTCAGTACTTTCATCCACGAGTATCAGAATACGCACTCAATTTTTTAACCGGTAGAACAATTGTTCTCTTCACATTGAATCCTATACTCAAACTAGAATTTGACGAATAGTTTCAGAGAAAATCGAGAAAATAATGATTGAAAACGGAGCGATAGGGCTCAAGATTTCAAAGAGATTTTTATTAACGAAACAATGTTTCTCTGTTTTGGAAAACCTTTAGCAGTTTATGAGATTGAATTCATTACTAATGGGTAAACTATTCACCAATATATTCCGGAAAATCGCGAACATGCATAATGACATATGGGAAAACTCATCAAATACAATTGAATCGTGAAATGCGTAACAATTTACCGACGGAACATTGTTTCTCGATTGCGGAACATTAAGCGCGCGTTAATTAAATTTAATTAATTTAATTCTAAAATTGATGAAATCTTCTCTATAGGGGAAATTCGCAATCATGCATATACAGTGTAATTGGTCATGACATAGCGATAATTTAAGGGAATCGCATATACCTAATTTTTTCGACAAAAACACCCACATTGGGGAGTTTACCCCCTCAGTTTTGGGCCCGCATTTTGAAATCACTTTTTTATAAAAATATATATAATAAAAAAGTAAATTTAAAATGGGGGCTACTCCAAAACTAAGGGGGTTACCTTCCCAATGTGGGTGTTTTTGTCGATAATATTGGGTATATTTGATGCCCTCAAATTATCGCTAAGTCATGACCAAACACACTGGATATACATACGTGGAAATTTACAAATTAAATTGGCCCACGGAACAATGTTTCACTATTGGATTCGCGATTCTCCCTACTGTTCAATAACTACGTGGAATGCGCAACAATATGCCGAACGGCTAACATCCCCATCAATAGATTTCGGGGAATTCGCGAGAATTCATGGGAGTAAATTCGAAAACATTTATTTTGACGACACGTTTTAACTCTATTTCGGAATCTCAAGCGTACCTAACTTATAAAGTGTGTTTGGTCATGACTTATCAATAATTTAAGGTCATCAAGTATACCTAATATGTATTATCGACAAAACCATCCAAACTTGGAAGTTTCCCCCCTTAGTTTTGGAGTAGCCCTCATTTGAAATTTACTTTTTTATTTTCGTTGACCCTTTCAAATAATATCGATTTCTTTGGACGTAAAGGTCCTACAGATGTGAAAAAATGTTTTTTGAAAGATGATACTACCACCTTTCATTGAAGTATAACAATATAAGAACATTCAACTTGAAAACGCCATAAAAAAATCTTCAAAAAAGTTCATAGTAGAAATATGTACTGATTTTCTTAGTTAATCCGCAATAGTACAAGAACTAGCACATTGAAGTATAATTTTTTTTCAATGATTAAACACGCAAGGATATTAGCTACAAAACAACACTCACATCATTTCTGTAAGTTACATAATTTGAGAGGTATTGCTGTTCGAGCATGACCCTTATGAAAATTGATAAAATAAAAAAATCTCAGTACTGTACTTTCGATAATTTTCAATGATCAAACAAACAAATTAATCATAAAAATTGCTCAAAATGGCCGCCTCTGCTCTGTAGACAGGCAGTGGCCTTCATGACGTCCCGTCTTGTGTCTTTTGCTCGCGTAGTGATCATGTTCGAACAGCAATAACTATCAAATTATGTAACTTACAGAAATGATGCGAGTTTTGTTTTGTAGCTAATATCCTTGCGTGTTTAATCATTGAAAAAAAATTATACTTGAATGTGCTAGTTCTTGTAATATTGCGGATTTACTAAGAAAATCAGTACATATTTTTACTATGAACTTTTTTAAAGAATTTTTTCATGGCGTTTTCAAGTTGAATGTTTTTATATTGTTATACTTCAATGAAAGATGGTAGTGTCATCTTTCAGAAAACATTTTTTCAAATCTGCAGGACCTTTATGTCCAAAGAAATCGATATTATTTGGAAGGATCAACGAAAATAAAAAAGTAAATTTAAAATGGGGACCACTCCAAAACTAAGGGGGTAAACTTCCAAGTTTGGGTGTTTTTGTCGATAATATTAGGTATATTTGATGACCTTAAATTATCGCTAAGTCATGACCAAATACAATGTATAGGGTACAATTTAAGAATATATGAAGTAAGATTTTGTAAGAACATTGCTTATGATCCTAAGTTTGTAGAACTGATCAGGATAACGAAAAGAAATTTTTTTTTCTTCTTTGCACCGATTCAACAAATAATGAGTTTTTCAACTGATCCTGAGAAACTCTATTTCGACTTAAAGAACTTATTTGCTGTTTTGATCATATTTCGAGTAGACAAATCTATTTTGAGCAATGATTTACAAGAACACTTATGAAAATAAGCAGAAAAAAGATTCCAGAAGCATTAGTACCTCAAAAAAAATTCAGTTACAAGATTGCACCCCTCTGAATACTGTGTTGTGCTATTTTACATAGAAATCGAGTCAATTTATCTGCTCTAGTGAATTAGCTCATTGCGAATCATTCAAAAGCGACGTAACCTCGAATATATCTGAAAAAACTACGGCTACCCAACAACTTGAAGTCAAGGTTTTTAAGGGTGGTTACATTCCACTGCGATCTTTAGGTCTATTGTGCTCCCCATCAGAGCTATTTTCACAACTGCCCTACAGTTCGCCCTCTAGCTCCTGTTTGGATCTTGCAGTTTTGAAGTTCCGAAATAACAAGAAACTTTTTCGAATGATCCATTCCTGGAAGATTCCTCCAGAGGTTCAGTTTTTTTCTTTTCCAAAAACTCTTTTTTGCAGGTGCAATTGCCTATAATACACAGGGTGTCTGTAAACAAATGCGAGGGACTTTGTGAGATGATTCCTCGATGAAAATAAGCAGGGGTAGTTCATATAAATTTTGTTCGAAATCGACCCCCCTTCCAAGATACAGCCTTTGGAAGGCGATTACGAGTTGACAGTTTTTAATTTTTTTAACGGCTTCTTAAAAACACTGAGTCATAAAACTATACATAATATGAAGCACTAAGTAGATGTTACTCGCACAAATTTTCTAGATCTCATAACTTTATTATAAGGGGTTGAAAATAACAACCCCCTATGATTTTCGTTCAAAATTTGTTTTCGTGGGATAGATTTTCGAAAATTAAAATTCTCTTACGGTTTCCCATTCAATTCTGGAAAAGAAGTATTTTGCAAAATTTCGATACAGTCGTTACTTTTCTCGGAAAAAATAAAAACTTACAAGCAGTTATGATTACTGATCATTCCATTTCATCGTATAATTGTTCCATAGAATGAATATTCTAAGATATTGTATGTCTATGACAGGAGAAATGTTCTATAAAATCTTTCTGAAAGTTTAATCACTAATTTCCGGAAGAAAATTATATCCGTAATATTTTAATTTCACAAATAGAACTTTCTTTCGATTAATAAGCATGATTGACAAAACCAATTTTGAGCATACCAAATATCTAAAGTCCCTCGCATTTGTTTACAGACACCCTGTATACAGAAGGGTTCTGGGCCAGTTGAGTTTGTGCTCCCTTTCTGGCTAGCGTGATAGCCTCTTCGTTTCCTTTAATTCCTGAGTGACCAGGAACCCAGACTAAAGAGACCTTGTTGTTGTTTCTTTCCGGGTTTTTATCTATGCGTCTTTCGATTTCAAGTACTCGAAAAGTGACTCTTTCACTCCAGAGTGAAGTGTTTTCGAAGACGCGACCATCACTATTATATCTGGTACAACCGATATGTAATAGTTGTTCTATGTCAATCATTGAGATTTGAAACAGACCTTTTCCGCCGACCTCTAAATAAAAGGTGATTTTAATGTGTACGAAATTGAGCATTAATGACCCATTTTAATGCTCAATTTTTTCAGCCATTTTAATGTGCAATCCTCATGGCAACCGTTCACAAAGTATTCAGAAGCACTACGAGAAATGTCAAAACTCTACTGGAACATAGAAACATAAAAATTTATATTTGTCAAATATACGTCTTGTGCAAAATATGGATGTATTTCAATCCAGTATTCATACACAATTCATTTCGAGATCAGCGGAAAAATCTTGTAATCAACTCGGTTATTAATCTAGCGACTAATGGTCTCGAAATATTAAAATATTTGACCATTAGTCGCTATCTTTAATAACCTAGTTGATTAAATAACTACTTTTGCTTCGTTTGGAATCTTTTTTACCGCTTATTAATCTTAGTGAAATATTCGAAAGTATTATTTCAACGTTAGATAGAACTGACAAAACACCATGTCACAAAATATCGCTTGTAATACAGTTCAACTGGAAGAATGTAAAGATACCGAACAGTGAGGACACAAGTTTGAAATACAGGGTGTCTCATTAAAAATTGTACACTCAATAACTCAACAACGAATCAGAATTTTTGATAAGACTCAGACGGGCTGATTTTTTATGTTAGGCGGAAATGATCTGGAACATGATTAGGGTTGCAACCACATCAGTAATTTGAATAGGGAAAGTAGCACGAATGTAAGCATGAATTCAAATTTGTGTGAACCTGCAGTTTATGGTTTAAAAAAGTGAATGTACCATTTAGTTTTATCGGTACCATATTCCCATAAAAACACCCTGTAACATTGTGAATATTCACTTCATATTGAATACAAACTGAAGGTTCATACAAGTTTGAATTCATGCATATACAGTGTGTTTGGTCATGACTTAGCGATAATTGAAGGGCATCAAATATACCTAATATTATCGACAAAAACACCCAAACTTTGAAGTTTACCCCCTTAGTTTTGGAGTAGCCCCCATTTTGAATTTACTTTTTTATTTTCGTTGACCCTTCCAAATAAAATTATTCAACTTGAAAACGCCATAAAAAATTCTTTAAAAAAGTTCATAGTAAAAATATGTACTACTTTTCTTAGTAAATCCGCAATAGTACAAGAACTAGCACATTGAAGTATAATTTTTTTTATGATTTAACAAGCAAGGATTTTAGCTACAAAACAATACTCACATCATACCTATAAGTTACATAATTTGAGAGTTATTGCTGTTCGAACATGATCACTACGCGAGCAAAAGACACAAGACAGGTCGTCATGAAGGCCACTGCCTGTCTACAGAGCAGAGGCGGCCTTTTTGAGCAAAATTTTTGATTAATTTGTTTGTTTGATCATTGAAAATTATCGGAAGTACAGTACTGAGGTTTTTTTTATTTTATCAATTTTCATAAGGGTCATGTTCGAACAGCAATAACTTACAGAAATGATGTGACTGTTCTTTTGTAGCTTGTGTCCTTGCGTGTTAAATAATTGAAAAAAATTATACTTCAATGTGCTAGTTCTTGTACTATTGCGGATTAACTGAGAAAATCAGTACATCTTTTCACCAAGTACTTTTTCAAAGAATTTTTTTATGCCGTTTTCAAGTTGAATGTTTTTATATTGTTAAACTTCAATGAAAGGTGGTAGTATCATCTTTCAAAAAACATTTTTTTAACATCTGTAGGGCCTTTATGTCCAAAAAAAGCGATATTATTTGGAAGGGTCAACGATAATAAAAAAGTAAATTTAAAATGGGGGCTACTCCAAAACTAAGGGGGTAAACGTCCAAGTTTGGGTGTTTTTGTCGATAATATTAGGTATATTTTATTACCTTAAATTATCGCTAAGTCATGACCAAACACACTGTATATGTGCTACAAAACTTCCCACTTTCCCTCTTCAAATGGGTTTGCTAGTAGAAACAAGCTTTGTATCTCAGATCATGCCGCCCTGTGATCAAAAATCGACCTATCTAAACGTTTTTACAAACTCTGATTGGTTGTTGAGCTAATGATGGTGGACACTTTTGAAAGAGACACCCTGTATATCGAATAACCTAGATTGACATAAACTTCATTCATAAAATTCAGATCGACTCAATTCTTTGAATGCCTATAATGTAGTAAATGTGATGAGCCACTTTCATGAAGAAAACAGTTTACTAAAAACTCAAGTAAAATACTCAATTCTTTGTGTTGAATAAAGGGTAAAAGATACTTTGAAAAATGTGAAATTAAAAAAAAGTATTTATCTCCATTACCAACTCTCAGGTTATGGCGGAAAACAATTTTCGACATAAACAAATCGCAGCGAAAACCTAAATATACAGTGTAAAATCAAATCTAGATATTTAAAATGTTCAAGGTTAACTTTTGACTTATTATTTCAAAGATATCCTAGGTACATCATGAACAAATTAAAGCGAAACACCCTGTATGAATTAGCCCGAACTAAATTTATCTAGAAGAGAAATTTTCAAAATTATTCTCGCTTACATGAACGTCTTTCTGTGAAATGGTGTTTTGAAAAATCCCAAATTCTGTTAGAATTTTAAAATTATAAGCGATGGGCATTTAGCGGAAATGCAGAAATGCTCAAATGGTTCAAACGGCAAGAAGAAGGTTGAGTTAGTTAGTAACAATAAAATGGGGATACATTTATATAAAGCTCACTCACATGTTTCCTCTGGTAGTAAATAAACCGTCACTAAGTTCGCTGTGTTATTTCTGGCACTGTTCCACACGAGTCTCTTGGTAACTTGAAGCGAAGTGACTAACAACCAGTGACTGATCCAGAATTCAGCACGCACGATAAAATCCACCAGTTACTAATCAATTGTGAAACAATGATATTTCTTCAACGACTTAGATTTTCCTGCGACTCGGGTGATAATTTAGTCATTAAATCGTGCGATAATAAGTCCATAAATGTGTTTTCATATACAAGGACGACCAAAATGCACTAACACTTTTCCATTTACCATTTATATGGGGTTTGATTTCTTCTTTCTTCATTCCATGATTTGGGAAACATATTGTTGTAATTTGACAACTGACAGCTGTTGAGTAAAGTTTGACATTTGTGAGGTTATGACTCATCCACTCACTTACTCCTTTCATCAATGGGCTCAGCTCATAAAGGCTATTTACCCAATCCAAGTTTTTAATATTCGTCGTTAACATATAATTCATTCATTTATACTAACAGGACAATTTTTATTTCAATGAAGTATAATTGCGACACTGACAAATATCCATGCCTTCATCGGGATTCGAACCCAGGACCACCAACATTTTTTTTTGTATGCCGTACTCTAAATTTTTGACATACGAGCGCCTATTGTGTAGTTCAATTTCAGGCGATGGAGCTCCATCAAGGACCAGTATTTATGGATGATATGGTTAATTTTCTGATTGGTTTGCTGGCCAGTTGATTCCTTGGATATAGTTCTCTTGAAAAACCCTTGGGGTGCGCGATATCATCCTGACGAATGAAGTTATCCTCAAATACGTTGCGCAAAGAAACAATGATTGCTGCAATGATGTTTTCCACGAAAATTGTACCAGTTATTGTTCGTTCAACGATAATATGAGGGGTACTCATTCATTTGAAAAAACTTCGATAAATATTCTAGAAATCTGAACCTATTTTCATCAGCATTTTTGAGACTAAATTATCGAAATTTTCACCTTCAACAGTATCAGTTCTGAAAAATATGAGACCTATATGTGAGCTAGTTACTTGGAACTTTCTTTTTTCCAAAGAAGAATCAAATGTCAAATGTCTTTCCATCCGTAAACACTATAATTTTCGAACGATAGGAACTGGAGATTAAATATTTTTAGGGTGTTTCTGAGAAACTGTAAGGGTGTGAATGGGTGGAATCGATCCAGTAGTTATCGAGTTAAAGCTGTTAGAATTAACAAATCAATTTCCTCGAAATATTCATGTCTAATCGAGTTGATTTTTTATATTTTTGAGATCTTCCAATTTTGTGTGGATGTGTAGAAAATAAAAAAAAAGTTTTTAATTTTTTACACGCGAATCTCAACATCATAACATGAAACATTATATTTTAGTTAATCGTAGTTTTCCATGCCTCTTTTGAATTTTTCATTCGAAAAATCTCGCTATGGCGACCGGTTCCTCCGCCATTCTGCATCAATATACGATGATAATAATAATTAATAATTATATTGGCCAATATCGCAATTCGCCCTAAAAAAATTCAATTGCCCACCATTTTACATCGCAGATAATATTTTGAAATGTCCAATGCCGAATTTCGACTTTTGCCTTCTATATTCGACAAAGAATTCGAAGAATTGCACCTGTGTCCATATCAAAAACGACATGCCTTCTTGCAAATTAAACGTCAATTTCAATTTGTCAAATAACAGCACATTACTCAGATGAATAGACACTAAGATCATAATTTTCTGATTTCAACAGAATGAATGCACTACATGCAACGGAAACCAAGATATCGATTGAAATATAATCTGGGAGGATTCTGCATTTCTAGAAAACTTTATAGGTTTTCACTCCCAGTCTCTGAAACAGAAAAAATTTAATCAAGATGAAATGCTCCTGCGTAAATCCTTGTACTAATTTGTCAGGAGCAAATTGGTTTTGAAAAAATTGTTGCCTAACAGTAAAACTAAAAAAGCAAATAAATGAGAAGGATAATGTAACGTTTCGGCGTCTATATCAGACTCCTTCTTTGACAAACTTGCATAATCTTTGAAATTGTGTATCTCGTTTACAATGCCAATTAGATTGCAAACGAAAAAATACACAATTCCAAAGATTTCACAAGTTTGTCTGAAGAGTCTGATATAGACACCGAAACGTTACATTATCCTTTTCATTTATTTCCTTTTTTAGTTTTACTGTTAGGCAACAATTTTTTCAAAACCAATTTGCTCCTGACAAATTAGTGCAAGGATTTACGCAGGAGCATTTCATCTTAATCAATTTTTTTAAATTATTTCTGTTTCAGAGACTGGGAGTGAAAACCTTAAGTTTTCTAGAAACGAAAACCAAACCGATAAACAAAACTGATATCATTTTCAGGAAACAGCTGAAATTCAAGCTTCATTCAACATACAAAGTATACAGAAATGTCAAATGCAAAAATAATGCACCTCATGACAAAATAAAACTCACAACTGAACGAAATAAGTGGGGGGGTTATTGGTACAGTTCTTAAATCTAAGAAAAAAATATTTTCAATATCGTAATGTTTTAAACCACCACCAACTCACCCAGTCGAGTGCCATCCATTTCAGCTGCGAAGAAACTCTGCCTACGCCACTGGCATTTGTTAACTAAACCTGTCAACCACAACTGAAAATCCTTTTTTTATATTATTTTGAAACTCGCACAGATTAGACCATTCACGCACTACAGTAACATTTAGTGAACATCGAAAAGAACTCGATGCAATGGAATAGGAAAAGAAATACACAGCCCAAAATAAACTCCGTCAAATGGTATACAGGGTGTTACATAAGAGTATGTCACAACTTGACGGGTGAATCTACATGTAATTTTAAGAAAAAAAAGTTTATATAACCATGGGTCCGTAAAAGCTTCCTAACGGAGCTACATCGTGTTGAAATTTCCAGAAAAAAAATATTTTTTTCTTCATAACTAGACTCTGTTAAGTTTCAGGACGTGCAATGGTGGAGACTGTTTAAAATAGCTCGTATTCCAAATTTGGACTGAATATTTCGAAATCTACAGGAGTTATGAAGAAAAAACCAATTTTTTTCGGAATTTCAACACCCTGTAGCTCCTTAACGAAGCTTTTGCTTACCCCTGTTTATACGGACTTTTTTCTTGAAATTATACGTAGATTCAACCCCTTAAGTTGTGACATACTATTATGAAACACCCTGTACAGATGGTCATAAAACCACGATAGGGGCCAGCATAGGGTAATTATGCTCATATTCGAGTTTTTCAGAAATACTTGCAATCTGGACAGAAACTATCGAAGGTGTCAAATGCTATTAAAAAGCACTGAAATACTATGTCATCGACTCAAAGCTGATATGGGAGAGCTGAAAAAACTCAATTGAGTAGTCCAGAACAACAAGGTCTCTTCAGTCTGGTTTCCTGGGCACTCAGGAATCAAAGGAAACAAAAAGAAGAAAGGCAGCATAAACGCCACTTACTGGCCCACAACACTTCTTGGTATAGGCAAATGCACCTATAAGAAAGTTTTGCATAAAGAAGAAACAGAAAAGATCATTCGTTAGGAATCATCAGAGGATGATCATTCAAAACTGCGAGGTCTAAAAAGTATTTGGATCTCGTAAGAATTAGTTTAAATTTTTTCAGTTGAAGAAACCTAATATCTTCTATAGAGCCAAAGGAAAAATATTTCAAGTAATTCATGTCTTTTACCTTTCATTATCTAACTGCATTAATCATGTTGAATCCAAAACGACCCATCAGGTATGCTTACGTCTATATTCTAAAAAAATATTTGTTCAAATGATTGTAGCAATTAAAAAAAATGTATATTACCACTTGAGGTTCTAACTCAGAAGCAAACCATAGAACGTTTTCTTGTGTGAAAAACGAAACACTATCCAACGTGGATTTTGAAGCACTATACAGGATGTTTTTAAGATTTTTCTACAGGCGGTGCAACTAGTCAATGTTCAATATTCGAACGAGAAAGAAATTGTAGCAAATTTGGATATTCCCTTAAAATTCATAAAAGAACAAAAAAGACCTGAATTAAAACATCCGGTATTTTGTGTATTCACCGATAAGATGTCCAATTCAACTCGATTGCCTCAAATTCATGAGATATTGTGTATAATTTAGAACTCTAAAGGAGACCAAGCACCTCAGAGTTTTCCCAAACTTATTTCAATCATTCTTCTCAAGTGTATGAAAACTAAACCGAACCTCGAATAGGTTACATGAAAATGAGTAAGGAAGTAACAAAAATACATTTATTTCAGTTGTTTACATTTGTTACAAACGATAAAAAATGAACATTAAAACATTGAATAAGAACAATAAACTTTGAAAGAACAAGAACTTAGGCATATTGAAAAAGAAACAAACATTGACAACAAAACATAATACATATGTAGTACTTAATACTGGTTCTCAAGATACTGTGTAGTAAGTGGGTATCTGACAATAAAACACAATATCTAGTAATTAATACTGAATTTGGAACAAATGGATATATACCGTATAAATAATATAAATAAAATTATAATAGATACCATGTGAAGTTCAGAAAGCAACCATTAAGTCGAACTATCAAACATCGTAAGTCTTCATTTTATATCGCAAACTAACTTCAAATTTGCAATGGGTTCATTCGAAGTAAACTAACATTACTCTGAACTGAAACATGCCTGAAAAATAAACTAATTTCATTTTCGCATAAATGTTTCAGCGACCTTTACGAATTCGATCTGAAATAACAATTCTAAAACAATCCAATTGTAAATTTGTAAAACATTTATGAACCTCTAGGCGAGTTCAATCAGTCTTACGTTCACGTTCTAAAATTTAGTTGGGTCTGCGAATGTCTTTGTAAGATCTACATTGCCTATAGGTGGCGCAGGCAATCTAAGTAAGTCTTCACGTATAAAAAGGATAAATAAAATTATGATAGATACCATGTAAAGTTCAGAAAACTAAAACTAACGTTACTTTGAACTGTAACATGCCTGATAAATAAACTACTTTCATTTTTGCATAAATTTTTCGAAAGCATTCAGGAATAACCCGATTCTAAAACAATTCAATTATTTGCAAAAAAAGTTATGAAACAATTAAGGCCTGTTTAATCAGTTCTTAGGCTTATATCCTAAAATTTAGTTGGGCCTGCCAATTTCTTTGGAAAAATCTATAGATCTGTATTGCCTAGGTGGCGGAGGCCTAGGCCGTGGAGGAGGCCTATAGTTACGTTGTTCGCATAATATAATACCATTATTAATGTTAGGAAGACCATAATCATCAGAATGGTCGGAGTCTCCAACGGTTATATTGTCAAGAGAACTTGAATGCCGAACAACTCTTGAACAATAAACGTATTGGTATAAATCTCTATCTTCATCGAAAGATTCCTCAAGTTCAACTGGAGGCTCATTAATTTGATTAACCGCAATAGCTACTTCGGGAGGTTGTTGAGAAACTTCAGGTTTGGAATGATTACTTCCACCCGATGTGGAACATTCGCCCCTATCACAAACATTTAAATTTTGAGACACAGTTTTACTGGTACTGGCAGTGGAACATTCACCGGCAGTATTGACACTCAAATTTGGATTTTCAGAATTTTGAAAGGTCGTATTACTGGTTCCCGCAGACATATCAATACCGAAATTGTCACTGTTTGACGAATTACTAGGTTCAATAACAATTTCATCAACATGATTTGTTTCAATTTTCACTGTTACATCATTCTCATCAAAATCTTTCACGTCAAGGTCTTCTATATCTATAAGACACTCGTCATCATTATCTTGACCGAAACAATTGATTACAAAAGATTCAACAGAACCCGTTTCCGGATCTGTATAATGACCGGCTCTAACAGGAATATCAGAAGTATCCAAAGACAAGTTTGAAGATACATCGAAATAACGCAGACTGACATTGTCTTCACCTGAAGAAGATTCGAATTCGCTCAGATCATTCCAACTATCCGTTCCAAAAGACTGATCAGATCGATCAGATGAAACATTTACGTCAGTATTTACCTCGGAATGTATAGAAGGGTGGCCAAAATTTTCATTTTCTTCGACAATGTTATTGTCTGAACTACCCATTACTACAGTTATGATTTCAGAAGCACTCGCGGGATAAATATTTGCTTCAGAATTGCTTGGATCATTAATTTCATCGACCATAAAACCCGAGGCAATGTTTATTCCAGTGTTACATTCATATACAGAAGACTCGAGAGGCTCCATTTCTTCTTCCAAAATTTCACTCGCATCGACATAAGGTACCTCAAGGGATTGATCAAGTGTACATTGGTCCTCAGTTTCAAAATACTTAGGAGATTCAGGTTCAAAATCTATATCACGTTCGATATTGTCTTGTTCTTGGAAACTTTCACACAAAATCAGACTATCAGAATTGGGTTCTAAACTTGAGACACTTGCAGCAATCGTTTCATCTACATCATTCGAGATTGCGGAAGCTGTCTGTAGCTCCTTAGATTTTTTTTCATTCTCTTCTCTCTGCTTTTTGGCAACGGATCTAGTAACTCTTTTACATGTATCATAGGTTTTTCTTCGATACGATCTTCGCTTTTTTACAGCTTTATTTGACTCAATAGAAAATTTAGGATCATTTTCGGTTTTCTTAGAGGTTTTCGGTTTTGGGTTTGCTTGAGATTCATCTTCTTTTGCGTCTTGCTTTTCCGATGCAATGCTTTGTCTGTAAACAATGTTCACAATCAAATCTTTTGCAAATATACTGAATAAAACACGGATCGATCTGAAAGAGCATTCATACTGATGGCACAGCAATATCTCAGTCGAGTATACCTTTATTCACCAGTAGAGTAACAAATAAATGATTTCGATTTCCTTAAATCAATGTTATGCTGAAAATTCACCCTCACAAAGACCTCAATTCGATTTCTATTAGAAGGTTTAAATACAGCATATACTGATTAATCTAAAACCCAAACATGCTAATCTACTGACAACAAAAAATGAGCAAAAACATGAGCTTAGAACTCGGCATACATTCAATCATAATTTTTCATCTCGATTGAGATCTTACCTGATAGTAATATTAGTAGTTTTATGAAATTGACAGTCAGCCTCTACTGCTTTACAGGATAAAATATATTATGTCCCTGTTTTTAGCTAATAAAGGTTGGATAAAGATCAAAGAAACAATTCAAACATATTTCAATACATTATAAACAATTCAAAACCTAAACTTGATTTCTCAAAATTTGTTTAGGATAAATAATTATAACAATTCATTCAAAAAACTTTTATATCAGGGCTTGTACTATAAAGAATTTCTACAAGATCCCTGTAAACTGTACCAATAACCAAAAGGAGCCAATTTTTTCTTACACATGTGGAATTTCAAACTCATAGGTAAAAAATACACCCAAATGGGCTATATAAAAAAAGCTGCTGTATTTCAAGCAGTCTTTGAAAAAAGTTCAAAAGTTCATTTGATCATTCCAATAATAGGCAAACACATAAAAGCATGATTTCTCAGAAAGTGGAAGCAAAAATAGGTGCAATATACTCCATAAAAGAATATAAAAATTTCAACTTACGGTTGAGACGCTCGTACTAATGGTGGTGGAGGAACCTGTGACATCGAGTTGTAGTAATTTGGTCTCATGTGACGTGCCCCAGCTGCAGATGGGTAGGCTCTCACAGCAGAACTTGCGGTCCTAGGTTGACCTGGATGAAAAGCTGGCTGACCACCGGTGATACCATAAGTTGAATAAAGTTGCATATTATGCATCTGGTTATTAGTAGCTGCTTTTGCTTGCGTAGCAGGCTTGGGAGAAGGGGAGGGCTTCGTTTGGATTGGTGGATGTGTTGGTTGCCGTGTCCACTGAATAATCTGTTGGGGAGCTCGATTGGAATTGCTGATCAACAGTTGAGAGTCCATATTCTTTTTTGGCCAATAATCTTCGAATAGTGTACCAGGGGGAAAATAATTCTTGATGTCATTCAAACTGATTACCGAACATGAATCATGTGCAAATAATTCATTCCTGATACCTTGTACCTTACAACAAAACTTCAAATAGGATAGATCCCAGCCTTCCAATTTGTCAGCTTTTTGTTTCAAATTGTCGGTTTCACCCTCGAAATAAAATAACGGAACATACTTCTGCTGTTGGTATATTGTGTATGGTACAACTGATTCCTTATTGATACGTATAAAACCACAACGATCTGTAGTGGATATTTCCCCACTAAGGAGTTTTGAGTAACAGGCACTCAAAAATTTAAAGAATTCTTCAGCATCAGTTAGGCGAACTATCAAATCCATAGTGGTGAACTGTTCTCTACCAAACTGACAGTCACAATGTTTCATATTTATTTCGTTCAATAAACGGCACTCTGCTTCGGTAATGAAGTAACTTCTGATACATGTACAATTGTATATATCTGGATGTAAGTAAGTTAAATACCTATTTAATATTTTCATTTCAACCATTCTCACTGAACAGTAGAATTCCTCACCACGTATAATATATGGAATGTGTGATTTTGCAATTGCTATCCAACCAAATCTTCCTCTAACAGAAGCATCGTCTGAAACATCCCCAGAGTTGCTAGAGCTTCCAGTTGCTGAAGACTTTGATTTGGCATTGTTGGTGTTCAAATAACTTAGAATATTCATACTGGTACCAGGTTGATTGGGGGCTCGTTGAGGTGTCGCCATTTTAGCCTTATTCTCCTCAACCATTTTTGCCGCCAATTCTTGTATTTCGGCTTCATCGTGTCTCTCTTGTTTCACGCTCATTTTCAAACAATTTGAGTGCTCATATGTTCAAAGGGATCTACAGAAAAACAATTGCACTAAGGAATCACTTGAAAACATCTTAACTGTTTCTTTCAATTCAGCAGGATTCTCATGATCACTCACAGATGACTTCTTCACTTACATGTAAAAGTTTGCGTTGTTTCTCAAAGAAAAATACACTTTGGTTGTTTATTGCGGAATGAATGAGGTTAAGGCGGGTTACCACTTCCCCTGGTTATGTTTTAGCGGCCATAGTGTCATCGAAGAAATATCAGGTATTAGAGTTTACGGTAAACAAATAAATACAGTACTGTTCGTTCAAACTTCGACAGGTACCTAACATGCACAATTCGATTGTTTCCAGCACTATATACACTAAAGAACTATATTTAAAAGCTTTTATTCATGTAAAAGCAGCGCGATATTACATTCAGCCGATGTCGTTTGCACTCGCTCTCACATCACACGAGTCAACTCGATGCTAGAACTTGGGTTTGCTACTCTCCTACACAGGTACGTCTGTCGCCATAAGCATTTCCACATATTTTCATTTTAGAACATGGCCGCCAGAGACAGATCCGAGCCAATCACAAAGCCCCATTCTGTGTCAGCTGACTGTGACGACACCGATTTGATGACGTAATAGGCACTGCAGCGAGGCTAGGTTCAGCATTTCCAAGGTCTTCTAATTCAGCACATTCAAGGATAAATAAAAATTCGAACTCAAATTAAAAATTAAAATGGAAAAAGTAATCAGCGAATGCGAAAAACAGAAATTCTTTAATGTACATTCAAGCCCACTATGTAGTAACTGTAAATCGTTGCTTCATTGTTCCTGTTGTGTGTCAAAACATAAGGGTTATCGTTTACGACTAGCAAGCGATTTTACCCCTTATGTATCATGTACCTACGGCGATTTAAATTTGGTTTCAAGCGAAAATCATTTTGAGGTTAATAACTGATATTTTATAGTTTTTTTACGATGAGTCATTCTCATGCTGATTTATCGATAAACTGTATGCATTTTATTGAAATTTAATGATATTTCACTAATTACTACTATAGTTATATTCAGAATCAATATGGCGGTAGTGATTTGCGCATGATCACTTTTTACTTTTGAAGAAGTACTCAGGTACCACGAATAGTGCCCTCAGGTACTCCAAATTTTTTTTTGTTCTCTGTAATTATTGACGCTCTATATGAATTATGTTAAAGAGTCAATAATTGAAATATCTATTTGGAAGTTCCATTCCTCAATTTTGAGTTGAAGAAATTAAAACATACCTATTTCATTGCGAAACAAAACATAACCTCAAACTTCCTCCTCCCCCTCTTCCACAAATGTTTCATTCTTCATCCAAAAGTGCTTCATCAGTGTTTTTCTGATAATCAAGCTAATTTTCATTTGTATGGAAATCGATTCGACAAATTGTAAATAAGGAAAATAGGTATCAAATAACAGGTTTATTGATTGATGATAAATTTACTACATTTAATTCACAGATTTTAGTAAAAAAGTAAATAATTCATGCCATGATTTTTCCTAAGCATTTTCTAAAGTTATGATGTACAATTTTTCAACAGAGTTAACCTACAGTTTTGCACCTAAAAATGAAAATGCTTGGTATCTGAAATTAAATCAATTTTTATGGAAATCCAAATTGAAACTTTTGATTTTCAAGTTTTACGAGTATATCTATCCATTTTATTTATTCTCTAGATGTCATTGATCTACGCAAATGAAGAAAAATATATCCCAGTGGCGTGGAACATTTTTGAGGTTACTTTCAATCTAAATAATCATAATTATACCATTATAAAACTGCTGAAATGAATTCGATTCGATCCATCAGCACCGATATTTCTGACTTACTAATCTGAATAAGAAACTAAACATATTGCTTGTATATATATTGTTATATTTCATAAATTTTTTTGTCAAGAACTCCTGGATATTTTCTTATTAAATATGTGTATTGATATTTTGATTATGTATAAATCATAAAATTATCTCACACGTTATAAGGTTATTTTGAAAATGAGTTCATATTAAAATGGTGATTAATTTCTGTAAATTAATGAGGTATATGAAGAAAAATTCGTATAATGGGTTTTTGTTATCCCCGCCACTGGTGTGATTGACTGAAGATGAAGGAACAATAACTAGATCAGTGTCGTCATCTAGCATTACTTTTTGGAAACTGTCTGACATTTACTTCATTTTCTTACTAACAAATAGATTGTCATTTGGAAACTCGAAATCCAAAATCAGAAGAAGCTCGGTTTGAAAGCATTTATCACCTTAATTTTAATTCGATTGTAATTTAGTAATAGTCTGAGAAAGTTGATTTTGAAGAGAGTTTTTTTTGTTCTTCGGTACTGTATAGATAAAATGGACTCTGAAGAAGAATCATTCGATGATGTAGATTCTGGTAATGAATCTAGTGGTGATGATGTTGATTTTCCAATGGAAGTTGAAGTTTCAAGTCAACGAGAAAAACAAAATGATTCAGATGATTATCCTTACGAAGTTCTATCAACCGAAGAAATAGTGCAGCATATGGTAGATTGTATAAAAGAAGTAAATAATGTCGTTGAGGTAAGTGCAAATTTAAAAATGAAATTATTATTGCTATTATAACCTATATGCTACAGATTCCTACTACAACCACTAGAATATTATTAAATTATTTTCGATGGGATAAAGAAAAACTAATGGAAAGGTTTTATGATGGAGACCAGGATAAACTTTTTTCTGAAGCTAGAGTTGTTAATCCATTCAAAAAATTTAACATTAGTTCATCCTTGAGAAATAAGGTAAGAAGTTGTCTTGTTTACGTTTAAAAAAATCAGGTGATTTTCATTTTTTTCTCATTAAAATCAATTATCATTTTCAATAATAACAGTATTTGCAAGAACCTGTGTTTTTACCGAATACTAATTAAGTACAATGTAATACAGGGCATGAATGGTTAAATGCTTCAATACATTGAGTAATTCTGACTCAAGAGATTCCCTGTGTAAGCATAATAGATAATCTCTCTCTTTATTTTTCCAGCCAGTTAAGAGATCTGGAAATAATACGGAGGAATGTGAAATCTGTTTTACAATACTGCCAAATTCCGTAAGTAAAAGTGAATAATTTTTCTGCATGTATGATTTGAATGATTCGTACATTGATGAAGGATATATATGAGACTTCTTCTTTGAAAGATTCATTTATCAAACAGTGTATGTGTGTTTGAATTTGTATAACCTCTTCTTATATTATGTTCCAGCACATGACAGGATTAGAATGTGGTCATAGGTTTTGTACACACTGTTGGAGTGAATATTTGACAACAAAAATTATGGAGGAAGGTGTAGGACAAACAATTGCTTGTGCAGCACATGGTTGTGATATTTTAGTTGACGATGCTAGTGTAATGAGATTAGTTCGGGATTCTAAAGTTAGACTCAAATACCAACATCTTATCACAAATAGTTTTGTTGAAGTAAGTAAGAGTTACCATCGTCCTAAAGATTTGAAGTGAAAGTAGTATAAATAAAAATTATTATTGCGATTCTTCATTCTGCAGAAAGTGACTTTCTTCATATTATACGAATTATAGTGAGCTTTGACTTTATTAAATTACAAATAATTGTTACAGTGCAATCGACTATTACGTTGGTGCCCTACTCCAGATTGTAGTAACGCTATAAAGGTCCAATACGTAGAACCGCATAGGGTAACTTGCAATGTAATCACACGTTTTGTTTTTGCTTGCGGTGAAAACTGGCATGATCCTGTCAAATGCCACCTGCTCCGTAAATGGATCAAGAAATGTGACGATGACTCTGAAACTAGCAACTGGATAGCTGCCAATACCAAAGAATGCCCAAAATGTAATGTTACTATAGAAAAGGATGGAGGATGTAATCATATGGTTTGTAAAAATCAAAATTGTAAGGCGGACTTTTGTTGGGTCTGTCTTGGACCATGGGAACCCCATGGCAGTTCGTGGTACAACTGTAACAGGTAAATGCAATTCATTTTTTCTGAGTAGAGAGGAAAATATGTTTGGCCTGAAAGTATGTGTCTCTTTTGAGTTAGGGCTTTACAGAATTTATCATATAGCATGTGTATTTCACAGTACTAACAGGAGAATGTGAAAAAGGTATAGCCTATCCAAAACCATTTGAACACCGTATAAAAACTTTCAAAGAGCGTACCTAAAAATGCCATAATATCGTTGCATTCTACTATTAAGTGAAAACAATCTCCTTGTGTATGTGTTCATACAGTGTGTTTGGTCATGACTTAGCGATAATTCAAGCTCATCAAATATACCTAATATTATCGACAAAAACACCCAAACTTGGAAGTTTACCACCTCAGTTTTGGAGTAGCCCCCATTTTAAATTAACTTTTTTATTTTTGTTGTTGACCCTCCCAAATAATATCGATTTCTTTGGACATAATGGTCCTACAGATGTGAAAAAAATGTTTTTTGAAAGATGATACTACCACCTTTCATTGAAGTATAACAATATAAGAACATGCAACTTGAAAACGCCATAAAAAAATTCTTTAAAAAAGTTCATAATGAAAATATGTACTGATTTTCTTAGTAAATCAGCAATATTACAAGAACTAGCACATTGAAGTATAATTTTTTTTCAATGATTTAACGCGCAAGGATATTAGCTACAAAACAACACTCACATCATATCTGTAAGTTACATAGTTTGAGAGTTATTGCTGCTCGAACATGATCACTACGCATGCAAAAGACACAAGACAGGTCGCCATGAAGGCCACTGCTTGTCTACAGAGCAGAGGCGGCCATTTTGAGCAACAAATCAATTTGTTTGTTTTATCATTGAAAATTATCGAAAGTACAGTACTGAGGTTTTTTTTATTTTATCAATTTTCATAAGGGTCATGTTCGAACAGCAATAACTCTCAAATCATGTAACTTATAGAAATGATGTGAGTGTTGTTTTGTAGCTTGTGTCCTTGCGTGATAAATCATTGAAAAAAATTATACTTCAATGTGCTAGTTCTTGTACTATTGCGGATTTAGAAAATGAGTATATATTTTCACTATGAACTTTTTTTATGGCGTTTTCAAGTTGAATGTTTTTATATTGTTATACTTCAATGAAAGGTGGTAGTATCATCTTTCAATAAACATTTTTTTCACATCTGTAGGACCTTTATGTCCAAAGAAATCGATATTATTTGGAAGGGTCAACGAAAATAAAAAAGTAAATTTAAAATGGGGGCTACTCCAAAACTAAGGGGGTAAACTTCCAAGTTTGGGTGTTTTTGTCGATAATATTAGGCATATTTGAGGACCTTAAATTATCGCTAACTCGTGACCAAACACACTGTATAATAACATTGGATACGCTACTGAATATACTCCCTTGTCAGATAAACAATATTGAACCAATCAACGAGTCCCAATGACGGTAATCTAGGTTTTGAGGCAAACAGTGGAACGAAATGAATTACCAATCTCCTAATACATTTCTTGAATCTTGACCACACCTTGTACATGCTATATATTTTCGTGTTTTTCAATTGACTTCGGACAGACTACCATATATTTCTGCTTATGATACAAAAGCACAGAGAAAAAACCTTCGTCTTCATGCATGAGTGTAGTGCATGTATATTTGAATTTCCCAAAAACTTTATAGGTTTTCACTCCCAGTCTCTGAAACAGAAATAATTAAAAAAATTTTGATTAGGATGATGTGCTCCTGCGAGAATCTTTGCACTTATTTGTCAGCATCAAATTGGTCTTGAAAAATGGAAGCAAGCCCTGAGCAGGAGCTTCTGAGCGCTCGTTCTCTGGTGGAGCAATAGGACTATCATCTCAAAATTCTGTATATGACTTGAAATTGATACTTTATATATAAACAATTAAAAAAATTCATTCTATGGTCACACTTGAAAATTAAAATAATTAAATTTTATGGTTCTGATGATGCGATCCTCTTGAAATTTGGCATGAACATTCAGTATATCAATCTTTATACCAGGAATAAATTTCACTCAATTCAGATATCTTGTTATGAAAATATAATTTTTTTTTTCAATATTCAAATTGAATTTCTATAGTTCGGATGATGCGATGATCTTCAAATTTTGCACAAACATTCAATATATAAATCTCAATTCCAAAAATAAATTTCATTGATTCGGATATCTTGTTATGGAAATATAAAGAGTCTTTCCTTTAATATTCAATTGGAATTTCTATGGTTCTGATGATGCTATCTCTTGAAATTTTGCATGAACATTCAGTATATCAGTCTCAACTTACAAATGAAAATCGGAAAGTTGGTTATGGAAATAAAAAAATTCTTCTTTTCAATATTCCAATTGAATTTTCTATGGTTCTGTTAATACTATGGCCACAAAATTTTGCGAGAGGCTCACTATGAGCATCTGGCAAGTTGCTGCAAAATTTCATTCCGTTTGCCCTCGTTTTGTGTGAAATATTGAGGAACAAAAATTTGAATGGCCACTTTTTATGGAACACCCTGTACGATTTTTCTGGTTAACGAACTTAACCGAGCTATTTGGCAGCTGAACACACCCTGAAAATTTCAAGTCTCTAGGACAATCCGTTCGAGAGTTATTGTGCTCACGGACGGCCGGACAGCCGGCCGGACGGCCGGCCCTACAGAATTTGATTTGACCTCATATTTTCCATCAGGGAGTCGAACCCTATCATTTGAGACCATTTTCGGCTCAAAATTCGAAAATTACAGACATTTGGGCAAAACGATATAGCACTCGTCTAAGTAGAACGAGCGCTCAAAAATTGTTGCCTAACAGTAAAACTGAAAAAGGAAATAAATGAAAAGGACAATGTAACGTTTCAGTGTCTATATTAGACACCTTATGCAGACAAACTTGTAAAATCTTCAGAATTGTGTGTTTTTTCATTGGCAGATTGCAAATAAATATATTTCAATCGATATATTTGAATTTGTTCGAAAAATAAGTTGAAATATTCATTTCGAAGGCTCTATTCATTGAGCAAAATTTTCTTTTCTCTTTTCATTCAATTGGTCATCTAGAAACCGCATCTGGAAAAACAAATCAGGAACAGATAAACCATTTGAAAGTCTAAATAAGCTGCTCCAATGCCAGGAGGGTCCATCAAACCAAGTCTAATTCTCCGAGTAATGATCTTTCTGCACCTTAGATGTTAGATGTTAGGTATTGTCTACAGACCCTTAATATTGGGTAATAATCTCCCGTTGATTCTAACACCAGTATTTCTCCCTGAAAATATTGAATCCAATTCCGGAATGATAAAAAAACTTGTGAGAAACTATACCAATACAGGATTCACTTTTCTACTATTAAATCGCTTTAGGGACATAATAAAATTGAGCGAAATTGTGCTAACTGATATGTCATTTATTTCAATCAGAAATTGTTGAGTGTTTTCAATGTGGCATACTGATTTTAAAAATAAAAGACTCGATCCATTCTTATGTAGTTTTGGAATCTATTACATGTACAATACAGGGTGAGCCAAGGATGATGGTAACCCTGTCTTTTATGGAGAACTCAACGTACAATTTTAATCAGAATTTGGTGTTTTTTGGGTAGGAACCAAAATTGTCTATTGATCTGAAATATTTTCAGCGATGCAGTGTTGCCACTTATATCATAAAGTATCCCTGGCGCATGTATTGAAAGAAAATAGAATTTCCTTTCAAACGATATATTAATTCCTTCACCTAAATTTAAGGTATTCAAATTAAAATCAAGTTTCTTCGTTACTGCAAGATGAGATTTAAATCTATTTTGTATTAGTATGAGGTATTCATGAAATGTAGAAATTAAGATAATTGGAATTTTTGTACGATGACATTTTAGTATTGTTGTCGTTACTTCTACTAATCTGTTCTGAGTTTATTAAAACTGCAAATTAACGTTGCTGGAAACTATATGAACCATTAAAAGTGATCTGTTTAATTTGAATGTCTGTAGCACTAACGTTGATTAGTTATGATTTGGTGTAGCAAGTATTGATCTAGATGTATCTGGTGCACCAGAATTCAGATTATAACCAATGAAAATTCTCAAGGTATGACGAGGATGAGGCCAAGGCTGCAAGAGATGCCCAGGAGCGTTCTAGATCAGCATTGCAACGTTACTTATTTTACTGCAATAGATACATGAACCACATGGCATCTTTGAAATTCGAACATAAACTTTACGCCTCGGTCAAGGAAAAAATGGAGGAAATGCAACAACACAACATGAGCTGGATCGAAGTACAGTTTCTCAAGAAAGCAGTGGATATTTTGTGTCAATGTAGACAAACTCTGATGTACACTTACGTGTTTGCTTATTATTTGCAAAAAAACAATCAGTCTGTGATTTTCGAAGACAACCAAAAAGACTTAGAAAGCGCCACAGAAACTCTTTCTGAATATTTGGAGAGGGATATTACGTCTGAAAACTTGGCTGGCATCAAGCAAAAAGTTCAGGATAAGTATAGGTAGGTATTCATAATTTTTTTTTCTCAACACTAATACACTGCGCAAAAAAATTAACGCACAGTCTGAAAATCTCAATTTTAATGAAAGTTAACTCTACATTGACTTTATAACTTATTTTTTATGTTCTCTCGGGAGGTTTTGAACGAAACAAGACATTAAATGGAAGAAAAATTCAGGATTTCATCGAATCTTATGTGAAAGAAGAGAAATAAACAATTTACATACTTAAAATGTTCTGATCTAATCCTTCCCAGATTTCTCTGAGTTGGATTCCTAAATCATTAGAGTAGCTGGATGATTTTCTGAACTTCTCAGCCTTCTATTGAGGTTGTCCCAAACCTGCTCAATCGGATCGAGATCTGGACTTCTTGCTGGCCATTCCATTCGAGAGACTTCAACCTCTTCAAGGTACTCCTGAACGATGCGCGCACGAGGAGGTCCGGCATTATTGTCCATGAAAATGAAATTTTCACCAATGTATGGGGCAAATGGCACTACATGCTCTTCGAGAATGTTCCTTATATACCTATCAGCATTCATAGCTCCATTATCAACGACCACTAGGTCTGTGCGACCAGTCAAAGATATTCCACCCCATACCATAAACGATCCTCCCCCGAAACCAGTAGTATTCAGGAAATCGCACTGAGCACTGTGCGATGGGAACGTCGATCACAATGGTAGAGGCAGAATCTAGACTCATCTGTGAAGAGGTTTATTTCCCAATCAGCCTCTTCCCAATGGATATGTTCTCTTGCAAAATCCAAACGCGCCTTCGATGGGCTGGGGTAAGATCTGGGCCTCTTGCCGCGACACGAGGCCTTAAATCATATTCTCTGAGGCGATTTCTTATTGTCTGAGTGCTAACTTGCACCCCATGAGTTTACTCAAGCTGATTTTGAAGGAGGCGAGCGGTTGCAAACCGTTGTCTCAACGAAGAAACTCTCAAGTAACGTTCTTGAATGGCAGTTGTTACCCAAATCTGATAGTTGTTATCAAAATCTGATAATCTCATCTTTTTTTTATTCCTGCTGGGAAAAAACATCTGTATTGAAGAAAAACGTTGAAAGTGGACAACATATGCATGCATAATTCTGATAAAAATAATTATCATTGAGAACACCTTCAGTTGTAGAATAAATTTGAGATTTCCATTATGTGCGTTAATTTTTTTGCGCAGTGTTTGTACAACATATAAAAACAATATGGCTAGTAAACTAACAGAAAGAGAGATTTTGGCTGTCAATGTATGCGATCAGGAGTGTCTTAAATTGAACTTGAAGGGGGCGCATGTTTACAACACCACGGACAGCCAGGCCACTCTGAGATCCCTGGAATCACACTGCCAGAGGTCTCTGTTGATCTGAGAGAGCCGTGACACCATTGCTAAAAGTGCATCAAGGTTAACACCTGCTGGACCTGAGCCTTTCTGTGGGCTTGGAAAAGACCAATAGAAGGCAGCAGTCCAGCAATCGAAGTTGTATAGCAGAAAAACCCTCTGAAGAGACAGCCCTGGACTTACCCAGTCCAAAAAATTCGTGATGATCTCACCTACCTGTACCAAAAAGCTCCTGAAGATGTCACAAGCTGAGCTTCGGGTGATGGTGGATCTTCTGTCGGTACAAACATTATTTGTACCGTATGGTAAAGTTGGCAGGTGATATTTACAGGCTTTATGAAGCAGAAACAGTTGAAGCGGTATGCAATGTCTAGAGCCGCCTGGCCTTAGAATAATTCATATGGGGAAACCAGAACTGGAAACCCAAAGGGTAACGGTAAGGGGAGGTTGTCGGTTTTATCAACGCCATTGACGTCCTCCTTGGGTTTCCATGAATGAGTAGGGTAGAGTTTTTCAGGCAGAGACACTTGCTATAAGGGAGTGGGTTGCGCTCTGTGCGGAACGCAACTACCAAAGAAAGAAAATATATATAACATCTGACAACAGCGCAGCCCTGCTAGCGCTTGACTCTCCACAAGTGAAGTCAAAGTTGGTCTGGGAATGCAAAACGTCACTTAACCTACTCGGAGGAAAGAACCAGGTCAATCTCATCTGGGTGCCTGGTCACTCTGGGATTCACGGCAATGAAGCGGCAGACCAACTAGCCAGGGAAGGAGGGACAACCCCCTTCACTGGACCAGAACCGTTTTGCGGCTTCCCAGCCAGCCATCAGGAAATGGCTATTAAGGACTGGGAACAAAAGTGGAAGCTTATGTTCTGGCGTACGACCAATGGTCACAAGCAAGCTAAGTCACTTCTCTCTCACTCGACGAGCTGGACCAAGAAAGTCCTCTCACTCAGCAAATTGGAACTGAGTAAACTGACGGGCGCTCTCACTGGGCACTGTCCCGTGAGGTATCACTTAAAAAACATGGGAAAGGCGCCCGATAGTACATGTCGCTTCTGTCAAGAAGCTACCAAGACAGCCAGACACCTGCTATGTGAGTGTGAAGCTGTTCACCAGAAACGGTTACGGCATCTTGTCTCCAGGTTCCTAAAGCCTGAACAAGTAATGGATGTGGCCCCCAGAAAGGTTGTGAAGTTCATTGAGACTTTGCTGCCGGACTGGTAAACAGCGCGGGGATGCACAATAGATCTTAAGGTCAAGATGCTCGCAAGGTCGGTTTTGATCTGTCGCCCCTCCTCTAATCTAATCTAATCTAGGGTAGAGAACAAAAATCTACATGGTCGCAAGTCCCTGAAGGCTTACCTAACCATAACGACTCCAGTTTAAATAATAATAACACTAATAACTTGTTAGGTCTTGAGTTTTCGCATTAACTAATGTTGAGATTTATTTTCAGGTACTGCGACAGTCGTCGAAAAGTTTTATTGGAACATGTACATGAAGGATATGAAAAGGAGTGGTGGGATTACAATGAATAAATGAAATTTGTGTAAATAATATGTATAATTATTCATTCAACTAGATGGGTCAATAGTTGTATATAAAAATAACTCTGCAAGTCAACTCATCAATTTTTTTTCTATAATTTTTGCATCATGATGATATAAAATACGTTGATATACAAGTGAACACACTATTGATACTCAATCAGATTTATATTTAGTGCCAAGGAATTTATTTAATTTTCTACATATTTTTTATCATTTGAAATATTGTATAATTTGCACATGTACTGTTTTATCATTATATTATTCGTGATTTTATACATCCTGATCTAACAGCACAAGTGACATTATATTTGCATAAGGACGAACTAAAAACATGATAATCCTATGCAAATGATTTTATTTACTCTTAGATGTTTAACCAATGAACAGATATCCAATCAAAGCTTTTCTTGTTCTTTTTATATTATTTTTTTTATTTCTATTTGGAGATAATATATAATTGTTCCTCATCCTTCTGAATTTAGTTTCAGAGCAATATTTTTACTGATTAGTGAATTGTAATAATAGCTTAAAGCTTTTGTTGTTAATACTTGTTTGTTTTCAATTCTTGACTGATAGTTGAGAACTTGGAACTTTCATTAGTCTTTCGGGAAATCAATTAAATTATGTTGTCGACAAAATCAGGATTTCACATTAGCAATATTTATAATATAGATATATTTATGTAAAACATAGAAATTATTTAATTTTATAATA
Organism: Propylea japonica; assembly: GCA_013421045.1. Lineage (NCBI taxonomy): Eukaryota > Metazoa > Arthropoda > Insecta > Coleoptera > Coccinellidae > Propylea > Propylea japonica. Next base: position 24,503,023 of record CM024248.1, read on the forward strand.
TAAAAGAATTTTATTGAAACCAATTCAAATTATGAAGCAAATGAAAATAACCATGATGAATTTTATCTGTTCAAATCCAATCTTGGATGTACAGGGTGCTCAGGTTAATTATTAAATTAAAAAATCGATTGTAATTTATAATAGTCAAATTGTATTTTTCCACTCAAAGTTTTATGTTCAGAGAACATAGTTGATGTGATGAAGCTTCCTCGTAACAGCAATCCAAACTTTATTAATTAATTGTTATAGAATGAATTAATTTGGGAATTATTTATTAGAATTTAATTAAGCATTGTCTACTGACCCAGAGTGTTGCTTATGTTCATAGGATTTTAATTTATTAGTTACTCTGATTTGTTATTCAGAATGTGATTGTACAGACTATAAGTTAATAAAAATAATTAATGAATAATTTTGTTTTCAGTTTTCCTTCCATTTCTCAAAAAATAGGCCTGGAATGCATTAACTGGCAGAAAGAGCTTTTTACTGGCTGTCCATTGCGGGAAAAGGATAATCCAAATTTGAATATTTTGAGAACTATTGGTATCATTTCATTTCAAGTAATGAAGTCGTTTCTTGAGCAGAATGAGATCAACAGTATTCAGAATATGGAAATTTGAGTTATTTTTCTTTTCTTATGGAAACAGTAGTTTATTATGACTTGAGAATCATTATCGAAATCGAAAAATTCAAGGGGTGATTCCTCAGATAATTTTATGAAAAAAGTTCCCATAAATGTAGGGCCGGAAATGTATTGTTTCCAAAATACATAGTGTTGAAGTTCTGCTCGAAAACTGACTTAAAAAAGTAGTACGCCACTGAGTTATATTGAACTAACATTTATGTTTCAAATTCAACACCATGTATCTTGGAATCAAATGCATTTTCAATTTACCGAATTTCGATCTGTTCTGAGCTATTTTCTTCCAAATTTTCAGGTTTGACAAAGTTTTTTAAGGTTCACAGTGATTTTCAGAGGAGAAATTTTCGTTAAAACATTTTCTCGAAAATATCAATGATAAGGAAAAGTGCACTTTGGTGCGTCATTTTTGGGGAACGCTGTATATTACCAGTGACACACTCTGATTTACTAGGAATTTTATTTTTAGGATACGTTCAGATGATGAGCGCTCAACGCGCGTTAGCAAAACGCGCGTTGAACGCTCATCATCTGAACGTAGCCTTATTCAATATTATATAGAAAGAATCAGAATAAACTTCATTATATGTGAAATTCGAATTATTCATAGCATGTGCCGTACATCTATACACATTATTTAATATTTTGTGGAGCTAAGACTCTAGAATTTGATTCCTGTTTCGAACAACTGTACATCATTTTTAATAGCATTGTTTAAAGATTAAACAATGGCAATACTAAAAATTCATAATGGTATAAAACATTCATATCGCACATCTGTTAATATTTCAAAACATTTCATTTTATTTGGTGTATGGTATGACCCTTCTTGAAGCATGATGAGCTCAATTGGAGTGTAGGTGATCGACATGCGCACAGCAACACTTTCAAATGTTATGTCTAAGGGGGCTCACGTTGTGCGCATGACTTCCAAGGTGCGCAACGGCCGGTTTATACACTTTTGCGCAGGTCATTTTTGAACTAATTGCCTTTTTCGTCGTTGATTGCGTACGATAGTAAAACAAGATTTTTTTTCTTTTTCACTATGTATTTCAATTATAAAATCGCACTTTACAGGATATCTTTTATTTTTTGCTTTCGACATCTTTGTTCGCATTATGCACATTATGGCTTGATCGAAATGAAAGCTTCACAATAACTGATTTCCAAGATTGTGAATGCGGAAAGCAAGTAATCCTTGCTATCGTCATTTATCGGTACCGAAAATCAGCGAATAATAGGTATCGATAGTTCATGAAAGAATATATCCTGGTGAAGACAATCGCTTCCTGCTTCTTAAATGCGTTCAATCAACGTAACTAATTCTAAAGAATTCGTAATCTGAATGATTTATAAGTCTTTGAATATCGAATATTTGACCAGTACAACAATCATAGTAAGCAAATACCTCTATCAATATAAAATTATAAAAGTCATTTTTGAGTTGTACGAACGGTACATACTTCGTTGTTTCAACTCTTTGGTTGGGTTTATAGTGCATTCTAGAAGTAACATTCTGAAGTGGTTAACAGAAAATACTCAGTATTTTCTTACTCTCTCGTACTTTCAGATCTTTGAGGTGAGTTCTCAATTTTTGAAACTGCAGACCTAACTTCGATCCCAGCGTTTTGTTTCAATCAATGATAATTAAGGGTTCATTATAATATTAATCTATAAACCGATTCATTGACTCGTATGCTGGTTCATTTAATTTTCAAATTTGATATTTTTTTCAGACAAATCGTGATTTTGCGAATAAACGCTACGATATAAATATTAACTTGAGCGTGTTTTACTGGATATTATGAAAATTTTACATAATATACTGTCGTTATCTTCACAAATTATTTTCGATAATTATGAATAGGTATCTCGAAATATTACTTTTTTTCAGACAGTTCCAAGAAGAATAACGCAAATTTTATTATCAATAAAAACTAATTGATCCAAATGGGAGTACGTAATAGGTTAAGCACCCTTTTTTTGCTGGAAAAAAATGTTATGCATCCGTTTGCATTCCTTGTTTCTTGAATAAAAAAATATATAAATAGCGTACACCTATTCGTTAACTATTCTTGCCATTATGTATAGTAACAAGTACTTCATACTAATTTTAAATATTTCGAAAATTGTTGTATCTTAAACAAACAAATACAAGGAAATAATGTGAAAAAGTCTTATAGCCAAATGAGCATTTCCAGTATGTTGAATATAGGTTTTTTTTCATGAAACAGTCTTGAAGAACAGTATTAAATATATACCTGTTCAATCATTCACTTAAAGTTCAAGCAAGCATGCTTAGTGGGGATGGCGATTTACATGGCCAGTTGGCATCGTTGTATACCGTGTGTTTCAACGTTCAACCAATGAAATGACTACAAAACTCGACGTCAACCCGGAACCGAATGAAAAGGCAAGTAATGCTGGTTGTCAAAAAAATATTTAAAAAAATCTAAGTTGCGTGATTTCAAAATAATGGGCATTCAAAAAACCACGCAAAATTCCACATGCACCCTGTGACAGTCTTTTCGCACCTGTTGCCACAAATATCAACTTTTTCCAGCTTTTTTTTTGCTGTGTAACCTTGAATAATGCTTGTCTAAACTGTAATCAAAATTTGGATACCAGCTGCTCTAGGTTTCATTAAAATAGGGCTTGCTTATCAAAAAAAATTCAAAATAAACAATTGCCTAGTTTCAACTGACTGTATTGAAAAAAAATGTACTACGCAAGTTTGGCATGTTTTGTCAAAAGTTGGCGCATTCAGTAAGGATTCCAAAATGGTATGAAACTTATTAAATTGTAGCTGCTGTAGTTCAAATTCATTTTCGATTGCCTTTGAATACACTTTTTCTTAAACTGCTTCCCAGTAAAAAGTCCAATGGATTCAAGTCCGGTGAACGGGCCGGCCACGAGATTGGACCAGAACGTCCGATCCATCTTCCGGGAAAAAACGTTACCAAAAAAAACAAATTTCCAGAGAAAATAATTTTTCCAGGAAAAATTTTTCCGGAGAAATTTCTGTGGAAATTTTTTTTCTGGTAAAATTTTTTCCCGGAAGATGGATCGGACGTTCTGGTCCAATCTCGTGGCCGACCCGTTCACCGGACTTGAATCCATTGGACTCTTTTACTGGGAAGCAGTTTAAGAAAAAGTGTATTCAAAGGCAATCGAAAATAAATTTGAACGACAGCAGCTACAATTTAATAAGTTTCATACCATTTTGGAATCCTTACGGAATGCGCCAACTTTTGACAAAACATGCCAAACTTGCGTGGTACATTTTTTTCAATACAGTCAGTTGAAACTAGGCAATTGTTTATTTTGAATTTTTTTTGATGAGCAAGCCCTATTTTAATGAAACCTAGAGCAGCTGGTATCCAAATTTTGATTACAGTTTAGACAAGCATTATTCAAGGTTACACAGCTAAAAAAAAGTTGGAAAAAGTTGATATTTGTGGCAACAGGTGCGAAAAGACTGTCACAGGGTGTGGAATTTTGCGTGTTTTTTAAATGCCCATTATTTTTAAATCATGCAACTTAGATTTTTTTATATTTTTCTGACAACCAGCAACCAGCCTTTTCACCCGGTTCCGGGTTGACGTCGAGTTTTGGGACACCTGTATAACTTGTACGTCACACTTAACCGCCAATTCTAGTTTGAATTCACCAGCTTATTTCTGTGATTTCGATAATTTTTTCTCAAAAACCTGACCACAAAACTGAAAACGGACAAACGCTATGATTTCCTGATGTTTCCTCATTTCTAAAATTTTTTTTTCTGGAAATTACTGGTAATGTCCATAGTCGAGAATATGTAATGTCTTAGATAGATTTGGGGAACTTTTTTAAATAGATGAATGTCAAGTTGATTTAATAAATGTTTGAACACTGAGGTTTTAACGTCAAAAGCCTACCAAAAAGTCTATAGAAGGATTGACAGTAGTAGCGGAAAAATAAAAGATTTTCAAGTAAACAAATAACATTTTAAACACCTCTCATTAACTACCTACACATCTATTTTAACAATTTGACAGCACAGTATCCTATCAAAAGCAAGTAGCTAATAACGATTTACAAAGAAAAGGGGCTATAAAGACCTTGCTTGTGTCGTGTCTATTTAACCCAATAGGATAAACCGTTTTAAAGATATAATGTACTCTTACCATTGTTAAACAATGACAGTGACCACTTGAGTGTCTTGCCGAAATAGCTATGCTTTGCTGTGTTGTTTGTATTTTTTCAAAATTTCAGAAGTGAAGGATTACTAAAGGTGTTACTAATTTGGAATTCACCTTTAAATCAATAGTATGACTGAGTAAGTTAACTATAATTTTTGTCGAGAAATGCAATCTACGAAGTGGAAATGTACAGACGTTTCTGAGCGAAAAGCGGAAAGTTTTTGCGCGCTTTCCTATTAGGGAGTGCTTTTAAATATCTCATTCGAGAATGGTACTTTTCTGTTCAAAACTGAAACCTTCAAATTTCAAATTATTCCTGTTAACTCGATCACTTGTTAAAATTTTCACTATATGCACTTATAATTGTTTGTTCAGCTGTACCCTTGCTGCTGTTGCCCTTCAACAATGTTTGTACACTTGATTTTAGCGATTTTTGCGAACTCTTCCATTGAACCGTCCAAACGAGAAATATTTGAGGTGATCATTCATCCAAACACTAACTTGTGTAGATTATCAATTTTTTTGGATCTAGTAGCTCCATAATAACGTAGGTACCTAATGTTACAAATTTCAACTTAGCGCTATTTTATTTTCGAAAATTTCCGGTATATTAGCGTGAAGTTTTAAATGACAACTGTGCAGAATTTAAGTGTCCAGACTACTCCAGGGTTACTTGTCTGTACAACCAGTTCATCAATTTTCTCACCTAGAATTCGATGTTGAAATATACCTAATGCTTTTCTGCAAATAGCTATCTGAAAAATTCGTATAGTAATAATTTATATAATTTCAACATTTATCTAGATTTCGAAACAATTTATTTTTTTCTGAATACTTTATTGAGAAAAGGTATACCTTTATGAAATATTTCTGAAGAGCGAATTGAACTTAGTAAAAATTACAGTGGAACTTCCCTATAACGAAAGCGCTAAATCCGCAAAAAAAAATTCGTTATTCAGAAAATTTCTTTCTATAGTCGGCAATGTCGCGGTCGACTTCACTGATAAATTCAAGTTTATCATTCAAACTTAAGCACTTGCTTTTAGACATTTTCGCACAACTTTTCACACTAGCGTAATGGTTAGATTGAAACCAAACAGCCAGGGGTGTATTTAAAACTGTTTCAGAAGGATCTCTTTGCCCGCTGTAATGATTAAGTTCGGGATTTATTACGTACGTCCGGAAAAAATCCACCCTTATACCTTCTTAACAATACCCATTAAAAGAGTGATGTTCTTTGAATATTTCGTTATAGAGAGAATTTCTGTTTTCCATCTAACAGAAAATTGCGAAAATTCAATCAAAGAATGGTTAACCATTTTCTTTAATTAATTAAATTGAATAAGAATATTCTGCTCACATTACTAAACTAACTATTCGATAACTTTTCTGTCTGTCGTCTGATGATAACAAAAGTTTAATAATTAATGATAAACCATTATTATTGATGAATTATTAAATAAAAAAATTTTGCTAACAGTGCTCTTATTCTGTGTAAAAATTCGAAAACTCTGGAGCTTTTCATCGGCTATAAAATTACTGAAGTTTAATTAATTACCGATTAACCATTAATACTGATGAATGACTAAAAATTAACCAAGAAAGTAAATAAAAGATTTGGCTTACAGTACTGTCATTATGTAAATTATTCATGTAGGCCATTACAGAATTTTAATTCCATAATCAATGAACATTATTATTAATCAATAATTTATGATTAACAAAATAAACTAAAATAGAAGATTTTGCTTACCGAACTTTAATTTTCAATAATTCTTCTTTATTCATATACATAGGTACTAAATTATTACATAAACATTTCAATTAAATCCAGTAAATTAATGAGTAATAAGTTTTTTCAATAAGAGTGGTCCGATTTTGAAATGTAATAATGAAACAATCTGTGTATGAGGTACTAACAAATTCCTTTTCTTTTTTGAATTGTTCGTGTGTCCACGCTTTATTTATTATTCATATAATCAAAAACTTTAAATTTTCAATATCCCAATCATGATAATTGAACAATTTGTATTTGAATATGAAAATGAGTCATTGGGTTTTTCGATTTTTTGAACTTCACACTAGTTTCATGATTTGGTTAAGATGTCTAATGGTTCATAATTACATATCAAACATTTCTCGAACCAATTGTAAATTCCTGAGAATGTTCATGGTACATATTTCCAAAATACTTGCTAACTGGTGATTCACTATATGATTGTCCGATTTTGAAATGTAATGAAACAATCTGCGTATGAGGTACTAACAAATTCCTTTTCTTTTTTGAATTGTTCCTGTGTCCACCCTTTATTTATTATTCATATAATCAAGAACTTTAAATTTTCAATATCCCAATCAAGATAATTGAACAATTTGTATTTGAATATGAAAAAGCCTTTGAAAATGAGTCATTGGGTTTTTCGATTTTTTGAACTTCACACTAGTTTCATGATTTCGTTAAGATGTCTAATGGTTCATAATTAAATATCAAACATTTCTCGAACCAATTGTAAATTCCTGAGAATGTTCATGGTTCGTATTTCCAAAATACTTGCTAACTGGTGATTCACTATATGAAATCCTCTAATTTCATGGAGTTAAATGACATAATAACAAGAAAGCAAACAGTTTGTGGAATATTTAATTAATTTCAGTTTCCAATCCTCGAGTTGTGTGCGTATTTGACGTCGTGGATGAGTAACCGTCATGATCTTAAACGATCTAAATTGTTGTGGAATAAACGAGACACTAAATGGGACTTGGACATCCCATTACCCAAGTCGCTCCTTATTTACTCTGATTTAATAGTTCGTAAACCACATTCGAGTGTCTTCATTTTACAGCCCTAATATGAGGGACTTGACAATATTATTGAATACCGTATGATGTTAAACATAGGATCAGCTCAGGAGAATCATAAGAAATAATGATTAATTCCAATAAGAAATAATAATTCCGAAAAGCACTGTCTACATAGCAAAAATTAATCATGACTGGAACTACGCTTAGTTTTGTTAGCCCCAAATTTATGGAAATTGCTGAATATACACGGTCTTAATGAATTGATACGAAAGATTTAAGGGGGCGATTCCTTAGATCATTTTATGAAAAAAGGTTCCGATAAATGTAGATTCGGAAATGCATTGCTTCCAAGATATAAATGTTAAAGGTTTACTTTAAAACCGACTGAAAAATGTGTTACGCCACTGAGATATTCAAAAATAACAACTATTTTTGATTTATTCGTTCAATTTGGGACAAAAAATCTCTCCTGCACTTTTTCGTGTGGAGTGCCGTTTTCATGTGAAAATTGGAAGAAAATCCCTGAGCAGGAGCTCTTCTTTGGTTGAGCAATAAGACTATTACCTCAAAATTTTATATGGGACTTGAGATTGATACTAAATATATAAATTCAGAATTTCAGCACAATCGGAATAATGAAAATCATTCAAAAAATGAAATATGTAAAAATAAATAATTAAAAAATTAAATTCTATGGTTCTGATGATGTGATCTCCTTGAAATTTTGCATGAACATTCAGTATAGTAGTTTTCATTCTCAAAATAAATTTCACTGGAATCGGATATTCTGGTATTGAAATAACGTGCGTTCAAAAAAATTTCGTGGTCAAGTAAGCTGTGGATTTTTTTAAATATATTTTTGAATATAAAGATTCTTCTTTTCAATATTCTAATTGAATGTTCCATAGTTCTGTTAACACTATGGCCACAAAGTTTTGCATGATGATTCAGTATATCAATCTTTATTCACAGAAAAAAATTCACTCTAATCGGATATGCTGTTATGGAAATATAAAGCTTCTTCTTTTCAATATTCCAACACACTATTTTCTCGTGTGATACTAGAGCTCAGGGAAAAACCCCAGTAGAAAAAATCCTGTCTCACCGTTCCAACAAAAATAACACTTAAAAACTATTCGAATATTGAAGGATTTCTTCTTAATTGAGTCCAACTGATAACCCTTTCCAAGATGCCTTCGGAATTCTGAACCTGAAACGAAAAAATCGAAGCAGAAAAAAGGAACAGTAAAGTAAAATGATTGAAACTCTATCAAATCGATTTAAAATTTACAACCCAATTCAAAAACGACTCTGTAACTTCATGTATAGCCCTTAAGCCATCCTGAAATTTAAATAGTGGACAATTATTTATCAGGAGTTCTATAGTCTCCTCTGCTCCTCCGCATTCGCAATTAGGGCACCCATCAGAAACGTGACACGCTTATTTGGAACGTAATTTTTCGAAATTTGCTATTCTGAAAACTGTTCTACTCATCTTTTCCGTTCATGAATTCAACTTTGCACAGCACCTATTGTTGAGCTTATTAATGAATATAATGAGACCGATTTTTCTACAGGACATGTAGTTTTGAAAAATCTTTTTCCAAATATGAACAAGTGTGTCAAGTTTCCGATGCTCACGATTTGTTTACAATGGGAAATGATTTGGTTATTGTTGTTGACATTAACCAAATCAATTTCTATGGTCTCATTAATTAATTATTTTAACAATATCCAAATGAATTATTTTGAGGTTTATAATAAATATGTAATATACTAAATAAGTGTAAAATATTTAAGGAGGTGATTCCTCATCGAAAAAAGATAGGATCTTTCATATAAAGAAACTTCATTGGAGCATCCCTTGTTAAGATACAGCCCCTCAAAGGGAGTACATAAAATTTGTATAACAATTTTTTTCACAAGCACCAAAAAAGTTACAATATTGAAATAAACCTGACGTTTCCTACTAGCAAAAAGACACTTATCCAGTTATTTATTTGATTTACCCCATGGTTGTAAGGGTGGGAAACGTAACCCCTAAAGTTTATTTCCAATGTAACTTTTTGTCTTATTATTTGTTTACCATTTAAAAATTAATTTCCGATAGCCTGTTTCAATCTAAACAAAAAATGACTCCTGAGTTTCCTGCCCAAAATAAACCAGTTTGCATTAAAAAATTATTTTACGAACAACTACAGAGATAGATCGTCATAAATGCGACACTAATCAATCTAGTACCTAGGACACTTTTAGCGATAGTGACAATTAAATTGTTAATTTAATTAAATTGTTGATTTCAATATTATAACTTTTTTGGTGCTTGTTAAATTGAATTGTTATAAAAATTTTATGTACTCCCTTTGAGGGGCTGAATCTTAACAAGGGATGCTCCAATGAAGTTTCTTTATATGCAAGATCTTATCTTTTTTTCGATGAGGAATCACCTCCTTAAATATTTTACACTTATTTAGTTACACCCTGTATAGACGTTTCAAATAGAGAGTAAAAAAGGGAAACAATGTTTGAATGCAGAGAAGTTGTTAAATCGTTTCAAAAGGGAACCAGAAATATTCGAACTAATTTTCACATTTTACATTCAATTCTTTTGCGTCAATTCGTTCCAATTTCTTGAAATGGACACAAAGAAAGAACTAAAATTTGTCTCCCTTTGTTCAAACCGAGTGAATTATGTTTCGGATATTTTTATTGAGCCGAACTCTTGATATAATTGAAATAGCTTATTAATCTAGGAAGATATCCCTTAATTATAGATCTACTAGCCTTCAACTGTTTTAATTCCTCAGATGTTCTGTCTCTCTCTATGTTTTCACACAAATCGGTTACTAAATGGACACCTCATTTAAGTTTCTCAAGATATTTGAGGGGATCTGCTAGTTAGAATATCAAGTATGCTATTAGTCCTAATTTTCACTTTGTAAAAGATTAGAAAATGATTTAGATTAAAGAAAGAAATGTTGATATAGGAAAAGAATGTGTAGAAAAATCCTTTATTATTCGATTAATTATCGATTAATTTTTTCATAAACTCTGAAAAACTAACTGTAATAAAAAGTTTCGATATGAAAAAGTATTAAAGATGTTTAGAAAGTTGAGTTATAGGTCAGTCTCTTCAAGACGAAACCAAAGTATCTAAATTAAAATACAAGGTATGTCCAAAAAAAATTTAATTTTCAATTTTCACGAACTGAGTACTTTTGATTATCGTTTTTTTGTTATGTTGGTACACGTATGTTCATCATTTGGTTACATTATCAGCCAATTTGGATTAGTATTTTGATATCGATTGGAATATAATCTGGGAGGATTCTGCATTTCTAAAAAACTTTATGAGTTTCCACTCTCAGTCCCTGAAACAGAAATAATTAAAAAAAATTCAATTAAGATGAAGTGCTCCTACGAGAATCTTTGCACTTATTTGTCAGGAGCAAATTGGTCTCGAAAAAATTGTTGCCTAACAGTAAAACTGAAAAAGGAATTAAATGAAAAGGATAATGTAATGTTACGGTGTCTATATCAGACAAACTTGTAAAATCTTCAGAATTGTGTGTTTTTTCGTTTGCAATCTGATTGACATTTAAAGTTGTCAATATATAGAGATGTTGATTTATTTAATTTTGAAATTTCCTACTACACAAAATGATTTGGGATCCATTCTAACCAGAACGAAACCAATGAATGAGACACAAAAATCAAAAAATTGTGTTTACAATATTCTCTGTATATGGGAGAGACATCAAGACCTTAAGAGATAAGAAAACGGGAACATAAGAACAACATCAAAAATAGAGACATTACAAGTTCACAAATCGCTGATCATGTATGTTCAAATAGCGGAGATCATATGATGAACTGGAACAACACAAAGATCCTCATGACGGAACCTGATAATTATAAAAGGAAAATTAAGGAATCCACATGTATTTTGTTAGATGAAGTATAGATAATTTGGCTAATTGTTCTGTTAGAATAGATCGTATTTTGATTGATTTATTGAAGGAAGAAATGACATCAAGAAATTTGAAAATTAAATAAATCAACATCTCTCTATATTGACAACTTTCACTGTCAATTAGATTGCAAATGAAAAAACACACAATTCTGAAGATTTTACAAGTTTGTCTGAAGAAGGCGTCTGATATAGACACCGAAACGTTACATCATCCTTTTTATTTAATTCCTTTTTCAGTTTTATTGTTAGGCGACAATTTTTTCAAGACCAATTTGCTCCTGACAAATAAGTGCAAAGATTATCGCAGGAGCACTTCATCTTAATTAAAATTTTTTTGATTATTTCTGTTTCAGAGACTGGGAGTGAGAACCTATAATGTTTTTCGGAAATAGTATTTTGATGTTGACAATTGAAAAGGTTAGTCATGATTTTCGATTTTTGAAAAGAATGCATCAAAGAATCTGAATCAAATTTTGCATTAAAAATGGAAAGAGGTGCTACAAGGCACTTGAAATGTTAATGGAAAAGTTGCATATGTTGGTATATCAATCGAATCATGCCATGCAACTTTCTCGAATGTTTTGGGTATGAAATGTGTGGCAGCGAAAATCACTACGATGCACCAGCTCACACATCGATGTTTTTTCGTGATTTTTTTGGCAGAAAACGATTCCTAAAACTGGAAGAGAGCAAGAAAGGAAAACAAGAATTGTAGGGAGCGCTGGCATAAGTGCATTATATTTGAGGGGGATTACAAAATGTTCATTGATGAATAAATTAATACTTCTCAAGAAAAACTGAATTGGAAAAGGCCAAAGCAATGTGATACACGGTGCGGCAGCATAACTTCCTTTTTTTAAAACTGAATAAAACGCATTGTATGAATCAGAAAATTTTTATTCGTTTTTTATAATATAGGCACATACATAAGTTTTGTTTTACCCAGTTTTGAAGATAAAATCAGGTAGGTGACATCCCCCATTCTACATACACTGAGTAAACCGATTTCTGGCGACTGGAGTCATGACAAACTCATGACTCCAGTCAGTATTGCAGGCGTTATGTTGGCAATTTTTTCCTGGATGTTGTTCTTCAAATTTTGTAGGGTTCTTGGACGGTTCACATAAACACAAGATTTCAAAAAATCCCATAGAAAAAAGTCACAAGGGGTCAAATCGACAATTGCATCAAAGGCCTTTGCATTACCAGTGTGGTGTGCAATTTCCTCAAGTGAAATATTGGTCCTGGTTCTTTGAGGAAAATGAAGTCACAGTGACAGTGAATTCGGACCGGTAAGTTGACATGTTACAGGAATTTTTTCCCACATCCAAGAAGAAATTGCCAACATAACGCCTGCTATACTGGCTGGAGTCATGACAAGCGCCAGAAATCGGTTTACTCAGTGTATGGAGAATGGGGGACGTCACCTACCTGATTTTATCTTCAATACTGAGTAAAACAAAACTTTATGTATGTGCCTATATTATAAAAAAAGAATAAAATTGTTCTGATTCATACAATGCGTTTTATTAAGTTTAAAAAAAAGAGTTATGCTGCCGCATCCTGTACCATATGTTGAAGGGTTATCTGAAAAGATAAGAAGAATTGGAAATACACTGGAACTTCCCTATAACGAACATCTGTAAAACCAATTCGTACGAGACATTGCACCTTGAATCCAAATTCCATCCCCCTCTAAAACGAAGTAAATTCTCTCTATAACGAAATATTCAAAGAACATCACTCTTTGAATGGGTATTGGTAAGAAGTATAAGGATGGGTTTTTTTCCGGGCGTACGTAATAGATCCCGACCTTAAACTGAATCATTACTGCGGGCAGAGAGATCCTTCTGAAACAGTTTTAAATACACCCCTGTCTGTTTGGTTTCAATCTAACCACTACGCTAGTGTGAAAAGTTGTGCGAAAATGTCTAAAAGCAAGTGCTTGAATTCGAATGATAAACTTAAATTTATCCGTGAAGTCGACCGCGACATTGCCGACTTTAGAAACAATTTTTTGTATAACGAAATTTATTTATAACGATTTTTTTTACGGATTTAGTGCTTTTGCTATAGGGAAGCTCCACTGTAAATACAATGTGAGAACACCATTGAAGACTCAAGATGCAATCAGGGCTAATCCAACTAAAGTAAAACTGATAATTAAAATGAACTAACCAAAAACTGCAAGTGTCTTGTGAGTGCGGTAGAGCTGATTGGAGAAACTAAACGACCCTTTAATATTCGAATCCAAGAACATAAAAAAAACTAGCTCAACTTGGAGATACTGCATTTCTTAAAAACTTTATTGGTTTTCACTCCCAGTCTCTGAAACATAAATAATTAAAAAATGTTTGATTAAGGTGAAGTGCTCCTGCGAGAATTTTTGCACTTATTTGTCAGGAGCAAATTGGTCTTAAAAAAAATTGTTGCCTAACAGTAAAAATGAAATATGAAACAAATTAAAAGGATATGTGAACGTTTCGGTGTCTATATCAGACACCTTATTCAGAGAAACTCTTAAAATCTTCAGAATTGTGTATTTTTGAGCGCTCGTTCTACATGACGAGTGCTATATCGTTTTGCCCAAATGTCTGTAATTTTCGAATTTTGAGCCGAAAATGGTCTCAAACGATAGGGTTCGACTTTCTGATGGAAAATATGAGGTCAAATCAAATTCTGTAGGGCCGGCCGTCCGGCCGGCCGTGAGCACATTAACTCTCGAACGGATTATCCTAGAGACTTGAAATTTTCAGGGTGTGTTCAGCTCCCAAATAGCTCGGTTAAGTTCGTTAACCAGAAAAATCGTACAGGGTGTTTCATAAAAAGTGGCCATTCAAAATTTTTGTTCCTCAATATTTCACACAAAACGAGGGCAAACGGAATGAAATTTTGCAGCAACTTGCCAGATGCTCATAGTGAGCCTCTCGCAAAATTTTGTGGCCATAGTATTAACAGAACCATAGAATATTCAATTGGAATATTGAAAAGAAGAATTTTTTTATTTCCATAACCAACTTTCCGATTCAAATGAAATGAAAGTTGAGACTGATATACTGAATGTTCATGCAAAATTTCAATAGGATCGCATCATCAGAACCATAGAAATTCCAATTGGAATATTAAAGGAAAGACTCTTTATATTTACATAACAAGATATCCGAATCGAATGAAATTTATTTTTGAATTGAGATTTCTATATTGAATGTTTGTGCAAAATTTGAAGATCATCGCATCATCCGAACTATAGAAAATTCAATTTGAATATTGAAAAAAAATTATATTTTCATAACAAGATATCTGAATGAGTGAAATTTATTCCTGGTATAAAGATTGATATACTGAATGTTCATGCCAAATTTCAAGAGGATCGCATCATCAGAACCATAAAATTTAATTATTTTAATTTTCAAGTGTGACCATAGAATTGATTTTTTTTTTTTATTTGTTTATATATAATTTCAATTTCAAGTCATATACAGAATTTGAGATGAGTAGTCTCCTTTGCTCCACCAGAGAACGAGCGCTCAGAAGCTCCTGCTCAGGGCTTGCTTCCATTTTTTTAAAACTCAATAAAACGCATTGTATGAATCAGAAAATTTTTATTCGTCTTTTATAATATAGGCACATACATAAAGTTTTGTTTTACCCAGTTTTGAAGATAAAATCAGGCAGGTGACGTCCCCCATTCTCCATACACTGAGTAAACCGATTTCTGGCGTTTGTCATGACTCCAGCCAGTATAGCAGGCGTTATGTTGGCAATTTTTCCTGGATGTTGTTCTTCAAATTTTGTAGGGTTCTTGGACGGTTCACATAAACACGAGATTTCAAAAAATCCCATAGAAAAAGTCACAAGGGGTCAAATCGACAATTGCATCAAAGGCCTTTGCATTTACCAGTGTGGTGTGCAATTTCCTCAAGTGGAATTATTGGTCCCTGGTTCTTTGAGGAAAATGAAGTCACAGTGACATGAATTCGGATCGGTATGTAAACATGTTACAGGAATTTTTTTCCCACATCCAAGAAGAAATTGCCAACATAACGCCTGCTATACTGGCTGGAGTCATGACAAACCGCCAGAAATCGGTTTACTCAGTGTATGGAGAATGGGGGACGTCAACTACCTGATTTTATCTTCAAAACTGGGTAAAACAAAACTTTATGTATGTGCCTATATTATAAAAAAAGAATAAAAATTTTCTTATTCATACAATGCGTTTTATTAAGTTTAAAAAAAAGAAAGTTATGCTGCCGCATCCTGTACCATATGTTGAAGGGTTATCTGAAAAGATTAGAAGAATTGGAAATACAGTGGTACTTCCCTATAACGAACATCTGTATAACGAATTTCGTACAAGACATTGCACCTTGAATCCAAATTCCATGTTAAAAACACCCTCTAAAACGAAGTAAATTCTCTCTATAACGAAATATTCAAAAAAATCACTCTTTGAATGGGTATTGGTAAGAAGGTATAAGGGTGGGTTTTTCCGAATTTTTTCCGGGCGTACGTAATAGATCCCGACTTAAACTGAATCATTACTGCGGGCAGAGAGATTCCTTCTGAAGCATTTTTGAATACACCCTGGCTGTTTGGTTTCAATCTAACCACTACGCTAGTGTGAAAAGTTGTGCGAAAATGTCTAAAAGCAAGTGCTTAAATTCGAATGATAAACTTAAATTTTTCCGTGAAGTCGACCGCGACATTGCCGACTTTAGAAACAATTTTTCTGTATAACGAAATTTCTTTATAACGAAATTTTTTTGCGGATTTAGCGCTTTCGCTATAGGGAAGCTCCACTGTAAATACAATGTGAGAACACCATTGAAGACTCAAGATACAATCAGGGCTAATCCAACTAAAGTAAAACCTGATAATTAAAATGAACTAACCAAAAACTGCAAGTGTCTTATGAGTGCGGTAGAGCTGATTGGAGAAACTAAACGACCCTTTAATATTCGAATCCAAGAACATAAAAAAACTAGCTCAACTTGGAGATACTGCATTTCTTAAAAACTTTATAGGTTTTCACTCCCAGTCTCTGAAACATAAATAATTAAAAAATGTTTGATTAAGGTGAAGTGCTCCTGCGAGAATTTTTGCACTTATTTGTCAGGAGCAAATTGGTCTTAAAAAAATTGTTGCCTAACAGTAAAACTGAAATATGAAACAAATTAAAAGGTTTCGGTGTCTATATCAGACACCTTATTCAGACAAACTCTTAAAATCTTCAGAATTGTGTATTTTTTCATTTGCAATCTGATTGACATTGATAGTTGTCAATCTATAGAGATGTTGATTTATTTTATTTTGAAATTTCCTGATGTCATTTCTTTCTTCAATAAATCAATCCAAATACGATCTATTCCAACAGAACAATTGGCCAAATTATTTACTTCATCTAACATGTACATGTAGATTCCTTAATTTTGCTTTTATAATTATCAAAGTCAATCAGATTGCAAATGAAAAAATACACAATTCTGAAGATTTTAAGAGTTTGTCTGAAGAGGGTGTCTGATATAGACACCGAAACGTTACAATATCCTTTTAATTTGTTTCATATTTCAGTTTTACTGTTAGGCAACAATTTCTTTCAAGACCAATTTGCTCCTGACAAATAAGTGCAAAGATTCTCGCAGAAGCACTTCACCTTAATTAAACATCATTTTTTAATTATTCATGTTTCAGAGACTGGGAGTGAAAACCTATAAAGCTTTTAAGAAATGCAGAATCCTTCCAGAATATATTTCAATCGATATTGGAGATACTGATAAGTCAAAGCTTGTCCAACATGCTTTGAATGAAGACCACAGAATTTCAAGAGGTAAAGCTTCTATAATATCAAAAGAATAAAAACTGAGACGTAGAAAATTCAAGGAAGCAGCTTTCATGTTAATTTCCGAAAACCTCATCACTCAACCGTCTGTTGATAACAAAAAATCTGGGCTCCAATAACGAGATCCAGCCTAAGAAAAATCAAATGAATTTTTGACAAGTGAATAGATTCAAAATAGATCTTAGAGTAACAAAAGTTGCTTATTTGAAAGTTCAGAGTTTAAAGTGTCTTCCCGAAGATAGCTGGCTAATGAACAGAAGAAGTAAATAGCCCAGTTTCAGTATTTTATAACTATTCGCTTGAGCCAAAAAAAATGTATAAAAAATAAACATTTCTGAACTGGAATACGGTATAGCAATAAATTTTTCTGACAGCTCCAGCGAAAATAGAGATATCTCGCGCATTCTTGTACGAATTAACAGGTTTTTCAGGTCGTGAACTAGACCACTAGATTGATTAAGAAAATTTGAATTTTTTTCATACTTCATTATCATCTCTGTGAACCGTAACATAGTCTTCCCGTTAGCTTTTATTTGATAGATTATAGTGTAATATTCATTCGTCGATGCGTTGACGGAAATAGAATCAAATTGGATGGATATTTTCGTAGTTCAATTGATGATTTGTTTGGAGAAAATTCATGGTTAAGTCGGTAGCAGATATGTAGCTTTATGTTAAAATGATCGGAAGATGAGTAAAACTGGTGTATAGTAGGCGTTCTCTGCTTCCAGTACCTATGTTTAATTATTTATCAACTTGGTCAACAGTAAGATTGTTAGGACTAGGAGGTATATATACTTCTGGATGTTCACTTAACTCAGTTATCTGCGGCGGTTGCTAGCAGCCCTGCAGACTGTGTTGAACATCCAACTCTCCTCTGAAGGCTCTAGGTAAGTACAATCATCCATCAAATACCAGGATAAAGCAGAATAAATATATTAATCTATTTTTGTGATGTGTGCCACTTAGCCAATTCTCAATATTATGTGAATTTCAAAAACAAATCGCTTTCACTTTCCATTAGAATATTTGTTCAACGATATGTTAATTGGCACCAAAATTCAACTCCGAAAATTACCGTACGTATCGAAAAACGATTTTCCATATTATTTCGGCCAGCTTATTTATATAAAAATATATTAATAACCGAGAATCCAGTCGGAGTTAGTTCCGTAAATTCAAGGTTTTGATCAATTCGCCAAAATTTGTAATGGCAACAAATAATAGATGAATCTGATACCCAAAAAATTCGAGGTTTGTGTCAAGATCGCCAGCTTTCTCTATTCGTATCTTTTTCTTTGAACATTGATAAGACGTAATATTTTCACGGATGCTATTCAAATTAAGCGAGCTCCAAGATAAATATAAATTATTCATTTTAAATTCTATTTATGTTTGATATTTACGTCAAAAATAATTTGGATATCCTCGTCTGTTCTGTATATTTTCACTTTTCATATTCTTGAGAGGCTATCGAATGGGTATTAAAATAAAAATATAAAAATTTTTCCCAACTTCTTTTAAATTCGAAATAATTTCCTATATGCAGACATTTATCATCTTATTTTTTCCGTTATAAATGAACATATAGCTTTATCTGCTTTTCTTCAAATTCAAAATGAATTCGTTATGAATGTTTCCCTCTGATGAATTTTTATTCCTTCGAATATATTTTATTCTACAACAATTTAGAAAATAATCTCTTTCCTATATGCAGACATTTATCGTTATATTTTTTCCGTTAAAATGAACATATAGCTTTATCTGATTTTCTTCAAATTCAAAATTAATTCGTGAATGTCTTACTGATGAAAATAGAATTTTTCCCTTTACTGAAATTGTATTCGTTCGAATATATTTTATTCTACAACCATTTAAAAAATAATCTCTTCTCTATATGCAGACATTTATTATTATATTTTTTCCATTGAAATGAACATATAGTTTTATCTAATTTTCTTCAATTCAAAATGAATTCGAGAATGTCGTACTGATGAAAATAAAATTTTTATTTTTGCTGAATTGTTATTCGTCCGAATATATTTTATTCTACAACAATCATCATCACAAAATCATTTCTTTCCTACATGCAGACATTTATCATTATATTTTTTCCGTTAAAATGAACATATAGCTTTATCTGATTTTCTTCAAATTCAAAATTAATTCGTGAATGTCGTTCTGATGAAAATAGAATTTTTCCCTTTACTGAAATTGTATTCGTTCGAATATATTTTATTCTACAACCATTTAAAAAATAATCTCTTCTCTATATGCAGACATTTATTATTATATTTTTTCCGTTGAAATGAACATATAGTTTTATCTAATTTTCTTCAAATTCAAAATGAATTCGAGAATGTCGTACTGATGAAAATAAAATTTTTATTTTTGCTGAATTGTTATTCGTCCGAATATATTTTATTCTACAACAATCATCATCACAAAATCATTTCTTTCCTACATGCAGACATTTATCATTATATTTTTCCGTTAAAATGAACATATAGCATTATCTGATTTTCTTCAAATTCAAAATTAATTCGTGAATGTCGTTCTGATGAAAATAGAATTTTTCCCTTTACTGAAATTGTATTCGTTCGAATATATTTTATTCTACAACCATTTAAAAAATAATCTCTTTCCTATATGCAGACATTTATTATTATATTTTTTCCGTTGAAATGAACATATAGTTTTATCTAATTTTCTTCAAATTCAAAATGAATTCGAGAATGTCGTACTGATGAAAATAAAATTTTTATTTTTGCTGAATTGTTATTCGTCCGAATATATTTTATTCTACAACAATCATCATCACAAAATCATTTCTTTCCTACATGCAGACATTTATCATTATATTTTTTCCGTTAAAATGAACATATAGCTTTATCTTATTTTCTTCAAATTCAAAATTGATTTGTGAATGTCGTACTGATGAAAATAAAATTTTTCTCTTTGCTGAATTTTTATTCCTCCGAATAGATTTTATTCTACAACAATTTAAAAAATAATCTCTTACGTATATGCAGACATTTATCATTAGATTTTTTCCGTTAAAATGAACATCTTCATCTGATTTTCTTCAAATTCAAAATTAATTCGTGAATGTAGTACTGATGAAAATAAAATTTTTTCCTTTGCTGAATTTTTATTCCTTCGAATATATTTTATTCTACAACAATTTAAAAAATAATCCCTTTCCTGCAGGAATTATTTTTTCCGTTAAAATGAACATATAGCTTTATCTTTTTTTCTTCAAATTCAAAATTAATTCGTGAATGCCGTACTGATGAAAATAGAATTTCTTCCTCTGCTGAATTTTTATTCGTCCGAATAAATTTTATTCTACAACAATTTAAAAAATAATCTCTTTCCTATATGCAGACATTTATCATTATATTTTTTTCCGTTAAAATGAACATATAGCTTTATCTGATTTTCTTCAAATTCAAAATTAATTCGTGAATGTCGTACTGATGAAAATAGAATTTTTCCCTTTACTGAATTGTATTCGTTCGAATATATTTTATTCTACAACCATTTAAAAAATAATCTCTTCTCTATATGCAGACATTTATTATTATATTTTTTCCATTGAAATGAACATATAGTTTTATCTAATTTTCTTCAAATTCAAAATGAATTCGAGAATGTCGTACTGATGAAAATAAAATTTTTATTTTTGCTGAATTGTTATTCGTCCGAATATATTTTATTCTACAACAATCATCATCACAAAATCATTTCTTTCCTACATGCAGACATTTATCATTATATTTTTTCCGTTAAAATGAACATATAGCTTTATCTTATTTTCTTCAAATTCAAAATTGATTTGTGAATGTCGTACTGATGAAAATAAAATTTTTCTCTTTGCTGAATTTTTATTCCTCCGAATAGATTTTATTCTACAACAATTTAAAAAATAATCTCTTACGTATATGCAGACATTTATCATTAGATTTTTTCCGTTAAAATGAACATCTTCATCTGATTTTCTTCAAATTCAAAATTAATTCGTGAATGTAGTACTGATGAAAATAAAATTTTTTCCTTTGCTGAATTTTTATTCCTTCGAATATATTTTATTCTACAACAATTTAAAAAATAATCCCTTTCCTGCAGGAATTATTTTTTCCGTTAAAATGAACATATAGCTTTATCTTTTTTTCTTCAAATTCAAAATTAATTCGTGAATGCCGTACTGATGAAAATAGAATTTCTTCCTCTGCTGAATTTTTATTCGTCCGAATAAATTTTATTCTACAACAATTTAAAAAATAATCTCTTTCCTATATGCAGACATTTATCATTATATTTTTTCCGTTGAAATGAACATATGGTTTTATCTGATTTTCTTCAAATTCAAAATGAATTCGTGAATGTCGTACCGATGGAAATAGAATTTTTGCCTCTGCTGAATTTTTATTCGTCCGAAAATATTTTATTCTACAACCATTTTAAAAAGAATCTCTTTCGTGTATGCAGACATTTATCATTATATTTTTTCCGTTACGAAATTTAGTACTAGTCTTTGTCACCTTAATATGAAATTCGGACCTGGTCAGATTTCTTGGTTTTGAAATATAAAAACTTTAAAAATTTCGATTTAAATTATATAATGAAAACATTCGTTAAGTTACTTCCTATTTTGGCTTCTCTAGATTCTTTTTTATTTTATTCATATTTTATTCAATCATTTTTAGAGCATTCTCCTGTTCCTTAAAAACTTTTTTCGAATAGGCTGATAATTCTATTTCTAGATCAACTAACTTCATCCCAATGAATTCAAGTGATCAAAAATTCGTTAATTTTCGTGGAAGCAGAAAATAATCGTTTTCTCAAAACATATCTACATCGAAATCATATGACGTTTCAAAAGTACATTCGAGCAGGTCGTTACATTTTAATTGAATTTGAATCTTCAGCACTTGGTGATAAAATATTTCCACTCCTATTACATTGTGCTGAAATATTTCGTTCCTATCAGTGTGTGGGTATTCGGTTTCCTAAACTCATCATTCATTATGAGGGAGTATTTATTTCACCATAAATAGCTACATTATTTGTAAATATAATCAACAACAAGCGATAATTAACAAGTTATAAAATCTGACATATACAATTCCACATGCTTTGCTTTCGTTCACTGAGAGTAATGGGAACTTTTTATTTTTTCATTTCTCGAATATTTTCAAAGCTATAAATATTATTGGGTCGATTTTTATATTTAGGTGATCAATAGTGAGGCAAAGACAGGCTGACAGGCAAAATTTCGTGAACATCTTTACAATAGAGAATGAAAAAAAATCAAATAATCCTATATCTCAGTATAATGTATAAATTCTTTTGAAATCAAGAGCTAACATAAAAAAATACATAAAAAACGAAGGTTAGTGCAAAAAGGGGACCATACTATTTTTTCGTATGATACCAGAGCTCAGGGAAAAACCCCAGTAGAAAAAACCCTGTCTCGCCGTTCAACAAAAATAACACTTGAAAACTATTCGAATATTTAAATATTTCTTCTTTATTGAGTATAACCGATAACTCTCTCCAAGACGCCTTCGGAATTCTGAATCTGAAACGAAAAAATAACATAATATAATACATAAAACAAAAATCCCTAACTGAGGTTAGTGCAAAATTTCGTATGATGCCAGAGATCAGGGAAAAACCTCAGTAGAAAAAACCCTGTCTCGCCGTTCCACCAAAAATAACACTTATAAACTATTCGAATATTGAAGGATTTCTTCTTTATTGAGTCCAAACGATAACCGTCTCTAAAATGCCTTCGGAATTCTGAATCTGCAACGAAAAAATCGAAGTTGAAAAAAGGAACAGAAAAATAAAATGATTGAAACTCTATTAAATCGATTCAATTAACAACCCAATTCAAAAACGACTCTGTAACTTCATGTACAGCCCTTAAGCCAACCTGAAATTTAAATATTGGACAATTATTCATCAGATGTTCTATAGTCTCCTCTGCTTCTCCGCATTCGCAACTAGGACTCTCAACTGAATTCCGCTCGAAAAGCAAGCTATATCACAACGGCCGTGTAACTATTCAACATACATAGAGTATTCCCGATTTTTTTTATAATTGTCAAAACATCATGGAAATGTAGAAATTTAATAAAATGCTAGAGGAAAATTTTGTTCAAAATCGCATTTTTAGTCGATATAAAAATTTCGAATGATATAATTCTGTAGTTTAGAAATGACCATTTTTCGAGATAGTTTTATGGTTGAAAAACTTCTTATTTTGAAGCAATTAAGAAAAAGTGTAGATTGTTTTCATATTTCTCAAGATGAAAGACCTCAATGAGTACTGAAATACAGGATGTTTAAGTTTCACTCAAAAATTGCCTGACAAAGTGGTATTTGTTTTTTGTCCAATTTGGAGCAAAAATCTCTTTTCCGTTTTTTCGTATGGGGTGTCATTTTTATATGAGAAAATAGAACGATACGTTAGGATGTTTTATTTTTTTTCACCTAAAAACGGCGTCCACAAGAAAAAAAGCAGACGAGATTCTTGTCACGAATTGAACGAAGAATTCAAAAATAATTGTTAGTTGGAAATATCTCTGTGGCGTACCACCTTTTTGGACAATTTTGAAGTTAAATTCAAACACTCTGTATCTTCGGAGCAATGAATTTCCGGATCTACATTCTTGGAAATTTTTTTTATAAAATGATCTGGGGAATACCCCCTCAAATTTTGCGCGTCAATTAAGAAACAAGTCAT
This sequence comes from Propylea japonica, assembly GCA_013421045.1. Taxonomy (NCBI): domain Eukaryota; kingdom Metazoa; phylum Arthropoda; class Insecta; order Coleoptera; family Coccinellidae; genus Propylea; species Propylea japonica. The sequence goes on from CM024248.1 coordinate 24,527,215, forward strand.
CAAAATGGAATGAAAATTTCTTCTTGAAATTTTGTCCACAATACCTCATAAAGGAAATTGAAAACCTGCCTTGAATTTTCCAATTTTTTCTAGGAAAAAGCGCCTGGTATTAACTGCTTTTCTTCGATAGGGTTAAAATCGCGAAATACAGTTTCACAAAATCTACGTTTCCTTTGATTCAAACTTAAATTGACATGTTATTGTTTTCACCACAGTCGTTTAGTTCATTGAGTCGGTTTTAACTAGTTGACATCAATTTTGTCGCATACATTGTTATGATTCACTTACTTAGATGTGGGTAGTGAATTATGGAAATATATTTGATTTTATATTGTGGGGAACGATTTTTTTGGCTTTCCAGATAGAGAGGACTTACATAATATGTTTTAAATTATTCCTGTCGGTTCATTGGCCTCTTTAAATATTTTTGAAAAATATCCTTTTCAAATTCTTTTTGCCTTATGTCTGTGAGTTCACTGCGAGTAACGGGAACTTTTTATTTTTTAATTTCTCGAATATTTTCAAAGCTATAAATATTATTGGGTCGATTTTCATATTTAGGTGACCAATAGTGAGGCAAAAACAGACTGACAGGCAAAATTTCGTGAACATCTTCACATAAGAGAATGAAAAAAATTCAAATAATCCTATATCTCAGTATACAGGGTGTCCCAAAACTCGACGTCAACCCGGAACCGGGTGAAAAGGCAAGTAATGCTGGTTGTCAGAAAAATATAGAAAAAAATCTAAGTTGCATGATTTTAAAATAATGGGCATTTAAAAAAACACGAAAAATTCCACACCCTGTGACAGTCTTTTCGCTCCTGTTGCCACAAATATAAACTTTTTCCAAGTTTTTTTTTGCTGTGTAACCTTGAATAATGCTTGTCTTAACTTCAATCAAAATTTTGATACCAGCTGCCCTAGGTTTCATAAAAATAGGGCTTACTTCTCAGAAAAAATTCAAAATAAACAATTACCTAGTTTCAAGTGACTGTATTGAAAAAAAATGTACTACGTAAGTTTGGCATGTTTCGTCAAAAGTTGGCGCATTTAGTAAAGATTCCAAAATGGTATAATACTTGTTAAATTGTAGCTGACGTAGTTCAAATTTATTTTCGATTGCCTTTGAATACACTTTTTCGTTAACTGCTTTCCAGTGAAAAAGTCCAATGGATTCAAGTCCGGTGAACAGGCCGGCCACGAGATTGGACCAGAACGTCCCATCCATCTTCCGGGAAAAAATGTTACCAGAAAAAAATTTCCAGAGTAATTTCTCCGGAAAAAAATTTTCTGGGAAAATTATTTTCTCTGGAATTTTTTTTTCTGGTAACATTTTTTCGCGGAAGAAGTTCCCAAAAAAGAACCGAATTGGTAGCGTTAAGGAGCTATCAGTGTAATGCGCATCGAACCAATTAAAAGAAGTTAATTGTCACTGTATTTTAATTAAGCCATTTTTAATACAATTGTTTGCTTCGTAAACGATACAGATGTTCAGTGTTCACATTGACTTCGAATTGTGTGAAATAGATGGGATTATTTTTGTTGAATTATGAAGGGAAAAATTTTGACATTTTGAATAATACAAAAATTCATAGTAGTTCGAAGAGAAGGTTTGGTTGTGCTGTAATGATTAACTATTCAAAAATCGTTTTTGGTATTATCTGAGGTCATTGAATGCAAGAAAATATAGGAATTTAAGCTAGAAACCTAGAATTCTGGAGAATTATTTTGCGAAGAATAAGATTGAAAAAAAGGCTCTTGTGATAAGCCTTCAAGATCTCCCAATTCGCACCCTCTAGACTTTTTTCGGAAAGAGTCTTGTTAGAAGTACCATCTATTTTTCTAGGTTAGCATCATCGGAAAAAATATTGTTTGAGGAGAAAGAATGGTATTAGTTTGTAACGATCTGAAGATTGAAAACCGTGCAAGACAAAGTTGAACTGAAGCGCTTTTACTGCTCAGAAATGTACGCAAGCAATTCCCTGATTAATTAAGAGTTCGTTAGAAAACCCTGAAACATCTTGGTCATTGGCACGTGGTTATCGTATTAATCACGTATATTCAACAGACAGAAGAGATTCAAAGACTAATGTGTTGTTGACTGCTCCGAACCATAGTCAAGGATCTCAGACATTTACCACAATTTATTCCCAACCTTAATTTGCGAATATAATCTCCTTTCGTTTTGGTTATCTGTTAATGTTTCTATTCTCATTTCAACTATTCATATTCAAAGATAGTCACAGTTTGAGTTGATCAAATCGCCATGCGCACACCAGGACTCTAATCTCAGATCTCATTGAGCTTATGCTGTTTACGCATGTCTCCTTAAATGCGCGAACGTCCTTTTCTAATACTTTGCGCAAGCCGTCATACAAACGAGAACATGGACTTCCAATGCTGGTAAAAAAGAGCATCCAAAATGAATTCAGGTGGTTTTTCACCAATGTCTAGTACGAATTTCATTTGAATAATGGGCCAAGAAACAGAATCTTTTTTTTGCACAACGAAAGATAAAGATACAAACATACATACAGGGTGTCTCAAAACTCGACGTCAACCCGGAACCGGGTGAAAAGGCAAGTAATGCTGGTTGTCAGAAAAATTAAAAAAAAAATCTAAGTTGCATGATTTTAAAATAATGGGCATTAAAAAAACACGCAAAATTACACACCCTGTGACAGTCTTTTCGCTCCTGTTGCCACAAATATCAACTTTTTCCAACTTTTTTTTGCTGTGTAACCTTGAATAATGCTTGTCTAAATTTTAATCAAAATTTGGATACCAGCTTCATGAAAATAGGGCTTGCTTCTCAGAAAAAAAGTTCAAACTAAACAATTGCCTAGTTTCAACTGACTGTATTGAAAAAAAATGTACTGGCGCATTTAGTAAGGATTCCAAAATGGTATGATACTTGTTAACTGTAGCTGCTGTAGTAAATTTATTTTCGATTGCCTTTGAATACACTTTTTCTTAAACTGCTTCCCAGTAAAAAGTCCAACTTTTGACAAAACATGCCAAACTTGCGTAGTACTTTTTTTTCCAACACAGTCAGTTGAAACTAGGCAATTGTTTATTTGGAATTTTTTTTCTGAGAAGTGAGCCCTATTTTCATGAAACCTAGAGCAGCTGGTATCAAAATTTTGATTACAGTTTAGACAAGCATTATTCAAGGTTACACAGCAAAGAAAAAAGTTGGAAAAAGTTGATATTTGTGGCAACAGGAGCGAAAAGACTGGGTGTGGAATTTTGCGTGTTTTTTAAATGCCCATTATTTTAAAATCATGCAACTTAGATATTTTCTTATATTTTTCTGACAACCAGCATTACTTGCCTTTTCACTCGGTTCTGGGTTGTCGTCGAGTTTTGGGACACCCTGTATACTAAAGAAATTATGATGTGAATGATTTATAAATCTTGCCTCCGCCTAAATTTTTCACGTACAACATTGTACGATTTTTGTGCTATAAGTTGAATATAGATTGTACGATTTTTGTGCTATAAGTTGAATATAGGCTAGGTTTAAGTGGGTTATCTGTTTTTATATTATTCTGATCTGTAGATGAGATAGATACTTTTTCAAAATTTAACTCATCTTGATACTTGTGATCTCTAGAAAGTTTTTCGACAGTTCTGGTTATTTTAAATTTCATATTTATTTGTTAAGATATGTATAGGAAAAAGCGTGACATAGTGGTACCTAAAAGTCTGTAGTTTTCGAAAAGTAACAGTTCGATTAATTAAAACTATCTGAAACAATGACAATAGTTTTCTTATTGAGTAAAAAATCATTCAAAATCTCACAAATTATTGAAAATTTTCAATGTTGGTTCAAGTTTTCAGTAGGCGTTGAATTCATGAATGAATAAGAATAAAACCGATATTCAATTTCGAATGATCGTTTCCACATCTGACTTCTCAATTCTTTTCACCTTTCCCTATAGTCATAGCGTCTTAACCGACTTAAGTTGAGGTCCTACAATCTTAATGTCCGAGAAAAGTAAATGAATAAATAAATATTGAATCTGCATTCCCATTGTTGAATCGGAAATAACTCATCATTTAGTGATGGACCAAAATGAATTCTTGATAATAACAAAGTTGCTGATAACTGGGCCAACAAAGAAAACCTCTTTTTGTTCATTACACTAATCGATTAGTACCTACAAAGACTACAAAATTAATTCTAAACGTTATCAGAGTAACCTGAGTGGTACAAGAAACAGAATTTAGTAGGTACAGTTTGTGAATAGTGAATAAATGTTTGTAGTTGCCGAAAAGTTGCTGATACTTTTTCCGGATGCAACGTCTTTGGAATTAAAACAAAAATAGTTCCTGGAATATTGAATGAAAGGTAAGAAGGCATTTTACAGAGTGGGACGGAAAAAAACGAGTTATTCTGTTGTCATTTATTCAAATCGAAAAAGAACGAACACTGGCAATCAATAGTTCATGAATACATGAACATAAAAGTTCCAAATTTCGTGCAATAAAATATAGACTTAGGGGTCGTTTATACTGGCCCGTAACTTTAACTTTTCCCTTACCCTAAGAATTGAAACATAGAAATTTCGTGCTATGGTTTATACTCGAACTTTAACTTATTCCCTTAAATAGAAGTTTTTCATTCATAATTTAAGGGCATAAGTTAAGGGCATAAGTTACGGGCCAGTATAAACGACCCCTAAGTTAGATTGGGTTATCTGTCATTTATCGATTGAAATATATTCTGGGAGGATTCTGCATTTCTTAAAAACTTTATAGGTTTTCACTGGCAGTCTCTGAAACATAAATATCAAAAAATGTTTGAAGTGAAGTGCTCTTGCGAGAATCTTCGCACTTATTTGTCAGGAGCAAATTGGTCTTGAAAAAAATTGTTGCCTAACAGTAAAGATGAAAAATGGAACAAATTAAAAGGATATTGTAACGTTTCGGTGTCTATATCAGACACCTTCTTCAGACAAACTCTTAAAATCTTCAGAATTGTGTATTTTTTCATTTGCAATCTGATTGACATTGATAGTTGTCAATCTATGGAGATGTTGATTTATTTAATTTTGAAATTTCCTGATGTCATTTCTTTCTTCAATAAATCAATACGATCTATTCCAACATAACAATTGGCCAAATTATTTACTTCATCTAACAAAATACATGTGAATTCCTTAATTTTCCTTTTATAATTATCAGGTTCCGTCATGAGGATCTTTGTGTTGTTCCAGTTCATCATATGATCTCCGCTATTTGAACATACATGATCAGCGATTTGTGATCTTGTGATGTCTCTATTTTTGACGTTATTCTTATGTTCCCGTTTTCTTATTTCTAAAGGTCTTGATGTCTCCCCTGTATAAGATTTTCCACAAATACAGGGAATATTGTAAACACCATTTTTTGATTTTTGTGTTTCATTCATTGGTTTTGTTCTAGTTAGAATGGATCTCAAATCATTTTGTGTTTTGAAAACAGTTCTTATGTTGAATTTGGAACCAATTTTTCTTATTTTCTCTGAAAGGCCAGGAATATAAAGAATGACGTTCAATAAATTTGGTTGTTCTTGACGGTTTTCTGTTTGTACCTGATCATCATTAGAATTTTGATTAGATATTTTTCGTTCTAAATTTGAAATTGTTCTTTCTATAAAATTTGGTGGGTAAGTATTGATTATCTAGTAGAAACTCTTTAATGAAGGAAGTTTCATTATTTCTAATTCCAGGTTGAGCGATCGTTCTACTCAAACGAGTGCTATATCGTTCTGCCCAAACGTCAGTAATTTTCGAATTTTCAGCCGAAGACGGCCTCAAACGATAAGGATGAATCCGTGGTCAAACTGAATTCGGTTCCCAAATTCCTCGGTTAAGTTCGTTAACCAGCCAAATCGTACAAGGTGTTCCATAAAATATGGCTATTCAAAATTTTTGTTCCTAAATATCTCAGAAAAAACGAAACCAATCGAAATGTATCGATTGAAATACATTCTGGGATGATTCTGCATTTCTTAAAAACTTTATAGGTTTTCACTCCCAGTCTCTGAAACATAAATAATTAAAAAATGTTTGATTAGGTGAAGTGCTCCTGCGAGAATCTTTGCACTTATTTGTCAGGAGCAAATTGGTCTTGAAAAAAAATTTTTGCCTAACAGTAAAACTGAAAAATGAAACAAATTAAAAGGATATTGTAACGTTTCGGTGTCTATATCAGACACCTTCTTCAGACAAATTCTTAAAATCTTCAGAATTGTGTATTTTTTCTTTTGCAATCTGATCGACATTGATAGTTATCAATCAATAGAGATGTTGATTTATTAATTTTGAAATTTCCTGATGTCATTTCTTTCTTAAATAAATCAATCCAAATACGTTCTATTCCAACAGAAAAATTGGCCAAATTGTTTACTTATCTAACAAAATACATGTAGATTCCTTAATTTTCATTTTATAATTATCAGGTTCCGTCATGAGGATCTTTGTGTTGTTCCAATTCATCATATGATCTCCGCTATTTGAACATACATGATCAGTGATTTGTAATGTCTCTATTTTTGATGTTATTCTTATGTTCCCGTTTTCTTATTTCTAAAGGTCTTGATGTCTCCCCTGTATAAGATTTTCCACATATACAGTGAATATTGTAAACACAATTTTTTGATTTTTGTGTCTCATTCATTGGTTTCGTTCTAGTTAGAATGGACTTCAAATCATTTTGTGTTTTGAAAACAGTTCTTATGTTTAATTTGGAACCAATTCTTCTTATTTTCTCTGAAAGGCCAGGAATATAAGGAATGACGTTCAACAATTTGGTTGTTCTTGACGGTTTTCTGTTTGTACCTGATCATCATTAGAATTTTGATTAGATATTTTTCGTTCTATATTTGAAATTGTTCTTTCTATAAAAAAATGTAATTTTGCGACTACGTGCAAGATGCTTATAATAAAGCCTCACACAAAATTTTGTGTCCATATTGTCAACAGAACTGTAGAAAATTCAATTGGAATATTGAAAAAAACAATCTTTGTATTTCCATAACAAAATATCCGATTCGAGTGAAATTGATTTTGTAAATGAAGATGGATATACCGAATGTTCATGCAAAATTTCAAGAGGATCGCAACATCCGAACCATGGAGTTTACTTTTTTTAGTTATCGTTTTTACATATTTAATTTTTGAATAATTTCCAGAATATAATTCCGATCGTGCTGAGATTTTGCCTTCATATACTCCTATACAACATTTTGAGGATATAGCATCATTGCTCCACCAAAAAACGAGCGCTCAAAAGCATCACTCAAGGCTTCTCTTAAATTTTCTTGATATAATTTCATTTGCTGTATGAACCTTTGTTCACACAAGATAAGTATGAAAGATCTGTAGATACTTTTTCGAATTTCAATTTTGGACAGCTCTTGTTTTAATCAATTTTGTAAAAACTATTGCTTTCATTTTATTTATTACTAAACTAAACTATACTTCGAAATCTGAAACGTACCTTAACTTTCATAAGAATGAATGTTTGTAATTGCCGAAAAGTTGCTGAAATTTTTTTCGGATGCAAAATCTTTGGAGTTAAAACAAACATAATTCCTGGAATATCGAATGAAAGGTAAGAACGCAATTTGCGTAACAATAATAAAGGTCTGTGAGAAAATTCATTGAAACGCACAATCAAAACCCCGCCTCGCAAAAGGAAGCTGACGGTGAGGAAAATCTCACCAATTGGTGGCTTTACTCATTGAACAGTGCTTGTTTCATTCATCTGAAATCTTCAAGGAACGAACTATTCAAATATCAACCATTGCTAACCTTAGTTTAGTTTATAATAACTTCGATCATTCTGACTCTTACCGTATTGAGAAGTCGGTCAACCTGAAGGTGATGAGTATTTTCAGCAGTCCTGTTATTTTTTTTAGTGCATTCTGTTTTACGGTAAAATGACTATATCTTGAGGATTGCTGAGGAATTAGTTTTGTTTGTTCGTGTTTTAATGTTTTTGTTTCTGACTTTTTCGTTCTGTGATATCTCATGTAAGTTCTAAGTTTTAATATTTTCTTTCGATTCTTTCAGAATTTTTCATTCATTTGGATGTTTTCGAGAAGATAAAGTAACATCTGAAGAATTTTGAGTCAATTTTCATTCATAATAGTAACATTTACACCAGTTTTCGGTGGATCAAAAAGATTTTTTTGAAGCATTATGCAGTTTCTAGGTTCCCACAGGTGCCTAATTCTTAAACTTTTTTACAATTTGGTAGTAAAACACTGATTTTTGAGTTAAATTCAGACTTGGATTATTAAAAACTGAAAATCAATTGAAAAACTAGTCGTTGGTACTGTTAAATATAAAAAATCTTGAGGATTGCTGAGGAATTAGTTTTCTTCGTTCGTGTTTTAATGTTTTTATTTCTGACTTTTTCGTTCTGTGATATATCATGTAAGTTCTAAGTTTTAATATTTTCTTTCGATGTATTTTCAAGAATGCCAGTTCTTTTGGATGTAACATCTGAAGAATTTTGAGTCAATTTTCATTCATAATAGTAACTGTTACACCAGTTTTCGGTGGATCAAAAAGATATTTTTGAAGCATTATGCAGTTTCTAGGTACCCACAGGTGCCTAATTCTTAAACTTTTTTACAATTTGGTAGTAAAACACTGATTTTTGAGTTAAATTCAGACTTGGATTATTAAAAACTGAATATCAATTGAAAAACTAGTCGTTGGTACTGTTAAATATAAAAAATCTTGAGGATTGCTGAGGAATTAGTTTTGTTTGTTCGTGTTTTAATGTTTTTGTTTCTGACTTTTTCGTTCTGTGATATCTCATGTAAGTTCTAAGTTTTAATATTTTCTTTCGATTTATTTCAAGAATGCCAGTTCATTTGAGTGTTTTCGAGAAGATAAAATAACATCTGAAGAATTTTGAGGCAATTTTCATTCATAATAGTAACAGTTACACCAGTTTTCGGTGCATCAAAAAGATTTTTTAACGCATTATGCAGTTTCTAGATACCCACAGGTGCCTAATTCTCAAACTTTTTTACAGTTCGGTAGTAAAACACTGATTTTTGTAAAATTCAGACTTGGATTATTCAAAACTGAATACCAATTGAAAAACTATAGGCGTTGATACTGTTAAATATAAAAAATTAAATTGAAAACAGAAATTCACAAAAGTAGTTCATTAAAAACTATCCGAACAAAAACAAAAAAATATTCAGAACCAAATTTTTAGCAGTCAATTCGGTTAAGATAGTATTTCTAAACAAGTAATCATGAAATCAATTGTTCCTTCTAATATTCAACTCAATTCTTCTTCGAATTTATTTAATATCAGTTTTTTCATTCTTCAATTTCTTTTTATTTCATGTATACAATTTATTTTTGCTTGTTTGCTCTTTCTGCCGGATATTTAAATTGTATTCTTTTCCTGAATATTTTTTTCTGTTCTCCAATCTCAAAATGTCTGGTTCCTTTCCGGTTTCTGTAGTATTCTCATCAGTTATGCTATTTTTTTTAGTGCAATCTATGTTTTACGTTAAAAAGACAATATTTCGCGACTTGCTGAGGAATGAGTTCTGTTTGTACTTGTTTTGATGTTTTTGTTCGTGAATTTTCCGTTTTGTGATATCTCATGTCAGTTCTAAGTTTAAAGGACTTTTTTTCGATATATTTTGTAGATTGCCAGTTCGGTTGAGGAGTTTCGAGAAGTTAAAATGACATCTGAAGAATTTTCAGTCAATTTTCATTCATAGTAGTAACAGTTACACCAATTTTCGGTGCATCAAAAACATTTCTTCAATGGATTAGGTGAATTCAAAAAGTTGAGTATTTTCATCATCTATTTATTGAACTGAAACTTGGAAAAATTGATGTAGGTACTGTGAAAAATTGGAAAGTATTCAATTGAATTATGAAATCAGTTAAAATTTGAGTAGATTGATTGCTTTCCCTTATATTCAACAGGAAAATTGTGTATGAATCATTATAAGAAAAAATTAAATAGACGAAATAAATTCCTATTCATTTGAGGACATCTATTAAGGCATAAACTTCCTCAAGTGGAACGAGCTTCCTTATCAATACGGCAGATGTCTGTCATGAATGAGTTCAACCTATTTTCGCTTGTTCTTATGCATAATTCATTTCAGTTTTCTTCGATCATTTTCGATGATTTGCTAGTTCATTAACTCGTTCTGTTAATAGCAATTATTCAGATCGCCTAAACTTTTTATGAAAATTTTATTTATTCATCACTTTAACATAGGTAACTAGAAGTGAAATGATGTACCGGGTTTTTTCACTATAATTTGACCCCCCCTTTAGCTTTGTTATTAGAGGAGATACAAAAAAATGATTCGTATAAAAGTTTCACGAAATCAATTGAGGTTTTTTGATATGAGTCCAGAAACTGAAATATATACAGGGTGGCCAACATATTGATGACAACTTTATTTTTTCAAATGGAACACCCTGTATATTTTTCCATGTTTGGCTAGCTCTTCTTCCCCTGATTTCGAATATGTAACATATGCTGGTCTATATCTTTTACTCTGAGAACCACAGAGTTTCAAATTTTAAGAACCACCTGTCAAGATCTGTAATCATTTTACAAGTGGCAGAGTGGGTTTACTGAAAATGCTCATTTTTGGAGTTATAATAACGTCAATGGGAAGATATACAGGGTGAACAACATTGAATGCAACTATATTTTTTCAAATGGGACGCCCTGTCCTGTATATCCTTCCTTTTTTTGATAGGCTATTTCCTCCTGATCTCGAATATAAATGCGTATGTGGATGTGTCTCTTCAATTTTCAGAGTTTCGAAGTTTTTAAATGATGACACCGAATAAAAAAAATATATGAAATACCTACGAAATTCATTAAATCCAAACAATCTACTTAAAAGTATTATTTTAGAATACTAACCTAACAATTACTTAACCAATGAAAAATGATAAACTATGATAGTATGGTAAGAATAACATCAACTAAATTTTTTCCTTCAGGAGCGGCTATAAAAACGTGTCCAATGGTGTTAAATCGGGACTATTTGGTGGCCATAAAATGGGTGCGCCATTACCAATCCAAAGATCAAATTGGCCCCTTAAATATTCACGAACTTCCAAAACGCTATGCCAGATGGTTATTGAAATTTGAAACTCTGTGGTGTTCAGAATAAGAAAGATAGACCAACATATGTTACATATTCGAAATCAGGGGAAAAAGAGCTACCCAAACATGGAAAAATATACAGGGTGTTCCATTTGAAAAAATGAAATTCTCATCAATATGTTGGTCACCCTGTATATATTTCAGTTTCTGGACTCATATCAAAAAACCTAAGTTGATTTCGTGAAACTTTTATTCGAAACATTTTTCTGTATCTCCTTCAGTAACAAAGTTAAAGGGGGGGTCAAATTATAGTGAAAAACCCGGTACCTTGAATATTATGATTTATTTCCTGCAATCATAGATTTTGAATGTTATCAAATGAATGACATAATTCACCTGTATCGAATGGAGAAAAGGTGCGAATTTATAACTTATTATTATTTTCAATTCGAAATTATACTGAATGCTCTCATGGTATCTATGATCTTATCCATAAATTCGAGATAGTTGAGTTTTTAAGTGAAACTTCAACACTCTGTATCTTGGAAACAATGCATTTTCTGACCTACATTTATAAGAACTTCTTTTCATAAAATTATCTGACGAATCACCCTCTTAAATCTTTCGCATCAATTCAGAAACACCCTGTACAGTTGAAGTGGACAAGATTTAAGAGCACAACTCAGAGCACATCTCGATTTTTCATCTCATTCGTTCGGAATGGAAAAAATCCAGGAAAGATTACATTGTCTTGGATTTTTGCGATAGATTCATACAATACATAAAACAAAAACAAAAATCCATAACTGAGAATAGTGCAAAATGGGGTACCATACTATTTTTTTATATGATACCAGAGCTCAGCGAAAAACCCCAGTAGAAAAAACCCTGTCTCGTAGTTCCAACAAAAATAACAAAAAGAATTGGACAATTATTTATCAGATGTTCTAGTCTCTGCTTATCCGCATTTGCAACTAGGACTTTCAACTGTACCTTCCCTATACAGGGTGTCCCAAAACTCGACGTCAACCCGGAATCGGGTGAAAAGGCAAGTAATGCTGGTTGTCAGAAAAATATTAAAAAAAATCTATGTTGCATGATTTTAAAATAATGGGCATTTAAAAAAACACGCAAAATTCCACACCCTGTGACAGTCTTTTCGCTCCTGTTGCCACAAATATCAACTTTTTCCAAATTTTTTTTTGCTGTGTAACCTTGAATAATGCTTGTCTAAACTGTAATCAAAATTTGGATACCAGCTGCTCTAGGTTTCATAAAAATACTGCATTGAAAGAAAAATGTACTACGCAAGTTTGGCATGTTTTGTCAAAAGTTGGCGCATTTAGTAAGGATTCCAAAATGGTATAATACTTGTTAAACTGTGGCTGCCGTAGTTCAAATTTATTTTCGATTGCATTATTTCCCGGAAGATGTATCGGACGCAGTTTAAGAAAAAGTGTATTCAAAGGCAATCGAAAATAAATTTGAACAACGGCAGCTACAATTTAACAAGTATTATACCATTTTGGAATCCTTACTAAATGCGCCAACTTTTGACAAAACATGCCAAACTTGCGTAGTAAATTTTTTTTCAATACAGTCAGTTGAAACTAGGCAATTGTTTATTTTGAATTTTTTTCTGAGAAGCAAGCCCTATTTTTATGAAACCTAGAGCAGCTGGTATCCAAATTTTGATTACAGTTTAGACAAGCATTATTCAAGGTTACACAGCAAAAAAAAATTTGGAAAAAGTTGATATTTGTGGCAACTGGAGCGAAAAGACTGTCACAGGGTGTGGAATTTTGCGTGTTTTTTAAATGCCCATTATTTTAAAATCATGCAACTTAGATTTTATTATATTTTTCTGACAACCAGCATTACTTGCCTTTTCACCCGGTTCCAGGTTGACGTCGAGTTTTGGGACACCCTGTATATACCTGTAGGACGGATGAGTCTCAAATTGTTCGAAAGTAATTTTGATTTGATAATGTATTTTTGAAGTATTTACGAAGTTTTTGATCGAGCATTAGCAGGATATGTTACAATTCCAGTAGAGTGAGATTCGCTGTGTTAATGGAAAGAACACATGTGGCTATAATGTAAATTATAGCCTCAATGTGAATTAATTATTACGATAAGTGCGTGAGAAATGACCACCAAAGCAGCATCACTCTATAAAATAGCACTATTCATAATATTCAGGTGCTAGGTACCAACTAAGTGCCACGAGGAATTTTTTTCTGTTTACTCTTGATTTCGATTCACTTGATGTGTGAAAAAAAATTTACATACCAAAAGAAACAATTGAACCGCATCATGAATGCAACTTTATAATTTCTACTCATTCAAATTGATGACTCAAATTATAATGAATGAGTATAATGAATATATTAATTGTACTACTAAATCCGTACGATTATTATTCGGTTTGTTACAATCAATTCTTATTTTTTGCGACGTTTGTTGTATCATCTTCAGAATACTATGATACTATTTAATGTTATAAGAAATTTCGAATCTTGAACATAAATAGTATGTTATGACTATTTTTACATTTGTTTTCTGGCTACTGACCATACAAAATTCAATTCGTTTATTGAAAAGAAGAGTCTTTATACATATTTTCATAACAAAATGTCCGATTCGAGAATAATTTATTTTGTGGATGAAGATTGATATACTAAATGTTCATGTAAAATTATAAGAGGATCGAATCATCGGAACCATAAAATAATTTCTTTTTCAGTTATTAATACAGGGTGCGGCAGCATAATTTCCTTTTTTTAAAACTTAATAAAACCATTGAGTTCAAAAATATTTTTAAACTCAATGATAAAACGCATTGTATGAATCAGAAAATTTTCATTCTTTTTTTATAATATAGGCACATACATAAAGTTTTGTTTTACCCAGTTTTGAAGATAAAATCAGGTAGGTCCTCCATTCTCCATACACTGAGTAACCCGATTTCTGGCGTTTGTCATGACTCCAGCCAGTATAGCAAGCGTTATGTTGGCAATTTCTTCCTGGATGTTGTTCTTCAAATCTTGTAGGGTTCTTGGACGGTTCACATAAACACGAGATTTCAAAAAACCCCATAGAAAAAAGTCACAAGGGGTCAATCAGGAGAGCGGGCCGTTCACTCCAAATCACCCCTAATTGAGATAAGGCACTCTGGGAGGTGTTCCCTCAAAACAGTCATCGATGCTCTTGAAGTGTGTGCCGTTGCACCGTCTTTTTGGAACCAAACGTCCCCTAAGTCCAACTCATCTAGCCGTGGGAAAAAAATTCCTGTAACATGTTTACATACCGGTCCGAATTCACTGTCACTGTGACTTCATTTTCCTCAAAGAACCAGGGACCAATAATTCCACTTAAGGAAATTGCACACCACACTGTGACTTTTTTATGGGGTTTTTTGAAATCTCGTGTTTATGTGAATTGTCCAAGGACCCTACAAGATTTGAAGAACAACATCCAGGAAGAAATTGCCAACATAACGCCTGCTATACTGGCTGGAGTTATGACAAACGCCAGAAATCGGTTCTCGTTGTATAGAGAATGGGGGACGTCACCTACCTGATTTCATCTTCAAAACTGGGTAAAACAAAACTTTATGTATGTGCCTATATTATAAAGAAAGAATAAAAATTTTCTGATTCATACAATGCGTGTTATTAAGTTTTAAAAAAAGAAAGTTATGCTGCCGCACCCCGTACTTCAGATATTCAATTTTTTGAATAATTTCCAGAATATAATTCCAATCGTGCTGAGATTTTGCATTCAAATACTTAGCATGAATCTCAAGTCCTTTACAAAATTTTGAGGTAAAGGGTGTTATTATGAATGGCCCGCTATTTCGGTAGATGTCACGTTTAAAGCTTTCATTGTTGGACATTTGACCAGTTGAAACTACGCCATTAATAAAAATGGAACGATACAAGCTTCAAGAACGCATTAAAATGATTAAAATTCACTATAAAAATGGTGAAAAATTGGCAGAGACGGTTCGTAAAACTCGAACATTTTTGGGTCGTCGTGAAGCACCTTGTCGGACCGCAATAAAGAAATTGGTGGATAAATTCGAGCTGTTGGGACAAGTTAGTGATGTGAAGAATAAAACCTGTGCACGTCGCTCAAGAATAGCCGAGAATATTGCTGCTGCAGCCGAAAGTTTTGAAGAAAACCCAAGTTTGTTCATTCCTCGTCGTTCTTTGGAATCAATGTTTTTTTGTGGTCGAAATTGGATAGTATTGATCTGAACCACGTTTAATTTCAACAAGACGGCGCTACGTGCTACACAATCAACGAAACCATTGATCTTTTGCGGGAAAAGTATTATTTTCCACTATTAACGGCATAGCATCTTCTTTACAGGGTGTTCCTAAATTGAACGTACAAACGAAAAGGAGAGATTACTTGAGTGATTTTAAGAAAAAAAAGTTTTAATCAAAAACATGTGTTGATTATACGAGTTAATCGAATCTTTATGAATCATCGCTACAGATCAGGAAAATTTCCATAAAAACTGACACTGAATTCATTCACCACAGCTTACAAAGTGGCCTTCCCATCATAATTTGGATTTTCACGAGGATTTCGAGAGAATCGTTCAAAATTTTTTTTCTCGAAATCGTTGGTAGATACGACAAAACTACAAGAGACCGAAAAGTTTAGTATAAGAACAAAGCTTCTTTTTACATTTTTTCAAATTAACAGTTGCTCACCAAAAAAAAGTTCTGCTGAAGAACAGGTGGCAGTGTTCCAGAAAAAATATCACCCTGTAGATCGTCTCTCGAAATTGCCATGTCACGTGGTGAGAACTCTCAAATGTAATATCTATGCCAAATTTCAGTTGAATATCTTGTGAAGTGTAGATACTATGAGAAAAAAACTTGAAAAAAATTCAAACTTCAACACTCTGTATCTCGAAAACGAAACGTTTGCGACCCCAGGTTTATGGGACTTTTTTTTCTTAAACTCACTTAAGGAATCTCCCCTTTTCGTTCGTACGTTCAATTTAGTAACGCCCTGTATAATGAAATAAACATCCGATCATTCATATTGAAAAATGGCATTTTTTTTCGAATATCAAAATAACACCACTAACTGGAAAACGCTTTAATAGCATCATTGCTCCACCAATGAACGACCGCTCAAAAGCACCTGCTCATTGCTCATGGAATTTTTATTTCATTCCAAATTCGATCGGTTTTCATTCAAAAACCCTTTATAAAGAAGGATAGTGAGAGCTGAAGGCAAAAAAAACAGGAGAATCAGCTTTTCCTCAATGATTGTTACGGAATTGTCGACTGAATCACCTTAGTTGGTGGTGGGTCACCTCAATCGAGTTGTGGTTGGTGAACTGCATCAACTAAAATGTCAATTGGATGTAAATAATGGGAAATGATGAAAAAGTAATGATGTTCTTCGCGCTCTTTAACAGATAAAAATGGACGGTTAACCTTAGCCATGGAATAATTAATTGATTTACACGCATTTTATTTGTGTGTAACCTTCTGATTAATTTATTTCGAACTAAGAGGATGGTACAATCTTCGATTAAGAGAATGCTCCAATCTTGGAAGCTGAATTGTCAGATCCTTCGCGAAAGGCTGATTGGTACTTCTCAATTCGCAAGGGCGAATATACAGGGAGTTTCTGATTCGATGCAGAAGATTTAAGGAAGTTATTGCTCATATTATTTTATGAAAAAAGTTCCCAGAAAAGCATTGTTTCCAAGATACATGTTAGTTTTACTTGAAAACTAACTAAAAACAGTTCTAGCAAAAGTAATGCATTGTTTTCTGATACGAATTGAACATACAGGGTGTCCCAAAACTCGACGTCAACCCGGAACCGGGTGAAAAGGCAAGTAATGCTGGTTGTCAGAAAAATATAAAAGAAATCTAAGTTGCATGATTTTGAAATAATGGGCATTTAAAAAACACGCCACATTCCACACCCTGTGAGAGTCTTTTCGTTCCTGTTGCCACAAATATCAACTTTTTCCAACTTTTTTTTTGCTGTGTAACCTTGAATAATGCTTGTCTAAACTGTAATTAAAATTTGGATACCAGCTGCTCTAGGTTTCATAAAAATAGGGCTTGCTTCCCAGAAAAAAATCAAAATAAACCATTGCCTAGTTTCAACTGACTGTATTGAAAAAAATGTACTACGCAAGTTCCGCATGTTTTGTCAAAAGTTGGCGCATTTAGTAAGAATTCCAAAATGGTATAATACTTGTTAAATTGTAGCTGCCGTAGTTCAAATTTATTTTCGATTGCCTTTGAATAGGGGAGAGGCAGGCAAGATGGCATACAATCTTTTGAAAATCGATATCTCTTATGAGGAAAAAAAATAGAGCACAGCATTAGTTGAATCTCTAGTCAATCAAGTTAGCTATCAATTTTTGAAGAAAGATATGAATAAAAAAAATTATAGAAAAAAAATCACGATAATCTGTAACATCCAAAAAAACCATTTTGCCCCACAGTGTCGGGCAAGATGGCATATCATATAATATGATATATTTTGTAGTGAAAAAAACAAAATTCCAATAAATAACATATCATACAAGAAATTGAAATTAATTTATATTCATATAAAGTATAAACAAAAAAAATCATATTCATATAAATTTAAAAAAATGTACATTGAATGTTTTACTAGCAAGGGCCTATCCCATTTGTTTTTTTCTTACTGCTTCCAAAGCTCTTAACATATTATTCTCATCCCACTCTCCTCTGTTGGTTTTCATTCGATAATTGAAGACCATCTGAAAAAATATTTTATTGTTAATAAAAAGTACCATGCCATTTTACCCAGCCTCTATGTATGTCAACTTGCCCTAACCACGTGTCAAAAAAACGAATATTAAATCAACGTTTTTGTGACATCTTTATGTCAAGGTAAATACATGAAAAGGATCACAATAAGGGTACAATTCTACTCGGATATAAAAAAGTTAGTGAAATAATCTGTACTTACAGTAATATAGACGAGAAGAGAGAGCTTACGTCGAAGTTGTACAGGCTCATACCCCTTTTTCACGACTAAGTCATCAACTACCGTAACGGATCCCTTGAAACAACGTTCGTACACTGTTGCCAACTAATTCGAACATTTGCACTGAGTTCTAGGATTCCACTCGCAGTGGATTCTTCAGTAAATATGGTATGCCATTTGGCCCTACTATGCCATCTTGCCTGCCTTTCCCCTACACTTTTTATTAAACTGCTTCCCAGTAAAAAAGTCCAATGGATTCAAGTCCGGTGAGCGGGCCGGCCACGAAATTGGACCAGAAAGTCCGATCCATCTTTCGGGAAAAAATGTTACCAGAAAAAAAAATTTCAGAGAAAATAATTTTTTCAGAAAAAATTTTTCCGGAGAAATTTCTCTGGAAATTTTTTTTCTGGTAACATTTTTTCCCGAAGATGATCGGACGTTCTGGTCCAATCTCGTGACCGGCCCGTTCACCGGACTTTAATCCATTGGACTTTTTTTACTGAGAAGCAGTTAAAGAAAAAGTGTATTCGAAGGCAATCGAAAGCGAATTTGAACTGCGGCAGCTACAATTTACCAAGTATTATGCCATTATAGAATCCTTACTAATGCGCCAACTTTTGACAAAACATGCCAAACTTGCGTAGTACATTTTTTTTCAATACAGTCAGTTGAACCTAGGCAATTGTTTATTTTGATTTTTTTTTCTGAGAAGTTAGCCCTATTTTTATGAAACCTAGAGCAGCTGGTATCAAAATTTTGATTACAGTTTAGACAAGCATTATTCAGGGTTACACAGCAAAACAAAGTTGGAGAAAGTTGATATTTGTGGCAACAGGAGTGAAAAGATTGTAGATTTTTTTTATTTTTCTGACAACCAGCATTACTTGCCCTTTCTCCCCCGGTTCCGGGTTAACGTCGAGTTATGGGACACCCTGTATTCCGAAAACAATGAATTGATTTTCGATATTACATTTTATAGCTTACAAGCTGAGTAATGAAAAATGAAATGAAATTTACAAACAATCAAATAATATTACTAAAATGAGGAAACTGAAAGAATAAATGCAGAAAAAATAATGCATTGTTTTCTGATACGAATTGAACATATATTTTTGCGTGATTTTTTCTATGAAACAGCGTACTATAGTTTTGCCCAAATGTCTGTTAGTTTCGAAGTAGTCTTAAATGACTCGGTTTGTACTCCTCAATTGATAATCTGTTCATACTCAATCTAATTTTCGGGAGCTAGAGACTTGAAATTTTGAGAGTAGATGATGATTTCAATTGTTTTTGGATTTTTCAAAACTGGAGATCTGATCGTGTTTAAATTTAATATTCACGTGCGCAGTGATGATAATTTTTCAAAAAAAAAATTGTTGCTTTTAGGTGTTAAGAACATTCCTTCATTTCTGTGTTGGTTAACTGGAGAATCTCATTTCGAAAATTTTTGTTTGGGTCAGCTGTTTCAAATTCGTAAAATACACAAACTGTTTGTAGAATGACTGACAAGAACGTGACAAGGTCATGTGGATTCTACTGTATAACTATTCAATATTTGAAAGTTACAGATCTATGTTATTCCATAACAAATATTTATTTAATTATATTCTCTTTCTTGACGCAATCAAAAATCTGATCTCAATATAAGTATTTGATATTCTTTCTCATATGTGGGGTTGAGTCGAATTCTTTTACGATATCGACTATCGAGGGTGATAAAAGGTTTATACATTGACTATCTTCTCTTCTTTTACTCAATAAAAATGTGAAATTTTGTGGAAAAGAATTGATGCAAAAGATTATTTTTTGAAGCAACAGTCCCATAAATGTGAGTCCGGAAATGCATTGTTTCAAAGATACAGGCTGTTAAACTTTCACTTAAAAACTGACTAAAACAGTGATACGCTACTGAGATAAACTGCGCAAAAAAATTAAAGCACATTCTGGAAATCTCAATTTTAATAGAAGTTAACTCTACATTGACTTTATAACTTATTTTTTATGTTCTCTCGGGAAGGTTTTGAACGAAACAAGACACATTAAATGAAAGAAAAATTCAGGATTTCACTGAATCTTATGTGAAAGAAGAGAAATAAACAATTTTCAAAATACTGGAATGCTGATAAGTGATTTAGTACTTGTATTTCCACCCCTTGCGTTAATTACAGCTCGGCAACGATGGTTCCTACTCAAAATAAGTGATCTTAAAATGTTCTGATCTAATCCTTCCCAATTTCTCTGAGTTGGATTCCTAAATCATTAGGAGTAGGTGGGGATGATTTTCTGAACTTCTCAGCCTTCTATTGAGGTTGTCCCAAACCTGCTCTATCGGATTGAGATCTGGACTTCTTGCGGGCTATTCCATTCGAGAGACTTCAACCTCTTCAAGGTACTCCTGAACAATGCGCACACGATGGGGTCTGGCATTATCGTCCATAAAAATGAAATTTTCACCAATGTATGGGGCAAATGGCACTATATGCTCTTCAAGAATGTTCCTTATATACCCATCAGCATTCATAGCTCCATTATCAACGACCACTAGGTCTGTGCGAGCAGTCAAAGATATTCCACCCCATACCATAATCGATCCTCCCCCGAAACCAGTAGTATTCAGGAAATTGCACTGAGCATATCTTTCATGTGGACGTCTGTATACAAGGGAACGTCGATCACAATTTTAGAGGCAGAATCTAGACTCATCAGAGAAGAGAACTCTTTCCCAATCAGCCTCTTTCCAATGGATATGCTCTCTCGCAAAATCCAAACGCGCTCTTCGATGGGCTGGGGTAAGAGCTGGGCCTCTTGCCGCGTCACGAGGCCTTAATCATATTCTCTGAGGCGATTTCTTATTGTTTGAGTGCTAATTTGCACCCCATGAGTTTGCTCAAGCTGATTTTGAAGGAGGGGAGCGGTTGCAAACCGTTGTCTCAACGAAGAACTCTCAAGTAACGTTCTTGAATGGCAGTTGTTACCCGTGGTCTACCCTGTCCTGGTCTTCGGACATTCATACCTGTCTCCCTGAATCGCTGCAACATTCTGGACACACTTGTATGGAAACCCCAACCTTTCTGCTGCAATTTTTGTGTATGTCCACTCTTCTTCTCTCGCAAAACTACAGCTTGGGCACATTCCTCTTGGGTCAAATTGCGTGTTTCGCGTTGCATAGCAATCGAGTGAAAATCAAACGAAAGAAAAACTATTGATCACAAGAATTGATCGGGACCAACTGATTTCAGAATGGAGCCAATACATTCAAAATCTGATAATCTCATTTTTTTTATTCCTGCTGGGAAAAAACATCTGTATTGAAGAAAAACGTTGAAAGTGGATAACATATGCATGCATAATTCTGATAAAAACAATAATCATTGAGAACACCTTCAGTTGTAAAATAAATTTGAGATTTCCATAATGTGCGTTATTTTTTTACGCAGTGTATTATACATTATTATTTTTTCCAGAGCATCTATCCATTCTTTTAACCGTTGTCCCCTTTGACTGCCGCCCCTTCCAGGCCGCCAGCACATCTTTAGCAAGCAGGAAGTAAAACACCAACAACCTAAATCGTAGAATGGTAGAAGGTGACATCGACTTAAAAAAGAATCAAGACTGTGATGTAAAGGACCAAGGTCGACTTCCAAACGGCTGTGGATCCAAAGAGTTTGAACTCAAGAAGATTGTCGGAGGATCTCTGAAGGCCCCGCCGGATGTAGAGAAGGGAACGGTAGAGAAAGCTGACTTCGAAGAAGCTATAGTCCTCACTGGTTATGGCAGGTAACAATCTTATTCATGACTACAGAAAGAAGAATTCGATTTACATTAGTCTTATAGCATATTCTACCTCTGGTTTAACTGAACAGACAACTTGATTTTGTTCCAACTCTGCAAATACCCTCTACCTTATTGCCAACTAGGTTGGTAGGTTGAGGATAGGCAAGGAAAGATTGGCAGTCAAGTTGTCAACATGATACAACATGAAATTTTTAAAAAGCGATCAATGGAATAACGTCGAAATAGCTTTTCCTGCAGGGTCAAAGGTTTATTACAATGATTGATCGATAACTGAGGATGGACGAGTCCTTCAGTCCAACTAGCTTTACCAATAGGCTTCTGTCAATCCGTATTTCAAGCAGAAACCTTTGCGGTAAGGTGCATATCGCAATGTACAAGATGCCACTACTGGAAAACAAATTATATCATCTGAAAACAAAGCAGTAGTACGGTCAAAATTAGTCTGAAAATGCGAACTATCACTCATTGAACTCGGGTTAAACAGGTCAACTTTGTATGGGTGCCTGCTCATACTGGAGTAATAAGCAACGAAATAGCAGATCAACCGACAAGAGAAAAAGTTATACCCCTTTAATTAGGTGAGAGAAATATTCTAGGGTTTCTTAGTCAGTCATCAAACGATGGCAATTAAGAAATGAAAAAGAAAGATTTCATCCTGACAGATCATTCCTCTCTCACTCCAAGAACTTAATCTGTCTTCCTAACATCTTCATGGCAGTCAAGGTTGGCAGTCAAGTTGTCAACATGATACAACATGAAATTTTCAAGAAGCGATCAATGGAATAACGTCGAAATAGCTTTTCCTGCAGGGTCAAAGGTTTATTTCAATGATTGATCGATGACTGTGTATGGACGAGTCCTTCAGTCCAATTAGCTTTACCAATAGGCTTCTATCAATCAGTATTTCAAGCAGAAACCTTCGCGGTAAGGTGCATATCGCAATGTACAAGATGCCACTACTGGAAAAAAGTTATATTATCTGAATGCAAAGCAGTAGTACGGTCAAAATTATTCTGAGAATGCGAACTATCACTCAATGAACTCGGGTTAAACAATCAGGTCAACTTTGTATGGGTGCTGGTCATACTGGAGTACTAAGCAACGAAATAGCAGATCAACCGACAAGAGAAAAAGTTATACCCCTTTAATTGGGTGAGAGAAATATTCTTGGGTTTCTTAGTCAGTCATCAAATGATGGCAATTAATGAAAAAGATGTCATCCTGACAGATCATTCCTCTCTTACTCAAAGAACTTAATCTGCCTACCCAACATCTTCATGCGAGGAAATGTAACCTGCTGAAAGCAATAAGAATATCCCTTAGCAGAAAGCTTCTGTCTGAAAACTGGCTTCGAAACATGAGCACATTGAATCAATTAGATTCAAACCTCTTTGCAAAACCATCGGATGTTATAGTTCTAATGTCCTAGTACCTATAATGAATTTCGTAAATCGCTTGGATAAGAACCCATCCTTATGGTATACCGATGGATCAAAATCAGAAAGAGGCACTGGTATTGGGGTATATGGGCCTAAATTAAAGATCTCTAAATCCCTAGGAACCCTCTATTTTACGGACGGAGACAATGGCTGTCTATAATTGCGCTCAGCAGTGTATTTAGGTGAACCTCAAGGGGGTACATGTCAGCATCACCACTGACAGCAAGGCCACGCTAAGATCTCTGGAATAGCATTGCCAGAGGGTTCTCTGCTGAGTTGTGAGTGTCGTAACACTATAAGTCAACTGGCAAGAGGCTATTAAGTGACTTTACTATGGGTGCTAGGTCGTTGTGATGTTGAAGGAAATGATAAAGCCGTTGAACTTGCAAAAATGCATCAAGGTCAACACCTACTGGACCTGAGCCTTTCTGTGGGCTTGAAAGACGATATAAGGCATCGGTTTAGCAATAGGAGCTGAATAACAGAACATCTCTCTGGAAAAACAGCTCTGGACTTACTCGGTCCAAAAAATTATGAGGATTTCACCTACCTATACCAGAAAAACAAATGAAGCTGTCACGAGCTCAGTTTCAGTCGATGGTAGGACTGCTGACAGGGCACTGTCGATACAAACATCATCTTTACCGTATGGGAAAGTCAGCAGATGAGATTTGCAGGGTTTGTGGATCGAAAGCAAGAAGCAGCTGGCACGTGGTGTGTAAGTGTCCAGAAATGGCTGGCATAAGAACAATCCATATGGGCAAACCAGTCCTGGACACCCAAGAGGTAACAACCAGGGCTCCCAGGAAGGTTGTCGGCTCTATCAATGGCATTGACGAACTCCCTGGGTTACATGAATAAGTAGAGATTAAAGTACCCAGTCATAATGACCCAATTCAAATAATAATAATAATAATACTCGATGAACTGGACCAAGAAAGTCCCTCTCACTCAGTAAATTAGAACTGATGATACCTGTCGCTTCTATTGAGAAGCCACTGAGACAGTGAACATCTACTTTGCAATTGTTCAGCTGAAAAGTAGCTAGGTTTACTCATACTTGCTGCCGGAAGGGTAAAAAGCGGAGTTGATATAATGTTCTCAAAACACTTTGGCCTGGATTTTTTCCATAGTGAACACTGAAATATCCACAATAACATGTATATTAAATCGTGAATTTCAATGAAACACTATTTGAATACTGACATAGAGAAAACATTGAATATTGGTTTCTTTGGGGTAATAATATGCTTCAAATATTAATTTGGCGACTCTCTTCCTGAATATTTTCTGAGTATTTTGTCAGAAGAAACACGCGGTGAAATAAATATTACAAACAAATTTAGATAATAATCAAGTACTTTTATCCATGATTTGCATATGTGAGCGCGTTAATGACCAGTAAATTTCTCATTGAGATTAATTAATATTATAAATTTTGGATTCCAGTAAATTTAATTGAATTTTTACTGAAAGGTCATGGGCCATGGCATAGTGCAAAAAAGTATCGATTACCTTCGAAATGACGAAAACCAGAATAGGCGAGTCGAATGATTTAGCTTTAAGTCATACTAAACATAACAAAAGATGAGGATTGATCCAGGCTAAATACTATGATGAGAGCTCTAAGGCCTCATCGAATGACTTATGCTGTTAGAGCATTATTAAGGACAAACTGAGTGTAAAATACATCGCAGCTGGAACCATAGAATTCTAAAAAAACTTATGAAGAAATAATAATCATATCATTTTCTGGTGTGAATCGTGTGAAAGATGTTGAAAAGTTGGACCATTGATGTAAAATAGGACTGAAGAAATCAAGGGCATTTTCACGAGACACTGCTCAATGAATATTATCATTTGGAACATGGGAAAGTTCCCGATTATACCTGGCAAGAAGCCACTGAGACAGCTGTATAGCTGCTCTTTAATTGTTCAGCTGTCCAAAGGAAAGGCTGCAACACCTTGATATGAGTTTCTTGAAACCAGAGCAGAGGTTATTGAGGCCTTGCTTCCGGAATAGTGAACAGTGCTGGATTTACAATAGATTTCAAGCTCAAGGTGCAGCGTGGTTTACTTAGCCTTATTGCTCTCCTTTAATCTAATGTACTTGAGGTGTAGTACATAAGTTGATTTATTATATATTATACAGTGGTTCATTGAGAGAAGTTGGCTAAAAGCACATTCTGTTTGTCTTTAGAGTCTCCTTATTGAGATACGGGTAGTTTTATCTATTCCTAATTGCCAGTTCTTTCTCATTTTTTTAATATTGTATGTATTTCAACAGCAAATACACAACGCAAAAAAAATTAACGCACATTCTGAAACAAGACACATAAATGGAAGAAAAATTCAGGATTTCACCGAATCTTATGTGAAAGAAGAGAAATAAACATTTTAAAAATACTGGAATACTGATAAGTGATTTAATACTTGGTATTTCCACCCCTTGCGTTAATTACAGCTCGGCAACGACAGTTCACACTCAAAATGAGTGATCTTAACATGTTCTGATCTAATCCTTCCCGGATTTCTCTGAGTTGGATTCCTAAAAGTCATTAAGAGTAGCTGGATGATTTTCTTAACTTCTCATTGAGGTGTCCCAAACCTGCTCAATCGGATTGAGATCTAGACTCTTGCTGGCCATTCCATTCGAGAGACTTCAAACTCTTCAAGGTACTCCTGAACGATGCGCGCACGATGGGGTCTGGCATTATCGTCCATAAAAATGAAATTTTCACCAATGTATGGGGCAAATGGCACTACATACTCTTCAAGAATGTTCCTAATATATCTATCAGCATTCATAGCTCCATTATCAACGACCACTAGGTCTGTGCGAGCAGTCAAAGAAGAAAAATGTCATTGCATAAAACATAAAGGCTCTACAGAGTGCAACATCTAGACCCAATGTATGTGTGATGTTGCACTCTGTAGAGCCTTTATGTTTATGTAATGATATTTTTAGGACAACAGTACTGAGGATGGCTAATTAGCGGAAAACGCTCTACCAGCTCGACAACAATAAATAAGTATAGTACTCAAAAATACACTTTCGTTTGAACCATTACTGCTGACTCTGTCGATGCGACTGTCATTTGTATCTTATGGAAAAGTCAGCAGATGAGGTTTGCAGATACAACTGAACACGAAGTATGCAGGTGTCCAGAGCTGGCTGGCCTCGGAACAATTCATATGAGGAAACTGGTCTGGACACCAAAGAGCTAACAAGGCTCCATCAACGCCATTGACGACCTGCTTTAGTTCCCATTATTGAGTAGGGCAGAGAAGAAAAACTCTACAGGAGCAGGCGATGGGATGTACGGGCCAAGTACCAAGTGTGCACTGTCGCTAGGCTCCTGTATGAGCGTCTTTCAAGCGAAAATCTTAGCTATTGAAAGATGTCTAGATATAAATCTAGAAAGAAAGTATCAGAAGTGTGATATAGCCATACACCCAGGCTGCTTAAAGCACTGAGCTCCTACGTCATCGACTCTAAGATGATCTGGGAGTACCGGAACAAACCAACGAGGTAGGCAAGAAAAATAGGGTTTTTTTAATCTGGGTTCCCGGCCACTTCGGGAATCAAAGGAAACGAAGAGGCCAATACACTTGCCAAAGAGGGCGCACAAATGTCACTCATTGGCCCAGAACCCTTGTGGTATATCTAAATGTACCTATAAGAGGACTTTCTGGAGAGGGAGAAAGCCGAGAGGGAAAAACTCTGGCGGAATCTTTCAGGGATGGATCATTCCACTGAGTTCCTTCGGAACTTCGAGACAGCGGGATCCAAAAGATATCTGGATCTTGGTAAGAAGCAATTACACCTCCTCACTGGTTCTTACAGGATATTGTCGCCTCAGGAAGCACCTGTTGAGGATGGGATGGTCGGACACTGATGAGTGTAGGTTTTGTGGGGAGGAGGAAGAAGAACCCCCATTCACCTAGTCACGGAATGCCTTGGCATTTCGAGCCTGAAGGAGGAATGCCTTATTGGAGGAGAAACTTGTAAGAGTGAGGAACTAGCCTCAATGAAGCCTTCACAGTTATTAAATTTCTTTAGATCTCTGGAACTGGAAGGCGGGCTATGAAGGTTTTGGCCAGAACAGCTCTGTAAGGGGCACAATAGACCTTAAGGTCGCAGTTTCTGGAAGGCTAACCCAGCCATAACTAGTGCAGTTCATATTATAATAATAATGCATGATTATTTATGTTACTTTATATTTCACTTTTCAATTTCTCTTGGGGGTCTTATTTCCTTTCCTCTAATCTAATATTGTCCATAGACATATCTTCAATATTTAACTGAAGTAGAATAGTTGTATTACAATGGGTTAGTAATTCCGAGCTTATCACTTCGACCTAAATACCTCCGAAGATACTCTTTCTTTTGCTGAAGATCTTCTCAGACAAAAGCTGTTAAGCTTGGAATTACTGAACCCATGAAAACATCACTTAATTTTACCATCAATACTGATAGATATTCTAAAAACTTATATTTAGTTTCATCCCTAGGTTCCACTACCTTCTGTTAGCGGTATGCGGCTTCGTGAGCACTTCGGAGGAGATGGACGTCATCTCGATGTCCTTCATCCTTCCGTCAGCCCAGTGCGACTTAAAATTGAACACTCACACCAAAGGATGGCTCAACTCCATCATCTTCATCGGAATGATGGCCGGTGCCTATGTGTGGGGTTCAGTTGCAGACTCACTAGGACGTAAGAAGGTGCTGATTGCAATCTCCTTCATGAATGGTCTCTGTATTGTAGCGTCTAGCTTCACGCAAACATTCGAGATCTTCATGATATTCAGATTTTTAAATGGGGCGGCGTAAGTATCAAACTAAGTTTTTATATACACTACTTTTACAGTAGCCAAACTTCGTAGTCTAAGAGCCCGTGAACCCCAGACCTTCGTTATTTTATAAAAGATGAAAACTTGTCTACGCATGGCTCCAACACAGGTAAGAACGATGGACCATTATCAAGTTTGAGTTACCCTGGCTTGGCAAGTAACGGTATTAAAGGGGTGTGAAATACTGATCTAATTTCGTCAAATTATAAAGTGTGATTTTTTGATATTACCTTCAGAATATCATTAAAATCACGTCATTAATGCCAGACACTTACTATAGTGGCAACCCCTTGCCAGACACCCTTAATGTTCATTAAATTATATGTAATTCTACTTACGTAACGTTATAGTATAAAAGCTGATTTTATATATAATACTTGGGTAATAATTACATAAGTTTCCTCATTAGCCAGACATTTTGATAGTGCCAACCCTTTGCCAGACAAGCTTGTAGTTTAGCTGCAGACATTCGATGCTACAGCTAAATAAAATTGTTAAAATTTTAATTTATTCTATTAACAATTTAATTTAGTTGTAGCATCGAGTGTCTTTTTTTCAGATGTTTTTGAGATTCACTTAAATGATTAGTTATGTAAATCTGTACCAAAAATTTATTTGCATAAGTCATTATAATCATGCCGTCTCACTCGCACTCACACACTCATACTGTCTCGCGCTCGCACCTGCAGCTAAACTACAAGCTTGTCTGGCAAAGGGTTGGCACTATCAAAAATGTCTGGCTACTGACGAAACATTATCTTATTATTACCCAAGTAAGTAGAATTACATATAATTTAATGAACATTAAGTGTGTCTGGCAAGAGGTTGCCACTATAGTACCTAAGTGTCAATCCGGGAAAAAATGTTACAAGAAAAAAAATTTCCAGAGAAAAAAAATTTTTCCAGAAAAAATTTCTCCGAGAGAAGGAAATTTCTCTGGAAATTTTTTTATGGTAACATTTTTCCCGGAAGATGGATCGGACGTTCTGATCCGATCTCGTGGCCGGCCCGTTCATCGGACTTGAATCCATTGGACTTTTTTACTGGGAAGCAGTTAAGAAAAAGTGTATTCAGAGGCAATCGAAAATAATTTGAACTACGGCAGCTACAGTTTAAAAAGTATTATACAATTTTGAAATCCTTACTAAATGCGCCAACTTTTGACAAAACATGCCAAACTTGCGTAGTCATTTCATTTTTTTCAATAGTCAGTTGAAACTAGGCAATTGTTTATTTTGAATTTTTTTCTGAGAAGCAAGCCCTATTTTTATGAAACCTAGAGCAGCTGGTATCCAAATTTTGATTACAGTTTAGACAAGCATTATTCAATGTTACACAGCAAAAAAAATTGGAAAAAGTTGATATTTGTGCAACAGGAGCGAAAAGGCTGTCACAGGGTGTGGAATTTTGCGTGTTTTTTTTAAATGCCATTATGTTGAAATCATGCCACTTAGACTTTCTTTCATATTTTTCTGACAACCAGCATTACTTGCCTTTTCACCTGGTCCGGGTTGACGTCGAGTTTTGGAAACCCTGTATATAAAACAATTACATTTAATTTCCATAGACTCGATTAATTTCGTGAAAAATATATTAAAACCCGATTCGACCGCAGAAGTGTGAGTGAAAAAATGAAATAAAAAGTTAATATCTGTTCAACGGGAAATGCATGATATAATTTAACGCTTTTTAGATAAAATCATATTTCCTGTCTCGTACAAGATTGCTTCTAATTTTGATGACCCCAACATGACACAATGAAATGAATTCTTCCTACAATTATGTAGGTAGCATTAAATTCCAAATTCTTTGCGATTCTGGTGAAAACTGAGTTTGAGGCCTCCTTAACTAAATAATTCTGGAGGTAATTGACATGATATGATAGATTTACTACCGCACAAATAAACTGAAATCTATCAGTGATCAAAAAAATTTTGACATATTTGTCGTCAACCTTCACTTCAGAAAG
The DNA here is from genome assembly GCA_013421045.1 of Propylea japonica. NCBI lineage: Eukaryota > Metazoa > Arthropoda > Insecta > Coleoptera > Coccinellidae > Propylea > Propylea japonica. The sequence goes on from CM024248.1 coordinate 24,557,392, forward strand.
TGTGAAATTTTTTATTCGACAAGTCAATTACAGATCGATTTTGATCGAAGAATATGTTTTTACGTCGTTAGCTTATCACTAAAAGCTATCTTATATTCTTATCAAGGTATTTGTTCAATCTGAATCATTTTAATACCTTTAAATCTTTAATGGCTTCTTAAGTATGGTAATACTTAATAATCTTTATTTAGTGGTCTACTGAAACGTGATAAACTTCCAAAAATAGAATCTACAATAGGACTATTATTCTCAATTTCCTCCTTTCAAAATTGGCGGCTTTTTGATATCACATTTTCAGCTGATTATACGGTCGTCGAATGTTTGACGCAATAATTCGATTGTGGCATGAGATGTGTGGCAAGTTGCAGTATCCTGTTGAAACCAAACACTGCTCACATTAATTCTTTCAAGAGCGGGCACAAAACAACAGTATTCAGGTGTGCGATAGGTATCTTCTTTGTCCGTAAGGATTGCGCTGTACTTATTCTCGAAGAAATATCCAAACGATGTAGTAAATTCGATGAAAACGTATATTTAACGGAAATATTTTGGAGTGGAAGTCAGAAGTTAAATACTATGAATAATACTGGATAGTAAACGTATGTGGAATAAGCATGTTGATACTGCTACTGACAGAGCTAAAGGGCTCTTAATGTCGTGCAGACATTAATCGGAAAAAATTTGGGTTGTAACCCAAAAATACTGCGGTGGATGTACGTCATGATTGTGAAACCATAATCACATATGGAGCAGTAGCCTGGTTTGCCAAGGCAAGTCAGGTAAGTTCCAGGAAAATGCTCGATAAAGTACAAAGGCTTGTCTGTGTGTGCATCACTGGAGCTATGAGAAACATGCCCAACTAGATCAATTGAGAGTCATTACGGATCTCACACCTCTACATCTAGTAATTGATAGGGTAGCTCATGAGGCTATTCTCTGAATATCTAGGGAAGGTACAGGTAATAAGAGAATATCTAGATTCTAGAGAGTCTGATCCTCTCTGAACAACTACATCTCATCTGCGAACCTCCCTAGTGATGTATGATGATGAGAGAGTGGGAACGGAATACACCGACTATAACCTCAAAGAAAATAACCGTAAAATAGCATATAGATGGTTTTAAAACCTCTACAGGAGCTGGCGCTGGGATATATAAGGCCAAATACCAAGTGTGCACTTTCGCTAGGCTCCTATATGAGCGTCTTTGAAGCGGAAATCTTAGCTATTGAAAGATGTCTAGATATAAATCTAGAAAGAATCTAACAGAAGTGCGATATAGCCACATACTCAGATAGTCTAAGCTGCTATTAAAGCACTGAGCTCCTACGTATCGACTCAAAGATGATCTGGGAGTGCCGGAACAAACTCAATGAGGTAGGCAAGAAAAATAAGGTATTTTTAATCTGGATTCTCGGCCGTTCGGGAATCAAAGGAAACGAAGGGGCCAACACTTGCCAAAGAGGGTGCACGAATGTCACTCATTTGCCCAGAACCCTTCTGTGGTATAGGTAATGTACCTATAAGAAGGAGTTTCTGGAGAAGGAGAAAGCCGAGAAGGAAAAACTCTGGCGGATTCTCCCAGGGATGGATCATTCCACTTAGTTCCTTTGGAACTTTGAAACAGCAAGATTCAAAACATCTCTAGATCTTGGTAAGAAAACAATTACACCTCCTGACTGGCTTCATACAGGACACTGTTGCCTCAGGAAGCACCTGTTGAGGATGGGATTATCGGACACTGACAAGTGATAAGTTCTATGGGTAGCCTAAGGCAAGAATGCCTGGGCTAGAAATTTGTAAGAGTGAGGAACTAGCCTCGTTGAAGCCTTCACAGATACTGGATTCATCAGATCTCTGGAACTGGAAGGCTAGCTGTAAAAGATGTTGGGTCAGAACAGCTCAGTAAGGGGACACAATATATCTTGAGGTCGCAGTGAACTGTAACCCATTTTTTAAACTATGATACCTACGCACTGTACAAGCACGCTCACGTGTTGGCTCTTCAACAATGAAACCAGTTTCACGAACTTGCGTATACCGAGCAGCCGAGCACTGTTGGTCTTTCTTTGCGACGAGTCTTCGTACGACATTTTCATGCAACTTCCAACCGATTGCCTTTGTTTAAAAAATAAATTTCCAATGAATCCCATCGTTGCTCAAGCGTAAATCGATTCATTCCGGTAAGATAAGATAATAAACTTGGTTCTTCTTATGCACATTGCACAAATTGGATGTCCGCGAAGCCAGAATCAACATGTTGAGAACTTTTACTTTTAATTTTTACAGATTTCTTTAATGATGGTGTAATTTTCAGATTAGGGGGCAGCGGACCGGTGATATGGTCCTACTTCGCAGAATTCCAGCCAAAGGTCAAGAGGGGATCAATGCTTTCCTCTATGGCAGCATTTTGGACTCTAGGAAACCTTTTCGTAGCAGGACTTGCTTGGCTTATCATCCCAATGGATATAGGCGTATCTACAGAAACTTTTAAATACAACTCCTGGAGAATATTCTTGTTGCTATGTGCTCTACCATCATTCGTGGTAGCTTTTCTACTCTTCATGTTACCTGAAAGTCCTAAATTTCTGCTTATGAGAGGCAGAACTAAGGAGGCACTAGAAGTTTTCCAAGGAATATACCAAATTAATACAGGAAAATCAAAAGATGAATATCCAGTGAAAGAATTACTGGTTGAAAATAATTCAAGCAGGTGCATGAATCCTACGAAAAAGGTGATCCAAGGAAAATATAAGAATATGTTGTACGACATCTTGGACAACAGCAGGCAGCTTTTCGTATCTCCAATTCTGAGATTTACTCTTATCTCAATCACAATAAATCTTACATTCCATATAGGGTGAGTAACATTTTGGTCTGCTGATACACTGCGTAAAAAAATTGAAGCATATTCATAAAATCTCAATTTTTATGGAAGTTAACTCTACATTGACTTCATAACTTATTTTTATGTTCTCTCGGGAAGGTTTTAAACGAAACAAGACACTTTAAAATGGAAAAAAAAATCAGGATTTCACCGAATCTTATGTAAAAGAAGAGAAATAAACTATTTTCAAAATACTGGAATGCTGATAAGTGATTTAATACTTTGTATTTCCACCCCTTGCGTTAATTACAGCTCGGCAACGACGGTTCATAGTCAAAATGAGTGATCTTAAAATGTTCTGATTTAATCCTTCCCAGATTTCTCCGAGTCGGATTCCTAAGTCATTAAGACTACCTGGATGATTTTCTGAACTTCTCAGCATTCTATTGAGGTGTTCCCAAACCTGCTCAATCGGATTGAGATCTGGACTTCTTGCTGGCCATTCCATACGAGAGACTTCAACCTCTTCAAGGTTCTCCTCTGAACGATGCGCGCACGATGGGGTCTGGCATTATCGTCCATAAAAATGAAATTTTCACCAATGTATGGGGCAAATGGCACTACATGCTCTTCAAGAATGTTCCTTAATACCTATCAGCATTCATAGCTCCATTATCAACGACCACTAGGTCTGTGCGAGCAGTCAAAGATATTCCACCCCATACCATAATCGATCCTCCCCCGAACCAGTTGTATTCAGGAAATTGCACTGAGCATATCTTTCATGTGGACGTCTGTATACAAGGGAACGTCGATCACAATGGTAGAGGCAATATCTAGACTCATCTGTGAAGAAAACTCTTTCTCCCAATCAGCCTCTCCCAATGGATATGCTTTCTCGCAAAATCCAAACGCGCCCTTCGATGGGCTGGGGTAAGTGCTGGGCCTCTTGCCGCGACACGAGGCCTAAATCATATTCTCTGAGGCGTTTTGTTATTGTCTGAGTGCTAATTTGCACCCATGAGTTTGCTCAAGCTAATTTGAAGGGGGCGAGCGGTTGCAAACAGTTGTCTCAACAACGAAGAAAACTCTCAAGTAACGTTCTTGAATGGCAGTTGTTACCCGTGGTCTACCCTGTCCTGGTCTTTGGACATTCATACCTGTCTCCCTGAATCGCTGCAACATTCTGGACACACTTGTATGGGAAACATTTCTGCAATTCTTGTGTATGTCCACCCTACCGCTTTACCGCTTGGGCACATTCCTCTTGGGTCGAATTGCGTGTTTCGCGTTGCATAGCGATCGAGTGTAGAAAATCAAACGACAAAAACTATATTGATCACTAGAATTGATCGAGAACAACTGATTTCAGAATGGAGCCAATACATTCAAAATTTGATAATCTCATCTTTTTTTATTCCTGCTGGAAAAACATCTGTATTGAAGAAAAACGTTGAAAGTGGATAACATATGCATGCATATAATTCTGATAAAAATAATTATCATTGAAAACAATCTTTAGTTGTAGAATAAATTTGAGATTTCCATAATGTGCTTTAATTTTTCATGAAATTAAGAAATGTTAAATTGAAGAATAACCGTCAACATTTCGACCATGTGTTAGATGACATTTTTTATTGCAAATCACTTGTATAATCACCACTCGAAGTTCGTTCACTTTAAAAAGACACCCTGTTAGGGTGACAACTACTGCCATCAGGGAGTCCAACGCATTTATCGTTTGAGACCACGTACTCCTAGCTCAAAATTCCAAAACTTAGAGACAGACATTGGTGTAGATCTGAAAATTCTAATCTTATACGAATATTTTTCCAGGTACTATGGACTGATGATGTGGTTCCCAGAACTATTCAATCGCTTCGATGAATTTTCAAGATTCCATCCAGGTCAAAACGCCACAGTATGCCAAGTAACCGACTTTGTGGTCAATCATGGAACCCTGAAGCAGGGTAGCGAATGTAAAGACACTATAGAAAGTGATGTTTTCATGGAATCACTCATAACCGTAGCTGCTGCTATACCTAGTAACATTTTGGCAGTTTTGGGAATGGATAGATTTGGCAGAAAATTTTTCTTAGGTAGGTCTGGTCAACCTGAAATGAAAATATTGTATCTTTGAATTGTTTTTTTTTTTTAGTTTTCAGTACACTTGCCTCTGGAATATGTGCATCATCGATGTACTTTGTTTACAATAAAACGCAGAATCTAATAGTATCAGCTACGTTCAGCTCTGTTATCTCATGTGGAAATGCTGCATTAGATTGTTTGATAACTGAAATTTTCCCAACAAATCTCAGGTGAGCATGAAGGTTTTTGAATAAGAAGTTTCATTTTGATTAGCCTGCCTTCTGGTGGGCAGCTTTCAATTATGAAGCTGTCATCATATGTCACAAGAAAAATGCAAAGTTTTCCAAATTTGGTACAAAATCATGAAACTCTAAGTAGTACCATTGTTTAAGGATAATTAAACAATGGCAGTACTTAGCGTAGTGTGGTCAAAATACACTGCTCAACAATTGATAGGGATCACTTTACTTGTTCTAAATTTATTTCTGAAATATTCGCTCCAAGATTATAAAATTAGTCAGATATCAGAGTATTTTCAGTTGATAATATGGTTCACTTGAGAAAAGAATGAAAAAATGGAAAGTTGGAGAGAAAAAAAAGACTTATTAGGAACACTCAAAATTCTGTGTTTGAATAACATAAAAATTTTATGATGAAACCACAAGAAGGATGAAGTTTCGGTTAAGCTAGTACCTAGTTGGTCCCCCACGAGCTCGTCTCAAGCATTCTACCCTACGAGGCATACTTTCGATCAAACGATTTATAAAATTTTGGGGCCAAATTCGTCCAAATATCCCGTAAAGCGTTAGAAAGGTCCCCCAGGTTATTGATCGGTTGTTCTAAGGTTGACAATTGTCTAGACATCTCAGACCAGACATGTTCGATGCAATTCATGTCTGGAGAGCGAGCTGGCCAGTCCATCCTATCAATAGCATGAGTTTCTAGCGCTTCATTAACCAGACGACTACGGTGTGGACGGGCAATATCGTCAATTAAAATGAAATTCTCGCCCACGGCAGCCGCAAACGGAACAATTATGGGTTCAATAATCATATCGTTATATCTCTGGCTGGTCATGATGGTGTTCTGCAGAACAACCAACTCTGTGCGTTGGTTCAAACAAATGCCTCTTCATACACATATAGAACCTCCGCCAAAAGCTGTTGTTGTACCATAAACTGTTCTGCATACCTTCGACCTCTTTCCCTCCAAGCAAGAATACGTCTATCGGAGTTGACAAACGAAATCTAGACTCGTCCGTAAATAAGCATCGGCTCCAATCTTCAAGTGTCCAATTGCGGTCTCCTCAGCCCATTGCCGTCGATGAACCGGTGTTCCCTATTCAAACGGGGATGTTGTACCCTCCTACGTGCTCTCAAACCACGAACATGTAGTCGTCGTCTTACAGTCTGGTTCGAAATTAGAACTCCTGTTGCAACTCTCAGTGATCTTTTGAGCCGCGACGCCGGGTAAGTGGGATTCTCCTAGCATTGAGGATCAAGAGACGATCTTGGGCAGCTGTTGACAAACCTTCTGTATCACCGTATGATTTGGTCCAGTTGCACAGGAGCCAAACGTCTTCTCGGCATGACTGATAAGCTGATATTGTTCTCATTTCTTCAATTATTGTCACCTTATGTGTTTGAACGAGGAAAAAAAAACAGATTTAATAACAAATACCACATTGCTTTTCACTCCACCTGTAACAGTCTACAGATAATAATCGATTTTGTGAACAAGAGCCGATAAAGTGAGGAAGACTTTGATATAATCAACTCAAAACATCTTACTTTTTCCTTAGAGAACATATAATGTACAGATATGTACGAGATAACTTGAAAAAATACAAATGAAGAGAAGTTCATAAGTGATCCCTAGAAATTGTTGATCAGTGTAATACCTCTCATCGGAAAATCCTTAACATTTTCAATACCTGGAATCGAGAGAATTTAAGACGAATTTTTTTTCAGGGCAACTGGCGTAGCTATATCCATGGTGGCAGCTAGGTTAGGTGGTATAATCGGTAACATAGTTATTGCCACACTCTTGGACATGTATTGCCCAGCTCCTACGTTCATCGTCGCTGCCTTGTTGATAGGAGGTGGTCTCTTATGTCTGTTTTTACCAAATACAACACGAGAACCGTTATCTTAAATTTACTTTAATTTTAAGTTACGTTCAATTCAGCGTGTCATCTTACATTTTAAGTATTATTCACATTTGTAGATATAAATTCACTGATATAATGTATTTTTTATCATCAAACTATATTGAATTTTGTAGCCCTTCTCTTAGAGTGAAATAAATAATTATTTAACAGTTTCTTAGTATCAATATCTTCTTTCAGGATAAATACAACCAAAGAAATTTCTAGCAGATTATTCAGAGTATCACATTGAAAAGGACTCATATGTCTTTTCTAGAGAAAAATCGAGATTGTGGAACATCATATAGGTATTTTTATTAACATAGAAAAATAATTCTCGAAGAAGGTGGCTGAAACAATAAATGTAGTGCGACAGAGGGAATTTTAATGCTAAAAGATATAGAATCCTCTGGAGCATTCATATACTCATATCATCATTGTTTAAGGAAAACAATGCAATAGCGTAACTAGTATGACCTGCGCCCCAATGCAAGAATTTGCCGTGCGCCCCTATTCGTACACTCATTCAGTTTTTTGCGCCCCCTAAGGCCCTGCGCCCCAATGCACCGCATTGGTTGCATTGGCGTTAGTTACGCCACTGAAACAATGATATCATGAACGCCCCATCGTTTTTCAATCATTTTTATTCTTACCCCCTGAGAAAAATTTCTGCGGGCGCCCATGGGTGAGATTGGGTCTTACAGACAGTGATGAGTGTAGAGTGTAGGGAATTTCTTGTGTTTGGATAACTCGTTCAACAAATTCTTCAATTTACCAACTTTCACGAGTTGTATGAATTCCGACCTGATTTCTGTTCCTTTCGATATCATCAGATTTTTTTATAAGGAAGTACGTTTAATCAGGTTAGTGCACGGATTGGTGACTGCCAGAGACGTATCTAATGAGGGGCAATGGGGCAATTCATCTCTATAACTCATACAAAAAAAGTTTCTTGGACTCGTCTATTGTACAAACAATGCCAGAAGTGCCCTGACCTAGCATAATGGATATATCCCACAAGATTTCTAATCTCAGAACACAATTTTATTCGATTTTCACACCTTATGGTTATCTGACCACAGATAAATGATCTCTACTTCAAGTTGAATTATCGGTGTTCCGAAGTTAGGCTACACAAAATACATTTCCATGGACCTTGAACCTTGAATTACCGTCATTTGTCACGTAGTCCAGTGTCATAATAGATAAACGTCAACATCGTCAACAAACAAAATCTGGGTAAAGTGTATAGTCATGTAAATATTTAAGTGATGCAGGAAGTTGATCTGCTTGTACACTCTACGTGATTATTCAGTATTATTTTATGGATAACAATTACATTACAGAATTGGAAGTTTTACCTATTCAGCACTTATGTATGGTGCATTTCCTCTATGATATGAATACTTGAGTAATATTAATCAGAATAGTAGTGTCTTGTAGTATTCGAGAAGAAAATCAGCAAAATTGTGAGTATTATATGTTTAACTACACTGTGAAGGCGATATCTTTAATAATTTACAGAATATCATCAAGATGTCATTGCTATTACGAAAAAATCATCCCATTTTGAAATGCAACATTAACTGTCAAAAATATTGTGCATCCCAGTTCAGTGCCAAATACACAGATCAAGATTATCAATATATGCAAGTCAGTAAGATTCCCACTTTACATTTCCAAAAATCGCTACCTCGACTACCTATTCCCAAATTAAGTGCAACCTGTGACAGATATCTAGCTGCACAAAGACCTTTATTAATTGACGAGTCATATAGGAAAACTGAATATAATGTCAAGAGGTTTTGTGAATCAACCGGTCAACAGCTTCAAAAATATTTACAAGATTATGACAAAGCAAACAAGCATACAAGTTACATATCGAAAATGTGGTTTGATATGTATTTGAGAGACAGGACACCTCTTCCATTAAATTATAATCCAATACTTGTTTTACACAACGACCCAAATCCAGATATGAACAATCAGTTGGTAAAAGCTACTAATTTAATTGTTAGTTCTTTAAGATTTTATAAATCCCTGGAGGATAATATTTTGGAACCAGAAGTATTTCATTTATATCCAAAAAAGAGTGACACAAGCCAGTTCCGCAATATATGTAGCAAATTACCAGAAGCAGTTTCTTGGTATGGTGCTTATATGTTCAACGCATATCCTTTGGATATGAGTCAGTATTCTAGTCTTTTCAAGTCAACCAGAATTCCAGAGACAGACAAAGATAGGCTCTTTTCCATGCCTGATAGTTCTCATATAACAGTTCAGCATAAAGGACACTTTTATGTTATAAAAGTTTTAAACGAATCGAATGAAATTTTGCCCGCAGATGTTATTCTAACTAGATTACAGTCTGTTTTGAATGATGATGTTGGTTCAGCTAATTTTCCAATTGGTCCACTCACTACTTTGAACAGAAATGTATGGGCTACGTTGAGGAAGGAACTACTGGATACAGGTAACGAGAGTAAGATAAAACTTATTGATTCTGCCCTTTTCCATGTCTGTTTGGATACGGAAGCAGTTGAGGGAGACCCAGTTAAGACTACTAGACAGTTTCTACATGCAGACTCTAACAATAGGTGAGCTGAATATCATTTTTCACTATATAATATTTTTTTAATTCCATTTGTACCTTACGCAATCACTACTCAAATAAAGTTGTATTTTGTCAAGAATATTAATTGTGTAACGTTAATAAATTATCGGTATTATAGATGGAGTTATGTTCCAAAGTATAGGCATCTGAAACTGTCAATAATGTTAGTTTGTAGTTTCATTTTTATCGAAATCATGTTGGTGATTAGTAGCTTATCTGACGATCAATACTCTTGAACTATAGGAAATGGTCAGAAACTATGTGGTTTTGCCTTCAATATGTTTTAACAAATGTTCTATATTATACTAACTGACCAAGAAACAGTAACTAATTTTTTTTTTGCAAAACATATACAGTGTGTTTGGTCATGACTTAGCGATAATTTAAGGTCATCGAATATGCCTAATATTATCGACAAAACACCCAAACTTGGAAGTTTGTCCCCTTAGTTTTGGTGAAGCCCCCATTTTAAATTTACTTTTTTATTTTCGTTGACCTTTCCAAATAATATCGATTTCTTTGAACATAAGGGTCCTACAGATGTGAAAAAAATGTTTTTTGAAAGATGATACTACCACCTCTCATTGAAGAATAACAATATAAAAACCTTTGTCTAAGATAAAAGCATTCAACTTGAAAACGCCATAAAAAAATTCTTTAAAAAAGTTCATAGTGAAAATATGTACTGATTTCCTCAGTAAATCCGCAATAGTACAAGAATCAGCACATTGAAGTATAATTTTTTTTCAATGATTTAACACGCAAGAATATTAGCAAAAAAACAACACTCACATTATATCTGTAAGTTACATAATTTGAGAGTTATTGCTGTTCGAACACGACCCTTATGAAAATTGATAAAATAAAAAAACCTCAGCACTGTACTTTCGATAATTTTCAATGATCAAACTAACAAATTAATCATAAAAAATGCTCAAAGAGGCCGCCTCTGCTCTGTAGACACGCAGTGGCCTTCATGACGACCTGTCTTCTGTCTTTTGCTCGCGCAGTGATCATGTTCGAACAGCAATACCTCTCAAATTATCTAACTTACAGATATGATGTGAGTGTTGTTTTGTAGTTAATACCCTTGCGTGTTAAATCATTGAAAAAAAATTATACTTCAATGTGCTAGTTCTTGTACTATTGGGGATATACTGAGAAAATCAGTACATATTTTTACTATGAACTTTTTTAAAGAATTTTTTTATGGCGTTTTCAAGTTGAATGATTTTATATTGTTATACTTCAATGGAAGGTGGTAGTATCATCTTTCAAAAAACATTTTTTTCACATCTGTAGGACCTTTATTTCAAAAGAAATCGATATTATTTGGAAGGGTCAACGAAAATAAAAAAGTAAATTTAAAATGGGGGCAACTCCAAAACTAAGGGGGTAAACATGTGGGTGTTTTTGTCGATAATATTAGGTATATTTGATGACCTTAAATTATCGCTAAGTCATGACCAAACACACTGTATAGTATAGCAGGGTGAATATCGATTGAAATATAATCTGTGAAGATTCTGAATTTATAAAAAACCTTTTAGGTTTTCATTCCCAGTCTCTGAAACGGAAATAATTAAAAAAAAAATTAATCAAGATGAAATGCTCCTGCAAAAATCTTTGCACTTATTTGTCAGCAAATTGGTATTGAAAAAATTGTTTGCCTAAGAGTATAACTAAAAAATGATATTTTTTCATTTATTAATGAAATAAAATGGAAGCAAGCCCTGAGCAGGAGCTTCTGAGCGCTCGTTCTCTGGTGGAGCAATAGGACTATCATCTCAAAATTCTGTATATGACTTGAAATTGATACTTTATATTTAAACAATTAAAAAAATTCAATTCTATGGTCACACTTGAAAATTAAAATAATTAAATGTTATGGTTCTGATGATGCGATCCTCTTGAAATTTGGCATGAACATTCAGTATATCAATCTTTATACCAGGAATAAATTTCACTCAATTCAGATATCTTGTTATGAAAATATAATTTTTTTTTCAATATTCAAATTGAATTTTCTATAGTTCGGATGATGCGATGATCTTCAAATTTTGCACAAACATTCAATATATAAATCTCAATTCCAAAAATAAATTTCATTTGATTCGGATATCTTGTTATGGAAATATAAAGAGTCTTTCCTTTAATATTCCAATTGGAATTTCTATGGTTCTGATGATGCTATCCTCTTGAAATTTTGCATGAACATTCAGTATATCAGTCTCAACTTACAAAATGAATTTCATTTGAATCGGAAAGTTGGTTATGGAAATAAAAAAATTCTTCTTTTCAATATTCCAATTGAATTTTCTATGGTTCTGTTGATACTATGGCCACAAAATTTTGCGAGAGGCTCACTATGAGCATCTGGCAAGTTGCTGCAAAATTTCATTCCATTTGCCCTCGTTTTGTGTGAAATATTGAGGAACAAAAATTTTGAATGGCCACTTTTTATGGAACACCCTGTACGATTTTTCTGGTTAACGAACTTAACCGAGCTATTTGGGAGCTGAACACACCCTGAAAATTTCAAGTCTCTAGGACAATCCGTTCGAGAGTTATTGTGCTCACGGACGGACGGCCGGACGGCCGGCCCTACAGAATTTGATTTGACCTCATATTTTCCATCAGGGAGTCGAACCCTATCGTTTGAGACCATTTTCGGCTCAAAATTCGAAAATTACAGACATTTGGGCAAAACGATATAGCACTCGTCTAAGTAGAACGAGCGCTCAAAAAAGGAAATAAATGAAAAGGATAATGTAACGTTTCGGTGTCTATATCAGACACCTTCTTCAGATAAACTTGTAAAATCTTCGGAATTGTGTGTTTTTTCGTTTGCAGTCTATTTGATATCGAATGTGATCCTTTTGAAATTTTGCATGAACATAAAGCATGTCAAACTTCATTCACCAAATAAATTTCACTCGAATCGTATATCTTGTTATGGAAATATAAATATTCTTCTTTTCAATATTCCAATTGAATGTTTCATGCTTCTGTTGACACTATGGCCACAAAATTTTGCATGAGGCTTATATTATGAGCATCTTGCATTCGGCTCAATTTTCGAAAATTACAAACATTTTGGCAAAACGATATAGCACTTGTTCGAGTAGAACGAGCTCTCGAAAACTACTATTTGCCACAATTTCATTTTATGGCAAAAGATTTCTCCGATAGAATGAATAGAAATAATTTTTTTAGGTGGTTTGATAAATCATTTTCGCTGATTATAACCAAAGATGGCTATTCCGGAGTCAATTTTGAACATGCCTGGGGTGATGGTGTTGCAGTCCTGCGATACATGCAGGACATATACAAGGACGCCAAGGAAAAACCACAAGTTAGTGTAGATACAAAAACTGTTCATGATAAAAATGAACTGTTTCGATTGGGTACATTGTCTATTCATTTTTGAATTGGAAACAAACATTCATAATATTATGTTTCAGAAATCAACCTCAGCGATAACTTGAAAAATGAGATTCAGAAAGCTCAGGCGGATTATAAGAATTTATGTTCAACGCTAGATGTTAACTACTTGATTTTTGATGGTATCGGTAAAAAAATATGCAGAGGGAGAATGTTAGTCCAGATGCTGTTATGCAGTTAGCATTCCAGGTACAGAATTTAAAATAAACTACTAAAGACGATAATAATAATAAAGGGTTTTTCAATAAGAGCTGGTCCATTTTGAACTGCCATAAAACAAACTTCTTCTTTTCATCAGAAAAGCTTATACAGGTTTGGAAATTCACATCAGTAACATACAATATACACTGCTCAACAATTGATAGGGATCACTTACTTGTTCTAAATTTATTTCTGAAATATTCGCTCCAAGATTATAAATTTAGTCAGATATCAGAGTATTTTCAGTTAATAATATGGTTCACTTGAGAAAAGAATGAAAAAATGGAAAGTTGGAGAGAAAAAAAGACGTTATTAGGAACACTCAAAATTCTGTGTTTGAATAACATAAAAATTTTATGATGAAACCACAAGAAGGCTGAAGTTTCGGTTAAGGTAGTACCTAGTTGGTCCCCCACGAGCTCGTCTCAAGCATTCTACCCTACGAGGCATACTTTCGATCAAACGATTTATAAAATTCGTCCAAATATCCCGTAAAGCGTTAGAAAGGTCCTCCAGGTTATTGATCGGTTGTTCCAAGGTTGACAATTGTCTAGACATGTTCGATGCAATTCATGTCTGGAAAGCGAGCTGGCCAGTCCATCCTATCAATAGCATTAGTTTCTAGCGCTTCATTAACCAGACGACTACGGTGTGGACGGGCATTATCGTCAATTAAAATGAAATTCTCGCCCACGGCAGCCGCAAACGGAACAATTATGGGTTCAATAATCATATCGTGATATCTCTGGCTGTTCATGGTGGTGTTCTGCAGAACAACCAACTCTGTGCGTTGGATCAAACAAATGCCTCCCCATACACATATAGAACCTCCGCCAAAAGCTGTTGTGGGTACCATAAACTGTTCTGCATACCTTCGACCTCTTTCCCTCCAAGCAGAATACGTCCATCGGAGTTGACCAAACGAAATCTAGACTCATCCGTAAATAAACATCGGCTCCAATCTTCAAGTGTCCAATTGCAGTGCTCCTCAGCCCATTGCCGTCGATGAACCCGGTGTTCCCTATTCAAAGGGGATGTTGTACCCTCCTACGTGCTCTCAAACCACGAACATGTAGTCGTCGTCTTACAGTCTGGTTCGAAATTAGAACTCCTGTTGCAACTCTCAGTGATCTATTGAGCCGCGACGCCGGGTAAGTGAGATTTCTCCTAGCATGAGGATCAAAAGACAATCTTGGGCAGCTGTTGTACTGCGCTGCCGACCTCCCCCATGAACATAAGCTACTGAGTCGTTTTGGATGAACCTATTCCAAGCCCGACTCACGACACTTTGCGAAACATTCAACCGCCGGGACACTTCTCGCTGGGACAAACCTTCCTGTATCCACCGTATGATTTGGTCCAGTTGCACAGGAGCCAAACGTCTTCTCGTCATGACTGATAAGCTGATATTGTTCTCATTTCTTCAATTATTGTCACCTTATGTGTTTGAACGAGAGAAAAAAAACAGATTTAATAACAAATACCACATTGCTTTTCACTCCACCTGTGACAGCCTACAGATAATAATCGATTTTGTGAACAAGAGCCGATGAAGTGAGGAAGACTTTGATATAAACAATTTAAAACATCTTACTTTTTCCTTAGAGAACATATAATGTACAGATATTCACGAGATAACTTGAAAAAATACAAATGAAGAGAAGTTCATAAGTGATCCCTAGTAATTGTTGATCAGTGTACTATGCATCAAACAGAGAATTTTGCCGTATAGTTGAACAGTGGTATATCTACAAGATCTGTTCAACTGGGCGGCACAATACTCTCTCTAATGCATTGATATCGTATGTTTCCGATGTGAATTTTTGAAATCTGTAAGTGTACTAAGAATTCTCAACTAAACTTTCATATTTTAGGTTGCATACCACAAATTGACTGGAAAATTTGTGCCAACTTATGAATCGTGCAGTACAGCAGCATTCAAACATGGTAGAACTGAAACTATTAGACCTTGTACAATGGCCACAAGGGTAAGTTGATTGGGTAACAATTAGCCTATTCGTTTTGAACAGTTTCATGCTTGAGTAACTCAAAAGCTCGAAATATGAGTTGTCATTGGTTGCGCACAAGCACTGGAACAGCTCAGGAGCACAAAACTCTTCAAAACAGATACTACACTGCGCAAAAAAATTAACGCACATTATGGAAATCTCAAATTAGTGTTCTCAATGATAATTATTTTTATCAGAATTATGCATGCATATGTTATCCACTTTCAACGTTTTTCTTAAATACAGATGTTTTTTCCAGCAGGAATAAAAAAAGATGAGATTATCAGATTTTGAATGTATTGGCTCCATTCTGAAATCAGTTGTTCTTGATCAATTCTACTGATCAATAGTTTTTCTTTCGTTTGATTTTGTACACTCGATCGCTATGCAACGCGAAACACGCAATTTGACCCAAGAAAAATGTGTCCAAGCGGTAGTTTTGCAAGAAGAAGGGTGGACATACATTGGCTCCATTCTGAAATCAGTTGTTCTCGATCAATCCTAGTGATCAATAGTTATATGTTGCAGCGATTCAGGGAGACAGCTATGAATGTCCGAAGACCAGGACAGGGTAGACCACGGGTAACAACTGCCATTCAAGAACGTTACTTGAGAGTTTCTTAGTTGAGACAACGGTTTGCAACCGCTCACCTCCTTCTAAATCAGCTTGAGCAAACTCATGGGGTGCAAATTAGCACTCAGACAATAAGAAATCGCCTCAGAGAATATGATTTGAGGCCCCGTGTCGCGGCAAGAGGCCCAGCTCTTACCCCAGCCCATCGAAGGGCGGGTTTGGATTTTGTAAGAGAGCATAACCATTGGGAATTTGGGAAGAGGCTGATTAGGAAAGAGTTCTCTTCAAAGATAGATTCTGCCTATACCATTGTGATCGAGGTTCCTTTGTATACCGACGTCCACATGAAATATATGCTCAGTGCAATTTCCTGAATACTACTGGTTTTGGGGAGGATGGATTATGGTATGGGGTGGAATATCTTTGACTGCTGGCACAGACCTAGTGGTCGTTGATAATGGAGCTATGAATGCTGATAGGTATATAAGGAACATTCTTGAAGAGAATGTAGTGCCATTTGCCCCATACATTGGTGAAAATTTCATTTTTATGGACGATAATGCCAGACCCCATCGTGCTCGCATCGTTCAGGAGTAGAAGAGTTTGAAGTCTCTCGAAAGGAATGGCCAGTGAGAAGTCCAGATCTCAATCCGATTGAGCAGGTTCTGAAAATCATCCAGCTACTCTTAATGACTTAGGAATCCAACTCAGAGAAATCTGGGAAGGATTAGATCAGAACATTTTAAGATCACTCATTTCGAGTATGAACCGTCGTTGCCGAACTGTAATTAACGCAAGGGATGGAAATACCAAGTATTAAATCACTTATCAGCATTCCAGTATTCTGATAATTGTTTATTTCTCTTCTTTCACATAAGATTCGGTGAAATCCTGCATTTTTCTTCCTTTTAATGTGTCTTGTTTCGTTCAAAACCTTCCCGAGAGAACATAAAAAATAAGTTATAAAGTCAATGTAGAGTTAACTTTCATTAAAATTGAGATTTTCAGAATGTGCGTTATTTTTTTGCGCAGTGTATGTTGTATTAGTGTTGAGGAAGTTTATTTGTGAATGTGTAAAATGAAACTAATAAGTTCTTGGGATATCCGTCTACAAATAAAATCATGTTTCTGCGAGTAACCGTTGTCTATTGACAAAACCTAACCTAAATGAAATACTTGAAAAATGCCCAAGACAGTGGCAATCTTAAGAAAAACGCTATTTCTGTTGTAGAAATAATGAAACATTCTGTTTATTGCAGGATATGTCCTTAGCTATCAATGTGGAATCATCGAAACCGACTGGCCAGGAGCTGAAACAAATGCTATCTAAATGTTCTAAATATCATAGTCAATTAACAAAGGAGGCCGCAATGGGACAAGGTTTTGATAGGCATTTATTCGCATTGAAACACTTCGCCACTAAGAATAATTTGAACTGTAACATTTTTCACGATCCAGGATATTCAACGTTAAATCACAATATTCTTTCAACGAGTACATTGAATTCTCCTGCAGTAATGGCTGGAGGGTTCGGACCTGTGGTACAAGATGGATTAGGTGTTGGGTAAGTTAATTTGATGGCTTAGAACAGACTCGAGTCAATTTTACGAACGAGCAAAAAATATTATATGAGGGCAATTCAAATATGAACGAGACTACGATTTTCAGGCACATTAGTGGGGGGAGAACATTCCTGATTTTTTTGTTGTTGGTTAGGTTTGTCAGGAGTAAGGGAAGCACGTCGGATTGCCTCATCGACCCTCTCGGTGTCCACTGTGACGATGTTCGAGCAAGAGGTTCCTCCGTCAATTGCACAACGTGTTGTAATCAAGTTTCTCGCCGCAGAAGGCGTAAAACTGGCCAAAATCTTGAGGAGATTGATTGCCGATGTTCGGAGAAGAGATTGTGTCGCGAGCCAGAGTGTTTGCATGGCATAAACAGTTCGTGGAGGGTCGTGATTGTGTTGAAAATAAGAGCCATGACCGCAACGAACAACATCAGTAGTGTTGGACAGCTTATTGAAGACGACAAACGTCGTACCACTTCTGAAATTGCAAGTTAGGTCAGGATAAGTTATGGGAGCACTTACTCCATACTCACAGAGGAACAAGGGTACCGTAAGGGTTGCGCCAGGTGGTTTACTCGCCTTCTCACAGTTGGCCAGAAATTGCATCGTTTTCAGGTTTGTGGGCGTCTTCTTGCACTTTCATTATCACCTGTGATGAAACATAGGGCACCACTACACCCCAGAGTCTAAACAAGCGAGTAAGGAGTGGAGAGAACAATACGTTGCGCAATTGGCGGAGGAACCTCTTGCTCAAACATCGTCACAGTGGACACCGAGAGGGTCGATGAGGCAATCCGACGTGCTTCCCTTACTCCTGACAAACCTACCCAACAACAAAAAAATCCTGAAAATCGAAAAGTCTCGTTCATATTTGAACTGCCCTCGTAACTTGTAACTGTCCAATTGCACACATTGAATCGGAATGTCTTATTCGTAATTTAGTGGACACTACATTTCATCAGAAATCGAAAGTCTTCGTAATCGGTTATTCAGGGTGTTTCATCTCAGTCGAGACACCCCATATATAATACACAGGTTTTGAAATTCACATCGGAAACAACTTCAATCAACTTGTAATCGGTTATATTCGATTCAAAAAACACTACTTTTGATCAGAGATCATTAATAATTTTTTCAAACGAAATATATTAATATTCTTTTGAATTGGGAGCTAACAAAATACAATACATGAAACAAAAAAAATAATAAGTAACTATAAAGGCCTCTTTTGTACTTTGTTGTATTTGGTTCTTAATTTGAATTTGTGACAGATAAAGTGATAGTTCATGTGATCAAGATTGGACATTTTGGATATGTATCAGAGTAGTTTTTATTTGAATTGAATGTTTTTGTTGCAGTTATATGATACTAGATGACGCATGTGGTGCAATTGTTACAAATTATAAAGCTACTGCCAATGGAAAGGGTTTCACAGAAGCATTGAAGGCTTCTTTCCAAGATATATTGAAAATTTTGGACCATAAGGGCTGAAGTATAGGGTGCCAAATTCATTTCCAAGAGATGTTCATATTTTATAACTGGTATACAGTGCCTTATTATATTGATATATTGTTGGGTACAATGTTTATTTTATACAAATGGATTATTATTATTATTTTTCAATAAAATACTGTTTGAAGCTAAGAATCAACTTTAATTTATAATCTCTATAAAACAATACTAATAAATATCATAAACTAATATCCTATATACAACATCAAATTATATATTATAACAATATTACTTGGTGACAATATTCAATCTGACACTTGTATGAATTGCACTTAAAACATCAAATACCGGCAAATTGAAACATTCGTTTTGTTTGTAAATTATTCAGTAGATTGTACTCTTCAATGAAGAAGAGATATGTTGCGTTCGATATGTTGAAACTTTTGGAAGATCGATGCAAAATTCGCGTTCTTTTCTTTCGAAATACGTTGTTGAACTCAAACAAATAATTGTAGAATTCCACTTATAAATCACAGACTGATATGGGATGCTGATACAAAACAATGAAGAACTCAACTAATATACATTATTGGTTTTCATTATGTTTGAACTACTTCTTCAGTAGAGTTTGTTACCCATGGATACTTTGGAGACCTGAAATATATAAATAACCATTAAAAATCAGATCATTATCAAATGAAATGATCAAATCGTTTGAATTCTGGACAATTTCAATGGCATTTCTTCGTGAAGGCGAAATTTCTAACTTTAGATTACCACCAAAGAGAAATTTAGCCTTACACCTCTTAGCAAATATCCATACTAATATTATAAATGCGAAAGTAACTCTGTCTGTCTGTCTGTTACTCTTTCACGCCTAAACGGCTGAACGGATTTTGATGAAATTTGGTATGGTGATAGATGATAACCTAGAAATGGTCATAGGCTATAAATAATCACGCCATCGTTCTAAGGGGGTAGGCAGTAGGCAGATAACTAAATTGAGTTAGTGATTTTCAGTCGTTTTTATTGGGACTTTTGCTCTTTCACGGCTGAACAGATTTTGATGAAATTTAGTAAGGTAATAGATGGTTACCTAAAAACGGATATAACATCTTACTTATGGGGTAGAAAGTAGGCAGAAAACTGAATTGAGTTAGTGATTTTTTTATGGTTTCTGTTGGAAGTTTTGCTATATCATGCCTAAACGGCTGAACGGATTTTGATGAAATTTAGTTAGGTGATAGATAGTAACCTAGAAAAGGATATGGGCTATTAATATTCATGCTATCGTACTTAAGGCGTAGGCAGTAGGCAGAAAACTAATCAAGTTAGTTATTTTTAATCGTTTGTTTTAAGAGTTTACCTCATTCACGCCTTAACGTCTGAACGGATTTTTATAAGACTTGGTTAATATAAAGATAGGATCATATAGGCACGGACACAGGCTACTTTTTACGGCGGGAAAATACTTCATTCCCGCGGAAATCTAGCGTGATCGTGTCAAGAAGCCCATGAGGCCATAGCTACTGAAATGATTTTGATGTTTTTTTTTAACTGAGTGTTACTAAGACTTCAAGTTAGTATTTGATCACTTTTCTAACTTAGAGGGTCGGTAGGCGCCATAATTTAGGAAATTTATGATAAAATTTTGATGCAACTGTCTTTATTTAACAGTTTTACTTGGATCGAATTACCGTGCGAAGCCGGGGCGGGTCACTAGTTGTAAATAAACTCAAAACTTATCAGCAGAACACAAAGATCAGTATTAACTACTCATCTAAATAAGTAAATGATTAGATGGATGGAAAATAATGTATTTTATAAAAGAATACTTTTTAGTTGCAAGCAAAATGAACAAAAAATTATCCTTTCTAGTTTTCTAGCTTCCGGCATCTGAGAAGACTGATGTATTCGTATGCCAAAGAATACAGAAAAGAACTCACCATATAAATTCCAACAATAAGTCCGAACAAACCAATGGCACTACCAAATATTTCGATAATGAGTATTTTGACGAATAACGAAGGATTTGCAGCATCTGCAAGAGCAGCTCCAGATCCTGTTATTCCAACTGCCATTCCACAGAATAAATTCACCAACCCAACTGTAGTTCCAGCCCCAAACATCAAGTAACCGGACATCCAATTCCTAGTTTTCAAAACTTCATTGTTCATAACAATTTCATATGTAAAATCCTGAAAAAATAACAAAAATGTTGTTTATGGAATTCAAATTGGTTGATATATATATACCTACCTCTAAATAACCAGACAAAACAATTGCTATTATAAGACCATAAATGGCTACAGCTTCGCAAAATATAACTGATATCAAATTCTTCGTTTTGATTCTTGGAGCTTTGACACCTCCACCAATAATACTAACACCTGTAGTATGTATTCCACTAGAAGCAAAATTGTGAACGGTTGAATTTATTTCAACAGATATACTTACACAGCAGCACCAACTACTGACAAAGCCACAGATAAACCGATTCCGATGGCAGCCCACATATGTGGTGATGTTTCTTCCAGAAACCTGCACATGCAAAAAGATTTTGATTTGCTCTATATATTTGAAAATTTGCTATATTCTTACCATCCAATACTAAACCTTTCACCTTTTCCAGTAAGTACATGATATAAAGCTAAAACATGAAAATCAAAATATTTGCGTGCTGAGTTATTACCAAACTCACCTAAGAAAACAACAGAGCAAGAAAGTAATATCAAAAAAGTCAAAATCAACGTATTTCTCATCTCAACTTCATTAATTTGATTCCTTAATTCTATATCAGAAGATTTACAAACAAGTTTATCCCTTTGACATTCTATGATTCTTCTCCAAGGGTTGGAAGTTATTGATTTTCTTATAGGAACACAGAAAGGGTGATAAATTTAAAATACTTTATTGGCAACTTGTAACTTTCAATATTATTGTATTATACAATGGTTGTGGGATCTTTCACTAAATATTCAAAATTATAATAAAGCTATAATATTAATCTCTATAAACAAAAATTTACAAATAGATAAATAAGATTTCAGTTGTTACCCATGGACCCTTTAGATGTCTGAAACGAAAAGAAAACACCATTAGAAAAAGAAAAACAAAATGTATGCATAGATTCTCTTAGAAATCTATTTAAGGTCTACAATTTCTTTAATTATTACTCGTATAAAATGAGTTATAATCGAACATAAAAACAATTTGACCAAAATAATCCGCTTATCTAAAGATTTGAGGAAAGGTACTCAATATTGTTATCAATACCCTAAATATAATTTTTTTCAGATTTACTCACCAAATAAATACCCACAATAAGACCAAATAAACCAATAGCACTGCCGAAAATCTCAATAATTAGGATTTTAACGAACAAAGATCCATTGGCAGCATCAGCAATAGCAGCTCCAGAACCCACAATACCTACGCAGAGTCCACAAAATAGGTTCACAAAGCCCACAGTCAATCCAGCTCCGAATATAATGTGAGCAGCAATTATATTTCTAGCATACAAAGTTTCATTCTGCAGAGTTTTTTGAGTCATTTCCTAAAAAAGGTATGAGTATTCAGCATATGTAACAATTTACTTGCGGAATTGGTATACAATTGATATTAGTTCTTGAAAAATGAGAAACTGTTATTAGTCTTCTCTACTAGAAACTTTGGATCTACATCTATGACTGCCATTATTTTCATGTGACTAGAGAATTCTAATAAAACTCAACTGTAATTAATGATCAGTGATACTTACTATGAAATTACTTGATAAAACAATAGCTAAAATCAAGCCATAAATAGCTACAGCCTCACAAAAGATGATAGAAATCAAATTTTTTGTTTTTATTCTTGGGGCTTTCACTCCGGCTCCTACAATACTAACTCCAGTTGTATGAATACCCCTGAAACATACAACGTTCAGATTTTAATAATTCCAATTGATTTTTTCAAACGCACATTGCAGCACCAACAACAGATAAGGCTACTGATAGTCCAATACCAATTGCACCCCACATATAGGGGGATGTTTCTGTGAGGAACCTAAAAACATAACAATATTAGTATCCAATATCGATATCAAATTGAGTAGTTGAAAGGAAGTAATAAATAGAACTTACCATGCAAAACTTATCTGTTCTCCTTTTCCACTTAGTACATAATACAAAACTGAAAAAGAAACAGGTGATCAAAAAATATCACATGCCTAGAAAAACACTCCTTATGAAAACTTCTCTTCTCATAAGATCTCACCTAAAATTGTTATTACAGATGTAGTTGCTACACTGAGTGTGGAAAGTAATGTGTATCTTAATTGCATTTTATTTTGTTGTTTAATTAAAATTAATATTCTATAAAGTTACAAATATTTCTTCAAGTCTCGTGACCACCTATATCTGACTACTGTTTGACACTGACACACAGACAGAAAAGAACATAAACTTTTGAGGTGTTCTGTCTTCTGTCACACTGTCACAGAATATCAAACATCAACAGTTCCCATTTTTGATTGGCTGCTGCATCACGTGGTGTCTGATGTCATATTCGTCCCTAATCTTTGAATTAGGCTAAATATATTTGTTTTTTGTTTGATTTTATTCAATCAATATAGGTACCTAGTTCGTTTCTTGTTCACTCTGAAAGTAAGAAAAAATTACTCAGTACCCAGATCTACCAATTCATTCAATAAGTTTCTAATTATTTAATTGTTTAAGGACAATGTGATTATGAAGGTAAGTTGAAAAGTAGTATCGAAGACAATTATCTGATATTCATTGAGTTTCATGAAATATTATTATGTTTTTTTCCTTAGGAGTTTTTAAATTGCCTTGCAATTTTCAATTCATAGCATGTCGATGTTGATACAACAATAAAAAGGTTTAATGCGAAAAACGCATATTTCAAACATTGCAACATTGTCAAAAGATCTAGAATATTATTTGAGATTACTTGTAAATATCATAAATTTCGTCTGAAAGAATAGCATTAAGTTATAGAAAAATTAATAAATAAGATTTGTCTTTTGGATTTGGATAATTTGTCACTTTTCTTTCTTATAATATTGCATTTTTTTAAATCAGTTCCTTAAGAAAGTTGGAACCTTCGTTTGTTCATTTATCTGCTCGAAATGTCTGACTATTTTATTTAATTCAATCACTTATTTCTATTTTTTAAATGATTAAATTTTAATGAATAAAGCGAAATGAAAAAAAAATTGTGTTCAGTTTTAGACATCTATAATTTTATGCCTGAAACTTTCCCAGTCGAATCCTTTCGAAGGAAGAAACCTTCTACAGTCACCTGCTTTTTCGATAGTTGACCTATAGATGGAAGTGTTTATGAAAGTAGTTTTCTCTATTGTGTAATAAAGTAGTTTTCTTTATTGTAAAAAAAACTCAATCTGCTTCAACCACTTCTCAACAGATGACACTATAGTTGAGGAAAAAAAGTGTCTAATCGTTGTATTTGAAAGGGTTAAACAAAATATAAATTAATTTTCTCAATAAAAAGTAAGATTTTCGAATTTTTAATTACAAATTTCGTATTTATCTTTTCACAAGGTGGTTATCCACAAGGTTATGGGGTTTACGATCGAAATGTCTCAAGAAATTTTTCAAACAGAGATGGAATTTTTACAGGTAAATGGCACAGAGACCTCCAAAAATGGATTTAATCGATTATCTCCAGATGAAATTGTATGGCTACGAAAAGAAAAGGGTGACGATGAATTTTTTATTTGAGGAATAACCTTGGTTAACCTCCAGGAAGAAACGCACTGAGAAAACCATCAAGACAGAAAATTTGTAGGATGGAGATCGGTCAGACCTTGAGATGCGGGAAACTGCAATAGTTGAAGAATCTCGCTTTTTATCAATGGTAAATCATACATAAAATATTGATAATAAGAATCATATTTATACATAATTATTGGGTTTCCAAGAAGCTGGCTTTATTACGGCCATCTACCTCATTTACAATCAGTACGTGATTCTATTTTATAATCTACAAGATAGGTAACTAGAGAAGTATCTTTCCATCTGTTCCACTTTAAGCCAATCCAAGAAGCATCATGAAAAAATTATTATTTGTCATAAATATTGCAGTCTTTCACGCTTTTCATTCAAATCCTTGCGGTCAGATAGAATTTACATATCTTGTTAATGTCGAAAAGGCCAGGCTAAAGTTCTGTTTTTACCACTGTTCAGTAATGAGTCACCTTACAGATTTGAATATTATTTGGTTAATCGTTTTCCTAAGTATCATATCATGTGCAATTTCGATGAAACTTTGAATATTTCCTGTGTGATATTATGCTTTTAATTATCATATTTGTTTTTCTAAGGTGTCTAATGTGGAATGAGTCTGAAGAAAAATGTCAAAAATTCTAATTCATGAAGGTATCTCATTGAATGAAAGAGATGTTTTGAATTGGAAATGTTCATGAATGGTATATTATAAACCATTTATATGGTTATATGATTTTGGTGTCATTGTATTTATTGATTCTTCCTGAACAACAATAGTGAAACCAGTTTAGTTAGTTCAGTTTAGTTTGAAAAGGGGTTACACTTCACTGGGACCTCAAGGTCTATTGTGCCCCCTTACAGAGCTGTTCGAACCATACCCTCACAGCTCGCCTTCCACTTCCAGAGATCTGATGAAATCCAATATCTGTGAAGGCTTCAATAAGGCTTTAGTCTGTTCACCAAAGTTTAAGCCGTCGGTTGACCATGACAATTTGGCATATTCCACTGTGTATATTGAAATTTTAGGTTATGTTCTTTTTTTTCTTGTCAGATGTGTGAAACCAACAGCTGGCAGTCTGTCTTAGTTTGGAAAATATGGACCCCTAAAGTTCCAAAAATGTGCCATAGTCATTTCATTTAATATTTAGATTTTAGTTTTTATGGAATTTCATAAAAACAATTCGACTTTTCAGTCAAAAAAAGTCCCACAGAGCAAGTGGAACAAAGCCAACGTGTTCTGTGGGGTTTTGCACGTGTACTGCAATGAGTACATCTCACTTTGTTTCCGTGGATTGGCATATGTGCACATTTGCCCAGCTTTTTTTCTATTGGTACTATTGGTTACTATTGCTTACTGGCTGTTCGTCACTTTTTACGTACTGTCGGTCTTTGTTATTCAGATCGTCTATCAATTCATCACAAATCAGCGAGAGGTTATATTTATCACCTATTTGGAATTTTCCAACGAAATTTTCCTCGAGTTCATTATCCGATGGACTCCAGATGTGACAGACTCGTTGTCAGATAGAATTTCAGATAAATGGGCTCATCTGACGTCTGAATCAAAAAATCAAAAAAGGCTTTATTTTGAAGTATAATGAAAGCAAAAGTTATGACACAAAAAAAAGAGAAAAGGTAAAAGGAGGATTTTACTCTTTCCACCTTTACTCTTCTAAGAAGTGAATGACCTGAAGAAAAGAATACTTCTATAGCTTTGAAGTATTGAGGAAGGCGCTTGAATGTCAATAAGTCGCCGTTCTCAATTTATTGGCCTAAATCCTGCCACTATGTGGAAAACTCCCTCTCAGATCCATCCCGTTTATTTTAACCCATTGTTATTCTATTCTGCGCAGGAGAAAGGAAAAACTGCGTTATTGATCAGAAAAATTTGACGTCAGATGAGCCCATTTATCTGAAATTCTATCTATACATCATGTACGAAGTGGTTTGAAAAAAATTGTATAGCTGCATGCAATCTGATGGCTAGCACTTTTGGTATTTGCGGTAACTTTTTACAAATACTGTTCCATCATGAGGGTATTGCTTTAAGAAACAAGCTTTAAATCCCAGATCCTGACAACCGTCAAAAATCGACCTGTCTGCGTGTTGTGAAAATTCTGATTCGTTGTTGTTTAGTGGTTATACAGGTTGTTTTATAAAATAATTGGGGTTTGTTTTGTACAAAAAAATTCGTAGCACCAGCCGATTTCGTAGTAGAGTACTTTGAAGAGATACAAAAATTAAATGTAGATTAATTTTTTTATCTTAGAAAAGAATTATTTTGGAAAACATGGGAGAAAAGGAAGCAGTAGAGGCCAGTGATGCTATTTCGGCAGAAGGTACCGATCTCACCAAAGGAAAAGCCCCTGAAGGGGCTTCTGTCGAAGAAATAATAAGGAATAATAATTGGAAACCTGTGACAGTGGAGGAAATTAAAAATTCCTTCCCTACAAAAAAGACGGCACCAGGACCAGATGGAGTGTCGGTCAGGACGCTGAGGAGGGTCCCAAATGCCACCCTGGCCAGGATCTTCACAATACTGATGTGGCTCGAGAAGCTCCCGGAGAATCTAACACTATCGCGGACGGTTCTAATACCTAGAAAGAAGGGAGCTGACCAGCCGGTAGATTTTCGACCCATCACAATGTCCTCTGTGATAACAAGATCATTTCACAAGATCCTGGCCAACAGATTGCGGTCAATCCAACTGGACGATCGACAGAGAGTATTCCGCAACGCGAATGGCTGTGCCGAGAATATTACTTTGTTGGACATGGCTATGAGGTTTCATCACCGTAAGCACAAGAAGATGTTCGTTGCAGTTCTTGACATGGCAAAAGCCTTCGATTCCGTGTCCTTTCCAGCGTTATGGTCGGTACTACGCTCCAAGGGCCTTCCAGAGTCGATGCAGACATACATTAGAAACGTATATCAGGACAGCAAAACCGTCATCTAACATGGCACATGGAAGTCGGCAAAAATTCACCCTACTTGCGGTGTTAAGCAGGGTGACCCCCTGTCACCGATACTGTTCAATTTCCTGATTGACTGCATGCTGAAAGAAATTTCAACGGGGATAGGTGTGGATATTGAGGGAACAAAGCTGAACATCTTAGCCTTTGCCGACGACCTGGTGCTGATGGCATCGACAAAGGAGGGTCTGCAGAGCCTCATCGATAGAGTGGTGGAATATCTGAGGATGTGTGGACTATCTGCGAAAGCGGAAAAATGTGCTACTATATCTATCGTTACAATACCTTAAATGAAGAAAACCGCTGTTGACGAGAAACAACGATTCAAGATAGAGAACCATAGGATCCCTGCTCTCAAACGATCAGATAAATTCACCTACCTTGGAGCATATTTTACGGCAGACGGGATCAAAGCACCAGATGGTCTACAATCCCTGCAAGAAAAACTGGACCGAATAACAGGTAATGGTATATTATAAACCATTTTACCATTGTCCTTAAACAATGATTTTACCATTTAATAAGTTTTCGTTGAAAAAGGTAATGTATGTCATTAGGGGTAATTGCATACATTGTTATCGCCTATAGTTTCAAATTTTCTGGTATAAATTTCATTTTAGGAATAATTTTATTGCATGTTCTAATTCATCAAGTAATGTGATAGTTGTCGATGCAAGCAAAAGCATTTTAGCCATTCTGATGAATTGTACAATCTGTATCGTTTCAATAATCATAAAAAGACTAATTCAGGTTGCCAGGTTAATTTCTAATCAAAATATTATGGAATATGTGCTTATTGCCTTTTTTGTTCTCGAAAATTCATTTTAACAGAAATTGTAAATGGGAATTTTCACAGGTAATGGTACAGACACCTTTAAGAAATAAATGAAAATAGATGCATCCCTTTAAAAGAGACTGAACAGGTGAAAATCCCAGATTCTGGAACATGGACAATAACAGACTTGAAGGCTAGAAGACGTCAGGACAGATAATGGATTATGGTGAATTCACAAAACTTTTATAAAGTCACTGTAAAATGGAGAATTGGACAGGTTGCATAATATGTAAGTTAAACAGTGAGAAAAAGGTTAATGTTGTGCAAGATCAACATTTATAATTAAATTGTAAGTCATGAATCAATAGGAATCAGTTTTGATTCAGGAAAGCGGTTTTAAATTGGCCGAATCTTATAAGAACAATTTACCTCATACAAATTATCTAATTGACAATTATTTCGTGTTGTTTTATTGGATTCAGCCACTATTAGTTACATATTTTAATACAACAAAAGTTTGAAGAGTAGAACGCAAAACATATTCATGTTCTTATTTAAAATGAAATTCCTGAAATGATTTTATTACAAACGTGTTTACCAGAATGCATTTATTTGCTAATAATTGAACTATATAGGTTTAAGATTGAAGTTGTGAAAATTAATTCTGACTGAGATTGTAAAAGTGAATTTTGATAGGTAAATGGACCAGATGCCTCCTAAGAATGTATAAAAATAGACAGCTGCATAGCCCTATTAGGAGATAATGAGGTTGAAGTTTTTGAAGATGCAAGAAGGACATAAAGGAAGACTTAAAGGTCATTGAGCTGCATGATCAAAAACTCAGACTCCGTAAGGAATGGAAATGAAGAAGTGATAAACGGTTGAAGCTGTAGAACATCGCTATATATAAATGGTAAATCGTTATAATTAACTCAATGATAAGTATTAATCATTTTTGATTTATAGAAACCTTTTTAGATTAGTTTAAAGAAGAAAATTTCATTTTTCTGATAGTGCATTGTTAAAGTTCATTGTATCTGCATGCAATCGTTCTTTTCACTATCTGTTTCAATTTGATAATAATTATTTGGTTAGACTTCTTCATAATTGTAATACTCGACGTTTTACAACTCATTTTGTTTTGACGCAAGTTATCCATACAATATTTCATAAATTGCTTTATTTTTCTTTTATATTCAATAATTGATTATGGGTAGTGTTATCTGTTGGTGTAAATGCCAACTTGAGCTCATCATTTTACAGAAATCTGTAACAAAAGTAGTTTTCTGTATTGTGAACAATGAAACTCAATATTTGCTTTATCCGCGACCAAACAGATGTCGCTACAGTAGAGAACCAGAATAAATTTCAAATATTGTATTATTAGTTGCCTGACCATTGTGTTTTACAGGCGTAAAGACCAAATTTATTCATTTTCTGTACACATTAGTGATGTTCTTTCGAACTGAACGAAGTGATTTATATAACTTCAATCAGAAAGATCAGTTGAAGCGATCGTTCTTTCGTTTTCAATCAGTTCCCCCTTCCACAACTCTGAAGTGATTGCAAGTGATTATTCTAATCGCGGAATAAGTTCCATCAGTTCAATCAGTACGAAAGAACACTACTATTATAGGAAATTCCCTATAATCTTTGATTTTTCTCATTCAGAAATGCAGCTCTCGAAATATTCTACCACAAACACGTTGATCTGAATACATTTATTCGCTAAAAACCGGTGGTTCAATGACAAAAATGTCCTAAAAAGTTAAATTAAATTGAAATTACAGAACTGAATTTTTACAGGTAGATGGTATGGACACGACTAAAAAATTGATTTAATTGTTTGGCTACAATGTATATGTATATTTGAAAAGTCCAACCTCCAGATAGATTTTATATCATTACTCAACGCAAATATTTCCATATTGATTTTATTAATTACAATAACTAATGCAAGTTGTTCAACATTGAATTGTGGGCAGGGGAATTGTACAGACACCTCTAAAGAACGAATGAAAATAGATGACCACAAAATGATGGATATTCTCAAAAAAAAGATAACAAAGTTAAACTCCAAAAAAGCTGGAGGAAGAAGATTAAGGAAGACTTACAGGCAGGAGGTCTGCAGTACGGAGATATGAGAAACTGCAGAGATAGAAATTGAGAAGATATGAACGGTTGAAGCTTTGGAACTCTTCATAATTATATAAATGGTAAATCATTATTTATTACTCATAATTAGGAATCAGTTTTGATATACAGTGTGTTTGGTCATGACTTAGCGATAATTTAAGGGCGTCAAATATACCTAATATTATCGACAAAAACACCCAAATTTGGAAGTTTACCCCCTTAGTTTTGGAGTAGCCCCCATTTTAAATTTACTTTTTTATTTTCGTTGACCCTTCCAAATAATATTTCTTTGGACAGGAAGCTCCTACAGATGTGAAAAAAAAGTTTTTTGAAAGATGATACTACCACCTTTCATTGAAGTATAACAATATAAGAACATTCAATTCGAGAACGCAATAAAAAAATTCTTTAAAAAAGTTCATAGTGAATATATGTACTGATTTTCTTAGTAAATCCGCAATAGTACAAGAACTAGCACGTTGAAGTATAATTTTTTTTCAATGATTTAACACGCAAGGATTTTAGCTACAAAATAACACTCGCATCATATCTGTAAGGTACATAATTTGAGAGTTATTGCTGTTCGAACATGATCACTTCGCGAGCGACACAAGACAGGTCGTCATGAAGGTCACTGCCTGTCTACAGAGCAGAGCATTTTGAGCAATTTTTTTGATTAATTTGTTCGTTTGATCATTGAAAATTATCGAAAGTGCAGTACTGAGTTTTTTTTATTTTATCAATTTTCATAAGGGTCATGTTCGAACAGCAATAACTCTCAAATTATGTAACTTACAGAAATGATATGAATGTTGTTTTGTAGCTTGTGGCCTTGCGTGTTAAATCATTGAAAAAAAATTATACTTCAATGTGCTAGTTCTTGTACTATTGCGGATTTACTGAGAAAATCAGTACTATGAACTTTTTCAAAGAATTTTCTTATGCCGTTTTCATGTTGAATGTTTTTATTTTGTTATACTACAATGAAAGGTGGTAGTATCATCTTTCAAAAAACATTTTTTTAACATCTGTAGGACCTTTATGTCCAAAGAAATCGATATTATTTGGAAGGGTCAACGAAAATAAAAAAGTAAATTTAAAGTGGGGGCTACTCCAAAACTAAGGGGATAAACTTCCAAGTTTGGGTGTTTTTGTCGATAATATTAGGTATATTTAATGACCTTAAATTATCGCTAAGTCATGACCAAACACACTGTATAAGAACCGTTTTAAATTATTTGGATGTTTGTATCTTATTGGGATTATCTGCTCCATACAATCAGAACTAATTATAATCAAGAATTATTGCCGTATATTCTAAAACACGTAAAGCTAGAGATATTTTGGCAATCGGCAAGGGCTATTTGGAATCAAAACAACTGTTGGCTATCACGTCTATATTTCTGAGCTTTAGTGTTTTAAAATCAGAGCGTAATGTCATTATAACACCACAATTCTCTTGAACTTGTGAAGTATATCTTCTTTATGATATAAAGTTTTTTTCGAATTGTTTTAACAAAAAAAACCTTTCCATAATGCATGTAGGTACTCGATGTCACTAAAAAATCCTGATTTTTTTGAACAGAGATTGTAGAATCAAATATTTACAGGTAAATGGTTCAGACTCCTATGAATATGAGAATAGATGGGCACAAATATCCAGCAATAGACAACCCATTGAAGAACACAACGAAGTAGCCATCATAGAAGCTGGAAGATGAATATTAAGGAAACCTTGAAGGCAAGATTTCTGCAGGATAAAATTTGGCCAGCATACATATAAATGATGGTAAATCCTCATAGATTTTTCGAACAATAAATTAGTAAAATTATATTAAATACATGAATAATTTTTCACAAATATCAATCAGCATGATCAAAAATATTGTCAAAACTGTTATTCGAATATCATCAAATAACATCATCGATAGTGTTTAAGACCCTTTTTAACTTGAAGTAGTCTTCATAACCTCATTCTTCAGAAGTAATCAAACATTTTTTTCAATTTGTTTTCTTTTTAGTCAAATTGAAATGAATGCAAGTTCAAAGTTATGTTTCTTCTGAGAGTATTCATTATCTCAAGATGTGAATATTTCATTTCAATTTTTCAAAACTGTTTTTTCTCAGTATAGTTCATAACATTTTTAATTTCTTTCAGGGGCCTAAATTTCTCGGGATCTCTTCAGTACATCTTCTACAAGGAAACCCATAGCTGTGAAGAGTATTCAATTGCTAGCTTATGAATGGTAAAAACTTCATTTTTGAAATTGAATAATAGCTATTTTTACCTCTTTTCGATTGAATGGAGCTGATATAAATTATGGCCACTCATCGAGCATAACCCGGCATGAAAATCATCAGAAGCTGAAATTTGTAGTGATAATATATCTGAATATTTTTGTGACACCAATTCTACTACTTGTGAAATAGCAGCCTGAAAGGAATCTTGATCTCTAAATTCCGTATTTACATCAAACAAGGGTTATAATTCCCTAGCCTATTGCTTCATTTTTCCATTGTTTGCATGGAAAGAATTTCACATTGATCCAAGAACATTCAATTTCAAATCCTGTGATGATTTTCATGAGGAAGGATATAATTGTAGAAACGAGAAAATTTTCGTTTTTGTGTATTGTGCTATAGTATTTCAAAATGCAGCAAAAACAGCATTCATCCTAGAAGTTATTCAATAACTTAGATTCTTCAAGTCTTTTTTATATTTGTTTTAATTGCTGAAATGAATCAGATGATTCTACAGCTGAGTAATGATCTTATTATGGACCAAACTTGGAATCTCATAGAACTAAATATTCAGAAATGCACATTAAATCGAGATTATCAAGTTTTCTGTTATATTAATGGGCTGTGCACACCTACCATATTTGTCTCTGTTCTGTTTTTAAACTTATACATGTAGAATTACTTAGCGAAGATTTCTGATAGAGTGGAGCAATAAACAGATAATTCTTATAAAGTTGAAACTGCATAGTTCTTGTCAAAAGCAATTAAGCATTTCAAAACAAATTTTTTGTTTAAGACTTCTGAATTATTTGTTTCAAACCATATAATCAATAGATATATTGTTTAAATGTAAACACCATAAGAGAATTCTCATGAAATTGCAATATCCATGCATAGTTTTCTGTTTTCATATCAATTACGAAAAACTTATGTCTATCTTCATTACCGAATCATAATTTTTCAAAATGTTTTAAGAAAAGTACTATCCATACACTATGAAATGATTGTTGTGATAATTTATTCGCCAATGAATTAACTGCCTGAACAGTCAGATGCTTTTCAGTGAATTATTTCTTAATTTTCTTCTCTTCTCTTGCTTTCAGTCAATTTGAGGATATCAAAGGATTATCTTATGGATTCTGTCAACTAATCAGGATGAACCAAGAATGGCTGCCTAATTCGAAATAAAACGCTGTAATTTATTTTATTGTATAATTGGAAAATAAATGTTGGTTACTGATTGTATTTTTATAATTGATGAAGTGAATAAAACTTGTTATGAAAATTCAATTTGTTTTTTAATATTCAAACAAACAATATGTAGCTATTTTTGACGAAATAGCATTTTTAACTGAAGCTTTGGGTTGGGAGAGAATATAAAATCGAAAGAAAATATTCCATCATTTTCATATCACTCAAAAACACAAACAATTGTTGTTTCTTTGAAGTCTACTGAAATTTTCAATTTAAACACAAAGTGCTAGAGACGGTCCTGTTCCTTTGTATCGCTCAACGCCACGCCTACCGCTGACGTCAAAAAATGGCGGGAAATATCAGGAGCTCCTGGTAGAAATCCGTATACCTCCTCGAACTCATATGTTCCTGTTACCCGATCCGGCGTTCATAAACTACCCAAATTGGCAAATATTTGATGGAACACGCCGGAAATGCAAGATTCGTCCAAAATTTCAGGTTTTAAGCGTTTTCTCTGTCGGATCGAGTAACAGGAGCATAGGTATAAGAACGAGGAAGTAAATGGATTTGTAGTAGGCGCTCAAGATATTTCGCGTCAACAATTCCTCTAAAATTTCAGTTCAGTAGGATTTTCTCTTGCAAAAATGCATTTAAAAAATCGATTTTCAAACATATGAGGAGGAATTGTTGAATAACGTACTCTGTTCCTGATACTTCGGTAGAAGTTTTTGCATGGAATATTTGTTCGGAAGGATCAAATCTGAAAACTTTGTGGAAATTGAAATTTTGATATGATAAATTAAAATTAGATGAATTTAAACTTGCCCTAGAACTTTATGCGAACAAAAATTTCGTGAAAAATTCTTACTGAAGTATCAGGAGCAAAATTGATCTAGGTATATCGTGAGAGGAAAACGCTACCGAAAATATATCCTAGAGGAGAAAATCATTGAATTGTATATTTTCCATAATTCTGCAAAATACTATCAGGTGAATTATCAATGAACTTCTCAAGCGCAAAATGGGTCGCAAAAGTTCACTGAAGTATCAGGAGCAACGTTGAATAAAATACTCCTATTAGGAGGAAAATCTATTTTTGAAATGAATTTTTGTAAGATGAAACGCTACAAATATTGAAGTTGAAAATAGTTGGAGCAAAATATCAGGTGCTCCTGATACAAATCCGAATATCTTCTCGTTCTTATACCAATTCTCCTGTTACTCGATCCGGTGTTTATACACTACCCGACAGAGAAAATGCTAAAAACCAGAAATTTCGGACGAATCTTGCATTTCCGGTGTGTTCCATCAAATATTTGCCAATTTGGGTAGTGTATGTAAGCCGGATCGAGTAACAGGAACATATAAGTTCGAGGAGGTATACGGAATTGTATCAGGAGCTCCGGATATTTCCCGCCATTTCTGACGTCAATTATTTGTTTTTTGAGTGATATGGAAATGATAGATTGTTTTCATCGGATTCTATATTATTTCCCAACCCTAAGCTTCAGTTCAAGGTGCTATTTTGATAATCTTAGCAACATATTGTTTCACCGGATATTTTGCGCCAAAGTTCTTTATTCATCTTTGGAGTTTTTCGGACCAATTTTTAGAAATTCCTCAAGGTGAAAATTTTTCCGTATCTCTTTTGAATTTTTCATCAATATACTTTCATTCCTTTTGAATAATCATTACTGTGACATCACAACAAACTATCGATATATATTTCAGTTATTAATAACGTGGAATACCTCCCAATTGGTGTAAAATCGATTTTTAAAAAGGATTTTTGTGAAATAAAACCCTACAAAACATTAAGTCATAAATGCAGTCCAATAGTTGGAGTAAAATATCAGGTGCTCCTGATACAAATCCGTACACCTCCTCTATCTTATACCTATACTCCTGTTACTCGATCCGGTATTCATACAATACCCGACAGACAAAACGCCAAAAACGTGAAATTTTGGACAATTCTGACATTTCCGGTGTGTTCCATCAAATATTTGCCAATTTGGGTAGTTTATGAGCGCCGGATCGAGTAACAGGAACATATAAGTTCGAGGAGGTATACGGAATTGTATCAGGAGCTCCGGATATTTCCCGCCATTTTTTGACGTCACCGGTAGGCGTGGCTTTGAGCGTTTCAGGTGGACAGGACCGTCTCTAGCCCGTTATGTTTATATTGAAAATTTTAGTGGACATTTAAATAACAACAAAAGTTGGTGTTTCTGAGTGAAAAGGAAATGATGAAATATTTTTTTTTCCATTTTATATTCTTTACTGACAATTAGCATCTGTTGAAATGCTTTTTTGGTGAATTTAGCAGGATATTAGTGGTTCAAGTAATGAAATAAAAACAAAACTTTCATTTTAACTTTTATTCACTTTAAATTATAAATAAACAATAAAAATTGTGGATTTATTTTTCAGATACAGAATTTAACAAAATACAGGGTCTCCTATGAAAATCAGCAGCCAATCTTCTTCATCCTGATCAGGTAACAGCATCCACAAGAAATCCTTCGATATCCTTGATAACTAAAAGCAAAAAATAATAATTAATTAGTATTGATAATCTACTGAAAACATCTGTTTATTCGCAAAGTCGATGCATTCTTTGAAATAAGATTTGTGAAACTGTGAATGAATATAACAATGGTGAAGCATTTAAACGAACATTATTTCTGGGGATGGCTTTTGCCTTGTTTGTATCGTTATAATGAAGGAATTTGCGAAGCCCAAATGTTTTGGATATTCAAATTTCAACAGAATTCAAACTATACAGCTATTGCAACAAATATCTAAACTTGTTTATGTTCAAAATCTTACATGAAAAATAACATTTCCCTTTAGTAAGTATAAATTCTCTAAAATTGATTAGACAAATAGACAGCAATGTCAAGCCTCACCTCTTCGATAAAAATAGGATAAATTCATTATGAGCACATAGCATTTGAATGGACATCATAAGTCCTGAATATTCAAGAAAATATATATCTATCATATTTCTTTCTGGCCTAACATTGAACGGATGAAAAAGAAAAAAATTTATTCCACTAGAATTGGATTGATTGGATTGAAATGTTATCATGAAATTAAGATCCATAAAGGCTGGCCCATTTGAACAGTTTTTTATATTTCTATAAAAAAAAGCTGTTCAAATGATTCCTACTGATCAGTTATTTATAAATATGATGATATGCCATTAATACATAAAATAGGTTCTTAAGCTTTAGCAGTTTTACGCTTAAATATCATCCTTAATGGCTTTTTCACTGGCTTTATTCCAAGAGTTTGACCAGGTTATCTCCTCTTATTAGAAGTCCATAATCATCTTATATGTAGCCAATTCCATAAATTTCTTTAAAGGTGCCATTTACCTGTAAAAATTCCCATTTATGTTAGAAATTGTTTCTGAAGTCTTCTTGGTTTTGAAACCAACAATGCATATAAGCCAAAAAATATGCATTTATGGTTTGAATTTTAGTGAAAAATTCATTCAAGAATCTCCTATTCTAGTTAAATAATAAAACAGAAGTTCCTTTACGTCTACAAATACAATAGTGGGCAAATAACTTGCAATATTTCCTTTTCTCTACCCTATCGACATCTGTTGAAAAAAGGATAAACTAGATAGCCTTGTTCATTATGTACAATAGAGTAAACTACTTTTTTTACAGATTTCTGTAAAATTATGAACTCAAGTTTCAATTCACACTTATAGATAGCACTACTAATTGTCAGCGATAAAATATGCAAAAAATCGAATCAATTGATTATGAACAACTTTCGCCTCTGAACTTGTGGTGATGAAGTACTTTAACAATTAATCTATCAATGAGAATGTGTTAAAATTAGTCAAAGTTTGTCAAAATGCTAAAGTTGCAGTTACAAGAACAAGTCGTTCCATTATTTTGTAGATTATCTGAAGAAGTAAATAAATTCACCATTTATGGATGTATTCCAGCGTTCACAACTGTTAATTGCCTCTCAATTTTCATCCTTCGATCTGTCCAATCTTCATCAAAGGCTCTTCAATGTCCTCTCAAGCATCCTGTAGGTTTTCCTCCTTATTTCCTTTCTGAAGGGGGGAATTGCCATTCTTCAGTTGGTCATCTATTTCCATCCATTCTTTGAAGATGTCCGTACCCTTCAACTGTTATTTTTCTACATTTTCTGTAAAAAGAAATCTTCAGAATGTTTTTGAAACCCATGGTTCGAGAAAACACAACTTGCATTACTTTATTTTAAGTCAAAAAAATTGATACAACAAAGAAATATCTGGGGCAAGTCGCAAATTAAAACGATTTTTTAAACGATGATAAAACCTATCCTTCTAAGAATGTTAGCTTCATCTTTTCGAATTGTTGGGTCAAATTTCATAAAACTACAGCAAAAAACAACAGTTTAAATAATGCCTATTCGAATATTGAATAATTAATGAATAATTTAGGAAAACAAAAAAATTTTTGAATTCATAATATTCCCAAATAACATAGACAAAGAAACTATTTTTTCTAACCTGTTGAAAAAATATTGCACTAGGTATGTTTTAAGGGCCCCCAAAGTTCCAAAAATGTTCCTTCTTCACGTCTGCACTTTTTTCACTATAAAACATCGAAATTCTAGAGGAACCACATATCCACAAATTCTAAGGAAAGCTCACCGAGATTTACAGACTTAATTGGAGCAGTGAATTTGTGCTTTTATAGTGGAAAATTTGAACATTTGAACATGGGACTTTTTTTCTACATCAGAAATAGAAATGATTTCTTTTTGATCAATGAATTGGTCATAATGATTTACCATTTGTATACATAAAAGCAAGGTTCTGCAACTTCAATCGTTTATCGCTTATTAACTTCCATCTCTATTCTATGAAATCTGGATGATCATGTAGATAACTTTGCTCTTAGTCTAAGACTTGTCTTCAGTGGCTTCAACTGAGCTTATATTTCCTTTTATAGCATCAAGATTGGTTACTTACATTCAGGAAAAATGGATATATCATTTATAATTTCATTCATTCTTTGGAGATGTCCAAAACCTATAAAAATCTCCATCCTTAATCTCTGTTAAAATTGATTTTCACGAGTTTTGTTGTTAAACCCACAATTCTGTTTTCAGACATTATATTTGTATTTTAGAGAAGAGGTTTGAAATCGAATATTTCTCATTGAAACATGAAATTGATACAGAAATTTAAAATGATTTCAATTTTTTACTCTAGCGACATCTATGGACTAATAGATGAAGTGAACGGTATAGCCATTATTAAAAAATAGAGAAAACTAACTTTCTTACAGGTTTCTCTAAAATGATGGTATTAAGTTTGAATTTAAACCAACAGATGACACTACTCAAATTTTCGAATTATTTCTACATTTTCAGGTGTTTTATGGACAAAATGTATTTTTTCATAAGTATTCTATCTGTCATATAAATAATTGCGTTACCTGCAAATTCATTTCATACGACAAACATCCGACATCCACTGAAATTGACGAATATCCAAGAAATCTTATGAGGAGAACATGAGTTCAGATGAGATTCTTATTATCTTCGACCATTTCCGAATGCCTCGATGAAAATCAATTCTGGTTCCGGGAATAGTTAGTGAAGAAATCACTTTTCCTGAAAAGAAAGGTCCCATATTTGTACACAACATAGTGAAATGCTAAAAAGTAGAGAAACTTGTCATCAAAACAAAAAATTCATATATTCATACTTTGTCATTTCCACGAGAAATTATAGAAGTTTCTCTCTTATTTTCGCAAACTATTCGGAAAATCTTCTTCCTCGAATATATTGTCACGGAAAAAATTTTCAGTTTTCAGTTTATTAATTAATTAATTAATAAAATCAATTATTTAATTGATTAACGTCAACATATAGGTTGATTTCATGTGATTTTCAAAAAGTCCACGAAAATTCTAAATGTTCAGAAAAAATATCACTCACTCTTGAAACGAAAAAGTCATATTTTGCCACAAAATGGAAATGGAAATTTTGCCTCAAAACGACATCTGAAGTTGACGAAAATATCAAAGTATTAGGAAAACATGAGTTAAAATGAGGTTTTCAAAAAGCATAATTCTTCCTTGAACAACGATACATTAATCAATTTCAAGCGGCTAACCGGTCATCATTTCGGTTAACCAATTGAATTCAATTCGAATGGAATTGGTGAACCAAAACAATAACCGGTTATCCGCTTGAAATTTATTATTGATGAAAATCAATTGTATCATTGTATTTCAAGTACTTCTTTTGATATATTGCTAACAAGCAGTTAAAATAAACTAACCTGCAACATAACATAACACCCGCATCCACTGAAATTGAAGACTATCCAAGAAATTGTATTAGGAGGACAGAAGCTCAGATGAGGTTTTGATTTTAATATTCATCGCAACATCTTCGATAATTTCTGAATGCCTTGATGGAAATCAATCCTGATTCCGGAAATATTCAGTTAAAACATCTCTCCCGATGTAATATGAGTTCTGATATTTTGTCAAAACGCAGGGAAATTTCCACAAGAAATTATAAAAGCTCTTTTTTCTTATTCTATTTTCGAAAATATTCGGAAAATCTTATTCCTCCAATACTGGGGCGATCCTATAGTTTCGTTACGAAAAAAATGCTTTTGAGTTACAATTCAATTACCGAATATAGTAGGTGAGTATTCATCTAATTTCATGTGATTCCCAAAAAGTTCAGGAAAATCGCAATGTTCAGTAAAAATATTACTCCTAAAACAAAGAGCGTACTTTGCCACAAAAAGGGAACATGGTGCAAACAATCATTGTACGAAAACTTCCTATTTTTGCAAATGTAAAAAGTAAGTGGTCGTCATTTCGACATTTACGAATCCCAGTTGGCGAAAATATCAAAGTAAACTGTATAAGGATAACATGAGTTCAAATGATGTTTTCGAAACAACCATAAGAATTGAATTAATTAGTACTTTTTTGATATTGTTGAAATAACCTGCAACAATTTTTCCTTGTAGTGACATCTGTAGAGTAATGGATGAAGTGAATTTTTTTATTGATGTGTTAAAAATGAAAAATACTGTTTATGTTTCTATAATATGATGACATTAAGTTTTAATTCAAACCAAAAGATAACGCTGCTCAAACTTACAGGTTTCTATAAAATGATGATAATAAGTTTGAATTGAATCCAACAGATAGCGGTTTTCATACTTTTCAGAATTTATCACGCAATTTTTATGGATGCCTGTATTTCAAATATTTTATTTCTTAATTAATTGTTTTATGCTACTCACCTACAAGTTCATTACATCCAACAACATCCGGCATCCACTGAAATTGAAGAATACCCAAGAAATTGTATTAGGAGAACAGAAGCTCAGATGAGGTTTTGATTTTTATATTCATCTGCAATATCTTCGACAATTTCTGAATGCCTTGATGAAAATCAATTCTGAGTTCGGTCTTCATGTATTATGAGATCTGATATTTTGTCAAAACACAGGGAAATGCTAAAAAGTAGAGAAACAAGGCTTCAAAATTCAAATATTCATTTACTCTGTCATTTCC
The DNA here is from genome assembly GCA_013421045.1 of Propylea japonica. Taxonomy (NCBI): domain Eukaryota; kingdom Metazoa; phylum Arthropoda; class Insecta; order Coleoptera; family Coccinellidae; genus Propylea; species Propylea japonica. The sequence continues at coordinate 24,598,951 of CM024248.1, forward strand.
ACAAGAAATTATAAAACTCTTTTTTCTTCTCCTATTTTCGCAAATATTCAGAAAATCTTATTCCTCCAATATTGGGGCGATCCTATTTTGTTACGAAAAAAATGCTTATGAGTTACAATTTCATTACTGAACAGATTCACCTAACTTCATGAGATTTCCAAAAAGTTCAGGAAAATCGTAATGTTCAGAAGAAATATTACTCCTGAAACAAAGAGTTATACTTTGATGATAAAAAGGGAAAATGCTGCAAACAAGCAAATGTAAAAAGTAAACTTTATATACAGTGTGTTTAGGCACGACTTAGCGATAATTTAAGGGCATTAAATTTACCTAATTTTATCGACAAAAACACCCACATTGGGGAGTGTTCCCCCTCAGTTTTTGAGTGGCCCCCATTTTCAATTTACTTTTTTATTTTAATTGACCCTTCCAAATAATATCGATTTCTTTGGACATAAAGGTCCTACAGATGTGAAAAAAATGTTTTTGAAAGATACTACCACCTTTTATTAAATTGGAACAATATGAAAACATTCAACTTAGAAATGCCATAAAAAATTCTTTAAAAAAAATTTAGGATAAAAATCTGCTGATTTTCTAAGTAAATCCGCAATAGTACAAGAACTAGCACATTGAAGTATATTTTTTTTCAATGAGGTAACACGCAAGGATATTAGCTACAAAACGATATCAACATCATTTCTGTAAGTTACATAATTAGAAAGTAGCTGTTCAGTGGCGCAGCTAGGATTTTGTTTTGGGGGGGGCTGAATTAAACAATTCTTGATGATACAACAAATACGAAAAATTCACAAAAATAAAGAAGAAAGGAATAACGAAGAAAATTAATCTTTGGGGGGGGGCTGCAGCCCCAAAGCCCCCCCCCTAGCTGCGCCAGTGTAGCTGTTCGAATATGACCCTTATGAAAATTGATAAAATAAAACTCAGTACTGTGCTTTCGATAATTTTCAACGATTTAACAAACATATAGGTATTGATCATAAACATAGACAGGCTATGGTCCCGAATTATGCGTAACTTACAGAAATGATGTAGATGTTGTTTTGTAGCTAATATCCTTGCGTGTTTAATCATTAAAAAAAATTATACTTCAATGCGCTATTTCTTGTACTATTGCGGATTTACTAAGAAAATCAGCACATTTTTAACTAAAATTTTTTTGGAGAATTTTTTTAAGGCATTTTCAAGTTGAATGTTGTTCTACTTCAATGAAAGGTTGTATTATCATCATTCAAAAAGCATTTTTTGCACATCTGCCGAAATCGATATTATATGGAAGGGTCAAAGAAATTAAAAAAGTAAATTTAAAATGAGGGCCACTCAAAACTAAGGTAACTTCCCAATGTGGGCGTTTTTGTCGATAAAATTAGCCATATTTAGTAGACGAAAATATCAAAGTGAATGTATTAGGATAACATGAGTTCAAATGAGGTTTTCAAAACAATCATACAAATCAATTTGCATGTTTTAATTAGTACTTCTTTTGATATATGTTATTATTCCATATCCAATTGTTATTGTTAACCTGCAACATAACATAAAACCCGCATCCACTGAAATTGAAGAATATCCAAGAACATGTATTAGGAGAACAGAAGCTCAGATGAGGTTTTGATTTTAATATTCATCTGCAATATCTTCGATGCCTTGATGGAAATCAATCCTGATTCCGGAAATATTCAGTTAAAACATCAGTCTTCATGTAATTATGAGATCTGATATTTTGTCAAAACACAGGGAAATGCTTAAAAGTAGAGAAACAAGTCGTCAAAAATTCAAATATTCATTAAACAACTCTGTCATTTCCACAAGAAATTATAAAAGCTCTTTTTTCTTCTCCTACTTCCGCAAAAATTCGCAAAATCTTTCTCCTCGAATATTGGGGTGATCCTATTTCGTCACGAAAAAAATGCTAAGGACAATTTCATTATCAACTAGGTATATTTTGCAATTGAAAAATCATCGACATTTACGAATCCTGAAATTGACGAAAATATCGAAGTAAATTGTATCAGGAGAACATGAACAACACAAAGGAGGTTCTCAAAACAACCATACCAATGCCATTGTTTAAGAAAACACCAATACAATACAAATAATACCTAGATGAAAATCAATTGCATGTATTTCGAATATGCGAAACTTAGTCTTTGATGTTATTGTTATTGATTATTAAACTAACCTGCAGCACAACACCCGCATCCACTGAAATTGACGAATATCGAAGTAAATTGTATTAGGAGAACAGGAGTTTAGATAAGGTTCTGATGGAAATATTCATCTGGGATATCTTCGACCACTTCTGAATGTCTTGTTGATAATCAATTCTGATTTCGAGAATGTTCAGTTAAAATATCACTTCTCATGGAAAATGAGCTCCCAAATCCGGTCACAATTCGGGAAAATGCTGAAAAGTACAGAAACTTGGCATCAAAATTTGAACATTCATTATACTTCGTGATTTCCACAAATAATGATGGAAAATCACCTAATGTGCTATGCGAAAATTGTACATATTAGTGTAAATGTTCAGAAGAATCATCAAATCACTCGTCAAATGAAAGAAAATGTCATATTCTCCCAGAAAAATGAAAATGGTGAAAATAAGCCTTAAAATCCACCATTCAAAGTTTTAACAGCTGGTGTATCTATTTATCCTATTTGCTGTCATTTCATTCACAAAAATAACGTGAACCCTTCCAATTTTTGCAAATGTTTGGGAAAATATTACTTTTCTAAAAAAATATATAGTCTTTGTACATTGGTCTAAACTTGTTTTACCTATCTCTTTTCAGGGAAAATCTACAGTGGGTTTATTCAAGATAGATTGTTGAAAAGAGTCACCGTAGGAAAATCCATTGCATCTTTTTTCATCAATTCCCTTGAGTTGAGGTGTCTACCTATAGGAAAATTTTCTTCTATAATCTCTGTTGGAATAAGTTCTCAAGATACTTTTTGATTTTCAAACCCTAAAGCGGGTTATTTCTAAGTATTTTTCGCAAAATCAATGAATAAGTCATAATGATTTACCATTTACATATACATATATAATTGCAAGGTTCTGCAACCTAAACAGTTTATCGACTCTTAACTCTGTTAAAAAATAATTTTCACGATTTTTTGTCCTCAAACCCAAATCTCAGTCATTAGATAATATTTTCATTTTAGAGGAAATGTTTGAAATGAAATATTTCGACAACAAATTTCATATTTGCATGAAATTGATGCAGTTATTTGAAGTAATTCCAATTCTTTACTATAGTGACATCTGTGGTGTAATGAATGAAGTATATTTTTTTTACGTGTCGAAAATAGAGAAAACTGCGTTTCTTACATGTTTCTATAATATGATGGCATTAAGTTCGAATTCAAACCAACAGATAACACTACTCAAACTTACAGGTTTCTTCTGTAAATGATAATTTAAGTTTGAATTCAAACCAACAGATAGCACTACCCAAATTTTTCAGATTTATTTTTTATTTTTATGGAAGAAATGCATGATTTAAAATATTTTATTTCTTAATTCTTCCTTAATTGCTTTATGCTACTCACCTACAAGTTCATTACATCCAACAACATCCGGCATCGACTGAAATTGACGAATATCAAAGAAATTGTATCAGGAGAACAGGAGTTCAGATGAGGTTCTGATAAAAATGCAATATTTTCGACCATTTCCGAATCCCTTGATGAAAATCAATTCTGATTTACGGAATATTTAGTGGAAACATAATTCTTCGTGGTAAATGCGGTCCCATATTTGGCATAATTTAGGGAAATGCTGAAAAGTAGAGAAACTTAGCATCAAAAATTCATTATACTTTGTCATTTCCACAAAACAATCAAAACATGATGAAAATTCAAGGGCGTAGCCAAGGGGGGGTTTTGGGGTTTCAACCTCCCCCCCCCCCCCCCCGAAATGTTTCAGAGTTATTTTTTGTTGCAAAAATAATCTTTCATTTTGCACTTAAAAACAACAAATACTTTGCCAAAATGTCAAAACCCCCCCCCGAAATTAATTCCTGGTTACGCCCTTGTGAAAATTGTTACTATTTTCACGTTCGGGAGATCTTCTTCCGTAAAAAAATAGGTGAACGAACCTATTATATCACGAAAAAAGTTTTTACTTGATTTCGAAAAAAACTAATAATTAATTAGCAAAACTGTACTTATTGTTGTAAATGTTCAGAAAAATATTACTGGTGAAACAAAAAAAGGCATCGTTTGTTGCCACGCAAAGGGAAAATGGTGCAAATGAGCCTTAAAATTTACTATTCTAAAGTTTCATCAGTCATTTCCTTAGAAAAAAAATACAAAAAAACTCTTCCTACTTCTGCAATAGGTTGGAGAAGAAACTGACCACGAATATGCCGAATATCCGAGTTGATTGTATAAGGAGAACAGAAGTTCAGGTGAGGTTTTGAAAATCTGCAATATTATCTCGATCATTTCTGAACGTTTTGATGAAAATTAATTATGTTGTCCACTCTATTTCTCATGTAACTAATAAATTACTCAATAATAATCATTACTTACGTGCATATTTATTAAATAGGACATCCGACAACCACTGAAATTTACGAAATATCCAAGTAAATTTGTATTAGAAGAACAGAAGTTCGTAAGAGGTTCTCAAAGTACCATCAATACCTTGGCAGAGACAAGACAGACAGAGACCTTGTCTCTGACCTTGATCAATTTTGCATGTAATTCAAGTACTTTTCATGTGAAACTTATCATATTTTGATGTTGTTATTATCATTGTTTAAGGAGAACAATGTTATTATCATCCATAATAAACTAACCTGCATTCACTGAAATTGACGAATATCCAAGAAATAGTATTAGGAGAACAGAAGTTCAGATGAGGTTCTCAAAATATTCATCTACAATTTCTTCGACCTTTTCTGAACGTCTTGTTGAAAATCAATTCTGATTTCGGGAATATTTGATAAAAACATCACTCTCCATGAAAAATGAGGTCCCATATTTTGTCATCACTCAGGAAAATGCTGAAATGTAGGGGAACACTTGGCATCAAAAATTCATATATTATTATACTTAATTTCTACCAAAAAGGATAAAAAATTATCTAATTTTATGCGATTTCCATAAAGTTAGGGATAATTGCACCCAGTGGCGCAGCCAGGATTTTATTTTGGGGGGGGCTGAACTGAAAAATTTTTGATCATACAGTGAATAACGAAAGTTGCAAAAAAATAAAGAAGAAAGAAATAACGAAGAAATTAATCTTTGGGGGGGCTGCAGCCCCCCCTGGCTGCGCCAGTGATTGCACCTAATGTTGTAAATGTTCAGAAAAAATAGCTCCGGTTAAATAGAAAATAGTGTCATATTTTGCCAAAAAGGGACAAACAAGCCTTAAAATTCACCATTTAAAGTTTTTACAGCTGATGTGTTTATTTATCCTGTATTCTGCCATTGTCCTACAAAAATTACGAAAACTCATCCTATTTTTTCAAATGATTGGAAAAAATATCACTCTTCTAAGAAAATTCTAGTCTATATTCAAAAGTTCAAACTTGTTTCCTCTCCTAAGGCAAAATCTACAGTGAGTTTATTCAAGATATTCTTGTATATCGCCACTGTTGGATAATCAATTGCATGTATTTTCATACATTCCCTTGAGAGGTTCTTACCTATCTTTGTTGAATTAAATACTCAAGACACTTTTTGATCTTCAAACCCAACAATCTGGTTATCTGGCAAGTATTTGCAGCTTCTCGCTTCTCAATTTCTTGCGAACTATCTATTCTTTATCCTGCAGGCCATTATGCTATTATGTCTTTCTTTCAGATTTTAGGCGTTTCACCTTTCACGTCCTGTTGGGGGCATATAAACTTTTCAGAATTTTTCATTCTGAAACCCTGAAATGAGTTATTAGCAAGTGTTTGTGTTCTACAGAAGATTTTTTAAATATTTCGAGAATAATTTCATCTTCGAACATGGAAACCAATTATGAAGTAACTAAAATAGTTATTATATCATTTCTCATTGGAATAAATAATTATGATTGAACCATTGTTTGAACAATGCTTGCACTATTACCTGCTTTGAGAGAAAGCTAAATTTCTTCAATTTCTTTTTGACTCATAATAAAACTCCTGCTTTACTTTTCCAACAGTATTATGTGACCATTATCCAAATAACTTTCTCCTCTTTCTTGGATCCTTCTGGATATGTTTGTAGTATCAGGAGCGTCCCAATTCCGCCATTTGGATTAGGAAAATTTTTCAACATTTCTACACTGAATGAAAATAAATTCTGTTACTCAATTTTTTCGCAAGAATGGTGTTTATATGTGCAGAAACTCACTTTTTCTCCATAAATCCTGAAAGTCTTTTCAATATCATTTAAACAACCAAATTCAACTCCAATCTGAATATTTATCCTTCTCAAAGCTGTCATAGGCATAGAAAAACTGAATATATTTCTATGAGCACAGGTTGAAAATGAGAAGGTATACGGATTTGTATTAGGAGCTCCTGATAATTCGCGCCATTCCAGGGATCATTGACCTTGGTAATCGTTGGGAGCAGATCCGTATTCAGCACTTTTCGCACCGACGAATTTGTTTGTATCAGGAGTAACTTACTCCTGATACATGAAAAATGTCGGACGAGATTTTTACGAATGGCCACTTTGTAATATTGTGTAGTATTTCCTGTCTGATATATATTGTTTATCTTTATGATTATGTTTGAAGCTAATTCAACACTGGAAAATTCTGTAAATTTTAATATTTCGACAGAATTAAACTAACAATGACAATTTTATTTGCATTAACTGCAGGTTAACGAGAATTTTTATGAATTTGTAGAAGAAGATTTGTTTTTCAGTTAGTTACACAAGGAAAAAATTGGACTGAATGAAAAGAAAATATTTTTCATAATACTTATGCAATTTTCAAACTTGAACGATGAAAAAAATGTGACATATTTTTTGAAAGTTCGGGAATTGTTATAACGAACAGAAGAAGTTTAGAAAATATTTCGAGGAACTTCAACTTCAATCTTTTTGCGTATTATTTTCTTCGTAAGCAGATACTTTATTTTTCAGGGATAACATTTCTGAAGATTATTTGTTTTTTCTTTCTTTGTTATTGATAATTCTGATGTATTGTGAATCATGTACCTTTCTGAAATATGATAACTTTTCAGGTATGAAACTTAGCTGTATTGTGTGTATTTTCTAGTGAAAAAATAAATAATGAAGCAATTGATTGACCAGATTATTATTCCAATGAAAAGGGCGACAAAATGTCATATATTCGACGTTTCTCCTGATCATTAAAGTTAATTCTCCTTATTTTACATATTATTTACATTGTAATAGGTATTTTGATTCTTTCGAATGAAATTTTCAATTCAAATGAATGGGTTGCAGTATTTTTCTACTTGCCTTCCATTCCAAAGTATTCTTAATATTTTACATTTTGTCCATCATCGATTTCATTTTCCATGTTGTAAGGCAAAAATTGAGTTTCATCATCAAAATTAATGATGCCTTTTGATTTTGATGCAGATCAAGAGTTTCTTGTTATTAATTCTGATTTTTACAAATACATTCGAATATTCAGGAAGTTTCCATTCGCCATTAAGCTTCCAAAGGAATCGAAAAAGTATGAGGTTCAATATTGAGTGTTTCACCTATAGAAAAAATATTAAGTCTGATATTTTTATGTGAACAAATCTGTCGATAACTCATATCAATGAAAAATTTATCTAATTTCGATAAAAAATAAAGAGCTGAACCCGGATCTTTGTAAACTCGCAGTTAATTATAATAAAGAATTGTTATTTTTATTCTAATTCAAAAGTCACAAAGTTTTCCATGTTGAATTAGCCTCAAATAAAGTCGAAGTGATTACGTATCAGATGGGTACTCAGTGAAAATACTACATATATGATTATCAGTTAAAATCAAGACTGATATATTTAATATATCAGGAGTAAGTTACTCCTGATACAAACAAATCCGTCGATGTTAATATAGCTGAATGCGGATCTGTTCGCATCGCTTTGTCAAGACCACGCCTACCACTGGCATCGTGCAATGGCGGGAAATATCAGGAGCTCCTGGTAGAAATCCGTATACCTCCTCGATTTCATATGCTCCTGTTACTCGATTCGACCCTAAAATACGAATATTTGAATGAATTTTCTGATATCAGAAGCATCAAGCAGTTCATAACGTTTTCACTAGCAAAAAAACATTTAGAAAATAGGTTTTCTTCACCCAAAGAGGAATTAAATTGACTAGAATTATTCCTTGCTCCTGATACATTCATCAAAAAGTGTAGGTGCAATTTTCGCTCGAAAAATGTTCTATAAGATTATTTCAGAATTTTATTTTTCATTTGATGATCACGTGCAGACAAATTGAGAAAATACTCAATTTAAACAGTTCATTTTGATCCAGCATAATCTTTGAAATGAGATTTTTTTGATCATCGGAATTTTAGCGTTTTCAATTACAAAAAAGAATAAAAATATAGATTTCAACATAGGAACTGTGATGTAACTTTCGTATTTCAATTTTTGATCGAAAGTACTCACAAAAGCATTATTTTTTATAACATGAAGGTGTTGCCAGTTTTTATTTATCAATTAGAGGAATAATGATTTATTTTCACCTGATTATTCGTTCCAATCATGAATAAAATGGTGAAATATTTCCTATTTACTGACGTGGAAAATGCGAAAAATATTTAATACTGGAAATAGTTCATTTTCATCGTGAAAAGTTGAGAAGGTGAACGGAATTGTATCAGGAGCTCCTGATATTTCGCGCCATTACTTGAAGTCCGAGGTCATTGACCCTGGCAGGCCGATGAGGGCAGATCCGTACTCAGCCCTACTCTCATCAACAAATTTGTTTGTATCAGGAGTAACTTATTCCCGATACATGAAATATATCAGATTCGAAATTCTTCCAAAAGTGAATTGCTGATATTCGAGTAGTAATTTTCACTGATCCACAAATATGGAGTTCTCTGGACTTATTTCAGAACTAATTGGATTTTTTGTTTTGTCAAAACCAGGTACAGTAAAGAGGAAATCAAGTTCTTTATTTCATTACAGTTATGTAAATGTTCATGAATTTGTATGATGGAGGATTCTTCTGGTTAGTTCATAACGTTTAGGCAAAATTCTAAAAAATCGAAATGCATACTCGAATTTTATTTTAATAGTCAGAAGAAGAAGAGAGCTTGAGTATGTTGATATATCACAAATTTGTTGCTCTATAATTTGTAATTATAAACGAAGCTCGAGTAGCATTTTCAGTTTGAAGAAACTCAGTGCACAAAAATCAATTTCTCCTGATGACCGAAATTATCTCTATTGAAATTTCGACGATTTTCCTGGGTTTTGATTACTTTATTGCAATGGAAAACTGTTTGATAGGTTCAAAACTCCACAGATTCATTGAAAATTAGCCCATTTTTGTAGATACAGCCCCTATATTGTTTTGGTGTATTTTTCGCATCTCAAAGAAAAAACAAATATAAAAACAACTTGTATTTTTTATTTTTTCACTATTACATCATATAACTTTTGTGACTAACGTTGCATATAAATAAAAACCTTGATTTGTGTCTTACCTTATTCCAAAAAATAACTTTGACTCTTAAAATTCTACAATATAAATAGTAGCCACTTAGGCACAATACAAATCACATAAATTGTTGGATTCTAATTTTCAAAGGCACCCAATTTGACATAATCATATTATATAAAACAGCAATAAAATTTTTGGATTTAAACAGCATCTTGTAAACACCATGGAATGTTTACTGAACCAATAAACTCAGAAATATTCTTCTATTACTTTCTCTAGCAATATACATAAGAACCATGTGAGCAACAATTTTTGTTCAATATTTGATTTGGTTATTATTGAAAACTGATATAAATAATTCATATTTACTTGAGTTAGATATAGGCTTTCATTTAAAAACCACTTCTGATTTAATAACAGTCAAGGCATCAAAAGGAACTCATTTTGATTTCTATCTGAATGAAAATTAAAAATGTTGCAATATATATCTTATAATAAAAAAGATAAAAGGTTACCATTATAGTGGAACAATGACATCTGCTTCAAAAACTTGAACCAGTCCAGAGCTTATGCAGTCTGACAATGCATTTTTGACTGTAAAGGAATCAACAGGAGTTTTCTCAATAAAAGTGTGAAAATTTTTATAAAGACATTCTTTTGAAAATTCAAAAATAACCCTCTAAGGTTATTTCAACTATCACAGTTGTATATGTTGTAAATAATGTACAATGAAGTGGAGCATTACTATTTTTTTCTCTATTTGAAATAATTTTCTGAAATATTCTATCATTAAAGAAACTTGATAACATCTAGAAGTCATTAAGAGAATATTCATCGTACACTATCGCCAATAACTTTTGAAAAATTTGATGAAAATATTTGTTCATTCTCTCTTTTTCATACATATGTATATAATATATGATATTGAAAATATAACCGCTTATTATACTTCTATCGAATACGCTTTTCGACTATAAAAAATTAAGTTTTACGCCACATTGCTTAATAAAGAGTATTGATCATTTTACGTTCGATATCGAAAATATGTATGCCTTTCTTGAATGAGTATTTACAACTATTGGCTTGAATTCCATGTATAGCAATAAAATATTCTTGTATTTTGATACTGTGGGCTGCTCCAATATTTTATACCGAGTGATCAAATGTTAAACCAACGTTGCATTATTATTTTCTTGTTCGCCTGGACCCTGCGAACTGTACCATAAATTTTTGTCTTGGGCATAATGGTCTTGGCTACTGGAGGATGTCTGATTATACTCCAAATTGTTGCCCATGTGGTCCATTTGACCTGAACTCCTGAAAAAAGAAGATTAATAATTAATATGTGCAAACATAACAAGAAGTACTGTGAAAGTTTATGAACTATCATTACACTTTGGCGAAAGCCCCTTCAAAAATCTTTATTATGTTATTTGATTAATAAATAAGCCAATGGGCAAACTACCACTAACTAAAGAGTGTTTCGAATTGCACGTTTTAAGAATAATAACATATAGATGGCGCACAAAACTCGTCTGAGAATTTTGACATTTAAGAAGTGTGATACACATTAATGACATAAGTTATACTTCAATTACCCATAAAAAGTTCTCGAAAATGTATGCAAATTGTGTTTTATTTATTCTTAAAAAAACGCGCGATTCGAAACAGACTTCATTATTTGATTTAAAAATAAGCCAATGACTTGGAAAACTATATATTTGATTAGATAAATATTCATCGAAACGAAAAACACCCAAGTAAATGTTTACTGATTCAAACTGGAAGCTACTCCATCTAACGTTGTTTTTCTATTTACTACTATGAGTGAAAGTGGTAATCGATCTGAATATCAGCTTGAATTAAGGAATAATAATAAAAATGACAATATTATTGAAAATGAATATACACTGCGGAAAAAAATTGACGCACATTATGAAAATCTCAATTTTAATGAAAGTTAACTATACATTGACTTTATAACTTATTTCTCTCTCGGGAAGGTTTTGAACGAAACAAGACACATTATATGGAAGAAAAATTCAGGATTTCACCGAATCTTATGTGAAAGAAGAGAAATGAACAATTTTCAAAATGCTGGAATGCTAATAAGTGATTCAATTTTCCACCCCTTGCGTTAATTACAGCTTGGCAACGACGGTTCATACTCAAAATTAGTGATCCTAAAATGTTCTGATCTAATCCTTCCCAGATTTCTCTGACTTGGATTCCTAAGTCATTAAGAGTAGCTGGATGATTTTCTAAACTTCTCAGCCTTCTATTGAGGTTGTCCCAAACCTGCTCAATCGGATTGAGATCTGGACTTCTTGCTTGCCATTCCATTCGAGAGACTTCAACCTCTTTAAGGTACTCCTGAACGATGCGCGCACGATGAAATTTTCACCAATGTATGGGGCAAATGGCACTACATGCTCTTCAAGAATGTTCCTTATATATTTTTCAGCATTCATAGCTCCATTATCAACGACCACTAGGTCTGTGCGAGCAGTCAAAGATATTCCACCCCATACCATAATCGATCCTCCTCCGAAACCAAACCAGTAGTATTCAGGAAATTGCACTGAGCACATCTTTCATGTGGACGTCTGTATACAAGGAAACGTCGATCACAATGGTAGAGGCAGAATCTAGACTCATCTGTGAAGAGAACTCTTTCCCAATCAGCCCCTTCCCAATGGATATGCTCTGTCGCAAAATCCAAACGCGCCCTTCGATGGGCTGGGGTAAGAGCTGGGCCTCTTGCCGCGACACAAGGCCTTAAATCATATTCTCTGAGGCGATTTCTTATTGTCTGAGTGCTAATTTGCACATTCCTCAAATTGCGTGTTTCGCGTTGCATAGCGATCGAGTGTAGAAAATCAAATGAAAGAAAAACTATTGATCACTAGAATTGATCGAGAACAACTGATTTCAGAATAGAGCCAATACATTCAAAATCTGATAATCTCATCTTTTTTTATTCCTGCTGGGAAAAAACATCTGTATTGAAGAAAAACGTTGAAAGTGGATAACATATGCATGCATAATTCTGATAAAAATAATAATCATTGAGAACACCTTCAGTTGTAGAATAAATTTGATATTTCCATAATGTGCGTTAATTTTTTTGCGCAGTGTATTTAAATAAAATGTAGCTAATAGTTCACCTAACTCCAGACACCATAATATGATGAAATAGAGTACAAAATAAACTTACACTGATCCCCTGGGTGAACAATCTGCTTGCTTGTTGTGGTGATGGTAAATATTCTTAGTATCGTAGTGATCCCTTAGGTTTCTCGGAAAATGACTTGACCTGTCCAACGTCACTCTATCTTCTGACGTGACACTTTTCGAAGGCGACTTCTTGAATTTAGTCGAGTACTTATAAAAATCTGACATTTCAAAAGGTTTCGTTTCTTCGTGATAGGGTTTGCAGTGTCCTGCTTGAACTACGGTGCAATTTTTGGGTATGTTATGGATATTGTTATTGAAGAGTTCCATATTGGTTTCAGGTAGCCTCGGCGAAGGGTTTGATTCAGCTGGTATTTCTAACGGGGGTTTTGTCAGTATCGGTGAAGGAGTACAGGTGTTCGACACGTATTTCTCCTCGGGGGCTAATATTGGGGGTACCGTAGACTGACATCGGCTTGCAATTGAGGCACTTGGTGATCCTGGACCATCTAGAGATGTTTCTCTCCTGCAAGAAGTAGTTTTCATGATTATTGGTATTGCCAGATCTTTCAGAATGATAGTACACTGCTCAACAATTGATAGGGATCACTTACTTGTTCTAAATTTATTTCTGAAATATTCGCTCCAAGATTATGAATTTAGTCAGATATCAGAGTATTTTCAGTTGATAATATGGTTCACTTGAGAAAAGAATGAAAAAAATGGAAAGTTGAAGATAAAAAAAGACTTTATTAGGACCACTCAAAATTCTGTGTTTGAATAACATAAAAATTTTATGATGAAACCACAAGAAGGCTGAAGTTTCGGTTAAGCTAGTACCTAGTTGGTCCCCCACGAGCTCGTCTCAAGCATTCTACCCTACGAGGCATACTTTCGATCAAACGATTTATAAAATTTTGGGGCAAATTCGTCCAAATATCCCGTAAAGCGTTAGAAAGGTCCTCCAGGTTATTGATCGGTTGTTCCAAGGTTGACAATTGTCTAGACATCTCAGACCAGACATGTTGAATGCAATTCATGTCTGGAGAGCGAGCTGGCCAGTCCATCCTATCAATAGCATGAGTTTCTAGCGCTTCATTAACCAGACGACTACGGTGTGGACGGGCATTATCGTCAATTAAAATGAAATTCTCGCCCACGGCAGCCGCAAACGGAACAATTATGGGTTCAATAATCATATCGTGATATCTCTGGCTGGTCATGGTGGTGTTCTGCAGAACAACCAACTCTGTGCGTTGGGTCAAACAAATGCCTCCCCATACACATATAGAACCTCCGCCAAAAGCTGTTGTGGGTACCATAAACTGTTCTGCATACCTTCGACCTCTTTCCCTCCAAGCAAGAATACAGTTGACCAAACGAAATCTAGACTCATCCGTAAATAAACATCGGCTCCAATCTTCAAGTGTCCAATTGCGGTGCTCCTCAGCCCATTGCCGTCGATGAACCCGGTGTTCCCTATTCAAAAGGGGATGTTGTACCCTCCTACGTGCTCGCAAACCACGAACATGTAGTCGTCATCTTACAGTCTGGTTCGAAATTAGAACTTCTGTTGCAACTCTCAGTGATCTATTGAGCCGCGATGCCGGGTAAGTGGGATTTCTCCTAGCATTGAGGATCAAAAGACGATCTTGGGCAGCTGTTGTACTGCGCTGCCGACCTCCCCCATGAACATAAGCTACTGAGTCGTTTTGGATGAACCTATGCCCGACTCGCGACACTTTGCGAAACATTCAACCGCCGGGACACTTCTCGCTGGGACAAACCTTCCTGTATCCACCGTATGATTTGGTCCAGTTGCACAGGAGCCAAACGTCTTCTCGGCATGACTGATATTGTTCTCATTTCTTCAATTATTGTCACCTTATGTGTTTGAACGAGAGAAAAAAACAGATATAATAACAAATACCACATTGCTTTTCACTCCACCTGTAACAGCCTACAGATAATAATCGAATTTGTGAACAAGAGCCGATGAAGTGAGGAAGACTTTGATATAATCAACTCAAAACATCTTACTTTTTCCTTAGAGAACATATAGTGTACAGATATTCATAGATAACTTGAAAAAAATACAAATGAAGAGGAGTTCATAAGTGATCCCTAGCAATTGTTGATCAGTGTATTTATATGTTGAATTTTTGGCAGGCAGTAGAACCAGCTCAAAGAGATCTTTACGTCAAAAATAGTCTTACTCATAAAGAAACAGACAGAAAATATTAAATTTTCCCCAAGGATCTATCAAGAGTTTCCTAGAGTTGATTTAAAATAAAATAAATGGAGTTACTCACCATTCCCTCTGTTTCTGTCGTCTCAAAGTATTAATACCGGATCTTTCATGTATACTGCGATTTTCGCTGTCACACGAAGAATTATCATCACTAGGCCAGACACTGTCTAGCGTTTGTACCCCAACGCTGCCAAGCGATTGAGTTCGGACCAATTGTCTGTCTTGCGAATGCCTGGTTTGAACCTAAAAATAACATTAATTAATATCCAAATAGTTTTAATTTCAAGGAAAATTACTTGTGGTGAATGCATCACTGAGGGTTTCTTCTGGTCTAACGAATAAGAAATAGTTGCTAAAGTGGCAGATTTGTTTTCCCCGTTTGGTGATATCCTCTTCTGGATTCTACGGTTTTTCCGTCTGTCCAAGCTTCCAAACCTGAGAAAGAACAACATCAAGTTGAAAGCTTTATTTTTATATATAGGGTGTTTCAAATTGAGCGTTGACATTTATAAGAATGGCTTCATACACTATACAACAAAGCGTTCAATTTGTTGAATTATTTTATGAATATCAGCGATCTGCGAAACGTGTTTTAAGAAATAGTAGGAGAGCTGGCACGAATTTTTGGGTAGGTATTTGAGGCAAGCTGAAAACTTGTCAGATGCCTCTCCTATTATATCCCAACTCGGGATTGCAGATCTGGCTGGTGAGTAGCGGGGCTAAATCAACCCCTACATTTTTAATGGCCTGGCAGGTAGAAAGCCCTACCGAAATGATCTGTCTTTTTGGGAATCTTATTTTTTAGTTATAAGTAACACTCCATTAAAATTTCAAGCTGCCTCAAAAACATTTTCTATAATTTTTTGCAAAATATTTTTGCACGCGTCTGGCAATGTTAAAACCCCGATTAAATTATTTGGCAGCTTGAAATTTTAATGGAGTGTTACTTATAACTAAAAAATAAGATTCCCAAAAAGACAGGTCATTTCGGTAGGGCTTTCTACCTGACAGGCCATTAAAAATGTAGGGGTTGATTTAGACCCGCTACTCACCAGCCAGGTCTGCAATCCCGAGTTGGGATATAATAGCAGAGTAATCTGACAAGTTTTCAGCTTGCCTCAAATACCTACCCTAAAATTCGTGCCAGCTCTCGGACTAAAAGTTAGGTGAATTTCATGGTTTGCATAATCGTCCATCTGAAAGCACTATTTCAAGAGTCCAGTTAGGTGGAAGATCAAAGTAGAGAAAAATGCAGTCGTGGCGGTCGTTCACAAGAAAATATTGATTTGGTTCGTGAAAGTGTTGCTGAACCCCTTGAAATGTCCATTAGACGGCGTTCACGACAAGTTGGACTTAGTTGATCCACAACATGTCGTATTTTACACTAGGTTTTAGCTCTGAAAGCATATAAGATTCAAATATTACAGGAACTAGAGACCGGAAAAGGTGATGTCAATTGGCCACCAAGATCATGTGATTTGACACCGTTGGACTATTTTCTTTGTGGTTATGTGAAAAGCCAGTTCTCTCAGGTGTCCCAAGGTGAGTGGCCTATTAGATTATTATTATTATGATTTCTTTTGGTCCATACCGTGTAACTGACAACTACGAGGGCAGTTCAAATATAAACGAGACTTTACGATTTTCAGGCACAATAGTGGGGGGAGAACATTCCTGATTTTTTTGTTGTTGGGTAAGTTTGTCAGCAGTAAGGGAAGCACGTCGGATTGCCTCATCGACCCTCTCGGTGTCCACTGTGACAATGGTTGAGCAAAAGGTTCCTCCGTCAATTGCGCAACGTGTTGTAATCAAGTTTCTCGCCGCAGAAGGCGTAAAACTGGCCAAAATCTTGAGGAGATTGACTGCCGATGTTCGGCGAAGAGACACTGTCGCGAGCCAGAGTGTTTGCATGGCATAAACAGTTCGTGGAGGGTCGTGATTGTGTTGAAAATGGGATTCATGACCGCAGCGAACAACATCAGTAGTGTTCGACAGCTTATTGAAGACGACAAACGTCGTACCACTTCTGAAATTGCAAGTTAGGTCGGGATAAGTTATGGGAGCACCTACTCCATACTCAAAGAGGAGCAAGGGTACCGTAAGGGTTGCGCCAGGTGGTTTCCTCGCCTTCTCACAGCTGACCAGAAATTGCATCGTTTTCAGGTGTATGGACGTCTTCTTGCACGATCTCAGGAACAAGGAGACCAATTTCTCACTCACATTATCACCTGTGATGAAACATGGGTGCACCACTACACCCCAGAGTCTAAACAAGCGAGTAAGGAGTGAAGAGAACAATACGTTGCGCAATTGACGGAGGAACCTCTTGCTCAAACATCGTCACAGTGGACACCGAGAGGGTCGATGAGGCAATCCGACGTGCTTCCCTTACTCCTGACAAACCTACCCAACAACAAAAAAATCAGGAATGTTCTCCCCCACCATATTGTGCCTGAAAATCGAAAAGTCTTGTTCAGATTTGAACTACCCTCCTATAACTCAAAAGCAGTGACATAGATCAGATCAATATCTAATGACTTTCTTAAATAAATGACATAATTTATATGTCAATTACCATTTGGAAGTTTTTGAAAATGAATGCAAAATATGTGTTTTAATTATTCTAAAAAAACCGCGCATTTGAAACACCTTTCATAATAAACGTATACAACTTGGATTTATTAATAAATGAAAAATCATGCGTTTAAGAGTAACGCAGGTGTAATATAAACAATGAAAGCGGAGAATAATATTAATTGATTTAAAATCAACCAATATTAAACTCACACTTCGGAATTAGCCCCGTCAACGCACAAAGAACATGCATAGTGGTAATATCAAACAGAGCATCCATAGATAGCTATGGGGCTCTTCAGTATGGAGGAGCTCCGCCTGAAAGGCATTCTAAGTTCCCTTATTTAAGTTTAATATTGGTTGATTTTGAATCAATTAATATTATTCTCCGCTATCATTGTTTATATTATGACCGCGTTACTCTTAAACGCATGATTTTTCATTATTACTATTATTACCACGTCTGGTTTACGACGAAGAAACGAGCGTTTCCACTTCATCGACTGAAGGTTAAGTCCACATAGTTGGTCTACCACCAGTTTGTATGAAAAACGGATAAACATCTCGCACTTCGTTCAGAGTTCATGCATCGGAGGTAGGTGTTCGTAAGGATCCCAAGGGATGGGGTTTGGGTTCTGTTATTCTCAGAGCTAGGCGACATTTCTTCAAATAAGGGAACCTAGAATGCCTTTCAGACGGAGCTCCTCCATACTGAAGAGCCCCATAGCTATCTATGGATGCTCTGTTTGATATTACCACTATGCATGTTCTTTGTGGGTTGACGAGGTTAGTTCCGAAGTGTGAGTTTAATATTGGTTGATTTTGAATCAATTAATATTATTCTCCGCTATCATTGTTTATATTATGACCGCGTTACTCTTAAACGCATGAATTTTCATTTATTACTATTATTACCACGTCTGGTTTATGACGATTAAAATGGCGTTTCCACTCCATCGACAGAAGGTTAAGTCCACACTACCACCAGTTTGTATGAAAAACGGATAAACATCTCGCACTTCGTTCAAAGTTCATGCATCAGAGGTAGAAGTTCGTAAGGATCCCAAGAGATGGCGTTTCGGTTCTGTTATTTTCTCAGAGATAGGCGACATTTCTTCAAATAAGGGAACCTAGAATGCCTTTCAGGCGGAGCTCCTCCATATTGAAGAGCCCCATATAGCTATCTATGGATGCTCTGTTTGATATTACCACCATGCATGTTCTTTGTGGGTTGACGAGGTTAGTTCCGAAGTGCGAGTTTAATATTGGTTGATTTTAAATCAATTAATATTATTCTCCGCTTTCATTGCTTGGATTTATTGTTTCATTTTGTTTGAACCTCTTTCCTTTCAAGAACATGACCTACCCTTCTATGTATCTTCAAAACCGAATAGAAAATTCGAAGAGTTAATGCAAGATGATGTTTTAACAACGAAATGTTTATTTGAGTCCCCTTTTTGAGCGCTCGTTCTACTTAGACGAGTGCTATATCGTTTTGCCCAAATGTCTGTAATTTTCGAATTTTGAGCCGAAAATGGTCTCAAACGATAGGGTTCGACTCCCTGATGGAAAATATGAGGTCAAATCAAATTTTGTAGGGCCGGCCGTCCGGCCGTCCGTGAGCACAATAACTCTCGAACGGATTGTCCTAGAGACTTGAAATTTTCAGGGTGTGTTCAGCTCCCAAATAGCTCGGTTAAGTTCGTTAACCAGAAAAATCGTACAGGGTGTTCCATAAAAAGTGGCCATTCAAAATTTTTGTTACTCAATATTTCACACAAAACGAAAGCAAACGGAATGAAATATTGCAGCAACGTGCCAGATGTTCATAGTAAGCCTCTTGCAAAATTTTGTTGCCATAGTGTTAACAGAACCATAGAAAATTCAATTGGAATATTGAAAATTAATTAATATTTTTTTATTTCCATAACCAACTTTCCGATTCAAATGAAATTCATTTTGTAAGTTGAGACTGATATACTGAATGTTCATGCAAAATTTCAATAGGATAGCATCATCAGAACCATAGAAATTCCAATTGGAATATTAAAGGAAAGACTCTTTATATTTCCATAACAAGATATCCGAATCAAATGAAATTTATTTTTGGAATTGAGATTTATATATTGAATGTTTGTGCAAAATTTGAAGATCATCGCATCATCCGAACTATAGAAAATTCAATTTGAATATTGAAAAAAAAAATTATATTTTCATAACAAGATATCTGAATTGAGTGAAATTTATTCCTGGTATAAAGATTGATATACTGAATGTTCATGCCAAATTTCAAGAGGATCGCATCATCAGAACCATAAAATTTAATTATTTTAATTTTCAAGTGTGACCATAGAATTGAATTTTTTTAATTGTTTATATATAAAGTATCAATTTCAAGTCATATACAGAATTTTTAGATGATAGTCCTATTGCTCCACCAGAGAACGAGCGCTCAGAAGCTCCTGCTCAGGGCTTGCTTCCATTTTTGAAGGAACACATCAATTCATTTCATAACTGAACTTTGCTAATAAGTTATTACTCAAATCTCGAAAACCACAACCTACCTCTTATCTCGCTGCCAATTAGGGTCAACCGTCGACGAAGAATTACACCAAATGATCTCTCCACTCTCCTTCTTCTTCCAACACCCACCGAGACCTGCATTTTGTTCGTACTGTTGATGAGGCTGCAACTGATGTGGATTTTGCATACTCGAGACAGAATCCACACTACTATTCTTGTACATATAGGACTGCTGAGACGGAACCGGAGAATTCGAATACTGGTACTTGTTCAAGTTTCCGTTCAAATTCGGACTAGACTGCCTCGATATTGGAATCGGATTGCTGTTTGGATATTTGGCATAATTCTGATAATGAGGTGGATTCATCATCGTCTGATAGTACCTCGGATTGCTGTATTTAGAACTGTACACACTGGATATGTCGGAACTGCTAGGAGAATTTTGTGGAACGATGTGGTTGTGTGGCAAGACTGCTGGGTTGTGGGGTGGGTGATATTGGTCCGTGTTGGGAAACTGGACTCCCTTGCTGTACAGGGGTGTACGACTGGTGGCTATAATGGTAGTGAGATGGTGCATAGGTTGGACTTCCGTGAAGATGTTGGTAGCTTGCTGGTTTCGGATTGTAAACTGGTTGAACGGCTGCAAAACTTTCTCTTCTGCAATTAATAAGCGTTGTTGATGCTTGAATCGAGTATAACAAGAAGGAAGGTTAAAACATAGTCTCATAGAGTTTTAAATGATCGATTTTCCACCTTGATGTCAGATTTCTACAAATTGATTATTAAATTGTGAAAACTGAAATTCTACGAATTCTAGGATTAAATATAATAATAATAATAATGTTTATTCAATAAATAAATAAACATCGATATGATGAGATACACTGCGCAAAAAATTAACGCACATACTGAAAATCTCAATTTTAATGAAAGTTAACTCTACATTGACTTTATAACTTATTTTTTATGTTCTCTCGGGAAGGTTTTGAACAAAACAACACATTAAATGGGAAAAAAATTCATGATTTCACCAAATCTTTTGTGAAAGAAGAGAAATAACCAATTTTCAAAATACTGGAATGCTGATAAGTGATTTAATACTTGGTATTTCCACCCCTTGCGTTAATTACAGCTAGGCAACGATGGTTCATACTCAAAATGAGTGATCTTACAATGTTCTGATCTAATCCTTCCCAGATTTCTCTGAGTTGGATTCCTAAGTCATTAAGAGTAGCTGGATGATTTTCTGCACTTGTCAGCCGTCTATTGCGGTTGTCCCAAACCTGCTCAATTAGAGATTCAACCTCTTCAAAGTACTCCTGAACGATGCGCGCACGATGGGGTCTGGCATTATAGTCCATAAGAATGAAATTTTCACCAATGTATGGGGCAAATGGCACTACATGCTCTTCAAGAATGTTCCTTATATACCTATCAGCATTCATAGATCCATTATTAACGACCACTAAGTCTGTGCGAGCAGTCAAAGATATTCCACCTCATACCATAATCGATCCTCCCCGAAACCAGTAGTATTCAGGAAATTGCACTGAGCATATCTGTCATGTGGACGTCTGTATACAAGGGAACGTCGATCACAATGGTAGAGGCAGAATCTAGACTCATCTGTGCAGTGGGGTGGGGTAAGAGCTGGGCCTCTTGCCGCGACACGAGGCCTGAAATCATATTCTCTGAGGCGATTTCTTATTGTCTGAGTACTTATTTGCACCCCATGAGTTTGCTGCTCAAGCTGACTTTGAAAGAGGCGAGCGGTTGCAAACCGTTGTCTCAACGAAGAAACTCTCAAGTAACGTTCTTGAATGGCAGTTGTTACCCCTGGTCTCCCCTGTCCTGGTCTTCGGACATTCATACCTGTCTCCCTGAATCGCTGCAACATTCTGGACAAACATGTATGGGAAACTCCAAACCTTTCTGCAATTCTTGTGTATGTCCACCCTTCTTTTCGCAAAACTACCGCTTGCGCACATTCCTCTTTGGTCAAATTGCGTGTTTCGCGTTGAATAGCGATCGAGTATAGAAAATCAAACAAAAGAAAAACTATTGATCACTAGAATTGATCGAGAACAACTGATTTCAGAATGAAGCCAATACATTCAAAATCTGATAATCTCATCTTTTTTTATTCCTGCTGGAAAAAAACATCTGTATTGAAGAAAAACGTTGAAAGTGGATAACATATGCATGCATAATTCTGATAAAAATAATTATCATTGAAAACACCTTCAGTTGTAGAATAAATTTGAGATTTCCATAATGTGCGTTAATTTTTTTGCGCAGTGTAGATAGTATAGCAAGCAGTACATTATTAAAATTTGGAGAAGAAAAATGGTGAAGGTTTTCTCATTTTTTCACACTTTTTGTTACTTCAATATTGTAGTCGTTTTTTTGCAGCAACAATTACAGTGGTACAGAGAACTTCCACATTGGAATGGCATCAGATGGTCTTTGCAGAAGAATCTCGATTCTCCTCTGGGCCTCATGATAGCCAACAAGACTAATACGACGCCGGGGAGACAGACGTGAACCTGTTTGATATTGAGCATCATGTACACTGGACAGCAGGAGTCATCAAATGTTAGCACATGCAAGTAGGCCACCTTTAGTTTTTATTCGAGGTAATATCACAGCCCTGCGATACCTTCAAGAAATAGTGGACTCATATGGCCTCCCTTACCTTCAACGACTCGAGAATTCAATATTTCAGCAAGATAATGCTCGACCTCATGTTACCAGACTTTTCACGATCGATGTGAAACTTTTGCCATTGCCACCCATATCCCCCATTCTTCAGAGATGATGACTGAATACCGAAAGTGTAACCGAATAAAACTTATCCTGCGTTCTTACCTTTCAATGTACGTCTTGAATCCTGTAAGATTGAGCTTGTAAAACGACGAGGACAAATCTTCAAATCTCATCTGCTGGGTCATTTCATAAGGAACTTCGGTATTTCTGTTAGGCACCCTTTGGTGATATTGGGGATATAATTCGGTTATATTGTCTGACTGCAAAGTATGCCGCATGGATCTTATGCTCTGTCTATGTTCACTCTTTCTGAACGGGTCGTTTGATATCACAGATATGCCATCTTCTGCAATAACAACACAATAGATTAAATAACAGTAATATCTTGAAATTTTTTTTCAAAGTAAATTTCTACAATTTGAAAGCGTGGTTGTTCTCATGCAGTTTAAAACCACCCGTTGGTAGATTTCATGCAATTTATTACTTTTCAGAAAATCTACAAATGATCACAGCTCAGCTATCATTGGAATAGGACGCCTCCTTGTTGACTAAACTTGATAATTGAAAGATTAATTCGAATATTAAAAAAATCCTTTAACTCTATAAGTGCCCTATAAGTTACCTTGATCAGCTGGCCTTGGTTTTTTCTTTTGTTTTTGTTGATCGTTAAAAGCTGTTTGGTCCTGCTGTTGCTGTTGTAATAACTGGGCCTCTTTCAACAATGCTATTTTTTCTTGCAGAACTTTGTACTCCCTCTTATGATGCTGGTATTCTGATTTATGCTGTCGCCTCACGGTCTGAAAAAAAACAACATGGAAAATAGTTATTTATTTTCTCCTCCAAATAAAAAAATAACTATAATCTAAATAACATAACTCATAAAAACTGACTACATTATACATACAGGGTGTCCCAAAACTCGACGTCAACCCGGAACCGGGTGAAAAGGCAAGTAATGCTGGTTTTCAGAAAAATATAAAAAAAATCCAAGTTGCATGATTTTAAAATAATAGGCATTTGAAAAAACACGCAAAATTCCACACCCTGTAACAGTCTTTTCACTCCTGTTGCCACGAATATCAACTTTTTCCAACTATTTTTTTTGCTGTGTAACCCTGAATAATGCTTGTCTGAACTGTAATCAAAATTTTGATCCCAGCTACTCTAGGTTTCATAAAAATAGGGCTAACTTCTCAGAAAAAAAAATTCTGAATAAACAATTGCCTAGCTTCAACTGACTGTATTGAAAAAAAAATGTACTACGCTAGTTTGGCCTGTTTTGTCAAAAGTTGGCGCATTTAGTAAGGATTCCGAAATGGTATAATACTTGTTAAATTGTAGCTGCCGTAGTTCAAATTTATTTTCGATTGCCTTTGAATACACTTTTTCTTAAACTGGTTCCCAGTAAAAAAGTCCAATGGATTCAAGTCCGGTGAACAGGCCGGGCACCAGATTGGACCAGAACGTCCGATCCATCTTCCGGAAAAATTTTACCAGAAAACTTGACTTGAATCCATTGGATTTTTTTACTGGGAAGCAGTTTAAGAAAAAGTGTATTCAAAGGCAATCGAAAATAAATTTGAACTACGACAGCTACAATTTAACAAGTTTTATACCATTTTGGAATCCTTACTAAATGCGCCAACTTTTGACAAAACATGCCAAACTTAGTAGTACCATTTTTGAGCGCTCGTTCTACTTAGACGAGTGCTATATCGTTTTGCCCAAATGTCTGTAATTTTCGAATTTTGAGCCGAAAATGGTCTCAAACGATAGGGTTCGACTCCCTGATGGAAAATATGAGGTCAAATCAAATTCTGTAGGGCCGGCCGTCCGTCCGTGAGCACAATAACTCTCGAACGGATTGTCCTAGAGACTTGAAATTTTCAGGGTGTGTTCAGCTCCCAAAAAGCTCGGTTGAGTTCGTTAACCAGAAAAATCGTACAGGGTGTTCCATAAAAAGTGGCCATTCAAAATTTTTGTTACTCAATATTTCTCACAAAACGAAAGCAAACGGAATGAAATATTGCAGCAACGTGCCAGATGTTCATAGTAAGCCTCTTGCAAAATTTTGTTGCCATAGTGTTAACAGAACCATAGAAAAATCAATTGGAATATTGAAAAGAAGAATTTTTTTATTTCCATAACGAACCTTCCGATTTAACTGAAATTCATTCTGTGAGTGAAGACTGACACACTGATTGTTCATGCAAAATTTCAAGAGGATAGCATCATCAGAACCATAGAAATTCCAATTGGATATTAAAGGAAAGACTCTTTATATTTCCATAACAAGATATCCGAATCAAATGAAATTTATTTTTGGAATTGAGATTTATATATTGAATGTTTGTGCAAAATTTGAAGATCATCGCATCATCCGAATTATAGAAAATTCAATTTGAATATCGAAAAAAAAAATTATATTTTCATAACAAGATATCTGAATTGAGTGAAATTTATTCCTGGTATAAAGATTGATATACTGAATGTTCATGCCAAATTTCAAGAGGATCGCATCATCAGAACCATAAAATTTAATTATTTTAATTTTCAAGTGTGACCATAGAATTGAATTTTTTTAATTGTTTATATATAAAGTATCAATTTCAAGTCATATACAGAATTTTGAGATGATAGTCCTATTGCTCCACCAGAGAACGAGCGCTCAGAAGCTCCTGCTCAGGGCTTGCTTCCATTTTTATTTTCAATACAGTCAGTTGAAACTAGGCAATTGTTTATTTTGAATTTTTTTTTCTGAGCAGTTGGCCCTATTTTCATGAAACCGAGAGCAGCTGGGATCAAAATTTTTATTACAATTTAGACAAGCATTATTCAGGGTTACACAGCAAAAAAAATAGTTGGAAAAAGTTGATATTCGTGGCAACAGGAGTGAAAAGACTGTTACAGGGTGTGGAATTTTGCGTGTTTTTTCAAATGCCTATTATTTTAAAATCATGCAACTTGGATTTTTTTTATACCTTTTAACCCGGTTCCGGACGTCGAATTTTGGGACACCCTGTATATGTATATTTGAAACCCGATTATTGACATTTTATTCTTTTTCCAGGTAACTTAAGTATCTAAAGAAATTAACAAGAATTAATTTCAAACGCTGTCTTGATTAATGAAAATCCAAAGTGCACAAAACACATGAAATCGACTTTGCTACACAAAACCTAACGTAACCTATTTGTAAGAAAACTCAGTTTGCATTTCCGACACTAATAATTGTTATTCTATTCCCTTTGATGAGTAATCAGAGCATTATACAAGAGATTTATATCAAATATTTCATTTATTAATGACTGTAAACAGTCGAAATAATCTCTTGAAACTTATGAATACTAACCTTGCTCAAATTCTGCTTATGAGCGAGACCGAGTGCAGCTTCAGCCATGTTAGCATGGAGCTGAAGTTGCAACTCCAAGTCAGCAATGCTTTCACCCTTATTATTTGTGTATTTGAGCAAATTTTCAGGCAGCATGTAAGAAGTCCCAACTTTCCTTCTTATACTCGGCGGAGACTCCCCAGGTTGGAGGGGCATCTCCGAAGGAATAATTCCTGTGAGATCTGCCTCCTGAAACGAAAAGACACTCAATACGACGTAATTTCACCCAATCAAACAAAGGTATTTGAAACATATATTTGAATATCGAACCGAATGTAGAAATTTCTCTTCCACCTTAATTTAATTAGGGCATATCACTCACTTTCCAGTTTCAAAGCATTAATGAACTTCAGTAACTGCAAGATTTTGCCAAAGTACAACCCTTTTTCAGTAGATTCTAGTTCAAAAGTTGTTGATTTCTCATTTCTGTTTATTACCAAATGCTGTGAAAGCTACATTATTTTTGCCTTATTTATGCAATGGTCTATTGTTGCCACATTAATTTTTAATGAACTACAGTGGAATTTTCCTATAACGAACTTCTATGTAACGAATTTATCTGTATAACGAATTTCGTACAAGGCATTGCACCTTGAATCCAAATTCCATGTTAGAAACACCCTCTAAAACGAAGTAAATTCTCTCTATAACGAAATATTCAAAGAACATCACTCTTTAAATGGCTATTGATAAGAAGGTATAAGGGTGGTTTCTTTCCGAAAATTTTCTGGATGACCTCAAACTAAATCATTACGACAGGCAGAGGGATTCTTCTGAAACAGTTATAAATACCCCCCTGTCTGTTTGGTTTCAATCTAACCATTACGCTAATGTGAAAAGTTGTGCGAAAATGTCTAAAAGCAAGTGCTTAAGTTTGAATGATGAACTTAAATTTATCAGTGAAGTCGACCGCGACATTGCCGACTATAGAAACAAATTTTCTGTAAAACGAAATTTCTTTATAACGAATGTTTTTTGCGGATTTTGCGCTTTCGGTATAGGGAAGTTCCACTGTATTATTATTCAGACAGTATTTGCAGTAGAATAATGAAAAACAAGTTCTCAAAATAGTTATTAATTTGTTGATACATTTGTACTTTGATGATTGCAAATCAAACAAATCATTTGGGAGTGAGAAATGTGCAAACTTTGCAAAAGGAGATTTCATTCTCGCAGCCGTCGTTTTTTAAATTTCTACTTCTCTCCTAAGCCCAGTACCCCTCTACATTATATTTTCAAATGGGAATATATGGATTGTAACACATCAAGAAAATATAAATATCAAATTCAAAAAAGCATAGGATAAATTGCTTTCGAAATTTTAATAGAATACAATTACAAGAACCAATCATTGTGATAGTGAATAATTTGTTTTCTGAAAACTGCAATTAAAATCATACATTCCATTAGATGTGTCATCATAGAGTAACAGATATTGATATCATTCCACTGATAGATAACAAAACAATGGGTACTTACTCCTGATATGGAATATTCAATCTTTATAATATCTTGAATTTAATGTTTCCTTATGATTTAAGATATGAGTTGTTATAACTACCTGTGGACATTTTTATAATTTCTTCATAAACAGAAATGTTGTAGTTTCATCTGTTCTCATTGACACTCAGAACACTTCGATGTCAAATTTTATTACAGTCTGTCTCGGACAACTACTTCAGATTATTATTTGCGGTCCAATTCATCAAATAATTACTCAACCTAAAACACATACCTGAAGACATAATTCCCTCAGTTCTTTCTCCTTTTTATTTAAGGCTTCTTCTATTGACTTTTTTCTTTCTTGTAAAGTTGTCAAACGAGCACTGTTTGAATTACTCGTAGCTCCCATGTTAACACTATTATTTTGCATCAGAACACCATCCTCTAGAGGAATAAATTGGACATGTGTTTAAAAAATTGACTGATTCATTTATGATTCTCATAAAACTATACTCACCCATCTTAATAATAAAATTAATATGCAACAAAGAAAATCAAAATTTGTATCCATTATGAATGGGACCATACTTATAAATTACATGGTTGTCCCATAAGCATGTAGGGTTAAGTTTAATGATAAATTATTAATATTTTTAAGCCCCATACATATTAGTTATTGTTTTATTTCGTTTTATTCCTGGAAACTTGACAAATCTTGCTTTTGTTGACAACAATTGACATTTTCTTCTTCTTCTTCTTTCTCTATGACCCACTTGGGGCTATGGGCTCAGCCGCTGGCTATGTACCCAGTTTCTCAATTGACATTTTTTAATTGTATCAACCATAGAATTAAAAATAGTGTATCTGGTCTTATCGAAGACCGTTAATAACCTTCGACACCTCTGTGCTTTTTCATATTTCTGTCAAATGTCAATCTCTGTGATGACATTTAAATGTTAGGTTAGAATTGTTGTAAAAATAAAAGGATACTTCACTTTTTTGCGTTTTTTGCTAACTAAATCTACATTTCAATTGAAAAAAGCCAACATGAATTTGTTAAACATAACTGATATGGATTGGAATTTGATAAAGTGTGTCGGGTATTTACATTCTGGTGACTCCATCACAAAAGATAATGCTAATGCTTTACAATCATACCTTGAAGAATCAATCAAAAATAAGTATGGGATTTCCAAAGATTTCACAAATATTGTTTCTGCATGTATTAAGACAGAATGTATCGACAGAGTAGAAGAATATAAACCTATGCTCAATATTTACGAAGACAGTAAGGCATCTAATTCAGACAATGAACTTGAGTTAGATTTATTGAAGGAAGATCTTATGTGTGTTGTTTGCGAGTAAGTATATCAAACATTGGTTTATCCATGTATTTTGTAATGATTATGTGCTAAATATTACCTATTTTTTCTAGCGGTATGGATGTTGCTGCGAAGAATCAACTCTTAGAATGTTCTCACTGTCACGCACTTTATCACCAAGACTGTCATGAACCGAATGTAACTTCTCAAGATTCCTTTGAGAGTTGGGTCTGCTCTACGTGTAAGGTGAGTGTGTATTGAAAACAAACAACCTGCATCTATTCTTTTATGGATTAAAATGCTAATTATGGGTTTGCTTAGTCAACACTTAGCCAAAGCTTCTATTTTATGGCTGTTGATAACATTCTCGCTTTATCTGTCACATTTATGAGTATTGAAAGTTTTATTAATTTCGTTCGAGAATAATTTATGGGAATTATTGGTCAATCATTTTTGGAAAATCAAACTCAAAATTTTTGTGTGTATATTGAAAAATTTTCAACTGAAGTTTGGATAATTATTATTGAGTTGGTTTATCTGTATTATATGTAAAAATTTAATAGATATTTTGTTTCGAATTATTTTAATTTAGATTGTTTATTGTTTTGTATCTTAACTGTTCGTATAAACCAAACAAGTATTGATTTTGACAAGAACTATTAAAAAATTTGTTGCAAATCCACCAACTATTGATATTGGCCTTGTTAATACAAGGAATCTCAAAATTTCAGTTTATATTTGTTTCTTGATTAAGTGACTTCCTTTTTTATGTACCCAAGTTTATGTTTTAACAGATTGTTTTAACATATGATCATTAGGGCAATTTTCGTCAATTAGAAACCACAAGGTGTCTTTTTGTTTCTCATTCATCAATAGTTGGTTATTTGGGGTAGTAATACTCGAAGTCTTCTAAAGTTGAAAAACTTATTCTTGTCTTGTTTGTGCAAATCGTCTCAGGGAAAATTCAGATAAATAATTGTTGAATTCAAAAAGACCATATAATTTTATACTGATCATTACTTAGCAATGAAGGGATTTTTCAAATTATAACTTAAGAATTAATGCTCAATTTAAAGTTTTTCATGGTTTGTAATTTCTATAAGGGTAACATTAGTTCAAATTATTACAGGATTTAAATAAAAAAACAAAACATTATAGTTCACCTTCAAATAATGCTACCCCAAGTTCTTCTCAATCTGTATCTTCAGTGACTTCTTCAAATTTGAAACTAACAATTTCAAAGAGTTCAAGTCACAGACATAGTGGGAGTGGTTCTAATGACAACTATAAATCTTCGAGCGATAAATGTAAGTGATATGTGTGAGTTGTAATGGTGGAATATTGCATGGATATTGTGAAATCTGTATAGAGTAGATTAAATTCTTTTGTTATTAACAAGCACTTTCTGAGTCTCAGCACTGGTATGATGTTTGGCAATGTGTGTTTATTAATTGTCATTCATTCATCTTCTTTGAACCACGTCCTTGGCATCTAGACAGTCTTCAAATCAACACTTATCACTCATTCCAATATAGATCATACTATTCGAGACAATTTTTGTTTTGAAGACAAACTGGGACATACACAAAAATTCATACCCGCACCAGGATTCAAATAAAACCATGTGATAAATTTGATGAAAAGAGTTTTTGAAATCTTGTGTCGTTGTTTACTAATGCAATAAATTCTACGGACAATTCATGTTTGAAAAATTTAGAATGGTTCCTTCGAAATTGAGAATGAAATTTTGTGACGAATAATTTCTAATGGCAAAATTTTCATTTCTGGAATTGTCCCATTATTTGCTTGTATGGTTTTGACCGCTTGTAGGAAAATTTAATACTTGAATTCAACTCTGTTTTGGTATTTGTTTGACTGCGATATTGAAACGAATTGTGTTGTTACATTAGCTGTAACCACGTTCTTCCTATTGGGGGATTTTTTATATATATCAGTCAAACAAATATAAAATTATATGTAGTTTGATCTAGAACTAGAGGTTTGTGAGATTATACATCTAACAAAGTAGCAGAATTAAAATTTTTCGTGGTTTACTTTTAACAAAACACTCCAAACTTTACAGGTAATACTGGGTGATTGAATGAGCTTGTCAGTTGTCTACATTCTTAAAATGTTTCATTTTAATTGGTATAGGTTCAAACAAGTTTTTCTATTTATTCTTGATCTGTAATTCAACAAGTGTTTTAGTACATGTCGAAAGGGAAATAATGAATAATTTCAAAAATATTTTCATTCAGGAATTCGTCAACGAAATAAAAAACAATGATAATAACTTTTTCAAGTCAGGTACTAAGATCCAAACAGGATAGTTTGAATGAATAGAACACGATCGATAGTTTAGGATCTTCAAAATTGAATTTTCATTTTTGCAACATGAACGAGCGCGCAAAAGCTTCAAACTTCACGTCAGGGCCTTTTTAGAATTGTTTTCATCCCAAGTAGGTGACAAATCTCACAAGGGGGTCTACACATATTATTGTGTTATATCTTGCTACCAAAAAGGTTCTTATTTCTAGCATGATCTTATTCTTTCGCTCTAAAATGTCTAGTATGTATTTTGGTTGATTGAAATTTGTGCTTGTTTGAATAATCTGAATTGCTGAATGTCCTTGGAGTTAGGAATTAAATGTTCCCAATCTTAGACAAAGTCTAAGTTCCCATACTCTCTATGTGCTTTTGCTTTTGTCGTTTTCATAATATTTGTGGTGGAAAATTATATCAAAACCTATGCTTTTGAGAAACAACTTCACATCATTTCTAGAATATCGAACAATATAGATTTATCTTTATTCTCAATATAAGCAATCTAAACAGTATACAGTACTTCGTATGATATAATTGTACAGAGATGAAAAACAACTTCGATGTAATCTGTTTTATACAGGGTGCGGCAGCATAACTTCCTTTTTTTAAATCTTAATAAAACGCATTGTATGAATCAGAAAATTTGTATTCGTTTTTTATAATATAGGCACATACATAAAGTTTTGTTTTACCCAGTTTTGAAGATAAAATCAGGTAGGTGACGTCCCCCATTCTCCATACACTGAGTAAACCGATTTCTTGCGTTTGTCATGACTCCAGCCAGTATAGCGTTATGTTGGCAATTTCTTCCTGGATGTTGTTCTTCAAATCTTGTAGGTTTCTTGGAGGTTCACTTAGAAAAAAGTCACAAGGGGTCAAATCGACAGTTGCATCAAAGGCCTTTGCATTCACCTAAAGTCACAGTGTGGTGTGCAATTTCCTCAAGTGGAATTATTGGTTCCTGGTTCTTTGAGGAAAATGAAGTTACAGTGACAGTGAATTCGGACCGGTATGTGAACATGTTACAGGATTTTTTTCCCACGGCTAGATGAGTTGGACTTAGGGGACATTTGGTTGCAACGGCACACACTTCAAGAGTATCGATGGCTGTTTTGAGGGAACACTTCCCAGAGCGCCTTATCTCAATTAGGGGTGATTTGGAGTGGCCGGCCCGCTCTCCCGATTTGACCCCTTGTGACTTTTTTCTATGAGGTTTTTTGAAATCTCGTGTTTATTTGAATCGTCCAAGGACCCTACAAGATTGAAGAACAACATTCAGGAAGAAATTGCCAACATAACGCCTGCTATACTGGCTGGAGTCATGACAAACGCCAGAAATCGGTTTTCTCAGTGTATGGAGAATGGGGGTCGTCACCTACCTGATTTTATCTTCAAAACTGGGTAAAACAAAACTTATGTATGTGCCTGTATTATAAAAAACGAATAAAAATTTTCTGATTCATACAATGCGTTTTATTAAGTTTTAAAAAAGGAAGTTATGCTGCCGCACCCTGTATATAAGTGAAAGAGGTGAATTTTTCTGAACAAATATTAATTTCTAAAAAAAATTTATAGGTTTTCACTCCCAGTCTCTGAAACAGAAATAATTAAAAAAATTTTAATTGAGATGAAGTGCTCCTGCGAAAATCTTTGCACTTATTTGTCAGGAGCAAATTGGTTTTGAAAAAATTGTTGCCTTACAGTAAAACTAAAAAAGGAAATAAATGAAAAGGATAATGTAACGTTTCGGTGTCTATATCAGACACCTTCTTCAGACAAACTTGTAAAATCTTCAGAATTGTGTGTTTTTTCATTTGCAGTCTAATTGACATTATTAATTTCTCGAAATTCATGCGTCAAACTTCATAATTCATCCTTTTGTTGGCTTTTATTTTTATTGTTAACGATTGTTAATATTCTCAGCGTCTAATGGAAGTTCCTCATCCTCCTCAAAGTCCTCCAGCTCAATGAGGTCTCAGTCGAGTGGTAGCTCAAGTTCAAGAAATGTTACACCAAATATCAACATAATAGTGCGGACAAACGCATACAAAACATGAAAAAAAGCTGCAAAGCTACAAGAGAAGCGAAAACTGCCAAAAATATGTTGAAAGTAGCCCCTATCAAACATTACGATACCGAAAATTGATTGGAATTATATTAAAATTTTGATGGACCAAATGCATCACGAAAAATCATTAATGGAAAAAAAATCGTAGGGTTTGTTGCTTTCGGTGGAGAGAAGATTTTAATCGAATAAATGTTTTCAATATGCCATTTTATTTCTCATTTGCTTGTAAATTTATATTAGAATTCAATTTAAACAATTTACTCAGAATTTTTACATGTATATTATACAATGTCAATAAATAAAAGTCATTGTTTATGTTTTTGGTTATTTACTTATACAAATACGAGAATTATTAATACATATAGTGTTTAAAACGAAGATCAGTATATAAGCATATACAATATACAAACACGAAAATAATTACATCATTAAAAAAAAAAATATGGAGATTAGAACAAATAAATAAATGATCAAGACGATGTTATTTTTTGTGGATCTTTCACTTGCCTTGCACCGTCCTTTCTTCTTATAGTTAATGATGACTGCACAACGATTTCATCAAAAGGTTGGCCAAAGGAAGCTTCAAATAAAATATTTCAATTAGCAAGGACAATTTTGAAAGTTGGAAACTACTAAGTCTATATCTATCAGAAAATCTATATAGGTATTTTATTTTAACGTGTGTGATTTAATGTGTTTACAACCGAGCACAATTCAATCACGAGTGATACAATAAAATCCATTTTCAATTCAAAATTGGAAAACGCAAAAAGTAATTGATTTGATAATTTAACCATAACATCAATTTAGATATCGTGATTGAATTGTTTTTAATATACAAAGGGCTGCTTTTCAATGATGTATCCCACTATTTATGATGGCTTTTTATTGAAGGGACGTTGGTAAAAAGCTAACCACATAAGTAATACTCTTTTTGAGAAGACAAAATTTGCAATAAGTTGAGTTGAATATGGGTTGAAAATTAACATATTTAAATTTTCTATAATTCAGAAAAAATTTTACCAAAAATAAGTAATTATGCAAAAATTGATCTAATGCTAATTTCAATAGATTAATTTCTCGAAATCTTCAAAAATAGTGACGAATTGTAATTTCTCTAAAATTCACTGACTGCCTCATATGATTAAAAATTATTAACTATGTAGTAATAACTATACTTTGCCTAATGAGTGGTTATTTAAAGATGTGAAATTATCGATAAAATCTGTACTATCTCAGAAATAAATAGTGTTACTTGACCTTACTATTTCTATGAATTCAGTTGAGAGTTATTTGTAAAAAATTCAAAAGCAATGCCTAAATACATTTCCTAGAAATTATGTAGGTATTATATTTGAAACCTGATATTTAAATTATACTAGGTTTGGTAAATATCAAAGGTAATTAACGTCAGTCGCTTCATCTATCAGTTTTTTTGAAATATAAAAAATTCATTAACATTTGCGTCTTTCCAAAAATTGAATAAAATTTGACATCATTGGAACCATTTCAACAGGAAGTAAAAAAATATTGAGTAATATGAGTTGCATTATTCTGATATAGAAGAACGTTGATCAAGTGAAAGGTTGATTCTTTATTTATCTGAAAATAAATGAGGGAGTATATACTTACATTTGACAGGCTTATTATCATTTTTCTCATCCACTGGAGCTGAAGACACCAACAAAAAAGCGAAAAGAAGAAAGAAAAGGGTTAGCAAATATCTCATATTGCACTAGGTGATGTTAACTGACGATATGAAGGGAAAGCAAACAAGTGAGAGAACTTGTTTTGGATCTTTGTCTCGATTTGAAAGCTCTAGAGATCGTGACTTTCTTTGGTGACCTCGGAGATATGGGTACTAAAATATGTCTGTGATTCTTAACGATTGATTAAGGTCATTATGCCCCAATGCGGATACATTAATGATGTTTTGATTACCTTCTTGGATTTTCGCATGATACTTATGTCCAGTTTATTGCATGCTGCGAGAAGCGTGAATTAGATTGATAATTATTTTAACTCGTGACGTATCCTGTTAGATGAAATTGTTATCAATTTCGGTTCGCTGTAGTCCAAAATGAAAAAAAAATACAAGGCAAACAAAGTTGCCTGACATTCAATTAAAGGCCTGACTAAATGTGCCTTCTATTTTTACCAGATATTTCCTGTTGAAATTGAATGATCCTGGTTTTATATCAGGCTAGAATTTATAATTTGATTAACGGTTTTTTCATCCTATCAGGGAAAGATTTATTTTTGCATTGAAACACCGAGAGAAAAATAATATACTTAGGAAGAAATTGATTTTGTGACCATCGTAATTGGGTGGAACGTTAACGAAATGAAGCAATTTTTTAGGGAAAATATGGAATTTCCTGGTAAAAAAATGTCCGGATGTTTTGAACCTTTGACCACGATTGCGGAACGCGTCCCCCTTTTACATGGTTATATTCAGAATAGTGTAAAATTCGACGAAACTGAAAATAAATCTGAAATTCATTTTCAAATTCTCAGAAACGGCCGGATATTGTTTCCATTTTGTCCAAGCCAATGTTCACTTGATATGTGTGTTAAATGAAGAAATATTCGGCCGTTTTGGAGAACATGGTGATTTACAGAAAAAATCATTTTAGGAATACTGGACCCTCAGAAAATTATAGCAATTTAGTTGTAGTCAGATTTCCGAGAAAAAAATTTTAAAAAACCGAAATAAGGTAGCGAATTCAAACGATCAGAATTGATGGTTGAATGTGACGTACTCGTTAGCATTCATATTTATTTATTTATTATTTATTTATTATCATTGGTTAAATGTTGAATCACAGTTTTAAAAGATGCAAACTGGCCACTCTATTGTGAATCGTCATCCCCACTAGTTCTGCTTGCTCGTACGTCATCATTGCTCTACGTTTGAACTTACTAGTACAGAAATGGCATCTTAAATATTTAATTTAAAATTAACTACTTGAAATTTTGAGTTAATTATCGAATATATTGGGAGTTGATAGGTGGGACCAAGACTTTTGATGAGGTGTGTAGGTGTTTGACTATATTGAAATTACTGATGAAGAATACGATAAAATATTCTCCAATGCTGAACAGTTCGTTGCAAAAGTGCATAAAAACATTCTAATTGTAATATCGATATAGGGAATCACTTGCACTAAGCTTTAATCACTTCCAATGAAGGTACTCATCTCGTGTAGAGTTTTTGGAGGTTGTTCTAACTGAGCTAAGTAGGATATGTTGTGCAAACATTCATCGTGAAGTTTTTCATCTAAATCGTAAGGAAAACTAGAGATGAGATTAGTAACCGCTACTCCTAATTCTTCAGAACTAAACGATTGAAATTTTAACAAACGTGAGAACTTCACAGCAAAACCTTTGTGAGAATTTTTAGGCTAATTCAATTCCCTTGTAAGATAGTCAATTATAACAAGATAAACCCCTACTCTGAAGTTTTCCCCCCACTCGAATCAGTATGTCCCACTCGAGTTTCATCAGCAGGAAGAGTTCTTTTTGTAGCTCTTCTTTCTTCACTGCTATATTTCTCAAATCCAGAATTGATCTTTGCTCTCTCCTCAAATCGATCGAATTGATCTCTTAATACGACGATAAAATCAACCAATGACTCATAATACAAAACTACTTCATCTACAGGGTGTCCCAAAACTCGACGTCAACCCGGAACCGGGTGAAAAGGCAAGTAATGCTGGTTGTCAGAAAAATATAAAAAAAATCTAAGTTGCATGATTTTAAAATAATGGGCATTTAAAAAAACACGCAAAATTCTACACCCTGTGACAGTCTTTTCGCTCCTGCTGCTACAAATATAAAAAAAATTCAAAATAAACAATTGCCTAGTTTCAACTGACTATTGAAAAAAATGTACTACGCAAGCTTGGCATGTTTTGTCAAAAGTTGACGCATTTAGTAAGGATTCCAAAATGGTATAATACTTGTTAAACTTTAGCTGCCGTAGTTCAATTTTATTTTCGATTGCCTTTGAATACACTTTTTCTTAAACTGCTTCCCAGTAAAAAATTCCAATGGGTTAAAGTCCGGTGAACAGGCCGGCCACCAGATTGGACCAGAACGTCCAATCCACCTTCCGGGAAAAAAATGTTACCAGAAAAAAAATTTCCAGAGAAAATAATTTTTCCAGAAAAAATTTTTCCTAAGAAATTTCTTTGGAAATTTTTTTTTCTGGTAACATTTTTTCCCGGAAGATGGATCGGACGTTCTGGTCCAATTTCTCGTGGCCGGCCCATTCACCGGACTTGAATCCATTAGACTTTTTTACTGGGAAGCAGTTTAAGAAAAAGTGTATTCGAAGGAAATCGAAAATAAATTTGAACTACGGCAGCTACAATTTAACAAGTATTATACTTATAATCCTTACTAAATGCGCCAACTTTAGACAAAACATACCAAACTTGCGTAGTACATTTTTTTTCAATACAGTCAGTTGAAACTAGGCAATTGTTTATTTTGATTTTTTTTCTGAGAAGCAAGCCCTATTTTTATGAAACCTAGAGCAGCTGGTATCCAAATTTTGATCACAGTTTAGACAAGCATTATTCAAGGTTACACAGCAAAAAAAAGTTGGAAAAAGTTGATATTTGTGGCAACAGGGGCGAAAAGACTGTCACAGGGTGTGGAATTTTGCGTGTTTTCTTAAATGCAACTTAGATTTTTATTTATATTTTTCTGACAAACAGCATTACTTGCTTTTTCATCCGGTTCCGGGT
Organism: Propylea japonica; assembly: GCA_013421045.1. Taxonomy (NCBI): domain Eukaryota; kingdom Metazoa; phylum Arthropoda; class Insecta; order Coleoptera; family Coccinellidae; genus Propylea; species Propylea japonica. The sequence continues at coordinate 24,637,145 of CM024248.1, forward strand.
TGACGTCGAGTTTTGGGAGACCCTGTATACCAATGTCAACTTTCTTTATTGCTTCGCTCACCTTATCAAATCAAATAAGCGGAATTTTCGAAGATGGCTATTTCTACATTTTCGTAGAGGAGTTAAAGAATGTTTTTTTATTCACCGCCCCTAGGCACTGTCCGAGGTCAGTATAGTGGGTCTGTCTGTCCCCTTACATGAATATTTTCAGGTGAAATTAACTACATAATAATAAAATCAATAATTTATTTCTCCTGCACTTCCCACAATCACAATATGAAATATCACCTAAGAAACATATTAAAAAAATAATTTAAATCGTTCTATATGAGATCAATACGATGAGACCTCTCTGCATTGATTTTATCAAAATAAAACTTTTTCAACCATGAGCGAATATTGTCGGAGTGAAATTTTCTGGCACGTATCACTGAAGGTGGATCTGCTGGATTTGATGATCTAAGATCTAGATGATGTGCACCTTCTGGAATAACAATGGCTACAACTGTTTTCGAAATGTTGCTCAGTACTCCACCCCCAGACCAAGGATCCAGGAGTCCATTGCTGAACACGATGTTTGATGCATATTTTATGTTTTTCCCTCCGTACTGCAAGATGACCTCACTTGGATTACGTGGTTTCACACCCCAGTTTTGCATGCAAGTAGCTGAGAATTTTTTGATATCCCATGGGGTTGTTTCAAACATGTCGGTTTCCTCTGAACACATAGGCATCACCATCTCTGTGCAGGTCTGAAAGGAATTAAAATTTTGAAGTATCAGAATGTGATAAGACAGAAAAAAACCTTCAAGTTCTTGTGTGCGAAATAAAGAAAGGAGTGGAAAGACGCTTTTGCCAAGAAGGCACTGAGACAGCTGAACCCCTGCTTTTCAATTGTTCAGGTGTTCATATGGAAAGGCTGCCACACCTTGATTCGGGTTCCTTGAAACCGGAGCAAATCTATACTAATATTATAAAGAGGAAATATTTGTATGTTTGTGGGTTTGTGGCGTTGATACGAGTTAACTCATAAGCTACTTGACCGATTTCAATGATTTTTTCACCCTTAGAAAGCTACAATATCCCTGAGTAACATAGGCTATACTTTTCACCCAAGAAAATTAAGGAAACCTACTATAACTTCAATGATAATAAATATGAGTACCAAAATCAGCTATTTTCAGGTGCGCTGAAAAAAACAATAATTGCCAGTTCTTTCATTTTTTGAAAAGTGTATGTATTTCCAACAGCAAATACACTGCGCAAAAAAATTAACGCACATTCTGAAACAAGACACATTAAATGGAAGAAAAATTCAGGATTTCACCGAATCTAATGTGAAAGAAGAGAAATAAACAATTTTCAAAATATTGGAATGCTGATAAGTGATTTAATACATGGTATTTCCACCCCTTGCGTTAATTACAGCTTGGCAACGACGGTTCATACTCAAAATGAGTGATCCTAAAATGTTCTGATCTAATCCTTCCCAGATTTCACTGACTTCACTGACTCCTAAGTCATTAAGAGTAGCTGGATGATTTTCTGAACTTCTCAGCCTTCCATTGAGGTTGTCCTAAACCTGCTCAATCGGATTGAGATCTGGACTTCTTGCTGGCCATTCCATTCGAGAGACTTCAACCCCTTCAACGATGCGCGCACGATGGGGTTTGGCATTATCGTACATAAAAATGAAATTTTCACCAATGTATGGGGCAAATTGCACTACATGCTCTTCAAGAATGTTCCTTATATAACTATCAGCATTCATAGATCCATTATCAACGACCACTAAGTCTGTGCGAGCAGTCAAAGATATTCCACCCCATACCATAATCAATCCTCCCCTGAAACCAATAGTATTCAGGAAATTGCACTGAGCATATCTTTCATGTGGACGTCTGTATACAAGGGAACGTCGATCACAATGGTAGAGGCAGAATCTAAACTCATCTGTGAAGAGAACTCTTTCCCAATCAACCTCTTCCCAATGGATATGCTCTCTTGCAAAATCCAAACGCGCCCTTCGATAAGCTGGGGTAAGAGCTGGGCCTCTTGCCGCAACACGAGGCCTTAAATCATATTCTCTGAGGCGATTTTCTATTGTCTGAGCGCTAATTTGCACCCCATGAGTTTGTTCAAGCTGATTTTGAAGGATTCGAGCGGTTGCAAACCGTTGCCTCAACGAAGAATGAGAGTTTCTTCTGCAATTCTTGTGTATGTCCACCCTTCTTCTCGCAAAACTACCGCTTGGGCAAATTTCTCTTGGGTCAAATTGCGTGTTTCGCGTTGCATAGCGATCGAGTGTGGAAAATCAAACGAAAGAAAAACTATTGATCACTAGAATTGATCGAGAACAACTGATTTCACCAATACATTCAAAATCTGATAATCTCATCTTTTCTTATTCCTGCTGGAAAAAACATCTGTATTGAAGAAAAACGTTGAAAGTGGTAGTGGATAACATATACATGCATAATTCTGATAAAAATAATTATCATTGAGAACACCTTCAGTTGTACAATAAATTTGAGATTTTCATAATGTGCGTTAAGTTTTTTGCTCAGTGTATTATTTCTTGTTTTCAATTTCATACGTAAATCATCCGAATAGGCTTTGAATATCTTGATTTCCTACCTGATACTCCCAACCTTTCGCATCAAGTCCTTCTACATCACCAAAATCGTTACATTTTGCGTGACCACTATAGTTCGTATAAATATTCATAGCCTTTCCAATGAAGCTTATCAAATCTTTGTCATCTTTGGTATAATTCTCATATCCCTGTAGTTTTTCGCAAACAGCATTGACTGGATAGGGTGGTAGATCTCCCAAGAAGGTACTGGCATATGGGTAGTTGCCCATTGCTAAATTAACTAAAGCATTTGTAATATCATCGACGAAACCTTGCACTTGATCGTCTGTTGTTATATTTTTACACAGTTTCCAGTTCGATGTTAACCATGCTTTGCCGTCTGAAGTCTTCGTCACTCTCCTAAAATAGAATTTTTTTCCATGAATAGTTTCAAATTGATACGATAGAAATTTGAGTGGAATTGGTTAATGGTAATAGAAAGACTATATTCTAATTTGCTCGTAAATTGAAAGTGAAACAAAAATTGCAGCTAACACAGACATAATGAGAAGGATTTTCATAATGGATAAAAAAGATGATAGTCCAGTTGTGGAAATGAAATATTCTACAGATTCGAATCAAGGGAGAATAAGGACAAAGGAACTCAAAGAAAGGAAATATAATGAAACAAAAATAAAGAAGAAGTAAATCGCAAGAGAATAAAATATCGACGAATGAAATAATACCTAAAATGAGAAAAGACCGAATTCTACCAATAAAAAAGCTCATATACCAAGAGAGTGGACAAAAGTATAAAAAGGAGAAAGAAGTAAGATATGGAAACTAAGAATATGATTATTAAATACACTGCTCAACAATTGATAGGGATCACTTACTTGTTCTTAATTTATTTCTGAAATATTCGCTCCAAGATTATAAATTTAGTCAGATATCAGAGTATTTTCAGTTGATAATATGGTTCACTTGAGAAAAGAATGAAAAAATGGAAAGTTGGAGAGAAAAAAAGACTTTATTAGGAACACTCAAAATTCTGTGTTTGAATAACATGAAAATTTTATGATGAAACCACAAGAAGGCTGAAGTTTCGGTTAAGCTAGTACCTAGTTGGTCCCTTACGAGCTCGTCTCAAGCATTCTACCCTACGAGGCATACTTTCGATCAAACGATTTATAAAATTTTGGGGCGAATTCGTCCAAATATCCCGTAAAGCGTTAGAAAGGCCCTCCAGGTTATTGATCGGTTGTTCTAAGGTTGACAATTGTCTAGACATCTCAGACCAGGCATGTTCGATGCAATTCATGTCTGGAGTTCTGGAGAGCGAGCTGACCAGTCCATCCTATCAATAGCATGAGTTTCTAGCGGTGTGGACGGGCATTATCGTCAATTAAAATGAAATTCTCGCCCACGGTAGCCGCAAACGGAACAATTATGGGTTCAATAATCATATCGTGATATCTCTGGCTGGCCATGGTGGTGTTCTGCAGAACAACCAACTCTGTGCGTTAGTTCAAACAAATGCCTCCCCATACACATATAGAACCTCCGCCAAAAGCTGTTGTGGGTACCATAAACTGTTCTGCATACCTTCGACCTCTTTCCCTCCAAGCAAGAATACGTCCATCGGAGTTGACCAAACGAAATCTAGACGTAAATAAACATCGGCTCCAATCTTCAAGTGTCCAATCGCGGTGCTCCTCAGCCCATTGCCGTCGATGAACCCGGTGTTCCCTATTCAAACGGGGATGTTGTACCCTCCTACGTGCTCTCAAACCACGTCTTACAGTCTGGTTCGAAATTAGAACACCTGTTGCAACTCTCAGTGATCTATTGAGCCGCGACGCCGGGTAAGTGGGATTTCTCCTAGCATTGAGGATCAAAAGACGATCTTGGGCAGCTGTTGTACTGCGCTGCCGACCTTCCCCATGAACATAAGCTACTGAGTTGTTTTGGATGAACCTATTCCAAGCCCGACTCTGCGAAACATTCAACCGCCGGGACACTTCTCGCTGGGACAAACCTTCCTGTATCCACCGTATGATTTGGTCCAGTTGCACAGGAGCCAAACGTCTTCTCGGCATAACTTATAAGCTGATATTGTTCTCATTTCTTCAATTATTGTCACCTTATGTGTTTGAACGAGAGAAAAAACCGATTTAATAACAAATACCACATTGCTTTTCACTCCACCTGTAACAGCCTACAGATAATAATCGATTTTGTGAACAAGAGCCGATGAAGTGAGGAAGACTTTGATATAATCAACTCAAACATCTTACTTTTTCCTTAGAGAACAAATAATGTACAGATATTCACGAGATAACTTGAAAAAAATGCAAATGAAGAGAAGTTCATAAGTGATCCCTAGCAATTGTTGATCAGTGTAGTTACGTACCTTACTGCTGGCCAGAATTTCTTTATAGGAGCACTGCAATCAAAATCTTCCATAGAGGAACCATAAACATTAGTCACTATCATATTGAAGATACCACATGGTGTTAAGTCCGTAAACTGCCAAATAGGGGCAGAAGCAGCTATTGCACCCAAGACAGAAGCTGGATATTTCATACGTATCCAAGCTGACAACATTCCACCATAAGATCCTCCGAAGGCTATAACAGGCAAAGGTCCATCCGAACCATACTTGGATCTTTGCAGCAAATCAATAACGTTTACGAAGTCGTGTAGAGCTTGCTCTGAGGAAAGATAAACCAACATACTCTGTTTGGAGAAGGATGAATTGCCGAATGGTAACGATGAGCCATAATATCTGGAATAATCAAAAAAATTTCATCAGCATCGAGATTATACCTTATGTGGAAAGTTTATAATACACCAGCAAACAGTTCATGTTTATTTTTGAAACATAGATAAATTGAAAACAATCATCGAAATGAATACAATCCTCAATTTATAGCTCACAGAACCTTCTTCAGGCGGACTGGGATGATTATTCAAGATGTTGTCAATGAGGGAAGAGACAGACCGGTTTCGGCCTCATTAGGCCTCGTCAGTGTCCCATATCCCTCAAAGACAACATCCTATTGAAAAACTTCTTCATTTAAGACTAATTGTAAGAAGCTATCGAGTAGCAACTAACAGATGGTGACATCTAGTAGTGAGTAGTGTCAAATGAGAAGTTCAATAATCACAGATCGCATGCTGAAAGCACTGATTACTTCCTCTTCACTCTTTGAGATGTTAGGTTAGCCTCCTTGAAGGCAAAGAATTTTTTTGTTTGTCATTTTTCTTTATTTTAAGTTCATGTTTAGATTGAATGTTTTTTTCTAACTTATTGCCACTTCTGCTTTATGTAACGTTTGTGATTAGGGATCCCCACTGAAATATTGGAATTTTATTCCCGTTCCCTTTTCAGGGCTGTAAGACTTTCCTAGTTTTGAGCGCTTGGTCCTAGGAAAACGGTGTGCATAGTTTTTACATATGTCTATTCCGAATTTCGAGTCAGTAGTGCTCTCAAACTACTCAATATGAACAATCTTACATTTCTGAAGTTAGACGAAAACACCTTTGTTCTCATTTCTTAGAAACTTTATGGGTTTTCACTCCCAGTCTCTGAAACATTAAAATGTTTGATTAAGTTGAATTGCTCCTGCGAGAATCTTTGCACTTATTTGTCAAGAGCAAATTGGTCTTGAAAAAAAATTGTTGCCTAACAGTAAAACTGAAAAATGAAACAATTAAAAGGAAATTGTAACGTTTCAATTCCCACCAAATTTTATAGAAAGAACAATTTCAAATTTAGAACGAAAAATATCTAATCAAAATTCTAATGATGACCAGGTACAAACAGAAATACGTCAAGAACAACCAAATTTGTTGAACGTCATTCCTTATACTCCTGGACTTTCAGAGAAAATAAGAAGAATTGGTTCCAAATTCAACTTAATAACTGTTTTCAAAACATAAAATGATTTGAGACCCATTCTTTTCATTTTTATTCAACAAGAACGAACCAATGAATGAGACACAAAAAAAAAAAATTGTGTTTACAATATTCCCTGTAAGTATATGTGGAAAATCTTATACAGAGGAGACATCAAGACCTTTAGAAATGAGAAAACGGGAACATAAGAATAACATCAAAAATAGAGACATCACAAGATCACAAATCGCTGATCATGTATGTTCAAATAGCGGAGATCATATGATGAACTGGAACAACACAAAGATCCTCATGATAGAACCTGATAATTATAAAAGGAAAATTAAGGAATCTACATTTATTTTGTTAGATGGTAAATAATTCGGCCAATTGTTCTGTTGGAATAAATCGTATTTGGATTGATTTATTGAAGAAAGCAATGACCATCAGGAAATTTCAAAATCAAATAAATCAACATCTCTATAGATTGACAAATATCAATGTCAATCAGATTGCAAATGAAAAAATACACAATTCTGAAGATTTTAAGAGGTTGTCTGAAGAAGGTGTCTGATATAGCCACCGAAACGTTACAATATCCTTTTAATTTGTTTCATTTTTCAGTTTTACTGTTAGGCAACAATTTTTTCAAGACCAATTTGCTCCTGACAAACAAGTGCAAAGATTCTCGCAGGAGCAATTCAACTTAATCAAACATTTTTTACTTTTTATGTTTCAGAGACTGGGAGTGAAAACCTATAAAGTTTCTAAAAAATGCAGAATCCTCCCTGAATATATTTCAATCGATACCTTTGTTCTCAGCTTCTTCTAGTCGTTCAGATTATATTCGGCTCAAAATTTGACAAAAACAGACGTTCTGGCAAAGCAAGCAAAAAGAACTTACCTAATCAAAAAATACTCACCTATGTTCACAAAATACTACAAGGGCATCAAACTTCGGTGCTAGCTCCATGATGAATCCCGAATTTTGTGCAAACAGCTCGATGCTTCCTTCATTGCCTGTATAAAAGAAAATTGGACCATTGTCTGACCAAAAGCTGTCATTTATGAGATATTTCAACTTGAAGGTTTTGTTGGTGGTATAGCTGAAAATGAAATATGTCCATATTAACTTACGCGTATTTCATTTAGATTATTGAGTAGATGAATTATTTTTGCCTTGAAATTCTTAACTTTGTGTCCAGCCTGGTTTACATCGATCGAAAGAGGAAACAAATGGTTTGCAGCTTAGTTGGCAACAAGTCTATATCCGGAGAAAATTGCTGTTAACACGAGATATTGGCAAGCTCAGCAACCAGTTGCTTGTCTGCACGATGGCTGAATTATGGGATCTTGTAGGAATTAAACGAAATAAACCATGAATATATGCGATCTACAGACGTCTTTTTTGGATGCCAGTATAAACAACTGAGTTGCTCTGCTGCGGATTTGTTCTCAATTAGATCACAACCGTTTGTTTCCTGATTCGCTGACTGAAAGAGGGAGTATTTTAATAAGAACTGACGTAAAATCAAGGGATGTCATTACTCCGAGATGTATCGAACTCATCTGCTCATTTACGACTTCATCTGTCACGTTCAAACCTTAACCTTACTTGTAAATTTCATGTTCGAGTAAAGAAGTCGAATTTCAAGGCTTCGAATAAGTAAGTGTATATTTTGTGCCCCTTCATGAATCACATTTGAAAAGACTATGCTGTGCTTATAAAGATTCTCGTAGACATACTCATACTTTCAAATTCTGTTCTGATGAAATCCAATTTCTGTGAAGGCTTCAACGAGGTTAGTTCCTAACTCTTACAAGTTTCTCGCCCAAGGCATTCTCTCCTTAGGCTCGCAATACCAAAGCATTCCGTGACTAGGTGAATGGGGGTTTCTTCCTCCTCCCCACAGAACCTACACTCGTCAGTGTCCGATAATCCCATCCTCAACAGGTGCTTCCTCAGGCGACAGTGTCCTGTAAGAAAGCCAGTGATGAGGTGTAATTGTTTCTTACCAAGATCCAGATATCTTTTGGATCTTGCTGTTTCAAAGTTCAGAAGGAACTTAGTGGAATGATCCATGCCTGGGAGATTCCGCCAGAGTTTTTCCTTCTCGGCTTTCTCCTTTTCCAGAAACTCCTTCTTATAGGTACATTTACCTATACCACAGAAGGGTTCTGGGCCATTAAGTGACGTTTGCGCTCTTTTTCTGGCAAGTTTGGACCCCCTTTTCGTTTCTTTTGGTTCTAGAGTGGCTGAGAACCCAGATAGAAGAGATGTTGTTCTTGCCAACTTTATGAGTTTTCTAAATAGCTTTGGGTCGATGACAGAAGTTCAGTGCTTAAATAGCAGCTTGACTATCAAAATGGATCACTTGTGGCACCCTTAAAAGTTTCTTTCCAGTTAGGAAATAGGAATAGGAGCTTAACGATAGTGTACACTTGACTCTTGACCCATATCGTGATTTTGGAACAAGATGAAGAACAAAATGATAATGAATCAATTTGAACAAGTGAGTTTGTTGGAAAAACATTGTAAATTCTTTGTGACCCTTTTTTTGCTTATCACTGTATTCTTATACTTTTAATTGGGTATCGCTAATAAACAATACGTGGTCAAAGATCAATTTAGAGGAAAGAGACCTATTCCCAGGCATTCTTCAATTGGTGAACCAGTTAAGAAGTACCTTCATTCAAAGAGTGGAAAAAACTCTTCAATGACGTAACTGATAAACAAGAAATTTATAGTGAAGTGTTATTCAAAGACGGTTTCTTTCATCAAGTTTGCAGCTTCTATGTCTATATTTTCTTCATACTTACCTTATTGATTATCTTATGAAAGAGAGATGAGGAACATAATATTGTTGAATCAATTCAAACACGCGAGTGTAAAATCTTAGCGACTAGTTCTTTCTGCTCGACAGTGTATTTGCATGAGATTTCTATAATTTTGAAAATTACCTGAAATGGTCGATAGGAACATCAGCATATTCAGTTTTGAAAATATAATCACAACCGTTTTCACCAAAGAAAAGGAAGAGGAACAATATTATTGTAGCCCTCATTCTGACAAACTAAGGGATAATTTTAATGAACGCTGACCAATCCAATTGTGATAATGATGTTTATTGGCGATAACAAATCTCATTCTCTAGCCAAGGTTCAGATTAAATGAATATATCGGACAGTGGCGTTCCATTGCATTTGTTTTATCAGCAGAACATGGAAAGATTAATTTTTATTTGAGTCGACAATCGAGATAGTTGAGTATTGTGATTGTATCTGATAAAGTTCAATTATTTCCTGTTACTTTGTTTTTGTTTTCTGTGGAATTTTTGGTTTTTCAAACCTAGAGTAGTGTATATAGATATTTATTAGGAGAAACAACAGGAAAGGCATTTCAGATTATCTCAATGATGATAATAAATGACTCCTTTGATTGAACTCATATACGAATACAGGGTGTTCCATCTCCATTTTAAGATAACCAAAACGTTCGAGGCGACTCATTTGATCTAAAAAATTGATTTTTGAACGAAAACGGTTCATCAAAATTACGTTTTAAAATTGGGTTTCTAGACTTTTCAAATTAAGTATAACTCAACCCCCCTTCCCTATTCAATTTTGAGGGGTTAAGGTCTCCCTCTTAGGGTATTTGAGATGAAATACTTAATTTTCAGTCAACAACATCAATCAAAATTGGTTTACGGAAAATAAAGAAATCTATTATTTATTGTGTTTCGCCTTTTTCTGTATTTGCAGTTGAGTTTCTAGATTTTTGGTCACATATACAGAGTGGCAGAGTTTATTGCTGAAGTTTTTACTATGTTTCTAAAAAACGTTATAGTTTTTCACTCCCAGTCTCTGAAACAGAAATAAGTAAAAAAATTTAATTAATATGAAGTGCCCCTGCGAGAATCTTTGCACGTATTTGTCAGGAGCAAATTGGTCTTGAAAAAATTGTTGCCTAACAGTAAAACTGAAAAAGGAAATAAATGAAAAGGACAATGTTTTTTCATTTGCAAATGAAAAAACACTAAATTCTGAAGATTTTACAAGTTTGTCTGAAGAAGGTGTCTGATATAGACACCGAAAGGCTACATTGTCCTCTTCATTTATTTCCTTTTTCAGTTTTACTGTAAGGCAACAATTTTTTCAAGACCAATTTGCTCCCGACAAATAAGTGCAAAGATTCTCGCAGGAGCACTTCATCTTAATTAAATTTTTTTAATTATTTCTGTTTCAGAGACTGGGAGTGAAAACCTATAAAGTTTTTTAGAAATGCAGAATCCTCCCAGAATATGTTTCAATCGATATTTTTAGTGTGCTATCTTGAATCATATATAAAAATGTATGATTTCCCATTAATATTCTCTTCTAATACTGTGAAAACTACAAGCTATATTATTTGACGCATGAGAAATTTCGTAAAGCTCTTATTTAAGAGAATAAGAGTAGGCAATCGAACACTATCAAATTAGACAAAAAAAAATTAAGTCAATGGGCCTCTCCAGTTGGAATATATGGTTTTTTCATGTGGCAGCATTTAGATTTGTGTCAAATATGTAGCTATCTGATTATTCACTCAAAATTTTAGGTGATTAATTTTTAATTGAAGATTGAAAATTGGCTTTCTATACTCGTAAGTTCAAACGTCGCGCTATGATGACGTACGAGCAAGCATAATTGGTGGGAATGACGATTATAAACAGAGTGGCCAGCTGGCATCGTTGTGAGCTGTAGTTCAACATTCAACCAATGATATGAAAGCTTACGCGTACGTCACACTCAGCCGCCAATTCTGATCGTTTGAATTCGCTGGCTCGTTCCGGTGATTTCAATAATTTTTTTCTCGAGAATCTAACTACCTACGAAACAGCAAAACGGAAAATCGATATGTTTTTTAAGGTTCATTTCTTCCCAAAATGTTTTTTCCTGCTTTCTACTGATAGAACTCACATTCGAAAGACACGTAATTCTTGGTATATTCATTTATTTTAATTAAACTGTGAAAATAACTCCCGTTTACATACGGGTTCGGAAAGGCGAGATATTCAGGTAAATTGAAAATATGATTCGATTAGTTATCGACCATAATGCAAAATCTAATTAAAGCTCGATGTGTTTTTCGTTATAGATTCGAACGCCAGTCAATTTTGCCCATTATTAAACCTGGCACTGGAAGATAATGATGGAAATTTTATGTTTATCACATTAACTGTTCCGTGTGCTTAATGAGTGAATGAGCGTACAGTTGAAACAGCATGCAATATTAACAACGAAGAAAATATTTACAGGCATCACAAGAAAAAACTTATTGAAAGTTATGAGCGAATCGAAAATTCACTGCAGCAAATCTACCACTATAGTTTCAAGTCATTATTCATTCTTTTCGAAAGTTATTATGTCTACTGCAAGCTCCGAAAGAAGCAATTTGAGATAATTTTCGGCTCGAATTCTAAAAAAATTCTTGTTCTTGTGGAAGAAAGGCTCACCTTAATAAATACCCTGTATATCCAATCTTTCATCACTTTATTCCACTTTTATGAGTTGTCATCTATCCGTCGGCAATGTTCGGCAATATATACGTCAGGTCTTGATCGAAATTTCTTGTCGCTCTGGTAAGTGTCATTTTTCGACACCTCCCTAGGGGACAACCTTCCATTCCTCCACTCTTGAGGTGACTACATATATAGATAGCAAACATTTAATCAACAAAATCTGGCAACTCTTTCTTTGACACTGCGCGAGGAAGTTAACGCCAGGAATGTGAAGAATGTTACACATGTAACAAGGATTGTTACATCTTAACCACGATTTTTCTTATTTTTAGGAGTTCTGCGACATTTTTGAGGTACCAATAATTGTATTACATGGGGATAAAGTAATCAGTAACAGTTTCATTGATACACTCTGTACATTCTAATGAATATCGATAAAATTGGTCTGTGATTGAAATGAAAAAGCAGTTGCGAATGGAATCAATCAAAATACTTCAACACCCCAGGAAACTCATAAGTTTAGCTAAGTTATTCGAAGGACACAAACCTGGAAAAGAACTATCAAGGGTGTGACATTCTGATAAAAGCACTGAACACTCCAAGCTAATATGGGAGTGCTGAGGAAAACTCAATGAAGTAGGTGGGGACAACAAGGTGTCTTTCGTCTGGGTTCCTGGTCACTTAGGAATCATAGGAATAGCAGAAGCTAACATATTGCCAGTAAGGAATCACGCCACTTACTGGACCAGAATCCTTCTGTGCAAATGCACCTGTAAGAAAGTTTTTGAGAAGGAGGAAACTGAAAGAGAGGCACTCTGGAGAATAAGTTCCACTTACTCATTGGCTCCTATGCGAGTGTCTTCAGGCAGAAATACAATCGAAAAATGCATTGATAGAAACCTGGAAATAAACTTTCAAGGGTGTGACATAGTGATCCATTCTGATAGTCAAGCTGCTATTGAAGCAATTAACTCTATGTCATCGACTCAAACCTACAATGTGAGACGAAGAAAACTCAAAGAAGTTGGCAAGAACCAGAAGATCTCTTCAGTCTGGGTCATTCAGGAATAAAACAATGAAGAGGCTAACACAACTATCACAAACACCACTTACTGGCCGAAAACCCTTCTCTGGCATAGGTCGGTCGGCACGTCGTGAGACTAGCCACACTTTCGTTCAATATGGAAAAGCTTTTTGATATTTACACCTTCTGAAGGATATCAAACAAGTAATAAAGTCTACAGTTTGATACCAGTGATGACACCGACAATCTGGTTCTCGACTTTTGTGTGCTTACAGGCCAGAAGGTACATATGATCAACGCACACAATAATAATAATAATTTTGACATCAAAAGGCAGTGGGGAATGTCTAGTACCAGAACCATTCCGATTCTCATATCAACCACAGGAATTATTCCTAAGAGCCTCAAGTCCAACCTCAAGGAGCTAGATTTGGATGAAAACCTTTTTAAAGTAATGCAAAAAGCAGTGCTTCTTGGTACTGCTAGAACGGTAAGGAAGTTTGTAGGTCACGATGGACACCAGGAACAACCATGGAGGGAAACTTTGCAAAACCAACTACCACGACGTCAACCGAGAGATCCAGGACCAAGCAACGAAGGACGAACAACCCAGGACCCAGGAGAAGAAGAACACCGAAGACCTTAGAGCTCAATCCCCCTGATACTTGCTATCCGGGATGAGTGAATGTTCCCCTTAGTAGGGAGTGTGATAGCCGATCGCTAGGGGGTGTGAAAAATCACACCTCTTCTACGCTAATAGGCTCAAGTCGATAATAATAATAATGTTTATTGATCCTTTTGGACAATGAAGTATAGGACAAGTCATGATAAAAAAAATACAAAACATCTATTGAGACAAGAACCCTTAGTCAGCGCAACACCTACAACTCAAAAGTTTTTGTATCAATAGGCGATTGTGTGATGTTAGTAATGTGTGATTTTCGGCCTGAAAATACATGAAAGTCAATGATCATGGTGTAATCTTCGATATCGAGAAGTAGGTATTATTGGTTATTAGATATCCTTCAGAAGGTAAATATATCATAACGTTTATAAATAGTGATCGAAATGAAACAAGTCTGACGAAGAATATTTCACAGCATCTCTGTAACATCTCCTTAGAGATGCATATGATGAGAATTGGCTTAACAGAAACTGATGAGTGTAGCTACTGTGGAACAGAAGAGGAAACTTCGTTACAGAATGCCTTGCCATTGCGATCTTGCTTGAAGAATGTCTTAGACAGGAGAATTATACGAGAAACTAGGATCCTGCCTCTCTGTAGCCCTCTCAGATACTAGAGCTCAACTTTGATGGGAGCACTGTAGACCTTACGGTCGCAGTGGAATGTTACTCCTACATTCTAAAAGTTATTTGAAATCTAAGGTTTACCGATAAGATATTTCATTTCAATTAAAAAAACGAGTTGAGGCCTATTGGCAACCTACAGCAAGAATAAGGTCTTAATAAGCTCTGCTACTTCCATGGTTGCCACGTCCATTATTTGCTACAGTTTCAGGAAACAAAAACCAAGGTGTTGTAAGACAAGTGTTTATCTGTCTCGGTCGCAAGAGCGACAGTTATCATTGGGAACCTTTTCTATGTGCTGCAAGACTTCAATATGCTGCTATGCTTCTTCCTCTATTAGAACGTGCTTTACCAATAATTTTGATCGAAATTTGGGAAAGACGCGGTACAGTACTGGGTAAAAGTATGATGAAATGAGGGCAGTAGAACGAATAGATCTCAATCAATCCAGTTTACACTCAGAAAAGAAAAGGTTTCTTCGCGTAGATCTGCATTAAAAACTCTTCATGCTTATACTTCTAAATTCATATCTGGTACGCATACTAATAATACTTATTTGAGTTTTCTGTGATATATAACATGCTAGTCAAGCTAATATTGAAAATTAGAGTATGTTATCAGAACGGAAAAAAACCAGAGAGACGATTGTTCTCCAAATAATGAATAATTATGAGAAGATTCCTTTTGATTGGGCTAATAAGAGGATAATAGAGGAAGTAGAAGATAATGATTGCAGTAAAAATGTACACTACTCAGCTCGTCATGCTATAATCAAAGAACCCAACCTAGATGAGACCAGTGTTGCACGCTTCAGCAAAGGATCTTTGATTTAAAGCTGCCGAATTCAATTGAGTTCATTGAATCTCTTCTGATTCGATTTCGAATCAACAAAATTGACGTCATAGCCGAATTCACGAAAGCCATTCTGCATATTGCTTTTCTTGATAAAGAAAGGGACTATTTAAGTTTTTTGTTTCTTGCAACTGTACAGAGGCAATAAAGTGACTCTACTATGGGTGCCAGGGCATTGTGGAATTGAAGGAAATGTAAAAGCCGATGAACTTGAAGAATGTGCATCAAGGTTGACAGCTGCTGGAACTGAGCCTTTCTGTGGCCATAGAATAGACCAAGAGAAGGCAGCGGTCCAGCAATGGGAGTCGAATAAGATAATAAACCTCTGGAGAATCTCTCCTGGACTTACTCAGACCAAAAAATTCGTGATGATTTCATCTACCTATACCAGAAATACACCGCGCAAAAAAATTAACGAACCTTATCGAAATCTCAAATTTATTCTACAACTGAAGGTGTTCTCAATGATAATTATTTTTATCAGAATTATTCATGCATTTATGTTATCCACTTTCAACGTTTTCCCCAATACAGATGTTTTTTCCCAACAGGAATAATAAAGATGAGTTTATCAGATTTTGAATGTATTGGCTCCATTCCGAAATCAGTTGTTCTCGATCAATTCTAGTGATCCATAGTTTTTCTTTTGTTTGATTTTCTACACTCGATCGCTATGCAACGCGAAACACGCAATTTGACCCAAGAGGAATGTGTCCAAGCAGTAGTTTTGCGAGAAGAAGGGTGGACATACACAAGAATTGCAGAAAGGTTTGGAGTTTCCCATACAAGTGTGTCCAGAATGTTGCAGCGATTCAGGGAGACAGGTATGAATGTCCGAAGACCAGGACAGGGTAGACAACGGTTTGCAACCGCTCGCCTCCATTAAAATCATTTCGAGCAAACTCATGGGGTGCAAATGAGCACTCAGACAATAAGAAATCGTCTCAGAGAATATGATTTAAGGCCTCGTGTTGCGGCAAGAGGCCCAGCTCTTACCCCAGCCCATCGAAGGGCGCGTTTGGATTTTGCAAGAGAGCGTATCCATTGGGAAGAGGGTGATTGAGGAAGAGTTCTCTTCACAGATGAGTCTAGATTCTGCCTTTACCATTGTGATCGACGTTCCCTTGTATACAGACGTCCACATGAAAGATATGCTCAGTGCAATTTCCTGAATACTACAGGTTTCGGGCAGGATCGATTATGGTTTGGGGTGGAATATCTTTGACTGCTCGCACAGACTTAGTGTTCGTTGATAATGGAGCTATGAATGCTGATAGGTATATAAGGAACACTCTTGAAGAGCATGTAGTGCCATTTGCCCCATACATTGGTATGAATATCCGAAGACCAGGACAGGGTAGACCACGGGTAACAACTGCCATTCAAGAACGTTGACACGAGCTGAGCTTCGGGTGATGGTGGGACTGTCGGTACAAAATATATAATTATAAATAAAAACATATAAAAGATATATTGTACCGACAGTGCCTGGGAAAGTCAGCAGATGAGATTTGCAGGCATTGTTGAGAAACAAAAACAGTTGAAAACGTGGTATGCAAGTGTACAGAGCAGGCTGGTCTGAGATCCTGGTCCTGGATACCCAAAAAGGTTTCGTCCAAGGCTCCTAAGGAGGTTGGTCGTTTTATCAACACCATTGGCGACCTTCTTATGTTTCCTTGTATGAGTAGGGTAGAGTACAAAAGATCTATATGGTCGCAGTTCCTGGAAGGCTAACGTAGGAATAACGACCCGAATTCTAATAATTAAGGTTGTTGTGGTGGGAACGGTTGATACAGAATTTGGAAGAAGAGAACCTTAGGCTGGAGAATGTTGGAACCATGTAGTATTCGTGTTTTTAGTTATTATATTCTTGATATAATCGTATTAAGCATACAATTAATAAATTAAGAGGATGTAATAGATAAAGGTCACATGTATACCTGACCCCATCTCGAACAGTTCATTGCTGCTTTCCTAGAATTTCCATCTAAATTCTGAGAACATGCGGAAAAGCGGCGTTACAAGATGTTACACACTGATGTTTTGTATTGTTACAATTTGTTAGAGGCAAGGACCTACCGACGTCGGTTGACGCGCCTGCTGTGAAGACGATCAATACGCTAGCTTCAAAATCGGGCACTAGCAGGACGTGCAGTTCAGCTTCGTCAGAACGACGCTGCCACAAACGGCCCAGTGTTCACGTTCGAAGTGTATATAAGGTGCATTTGATTTATTTTGACACCATTCTCGCTTCAACTCCCAGAATGCCGAAGGGCATAGATATCTCTACGTAGGCCCCCAAACACTATTCTGACTGTCTATTTTAGATGTTTTTTGAGCGTCTAACATCTGACCGGATCAAGAATTTGAATAATAATGACAACGTACGCCTTTATCCTGTTCTTCCTCTGTTTGTTACACGTGACAATGTGAGTATTTTTAACAATTTTTTATGTGATACTATATCGTGTTTGTTATATGTTACGTTGACTGATTCGAAGGTGTCTCACAGGTTTTCTTGTTTTTTTTTGAATTTCACATCCTTTGTTTGAAAGATGTACGCCCATAAAACATATTCGGGTAAAGGGTAGGTTCCGAATAATCCCAATCTCAGAATCTGAATAACTTTGAAATTTCCAAATATTCATACGGCCTTGCTAAATTTCCCAAAAAGTTTTTTCATAAAATAAAAGATTCTTAAGAACCAACGATATTTTTAATTCAACATCAAGATATCGACGCTCTATCTGAACAAATCCCTCAAAAATAGAGATTGATGTCAATAAACTATCGAACTAGTTAGTTACAACTGATACAGAAATCACAGGCGTAAGGAGCACGTGTTTGTTGAGATTCCAAGAATTGATGCCATGAGTGGAAGATGAACTGAGATATATTTCCGGCTGTCTATGGTCACATCGGAAGTGGAACATTATGTTTTGAGTGCTTTTTGAAGTAAAATAGAATTGAATTATTTGACTTGGCCACTCCTCTGATTGGATAATCGAAACGAAACTTTGTTCTTGTTTATGATTAATTTGAATTCACTTCAGTAAATTTAGCATAGAACAATTGAATTGTTTATTTATTATTTTAATTCCATCAAAAAAACAAAATTGTTAATTTCAAATTATGAACCGATTAATTGGGAAATCATAATTTCATTCTCACTTGTTCAAATCTTTGAACTTTATAAGTAGTGATGTCTTTAATCATTCAACATATTAGATGAGTTTGATTATATACAGGATGTCTCAACATGAATACGTTCGCTAATGTTCGCGAAAATCCCAAGAATTTGAATAGGCAATAGAGGTCAATGATACCTCATGTTAAGGAGTTTCAAATTGTCTTTGTAGAAATGGCATTTTTTCGAACTTAGCCGAAAATTCCATTCATTCCAAAATTCAATGCGTTTTTCGGAAAAAACAGAGTTTTCCAGAGAACAGATGAAAAATACTACTTTTGTGTAGAAGATTACAAGAAAATACGAATGATATACCACAAAACTTAATTTTGATGAAGCAGTGAAAATTTTTCTTTATTCTAATGACAAATCGTAATTCGTAAATGCTGAATATACAAGTCAAGAATCGTATAAACATCTTTATGATAAATTCGGGCAATAAATTAAAGAAAGAAATTCGTCTTCGAAAAAACAAAACACAATAACTAAATCGTTATATTCTTTGGAATATTTACATCAACATTTCAACTCTGATAGCTAGTCGAGGTGACTCAATTATTGTTCTTGCAATATTTAGTTTCTGTCATTTCTTCATTTGTAGGAAATATTTGAATAATTTCTTAAAAACTTTATAGGTTTTCACTCCCAGTCTCTGAAACAGAAATAATTAAAAAAATTTTAATTAAGATGAAGTGCTCCTGCGAGAATATTTGCACTTATTTGTCAGGAAAAAATTGGTCTTGAAAAAATTGTTGCCTGACAGTAAAACTGAAAAAGGAATTAAATGAAAAGGATAATGTAACGTTTCGGTGTCTATATCAGACACCTTCTTCAGACGAACTTGTAAAATCTTCAGAATTGTGTGTTTTTCATTTGCAATCTGATTGACATTGAAAGTTGTCAATATATAGAGATGTTGATTTATTTAATTTTGAAATTTCCTGATGTAATTTCTTTCTTCAATAAATCAATCCAAATACGATCTATTCCAACAGAACAATTGGCCAAATTATCTACTTCATCTAACAAAATACATGTGGGTTCCTTAATTTTCCTTTTATAACTATCAGGTTCCGTCATTAGATAATTATAAAATAATTCAATAAATAATTATAAAAGGAAAATTATGGAATCCACATGTATTTTGTTACATGAAGTAGATAATTTGGCCAATTGTTCTGTTGGAATAGATCGTATTTGGATTGATTCATTGAAGAAAGAAATGACATCAGGAAATTTCAAAATTAACTAAATCAACATCTTCATATATTGACAACTTTCAATGTCAATCAGATTGCAAATGAAAAACTCACAATTTTGAAGATTTTACAAGTTTGTCTGAAGAAGTTGTCTGATATAGACACCGAAACGTTACATTATCCTTTTCATTTAATTCCTTTTTCAGTTTTACTGTTAGGCAACTATTTTTTCAAGACCAATTTGCTCCTGACAACTAAGTGCAAAGATTCTCGCAGAAGCATTTCATCTTAATTAATTTTTTTTGATTATTTGTGTTTCAGAGACAGGGAATGAAAACCCATAAGGTTTTTAGAAATGCAGAATCCTCCCAGAATATATTCCAATCGATATTTGGATAATTCATTCATTTAGGAAATTCAAAAACGAAAACTTTTCGGTGGAGTTTTCGGTGGTTTCTGCCGAAAATAAAGGTGGAAAAATATAAACGAAACGAGAGATCTAATTTTGCTTATACTACATAATTTTTATTCACTTTTTTAATGATAAAAAATATATTTATCTATGCTGTGTGCCCTTGCTGAGCGCCAGTCTGTTTATTTATGAATTAATGCGTATTATATCATCGAGTTATTTACCATTGTTATGAGGTCGTTTTGAAAGGTTGCATCCTGTTTATTCATAGAATTATTCTTATTATATGGATTGTAATAACAGTGCTATTTGCATTATCCCACAGACGCATAAACAATTGCGTCGATGTTTTTGATTGTCTGCTTTGTTTGTCTTTCATCACTAATGCTCTTTTCAAACTAGGTATCTATTGCTCTTTGAAACATTATTGCGCTAAAATATATTTTGATTCAATGGTTTATCTACATAAACTTCAAAATAAATCTTCATTTTTACGTGCTTATTCCTAAAAAAATAGCGTGCTAAAGTTATTTCGAGTTATCATTCAATTGAATTCGGAATGAACAAGCTGAACCAAAATAATGGCTCATGAATATGCAGAGTAAAATACAGTGTGTTTGGTCATGACTTAGCGATAATTTGAGTTCGTCAAATATACCTAATATTATCGACAAAAACACCCAAACTTGGAAGTTTACCCCCTTAGTTTTGCAGTAGCCTCCATTTTAAATTTACTTTTTTATTTTCGTTGACCTTTCCAAATAATATCGATTTCTTTGGACATAAAGGTCCTACAGATGCGAAAAAAATGTTTTTTGAAAGATGACACTACCACCTTTCATTGAAGTATAACAATATAAAAACATTCAACTTGAAAACGCCATAAAAAAAATCTTTAAAAAAGTTCATAGTAAAAATATGTACCGATTTTCCTAGTAAATCAGCAATAGTACAAGAACTAGCACATTGAAGTATAATTTTTTTTCAATGATTTAACACTCAAGGATATTAGCTACAAAACAACACTCACATCATATCTGTAAGTTACATAATTTGAGAGTAATTGCTGTTCGAATATCTCAGTAACGTAACACTTTTTTAAGTCAGATTTTAAGTGAAACTTTTACACCCTTTATCTTGGAAAAATGCCGGACCTATATTTATGGGAACTTCTTTCCATAAAAAGATCTGAAAAATCACCCCTCTAAATCTTAAGTATCAATTCAGAAATACCCTATATAGCTGTTGTATACTAAAAAGATTCAACCAGGAAATTTTGTATAAGAGCTGCAAAATGGCGAATGCGCATTTTCACTAATCTGCTTTGGGGAAAAGTATTTGCAAACATTTTAACTCAAAATTATTCCAAATTCATTGAGTAATGTTGTTCTTTTTTGTATGTAAATACTTCACCTATTGAACAATTTCTGTTGAAATGTCCAAACAGTGTCTGCCCTATCCTGTTCATTTTTTACATACATAAAAAACCATAAAGAGAATATCAAGAGCGAGTGACGGCCAAAATATCTGAAGAGATTCAAATCTTCAAAGAGCAAAACCAAAGTTCCTATAAAACTTTAGGTTTGCATTATTCGAAAGAGAATTTGTCCTCACACATAGAAAAATGAATGGACTATTGCTTGGTATATTCTGAAAAAAACTTCTGAAAAGAGACCCATAGATTGAAATGGAAAAATTTCTGGTTGAAATAGACACCACGCTGAATGTATGTCAGGACAATTATCCTACTGGTTCAACTGATCTACATACTGAACTGATGGACCTTCTACTTTCAACTATCTACTCACTTACTTTCTTCGACCTCGGATAGGTACTCGCAATACTCAAGTTTTCTTCGAATATCGTTTTGCGATGATTTTCTTCAGAAATTCAATTTGAGTTGATAAATATCTATGAATTCAATTGATTTATTGGTTAAAAAGTACAACCTACTGACTATATCTGGCAATATAATTGATCTACTGACGAAATTGGTTGACCTACCATATTGAAATTCCCACTAACTTCCTTTCTAATGCCTCTGATACAAAATACACTACTGGAAAAAATTAAAGGATCAAAAAAAAAAATTCCAATTTTTTCGGCCATTTTCAACATGCCGTAACTTCGAGAGGAATGGTCGTACAAGGAATTTAAAAGAAGGAAATTGTAGCTCCAAGTGTCTAGTTTTTGGATTAAAACTTCAAAAATTTTAAGTTTCAGTTGTTTTTGAGTAATGATAGAAAAATCAGCAACAAAAAAATTCTCGAAATTTTACCCCTTTTTTTTCTTGTCTACGAGTGTGGCAATTTTATTTTTGCATAATCGTTATAATGATGGGATACTTTGTTAATTCAGCTTCAATTTATTTTTCATTGACCTCAGTACGTCCACTTCTCGCCGAGATATCGATCTTCAAATGGAAAAGGATCCATTTGTCTTTGATTATCGATTTCTCAGCAACCAATGATCGCACAGAAAATTGAAGGAGAGTTTCAAGACCTTAAATGAACTCCGATTAATGAACAACCATTGCTTATTCATAGAATTTTTTTTTCTTCATGTCGCATCAATATAAAAATTTAACAAAAAAGGGCTTTTGGTGGTTTCTTGGAAAATCTACCGCTGGATCGAAAATGTTGAGGAAACCAATAATGTTAAGTGTGACTTTCACAGTCCAATATGTTGATAAATTCCTTACGAAGAGTCAACTCAATCCAGCGAGCCGTTTTTTTTGTTTGACTCGATTGAATTTTTGAAAAAAATAAGGATCACGTTTTTTGCTCTGAGAAGCTCATAATCTTCAAAAAAGGCAAAAAAAAATTTTCCCGAGCTTTTTCCCCATTTGAATTGCAGATAGAACATAAATTTCAAAAAAAGAAAAATAAAATGAACTAACAAATAAAATTTTTATTAATTTAATAACGGATAAAGCATGGATCCTTTTCCATTTGAAGACCGATATCTCGGCGAGAGGTGGACGTATTGAGGTCAATAAAAAAATAAATTAAAGCTGAATTAACAAAGTATCCTATCACTATAACGATTATGCAAAAATAAAATTTCCACGCTCATAGAAAAGAAAAAAAAAGTGGTGAAATTTTGAGAATTTTTCTGTTGCTGATTTTTCTATCATTACTCGAAAACCACTGAAACTTAAAATTTTTGAAGTTATAATCCAAAAACTAGACACTTAGAGCTACAATTTCCTTTTTTAAAATTTCTTGTACGACCATTTCTCTCGTAGTTACGGCATGTCGAAAATGGCCGAAAAATTTGGAATTTATTTTTGATTCTTTAATTTTTTTCCAGTAGTGTATTTTAGTGATTTTTCTTTGAATTTGTCTACGATGAATATTAATTTGAAAATTTGTCAATTTCTAATAATTCATTCTTTTGAATTTTTTCCATTGAAACGATTACAATCTTCTTACCTTAAACCGTGACATCGAAATATTTAAATAATAATTGAAAGAGAAAACAGATATTCGAACTATATCTCGTATTTTTATTAGCGATTTTTTTAAAACGCCTCGATCAATGTGAATCTGCGATATAACCAGAAAAACAACCACAATACAATATCACTAGGAATTTATTTAAAAATAATGAAGAATATAATAATGATAAGAATAATAACAATATATAACTTTAAATCCACGAATTAATTTTGATGTATAATCATTTAGTTGTGCTTTTCTGTCTGTAGTATTCTCTCTCCAAATATTTGTCCATTTTATCCACACGAAGATGCAAGCATTGGACATCACTCATCAATCTTAGATTTGGGAATGTTTCGGAAAAGTACATAACCACTTTGTAGGCTGTGAACCTAGAGGAAGATACAAGCTTCAGATGGTATTCGTTGAGCGCAGTATCCATGAGAAGTTCTTCGGTTCTCAAATTTCTGCAAGAAAAATCAAATGGTATCAATATACTGAAAGAATTTTTGAAGTATGATCAAGATATTACCTCAATTGTTGTAATAATGCTTTTGGATCCAACTCCATATCGAAGGTTTTGAATTCTTGAAATAGTTGAGCAGCAAAATTATTGAGTGATGGATTATCATCACATGAAGTATAACGAGCATGTCGCATCACAAGTGAACGCATAACAGGGTGATTTTTGATTACTTGACGATAATGAGGAAATTGCTGCAGCATTTTTAAGCACGCCACTGGTAACATTGAACTGAAAGAGAATGGAAAAACACATTCACGTCAATATATGCAACGAAAACTGTCGTAAGAAGATATAAGAAAATTCACAGGACTCCTAGCACAAAAATATTTGTTATATTATAAGAGAGCCTAAAAATTGAAGGATTTTAAAGTTAAGTAATAATATTTTTGCACTCACCTGAGCTGTGACAAGGCAATATGAAGAATTTCCTCACTTCCTCTGGCAACAATATGCATGATTGGCGCTCCATTCGCTACTTTGAAATGATTGAACAAAATAGCTCTGCAAAAATTCCAGATTGCTTTATTTTCCATTCTCTTCTCTTCAACATATTTTTTGGCATCACTGATGAGTTGCAGACGATGATCTAAACTTTCTTCAATGATGTCGTGAAAAGATCGAAAGTAATAGACCAGATACAAGCGCTCAGTTGGAGAGGAGGAGCTGTAAAAAAAAATTCAGAAAAAACTTCATAAAAATAAGATATCTCACCTCCATTCGTCCAAAATATGATCCATCATTACTTGAGTGTCTGCAGAACTGCACATAGAGTATATAGAAGACATTTTGGTATACAAAACAATATAGTTTCAGTAAAAATCACCACAAAAAGTAGAGGAATGTGTAAAACTTTCAAAAAGAATTAAAAGTGACAAATTGTCATTTTGACAATTATTGTCAGAAAATTTCTAAAACTCATTTTCGATGATATTCAATGATTTTTTGGAACTAGAATATATACAGTGTGAAAAAACAATAATTCGAACTCTCTGTGACAAGGTTCTATGGTGTTTGTATCGTTGACATTTTAAATCAGTTTATGTTATGAACAACATATCGGCCTAGAGTGATCAAGAAGAATTTACATATTTTTTAAAATTGCTCTATTATGAATGAACGGCTTCAAAGTTGAGATTTTTAGCGTATAGGTATTTAGGAGTTAAACAGGAAACTTGATTTCATAAATAGAATAAGAATGAAACCAGTGGCTCTCAAAGTATTTAAATTCGAATTACTGTTTTTCCAATTTGAAAAAGTTTCTGACTTCGAGTCGTGTTTTCTTTCAAATTGTTGACCTCCTCTAGTATTTGCTTCATTCGTCAATTCAATAGTTCTGTATAATCCAAAAAGAATGCCATAAATATTCCAAAATGTTATTATACAGTGTGTTTGGTCATGACTTAGAGATAATTTGAGGCCATCAAATATACCTAATATTATCGACAAAAACACCCAAACTTGGAAGTTAACCCCCTTAGTTTTGGAGTAGCCCCCATTTTAAATTTACTTTTCTAATTTCGTTGACCCTTCCAAATAATATCGATTTCTTTGGACATGAAGGTCCTACAGATGTGAAAAAAAATGCTTTTTGAATGATGATACTACCACCTTTCATTGAAGTATAACAATATAAAAACTTTCAACTTGAAAACGCCATAAAAAATTCTTTGAAAAAGTTCATAGTGGAAATATGTACTGATTTTCTCAGTAAATCTAAAATAGTACAAGAACTAGCACAAAATAAAGTATAATTTTTTTCAATGATTTAACACGCAAGGACACAAGCTACAAAACAACACTCACATAATTTCTGTAAGTTACATAATTTGAGAGTTATTGCTGATCGAACATGACCCTTATGAAAATTGGTAGAATAAAAAAAAACCTTAGTACTGTACTTTCGATAAT
Organism: Propylea japonica; assembly: GCA_013421045.1. Classification (NCBI taxonomy): domain Eukaryota; kingdom Metazoa; phylum Arthropoda; class Insecta; order Coleoptera; family Coccinellidae; genus Propylea; species Propylea japonica. Next base: position 24,662,978 of record CM024248.1, read on the forward strand.
TTTCAATGATCAAACAAACAAATTCATAAAAATTGCTCAAAATGGCCGCCTCTGCTCTGTAGACAGGCAGTGGCCTTCATGGCGACCTGTCTTGTGTCTTTTGCTCGCGTAGTGATCATGTTTGAACAGCAATAACTCTCAAATTATGTAATTTACAGATATGATGTGAGTGCTGTTTTGTAGCTAATACCCTTGCGTGTTAAATCATTGAAAAAAAATTATACTTGAACGTTCTTGTTCTTGTACTATTGCGGATTTACTAAGAAAATCAGTACATATTTTTACTATGAACTTTTTTAAAGGATTTTTTTATGGCGTTTTCAAGTTGAATGTTACATTGTTATACTTCAATGAAAGGTGGTAGTATCATCTTTCAAAAAACATTTTTTTCACATCTGTAGGACCTTTATGTCCAATGAAATCGATATTATTTGGAAGGGTCACCGAAAATAAAAAAGTAAATTTAAAATGGGGGCTACTCCAAAACTAAGGGGGTAAACCTCCAATCTGCTTTTGAGAACCTGTAATGAGATTTCAAAGAATCTCACTGTAACGTTATTATTTTGAACTTGTCATGAAATGTAGTTTTGCCATCTTTTTCCAAAAATTATTAGTTAAGTAAACTTATTGGGATGCTTCATTTTCTAAATTTCCTTATTGTTGTGATTGTTCACTTCGTTTACCTACCTGTTCGAATTGTTTTCCCTCAGAAGACGGTTTGTTTATTATTTGAAAATTGTGAGGTTAATGTTGGTTGTCATATTTGTTGGTTAGTTGGAATTGTTTGGCCTCAGTAAAGTACTACGGAAAATCGTGGAAGAATTATAGAAATGAATTTATAGAGACCCTCCTCTGGTATAAACTGCGTAAATTATCAGTACCGTAATGATTCCTTTATATTATTTTGGTTTTGATGTGTTTTTCTTCTTCTTCGCTATGACAACTGATAGGCTCTGTGAACTTTGAGTATCCGGAAATTTCTGTGCGACTGTCAGAGCGGACATTTTGTGATACGAGGGTCTTGTTGAGAGTTTAGACATTTTTCGAAGATAAATTTTGAATCTAGATTCATCCTCGTTGTGAGGGATTATAACTTCGAGTGTCATTATTCCCTGAGGAGTATTTTGGAATATTTTGGGAAATACGTTTTATACGTGATCATAAACTTTTCCACAAGGAATTCGTTAGGTATGCATATATTTTCTATCTTGAACCAGTTGTCTGACCATTTTCTTTTATTAGGTTGTTGTGTAGCGAATATTGTATTTGAAGGAAGTTTTCGACAGAATTGGAGGTTGAACCTATCTCCCTCGAACAACGGAGGTAACTAAGATATCCTTTATAGCTTATGAACCGTTTCTTATAGTATTTTGTTAGGGTCCACGTATTGGGTGTATCTGAGTTCCACGTACCTGGGTTATCTGGTACCTGACAGGTGTTGAATAACAGTTTCCACGTATCTGGCGTTATTGGAGGTAACCTGTCAATTATTCCAAGTACCAGGGTGCAGGTTATTCACGTGCCCGAGTTCCACGTATTGGGTGTAGGTGCCTGAGTTTTCACGTAGCTGAGTTATTCCACGTACTGGTCAGCTTCCACATACGTGTCAGTTTTCCACGTAGTTCGGAGTCCCGAGTACCTGAGTCATCTACGTACCTGTCAGTGAGGGGTAACAATTGGCATCTTGGAGGTCTCGTGCCTGGCGTCATACGTTCAACTTACCATTTGTAATAGTTTGTGAAGGTAACCAGTGCAAAGCACTGGCTTTAAAATTGTAAATCATTGGTTTCTTTTATTTTGATAATTTGTGATATTATTCTATAAGGTAATTTTATATATAACTGTGAGCAATTATAGTGAGGTGCACTTCATAAGTTGCGTTGGGTACCAACAAAGGTGCTCGTGTATCCCTTCAGGATTTTATTATAGGATAATTGATCGGTATTCCCTTCAGGAATCATTGTTTAATTTAGCGTAGTTATTGACAATCTAAACCAGAACGTTAAGCTGAACGTAAGCCGATTAAGTGGGTTTAGTTTGTTGGTTTAGATTGTTGGTTCTTATCTGATTTAGTGTGTTTAGTAAGTTTTCTTCTGGCTACCCCTCGGGGGAGAATATTTATCCGTGTTTTATCCACCACTGCACATATATTTCTGTTTTTGGTAATAAATAATTGTGACTATAATTTTTGAGGGATTTTTGTTATCTGTTACTCTGGTAGAGGAGTAAGCAGTTCATTTACCTTGAGTAGGCAGGCATTACTCTACCTGGCGCCCATTTTATTCTATCATATATAACTCACTCCCTTCTCCACTGAGTGTGGACGCGAGCCTTTCATGCATTGAGACCGGCTTTCCCCAAAGTCAACGTTTCATCACCTTTGTCAAAAAATGCAAATGTATATCAGATGTGTGCAAAATGGTGCATGCGAAGGTATCGTATTCTCCCAAATCCACTTGTTTTCAGAAAATTGGGTGGAAAAGTATTTGAAAATAACTTTTATTGAAATCATTCAGCGTTTATCACGAAAAATGTATTTTTTTGTGAATGTAGGTTCTAAACCTATCGAACAGCTGTAACAATTTCTATTCCATTTCAAGCAAGTACCTAAGTGCATTCAATGCTCATTCATTTTTTGGTACTTGCTCTAATAATAATCAATAGTTAGAGTTGCTATAAATATTCTAAACCAATGAATGTCATTCCATAACTGAAAAAATTTTCGAATATAAGGTAGGTACTTCGGTAAAATAAAATAAATAATATATTCATTATTCATGACTCCACTGATGATGAATTGATGTTTACATTACTCTTCCCAATTGAAGTTTTGGTTGACTAATGGATAAATGTGTTATCAGTATATTTGTCACGTTTTGATATTGAATTATTTTTCAGCTGGAATAATAAAATTAGGCTGGTAACCGTTTTTGAATGTATAAATGAATCATCAATTATTTATTCACAGTTTTGGTGGAAAATTGAAAGTTTTTTCATCAGTATACCTCCATCATTTGCTTTCATCGGATGGTAGATATATATTTTGCGTGCTTCTTTTTATAGCTATACCTACATTGAAAAAAGATGATCATGTTACCAACTACGAGAAATTCATTCCAACAAAACAGTAGTAGAGTTAATTGAGACGTTCGAGTAATCTCAGTAGAAATTGTTCGCTCGGATAGGGTTTTTTCTGCGTTTATTTTTCCCCGTCTCTCCCATTCTATTTTCTCTTGTACTCCTTCTAGACCGGTTAGTTAGAGAGGCTGCTGACCTTTTTGTTGGATATGTATCCAATTTCTTCTAACGAGTGTCTTCAAGGAGCTGGCTTTGATTTGCAACGTCTCATTTAATTGCTTCTTGAATTTTCGCACGAAAATATTGAGTAGAAATGTCTGCGACTTTATCTAATTGATGTGATTATCAAGAAATACTTTTTATCTAATGCTTCAATCATAAATTGACTTTTTTCAGAAATCGTTGTAACGTATTGAATTTAATTGAGTTTTAAATTGTCTAACATGATTGCACTCAATTATTCAGAACATTATGATATTTATTCACATTTATCATTTTTGAACCCATTGGAAAACAAATGGTAATAAAACGTGCAGTTTTTCTAAATCAAATGCATAGAACCATCGACAATTTCATAATCAAGACCATAGATAAAATCGCTTGAAAACAGCTTCTTATATCCAAGGATAACGCATCAAATCTGTTCAAGAGAATGTTTTGAACTTCTTGAAGGATAAACACCATCTTTCAGCAATAAACTTGTAGAATCTACTTCAAAGTAATTCCATTTGCTTTTTATTACACGAATAAATTCCAGTAAATAAAACATAGAATTTCAATCCGTTGGTCCGAAATCATGAGTATATCGTTACATTCAAGATATTCAATAAATCTTTCTTGCATTCTGAATAAATGTGCCATAAAATTGCGCATTAGCTGAAGTTAATTTGATGGACATCCAGTTTATATAACAACATTTCTACTCGAAGTTATAATTATCGATATATCTATTGGATACCCAATTTTAAATCTTGTGGAGCACAAAGCTGGCCATAAAGATTTACCGAATTTTTTTTGAATTAGACAGTTGCTAGATTTACAAGGTCAAATAGATTTTCCAAATGAGTACAAAATTATAGGTCCATGTACCATACAAAGTCCGAATTAGACGAAGTTGTTCATAAAACTCACGACTAAGGAGATCTTGCTCTTGTACGAAATTGTACATTCAATGAAGGAATGAAGTAATGAAATTAGACAGTTTCTCGACAAAATATAACTGTCAAATTATGAGTACAAAAGTATACGTCCATTGACTATACTAAGTCCAGATATGGACGAAGTTGTACATATGGAGAGGATTAACTCACAACTATGAACATTTCGATAAAATACGATATTGTGCATTTAGGAAAAAGTCTAAGCTTAGACAAATAAATACGTTTTTTGGACTATACAGAGAGTCCTAAAATGGGACGAATTTGTAAATGGGATATACATACACAAACTTGCAACTACAGATTTTTCTATTATACGTATAACAAATTGTACTTTTTTAAAGAAATTTTTAAAGGTTTTCACTCCCAGTCTCTGAAACATAAATAATTATGTTTTTTTAATTTAGATGGAATGCTCCTGCGGAAATCTTTGCACTTATTTTTCAGAAGCAGTTTTGAAAAAAATGTTGCCTAACAGTAAAACTAAAAAGGAAAAAATTAAGAGGATAATGTAACATTTCGGTGTCTATATCAGACACCTTCTTCAGATAAACTTGTAAAATCTTCGGAATTGTGTATTTTTTCGTTTGCAGTATAATTGACATTGAAAGTTGTCAATACATAGTGATGTTGATTTATTTAATTTTGAAATGTCCTGATTTCTTTCTTCAATAAATCAATCAAAATACGATCTATTTCAACAGAACTATTAGCCAATTTATCTACTTCATCTAACAAAATACATGTGGATTCCTTAATTTTCCTTTTTTAATTATAAGGTTCTGTCTTTAGGATCTCTATATTGTTCCAGTTCATTTTGTGATCTCCGCTATTTGAACATACATGATCCTAATGGCTGAACCTGATAATTATAAAAGGAAAATTAACGAATCCACATGTATTTTGTTAGATGAAGTAGATAATTTTGCCAATTGTTCTGCTGGAATAGATCGTATTTGGATTGATTTATGGAAGAAAGAAATGACGTCAGGAAATTTCGAAATTAAATGAATCAACATCTATATGTGTTCACAACTTTCAATGCCACTTAGACTGCAAATGAAAAAATACACAATTCCGAAGATTTTACAAGTTTGTCTGAAGGTGTCTGATATAGACACCGAAACGTTACATTATCTTTATCATTTATTTCCTTTTTCAGTTTTACTGTTAGGCAACAATTCTTTCAAACCCAATTTGCTCCTGACAAATTACTGAAAAGATTTTCGCAGGATCATTTCATCTTAAATAAAAATTTTTTAATTACTCCTGTTTAAGAGACTGGGAATGAAAACCTAAAAAGTTTCCTAGAAATGCAGAATCCTCCCAGATTATATTTCAATCAAATTGTACTTCCAATAGAGTAGGTTGGTTCTGAATGGTGAAACCAATAGATGTTTGTAACTAAAATTCAATTAATGTATGTAATGATATACAAAATTGGTCTGAAATTCAAATTGACGTCACTGTACGTAATGTACTGTACGGGTTCTCAATCACATTGTTCAATTTCTATTTTGAAGTTCTAGCGATCTTAATGGAATACCATATATAGACACATAGGAAAATGCGAGAATTCTAGATAGATGAAGATCAAAGGTAGCATATTGAACGGCAGCAATCATAGTTCTGGCCACATTTCTGGAATTTCATCAATGATAATAAATTGCCACCGATATACCAATACGTTTAATTAATTGAGTTTCAAGAGCTAATGATTTGAAACTAGATATTGGTCGATGCCCCCATGTTCAGAAAATCGAATAATGGAAGTTTTCGCATAAATGGCATGGCAGCTGAAATTTTCCGAAATACATTATGCGATGATGCTGTTACTGCAAATAGAATGCCTATATTGAGGTGAATAACCTTTTGAATGCATTGATAATGAATACGACGAGGAATTTAATACTCCTAGCAGTTCAATCGATACTGACACATTTTCCTTGCTCAATTTCAGTTTTTCTTTCACGAAAAATATCGTATTTCGAGTGAAATATATTCTGGGAGGATTCTGCATTTTTTAGAAACTTTATAGGTTTTCACTCCCAGTCTCTGAAACAGAAATAATTAAAAAAAATTTTAATTAAGATGAAGTGCTCCTGCGAGAATCTTCGCATTCATTTGTCGGGAGCAAATTGGTCTTGAAAAAATTGTTGCCTAACAGTAAAACTAAAAAAGGGAAATAAATGTAAAGGATAATGTAACACCTTCTTCAGACAAACTTGTAAAATCTTCAGAATTGTGTATTTTTTCGTTTGCAGTCTAATTGACATTGAAAATTGTCAACACATAGAGATGTTAATTTATTTGATTTTGGAATTTCCTGATGTCATTTCTTTCTTCAATAAATCAATCCAAATACGATCTATTCCAACAGAACAATTGGCCAAATTATCTATTTCATCTAACAAAATACATGTGGATTCCTTAATTTCCTTTTATAGTTATCAGGTTCGGTCTTAAGGAATTAAACGAATAGGATATTGTAACGTTTCGGTGTCTATATCAGATTGCAAATGAAAAAAACACACAATTCTGAAGATTTTACAAGTTTATCTGAAGAAAGTGTCTGATATAGACACCGAAACGTTTACATTATCCTATTCATTTAATTCCTTTTTCAGTTTTACTGTTAGGCAACAATTTTTTCAAGACCAATTTGCTCCTGACAAATAAGTGCAAAGATTTTCGCAGGAGCACTTCATCTTAATTAAATTTTTTTTAATTATTTCTGTTTCAGAGACTGGGAGTGAAAACCTATAAAGTTTGCAAGAAATGAAAAATACCTATCATATTATATTCATCAAAAACTTTGGTATACTCTAATAATTGTTTTACTGGTTTCTCATTTTTTTAAGATTATTTTCCATAATGTTCTCGTTTTCATAGTAGGTGTTTTTGTTATAACTTTTCATCTTTTTTTGAGATTCACTCAAAACTTCTACACAATTCGAAAATAAACATGAGAAATATGAATACAATCTTTTATCTATTTTTCTGATACTTTATTATTATTGTTTTGAAGTTTTATCATTTTTTATTTATTTGTACTAAATATTATAAAAATTTTCTCCTTCTGAATTTCTCCGTAAAATAATTATCAAATTCTCTTTTTTTTCTCTATGAAAAACGATTTAATAACCAATATTTAAGTTTATGTTGGCATATGCATTCGATAAAATTAAATAATAGTTGAGTATATTCCTATCACATACTTACATACATACATATTTCTTTGCCATTTCAAGTAATTAAATTTTGATTGAGTATGGAAAATGCGATTTCCAATTTCCTTATTTCAAACGTTAAGTCATGATGACGTACGAGCAAGCTTATTTAGGGGGGATGACGATTCACAACAGAGTGGCATAGTTGGAAACAATTATTCAACCAATGAAATTAATGTAAACGCGTTCGTCACACTCAACCGTTAATTCTGATTTTTTGAGTTCGCTAGCTTATTTCGGTGAGTGATCATTTGACTACGAAACAAAAACGGGCAATCGCTATGATTTTTGTGAGGGTTCATTATTTCCAAAATGATTTTTTTTAATTTCTATGGGGACCCTTCTAGTTCTTCGTATTTATGTGTTCAAAATATTGAAAGAATCGAGTCTTGACATTTTTCGTCTTCAGGAAGTTATGTTTGGTGTCAATTTTCAGTGTAAATAACATTTATTTTTTCAGTTGCAGTTCAACGAATGTCAAGATCAACTTCAGGGAGAAGGAAAAAGAAGTACTGGATCAAATTCTTGGACCGGGGAGATATGATGCTCGTATAAGACCAGCAGGAGTTAATGGTACCGGTGAGTAGTCAATGTTCACATTAAGAACTTATCAAAGGCACAAATTCGCACAGAAATTCGCGAAAAAATAACTGACTGACAAGAATATAACCATTGGTTAACATTGTTGTTGTTTACGTGTAAGTAACGCACATAACCTTGATATCTTCTTGTCCATCGGTTTAGATGGACCAGCCATTGTCAGAGTTAACCTGTTTGTCAGAAGCATAGCTACCATTAGCGACATCAAGATGGTAAGTGGCAGGTGATCGAAGATCACCGTTCAGTAGGTTAGTTAGCGAGCTACACAACTAACAGCCAGCATGGGTGGTAGAGGCTATTGGTCAGCTAGCAGCCTCTCTGCTAACAGCTGACCAGCTAGCTTCTAGCTGATTCTAGCAGCATTGAGTTTACCGACTGTCTGAAATGGGGCCTTCAATTAATGACTAGACATCAATTAACGAGACTTGGTGATTCTCGGAGTTGGTGCAGGTGCCCTATTGCCACACAGACATCACCTCCGAATACTTTTTATTTGTGTTTAAAGCTTACTTTTAAGGGTGTTTTTATCTGAGACACATATAATCTAATGCGTGTCATTTTTTTGAATGGTTAGATGGTCCCGCTATAGTATGGGTCAACATTTTTATCAGAAGTATCTCAAAGATAGATGACGTAACCATGGTAAGTGGAGTTTATCGAGGCAATTTTGGTTTGTCTTTGAAACTAAGTGTGTAGTTATACATTGTAAGTATTTACTTTTAGCGATTTAACAATTGAACGACATGGAATCTCGTCTTTGCCTTTGAAAATCACTCGCAAAAAACTACCAGACATTCAGTTCAGAGTTCTTGTGCACAATGAGACAATCATGAATGGCTTGCTCAGAATATTGAACTGAGTTTTGAGATGAATCGATACCACTCTTTGAGATGGTCTATCCATTCAGAGTTTTCTTTCAACGTAGCTCTCATGATCAAGTAAAGAAAAACGATCATTACATTTTGGTCTGGATATTCCATTAACGATATAAAAATGCGAACATTTCCGTGGTATTATATTCGTATACACTAGATTTCAAAGATGAAAATAACTAGGTATTCCCTCAGAAGTAGCTGAAAAACTAATTGGATTACAAATCAAAACAGGATTTGTAGGAAAAAGACACATAATGGAATTTGCATCAGACCAAAAAATAATAAATGTAATTCCATTTGAGAATTCTTCTTTTTCTCATTTGATTTCTCGAGAAGGCAGCCTTTATACCCACTCGATTCGATTATCGAATGTTTCCTTGTTTATCTCGTTAAACTCCGAACGATACTGTTTGATCTTTCTTCGGAATGCACCCAAAAACATGACTATTCGATATATGTAACAAACATAATTTTGCAGAGTTGAAATTGCTAATTTAGCCTGTGTTCAGCACAATTTCGAACATATGGGGGATGTTTTTGTGTTTTGATATCAAATTTCACGAGCAAATTGAGAAAAATACTTATTGGGAGAAAATCAATCGTTGCCATCTACTACACTACTGGAAAAAGTTAAAGGATCAAAAAAAAATTCCAAATTTTTCGGCAATTTTCGACATGCCGTAACTTTGAGAGGAATGGTCGTACAAGGAATTAAAAAAAAGGAAATTGTAGCTCCAAGTGTCTACTTTTTGGATTAAAACTTCAAAAATGTTAAGTTTCAGTGGTTTTCGTGTAATGACAGAAAAATCAGCAACAGAAAAATTCTCAGAATTTTACCACTTTTTTTTAAAATAAAAAAAAAAAAATTTTTTAATTTAATTTTATTTTTGCATAATCGTTATAATGATAGGATACTTTGTTAATTCAGCTTTAATTTATTTTTTTATTGATCTCAATACGTCCACTTCTCGCCGAGATATCGGTCTTCAAATGGAAAAGGATCCATGTTTTATCCGTTATTAAATTAATAAAAATTTTATTTGTTAGTTTATTTTATTTTTTTTTTGAAATTTATGTACTATCTGCAATTAAAATGTGGAAAAAGCTCGAGAAAATTCTTTTTGCCTTTTTTGAAGATTATGAGCTTCTCAGAGCAAAAAACGTGATCCTTATTTTTTTCAAAAATTCAATCGAGTCAAACAAAAAAACGGCTCGCTGGATTGAGTTGACTCTTCGTAAGGATTTTATCAACATATTGAACTGTGAAAGTCACACTTAACATTATTGGTTTCCTCAACATTTTCGATCTAGCGGTAGATTTTCCAAGAAACCACCAAAAGCCCTTTTTTTGTTAAATTTTTATATTGATGCGACATGAAGAAAAAAATTTTTCTATGAATAAGCAATGATTGTTCATTAATCGTTGTTCATTTAAGGTCTTGAAACCCTCCTTCAATTTTCTGTGCGATCATTGGTTGCTGAGAAATCGATAATCAAAGACAAATGGATCCTTTTCCATTTGAAGACCGATATCTCGGCGAGAAGTGGACGTATTGAGGTCAATGAAAAAATAAATTGAAGCTGAATTAACAAAGTATCCCATCATTATAACGATTATGCAAAAATAAAATTTCCACGCTCGTAGACAAGAAAAAAAAAGTGGTAAAATTTCGAGAATTTTTTTTGTTGCTGATTTTTCTATCATTACTCGAAAACCACTGAAACTTAAAATTTTTGAAGTTCTAATCCAAAAACAAGACACTTGGAGCTACAATTTTCTTTTTTTAAATTCCTCGTACGACCATTCCTCTCAAAGTTACGGCAAGTTGAAAATGGCCGAAAAAATTGGAATTTTTTTTTCTATCCTTTAATTTTTTCCAGTAGTGTATTTTAGAATTAGGTATTTCATGTAAAGGTTGTCTATGATGTATTAGATGACCCCTACCAGAAGTTCAATTTTGAACATGTTTCGAGCATTCTGGCGGGTATCTCACCAATAACACGGTTAATACCGTCTTCAGGTACTCGAAACGATGCCGAGTTATGACAAATAGCCATAACTATATAACATAATTTGGCGCATTCCCATAAAAATAGTCCAATTATCTTGACTACCGATTTATTGGTCGAAAACGAGATATGATTGCTCAATTAAACTGGCATCTTACAGAACTATTGTCGTATCGTCGTATTTTCAGCAATCAAAAATTGATTGGTCACTAGCTAGGTACTCAAAACTAAATAACAAAATCAATTTCGTGAAATTTTAAGCAGCTACATACGACATACTGTCCATACAACTTGTTTTGTTTTGTTCTGTTGGGAAGTTAAGTGAGAAACATGATAAACACTTAATCTCTTCTCGAACCTGGAAGTATTCTGAGTAAATCCAAAGTGCTTGGGTTCCACGAATTGGAAATAATTGCCTTTCAAGAACATTTATGCACCAGCTTCAGCACGTCACTTTTAAGCTTTGATTTTGCATTGGTAACAGCCTTAATGGAACTATTGGCTGACTAAATACCTCTCATCCAAAATATGAAACGGGAACATTGAACTGACGTAGATAAGCGGTAACTTTAAGTGATTTTTTTGTGATTAGGTTTTCGACTGAACTATATAAATTTTTCATTTAGGGATTTTTATCGGTATCTTCTGAGGGCACAGGCTAAATAGAATGAACAAAGATGATTTCTAGTTCATTTTGGTTTCTACAAAAACACAAAAATACAGCTCGTTGTCAACAATAGTAAATTGTGATACAGGTGTCTGAAGGAACCTCAAAAGCACGCGCATTGAGTTTGATATCACAATAACAATGTTGGAACTGAATTGCTTATTTGAAATTATTAATTAAAACACTCGTATTCCAAAGTAGCATTTTCGCACTCTTTTCAGTTCACAGAATGAATATCTTAATGCAGGTTATACCCTTACCAATCGAGATTTTTTTCTTTCATAAGAGAAAAACTGTAAAAATTACCGAATGCTTTGTTCTATCATGAGAATACAACGATTAATTTCGAATGATTAGAAACATTTTTTGCTGTGAAATATACCACCTATATAATCTATAATTCTACTAGATATTCACGGAATACGGATGGTGAATGCTATTTACTATTGTGGTTATTCAATAGGTCCATACTTCTTTCAACATTTCTGATTCGAAGTAGGTCAGAGTTTCTATGCATTGTTCTCTATATTTGGAACACCTTATCGTGATATAGTATTATTACTGTTGAAACAACCGTTTTCAGTGACACTGCTCGATTCAGGAATTGTTTTTGTTTCTGTTCTTTCTTGGTGACAGAATATTCGTCCGAAAATTGATAGGTGTATCAAAGATACTTATTGGGGTAGAAAAAAGACACTTAGTCTTTTTGCTCGTCTCTGACTTGGTGTGAGAGAGTTTCTTTTTTTCTCAATCATCAGCGTTTATCACTCTTTTGCAAGTGTATCAGTTCTCTTATATCCCCCAAGGTCCTGGTGATTTTATGGGGTCCCCTCTTCACAGGGGAACACAATATACCCCAACAGATAATTTTTTACAGAACTCTTTTCAAGACTAATAACGTTGTCTTTTTTGATCATACGAATAATAATAGTGTAAATGAATTCGAATAGCGATTTAGTGAGAAATTGTTCCTTTATGCGATGTTATATTTTGTATAAATTTCGAAGACGAAAAAACTGATCGTTTTGGAATTTCAATAATAATAATGTATCGATTTTCTAAGATTACACCGAACCAGCAATTTGAGCATTTCCAGTATGTTGAGTATATAATTTTTTCCGTGTCAGTATTGTTAAATATACAGGGATGATTCCTCGATCAGCAGGGGTAGTTCATGTAAATTTTTTTCGAAATTGACCCCACTTCTAAGATACAGCATTTGGAAGGCGATGACGAGTTGACAGTTCTCAATTTTTCACGACTTTCTTATAAACACTGAGTGATTAAACTATAGGGTAAAACCCGTATAGATGCCTAGTGTTTGCGATCATCTCAGCAGCGAACTTCACAAACATGCCAAACTTTTAGAGGTAGGTATTTGCCGCTGTATAACTTTCGAAGTGGTAATAAATTCATTAATTTTTTTTATTACGCAATACAGTGTTTCATTGAGTGTACATCTGAGTACAAATAGTTTTTGTTTTCTTCTTAATTTATTAAAAAAATTCATGGGCACCTATCCCTATCGAAAAGGATAGTTGCCCAGATTTTTTGAGGTATAGGTGTCCCTTAGGACATCTAAACTAAAACCATATCTTCTAGCAGATTTTCGATTCATGGTGTTATTTTGATTTTAAACTTGATTCCTACTCATTTTTGTTTAGACTTATTATTTCATTAATTTATCATGAATGTGTGGAATAATGCTTTATGTTAATATGAAGAATGCAACTTTTCGTTTAATATATGCTAATGAAATTCAATTAAAAATGCACAATTGTTGTTAATTCGATCCATGTTACGTACATAAAGTTGCTATTTTAAGAATAGAAAATCTCATTGTATTTAGTTGGGTTTTCGGTTCACACAGTATGAAGGGCATCTATCCCTCCCAGTATTTCATGGTGGGGCAACTATCCATATTTGTAGGCAACTATCCCCAAAAAAAGGGTTCTACAAAAATCAAATCATTGTGTAATTTGGGATTGTTATGTCAGAGAAAAGTCTCAGTATTCCAAATCAAATAATGGGGCTACCTACACTCATAGAAATTACACATATAAAATCAATATTTTTAAAAATATGAGGCAAATTCAAAAAGTGGGGCATCTATCCGGGTTTTCCCCTACTTTATATGAAGCACTAAGTAGATGTTACTCGCACAATTTTTTTAGATCTCATAACTTTATTATTAGGGGTTGAAAATAACAACCCTATGATTTTCGTTCAAGAATTGTTTTCGTGGGATAGATTTTCGAAAAATAAAATTCTCTCATGGTTTTCCATTCAATTCTGGAGAAAAAAAGTCTCCTGCAAATTTCGATACATTTCTCGGAAAAAATAAACTTACAAGCAGTTATGATCACTGTTCATTCCATTTCATCGTATTATTGTTCTTTCTCTCGATTTTTAAGCATAATTGACAAAACCAATTTTGAGCATAAACAATATCTTAGAATATTCATTCTATGGAACATACGATGAAATGGAATGAACAGTGATCATAACTGTTTGTAAGTTTTTATTTTTTCCGAGAAAAGTATCGACTGTATAAAAAATTTTGCAAGAGACTTTTTTTTCTCAGAATTGAGTGGGAAACCATAAGAGAATTTTATTTTTCGAAATTCTATCCCACGAAAACAATTTTTGAAGGAAAATCTAAAGTGGTTGTAATTCCAACCCCTAATAATGAAGTTATGGGATCGAAAAAAATTGTGTGAGTAACATGAATCATATTATAATGTATAGTTTTTTGCCTCAGTACTTTTAAAATTAACAAAACCTAGTTACGAAACAAAGAATGCGTAATCGCTATATTATTTTCTGGGAGTCCATTATTTCTGAAATAGTTTTTCTAGGAATCACTGATAATGCCTTTTCAGCTTATACATCTAGGTAGAACTAACTCATTTTATCAGACAAGTTATCTCCATTGCTGTAGTTGAACTTCTCCATTAACCTAACCTCTACCTAAAACGTAAAACAACAAAAAAATCAGCTTTTCGGCGAAAATACAATTCGAAAATGATTTTTTCTGGGAACCACTGCAAATGCCCATTTATTTCTAGGTAGAACAAATCCATTTCATCAGACAAGTAATCTCCATTGCTGTAGTAGAACTTTTCCATTAACCTAACCTCAACCTAAAAAGTAAAAACAACAGAAAAATCAGCGCTTTGGCGAAAATACAATTTGGGTTGGTCATCGTGCGAACTGAATGTGATTCTGAGTACTGGGAAAGCCTGTTTTCCGGAGTGGAAAATTTCCACACCTATAAGGTCTCGATTATCAGGAAGGCAACTCCACTAGTTTGTGCAAAAGCCAATTTCATGGCTCGCAGAGCAGCGACCGCTCCACTCCTCATTGTAAATTGTCGAAGTGCTTCAGTTTACTTGAGAGCACGTGGGGGCTATCAGAAAGCTAATTATTATTTATGGATGAGTTCCGATTTCGCTCATTTAAACCGTTATATGAGCGTTTAGCATATTTGGAAGCGATCGGCTTGAACAATTACGTTGTCCTGTCAATACCAGGCTTGAATTTTTTATATTTGGGAAGTGGACAATCTAGCTATAGCTGATCCGTGAAGTTTAACATTTTTGAGGTTATGCGTACTCAGTGAGTTTCTGTTAAGCCAAGTGTGCACTGTCCCTAGGCTCCTGTATGAGCACGGCCTTCTAAAGACATGGCCGGGCGCCTCAAGCGGCAACGCCGCAATAGACGATGTTTGGGAGGTATACCGCTTGCACGAGAGATACGATATTTGGAACGTATTATTTCATTTTCTGATGTTATTTAATGTGTTTTCCGATGAATATTTAAACAAAGATTGGAACTATGCCCTATTTAATCAATAAATTTAATATAAATGGAAAAATTGAAACTTAATCGAATTGGTTGATGATTTAATCAATTTATGGTCCAGCAAAAACCACGGGTTGATGTATCTTGCAAAAACTTGAACTCAAATATAACTCTCGAAATGAAGTTAACTCAAATAAAATTCTCTCTGATTATTCCCTACTTCTATGTGATTATCATTTTTCATATTCCTCACGTAATTATTGAGGAGTGTTTGGGAAAATGGAACAAAGCGAATTTAGAATGAACTTCGAATTCAAACCACAAGTACAATTTTCTATGAATTTTGAATAAGTAATTAAAGTCCAATCCAATGCTTTGAATAGTCAGTTCACATAGAATTGATTTTTGTTCAGAACTCTTCAAAAAGCAAGTTCCTTGTCGATCAAAATCTATTCTGAAATAGTATAGACACATACATATGAACGATGATAGAAATAGTATATAGACACATATTATGAACGATGATAGAATTTAATGGGTCATTTCTTTCAATTATGGGTATCTCAAAGTAATATAATTGTTCCATCTGCTTGTGAATGTTTATCGAACTTATTTATATCGTTGAAAATTTGAAATAGAAATGTTTCTCGCAAACAAAACTATTGTTGGAATGAAATTTCCTGGTATGGCCCTCATCTATAAAAGCTTACGCTATTCATATTTCAGAAAAATAGAACAATTGAAATATCCTTCACTTTTTAGGCGAATAATTACTTCTACATGATGAAATACAAAACGTTTTACCATTTTTCAAAGCAGATGAGTTTAATTTATAGGTTAGAGACACTTACAAAAAGACGAAAGTAGAAAAATTCACTAACACCAAGACCACAAACACTTTCACTGTTCACAGCACTAGAACAATCACAAAAGGTAACTATAAATTCACTTATTTTTTACATTTACGACCATAATCAACACTAAAAACTTAATTATTTACCTATAAATGTTTACTAGCGCTCACGCTTGCGTCTGTAATACAGCTGTCCATAGAAACTACTTTAGAAGGCTGTGCTTGTAATATGCCGGGAGGGTATACCTCTCTACACTGTTGCCGCTCTTGGCTAGGACCGGGCCCGGAGCTTTAGAAGGCCGTGGTATGAGCGTCTTTCAAGCGGAAATCCTAGCTATTGAAAGATGTCTATAGTCCGTTCACGGAAGTTTGAGCGCATAGTTGGCGTTTGTTTATTTATCTGAAGTTGGCAGTATTTGCTGTCATAACGTAAAATAAAGTCAACGTTGTCGAATGTACCTGGCCTCGTCCGACGAGCTTGCGAGTTATCAGAGAACTCTATGCAATATTGACAACATTGCGGATCAATCTGACAAGAAAATTAACAACATAACTTAAAATTTTAATATACACAGTGGAATATGCCAAATTTACATGGCCAACCGACGGCTCAACCTTTCTTGAACGGACTATAGATATAAATCTAGAAAGAAACTATCAGAAGTGCGATATAGCCATACACTCAGATAGTCAAGCTGCTATTAAAGCACTGAACTCCTACGTCATCGGCTCAAAGATGATCTGGGAGTGCCGGAACAAACTCAATGAGGTAGGTCACAAAAATGAGGTTTTTTTAATCTGGGTTACCGGCCATTTGGGAATCAAAGGAAATGAAGAGGCCAATACACTTGCCAAAGATGGCGCACGAATGTAACTCATTGGCCCAGAACCCCTCTGTGGTATAGGTAAATGTACTTATAAGAAAGAGTTTCTGGAGAAGGAGAAAGCCGAGAGGGAAAAACTCTGGCGGAATCTCCCAGGGATGGATCATTCCACCAAGTTCCTCTGGAAATTTGCAACTGCAAGATCCAAAAAATATCTGGATCTTGGTAAGAAACAATTACACCTCCTCACTGGCTTTCTTACAGGACACTGTCGCCTCAGGAAGCACCTGTTGAGGATGGGATTATCGGACACTGACGAGTGTAGGTTCTGTGGGGAGATGGAAGAAACCCCCATTCACTAGTCACGGAATGCCTTGCCATTGCGAGCCAAAGGAGAGAATGCCCTGGGCGAGAAACTTGTAAGAATGAGGAACTAGCCTCCTTGAAGCCTTCACAGTGTAAGAATGAGGAACTAGCCTCCTTGAAGCCTTCACAGATATTGGATTTCATCATATCTCTGGAACTGGAAGGCGAGCTTTGAAGGGTGTGGTCAGAACAGCTCTGTAAGGGGGCACAATAGACCTTGAGGTCGCAGTGAACTGTAATCCCCTTTCAAACTATAACTATATAATTTCAGTTTACTTGAGAGCACGTGGGGGCTATCAGAAAGCTAATTATTATTTATGAATGAGTTCAGATTTCGCTCATTTGAACCGTTATATGAGTATTATATTTTATATTTGGGAAGTGGACAATCCTAGCGTTGCAACCTAGCAATAGCTGCTTCGTGAAGTTTAACATTTTCGAGGTTAAACGTACTCAGAACCTTTTGTGTTGTTCACAGTAACTTAAAAGCTATGATAAAAAAGTGAGCATTGAGAAGAACTTTAACTCGATGCTATGGGAGAAGGGGAAGAGGAATATACACCCAAGACTTCAAAGTAAACACCTTCAAATGGTATACAGAGGTACGAACAGAAAAATTTCGTTCCAATTGCATTCCAAATGCAGATTTCGACATACACCATGGCCATGTCACAGATAAAAGCTTTGTTTGTAGCTGTGTTAGCAACGACAAAAGAGATACATTATTATTTCTTGTGTTATCTCGAGATAACTGATGACGCTGTGAGATACATGGTTAGCGAACCCAGCCCCTTTCTTGGCATCTACAAGGTTCATCTGGCATTCTACTCAAATGACGATATCGGAACTTTCATTTACCCCTGCCCTGCGATGTTATTTTTGTTGTTGATTTTTCTCTCCTTTCTAATTCTTAATTGCTACCTTATAATCAATGTGGCTAATGTATCCTCCAGGCGCTGCTTGACCTACTACTGCCCCAGTGCCATCTGACCGCTGGAGGCTACTTCTATTTGTCCAGACACAAAGACTCTCTCCTGTTAAAATCTGTGATCGCAACGTTAAAATTGGTTTTCTCAAAGGCAGTAATTTCCCGTATTCGCAACCGTACACATATGGAATATTCATAGTCCTTATAAATGTTCTTTTGAAATCAAGAGCTAACATTATACAATACATAGAAATCCCTAACTGAGATTAGTGCAAAACCTAACCTAACTGAGGTTAGTGCAAAATGGGGAACCATACTTTTTTCTCGTATGATACCAGAGCTCAGTGTAAAACTCTAGTAGAAAAACCCTGTCTCGCCGTTCCAACAAAAATAACACTTGAAAAGTATTAGAATATTGGAGGATTTCTTCTTTATTTAGTCCAAACGATAACCCTCTCCAAGATGCCTTCAGAATTCTGAATCTGAAACGAAAAAATCGGAGCAGAAAAAGGAACAGAAAAATAAAATGACTGAAACTCTATTAAACCGTTTTAAAATTAACAACCCAATTCAAAAACGACTCGGTAATTTCATGTATAGCTCTCAGGCCATCCTGAAATTTATATATGGAAGAATTATTTATCAGATGTCCAATTGTCTCCTCTGCTTCTCCGCATTCGCAACTAGGACTCTCAACTGAATTCCATTTGAAAAGCATACTATTGCAACGTCCATAATCTGTTCTTATACGATTAAAAAGAGTCCATATTTTCCTTGGAAGATCAAGTCCAGGATTTTTATTCGAGAGAGTTATTAAATCTTATCATGTCCTTATTCAGTTGGTATATAATCCCCCGTAAATGGCACTTTTTTTTGTCCATTCTAAAGCTACTCATATGATTTTTTTCTAATTTCTCTACTTCAACTATCCAGAATCTTTTCATCAGGGTACAAATGGTACTGATTGAAACAAAAATATGACTCAAGAATTCAAAAAGTGCGGATGATTGGATTAAAATGTCCACACAGAATTAGTTTCCTCGTCAACAAAATTCAGATTGTAAATCATTGAATTTCATGTTCCATTCATAGGAATTTAATGTTATTATCGTTATAATGTGCACAATGCCTGACCAGGAAATAAATTTTCTGGTCGGTATAGCGGTGACCATTCACTGCTGGGTCAATAATTAGCAGTGCTGTGCCTCGGGTGGCGTGAGGACGCAGTATCAAAGCCTACACAGAACACAACTGATTCTCCTTACTCGCACATAATAGCTTCGGTGAGGGAAGCCTAGGAGTAAACAGTATATTAATAATCATTTCGAATGGTCCTTATACAGTGTGTTTGGTCATGACTTAGCGATAATTTGAGGTCATCAAATATATTACCTAATATTATCGACAAAAACACCCAAACTTGGAAGTTTACCCCCTTAGTTTTGGAGTAGCACCCATTTTAAATTACTTTTTTATTTTCGTTGACCCTTCCAAATAATATCGATTTCTTTGGACATAAAGGTCCTACAGATGTGAAAAAAATGTTTTTTGAAAGACGATACTACGACCTTTCATTGAAGTATAACAATATAAAAACATTCAACTTGAAAACACAATAAAAAAATTCTTTGAAAAAGTTCATAGTGAAAATATGTACTGATTTTCTCAGTAAATCCGCAGTAGTACAAAAAGTAGCACATTGAAGTATATTGTTTTTCAATGATTTAACACGCAAGGACACAAGCTACAAAACAACACTCACATCATTTCTGTAAGTTACATAATTTGAGAGCTATTGCTGTTCGAACATGACCCTTATGAAAATTGATAAAATAAAAAAAACCTCAGTACTGTACTGGGTGTTGTTGTCGATAATATCAGGTATATTTGATTACCTTAAATTATCGCTAAGTCATGACCAAACACACTGTATAGGAACGGAAATAAAAAGAATAGCAGTATATATTCAAAACTGATGTCATTCATTGCGCGCTCATTCATCTTTTCATTCAAATCATATAATACCAACCATTAAAATCAAGAATCTCGAGATCAATACTTCATGTTGGATAGGTTACTTTTGAAAAAATTTAATGAATAAATAAAATATTTTCCAGAGTAGAACAACTTACGCGATTTTCACGAAATTTCAAACCCTTGTTTAAAAAATTCTTTCAAATTTTTGGTCAATCAAATATGCATTTTCCGAATCAGCTTATGACATATGCATTAAGTTTTGAGTAAATTAATGAAGACGATTAAAAATAACCGTCTTCAAACTGTTCTTCGATGAAAATATGAAAGGTTTTCCAATAAGAGGTTTCATTTCGAATCACTCACTCTCTGATAGCTATCATGTACGAAGCTGTCAAATTCCGACATTCGACAAGTAAAAACTACCCCATTACTGAAAATGGAGGGATACACTCTTCAGAAACGCTTTGATTTCAATACTAAAATGATTCAGAGTTTTCAGTTAGTGTTTGGCCGTCAGAAGTTAAACTGGTGCAAACATTTGGTCTCTTTGGCCAAGTTGGTGACGTAAAGAATAAAAACAGTGAACGCCTCTCCAGAACAACTGAGAATAATGGTACTGTAGCCTGTAGTTTGTGTATTACTTCGAAGCCTATGATGATCATTTTATGGAATTGAAAGATATGAAAGGGGTGATCAAAATTGACCACGAGATTCAACACCGATTTATCTGATATCGTTTTCCATTTTTAATGGCATACTTCATGATTCGTTAAAAGGGTACTTCTCACCGTAACCTTATTGTCTATTGTGCTTCATACCTTGAGCTGTCTGAATTGTTCTGAACAAACCAGCTCTGGACACTCGTATACCATGTGTTCAGCTGTTTCTGCTTCTGATCCATAGAGCCTGCAAATATAATCTGCTGAGCTACTGTGCCACCCATAGCTATCTATGGTACACGCCCTATAGCTGAAGTTGTTTCAGAGATCAGTCTTCTTATATTGAACGTTCCAAGATATTTCTTGGGGGGTTCTTGGCCCGAAAAGGTTTGCCAGAGTGCTTTTCTGTCTGTCCCTTTTCTTCTCGTGAATTATTTTTGGTAGGTGCTTTTTTCTATGCTAAGTGAGTTCTGCTTTCATTAAAGAAGATGGCATATAATTTCTCCACTTAACAAATACTAATATTCTAGTTTTTTGCGCTTGTTCCTATGAAATCAGTATGCAATAGTTTTGTACAAAGGTCTGTAAGTTTCGAATTTTGAACCGAAATTCTCTGGTGAATAATCCAAGGTCAAAAACAATTCTGTCTGAGTACTTGAAATTTGTACGATAGGTGTAAGGTAGGAATCTCGATTCAGTTCTTCAATGGGCCAAATCAGTCGAATACTTCCTGAGCTAAATTCAATTTTTTTACATCAAAATGAAACCTTATTGGAAAACCTTGGATATAGTATACAGTGTGTTTAGTCATGACTTAGCGATACTTTAATGGCATCAAATATACTTAATTTTATCGACAAAAACACCCACATTGGGGAGTTTACCCACTCAGTTTTGGAGTGGACCCCATTTTAAATTTACTTTTTTATTTTAGTTGACCCTTCCAAATAATATCGATTTCTTTGGACATAAAGGTCCTACAGATGTGAAAAAAGTGTTCTTTGAAAGATGATACTACCACCTTTTATTAAAGTGGAACAATATGTAAACATTAGTTGAAAATACCATAAAAAATTCTTTAAAAAAAATTTAGGAAAAAATGTACTGCTTTTCTTAGTGAATCCGCAATAGTACAGGAGCTAGCACATTGATGTATAATTTTTTTTCAATGAGCTAACACGCACGGATAATAGCTACAAAAGATACCAAATAATTTCTGTAAGTTACATAATTAGAAAGTGATTGCTCTTCGAACATGACCCTTATGAACATTGATGAAATAAAATAAAACTAAGTACTGTATTTTTGATAATTTTCAATGATGCAACAAACAAAATAATTAAAATTATTGCTCAAAATGGTCGCCTCTGCTTTGTAGACAGGCAGTGGCCCTGTAGCAACAAAAAAAAGTTATGGGCGCTCGCGTAGTGGTCATGTTCGAACAGCAATAACTCTCAAATTAGGTAACTTACAGAAATGATGTAGGTATTGTTTTGTAGCTCATATTCTTGCGTGTTAAATCATTGAAAAAAAATTATACTTTAATGTGCTAGTTTTTGTACTATTGCGGGTTTACTAAGAAAATTAGTACATTTTTTCAATAAAATGTTTTTAAAGAATTTTTTTATGGCATTTTCAAGTTTAATGCTTTCATGTTGTTCTATTTTAATGAAAGGTTGTAGTATCATCTTTCAAAAAACATTTTGTTCACATCTGTATGACCCTTATGTCCAAAGAAATCGATATTATTTGGAAGGGTCAACGAAAATAAAAAAAGTAAATTCAAAATTGGGGATACTCCAACACTATGGGGGTAATTTTCCCAATGCGGGTGTTTTTGTCGATAATATTAGGTATGACTTTAAATTATCGCCATGACCAAACACGCTGTATATATATAAATGAACGGGTGTTTTGGGAAGAAAAGTCGATGTTAAGAAAACAATAGCAGGTCTACGGGTAGACAAAGAGAAGAATAATCGAATTGTTTTTATTTTACGAGTGGTTCTCTCAGCAGCGTCGTCACTGGCGGGGGCCACAGACTTTGATCGGAACAGAACCCTGTCGTGTGGCACCAAAAAACAAAGAAAGGCAGGCTTTTAATGTTATTCTGTTCTTGCAATGTAGGATACATGAGAGACGGGCCTGCCTTAGTGCGCATCAACTTCTTTCTTCGGTCTATCAGCAAAATAGACGATTATAAAATGGTGAGTGAACCGCGTTATGCCAGTCATGTCAAGTATTGGATGATGGATGATGATCAGAGATGGGCGATTCGCGTCATACTGATTGTTCCTCCTTGTGTCGACATTATTTTCCATAATTTTATGTTCCACCTTCGACAATGTAGACAAAAGACTCTAGAGGAATATTCATTAAATGGATACCCGATCAATATTCGCTAAATTTAACTTTTTACTTTGCGTTGAACACAAAAATATGAGCTCTTGACTCCAGAGCACGGCTTCCTGCTATTTTTTGTCGTTACGAGTTTTATACAGCGACCAAAAAGTAAAGTAACTCCTCAATAATTGTTGTACGAAGAATCATTAAGGAAAATCCTCGCATCTGTCTATTTTTAATTTCAAAAGCAATTCATCCTATGTGTTTTTGAATTTGTTATTTCTCATTCCCTACGCCTCTCCACTTTTTTTCAAAATGGAATATGTGCATTTTGATACATTAAATGAAAAGTTATTTGATCACCTATTTAGCGATTTGGCTGAAAGTAGAATTGATTGTGCCGTTTCTTTATTCAAAATTTTAGGAAATAATTGAAAATTTGTGATTGGATAGTACTTCAATCAGACCGTTATTCTGATAATAACCACAAATTGTAAATTATTCAATACTTTGTGAAAACGAAACGGCCCAACTAATTCTACATTCAACCACAACGCTGAATATTGAGGTAATCAAATTACCTTTCATTTTATGTATCACTATTCATATATTCCCATTTGAAAAAATAGAGTAAACAGGTGCGTAGTGTAGAGGTGAGGAATATCAAAAAAGTATAGGACAAATTGCTTCTGAAACTGAGAATCGACAGGTTCCAGGATTTTCCTCAATAGTTTTTCATACAAGAATTATTGACTATTTACATTACTTTGATTCAAGAAAGTTAGATGAAAACTGTCAATTCATCATGACAGTAAAAAAATGAAGATCAGCTTCCTTAAAATTTAATCATCCATATATTAAGTCAACTTAATCTGACATTTCTCAAGTAGAATTTTCAGTGTGGGCTTTACATGTTTTTCGTGAAATGTTCCTAGCTTAAACAGGGTGCGGCAGCATAACTTCCTTTTTTTAAAACTTAATAAAACGCATTGTAAGAATCAGGAAATATTTATTCGTTTTTTATAATATGGGCACATACATAAAGTTTTGTTTTACCCAGTTTTGAAGATAAAATCAGGTAGGTGACGTCCCCCATTCTCCATACACTGAGTAAACCGATTTCTGGCGTTTTTCATGACTCTAGCCAGTATAGCAGGCGTTATGTTGGGAAATTCTTCCTGGATGTTGTTCTTCAAATCTTGTAGGGTCCTTGGACGGTTCACATAAATACGAGATTTCAAAAAACCCCATAGAAAAAAGTCACAAGGGGTCAAATCGACAAATGCATCAAATGCCTTTGTATTCACCTAAAGTCACAGTGTGGTGTGCAATTTCCTCAAGTGGAATTAATTTGACCCCTTGTGACTTTTTTATGGGGTTTTTTGAAATCTGGTGTTTATGTGAATTGTCCAAGGACCCTACAAGATTTGAAGAACAACATCCAGGAAGAAATTGCCAACATAACGCCTGCTATACTGGCTGGAGTCATGACAAACGCCAGAAATCGGTTTACTCAGTGTATGGAGAATGGGGGACGTCTCCTACCTGATTTCATCTTTAAAACTAGGTAAAACAAAACTTTATGTATGTGCCTGTATTATAAAAAACGAATAAAAATTTTCCGATTCATACAATGCGTTTTATTAAGTTTTGAAAAAAGGAAGTTATGCTGCCGCACCCTGTATCTACCTCTAATTCCTTGGGTTGCTGTTGAAAACATTTCTTTCAACCTCACCGCACCACTTTTTGCTCAAAAATGTCGCGAACTGCACTTATTGGTCATTCGAGGTGTGCCATGGTGTCCCATATTGCTGAAACCACGATCTTTGATGGAGATTATGTAGAGTTGAAGCAAAAAAGTTCTGTAGCATGGCAAATAGCACTCTGTGTTCAGTGTTATAACCTGTTTTAATCGATTTTCAGGAATATATCGGTATGGAAAATCGCATAATAAAACATACGATATCCAATGCATCAGAGGGAGAACTTTTCCGTCCAGTTTTCGGAAGATTTGACGCTCTACGATTAAACGAAATGCATAATCAACTGTGAAGAATATTCCACCAATATGGCTCCATTCAATGATACTGAAAATATTGCAGAATTCAAAGAAGGAATTTTGCAGGCAGATAGCTGAAATTCCAATATTTTATCTCATTCACAACTCTAGCGTACTAGGAATGAAGTGAAGTGAATTGCAAATAAAATTACAAATACAACTGTCTGCGCTTTCTGTCACGAATGAAAAATATCTGAATGCAAGGAATTGGGAATTTGCTTAATTGAATTTGAATAAATTCGGTATGTAGAATAGAATGTCTTATATAACAGTATTTCAGACAATACCTCTGTTTATATCCTAGAGTTATGGATCGTAAATACGTGAGGAGTAAGGAATTTTCCACTTCAGCTTTCCACACCGATGAAATTCACTTAGAAGTCATCTTGGTGCCATTTATTAGATGCTTTCAAATTCATTTCCTTTGTGCTCGAACAATATTTGTTCTCTGCATCATTTCCTTCAATAGGCACTCAATCGTATTCAATTTTACTATCTGAAATGAAGGGCAATGACAGGAAATGAAACAACATAGAAAATGTAGCAAATCTATAAGCAATATGCCTATATTAGATTCCTTAATACAGGGTGCGGCAACATAACTCCTTTTTTTTAAAACTTAATAAAACGTATTGTATGAATCAGAACATTTTTATTCGTTTTTTATAATATAGGCACATATATAAAGTTTTGTTTCACCCAGTTTTGAAGATAAAATCAGGTAGGTAACGTCCCCCATTCTCCATACACCGAGTAAACCGATTTCTGGCGTTTGTCATGACTCCAGCCAGTATAGCAGGCGTTATGTTGGCAATTTCTTCCTGGATGTTGTTCTTCAAATCTTGTAGGGTCCTTGGACGGTTCACATAAACACGAGATTTCAAAAAACCCCATAGAAAAAAGTCACAAGGGGTCAAATCGACAATTGCATCAAAGGCCTTTGCATTCACCTAAAGTCACAGTGTGGTGTGCAATTTCCTCAAGTGGAATTATTGGTCCCTGGTTCTTTGAGGAAAATGAAGTCACAGTGACAGTGAATTCGGACCGGTATGTAAACATGTTACAGGAATTTTTTTCCCACGGCTAGATGAGTTGGACTTAGGGGACATTTGGTTCCAACAAGACGGTGCAACGGCACACACTTCAAGAGCATCGATGGCTGTTTTGAGGGAACACTTCCCAGAGCGCCTTATCTCAATTAGGGGTGATTTGGAGTGGCCGGCCCGCTCTCCCGATTTGACCCCTTGTGACTTTTTTCTATGGGGTTTTTTGAAATCTCGTGTTTATGTGAACCGTCCAAGGACCCTACAAGATTTGAAGAACAACATCCAAGAAGAAATTGCCAACATAACGCCTGCTATACTGGCTGGAGTCATGACAAACGCCAGAAATCGGTTTACCCAGTGTATGGAGAATGGGGGACGTGACCTACCTGATTTTATCTTCCAAACTGGGTGAAACAAAACTTTATATATGTGCCTATATTATAAGAAACGAATAAAAATTTTCTGATTCATACAATGCGTTTTATTAAGTTTTGAAAAAAAGGAAGTTATGCTGCCGCACCCTGTACAGTTCTTAGTAAGAACGGAGTATAGGCAGCTGCTACAATAATACCTACTTTTGAAAAAGTTAATAACTCTCAAATCATATGTAGTTATAACTCTTTCCAAAGCAAAAGATAAAACTATAATAACAATACTTTGACATTCTGTAAATGTTTCGTTTGACGAGTAATGTTTGTTCGATTTAAACAGGGTGATATCAATAACTATATATAAAAAATGCTCAAATCATATGTGGTTATGAATCCTTTCAGAGTGAAAGATAAATCTTTTGTAGTGCTGGTGAAAAGTCCATCCCATTGACAGTTTATAAAAGTTTTGTTTAACTTCTAAAATTTGTTCGATTTAAGCTTCAACGATTTATCATACTAGATGCATCGAATGTGAAGGTTACAAGAAGGCAATCTTTCACTTGCAGTCCTGATTTTTGTTGATAGGGAAACTATTAACTTCTCTTTGAAACTTTCGGATACTGGCGTTTTCTTTCGTATAATCCTAATATTTATTTTAATTAGGTACATTCATGACAGCAGTTTTCATCATTTCATGCAATGTATCTGGATTGCACAAGCTTATCATTTTTCCTTCAGTTTTTTCTTCAAATTGAATTTCCATCATTCCTTTATTTATTTCGTGGATGCTTGAGTATGGAGACAGCTTTTGGAGCCTTCAGGTAAAGGTACATGAAATCTTCACGAATTTTTTTGGCCTGGTTAACACCTGCTGGGCCTGAGTCTTTCTGGTGGCTTGGAAAAACCCAATATAAGGCAGCGGTGTAACCATGGGAGTTGAATAACAGAATAACCCTCTGCGGAAAGAGCCCTGGACTTATTGAGTCCAAAAAATTTGTGATGATTTCACATACTTTTACCAGGGCTCTCCTGAAGCATTCTAGAGCAGAGCTTTGGGTGATGGTGGGGCTGCTGACAGAGCACTGTCGATACAAACACCATTTGTACCGTAAGTGAAAGTTGGCAGATGAACTTTGAAGGCTTAGAAGCAGGAAAAGCTGAACACGTGGTATGCAATTGTCCAGAGCTGGCTGGCCTAAGTACAATTCATATGGAGAAACAGGTCGTGGACATTCACGGGGTAAAGGCCAAGGCTCCTAAGGAGTCTTGGTGTTATCAACGCCACTGAAGACCTCTTTGGGATTCCATGAAAGGGTAGAGAACGAAAGACCTACACGTACATTTTAGTAATAATAATGGTAGTTTTCATTGAACCTTGTGGAAGACACAAAAGTGAAATATGTACCATGTGTTATAATATCAGAGAAAAAACTCAAAGTTGTCGTTCTCGACATGCCACAGGTAGTTTTCTTGAACATGGTTACAATACGTCGCCATGTTAATGTAAAAATCCCTAGTTGAGTACGTAGAGTTGTCAGTGCCAGTTATGGTCTGGGTGATGTTTGTTTGAGTGCCACAATTGACTTATCAGTACTTCCAAGCACCATATCTCAAACTTGCATCAATGAAATTATCAATTTAATAGTGAACTGTTAAGCTAAGTTTCATTTTACTGGATGATAACGCACTGAACTGCCTTAAACCTCATCAGATGAATTCAATTGAGTAGACATGCTCGGGACCAATCAGAAACAATAGAGAATGCAAGAAACTCAACGGGAGCTGGCGAATTTCAATGTCATGTATCATAAGGTTTGGTTTTTTGAGACTTTGAAATGTTCTTCTGTTTGGTTTGGACTCGCAAACTCGAGTTATTTGCAGCTGACGATATGGTGCCTTTGAATTTCATTTGTTGTTTTTTCTAGTCAAAAAAACTCTGTAAAAAGAAGTAGTCCAATTCTTCATTTGATATGGGGTACTTTGATAGGTGTAAAATTCAATACTTTATCCTCCTTAGATGAATCAGTTTGGAATTTTCGTTCATTTGAATGAGTTTGAACTCTAGAAAACTTTTTAGGTTTTCACTCCCAGTCTCTGAAACAGAAATAATTTAAAAAAAATTCAATTAAGATAAAATGTTCCTGCGTAAATCATTGCACTAATTTGTCAGGAGCAAATTGGTTTTGAAAAAATTGTTGTCTAACAGTAAAACTAAAAAAGGAAATAAATGAAAAGGATAATATAACGTTTCGGTGTCTACATCAGACACCTTCAGACAAACTTGTAAAATCTTGTGAATTGTGTATTTTTTCATTTGCAGTCTAATTGACATTGAAAGTTGTCAACACATAGAGATGTTGATTCATCTCATTTTGAAATTTCCTGATGTCATTTTTTTCTTCAATAAATCAATCCAAATACGATCTATTCCAACAGAACAATTGGCCAAATTATCTTCTTCATCTAACAAAATACATGTGGATTCCTTACTTTTCCTTTTATAATTTTCAGTTTCCTTCATTAGGATCATGTATGTTCATATGATGAACTGGAACATCACAAAGATCCTAAAGACAGAATCTGATAATTATAAAAGGAAAATTAAGGAATCCACATGTATTTTGTTAGATGAAGTAGATAAATTGGCTAATTGTTCTGTTGAAATAGATCATATTTGGATTGATTTATTGAAGAAAGAAATTACATCAAGAAATTTCAAAATTAAATAAATCATCTCTATGCGTTGGCAACTTTCAATGTCAATTAGACTACAAACGAAAAATACACAATTCCGAAGATTTCACAAGTTTGTCTGAAGAAGGTGTCTGATATAGACACCGAAACGTTACATTATCCTTTTCATTCATTTCCTTTTTTAGTTTTACTGTTAGGCAACAAAATTTCAATTAAGATGAAAAATGCTCCTGCGTAAATCATTGTACTAATTTGTCCGGAGCAAATTGGTTTTGAAAAAATTGTTGTCTAACAGTAAAACTAAAAAAGGAAATAAATGAAAAGGATAATGTAACATTTCGGTGTCTATATCAGACACCTTCAGACAAACTTGTAAAATCTTCTGAATTGTGTATTCTTTCATTTGCAGTTTAATTGACATTGAAAGTTGTCAATACATGGAGATGTTGATTCATTTAATTTTGAAATTTCCTGATGTAATTTTTTCTTCAATAAATCAATCCAAATACGATCTATTCCAACAGAACAATTGGCCAAATTATCTTCTTCATCTAACAAAATACATGTGGATTCCTTAATTTTCCTTTTATATTTTTCAGTTTCCTTCATTAGGATCATGTATGTTCAAACAGCGGAGATCATATGATGAACTGGAACATCACAAAGATCCTAAAGACAGAACCTGATAATTATAAAAGGAAAATTAAGGAATCCACATGTATTTTGTTAGATGAAGTAGATAACTTGGCTAATTTTTCTGTTGAAATAGATCATATTTGGATTGATTTATTGAAGAAAGAAATGACATCAGAAGATTTCAAAATTAAATAAATCATCTCTATGCGTTGCCAACTTTCAATGTCAATTAGACTACAAACGAAAAAATACACAATTCCGAAGATTTCACAAGTTTGTCTGAAGAAGGTGTCTGATATTAATTATTATCCTTTTCATTTATTTCCTTTTTTAGTTTTACTGTTAGGCAACAGAATTTCAATTAAGATGAAATGCTCCCTTATTCATTGCACTAATTTGTCAGGAGCAAATTGGTTTTGAAAAAATTGTTGCCTAACAGTAAAACTGAAAAAGGAAATAAATGAAAAGGATAATATAACGTTCCGCTGCCTATATCAGACTCCTTCTCCAGACAAACTTGTAAAATCTTTGGAATTGTGTATTTTTTCGATTGCAGTCTAATTGACAATGAAAGTCAGTTATTTCTGTTTCAAAGACTGGGAGTGAAAACCTTAAAAGTTTTCTAGATATGCAGAATCCTCCCAGATTATATTTCAATCGACATCTAGTTTGAATTCGTCAGTGAATATGAAAAGTTATGACTATTTCTTAAAATTCATTTCCACATTTTTCAAGTGAGTAAACTAGAAAAATAATTCATTTGGGTTAACAATCCACGTTAGTCAAATCAATTTTGAATGTGTCACCAATGCTTAAGAGCCGACATATCGAATGAGCATTGGGTGTTAATAAGCTCAAAACGATATGAACAATTTATATAGGCTGATAGTGTCTTACGATAGCGAAGAGTTTTTCTGCATTGTCGAAGAGGTAAAAGTGAACAAAATGACGTTTTCGAAAGGAAATGTTGTCGACGCTTGGATCAAAAACTGTATATATATATTTTTTGTCAGCGTGCCCATCACTGTGGATGATGATAGATGGATGTCAACTCGGTTGCGATGAGGGCACCAGCACCGGCGCAAGCATGTAAAATGGCGCTGCAGCCCCCTAAAGACACGCAATTAACTCTAAAGAACATAATAAACTGCATGTTCAGATTTGATTTCGTTCAATGTGCATGCACTTTTCATTTATTGGCTACTTGTTGATCCCATCCCTAGAACTTATACCTGTCCTGTCAGAATGCTGAATGAACAGTTAGTAACAAGTTTTCTCGATTTCTGCATTGTACTTTATACAGCGTGCCAAAAATGTAACGTGACTTGTCGATAATTCTTGTACGAGGAATTATTAAGGAAAATGCTACCAAGTTTATCCATAATATATTATAAATGCGAAAGTAACTCCGTCTGTCTGTCTGTCTGTTACTCTTTCACGCCTAAACGGCTGAACGGATTTTGATGAAATTTGGTATGGTGGTAGATGATAACCTAGAAATGGTCATAGTCTATAAAAAATCACGCCGTCGTTCTTAGGGGGTAGGCAGTAGACAGATAACTAAATTGAGTAAGTGATTTTAAGTCGTTTTTGTTGGGACTTTTGCTCTTTCACGTCTGAACGGCTGAACAGATTTTGATTAAATTTTGTAAGGTAATAGATGGTTACCTAAAAACGGATATAAGATCAAAATGATCACGTCATCGTACTTAGGGGGTAGGAAGTAGGCAGAAAACTGAATTGAGTTAGTGATTTTTTTTTGGTTTTTGCTGGGAGTTTTGCTCTATCATGCCTAAACGGCTGAACGGATTTTGATGAAATTTAGTTAGGTGATAGAAAGTAACCCAGAAAAGGATATGGGCTATTTATATTCATGCTATCGTACTTAAGGCATAGGCAGTAGGCAGAAAACTAATTAAGTTAGTGATTTTTAATCGTTTGTTTTAAAAGTTTACCTCATTCACGCCTTAACGTCTGAACGAATTTTTATAAGACTTGGTTAATATAAAGATAGAATCCTAGGCACGGACACAGGCTACTTTTTACGGCGGGAAAATACCTTATTCCCGCGGAAATCTGGCGTGGTCGTGTCAAGAAGCGCATGACGCCATAGCTTCTGAAATGATTTTGATGTTTTTTTTTAATTGAGTGTTACTAAGACTTCAAGTTAGTATTTGATCACTTTTCTAACTGAGGGTCGGTAGGCGCCATAATTTAGGGAATTTATGATAAAATTCTGATGCAACTGTCTTTATTTAACAGTTTTACTTGGATCGAAACTTAGCGACATTTCATCACACTACTTAACTTATAGGGTAGGAAGGTACAAAAATTCAGACTATTCAGACGTATGATATAAGTGAATATTTTCGAAGATATTACCGTGCGAAGCCGGGCGGGTCGCTAGTTAGAAATATTTCGAAACGGTAGGTTCTAGAAGAAAGTGGTCAGAAGGACGTTTGTAGAGAATTCATTTATCCATAAAATGAGGTATCAATCATTCTAGTCAGATGAACAGAGACCGATTTATTAGCAACGAAACATGAAAAAAATTATTTTTTCATCTGCTACCAAGTTTATTCGAAATATATCGAAAACGGGAGGTTATAGAAGAAAGTGGTCAATAGGGCATTTGTAGAAAAGTAATTTACCTATTAAACGAAGTATTAATTATTTTAATCGGATAAACAGACTAGAGACTTAAAATTTTTAGAGTGAGTTCGGTTCCCAAATGGCTCGGTTAAGTTCATTAACCAGCCAAATCGTACAGGTTATTCCAAAAAATATGGCCAGTAGAAGTTTTTGTTCCGCAATATCTCAGACAAAACGAAACCCATCGAAATGAAATGTTGCGGCCATATGCAAGATATTCATAATGAGCTTCATGCCAAATTTTGTCGCCATAGTTTAAACAGAACCATAGAAAATTCAATTGGAATATTGAAAAGAAGAATCTCTATATTTCCATAACAGGATATCCGATTCAAGTGAATTTTTTTGTGGATGAAGACTGGTATTGAATCTTCATGCAAAATTTTGTGGCCAAAGTGTCAACAGAACTAATGAAAATTCAATTGGAATATTGAAAGTAAGAATCTCTATATTTCCAAAACAGGATAACCGATTCAAGTGAATTTATTTTGTGAATGGAGACTGATATACCGAATGTTCATGTAAAATTTCAAGAGGATCGCATCATCAGAACCAAATAATTTAATTTTTGTAATTATATTTTTCTTACATAACTCATTTTTTGAATTATTACTAGAATATAATTCCGATTGTGCTGAGATTCTGCATTGAGGGGTGGGAATATCAAATTCAAAAAGCATAGAATATAATCCGTTTGAAATTGAAAATCAACGGGTGCGAGGATTTTCCTAAATATTTCTTCCTATTCGAATTATTGACGAGTTACTTTACATTTTTGGCACGCTGTATTAATTTTGGTCAGTATTAAATAGTTAAAGAATAACTTATTCCACAAGGGACTCCACCTGAATTTTAATCTTATAAGTTGGTACTATAGTTTATCATATCTGTCTCAATTTGTCATTTTGAATCAGTGGCAACAACCTACATACTGTAAAATTGAAAAAAAAATATGTTGAATTGAATTGAATTCCGATGAAATCGAGAAAATAATGTCTAATACACGTGCAGAAGGTCCATTGTAGCAATCTTCCATTCGACAATTACAAGTTTTTTAATTTCGGACTCTCAGAATGCTATGGTCTTCTGCGCTTCTATTGGATAACCTTTTCGAACAGCTTTTTGTTGAGGCATCAATGCTCGGCCTTACAACGCTTCTCGATGGGAATAAGTTTTTTCATTATCAGAATGTTATATTTAGTTTTGACTTTTATAAGGAACTTTTCGCTGACGCGGGACGAATATTACGTTAATAACACTTGAATCGTTTCACTCAACATCGATGAAGGAGTATAATCATATGAATTCAATGTATATATTCAGCATCATTCAACATCTTTCACGAAGAAAACGCGATTCATCTTTTATGAAGCAAGTGGCAGGAAAAAATACTTGGTGATTAATAAGTTAAACCACTCTTTGAGTACATATCTTCAGGGTAATGTTATCAGGGATTTCAATAATGTTTTAAACACTCAAAGACCACTTGTACATACGCCGTATCCTTAGTACACACTACAGCAAACCTGTTCAACACAGTATTCAAGCAGTTGTAGATTGTTAAGGAGTTTCTTTTCACTAGGACCTCAAGCTCTATTATGTCCCCATCAAAGCTGATTTGGCAACTCCGCTACAGCTCGTTTCCAGTTCCAGAGCTTCAAGGAACTTCAGTATCTGAGAGGAGTTCAAAAGGCTTAAACCGCGTTTCTCCTTTAATTTTCCTGTCCAAAACATTCTTTGCGCAGGCTTGAAATGATAAGTGGACAGGAGTTTTCTCTACTTCCCTACAAAATCTACACACGTGAGTTTCTGTTGAGCCAAGTGAGCACTGTCGCTAGGCTCCTGTATGAGCGCCTTTCAAGCGGAAATCTTAGCTATTGAAAGATGTCTAGATATAAATCTAGAAAGAAACTATCAGAAGTGCGATATAGACACACACTCAGATAGTCTAAGCTGCTATTAAAGCACTGAGCTCCTACGTCATGGACTCAAAAATGATCTGGGAGTGCCGGAACAAACTCAATGAGGTAGGCAAGAAACATAAGGTCTTTTTATTCTGGGTTCCCGGCCATTTGGGAATCAAAGGAAACGAAGAGGCCAATACACTTGCCAAAGAGGATGCACGAATGTCACTCAGTGGCCCACAACCCTTCTGTGGTATAGGTGAATGTACCAATAAGAAGGAGTTTCTGGAGAAGGAGAAAGCCGAGAGGGAAAAACTCTGGCGGAATCTCCCAGGGATGGGTCATTTCACTAGTTCCTTCGGAACTTTGAAACATCAAAATCCAAAAAATATCTGGATCTTGGTAAGAAACGATTACACCTCCTCACTGGCTTTCCCACAGGACACTGTCGCCTCAGGAAGCACCTGTTGAGGATGGGATTATCTGAAATTGACGAGTGTAGGTTCTATATGGAGGAGGAAGAAACCCCCATTCACCTAGTCACGGAATGCTTTGCCATTGCGAGCCTACGGAGATAATGCCTTGGGCGAGCAATTTGTTAGATTGAGGAACTTCGCAGATATTGGATTTCATCAGATCTCTGTAACTAGAAGGCGAGCTGTGAAGGGTGTGGTGGGAACAGCTCTGTAGGGGGGCACAATTGACCTTGAGGTCGTAGTGAACTGTTACCTTTTTTTTAACTATAACTAACTATAACTTGTGTTGCCAATTCTCATCATATGCTTTCCAAGGCGACAATGTCTTGTATAAAGGAAGTGAGGAGCCGTAACTCAATCTTGCTGAAATCCGAATTGAACACATTTGTTTTTTGGCCTATGAGTATTCACGTAACCAAACCTGCTCGACGCAGTTCTACCCAACTTGCTAAGTAGGCAGTTGAAAGTTTTTTCATCTTTTCACTCTAGACAAAATGATGGATATTTAAAAAATTTGATTGTTCACCATTATAACCAAGTATTTTTTCTCTCATTTTCGTTTCTGAAGAAAAGAGTATGCTGAAGATCAATTTAAATCATCATTTTATAAAGAAGAATCTAAAAAATGTTACGTCATCCAACACATAAACTTTCATCCTCATAAATAACCAATTCAGCTAAGAAACCCAAATCATTCTCATCTTAAACCCCCATCAACTCAATGATCGGCAATAAAAAAAATGTTTCAAGCGAAATTTCGCGAGTCTTGAAACATCAAGAACACGTAAACTTGTACTCTATAAAATATACGCTTAATTTAAGAATATTCTGAAATTACACAGTTTCAGTTTGCTTGGGTTAGATCAATGAAATTTCAATGATTTACATTTTATTTTTTGCTGCTGGTTAATGGCATCAACTGCTTTGGCCAAGTTCAATAAAGAAAATAGATAGTGAATGATTAACAAGAATAAATTAGAATAGATCTACGAATACATGCAAATTAAACGTATGGACGAATGAATCATCAAATTTTACTAATTTGTTATCATAATTGGTACTTACTTATTATGCGTTCAAGTCAAAGTATGAGATTTAGAAATTCTGAGTCAAATAGAATTTACTGCAAACGTTTTGCTCGCAACTACTGGTTTTTGCCATCATCAAGACAATTAACTTTATCAACATACTATTGAAAGCTTGCAATAAGTAGAAACAATCAAGTCAGGTTACAGCCTACTAGCTGAATACCTCTGAAGGTGTCCACCTTAGCTGTAGGCAAAACGTTAGGTGAAAATCCTATCCGATTCAATGAATGTATCAAGTTCATATAGCTTTAAATAGAAGAATAAAAGATACTGGGAAAATATCAATGATGGAAACTTTCAAGCTGCTCTCCGGTGGAAAATTTATTATACCTACTTCAAGGATCTAGCTGAATTTATTTGAGGTTTCTATTCAAACAACGGAACAAAGAGATTTTCCAGAAGTCAACAAGAACCACTGTGAACAGGGGTGATATTCAAGGATATTTTCAAAGGGCATCTTTCAATAGTCCCATTTTGTATTCAAATCACTTCACTTTGAAGCACTGCAAACTCCATTCTCTAACGGCACGATGAAAGAAACATAACTCCTTTGTATCATCAAATGTAATAATATAACTTTAAGGTTATCGATTTATCAAATCATCGATCAAATCTATAATTGTTTGATTTAGGGGTATATGCATATACGAAGTTATAAGGGGCTTGAATGATATTAACCCCTCTGAAAGTTTCAACCCGTACAAACATAAAAAAGAAAACAAACCATCATGGTAACCGGTGGTTTAAAATGAGAGGGCTTGAGTTTCTCAAAAGTTTACCTCGTTAATGCGCTTATGGGTATAAGGCGAGAAACAGTTGAAGGAAGTGTTTAAGACAAAAAATTGGAGTGATTTTCCTAAATGAGAATATAACTAATCAAGAATTTTCTTTGAAATATACAGCTCAACATTTGTTAGGTATTAGGTGACTTTCTTTTCATGGCCTCTCCTGAATTATCGGAAACATCTATAATATGTCTGTTTTTTTAGAAAACCTAGGATATCTAGAACTGCATACATAGAAATTTGGAAAGAAACCATCAAGGGTGTGACATAGTGATCCATTCTGATGATCAATCTGCTATTAAAGTAATGAACTCTTATGTCTTCTACTCAAAACTAATATGGAAGTGTCGAAAAAACTCTTGGAGGAGGAAGAAACTGAAAAAGAGGCACTCTGGAAGAATCTTCTGGGAATTACAACAAGTTCCTTTGGAACTTCAAAACTGGAAGGTCCAAAAGGTACGAGGGCAGCTCAAAAATTAACGAGACTTTTCGATTTCCAGGCACAATAGTGGGGGGAGAACATTCCTGATTTTTTGTTGTTGGGTAGGTTTGTCAGGAGTAAGGGAAGCACGTCGGATTGCCTCATCAACCCTCTCGGTGTCCACTGTGACAATGTTCGAGCAAGAGGTTCCTCCGTCAATTGCGCAACGTGTTGTTATCAAGTTTCTAGCCGCAGAAGGCGTAAAACTGGCCAGAATCTTGAGGAGATTGACTGCCCATGTTCGAAGAAGAGACACTGTCGCGAGCCAGAGTGTTTGCATGGCATAAACAGTTCGTGGAGGGTCGTGCTTGTGTTGAAAATGAGAGCCATGACCGCAGCGAACAACATCAGTAGTGTTCGACAGTTTATTGAAGACGACAAACGTCGTACCACTTCTGAAATTGCAAGTTAGGTCGGGATAAGTTATGGGAGCACCTACGCCATACTCAAAGAGGAGCAAGGCTACCGTAAGGGTTGCGCCAGGTGGTTTCCTCGCCTTCTCACAGCTGACCAGAAATTGCATCGTTTCCATGTGGGTGGGCGTCTTCTTGCACGATCTCAGGAACAATGAGACCAATTTCTCACTCACATTATCACCTGTGATGAAACATGGGTGCACCACTACACCCCAGAGTCTAAACAAGCGAGTAAGGAGTGGAGAGAACAATACGTTGCGCAATTGACGGAGGAACCTCTTGCTCAAACATCGTCACAGTGGACATCAAGAGGGTCGATGAGGCAATCCGACGTGCTTCCCTTACTACTGACAAACCTTCCCAACAACAAAAAATCAGGAATGTTCTCCCCCCACAATTGTGCCTGAAAATCAAAGAGTCTCGTTTATATTTGAACTGTCCTCGTATTTGGATTTCAGCTAGAATGAATAATGTCTCCTCAATGGCTTTTTACTAAGACATTGTGTCCTGGGGAAGGCTATGATGAGCATTGGCTCAAAAGAAACTCACGAGTGTAGATTCTGTGGGGAAGAGAATAGAATTCCTGTTCACTCAGTTACAGGATGTCTCGCATTGCAATCCTGCATAAAGAATGTCAGGAATGGTCAGGAGAATTGAAGGAGAAAGTATGTGATACCTTCAAATCGTTGAGCAGTGTATTTTAATTGCAGTTCTCGCGAAAACATGACAATTTGGAATTGGATTAGTTATACTATATCTGAAGTTATTCAACGTTTGAGCTTTCGTTTTGAATGAATAGAAATGTGTCAAATGCAACACAATTTTATTACGTTTGTAAAACGAATCTTGATTCGAATGAAATATTAATAAAGCGTCTAGTTGACGCTGTGAAAAGCTTGAGGAATGCAATTTGTTGTGCTGTTGTGGCTTGCGCATGTAGCATGTTTTAGAAAAAAGGGTTGGGTAATTTCTCACTTAATAACTTGAAATTTCAGGAATACAGCGTACAGTTAACGTTCAGAGAACAATGGCAGGATGAGAGATTGAAGTTCAACGATTTCGGTGGTCGTCTGAAATACTTAACACTGACTGAAGCAAACAGGGTTTGGATGCCAGATCTCTTCTTCTCCAACGAAAAGGAGGGACATTTTCATAATATTATCATGCCCAATGTTTATATTCGTATTCATCCACACGGTCCGTGTTGTACAGTATAAGGTGAGCTTTATTAGTACATACAGGGTGTCCTAAAACTCGACGTCAACCCGGAACCGGGTGAAAGGGCAAGTAATTCTGGTTGTCAGAAAAATATAAAAAAAGATCTAAGTTGCATGATTTTAAAATAATAGGCATTTAAAAAAA
Organism: Propylea japonica; assembly: GCA_013421045.1. Lineage (NCBI taxonomy): Eukaryota > Metazoa > Arthropoda > Insecta > Coleoptera > Coccinellidae > Propylea > Propylea japonica. Next base: position 24,702,319 of record CM024248.1, read on the forward strand.
CACAGAAAATTCCACACCCAGTGACAGTCTTCTCACTCCTGTTGCCACAAATATCAACTTTTTCCACCTTTTGTTTGCTGTGTAACCCTGAATAATGCTTGTCTAAACTGTTATCAAAATTTTGATACAGCTGCTCTAGGTTTCATAAAAATAGGGCTAACTCAGAAAAAATATTCACAATAAACAATTGCCTAGGTTCAACTGACTATTGAAAAAAAATGTACTACGCAAGTTCGGCATGTTTTGTCAAAAGTTGGCGCATTCAGTGAGGATTCCAAAATGGTATAATTCTTGGTAAATTGTAGCTACCGTAGTTCAAATTCGCTTTCGATTGCCTTTGAATACACTTTTTCTTTAACTGCTTCCTAGTAAAAAAAGTCCAATAGATTCAAGTCCGGTCCCCGAGATTGGACCAGAACGTCCGATCCATCTTCCGGAAAAAATGTTTCCAGAAAAAAAAATTCCAGAGAAATTTCTCCGGAAAAATTTTTCTGGAAAAATTATTTTCTCTGGAATTTTTTTTTCTGGAAACATTTTTTCCGGAGATGGATCGGACGTTCTGGTCCAATCTCGGGGCCGGCCAGTTCACTGACCTTGAATCTATTGGACTTTTTTTACTCGGAAGCAGTTAAAAAAAAGTGTATTCAAAGGCAATCGAAAGCGAATTTGAACTACAGTAGCTACGATTTACCAAGCAAGAATATACCATTTTGGAATCCTTACTGAATGCGCCAACTTTTGACAAAACATGCCGAACTGCGTAGTACATTTTTTTTCAATAGTCAGTTGAACCTAGGCAATTGTTTATTGTGAATATTTTTTCTGAGAAGTTAGCCCTATTTTATGAAACCTAGAGCAGCTGGTATCAAAATTTTGATAACAGTTTAGACAAGCATTATTCAGGATTACACAGCAAAAAAAAAGTTGGAAAAGTTGATATTTGTGGCAACAGGAGTGAAAAGACTGTCACGGGGGTGAAATTTTCTGTGTTTTTTAAATGCCTATTATTTCAAAATCATGTAACTTAGAACTTTTTTTATATCTTTCTGACAACCAGTATTACTTGCCTTTTCACCCGGTTCCGGGTTGACGTCGAGTTTTGGGACACCCTGTATATTCTTTCAAGATAAAGGGCGCATTTTTTAAGAATGAATAAAACATATAATATGCATTCTTATCAGAAACTCCTTATTGGTAATTGAAGTATCAGTTGTGACATTTCTTACGAAAAATAATATCTGCAAAATAGTCTCACCTTGCTCTACAGATGTCCACTCTTTTGTTAAAATTTTCAATGACATTTGACATGCTTGAGGCTCAATCTTACCACGACGCCAATAATTTTATCCTATAGTTCAGGAATCGATTGTGGATTATTCTTATAGACGTGGATTTTCACATCCGGCTAAGAAAATAGTCCAACGGTGTCAAATCACACGATCTTGGTGGCCAATTGACATCACCGTCTCTGAAGGTTATTCAGCTGTTGTTCATTGATGAAATTAACAAATGAACGACGTTTTAAATGATCTAATGGTTTCAGTTTCTGTGTAGCTGTGAGGTCCAACTTGTTGTGAACGTCGTCTTATGAACATTTCAGGATGTTCAGGAAAACTTTCACGAACCAAATCAATATTTTTCTGTGAACGACAGCTACGACTGTATTTTTCACTTTTTTGATCGTTCACTGAACTGGTTTCTTGAAATAATTCGACCAATAGAGGTTTCAGATTATGGGAACCATAAAATTCACGTAATTTTCTTGAAACATGTGACAGAAGTGCAAAGTATTTTATTTATTCTTAAAAACACCGCGCAATTTGAAACACCCTTTATAGATTCGCAAAGTTTCTCGTAAATCTATTTTTCTGAGTTTTTGTGCTACAGGGTGATATTGGAATTTAGTCAATAATTATGATCAGTTATAACTTTTCAGCATTGTGACCACACTCTCGAAATAAAAATTCTTCAGGACAGTTTTTTTTAGTACTTTTTACCAGTGCTATCATTATTTACGCGCTTCTTAAATTTTAATCAACGTTTAGTGCTGACTTATACCACCAAACTTCGCAAATATTGTGTATTTAAATTGCTCTTTTTTCTAGAATATCGCTAACGTTGTCATGTCCCATGAACCTCAAATTGTATCCACTAGATCGACAAATTTGCTCACTTAGAATGGCCAGTTGTGAGTATAATCTTCCGTATAAAATCAGAGAAAATAATTTTTTACATTGGCGTGAACATTGATCTTGACCAATTAATTCACAGATGGTTGGACTACAGATGATCTCGTTTTCCTATGGAAAGAAGGGGATCCTGTGCAAGTAGTTAAAAATTTACACCTACCACGCTTTACCTTGGAGAAATTCCTTACAGATTACTGTAACAGTAAAACAACACAGGTATGATATTTTTCTTCAAAAATACACTGCTCAACAATTGATAGGGATCACTTACTTGTTCTAAATTTATTTCTGAAATATTCGCTCAAACATTATAAATTTAGTCAGATATCAGAGTATTTTCAGTTGATAATATGGTTCACTTGAGAAAATAATGAAAAAATGGAAAGTTGGAGAGAAAAAAAGACTTTATTAGGAACACTCAAAATTCTGTGTTTGAATAACATAACAATGTTATGATGAAACCACAAGAAGGCTGAAGTTTCGGTTAAGCTAGTACCTAGTGTTCCCCCACGAGCTCATCTCAAGCATTCTACCCTACGAGGCATACTTTCGATCAAACGATTTATAAAATTTTGGGGCAATTTCGTCGAAATATCCCGTAAAGCGTTAGAAAGGTCCTCCAGGTTATTGATCGGTTGTTCTAAGGTTGACAATTGTCTAGACATCTCAGACCAGACATGTTCGATGCAATTCATGTCTGGAGAGCGAGCTGGCCAGTCCATCCTATCAATAGCATGAGTTTCTAGCGCTTCATTAACCAGACGACTACGGTGTGGACGGCATTATCGTCAATTAAAATGAAATTCTTGCCCACGGCAGCCGCAAACGGAACAATTATGGTTTCAATAATCATATCGTGATATCTCTGGCTGGTCATGGTGGTGTTCTGCAGAACAACCAACTCTGTGCGTTGGTTCAAACAAATGCCTCCCCGTACACATATAGAACCTCCGCCAAAAGCTGTTGTGGGTACCATAAACTGTTCTGCATACCTTCGACCTCTTTCCCTCCATGCAAGAATACGTCCATCGGAGTTGACCAAACGAAATCTAGACTCATCCGTTAATAAACATCGGCTCCAATCTTCAAGTGTCCAATTGCGGTGCTCCTCAGCCCATTGCCGTCGATGAACCCGATGTTCCCTATTCAAACGGGGATGTTGTACCCTCCTACGTGCTCTGAAACCACGAACATGTAGTCGTCGTCTTACAGTCTGGTTCGAAATTAGAACTCCTGTTGCAACTCTCAGTGACCTATTGAGCCGCGACGCCGGGTAAGTGGGATTTCTCCTAGCATTGAGGATCAAAAGACGATCTTGGGCAGCTGTTTTTTACTGCGCTGCCGACCTCCCCCATGAAGATAAGCTACTGAGTCGTTTTGGATGAACCTATTCCAAGCCCGACTCACGACACTTTGCGAAACATTCGACCGCCCGGACACTTCTCGCTGGGACAAACCTTCCTGTATCCACCGTATGATTTGATCCAGTTGCACAGGAGCCAAACGTCTTCTCGGCATGACTGATAAGGTGATATTGTTTTCATTTTTTCAATTATTGTCACCTTATGTGTTTGAACGAGAGAAAAAAACAGATTTAATAACAAATACCACATTGCTTTTCATTCCACCTGTAACAGCCTACAGATAATAATCGATTTTGTGAACAAGAGCCGATGAAGTGAGGAAGACTTTGATATAATCAACTCAAAACATCTTACTTTTTCCTTAGAGAACATATAATGTACAGATATTCACAACTTGAAAAAAATAAAATGAAGAGAAGTTCATACGTGATCCCTAGCAATTGTTGATCAGTGTATTTCTCTTACAGGAAATCAACCAAATGTTGACTTCTTACAAAATTTTTGTTTATACTTGTTACTTTATTCATTTTTATTTTTTTTTCTCAATAATTTTTTGTTTTGTTCGTGGTTTTGAATTAATTTTCGATAATCATGTTATGATTTCAGGGGAATACAGTTGTTTGAAAGTGGACCTTCTGTTCAAAAGAGAGTTCAGTTATTACCTCATACAGATCTACATACCATGCTGCATGCTCGTTATTGTGTCATGGGTATCATTTTGGTTGGACCAAGGAGCTGTCCCAGCACGGGTTTCGTTAGGTGAGTGAATTTTAATGTTGTATCATGATTACAAATCAATTGATCAACCTTCTACTGAGAAAAATTCAAAGAAATTTCTATTGACCCCAGAGTAAGAAATGAACATAGAGGTGCCCCTAAGCATTAGAGTGAGATGAAAAGCATTTCACTGCCACACTGGGAGGAAGTGAATAATTGGTTAGATTTGCATTTATCCAATTCCTGAATATAATACAACATTTTCGTAATTTTGCCCAAGCTATAATTAACGGAATAGCCTTAATCTATACTTCTATACTAATATTATAAAGAGGAAAGATTTGTATGTTTGTGGGTTTGTGGCGTTGATACGAGTTAACTCATAAGCTACTAGACCGATTTCAATAATTCTTTCACCCTTAGAAAGCTACAATATCCCTGAGTAACATAGGCTATACTTCTCACCAGAGAATATTAAGAAAACCTACTATAACTTCAATGATAATAAATATGAGTTGCCATGATCAGCTATTTTCAGGTGCGCTGCAAAAGCCGTAAGACGTACATGGAAACAATGTATGACGGAAATGTACCTCTTCAATAGTTCTACAAAAAAGTTCGCGATAGCTATTTTTCAAGGTTTACTCGGTATCACCTTTTAAAGGTATCCGAATGTTTTTCAAAATTATGCATCATTGGGAGTATAAACATATTCTACTTGGCTGTATAACAAATGCGTGAAGGCAACTCTAGGTTTACTTTTTGATCTGAGGAATGACGATTAAAAACAGAGTGGCCAGTAGCCATCGTTGAAAACTGTCTTTCAACATTCAACCAATGAAATGAATGTTGCGCGTACGTCACACTCAACCGCCAATTCTGATTCTTTGAATTCGCTTGATTATTTCGGTGATTTCAATCATATTTTTCGTGAAAACCTGACTACGAATGGACCAACGAATATATATATATGTACTTTGATGTCTGAGGGTTCATTATTACTGAAATGTTTTTTCTGGGAATTACAGGAAATGCCCATGTTCCCTAAAACGGCCGAATATGTTTTCATTAAACGCTCATAGCAAGTCAACATTGACTTGAACGAAACGCCATTAACAGAATAAAAAAAATATCCGGCTATTTCTGAGAAAACAAATATAAATTTCACATTTTCAGTTTCACCGAATTTTCCACTATCCCGAATATAATGAACACATATTAAAAGAGATGTATTCCGCATTCGTGGTCAAAGGTTCAAATCATCCCGGAAAAATTTTTACCATGAAATTTGTAATTTTCCATATATTCCCTAAAAAAATTGCGTTGACGTTGCATCCAATTACTATGGACACAAAATCAATTTCTTCCTAAGTATATTATTTTTCTCTCGGTGGTTCAATCCAAAAATAGATCTTCTCTTGATAGGATGATAAAAACCGTTAATCAAATTATAAATTCCACCCTGCGTTTATTCACTTCCTGATATAAAAGCAGGATCATTCAATTTCGACAGGAAATATCTGGTGAAAAATAAAAGCTTATACTTGATCAGGCTTTTAATTGAATGTCAGACAACTTTGTTTACCTTTGTTATTTTATTGGATTAAATATGGACTACGATTAAATTTGGCGCGCTAACGAGAACGAGGTATGCCTGGAAATATTGGAATTTTCATTTTTTCACTGCCCTGTACTGCACATTATGTAGTTTTCCTTCCTTTGAGATATGCAATGCTTGTCCACTCTGTCAAATGAACTCTGTTTTTGAGTTAAAGTACCGACCATTGAAGCATAATTAATAGGCCAAGCAATAGAGGTTTTTTACGTGACAAAATACTACCTGAAATCTGACTGTGCAGTCATGCAATAGGTAGTTTCTACATGTTTTTCATGATAAATTCCTTTTCTGAATCGTCTTAGGTTTTTTTTGAGAAGCGAAAAATAGCCAAAAAACTCCAAAATTTTGCTCTTTCGCTTATAAAACGTGAAGTATTGATCTGATCGAAAAGCTGTTGAGGCACTTTTTGTAGAGAATTCAAAGACAAAAAATGAGAGGTGACACGTCTCAAGCGGGTAATTAGTTTCCGAGAAAAGTCCAAAAAACTGGAAAAAAACATCAATTTTTCGAAAATTCATAACTTGGTCAATTTCTGAGATGAAGCGTAGTTCCTCTGAATTTAAGTAAATATTAACATATACTTTATTGGTGCACAATTACAAAGCTGTCGGATAAATAGTTTTTGCACAATCGCAGTTTTCCGAATTCGACGTACTTTTTTCAAGAAGGTCGTGATACTCGGCTACTTGTCGGATTTGAATTTTACAAACGCATTTTTAAAGAATAAGTAAAATTCTTCAAATCGTTTATTCTCTCGATACCGACCGATAATGTTTAGTGGGTGAAAAACGGCGTCAAACGAGCAAAAGGCTCGAATGCATCAAACTAGTCGCGGGTGTGGAGTCGCTCGCTACGCGAGGGGAAAACTGTTTACCTTGTATCTTTCGCGCGTCGCGTAGCGGGCGACTCCCACTCCGCGACTAGTTTGATGCATTCGAGCCTTTTTGCTCCTGTTTGACGCCGTTTTTCACCCACTAAACATTATCGGTTGGTATCGAGAGAATAAACGATTTGAAGAATTTTATTTCTTCTTTAAAATGCTTTTTGTAAAATTCAAATCCGACAAGTAGCCGAGTATCACGACCTTCTTGAAAAAAGTACGTCGAATTCTGAAAACTGCGATTGTGCAAAAACTTTATCCGACAGCTTTGTAATTGTGCACCAATAAAGTATATGTTAATATTTACTTAAATTCAAGAAACTACGCTTCATCTCAGAAATTGACCAAGTTATGAATTTTCGAATAATTGATGTTTTTTTTCCAGTTTTTTTGGACTTTTCTCGGAAACTAATTACCCGCTTGAGACGTGTCACCTCTCATTTTTTTTTGTTTTTGAATTCTCTACAAAAAGTGCCCTAACAGCTTTTCGATCAGATCAATACTTCAGGTTTTATAAGCGAAAAGCAAAATTTTGGATTTTTTTGCCTATTTTTGGCTTCTCAAAGAAAACCTAAGACGATTCGGGAGTGGAATTTATCATGAAAACATGTAGAAACTACCTGTTGCATGACTGCACAGTCAGATTTCAGATAGTATTTTTGTCACGAAATCGACCTTTCGATAGCTATTGCTTGGTCTATAAATGTGGTTCATCCTGTTGGAACCAGACTATCTAAGTTTACTATCACAGAGACAAGTTAATCACTTCACATTAATATCGATTATTTATTTCGATTTTCGAATGAAGCTGCTTATAACCAGGTACCTTTATAGAGCCAGGTTTTCTAATCGATATTTGGAAGGAACTCAATAGACCTATAATACTAGAAAGTCATCTCCCATATATTCGAACAGTGATTTTTCATCCTATGGCAACTTAAATTTAGGAGTTATAATGAAACATTTGTGACAACTTATTTGGGTAGGTATATTTTTTCAAATTTTCCTAACAGAACAATTAATCAATGAAATAAACCATATGTTGTATAAGAACAAACTTTCTTTCGATGAAGATTGGAAATATTATAGTACATAGCCCATCTCACTGAAAAAGAATTTTTAGAATAATCACCTTTGAATTTACAGTCTAAGTTGAATGGGCATTCGAAGTGATTTCCAGAAAAATTCTAACATGACAGCAGCCAATATATCAAGATGTAAAAAAATACATACAAGTACATATTCTGTTCAAGAGAAGAGGAGAATTTCAAATTTTCGTAGTTTGTGTACATTTATTCATCACATGTGGGCATTATAAGCCAAATTCGACTAGTATTTTGTTGTTGACAACTGAAAAGGTTCGTAACTTTTTTGTGTGTGTTCTTCGATCTCTGACTTCTGAAAAGAATGGATCAAATGATTCGTATCCATTTTTGAGTTAAAAATGGAATAAAGAGCTCCAAGGTTACTCCAAATGTTGACTGTGGCATTTGGTGAATCCACTGTGTCTCAAAAAAGTGGTACAAGCGCTTCACAGAAGGCCTAGAGGTTATTGGTGACGATGAACTTCCTGGAGTTGCAACCACGTCAACAAGCGAAGAAAACATCGAAACAGTGAATGAAAATGTTTTGAAAAATGGTCGTTTTTTGGACATGAAACATGTGGCACCTAAAATCACGATGTACCAGCTTACACATCAATTCATGTTCTTGATTTTTTTTGGCCGAAAACAACACTGTAATCATGCCTCAACCACCATATTTACCATATCGAAAAGCGCTTCGAGGACTGGAAGAATCGCTGGCATAAGTGCATTATATCATAAGGGGATTACTTCGTAGAGAACGGAAAGGATATTTATGAATAAATAAGTACCTCTCCAAGAAATCAGAATTAACCTTGGCATACTCTGTATGTCACGTGAAATCCCATTATATTTCGATTCCTCCATCCATCGTTGAAAAAAAGGAAATTTCCTTTGCTTCAAGAAGACTTAGATGTAATCTAACTATTTCCAAGTAACCAATATCAAAGGAAAAGCGATGATTAGTTCTCGGAAAAAGAAGCAATATTCATACGATCGGCTTTTTAAAAAAAGCTCTATGCAGCTAGGGGTTCTTAAAGAATCCACGCAACTAAAATGTTCCCCGAAGTGTCTTAACAACCTCCGACAATTTACAAGAAACGTGTTCGGACATTTATTACCAAGTCTGTGGGCGGAAAGCTTTTAAAATTGAACGGATAGGTTCATTTCGCTGGAAAGATGCAAGCCGGTGAAAATGTTCTTAGTGTCTCAGGAGGAATAAACCTAAAGACTGTTGCAAGAACACTCGAGCTTTCACGATTAAAAATAGAAAAATTTAAGGGGGTCTAAGAAACCCTGACACTAACGACCTACATGCTTGGTAGCGCGTTATAAAGGAGGGCTGCCTTTTAAATTAAGGAAGTGGAGGACTAAAACAAGTATCGAAAATCGTTCTTGTTTTTCAACATACTTTGAATATATTCGAGATTTACTTTCGAAAATAATAACTGTTTTGTAAGTCGCAGTTTTCTATGTATCTTCCAAAATTTCTGTTGAACATTTTGAACTTTCACTATGGTAACAGGTTCATTCGCCATTTTGCAGCAAAACAATATCCTTATGTTAACCGATATTGGAATTAATGCTGCAAAAAATTAATTGCTTGCCGTTTGTCATGACAAAGAAGATTTCGAATATTGAATGCTCCATTTTTAATTAAAGTTGCAGCTAGACTAAAACAAATATCGAAAATCGTTCTTGTTTTTCAAAAACGCCTATACTTTGAATAAATTCGACATTTACTTTCGATAATAATAATTGTTTACTTGCACATTTATCAGAGAATCATGCCACATGAAAGTTATTTTTGTAAGTCGCTTTTTATTTGTATCTCCAAACTTTCTGTTCAACATATTGAACTGTCACTATGGTAACAGGTTCTTTCGCCATTTTGCAACAACACACTATACTTATATGTATTAAGCAGAATCGAAATTAATGCTGCAAAAAATTAATGCTTGCCGTTTGTCATCACAAAGAAGATTTCGAATATTGAATGCTCCATTTGTAACTAAAGTTGTAGCTACACTAAAACAAGTATCGAAAATTGTTCTTGTTTTTCAAAAACGCCTATACTTTGAATAAATTCGAGATATACTTTCGATAATAATAATTGTTTACTTGCACATTTATCAGAGAACCATGCCACATAAAAGTTTTTTTTGTAAGCGCGCGCGTTTTCTTGTATATCCAAACTTTCTGTTCAACATATTGAACTTTCACTATGGTGATAGGCTCTTTCGCCATTTTGCAACAGCACACGATACTTATATTGAGCAATATCGAAATTAATGCTGCAAATAATTAATTGCTTGCCGTTTGTCATCACAAAGAAGATTTCGAATATTGAATGCTCCATTTGTAAGTAAAGTTGTAGCTAGACTAAAACAAGTAGGTATCGAAAATCGTTCTTGTTTTCCAAAAACGCCTATACTGTTGAACTTTCACTATGGTGACAGGCTCTTTCGCCATTTTGCAACAACACACGATACTTATATTAAGCAATATCGAAATTAATGATGCAAAAAATTAATTGCTTGCCGTTTGTCACCACAAAGAGAATTTCGAATATTGAATGCTCCATTTGTAACCAAAGTTGTAGCTAGACTAAAACAAGCATCGAAAATCGTTCTTGTTCTTCAAAAACGCCTATACTTTGAATAAATTCGAGATTTACTTTCGATAATAATAATTGTTTACTCGTACATTTATCAGAGAATTATAACACATGAGACTTATTTTTGTAAGTCGTAATTTCGTATCTTCCAAACTTTCTGTTCAACATTTTGAACTTTCACTATGGTGACAGGCTCCTTCGCCATTTTGTTATGTTTTGTTTATGATGTTTACTAATATCGGAATGAATGCTCCAAAAATTAATTGCTTACCGTTTGCCATTACAGGGAAGATTTCGAACATTGAATGCTCAATTTGTAACTTAAGTTGTAGCAGAAGATCTCCATAGTCTTGAAACGTTTCTGGCTGTGATCCTCCTCTTTTGTTTCGATTCTCTAAATGCTTTCGTTTGACGACTGTCTGGGAAACCGCAGAATGGCTTTGAAAGGGGTTATTCCTTCCCTTCTTGCCAGTTTGCCTGCCATTTAGTTACCGTACACTCCAGTATGATCAGGTTTCCATTCAAAGTTGACCTGAGGTTGTTTAGTCCGAGTGATAGTTTGCATTTCCAGACTAGCTTTGTCGGTATTACCGGGAAGTATAATATAATATAAACATACTAACTGACAAATGAACACCCAGAAGGAGTTGTTAAAATTTAAATTTTTTGCTGAAGCATAAACAATATAGCAAGGAGTAAATGATTGAAATTTGAAGCAAAAGCCGAGGGATTACAATTTTTTTCAACAAATCTGTTAATAATGTGTTTTTTCACCGCGTTTATCTATACACGATCCCTAACACGTCCTGGCATTGATGCAGTAAGGTGGTCTATTTCTTCGTGAGATACTATCCCAAGCTTCCTGCAGTTCATGTTTCAGGGCCATCAAAGTATGTGTGGGCTAGGGTTAATTTTCAAGCCTTCTACCCATGATATCCCAAACATGTCATGATTTTTTTCATTTTAATCATTTATTCATTGCTATACTATGTTTCACCAAAAAAATTTAACCAGCTCCTGGTGGGTGTGGCAGTTTCTTCCTCAGTTATTTTTTCCTTTTCATGTAGTTATATCTCGTTCATTGCGATACGCCTTTCCTCAGTTTTCAAGCCATCGGTTTTAAATAGTAGTAAGTGAAGAGATCTACAAATACTTTTCTCCAACGCAGATACAAGAAAATGAGACACCGGCTCATTCGCCATTTTGCACACATGTCGGAAATTGCTTTTGCTCTATTTCGTCGTTATTCCATTGACTTGGAAATGTCACATGTAGAACATAAAATGCTGTCAACCTGGCAACAACACAATAGACATCGCCGTCAACACAGCAAATAGACAACAATATGTTGCCTGGCTGCTGATCTGTGAACCGTATTTAGCAGATTCATTATGTTGTGCATCCGAGCTCCACACAATTTAATTAATTCGTATCAATCAAATTATACTTTAGTGGACCTATAGGAATATCTCGCGCGTGATTCACATTTTCCAATAACTAATCTAACTAACTCATTTTAATTTCCAATAATGACTTTCACCACTACCTTGTTACATTCGAAATTTCATTGCATAGTTTATCTGGACACAGATTGGAATTCATTTTTGCGCCTCGAAATTCCACGGATTTAGATTAGTTGTTTGGGACCACACGGGAAATTCCCAGATAATTAATGTAGATGTTGAATATGAATTCAACACGAATTTTGCGCAGTTCTTTGTTTTGTATAGATATACAGGCATGTAGAACAGGTAAAACTAGAGCGAAATATAATCCACGTGTTTCCATCTATTTCATCACTATTCTTTTTCCCCTTTAATTGGACATTTTTAACAACAACCAATTTCCATTTTGATGAACTTCTCTCGAATATTCCGCCTGTAGCATGGAAACCATTAATTCGAGCGATATGCATGCAAAAATACAAAGATTAAGTTTCAGTTAACAAGCGGCCATTCTGTTGAAAATGTACTATGAGAACTTGGAAAGGTCAGCAGCTAACAACAACTCTAACAAGTTCTCGCTCCAGCAAATAATCATAATAATTCTGAGACGAAATCATGCGATTATTCAACATAGTTTCAGACCATTTTAACTTGAGAACAATTCGATTCCAATCGCTATTTATAATATAACTACTGGAAGCTAACATTCAGCCTTTTGAATTCTAAAAATTTTCTCTGCGATAAAAACGTGTAGGCAATAACATTTTTGCAGCATTAATCAGAATATTAGTTACATATAAAATGATCGTACTCTGATGCAAAATGGCGAAGGACCCGGTCTCCATTGAGAAATGTTCAGTTTTCTGAATGGAAAATTCAAGAGGAGCGTAGAAATAAGCGACTACCAGAAATAACTGTTATGTGGTATAATTCTTGGATAAATGTGCGATTGGAATATTATTATTTTCGTAAATCTTGGATATATTCAAAGTTATAGGCGACAGAAGTTGAAACCTGATTATCAAACTGGTTGACATTTTAAATGAGTTTTAAGAGAATGCTAGCCTACTAGGAGAAAGAGGCTTGGCTTATTGCGACGAATTTTTCGAAAGCTGTTGTTGTTGAGACTGAAAATATCAGTTTACATAATAAGAGATTTTTCTGAATAGAACCTTAAATCTTGAGTGTTTTCGAATATTTTAATTCCAGATCCATCCACTGAATGTCGATAAATGATCTCATTAAACATTTGTTTTTAATTTTCGATACATTTTCACGGAATCCGAAGAAAATTTGAAGTTTAAACTCGATAAGAAAAGGACGTTTCTGATGAACTTTTCAGATTTCTGTAACATTTATCGAAGTATTTTCAGATCAATAAGACATATGTATATGCCTGTTTATACAAACCAAAACAACTGCGCGAAAGTCGTGGTGAAATCATATTCATAATCAAGTATCCAATGTGAATTTCCCAAGTGGCTCCATTCGACTAATCTAAATCCGTAGAATTTCGAGAAACAAAAATGAATTCCAATCTGCAGTCTGATCAACTATGCATTGAAATTCCGAATGTAACTAGGTTGCGGTGACATTCATAATCGGGAATAGATTGGGGTAGTTAGATTACTTTTTCGAAAATTCGAACCACGCACAAAGATACCTATTGACCCACTTATGTGTGATTTGATTCATATCAATAAGTTTAATTCTGTCGGGAGCACAACCTAGAGGAGCTGCTTAATACAGCTCGCAAACCAGCAACTGATTGTTAATTTTGCTGCCAATATATCCTCTTGTTTACTCAAATATTGATTGTTTGAACCTGTTAACCTTTGCTATCAAGATTGGCAATATCAACTCTGCCTTCGAGGTCTCCTGACTTACAATTCAATTGACAATTCAATAGAGCACGTTTGACACGAAGTACAAAGATCCCATGATGCCTAAAACATGGTTAAATCGCATGTAAAGATTTTACATCTTCTCCTTCAATTGTTTGTTCAAAATTTGAATGTAACACAATATCTGAAACTGTGGAATCAAAATTTTCTGTCTCTAGCACTCGGTCGCCAATCTTTCTTAGTTTAGTCCAATTTCAGATGTTTCTTAACCAAGGCATTTGCTTTCTTCCCAAGCCACGTTTCCCTCAATTTTCCCCTGCAAAATCAGTTGCAGCAATTCATATTTTGGACCGCGAATGATATGTCCAAAATAACTTTATTCACTCTTCTTTGATTTTACTAATTTAATTAATCCACTATTTAATCCCCAGAGACTAATTCTTGTTCCCAGACTCAAAAAAAGATTGGCCTCTTTCTTCTAGTAGGCTTATATTCTCCCGAAACTTATTAAAAATGTCAACCAGTTTGATAATCAGCTTTCCACATCTGTCGTTTTTAAGTTTGAATATGTCCGAGAATTACTTCCGAAGAAAATATTATTTAAATCGTACATTCATCACAGAATTATACTACATAACAGTTATTTCTGGTAGTCTGTTATTTCTATGCTTCTCTTTAATTTTCCATTCAAGACAGAACATTCGCCAATGGTGGCAGGCTCCTTCGCCATTTTGCATCAAAATACGATAATTTTATGTATAACTAATATTCTAATTGATGCGGCAAAAATGTAATTGCTTACATGTTTTAATCACAGAGAAGATTTTTTGAATTTAAAAGGCTGAATTTTAAGCTTCCACTAGTTATATTATAAATAGCGTTTCGAATCGAATTGTTCACTTGAGAACTTGATTATGAATATGATTTCACCACGACTTTCGCGCAGTTGTTTTGTTTTGTATAAACAGACATATACATATGTCTTATTGATCTGAAAACACTTCGATAAATGTTACAGAAATCTGAAAATTCCATCAGAAACATCCTTTTCTTATCGAGTTTAAACATCAAATTTTCTTCGGATTCCGTGAAAATGTATCGAAAATTTAAAACATATGTTTAATGAGATCATTTATCTACTTTCAGTGGATGGATCTGGAATTAAAATATTCGAAAACAATCAAGATTTAAAGTTCTATTCAGAAAAATCTCTTATTATGTTAACTGATATTTTCAGTCTCAACAACAACAGCTTTCGGAAAATTCGTCGCAATAAGCCGAGCCTCTTTCTTCTAGTAGGTTAGTATTCTCTCGAAACTCATTAAAAATGTCAACCAGTGTGATAATCAGGTTTCAACTTCTGTCGCCTATAACTTTGAATATATCCGAGATTCACGAAAATAATAATATTCCAATCGCACATTTATCAAAAAATCATAACACATAACAGTTATTTCTGGTAGTCGCTTATTTCTACGCTTCTCTTGAATTTTCCATTAAGAAAACTGACATTTCTCTATGGAGACCAGATCCTTCGCCATTTTGCATCAAAGTACGATCATTTTATAACTAACTAGCGACCCGCCCCGACTTCGCACGGACATCACATTAGAAACCTCAAAAATAACAGTATTTCTCCACTATTTAATGGATATTATAATATATATAAATCTTCCTCTTGAATCACTTTATCTATTAAAAAAAACGCATCAAAATCCGTTGCGTAGTTTCAAAGATTCAAGCATACAAAGGGACATAGGGACAGGGAAAGCGACTTTGTTTTATACTATGTAGTGATATTCTAATTAATGCTGCAAAAATGTTATTGCTTGCACGTTTTTATCACAGAGAAAATTTTAAGAATTTAAAAGGCTTAGTGTTAAGCTTCCACTGGTTATATTATAAATAGCGATTCGAATCGTTCTCAAGTGAAAATGGTCTGAAACTATGTTGAATAATCGAATGATTTCATCTCAGAATTATTATGTTTATTTGCTGGAGCGAGAACTTGTTAGAGTTGATGTTAGCTGCTGACCTTTCCAAGTTCTCGTAGTATATTTTCAACAGAATGGCCGCTTGTTAACTAAAACTTGATATTTGTATTTCTGCCTGCATATCGCTCAAAATAATGGTTTCCATGCTGCAGGCGGAAAATTCCAGAGAAGTTCATCAAAATGGAAATTGGACGTTGTTAAAAATGTCTAATTAAAATTGCATAAAGAATAGTGATAAAATAGATGGAATACACGTGGATTATATTTTCCTCTAGTTCAACGTGTTACATGTCTGTATATTCAAAACAAAGAACTGCTCAGAATTAATGTTGTATTCATATTCAACATCTACATTAATTATCGGGGAATTTCCTGTGTGGTCCCATTCAATTAATCCAAATCCGTGGAATTTCGAGGCCCAAAAATGAATTCCAATCTATATGTCCAGATAAACTATGCAATGAAATTTCGAATGTAAGAAGGTAGTCATTATTTATAGTTTTATCATGCGAGCCTCTTTCTTCTAATGAGCTTGAAGGTATTCTCTGGGAACATATTAGAAATGTCAACCATTTTGATAATCAGATTTCCACATCTATCATCTTTGAATATGTCAGAGATTTTCTTCCGAAAAAGGTAATATTTATATCGCACATTTATCACAGAATTATACCACATAACGGTCATTTCTGGTAGTCGCTTATTTACACGCTTCTCTTGAATTTTCCGTTCAAAAGACCAAACATTTCACAGTGGTGACCGGCTCCTTCGCCATTTTGCGTCAACCCACGATAACGATATAACCAACTAATATCGCAAGCAGCAAAAATTTTATTGGTTGTTGTTTTTCATCACAGAGAAAAATGTAAATATCGTTTGTAGATTTTATAACATCAAAAGTGAAGTATGGGAGAATGGGATATCTGAATGACTCGAAAAAGTCTGTTACCTATTCAGTTTTTCGGCCATAGTTTTTCATTGCATGAGGGAATTATTGACAAAAGCTAATGAAACAGATAAGTTTTTCCTTTCATTTTTACACCAGTTCATATAACTTTTTTCGGGTAGTTCTCAATTTGTTTATCAAGATTTTACGCGGAAAATCTCCAGATCTTCGTAACTATTGATTTTCGGACCATGCTTCACTCGACGCAATTTGCTGCAATTGACATCAAGTAGGTATACTCCTTTCCAAGGATCACAGTGAATTACGAAACATCCTGTATATTGTAACATACCAACCAAGCAGCTCTCAAAATCAGCGCTAGGTTGTTTTCTTTGGTTCAATATGAGCAGAACTTCAAAATGCAGGGTGATTTTTTCAAGTGTTTCATTAGTCGTTTTCGAGGAAGGAATTGTAATACAGATTCAAGATTTTGGACTTTCGTTTTAGAGTACATGAACTTTAATTGGAAAATATTTTCAAGAAGAATCTACTTCCGGTTTCACCGGAAACGAATGTAACTTCGTTATTTCAAATGCAACACCCTATATATTTATACATATTCGAATTCTTCGTTCAATTCTACACAGTTTTGATGTATGATATGTGCAACCACTCAAGCGTTCCTTGAATTATAGCCTGATTATCAAATTTTTTGGAAAAAAGGTTGTCACAAATTAGTGTCCATATCTTCAAAATCCCTCATTACAAGAATTTCTTTTTGCGAAAGTGGAACAAAAGAAAGAACGCTGATAGTGTTTCTTGTATAACTTATGAGGAAATATTATACAGGGTGTCTGACAAAGGGCCCCAAAGTGAGCCTCAATAAAACTATGAAATCTCACTTTTTTCAAATGGCAACCCTATAATTTTTTATGGTGTCCCGAACATTTCATCCCTCTAAAATCAGTATTTTTGCCGTTATTCAATAAAATTCGAATTTCACGATTAAAGACAGGTTTCGCACAGTTTGTAAACTTGCATTTTTGAAGTAGGCTATGTTAGGAACTGTCATTCTTACTTTTCTTACAGATCAAGCACTAAGCAAAACATGCAATAATAATTTCACTGGAATGATATACCAAGGGTATGTTCTTTATTTGCGGCAAATGTAACAAATTCCTAGAAAAGGTAATTAGAAATTCAAAGAACGAAATTCACATTTACTGACTTTTTTTGTTAAAGATGGTAAATGTGGATTTCTTTCGTTAAAAGTTCTGACTGCCCTTTCTAATATTTTGTTACATTCACCATAAATGAAGAACATATTCAATACATCACTGTTACTGTAATTCATATTTTGCATAGGGCCGGATTAATCAAAAAAGTTTAAATGACAGTTCTCTAAAATGCATTATAAATCAACAGACATAGTCTTCTTGAAAACTTCTATCCTAATAAATCTATGGTTAGATTGATTCAATCCTGAAATTTGAATTTTATTCAATAACGGCAAAACTACTGATTTTAGAGGCATGAAATGTACGGGACACCCTAACTGGTTTTTGACGAGCCATCAATTCGAATAACAGAATTATAGGGTTGCCATTTGAAAAAATGGAGATTTTATAGTTTTATTCAGGCTCGCTTTGGGGCCCTTTTTGAGACATCCTGTATAATATTTCCCCATAAGTTATACATTAAGAAACAGTATCAGCGTTCTCTCTTTTGTTCCACTTTCGCAAAAAAAAGGTTGCACATATCATACATCAAATCAGTGTAGAATTGAACGAAAAATTCGAATATGTATAAACATACAGGGTGTTGCGTTTGAAATAACGAAGTTACATTCGTTTCCGGTGAAACCGGAAGTAGATTCCTCTTGAAGATATTTTACAATTAAAGTTCATGTACTCTTAAACGAAAATCCAAAATCTTGAATCTGTATTACAATTCCTTCCTCGAAAACGTCTAATGAAACACTTAAAAAAATCACCTTGTAGATCCTTGATGGACAAATTTTCATCAGTTTTCAAAGTGGTAGAATAAAAATTTGATTGTTGAATTTCAGGTGTAACAACTTTACTAACGATGGCTACACAGACATCTGGCATAAACGCTTCTCTACCTCCAGTGTCGTACACGAAAGCCATTGATGTCTGGACCGGAGTGTGTCTCACATTCGTATTCGGGGCATTACTAGAATTCGCATTGGTCAACTACGCATCCAGATCTGACATGCATAGGGAAAATATGAAGAAGCAAAGGATGCAATGCGAGTTAGAACATGCGGCCTCATTGGACGCAACTTCCGATTTCATAGACACCGAAAGTAACGCGACATTTGCAATGGTAAAGTTGGTAAAGTTTTCTTCCATTACTTTCATTCATATTTGTGTTGTTGTGCTTTGTGTAATATTTGTAAGGGCTTACTGTTGTGTTTGATGTGTGGTCAGTTTGGTCTCAAAATTGGACAGAATCAATGTGTGATTTTTTGTGATGGATGGGGAGCTTGCGCCAGAAAAATCAATGTATTGGAAGCAGTGGTTCATTCAAATCGATTAATGATCCACAGATCAACTCGTCCGTCAGAACGAGCGTTCAGAACTGTCAAATTTTACCACGAAAAATGTATCGACATTTGCTGAAAATTTTATTTTTTTATAGCTAGAAGGTGTTTCAAATCGCAATAATTGGATTTCATTTTCATAAACTTTTCATTGGTAATTGAGATATCTGTTATGATATTTATGTACGAAAAAGAATATCTGCCAAATGGCCTTTTTTTTGCAGCTCTACAGGGTCCACTCTTTTGTTAAATTTTTCAATGACATTTTAACATAATCGATGCTCTGTCTCACTTATGACACGAATAAATTCATCCTTTAGTTCAGGAATCGATTATGGATTATTCTTATAGACCTGTTTTTTTGAATAACCCCAAAGAAAATAGTCCAACGCTGTCGAATCACATGATCTTGGTGGCCGATTGACATCACCGTTTCTGGAGATTGTTTATCCAGGAAATGTTCTAGTGGCTTCAATTCTTGTGTTATATGAACCATATATACCTTCTGAGCTGAATTCTTGTGTCCTTGTGTGAAATACACAATTACACTTTTGTTTTTGATCCCATAACTTTATTATTAGGGGTTGAAAATTACAACCACTTATGATTTTCCTTCAAAAATTGTTTTCGTGGGATAGAATTTCGAAAAATAAAATTCTCTTATGGTTTCCCATTAAATTCTGGAGAAAAAAGTCTCTTGCAAAATTTAAATACAGTCGATACTTTTCTAGGAAAAAATAAAAACTTACAAACAGTTATGATCACTGTTCATTCCATTTCATAGTATGTTCCATAGAATGAATATTCTAAGATATTGTTTATGCTCAAAATTGGTTTTGTCAATTGCTTATTAATCGAAAGAAAGTTCTATTTGTGAAATTGAAATATTACTGATATAATTTTCTTCCGGAAATTAGTAATTAAACCTTCAGAAAGATTTATAGAACATCTTTATCTCCTGTAATAGACATACAATATCTTAGAATATTCATTCTATGGAACACTTAACGATGAAATGGAATGAACAGTGATCATAACTGCTTGTAAGTTTTTATTTTTTCCTCGACTGTATCGAAATTTAGCAAGAGACTTTTTTTTCTCCAGAATTGACTATGAAACCATAAGAAAATTTTTTTTTCGAAAATCTATCCCACGAAAACAATTTTTGAACGAAAATCATAGGGGGTTGTTATTTTGAACCCCTAATAATAAAGTTTTGAGATCTAAAAACTTGTGTAAGTAACATCTACTAACTGCTTCATATTATGTATAGTTTTATGACTCGGTGTTTTCAAGAAGCCGTAAAAAAATTAAAAACTGTCAACTCGTCATCGCCTTCCAAAGGCTGTATCTAGGAAGGGGGGTCGATTTCGAAACAAAAATTATGTGAACTACCCCTGCTTATTTTCATCGAGGAATCATCTCCCAAAGTCCCTCGAATTTGTTTACAGACACCCTGTATCACAATAGGGCCGGTGTTTTTCTCAGTATAAGCAGATAAAAATATGGACTGGACACAATGCATTTCTACGTATGACATACAGAGATGAAAACTCAGGGAAAAACTCTGTATCCTCGTATGATGATAGAGATATTGGATTTTTTCGAAGAATAATCTGAAATGAAGGCTTCTTTTTCATTTTCTTTCTTCGATTCTTAGAATTGTGTTGGTTGAATATGTATCTGTTCGAAGAATGAGCGGATTTATATATCAAGGGTTTTCTTATTGAAAACATCATATGAATTCCCCTTTTATCTCCACATGTCTTTGACAATTTTCGTGGAATACCGAATACAGGAAAATTCCGTAACAATATGTGCCACAGTGTCCACTTCTTTTCCAGACAATCGGCAGTCTATTCTTTTTGAATTCCTAGAAAGTTGGGGATCATTCCATATTAAACTTTCTGAGAAACTTGAGAGTGTTCTAGGTCCGTAGTCTTTACTGGGGTGCCTTTTTGTCTGCTTCCTCCCTTCTCATAAATTCCATTTGTAGGTGTTTCTGATCCTATAAAAAAAGTTGATGACCCCTTCCAGGAAGAATCGTCAAACTCACCGTTTTCCTGGATTTCTGAGTGTCCTAGAATCTATATCAAGAAGACTGAGTTGATTTTTCCTACTTCATTTGGTTCTTCAAGGCATTTCCACACCATTTTTGAATTATGGTGTGGGAGCTCAGGGCCTTCATGGCATCTTGACTGTCCGTGTACATATGGCTATATCACTCCAAAACCCTTGCGTGTATTTCCACAGTGAAGTCGATACTTTTTTCGTAGATAGTAAATATTGTGTTGAAGAATCCAATACTTTTTCAATATTGATTTTTTGGGACATGGCTCTTGGACTATAAAAATCATCATATTGATTCTGACATTCATTTGCAAATCTTTTTAATTGTTGGCGTAGAGCTCTTGATAATGGAAAATTTCAGTATTGGGATCTAAGCTGTTTCCATCATTTTACGCGATTGTTTAAAGTAACAGATACACTAAAATGTTCCTAATTCTTTGATTACTAGCCAAAAATGATAATGAATGGTTTGACTGGGCCCACTGATGACTAATACGGGGTCCAAAAAACCTACTGACTATTATCAGAAGTGATAATAATGAAGAATTAACACAGGGTGTGTCAATGCAAAAGAGACACAGTCAGAAAACTATGGAAACAGCCTAATCAGTAATATAAACAATTTTCTGTTGTGAAGAATTGCCCGTCAACAATGTTTTATAGTACCTAGTCAAAAACATCCACAGTTGTTTCCCCCACCTATTAACAAATGCCACCTACTGCAAATGTGAATGATTATATTTTGTTACAGCACGCAGCTTTTCAATATTAATCAAGTTGTTTTGACAGAAAGTAAAATCTGAATTAGGTGACATTATCTTTCCACCTCACTATCCAGACTTATCCCAACTGGATTTATTTATGTGGATACTTGCAGAGTGAAGTTTCAACAGCAACTTAGTATTTCCATAGGAATTAAAGGGAAATGTTCACGGGGAAACACATATCATTTCATAAAACACACGTTAACCCTTTAAAAAAAGACAAAATAAAATAAATTAACAGTTTCATCTAAGTTCAATTATTGTTTGGAAAGTAAAACACTTGTAGTGCACCCTGTGTCAGCTTTGTGCTACACTCTGCAGCGTGTGTTTGTTTCCGTCGTATATAAATGTAGTAATATGTTCTTATTGATGGTGAAATTCTACTTGCATCATCGATTATCTGTCAGTTTTTCGGCTCAGAACCATTAGGTTCCTATCTAAGAGCATTTAAAGTGGAAATATACACATTAGAGAAGTATGTATATATTTTTTTGAAATCAAAAGCTAACATAATACAATACATAAAACAAAAACAAAAATCCCTAACTGAGGTTAGTGCAAAACGGGGCACCATACTATTTTTTCGTATGATACCAGAGCTCAGGAACAAACCCCAGTAGAAAAAACCCCGTCTCGCAGTTCCAACAAAAATAACACTTGAAACTTATTCGAATATTGAAGGATTTCTTCTTCATTGATGCCAACCGATAATCCTATCTAAGATGCCTTCGGAATTCTGAATCTGAAACGAAAATATCGAAGCAGAAAAAAGGAATAGGAAAATAAAATAATTGAAACACTGTTTAATCTATTCAAAATTAACAACCCAATTCGAAAACGACTCTGTAACTTCATGTATAGCCCTTACGCCATCCTGAAATTTAAATATTGTACAATTATTTATCAGATGTTCTATAGTTCCTCTGCTTCTCCGCATTCGCAACTAGGACTCTCAACTGAATTCCACTTGAAAAGCATGCTATTAGAACGGATATGACCTGTTATTATACGATTAAGAAGTGCACTCAGTTTAACCTAGAAAGCGACAGAGATAGTTATGAGAGAGGACTCTAAGTTTATCAACACACCAAAGAATCGCTCAAGCTGTGACAATCAACAAAGATCTAGAAGTTATTCTACAATGGGGTTCTGACAATCTGGTTGAATTCAATGCCTCTAAGACCCAGGCTACTCTGCTCACAAGAAAAACATCGACAGTTGCACCCCAACTAATAATGGACAATAAAACAATAAAACCAACCAATGGACTTAAGCTTCTAGGGGTCAATATCAGTCCAAATGCAACCTGGCATGAGCACGTCTGCTCAGTTGCCAAGTCAGCTGCACAGAAGCTTAGCTATCTATTTGGTGCGAGGAAATTGTTCACTCCAAAGCAGCTTTTATTACTTTACAAGGCTCAAGTGCGTCCAGCTATGTAAATTGCTCTCATGCTTGGGGTTCAGCTCCTAAGCACTCGTTACTCCTACTTGATTCCATTCAAAAAAGAGCAATGCGCCTAATAGACGATCCAATGTTAACTGCCAACCTCCATAGTCTCGATCACCGTAGGAAGGTTGGAGACTTATGCCTTTTTTACAGATACTACCACGGAAGGTGTTCTGCTGCCATTGCCTCCATGATTCCACCAGGGGCTCAATTTGATCGACAAACAAGGCTAGCCGATGATAGTCACCAGTTCGCCGTGCATCTTTCTACAGCTAGGACATCAGTGTATCAGAAGGCTTTTCTTTACCGAACTGCAAGGCTATGGAATACCCTACCTCAAGATGTATTCCCCCTTGGTTACAACTTACAGCAGTTTAAGACACGCACAAACCGATTTCTTCTAAATTTATCTCGGGGCGCTTGAAAGGGCGTATAAAAAAAACACAACAAAGTCAAGCAAGAAGACTGACTGCACCAACAAAAGAGAAGGCCCAAAAAGCTCCATCGTTGTCAACAAACGAGCTAAGGCAACTTACAGGCCTTCACATTTTTTCGCGAGATATCATCTGCACAAGATCAATAAGGAAAACACCAACATCTGTAGGTTATGTGGCTCGGTCACACAAACCACCGAACACATATTAAGCCAATACCAATAACCAGATTTACTCTACTGGGTTGCGCTACTTTGACGCCTTTGACGCCAGCCGACATAAGAGGGAAGTCTCCTAGGCAAATAGTGAACTTTAGGAAGGAGGCTACACTTCTGGGCAAAAATTAGCTCTAGTATGGCAACTCACGCGCGGGCACTAAGTTCTACTTCGACGAACCCTACAGGGTAATTGTTCCCGACAGAGACCTATGGTCTTCATCAAACAGGCTTCTTAGTCCTGAAGGTCCAACCTGGTTCACTGATGGCTCTGTCACAGCAACAGGGTCTGGTGGATCCTCACTTCAATCAGACTATCCCTCTGGGGAAGGACTGTTCCATTGTGCAGGCTGAGCTATTTGCGGTTCTTGCATGCGCACTAGAAAATATTCGCAGGGGATACTCTGGCCAGTACATTTACATATGTTGCGACAGCCAGGGAACTCTGAAATCTCTATCCGATGTTAGAGTTGATTCTCTTTTGGTAGAAGAATGCAGGAAAGCTCTGCGTGGGCTAGGCTTTGATAACTTTTTGAAAGTAATCTGGTGTCCGGCTCACGCGGATATACCTGGTAACGTTAAGGCAGATGAACTGGCTAGGCGGGGAGCCGGATTAGCATTTGTTGGTCCGGAGCCTGCGCTGCCAATCTGTCGCACATCTGTCAGAAGTTTCTTCAGGAACTGGCTGAACTGAGGGAATTAACCTCGGAATGGAGCGCAGGGGTAGGCCTGAGGTGGTCGAGGATTCTCATTGAGAGACCGTCCTCGCGATCTGGGGTCAATAGACTTCTGTTGCTGGAGAGGAAACAACTCGGTCTGGTGACTGGTGCATTGACTGGTCATCTGTTCAACAAGCATTTGAAGAGAATGGGATTGACGAGCTGCTCCCTATGCCGGTGGTGCAGGAGTACTGATGAAACGGTTGAGCATATTTTGTTCAACTGTGGGAACCTTACTGAGTTAAGGTCAACACACCTAGGAAATCCAACACCTTCTATTCCTATGGTGAGAGGGACCACTCCTGGCAGGCTAGTGACATTTCTGTCTTCGTGTCTGAGGAGCTGAGTGTCTATAGAACGATGCGGGTGAACAATGGGCCACTAGGCCTCTGTTCGGCCTGAAAGGCACCGCACAGAGAAGAAGAAGAAGAGATGGCAACTCACAAAAGACCTCATTGGTCGCAGAAGGTCAATTACCGTTGTAATTCATGACAATCTAATGTGTTGGTTCAAGACGGTATGGCAACACTAGTACGAAAGTTTCATAGTAAACTTAACCCTAAGTTCCACTCAAAATCGCCATGAAATTCAAATCGATGTTGACAAGTACGATTTCACCAAAGAACCGCGTACAGATTCGGTGAGACCGCACCACAGACTTGATAAGCGGCAAAATCAAACGCTTTTCGAAGCATGTCAAAGGTACCGCTTCTCACCGTCTCTGGACGCCGCTTAAAGCTCGTTTACTATCAGATAAAGATTCTCGCACGTTTTTCAGAAACCTCTCGTACACCATCCAGGAGATCCGATGAATCTCGAGAAGGTGAGACAATGCGAGATCCATATGCAGCCAGAGAGGCCAAATTGCTGCAGGTCTTGGCTGTCGAAATTCCCGACAAGATCCAAGCGCATCGATGTGATATCAAGAATCACTTTTCCATTGGTGTTTGCATTGTTCAACGTTATCTACTGGTCCACCTACCTCTTTCGCGAAGAAGCTGAGGAATCTTAAGTTCCTTGACCAGTTGCTGGTTATTCTTTCCTAAAGGTTTGTATGGCGTTTAAAGTTATGTACCTAATACTACACTGTGCAAAAAAAATCACGCACATTATGGAAATCTCAAATGTATTCTACAACTGAAGATGTTCTCAATGATAATTATTATTATCAGAATTATGCTTGCATATGTTATCCACTTTCAACGTTTTTCTTCAATACAGATGTTTTTTCCCAGCAGGAATAAAAAAAGATGAGATTATCAGATTTTGAATGTATTGGTTCCATTCTGAAATCAGTTGTTCTCGATCAATTCTAGTGATCAATAGTTTTTCTTTCGTTTGTTTTCTACACTCGATCGCTATGCAATGCAAAACACGCAATTTGACCCAAGAGGAATGTGCCCAAGCGGTAGTTTTGCGAGAAGAAGGGTGGACACACACAAAAATTGCAGAAAGGTTTGGAGTTTCCCATATACAAGTGTGTCCAGAATATTGCAGCGATTCAGGGAGACAGGTATGAATGTCCGAAGACCAGGACAGGGTAGACCACAGGTAACAACTGCCATTCAAGAACGTTACTTGAGAGTTTCTTCGTTGAGACAACGGTTTGCAACCGCTCGCCTCCTTCAAAATCAGCTTGAGCAAACTCATGGGGTGGAAATTAGCACTCAGACAATAAGAAATCGCCTCGGAGAATATGATTTAAGGCCTCGTGTCGCGGCAAGAGGGCCAGCTCTTACCCCAGCCCATCGAAGGGCGCGTTTGGATTTTGCGAGAGAGCATATCCATTGGGAAGAGGCTGATTGCTAAGGAGTTCTCTTCACAGATGACGTTCCCTTGTATACAGACGTCCACATGAAAGATATGCTCAGTGCAATATCCTGAATACTACTGGTTTCGGGGGAGGATCGGTTATGGTATGGGGTTGAATATCTTTGACTGCTCTCACAGACCTAGTGGTCGTTGATAATGGAGCTATGAATGCTGATAAGTATATAAGGAATATTCTTGAAGAGCATGTAGTGTCATTTGCCCCATACATTGGTGGAAGCTTAATTTTTATGGACGATAATGCCAAACCCTATCGTGCGCGCATCGTTCAGGAGTACATTGAAGAGGTTGAAGTCTCTCGAATGGAATGGCCAGCAAGAAGTCCAGATCTCAATCCGATTGAGCAGGTTTGTTACAACCTCAATAGAAGGCTGAGAAGTTCAGAAAATCATCCAGCTACTCTTAATGACTTAGGAATCCAACTCTGCAAAACTACCGCTTGGGCACCTTGCTCTTGGGTCAAATTGAGTGTTTCGCGTTGCATAGCGATCGAGTGTAGAAAATCAAACGAAAGAAAAACTATTGATCACTGGAATTGATCGAGAACAACTGATTTCAGAATGCAGTCAATACATTCAAAATCTGATAATCTCATCTTTTTTTATTCCTGCTGGGAAAAAACATCTGTATTGAAGAAAAACGTTGAAAGTGGATAACATATGCACGCATAATTCTAATAAAAATAATTATCATTGAGTACACCTTCAGTTGTAGAATATTCGCTATGATTTTCTGATGGTCCAATATTTCGAAAATGATTTTTTTTGTGGAAATCTGTGGAAATGCCCACTATTTATATTTTTTAGTCTAACTCGTCGAGTGCATTAATTGTTTTATTGTTTCAGCAAAATCAACTCGAGTATTTTGTGGAGGATAACTTTTGTCGAACTTTTACGTTCACAAATTATTTTTTATTCTTATTTCTGTACAATATTTGGTAGATTTGATTTAATTATACAAATTTTTTATTAGATTCGATATGTATGTATATAACTATTCAAAAAAATGTTTACTGTGATCCAGAAATAGCAAATTTCGATAGCAATTCTTGAACCGCACAAAAATCGATGTGGATATTACGTGGTAAAATGAACTATTTCCATTTTTCGCGTGATACGCTATATTTGGATCACGCTGTATATGTTTTCAATGATTTCGACGTTGTTGAAATGTTCAAATATTATCATTGACATGTCGTTTCAGCATCACCTGAAGGAAATCCTCAAAGTGATTGCTTCAACAATCCCTAAGAGTTTATATATATACCTGATCTCTTGAAGATCTAAAAAATTAAAAGTATTGATGTTTTATCACACAGACTATGAGTGGAAAAATGTTTTCTTGTGAATTCCAGAAGCCCATCCACTAAGTAGGCTTATTTAGAGGTTGTGTTTTATATAGCATGCTATTAATTTCACTAAGAATAAAATAATGCGGTTGTTACGAGAATATATTTTCAATTCGCTTCTTAATAGTGACTCCGATTTTTTTTGTATCAAGGAATAGTGATCTTCAGCTGGTGGTTCAGGATCTGCGCATCCTTAGTTTGATGTTAACAGACTGCTTTTTTGTGAATATTTCCTGATGTTCTCTTTATTGTATACGTCCATTTTTATCTGTGTCCTCATTTTCTTCTGAAGTATCTTCCATTATGTATAAAAGCGTGATACAATTTCGAAACTATTTAACAGTCTTGAGTTTTGATTAAGGCTTCTGCGAAAGTTTTGAAGGTTCGGACCTTACTCAGGGAGGAATATCCCAGTCGAAATTTCCTTGGAAGGTCTGTAAGTACCTACGAGTTTACAACACAAATCTTCCAAGCAACAATAAGGAATGCATTTTATGGAAATCCAATTGGTTGAAAGCACAGACGAACTACCTTAATGGCCAATTCGTGTTCATTCGTGAAATTATGAATTTCATTAAACCACGAAAATTTTAGATAGAGTGATTTGAAAGCAATCAATTACATTTATATCGAAATCCATGGAATTTGCAGAGGTTTCTCGTTGATCTCAGTGCCTATAATTGTAAAAAACGTTAATTTGCGCAAAGTATGTTCATAGTTTAAGTTATGAGACCTCTGTTACCGCAATAACTATTAGATTATCAGGTATAACAATCGAGATCATTCCTTTCCTTTTCGCTGTCTCACTAACTATTTTATAGGAAACATTCAGTTATATCAAATCATAACACTTTGGAGTTCGAAATCAAACTCCCCATTTACCGGATTAAATGTCTAGGTAATCCACGCGATCGAAACTTAAGCCGAGCTAATTATGACGCAATTAATGAGGCACTAGGTACCATTGACTGGACTGTGAATAGATTCTATGATATTCTTGAGGATATATTCGAAAGATTTGTTCCTTCCTATGCTAAGTATTGTAAAAAATATCCAACTTGATACTCCCTAGCTTCCATAAGAACTATAAGAGAAAAATTAAATATCATAAGCGCTGGAAGATGTACAGTAATGAGTTGGATCACATAACGTTCAAGCTTCTGAGAGGTAGAGCTAAACATCTTGTCATGGAGGATTATAAAAAGTATTTAGAAAGTGTGGAGGAAAGCATCAAGGATAATCCAAGATATTTTTGGCGATATGTACGCAATAAAAGAAATTATTCTTGTGTACCTGATTCCTTCAGAATATCTAGTGGTATAACAACTAACCCGCAGGAAATTTGTCAATAGTTTTCCGATTACTTTGCCTCAGTTTTTCTCCCTCTTTTCGTGAATAATTCTGATCAACCTTCTGGTAGTACACCTTGCCAAAATCAGAGATGGGACTTGTCATGGAAGTGTCGTGCCTGATGTTCCCTTGTGGTTGATTTCTTATATTTCGATGTTAAGAGTTTGCCGAACAGCATGGCTTCATCAAGAATCGCTCTATTGAGACCAATATGACCTTGCATGTGGAGTACATCCAGAGAAGTATGGACTCTGGGCTTTCTGTCGATGCTGTCTACACTGACTTCAGCAAGGCCTTTGATAAACTCAATCACTTAATTATTGGCGGCTTCAGCTCGGGATTGCACACATCACATCTGGTGTGCCACAGGGCTCTCACCTAAATCCGTTACTTTTCTTGATCTATATCAGGATTTTCAAGTTTTGTATGGTTCTTCTACATGCTGATGATCTGAAATTGTACTGATTTGGACCTACTTGCTAATTTCTGTGAGAAGAACCAATTATTGCTCAACTTGTCCAAGTGGAAAACCCATCACATTTACCAGAAAACCTTCTATCGCCGTGCTTGCTCCATATAGAATTCTCAGTAGAGTGATTTGGTTATAACATTGGACTCTAAGCTGCTATTTGATCAGCATATCTATGACATATTGAAGAGAGCAAATCGAATGCTCGAGTTCATATTCCGAACAACTTTTGAATTCAAGAGTGTGGATGTGACTGGTGCCCTTTTCTTGGACTATGTTAATGGTGTTTGGGCTTCGGATCGGTAGTGTGGAACCCGCACTATGGTATTTACATAGATATACTGGAGGTTGTTCAGAGGAAGTTTGTGAGGCATTGCCAGTCGTGATTCTTTCCGTCGATCTTAAATATCTCTGAGGTATATCGTAAATTGAACAAATTATTAAATAATAAGATTGATTGTATCCGTATGTCTCAGTATATCAAACTACTTGTCCCCTCGTATGACACAGACACATTTTTACACTGATTCCGTTAGCACTTACTACTGTTTGTAATGCTCCCATCCATAGATCAATGAAAACTTACAATATTTTGTCTTGAGTCACTAATATCGATTTATTTTCGAACTCTGCTTCAGGAATTCGATCTGCACTTATGTATTATTTCCACCGTTTTAATTTAACCCGTGATGCTGGCTGGTAGAGGTCGCTCAGAGTCAGATGAGTGATGAGTAGAACAGATATGTTATGTTAATTAATTTTATGATTCGGTATTGCTTTCCTGTTTTCTAGAATTTATGTTTTTATAATTTGGATATTCTTGCTTTTTGTACTTTTGTATACACTGTATTGTGGATACTGTTTTGGGCTCGTCCCGTTTGTGTCCCGAAGTAATAAATAAATATAAAAAAAATTAGAAAAAAATATGACTATGTTTTTCGACATAAAATGGAATAACGCAACAATATTACGATGAAGCTGTAGTATCAATTAATTAACTGTTAAGATGCAATGCCCGGAGAAGAGTATTGACATTTCTGTATAGCTCAATATCCTTACTAAAATGATGTATGACTACTATGAAGAAAGTCAGGATTTGTATAGCATGAAATTCAGCGGTTTGATCATAATAAGCCTGATTGTGGCACCTCCAATGAAATCACTAGATTTTAGAGATGATAATTTGTTTTTTAGAGTGATATACATCCTAACATTAACTTTTTTTTATTATTAGTGAAATACTTGAAATGTTGTTATTAATCATAATTATTTTAAGAACAAATTGAGTCTGAATCACCTTTGTATATTCTAGAAATTATTAAAATTAATTTGAACGAATTCTCAACTGTTTTTCAAAATACCCAACATCCCATCTTGGCTTATCTCCCTTATATCCATTGTGGTTATTTCTTAAATGCCCTAATAGCCTTAAACCATGAGATTTTCCCCGAAAAAAAACGAATAATCTAAAGAACAATCTCACTATAACTAGTTATAGGCTATCACAGGTGTATTATAAAGTTATGTTGTACTACTATGATTGTCAATAAAGAATCAGAGAGTCTGGTCATCTCTGAACAACTACATCTCATCTGCGAACCTCCCTAGTGATGTAATGATCAACAAAGTAAGAACTGAGAAAAACATCAGGACATTGCTAAGGGAGGAATGGGAACGGGAATACACCGACTATAACCTCAAAGAAAATACCGTAAAATGGTAGGTTTAGAGATGGTTCCAAAACCTCTACAGGAGCTGGCGCTGGGATATACGGGCCAAGTACCAAGTGTGCACTAGCGCTAGGCTCTTGTATGAGCGTCTTTCAAGCGGAAATATTAGCTATTGAAAGATGTCTTGATATAAATGTAGAAAGAAACTATCAGAAGTGCCATACACTCAGATAGTCAAGCTGCTGTGAAAGCTCCTATGTCATCGACTCAAAGATGATTTGGGAGTGCCGGAACAAATTCAATGAGGTAGGCAAGAAAAATAAGGTCTCTTTGATCACCGATTCTGGAGATTATTTGCCCAGGAC
This sequence comes from Propylea japonica, assembly GCA_013421045.1. NCBI lineage: Eukaryota > Metazoa > Arthropoda > Insecta > Coleoptera > Coccinellidae > Propylea > Propylea japonica. The sequence goes on from CM024248.1 coordinate 24,734,204, forward strand.
ATTTTTGTCTCAATATATCAATTGTGTCATTTGCAAAGTGAGGTGTAGCGCTTTCATGTTGTAACCAATGTCCTCTAGATCAATATTCATTAATTCAGGCCACAAAAATTCGGTTATAATCCGACGGTATCGATTACCATTGACAGTTACACTTTCATGAACCAAATCAATATTTTCTAGTGGACGACCGCTACGACTGTATTTTTCACTTTCACCGAGCCTATCTCGAAATTTTCCAATAACTCGACCAATAGTGCTATCAGATGGACGATTATGTAAACCATAAAAGTCACGTTATTTTCTGAAAATACTTTTCACAGAACGCTGATTTTCTTGAAATAATTCAACAATTTGAACGACTTATTGTATCGTGTATGAAGTCATTTTTATAAATATCATACATCACACTTCTTAAATCTCAAATACTCAGACGAATTCAGTGCGCCATCTATATTTCATTTATTCTCAAGAAAACCCATGCAATTTTAAACACCCTTTAGAAGAATATGCTTCGCGATCTCGCAGTAAATACTAAGAATTCTCCATTGTGTGAGAACGTTTTTCGCTTAAAGGAAAGAAAAAAACCTTTTCCAAGTAGTAATGTAATATAAAAAAAGTTTCACTATGGTTCTATAAATTAATATAATAAAAATAATTTAAAAATGTATGTATATCCAATCACTTGGCCACAGTAATATGAAACAAGCTTAATATAATATAAAATTTCAGATACATGAGACACCTAGCACTGACGTAAATGTTCTGGTGCATGATAATGCTGCTGGGTGTTTAAAGATGGATGAATCGGTGGAGGAAAACATCTAACATGCTCAACGGACAGTTCATCGTTTTCTCCAGATTTCAGAAATTTGTTCAGAATAGCAAAAATTTGTGAATTCAGTACTTGGAACCTTCTTATTCTGTCCACCATTCTTTTTAAGCTCTGGAAATACAAACAGAATATTTTAAAACTTCAGTAGATTCTACAGAAAACGACTTACAATTCTTTTTACAACTTCGTCTTTCATGTCCACCCTTTGAACGCGTAGTATGTGATAACAAAAGTCTAGAGCTTCAAAACGTCTTTGTTGACCTAACAGTACTATCATGGTGCAACCAGCCCAATGTAGACCCTCTCCAAACATCTCCCTGTAAATATGATATACAGTGTGTTTGGTCATGACTTAGCGATAATTTAAGGTCATCAAATATACCTAATATTTTCGACAAAAACACCCAAACTTGGAAGTTTACCCCTTTACTTTTGGGGTAGCCCCCATTTTAAATTTACTTTTTTATTTTCGTTGATCCTTCCAAATAATATCGATTTCTTTGGACATAAAGGTCCTACAAATATGAAAAAAATGTTTTTTGAAAGATGATACTACCACATTTCATTAGAGTATTTAACAATATAAAAACAATCAACTTGAAAACGCCATAAAAAAATTCTTTAAAAAAGTTCATAGTAAAAATATGTACTGATTTTCTTTGTAAATCCGCAATAGTAAAAGAACTAGCACATTGAAGTATTTTTTTTCAATGATTTAACACGCAAGGATATTAGCTACAAAACAGCGCTCACATCATATCTGTAAGTTACATAATTTGAGAGTTATTGCTGCTCGAACATGATCACTACGCGAGCAAAAGACACAAGACAGGTCGTCATGAAGGCCACTGCCTGTCTACAGAGCAGAGACGGCCATTTTGAGCAATTTTTAGGATAGATTTGATTGTTAGATCATTGAAAATTAAGTACAGTACTCAGGTTTTTTTTATTTCATCAATTTTCATAAGGGTCATGTTCAAACAGCAATAACTCTCAAATTATGTAACTTACAGAAATGATGTGAGTGTTGTTTTGTAGCTTGTGTCCTTGTCTTAAATCATTGAAAAAAAATTATACTTTAATGTGCTAGTTCTTGCACTATTGCGGATTTACTGAGAAATCAGTACATATTTTCACTATGAACTTCTTTAAAGAATTTTTTTATAGCGTTTTCAGGTTGAATACTTTTATATTATTATACTTCAATGAAAGGTGGTAGTATCATAAAACATTTTTTTCATATCTGTAGGACCTTTATGTCCAAAGAAATCGATATCATTTGGAAGAGTCAACGAAAATAAAAAAGTAAATTTAAAATGGAGGCTATTCCAAAACTAAGGGGGTAAACATCCAAGTTTGGGTGTTTTTGTCGATAATATTAGGTATATTTGATGACCCCTTCTGGTGATAAAAATTCTATTCTAATATACATATAAAAGAATAAGGTTGAGTACTCACTCGACAGTAAATTCATTTTCACTGACAGGTATGCAGTAAACGAATTGTAAGGCGGACCATAACCTGTGAAATTCAGTGCACTCGTCCACATTTATAACACCATTAGCTGGTGGAACTCCAACCCAAACAGGATCATCTAGGAAGGTCATTAACCTATTCAGTACTACCTCGAAAATTGACAATCCACAGCAGAGTCTTTCCCGTGTCAATAAATCCCCTTCTTTAGATATCATTGCTTGCTACAACAACAATCATTTTTGTTTTTGGTAATTCTTAAGAACACGGAGACCACATATACCATAGCGCGTATATTTTTGAAGAAAAGAGTGCTACTCGCTGAATATAGATCAAATTTTCAAACTTTTTTTTTGAAAGAACATAAGAAGAAATCGATTTCTAGCAACGGAATCGTGATTTACGGCCAATAATAGGTGAAAAGCATATTTATTTTCACAAAAATATAAGCGCTGTGTGTGTGCTCTATGTTAACAATTATCCTTAACAATTACCCTAAATATTCCAAGAGCCCGTGAATGCCAGACCTTCGTTATTTTATATGAGCTGAAAACTTGTCTACGCATGCTCCCAACACAGGTGAGAACGATGGACAATTATGAAGATTTGGTTACGCTGGCTTTGGCTGGTAAACTGTATTAAAGGGGTGTAATACACTGATCTGAATTCGTCAAATAATAAAGTGTGATTTTGGTATTACCTTCAGAATATCATAAAAAATCACGTCATTAATTGCCAGACACTTAATATCGTGGCAACCCTTTACCAGACACCCTCAATGTTCATTAAATTATATGTAATTCTACTTACGTTATAGTATAAAAGCTAATTTTTATATATCGAGTGTCCCAAGGTGAGTGGCCTATCAGATTTTGTAACTTGACGAATGATGATTTTTTTGTCCATCCTGTATAACTGACAACTATAATTGAAAAGCAGTGACATAGATCAGATCAATATCTAATGACTCGCTAAATTTTGGACTTAAATCTCAAATATTGAGCGAACTAGAGTCATTTTCGCAACACGCCAATTTGATCTAATAGGCCACTCACCTTGGGACACCTGATATAATACTTTGGTAATAATTAGACAATGTTTCCTCATTAGCCAGACATTTTTGATAGTTCCAACCCTTTGCCAGACATTTTTGATAGTTCCAACCCTTTGCCAGACAAGCATGTAGTTTAGCTGTAGATGCGAGCGCGAGACAGTATATATGAGTGGGTGCGAGTGAGACGGCATGATTATCATGACTTATGCAAATAAATTTTTTGGTACAGATTCATATTAATTAATAATTTGAGTGAATCTCAAAAATATCTGAAGAAAAGACATTCGATGCTACAACTAAATTAAACTGTTAAAAATTTTAATTCGTTCTATTAATAACAACCAAAATTTATTTGCATCACCATCATGCCGTCTCACTCGCATCCACTCATATTTACTGTCTCGCACTCGCACCTAAAATATATGCTTGTCTGGCAAAGGGTTGGAACTATCAAAAATGTCTGGCTAATGGGGAAACATTATCTAATTATTACTCAAGTATTATATATAAAAATCAGCTTTTATACTATAACGTATGTAGAATTATGTACATATAATTTAATGAACATTAAGGGTGTCTGGCAAGGGGTTGCCACGATATTTAGTGTCTGGCAATTAATGACGTGATTTTTTATGATATTCTGAAGGTATTACCAAAAAATCATACTTTATTATTTGACGAATTCAGATCAGTATTTTACACCCCTTTAATACCGTTCACTTGCCAAAGCCAGGTTAACCCAAACTTCATAATGGTCCATCGTTCTTATCTGTGTTGGGAGCATGCTTAGACAAGTTTTCAGCTTTTATAAAATAACGAAGGTCTGGGGTTCACGGGCTCTTGCTCTAAAATGTCTATTTCTGAGATAAAATTTCGGCGAATTCTTTTTATCTAGACTGATTATTTCTAGATAAACATCTATTACAGGGTATTTTTAAGCGTGTAGTAACAATTTTGAATAGGGCATAAAGAACTAATTTACCTTTGCAGTTCCCAATTTATCAATATTTGTTACAATCTGCAATGCTGCATACTTTGCTTCCAGCCTCTTCTGTTTCGATTCAGGTTTTTCACCTTCTGCGGATGAAAATTAGTCTATTGAATACTTCCAACTTCTGAATCGGCAACACTCTTACCTTTACAATAGGGCCTTGGGAGTATGTTCTGAAAAGGTGCTGCTTGCAGAAGGTCACATACTTCTTCTTGCGACAACGCTTGTTCCATCAGCAAACAGAACAATATTATGTTGCCGAATTCTCGGAAATTATGGAAGAGCTCAGTACGAGCATCAGGGTATTGTACAATATCATTAAGTTGGGCATGATAGTAGCTCAGGACTCCTGAAAATGTATTCGAAAGCATAAAAAAATTCCCTACATCTGAAGAATGACCTTACCTGGTGAGCCGTAGTCGTATCTCGGCAACTTACAAATTTTAGGCATCGCCTCCATCAAAGTTTTTGTAAATTGCAACAAGTTGCCCTGTATCAGACTTTTCACAATTTTCAATAGTTCTTCCATCACTACAGCTATTCCCTGATATCCTAATAATTTACACATAGTATGGAAATGTTGTGGACCAACAAAACCTGAAACGAAAAAAAGGAGATGCACTTTATCGCTTCAGAAGGCAAGGCTGAAAATGCTACAGACTGGTCAATCAGTGAACTTTTCTGTTCGTTTAAATCTGAATATAAAAGTTAATTTCAAATACAAACCTGAATATTGAGCATATTGAGTTGTATATGCCAAATTCAGAGGTTTACTACCCCACATATAATGGTATGACATTTGTGCTGGCTTATCACGATGTACTGGAGGTGCAAAAGCTATTTGCCCACGATACTTAGTGAATCTACAAAAATATGCACATAAGTAACTTCGAAAACTTACTATCGATAGACAAAGCAGAACTAAAAGATAAAAAAAACTCATACCTGTTAGTAGCAGCATTATAAACATAATTTGGAAGAAAATCGTAGTTTAATTCCCAGAAAACATGCAGTGTTACTCTGCCATAAGGAGCCAGAACATTATGATTAGCTTCTCCAAACATAGAATCAAAATCGTCTAACGCTAGCCATTTGCTCAGTAATTTATGGCACAAGCGATTGACCTAAAAATAGCATTAGAAAGAAAAAGACTCTCAAATAAACAAGCATAACAAAATTTATACGCTTCAAATATTTACGGAAGCTCAAGTATCTAAAAACAATGATTTACTAAATGAGAAACGTGAAAGCTCGAATACAAGCTTGAATTGAAACAACAAATGATTGTTCAATACAAAATATTGTAGTCTAAGAGCCCGTGAACCCCAGACCTTCGTTATTTTATAAAAACTGAAAACTTGTCTACGCATGCTCCCAACACAGGTAAGAACGATGGACCATTATGAAGTTGGGTTACCCTAGCTTTGGCAGGTAAACAGTATTAAAGGGTGTAAAATACTGATCTAAATTCGTCAAAGAAAAAAGTGTGATTTTTTGGTATTACCTTCAGAATATCATAAAAAATCACGTCATTAATTGCCAGACACTCAATATCGTGGCAACCCCTTGCCAGACACCCTTAATGTTCATTATATTATGTATATGTAATTCTACTTACGTTATAGTATAAAAGCTGATTTTTATATATAATATTTGGGTAATAATTAGATAATGTTTCCTCATTAGCCAGACATTTTTGATAGTTCCAACCTTTTGCCAGACAAGCATGTAGTTTAGCTGCAGGTGCGAGCGCGAGACAGTATATATGAGTGGGTGCGAGTGAGGCGGCATGATGATGATGCAAAAAAATTTTTATTACAGATTTATATATCTAATCATTTAAGTGAATTTCAAAAACATCTGAAGAAAAGACTTTCGATGCTACAACTAAATTAAATTGTTCACCTGTAGCTAAACTACATACTTGTCTGGCAAAGGGTTGGAACTATCAAAAATGTCTGGCTAATGAGGAAACATTATCTAATTATTACCCAAGTATTATAAATAGAAGTCGGCTTTTATACTATAACGTAGGTAGAATTACATACAATTTAATGAACATTAAGGGTGTCTGGCAAGGGGTTGCCACGATATTAAGTGTCTGGCAATGAATGACGTGATTTTTTATGATATTCTGAAAGTAATCCGACTTTTCTATTTGACGCTGCATCACTTCCAAACTGATGCAAAATCAGTAACGCAGCGTTCCTATTGGTCGATTCGGTCAAAGTGATGTGATTTCTTCAGTTAATCAGTCAAATAGAAAAGTCCTAATACCAAAAAATCACACTTTATTATTTGACGAATTTAGATCAGTATTTTACACCCATTTAATACCGTTTACCTGCCAAAGCCAGGGTACCCTAAACTTCATAATGGTCCATCGTTCCTACCTGTGTTGGGAGCATGCGTAGACAAGTTTTCAGCTTTCATAAATAACGAAGGTCTGGGGTTCACGGGCTCTTGCTCTATTGGGTTTCTGCGAAAGTTATTATTATTATTTCAACTGGGGTCGTTATTTGTTGTATCGAACTCATGATAATGAAAGATTAATAACATTGCTAATGTTTGAAATTTTGTGTAACATTTCACACATTAAACACAATGAAAAAAGTGACATTTATTCATTAACAACTTGTTTGATTTTTATGGTGCCTCTGATACACTATCAACTACAATTTGAGATGTAGCACAGAATGATTTCTTTTTAATTATGTTTCTAGGTAACTAGTTTATAAAAATTTTAATCTACAATACCTGCAGAAGTCCATCTAGCTCCATAACTCCGGTTATATCACCAGCTTCAAACTTACTGATGGCCAAATCTAAAGATTTCTGCATATCGGCGTTGATTCTTTGGGTTATTAGCTTGTTAAGATCGATAGATCTACCTAAAAGTTGTACATGTCGTTGTTTTAGCAGGGTTTCGTACCGATTTGCTCTCGGATAGGGCAACAAATAGGCCCCTAAGGCAGCACATTCGACTCTGTAACGTTTATCTAAAAATATACTTGCTGCGAGTTGCTTATAATATGCAAAGATCTGCTCGCTTAGTTTGTATACAAACTGATCGAAACATAAGTTGACTTCAGCCTCAACTTCATCATATAAAAACTGCTTTCTGAAGATTGTTAAAGCGTAAAGGGCACTGTCATTGTATAAATCGAGAGGATACAAAACGTATTCCATCATTGAAGGCTCTTTCGTTTTGAGAATATGATCTGTTAAAATCCATGGCATCGACATGTCTATGGGAAATTGGATTCTTTTATCCATTGTTATCAGGTCGTTACATTCTTCATTGTGATGATGACGTACAGTACATTTGTTGATTCTACGACCCACAGTCATTTCGAGGTAAAATTCCCTGTACCAAAGTTGAGATAGGTCACAACACTTCGATAACGATTCGCTGAAGTTCAATAGGTAATTCCAAAAGAATGAAGTTTTGTGAAATTGATCGATAAGAACGAGATATTGTCCATCAATGTCTTTACGTAACGTTCTCTTACCGCCTGACTTGTCAGCGATTAAGGACTCCAACATTGTTCTGACCATATACAGTTGTGTAGACGACGGTCCTTGAGAAAATTAAGAACTTAATATAATTACCATATTAGACTTATTTCGAATATTATTCCAATTACAAAATTTTGCACGAATAAAGGACATGATATATCAAACTCACCAACATTTCTCCTCTGTACTTTTATATTGAAACCTCCATCGGGATCTTTACGGCCTCTGAGAGCTGGATCCTGGGATGCCTCAAAACCACGATTCCAATCAGCACAAGTTTCTCTGACGGACATTATGATACTGAAATTTGTAGAAAGAAAAAACTTCATTGATGCTTTATAGAAGGGCAATTTTTTGTTTAGAGTTTACATCATAATTGAAAAAAAGTATTCATCCATTCAGAATGATTACCTTCTGATTAGATCTTTCTTGTTTTTCACAGCTTTTCTCAAAGGGTCCCTCAAAATAATTTGAACAAACTCCTGAAGTTCAAAATAGATGTTTCTTCTGATAGCATCTGTAAAAACTGTTTCCATTCGAGCCATTAATACTTGAAGTCCTTTGATCATAGCTATCACTTCAATTAAAGCAAATTTTTCTTCATCTGTATAATTGTACCTGGTTGCCTATAAAAAAACATGTTAGTTAATAATATCAGAAAGAATATGAAGAAAACAGGGAGTAAAACATAGGAACACATACTCTTTCGTACTCCTCGGCCTCTTGTGGACAATCCTTATTCTGATGATGATCAGTTGGATGCAACAACTTCCAAGAATACAATTCGGTAACAACGCTGGTCCATTCAGAAAGCAGTTGTAAGCCCCTTAGTGCCAAATCTGCAGTTTCTTTGTTCTCTTGATCACTACCGCTTTCTTTGTAGGTCGTAGTCACTTCATTACTATATCTCGATAATTCACTAATATATTTTACATGGTCTTCTCTTATTTGTGGGAGATGAACCATCAAGTCTGCTTGTGGTGATGGTGCACTACTACTGCTTAGCGGCCATTTACTTGGGTCATAATGTTTACTTCTTTTTATGTAATTGAAGGGGGCGATCTGCATGTCTCCGAACAGAGGTACAACTTCGAGATTCTAGAATATAAGATTGTCATTACACAAAATTTAAATCAGATCTCATATTAATAATCAAAATAACTAAGCAATAACACGTACCTTGAAAATTCGGTCGATTCGATCTAGTCTTAGTTTCTTCTTCTGATCAAGTTTGTTTATATTACACAATTCACTATCCATTAAGAACAAACCGAAACCCATAACTTTCACAAGCATGTGTTTCTCTTCGGAAGTTAAATACATTTTTGTCTCAAACATATGCACACATATATTTACAACATCAGCTAAAAGTTCCTCATAACCAGGTACTTTTTCCAGGTTCTCTTTCACTGTATCTCTCATTTTATTTTGTGTCGCCAAAAACATGGACAAATTTTGTGATTCTTGGAGAGTTTGAGAATCAGACATCACTTTCAAGAATTGTGCAGCTCTAAAATTGATGGTTTTAGAATTAGTGATTCACTATTGCAACCAAGAATGCATACCTTCGATAAGTGGAATAATCATTCTTCACACTGGATTTCATATTTTTCAATTCATCCAATACAGCAAACATATTAATAAATTTTCCCAATGTCAATAAATATGCTTCTGAAACAAAGTCTTTACGTTTCTCTGTATGGCATAATCTCCGAACTTCCTGAGAGAATCTGTCTATTGCTTTCCTCTGAAAGAAACAATTTGTATACATTCAGACAACTATTTGAAGGATATGTGCTGAAATTAAATTTATATACCTGAAAGTACATGAAATTCAAAAGTTTGTTCACTTCAGGTGCTAAGACTTCTACTGTTTTCTCATATATTTCAACACGGTTTGGCTGTTCATTAGATTTAGGTTGAGGTATTGCTCTCGAGCAACACCTCCAAGTATATAACATCACGGCATGTTCTTGGCCTTCTTCAAGAAGTTCATTCTAAAACAAGTCAATTAGAAACAATGTCTATTAATTATGGTCATAAACATACTAGACTAGCATGTACTGTAGCTTCCTCAATGTATTTAGCAACTCCTGTAACGAAACCATTTCTGTCCTCAAAGTTTGTGTCGAAATTTGCTTGATAAATTACGGAACAAGGTTGTGCTTCGATACATGGTTGTTCATCTGGTAATGGTAATTCGTCCAATACATCCACATTAGAAATAGCATCGCTCAACGAAACCCTGTCAGTACCAGCCATTTTATCGAGCAATTTGTAACTATCACTGAGAGCTAATGAATTCGCAGGAAAAATATGTAATTAACATTGCACAAATAGATAAAGCTATATGGTTTTTGGTTGAAAACATTAATGTATCATTTAAATGAAAGATGAAGGTGCGGCACAAACAAATCCTAGGGCATAAATTGACATTTCAAATGACTCATGTCAGTATCAAACTTTCCTTTCTCATGAATTTCAAATAAATACACGTGTTCATATCTGGATTTAACATTCATGGAAACATAATGTAAATGCGGTTTTTTACTGTTTATATTAATATCTTGATTTCATAATGTAATTAATTAATAACCTATTAATTCGAAATTATTCGAAATGTCAATGAATACCATGAAGAATTCTTTACACCTGAACTTCGGCAACTTTTGTCCACTGAAGATAGGTGGCAGATCTAGCCATTAGCTAACGAAATCTACAAGTTCATTAGTCGTGAATTCATTTAATAGCACTAAAATATAATGTACATTTTATGTATGGATAGTTATAATGATGGATTATTCAATAAAATTACATAGTACTAATTTATATCTCTTCAAAGAGGTAACTGTTTTTATATGTTTTACCGTTAGGCCATCTAGTGGGAAATTCACAAAGCTTCTTCATAAGTTTGAAAGAATTTGGTGTGAATCCCCGGAAATACCTATTTTTGAGGTGAGTATTTCTGAATAGTAATTTTGACCTGGGTTAGGAAGGGTCATTGAGGAAAGGATAATAGAAAGTAAAATTCTTGTGAATTCTTTTTATTTTCACAGAGTCGAGAAATTATTAAAATCTTATCATTCTCCTCACACCAATTCCTTGATTCAATCTAGGTCTGCTATTCAATATTGGATGTATTTGTGGATAACTCCTCGGATATCCTCCTCTTCCTCTGGTTACTCTTGAAAATTTCATTAACCACCCTGTTCCAGTATTTTCTGCAGATGACTTATACGTTATAATCATCCTATTGGTAGAATATAATTCGGAAATTCTACGATCCTGTGGAAATAGAAGAAATGCGTCAGTACTCATGGCAAATAAAAAATTTTGATAAAAGTATTTGAAAAAAATCTTCGACAACTTTCCACAAATCAAGAAGAAAAAATGGTTTTTCAGCAAGATAATGCACCGTGTCACAAATCGTTTGCACTAGATGGGCGTTGATTGAAGATGTCTTATAGAAACTGAAGAATTTTTAGATTTTTTTCCAAAGAAAGGTGTTTTCTTTGCAAGATCTAGAACTTTTCAGGCATTATGTTATAGAACAGATCATTTTTAATTTATTTATTTGATAACACACTTGTAAATTTGACTCACCGTTGCACAAAAAGTCCTTTCGTTACTTTTTTCGCTTTCGTATGTTGTGACTTTCAAGTAAGTGGAATCACATGCGCCATTTATTTGAAAACCTGTTAATTAAATGCACTTTTATTTTACAACCGTTGAAGGAATATACAGGGTGTTTCAAAAAAATGTGATCCCGCCTCCAGGCTAGATAGAACACTGAAAAATATTACTCATTTTTTACGATTTCGCTGAAACTGTTGGCAACATTGTGATGAAATATTATAAGAACATGTTTTGGAAGCTGATACCTACATCCAATGACTTTTTTTTTTGAGCGCTCGTTCTACTTAAACGAGTGATATATCGTTCTGCCCAAATGTCTATAATTTTCGAATTTTGAGCCGAAATTGGTCTCAAACTATAGGGTTCGACTCCCTGATGACGAATCCGTGGTCAAATTCAATCCTGTCCGTGGGGCCGTGAGCACGATAACTTTCTAAGGGATTGTCGTAGAGACTTGAAATATTCAGGATGAGTTCGGGTCCCAAATGCATCATTTAGGTTCGTTAACCAGCCAAATCGTAGAGGATGTTCCATAATATATGACCATTGAAAATTTTGTTCCTCAATATTTCAGACAAAAAAAGCAATCGAAATTAAATTCTGCGGCCACACGCAAGATGCTCATAATAATAAAAAACTCATGCAAAATTTTGTGGCCATATAGTGTTGGAGAACCATAATAAATTCAATTGGAATTTTGAAAAGAAGAATCTTTATATTTACATAACAAAATATCCAATTCGAGTGAAATTTATTTTGTGAATGAAAATTAATATACTGGATGTTCATGCAAAATTCCAAGAAGATTGCTTCATCCGAGCCATATAATTAAATTTTTTAGTTATTGATTTTTTTACATATTTGATTTTATTAATAATAATTTTGAGTGCTGAGATTTTGCATTCACTTAGCATGAATCTCAAAACCTAAATAAAATTTTGAGGTAATAGCATCATTTCTCCACCATTGAACGAGCGCTCAAAAGCACCTGCTCAGGGCATTTCTTAATTTTTTTGTTAAACATAGGTAACATAAAATATTAGATTTATTGAGCAAAATTTCGAGTTAAATTAAACAAATGTAGGTACTGTTTTTGAAGTAATCCATACTAATATTATAAATGCGAAAGTAACTCTGTCTGTCTGTCTGTTACTCTTTCACGCCTAAACGGCTGAACGGATTTTGATGAAATTTGGTATGGTGACAGATGATAACCTAGAAATGGTCATAGGCTATAAATAATCACGCCATCGTTCTTAGGGGGAGCGTGAGCAGATAGGCAGATAACTAAATTGAGTTAGTGATTTTTAGTCGTTTTTGTTGGAATTTTTGCTCTTTACATCTAAACGGCTGAACAGATTGATGAAATTAGTAAGGTAATAGATGGTTACCTAAAAACGGATATAAGATCAAAATGATCACGTCATCGTACTTAGGGGGTAGGAAGAAGTAGGCAGAAAACTGAATTGAGTTAGTGATTTTCGTATGGTTTTTGCTGGGAGTTTTGCTCTATCATGCCTAAACGGCTGAACGGATTTTGATGAAATTTAGTAAGGTGATAGATAGTAACCTAGAAAAGGATATGGGCTATCAATATTCATGCTATCGTACTTAAGGCGTAGGCAGTAGTAGATAGAAAACGAATTAAGTTAGTGATGTTTAATCGTTTGTTTCAAAAGTTTACCTCATTCACGCCTTAACGTCTGAACGGATTTTTATAGACTTGGTTAATATAAAGATAAGATCCTAGGCACGGACACAGGCTACTTTTTACGGCGGGAAAATACCTCATTCTCGCGGAAATCTAGCGTGATCGTATCAAGAAGCGCATGACGCCATAGCTACTGAAATGATTTTTTTTGATGTTTTTTTTAACTGAGTGTTACTAAGACAAGGTAGTATTTGATCACTTTTCTAACTTAGAGGGCGGTAGGCGCCATAATTTAGGGAATTCATGATAAAATTTTGATGCAACTGTCTTTATTTAACAGTTTACTTGGATCGAATTACCGTGCGAAGCCGGGGCGGGTCGCTAGTTCATTATAAAGTAATGACCAATGCTGGTATGAAGTAATAATTATACATGTATAATTAAACAAAAAATCACAATATGAAAAAATAAATAAAAAGATTTCTATCTATCCTAGCGACTGGATTACCATCTTTGAAACATGCTGTATCTCACATGAAATAAAAGAATTTTTCTAGAAAGAATACGTAATATGTTTTCCTTACTCGTGAATGTAGCCTTTATTTGCGACCCAAGTGGTATGTTGAACTCCCATGTGCAAATACTATCAATGGTATAATTATTTGGGTACATGGGACTACTAATCGTGCCAGATAAGTCAAAAATTTTGCCACCACATCCTTTACCCTGCGAAGAGGCTACAAATGTAGCTTTTAACGTGGAATAAGAGTAGGTATGCGTGCTACTCAGTATGATCATCATTTATTTGTACTACCAAATATTGGATCAGGTAAACGAAATCCGCAATATTTCAATAAACTAGGAGATTGTTTGGTATGCCCATCGTACACCTGAAAGAAATACAGAATATAATTTCCACTCAAATTATCATATCTAGTATTATTATTATGACTTGAGCTTATTAGCGTTGAAAGGGAGTGATTTCTCACACCCCCTAGCGATCGGCTATCACACTCCCTAGTAAGGAGAACATTCACTCATCCGGGATAGCAACTATCAGGGGGATTGAGCTCTGAGGTGTTCGCAAAGATATTCTACAAGAATATTGTATTGTAGAATATCTTTGGGTGTTCGGTGTTCTTCTTCTCCTGGATCCTGGGTTGTTCGTCCTTAGTTGCTTGGTCCTGGATTTGCCGGTCGATGACCTGGTAGTCGGTCTTGCATTGTTTCCCTCCATGGTTGTTCCTGGTGTCCATCGTGACCTACAATCTTCCTTACCGTTCTAGCAGTACCGAGGAGTATGGCTTTTTGCATCACTTTGTAAAGGTTTCATCCCAAATTTGGCTCCTTGAGTTTGGATTTGAGACTCTTTGGAATAATTCCTGTGGTTGATATGGAAATGGTTCTGGTACCAGACATTCCCCACAGCCTTTTGATCTGAAGTTGAAGCTCTCGATATTTCGATATTTTTTCAGCGTATTTTCCACGTAGATTGTTGTTATTCGGGATGGCTACGTCTTTAAGTATTGCTCTTTCCTCTTTTTTCTTCGCTAGAATTATGTCTGGCCTGTTATTAGCAACTGTTGAATTTTTAAGCACTTTGCGATCCCAGTATAGCCTGTAATGATGGTTCTCCAGTATTACTTCAGGCTGATACTAATAATATGGAATTGTTTCGGATTGCAGCATCTTCAGTTGGATGGCGAGTTCCTGATGAAGTATTTCACAAACTGCATCATGTCGACTCTTATATTCATTTATTATTATCGACTTGAGCCTATTAGCGTAGAAAGGGTGTGATTTTTCACACCCCCTAGCGATCGGCTATCACAACCCCTACTAAGGGGAACATTCACTCATCCCGGATAGCAAGTATCAGGGGGATTGAGCTCTGAGGTCTTCGGTGTTCTTCTTCTCCTGGGTCCTGGGTTGTTCGTCCTTCGTTGCTTGGTCCTGGATCTCTCGGTTGAAGTCGTGGTAGTTGGTTTTGCAGTGTGTTTCCCTCCATGGTTGTTCTGGTGTCCATCGTGACCTACAAACTTCCTTACCGTTCTAGCAGTACCAAGAAGTACTGCTTTTTGCATTACTTTAAACAGGTTTTCATCCAAATCTAGCTCCGTGAGGTTGGACTTGAGGCTCTTAGGAATAATTCCTGTGGTTGATATGAGAATGGGATGGTTGCTGGTACTAGACATTCCCCACTGCCTTTTAATCTGAAGTTCAAGCTCTCGATATTTCGATATTTTTTCAGCATATTTTGACGTAGATGTTGTTGTTCGGGATTGCTACGTCTATACGTATTGCTCTCTTCTCTTTTTTCTTCACTAGGATTATATCTGGCCTGTGTTATTAACAACTGTTAAATTTGTAAGTACTGTGCGGTCCCAGTATAACCTGTAAAGGTTGTTCTCCAGTATTACTTCAGGCTGATACTTATAATATGGAATTGTTTCGGACTGCAGAATCTTCAGTTGGATGGCGAGTTCCTGATGAAGTATTTTACAAACTGCATCATGTCGACTCTTATATTCATTTCCAGCAAACATTGGCAGCCTCTGTAATATGTTGGATTGTTTCTGATGTTTGGCATCCGTAGCGGCATCTATCGTCGGTGAGGCTCCTATCCTTCATGATATATTTCTGATAGTTTTTAGTTTGCACTACTTGATCTTGAATGGCAAGGAGGAAACCTTCTGTCTCAGGGAACAATCTTCCAGAAGTCAGCCAGTAGTTCGACGCAGGAATGTCGACATGTTCCTGGGTGACCTCGTCAGGTGTCTTCCATGTAGGGGCTTTTCTCTCCATCTTTGAATTTTATCACTATCCGTCTGTGTGGTGTTAACATGAGGGTGCTCGCTTAGTAATAGAGGTGTTGAACAATCTGCTTCAATCAGTATCTTATGTAAGTCCGATGTGTTTGCTTTATCTATAAAATAATTTCTCAAGTTGTTTATTTGTTCAGCTGCCATTTTCTTTATGTCCACAAAGCTTGTCCGCCTTGAGTTCTTGGAATTGTTGTTCTTTCAACACAGCATTTAGGATGATGCTTGTTGGCCTTTGTACATAGTGTTCTCATTTTCCGTTGGTGGAGACGATCGAGATCTGTATTACTCCACTTTACTATTCCGAAAGAGTAGGTGAGACTGAGCAAGCGTAGGTGTTAACAGCTTTTGTGAGATTTCTGCTGTTCAGTTTCGTTTTCAGAACGCTCCTCATTCTTCTGGTGAACTCTGCTGTTAGTTCGTCCTTCATCACTCGTTGGTCTATCCTTTGACATTGCTTCATACCTAGGTATTTGTATAGATTACCTGCCAGCATTGCCTTATTTCTTCTCCGTTAGATAAGGTGAGAGGTTGTCTGTTGGATTTTCCTCCTGCTATATTTAGGGAACGACATTTGTCCAGTCCAAAGTTCATGCTGACGTCTTTGGAAAAACATCTCCACTAGTCGTAGTAGGCACCTCTAGTTGGTCTCTGTTTGCTGCAATCAGTTTTAAGTCATCGACGTATAAAAGATGGTTAATCAACATATTGCTAGTGTTGCCTTTCAGGTTGAATCCCTTTCTGGAGGATTTTAAAATACTTGATAACGGGTTCATTGCCATGCAGAACCACAATGAACTCAAAGAGTCTCCCTGAAAAATTCCTCTCTTGATGGACACTGTGCCAGTTCTTATGCCTGTTCCGCGGATTCCGCATTCAGTTATTATTATTATTATTATTATTATTAGAACTGAGGTCGTTATGGCTAGGTAAGCCTTACGGGAACTGTGACCATGTAGATCTTTTGTTCCGCTGATTCCGCATTCAGTTATTATTATTATTATTATTATTAGAACTGAGGTCGTTATGGCTAGGTTAGCCTTACGGGAACTGTGACCATGTAGATCTTTTGTTCTCTACTTCTCATTCCTGGAAACCCAAGGATGTCGTCTATGGATTAAAACCAACAACCTCCTTAGGAGCCTTATGGGCTGTTTACTAATGAGTATTCCGGTTTCTACATGTGAATTGTAGGTTCTGTGGGGAGGAGGAAGAAACCCCCATTCACCTAGTCACGGAATGATTTGGCATTGTGAGCCTAAGGAGAGAATGCCTTGGGCGAGAAACTTGTAAGAGTGAGGAACTAGCCTCGTTGAAGTCTTCACAGATATTGGACTTCATCAGATCTCTGGAACTGGAAGGAGAGCTGTGAAGGGTGTGGTCAGAACAGCTCTGTAAGGGGGCACAATCGACCTTGAGGTCGCAGTGAACGTAACCCCTTTTCAAACTATAACTATAACTATCCCAGTATACTTGTTCCAATAGATTATTACAAGCCATTTCGTTGAGATGAAAATGTGAATATTTCAATTCGTCCAAGGAACTTTCAACTGAGAAAAACAAAAACTGAAAGTCACTTCCGGTTTGACCGGAAATGACCGTTAGTTGTCATTTCAAATAGCACCCTGTATATTTTTTTGCAACTTTCGATTTCTATATCTTTGAGTGGTGAAGAATTAGTTGTATAACAGACAGAATAAACACTTACTTCTAAGGCCTCGAAAGAACAGTTGTTTCGGAATCCTTGCCAAAAAGTGTTGAAATATAAAGATAGTGTCGTATTCTCAGACGATGTTATATACATTATGCAATCTGTCCGGTTCTCGAGCAGAATGAATGAAGCCAGAATCTTGAGTATAGTTTCTCAAACAAGCTGAAATATTATTATTACCTTGTAGCTTCATGTAATACACATTATTTTTTATTATTATCATACAGGGTATTTCTGAACAGATGCTATAGTTTTAAGAGAATGATTTCTCAGAACATTTTATGGAAGAAGGTCCCTATAAATGTAGGTAGGTACGGAAATGCATTCTTTCCAAGAAAAGTGAAGTTTTACATGAAAAATGAATAATGAAAGTAGAAGAAGGCGGTGAGTAATTTGAACTAACAATTATTTTTGAATTGATATGAGGAATCACCCCTCTAAATCTTTCGCATCAATTCAGAAACAACCTGTATAACGAAATACTGTTGTATACCTGTGAGGAAATATTCCATTTTGAAACCTTTTCCTTTGTTAGATTTCGATGTACTGATAAATCTTACAGTTAAAGCAAACTTTTCAGATGATATATCGAATGATTTTGATTCTTTGCCACAAAACTGCATAACATCGCCTTTGGCCAATCCTGTCTAAAAGATATTATTCGTATTATATTACTTTTATTGAGAATAATACTATAACTCACTGAAAAATAATGTAACCCTGGTTGGTTTGTCAATATTTTTCCTCTTCCTGAGTACAGCGAACTCTGTGGAAAATTTCATAGTGTTATATTTCAAACGCAGATGTCCTATTATATACTTAAGTCATTGGTAGTTAATTAATCGACTAGTTTATTAATGGCAGCGACTAATGGTCAAGATATTTTTAATTTCAATTAATTAAGTCGTTTTGTCGACATCATTTTTCTGAATAATCGAGAAATATATTGAAAAATCTTACTATTTCGTCAATTTCAACTCTATCACTAGAACAGCTATTTTGCGATGTAGAATTGGTCAAATCAAATTCTGTAAAACGAATAATTATATTCTGTCTGTAATTACGCTTCTTTATGGTCCATTGGCATTTGATGTTAGCTCCATAAGGACTGGGAAAGCCAGGAGAACTAATTGTTTGAACACTTTTATTAGCGTTTAATTCTCCCGATCCACAAATATCTGGAATAAAAATAATAAATATAATAATATAAAAATATAAGTTTTTAGGATATAACTATGTAAGAGAAGTTTAGGACATAAACTTTTGGTACATATTTCTGGCAGTTATATTATTTTACCTTTGATAGAGCTGACAGATATCACGAAGGCATCAGATGGATATTCTATTTCTGAATAAAATCTCAGAAAGCCAAATTTCCTGGTAGTTTCATATAGTTGCGTATAAGTCGTATTACTACAAAACTGATCTATTTCCTCAGAAAACTGTCCAGACCCATCTTTTATCTGAAATTAAATAAATATAATGAATATAGGTACTATGCAAGAAATAACTCGGAATTTATTATTCATGATTGGGTGTTCGGATAACTTCCAATCCTAAGGTACTGTTCGAGTGCATCTTATATTTATACAGGGTCATGACTTAGCGATAATCAAGGGCATCAAATATACCTAATTTTATCGACAAAAACACGCAAATTTGAAAGTTCACCCCCTTAGTTTTGGAGTAGCCCCCATTATAAATTACCTTTTGATTTTCGTTAACCTTCCAAATAATATCGATTTCATAGGACATGAAGGTCCTACAGTTGTGAAAAAAATGTTTTTTTGAAAGATGATACTACCGCCTTTTAGTAAAGTGATGCAATTTGAAAACATATAACTTAAAAATGTTATAAAAAAATTCTTTAAAAATATTTCAGTAAAAAATGTACTGGTTTTCTTAGTAAATTCGCAATAGTACAAGAACTAGCACATTGAATTATAATTTTTTTCTCAATGGGTTAACACGCAAGGATATTAGCTATAAAACGATACCAACATAATTCCGTAAGTTACATATTTACAAAGTGATTGCTATTTGAACATGATCATTATGAAAATTATTAAATAAAAAAACCTTAGCACTGTACTACTACGATAATTTTTAATGACCAAACAAACAAATTAATCTTTACAATTGCTCAAAATGGCCGCCTCTGCTCTGTAGACAGGACGTTGCTTATGACGACCTGTCTTGTGTCTTTTGCTCTCGTAGTGATCATGTTCGAGCAGCAATAACTCTCAAATTATGTAACTTACAGAAATGATGTAAGTGTTGTTTTGTAGCTAATATCCTTGCGTGTTGAATCATTGAAAAAAATTATACTTCAAGCTAGTCTTGAACTATTGCGGATTTACTAAGGAAATCAGTACATATTTTTACTAAAACTCGGATTTACCGAGAAAATCAGTAGGTACATATTTTCACTATGAACTTTTTTAAAAAAATTTTTTATGGCGTTTTCAGGTAAATGTTTTCATATTGTTATACTTCTATAAAAGGTGGTAGTATCATCTTTCAAAAAACATTTTTTCCGCATCTGTATTACCTTTATGTCCAAAGAATCGAATTATTTGGAAGGGTCAACAGAAATAAAAAAGTAAATTTGAAATGGGGGCTATTCCAAAACTAAGAGAGTGAACTTCCAAATTTGGGTGTTTTTTCGATAAAATTAGGTATATTTGATGCCCTTAAATTATCGCTAAGTCATGACCAAACACACTGTGTATTTTTATTTTTCATTTCTTTATCCTACCTCTATAAAGCTGCAAGAGCAGTTTCTGGAGCCATGCTGACGTGAATTTTCGCATATAGCCGGTAATTTCAGAGATATAATTTTGAATTGCAATTTGTACCCTTCTTGTGTTTCAAATTTCCATTGACAATCGGCATTCGAGAAATTTCCAGGTGGACGAATAACTTTTGTTTGATTAACGCTAAATGTCCCACCACATCCTTCTAGAGGACCTAGAATAGAAGAAAAAGATATGTTATTAATTATTTCTTCAGATAAAAGTGACCTTCTTTGTTCCACCTTAGTCCCAGATTATTTTCCACGGAGGTCAACAAGTTTTTATTTTTTTCTGGAGTATCAATAGATAGATAGTTATAGTTTAAAGGGGGTTACAGTTCATTGCGACCTTAAGGTCTATTATGCCCCCTCACAGAGCTGTTCTGGCTAAAACCTTCACAACTCGCCTTCCAGTTCCAGAGATATAATGAAATCTAATAACTGTGAAGGCTTCAACGAGGCTAGTTCCTCACTCTTACAAGTTTCTCGTCCAAGGCATTCCTTCCTCAGGCTCGCAATGCCAAGGCATTCCGTGACTAGGTGAGTGGGGGTTTCTTCCTCCTCCCCACAGAATCTACACTCGTCAGTGTCCGACAATCCCATCCTCAACAGGTGCTTCCTAAGGCGACAATGTCCTGTAAGAAAGCCAGTGAGGAGGTGTAATTGTTTCTTACTGAGATATAGATATCTTTTGGATCTTTCTGTTTCAAAGTTCCGAAGGAACTCAGTGGGATTATCCATCCTTGGGAGATTCCGCCAGAGTTTTTCCTTCTCGGCGTTCTTCTTCTCCAGAAACTCCTTCTTATAGGTACATTTACCTATATCACAGAAGGGTTCTGGAAAAATGAGTGACATTTGTGCGCCCTCTTTGGCAAGTGTATTGGCCTCTTCGTTTCTTTTGATTCCCGAGTCGCCGGGAACCCAGATAAAAAAGACCTTATTTTTCTTGCCTACCTCGTTGAGTTTGTTCCGGCACTCCCAGATCATTTTAGAGTCGATGACGTAGGAGCTCAGTGCTTTAATAGCTTCTTGACTATCTGAGTGTATGGCTTTATCACACTTCTGATAGTTCTTTCTAGATTTATATCTAGACATCTTTCAATAGCTATTATTTCCGCTTGAAAGATGCTCATACAGAAGCCTAGCGACAGTGCACACTTCTTGTTACATGGCCCGTATATCCCAGCGCCAGCTCCTGTAGTGGTTTTGGAACCAGTTGTATACCATTTTACGGTATTTTCTTTGAGATTATAGTCGGTGCATTCCCGTTTCCAATCATCTCTTTTACTTAGCAATGTCATGAAGTTTTTCTCAGTGATTACTTTCTTGATCATTACATTACTAGGGAGATTCGCAGATGAGATGTAGTTATTCAGAGAGGACCAGACTCTCTGATTCTTTATTCTCTCATTACCTGCACCTTCCTTAGATATTCTGAGAATAGCCTCATGTGCTACCCTATCAACCACTAGACATAGAGGTGTGAGGTCCGTAATGTCCTCAAGTGCCCTGGTTGGGCACGTTCTCATAGCTCCAGTGATGCACACACTGGCAAGCCTCTGTACTTTATCGAGCCTTTTCCTCGTAGTATTCGTACTCACCTGACTTGCCTTGGCAAACCAGGCTACTGCCCCATATGTGATTATACGTCTCACAATCATGACGTACATCCATCGCAGTATTTTTGGGTTACAACCCCAATAGATAGATAGATAGACATACAATATACAGGATAACCTAATGAAAAAGAACTACTCCTGATATTTCTTATCGTATATCTAATAAATATAATTGACAAAGATTTTATTATTGTTAGTATTCGCATTCAAAATATATGGTAGTTTTTAACTCAATGGAATGAGTTACTCACCAGGTGTGAAGTCAATATCAAGAACAAATGAAATCTGAGCTCTTCGAGTTGTTCTTAACACCAGTAGAGCCATGTTACTAGTGGATGATATAACTGGAATTTGCATGTTATCAACCCCAGAAAGTTGAACTAATAAATTAGTCATTTTGGGACTATCATAAATACTCAAGGAATTGCTGAGTGACGAGTATGTGAACTTCTCAGTGTAGTTGGAAAACCTACGAAAAAATGTTGAAAAATAAAGTATGTAATAAAAACTTGGTCACTTGTAGCACTTTATGACAAGAGAAACCAGTCACGAATCATTTGGGCTGACTGAATTAATGCATTAATTAATCAACTTATTACACGATTATACTCACTTCATCATGATAGTCTTATTTTTGGGGGCTGTTATGTTCCAAACACATATGTCACCGAAATAAGTGGGGTTGTAGTCCAATGTTTGGAATTGTTTGACTATTGTCTTTGGCTGCGTTATAGTTTCTCCACATTCTGTAAAAGTATTCAACATTAATTGTAAGATAATCTTCAACCTATTATAATTATTATTGGAACTGGAGTCGTTACCATGACATTCCCAAGTCGTGATCAATGGGCTAATAAAGAATTAGTCTTCCCCAGAGGGTATACGGTATTTTATACTGATGGCTCGAAAACTGAAGATGGAAGAGTCGGAGCCGGTGTTTACGGTCCCTCAATCCAATTAGCCATACCAATGGGTCTCTGTCCTTCGGTTTTTCAGGCAGACACTTGCTATAAGGGAGTGCGTTGGGCTCTGTGCGGAACGCAATTACCAAATAAAGAAAATATATATAGCATCTGACAGCAGAGCAGCCTGCTAGCGCTTGACTCTCCACAAGTGAAATCGAAGTTGGTCTGGGAATGCAAAACGTCACTTAACCTACTCGGAGAAAAGAACCAGGTCAATCTCATTTGGGTGCTGGTCACTCCGAGATTCACGGCAATGAAGCGGCAGACCAACTGGCCAGGGAAGGGGGCACAACCCCTTTCACTGGACCAGAACCGTTTTGCGTCTTCCCAGGCAGCCATCAAGCAATGGCTATTAAGGTCTGGGAACAAAAGAGGAAGCTTATGGTCACAAGCAAGCTAAGTCACTTCTCTCTCACTCGACGAGCTGGACTAAGAAAGTCCTCCCACTCAGCAAATGGGACTGAGGAAACTGACGGGCGCTCTCACTCGGCACTGTCCCGTGAGGTATCACTTAAAAAACATGGAAAAGGCGCCCGATAGTACATGTCGCTTCTGTCAAGAAGCCACCGAGACAGCTAGACACCTGCTATGCGAGTGTGAAGCTGTTCACCAGAAACGTCTACGGCATCTTGGTTCCTGGTTCCTAATGCCTGAACAAGTAATGGATGTGGCCCCCAGAAAGGTGGTGAAGTTCATTGAGACTTTGCTGCCTGACTGGTAAACAGCGCGGGGATGCACAATAGATCTTAAGGTCAAGGTGCTCGCAAGGTCGGTTTTGATCTGTCGCTCTCCTCTAATCTAATCTGATCTAATCACAAGAAAAAACTCTCAAAAGACTCACCCTCTGATTTGAAGGATAGTTTGAATCCACTATCAGCAAGCCAGCCATCTGTCTTGAACATGATGACCAAACTAAACCTTCCTTTGATCATCGATGGTTTTGATTGTCCACAATGTACCGAACGTTTGAAGTTGGAGAAAATAGTGACATTATCGTTTGTGCAAGTTGGATAATCTGGAAAAGTTTCATTGAATGATTACATTATCTCTAAAACTTGCAATTTGGTTTTCTGATGTTAAATGTCTTCAGGTTAACAATGATTGTACCTAATAGAGATATTTCTTGATCTTTGTCTAATGGCGGTGGAAAACTTCAACCTTCATCTTAGCAAAGAAATGTCTTTACCTCTGTTAAGTACCTACTATGGTTTCAACTGGATATTGTATGAATTTATTGACGAATTTTTCGGTGACTTGTGTTATTGAAAGATAATAAAATTGAAGAATAAAGCCTACCAAAACAGTATCAAACCTACCTCCTTCCAGTGAAAATTCCTCAAATTCAACGACGTACTTGTTTGTTGCCAGAATGACGTACCTGCAAACCAAATCATTGTCATAGTTCATGGGAAATCCTGGACTTGTTATGTATTTCACTTCTGGTCTTGCCATAAATGTTCCTCCACATTTCATCTGCCATTTTGCCTACGTAAGAAAATATTTCAGAGTGTTTGGTTTATACTTTCAAGTATTGAAATTCTAAATTATGAACCAGCAATTATAAACTATTTAGGCACACATGCTCACCTTGAATCCTGATCCACTAATTTTGTCGTTACTCCTGAAGACAACAAGCAGTTTGTTTCCGGAAGAATTAACTGTAGGGGGGTTTCTACCGCACCATTTTCCTACACTTTTCCATTGTTCCTTTTTCCAGTCGAAAATCTTTGACGAAAAACATATTAGTCAACAATCAAAAGACATTATTACATTTATACAGTGTGTTTGGTCACGAGTTAGCGATAATTAAGGTCATCAAATATACCTAATATTATCGACAAAAACACCCAAACTTGGAAGTTTACCCCCTTACTTACCTTAAATTTACTTCTTTATTTTCGTTGACCCTTCCAAATAATATCGATTTCTTTGGACATAAAGTCCTACAGATGTGAAAAAATGTTTTTTGAAAGATGATACTACCACCTTTCATTGAAGTATAACAATATAAGAACATTCAACTTGAAAACGCCATAAAAAATTCTTTAAAAAAGTTCATAGTGAAAATATGTACTGATTTGATTTTCTCAGTAAATCCGCAATAGTACAAGAACTAGCACATTAAAGTATAATTTTTTTCAATGATTTTAACACGCAAGGACACAAGCTACAAAACAACACTACATCATTTCTGTAAGTTACAAGATTTTAGAGTTATTGCTGTTCGAACATGACCCTTATGAAAACTGATAAAATAAAAAAAACTCAGTACTGTACTTTCGATAATTTTCAATAATAAAACAAACAAATTGATCATAAAAATTGCTCAAAATGGCCGGCTCTGCTCTGTAGACATGCAGTGGCCTTCATGGCGACCTGTCTTGTGTCTTTTGCACGCGTAGTGATCATGTTCGAGCAGCAAACTCTCAAATTATGTAACTTACAAATATGATGTGAGTGTTTTTTTGTAGCTAATATCCTTGCGCGTTAAATCATTGAAAAAAATTATACTTCAATGTGCTAGTTTTTGTACTATTGCTGATTTACTAAGAAAATCAGTATACATATTTTTACTATGAACTTTTTTAAAGAATTTTTTATGGCGTTTTCAAGTTGCATGTTCTTATATGGTTATACTTCAATGAAAGATGGTAGTATCATCTTTCAAAAAACATTTTTTTCACATCTGTAGGACCTTTATGTCCAAAGAAATCGATATTATTTGGAAGGGCCAACGCAAAGAAAAAAGTAAATTTAATATGGGGGCTACCCCAAAACTAAGGGGGTAAACTTCCAAGTTTGGGTGTTTTTGTCGATAATATTAAGTATATTTGATGACTTAAATTATCGCTAACTCGTGACCAAACACACTGTATACAAATTCACCCAAATATTCGTTAGGATGGCATGCAAAATGATATTTTTATTTGAATTGAAAAATCTAGTTTCGAATGAAATGTCTTTTTACCTCTATATAATCGTTTTTACACCCAATGGAGTCCTCCAAATGAAAACGACCAACAGAATGAAACATCATATGACTTCCTTCAGGTGATACAATGATCCAACGACATTCAGCATTATCAGGATAACTGTTGGGATAATCTGGGCTTTCAATTGCTTGATATTTGCTAGTAATAGTACCTCCACAACCTGAAAATATATGATGAAGTTTCATTCGGTTACGAAATCAAATTTACCAGTCTTATCAGCAAAATATTACAGGAATGAATTTTTTTTACCAAACTCTTCAGAGTATAGAGTTATCCGAACACTGAATCAGTCTTATCAATTCTGAAATTGTTGACTCTCCTAAATGATCTTTAGTGAGTGTTCGATACATGATTGTCATGTCTTTTTTAGTCTTTGGTGACACTCAACATGATGGCAGTGCTCCGGTAAAGACAGTGATTGTTATTATTATCGCAAGGCCATCATCTTTCGTCTTTCCCTTAATGTCAAAATAACCTGCATAAAATCTTCGAGAAGGTCTCAATATAAATCCCAAAAAGACGAAGACGTCAAAGTTGGTCTGGGAATGCAAAACGTTACTTAACCTACTCGGAGAAAAGAACCAGGTCAATCTCATCTGGGTGCCTGGTCACTCCGGGATTCACGGCAATGAAGCGGCAGACCAACTGGTCAGGGAAGGAGGGACAACCCCCTTCACTGTACCAGAACCGTTTTGCGGCTTACCAGCCAGCCATCAGGCAATGGCTATTAAGGACTGGGAACAAAAGAGGAAGCTTATGTACTGGCGTACGACCAATGGTCACAAGCAAGCTAAGTCACTTCTCTCTCACTCGACGAGCTGGACCAAGAAAGTCCTCTCACTCAGCAAATTGGAACTAAGGAAACTGACAGGCGCTCTCACTGAGCACTGTCCGTGAGGTATCACTTAAAAAACATGGGAAAGGCGCCCGATAGTACATGTCGCTTCTGTTAAGAAGCCACCGTGACAGCCAGACACCTGCTATGTGAGTGTGAAGCTGTTCACCAGAAACGGTTACGGCATCTTGGCTCCAGGTTCCTAAAGCCTGAACAAGTAATGGATGTGGCCCCCAGAAGGGTGGTTCATTAAGACTTTGCTGCCGGACTGGTGAACAGCGCGGGGATGCACAATAGATCTAAAGGTCAAGGTGCTCGCAAGGTCGGTTTTGATCTGTCGCCCCTCCTCTAATCTAATCTAAACCTGCATAAATTAATAGCCTAAACTTACCTTCTGTGAAAGTTTCGTATGTAGCATTGAAACCAATTCCAGAAGAACTTTCGTCATGATGGTACTCAATCAGTAAGTTGCCCTTTTGTGAAACTATCAGATCTGGCTTATTGGTGTTGCAATACCTTCCAATTCTTGGCCGAGTTGAATATTTACCATTGTAAACATCTATAAAGGACTTCTCACAATCCTCACCCAAATTCAGAGATAAGAAGTTCAGTTTTATCCTGTATATAACTGGTAGCGTAATGACCCAAGCGCATTCCAACCGTCCCTTATATTTGTTTGGATAACCAGGAGTACTTATTGAACCCGTTTCATTTGTTAAAAGTCCACCGCAAGCGTATTCTTCATAATTCACTGTGAAGTTTCCTTCACTTCCCTTCATTGAAACCTGATAAAAATTAATTGTAAGTATTTTTCACATCTTAAAGAAACTTAATGAAGTAATCAATAATAACAGGGTCTCTTTAGTCTGGGTTCCTGGTCACTCAGGAATCAAAGAAAATGAAGACTAATACTGGCCCAGAACATTTCTGTGGTATAGCCTCGAGCTCGAGCTTCAATGATTACTGATTATTTAATAAAGGCATATTTCTTTATGTTTTTGATGGTTTTGATTCGGGAAGAGTAAAAAAAAGTGCAAACGATCAATAGCTATACGACTTGCTTGCAAAACTAATTCGGCGAAAAATGCCTCAAAAATTTTAATCTTTAATTATTGCTCGTTGATACTTTTTCCATATTAAATAGTAATTTTCCGCCGACCTCGAAATAAAAGGTGATTTTAATGTGTATGAAATTGATCATTAATGACCCATTTTAATGCTCAATTTTTTGAATATTTTAATGTGCAATTCTCATGGCAACCGTTCACAATTATCCAGAAGCACTACTACACTAAGAAATATCAAAACTCTACTGGAACATAGATACATAGAAATTTTATTATGTCAAATGTAAGTCTTGTGCAGAATGGAAATGTTTTTTCAATCAAGAATTCATACATAAATAATATTGATATCGTCGGAAAAATCTTGTAATCAACTCGGTTATTAATCGAGCGACTAATGGTCTCCAACTATTAACACGTTCGCTCCGCTCACGCATTAAAATATCTCGACCATTAGTCGCTGTCTTTAATAACCTAGTTGATTAAATAACTATTCTTACTCACCATTAAATGAACTTCTGGATATGTCATTCTCAGCATTTCAGGCCTGATAGTAGGGCGCCTAATAGAGAGGACAGTTTCTTGAAAAGAAAACTCATCGAAAGCTGAAAGACAAGCATTTTAATTCAGTTGAAACATGGTTGCATTTCCGAAAAATAATTTTTTTTAATGATTTTTTTGGTTATTGTTTGCTGCAAGTGAATTTATTCACCCATGGACACTGAAAATCAACAGAAATATATTGAATTATATATATTCAATGATGACTCTCAATTGAAATTTCATCTTTCATTTTCTAGGGGGAAAAGAAGAAAATAGTATCACCCTAAAATACAAATTACGAGGGATTCACAATGAGTATAGACACGCCAAGCAATTACTACTTCTCCTTTATCTCCTATTATGAGCAATATATTCATGGAATATTTCGAAGAAAAATATATAGAAACATATTCACTAAAACCAAAGACTTGGTGGCGATATGTAGATGATATTTTGTAATTTGGCAACACGGCAGAGAGGAATTAAATGAGTTTTTTATTATATCAATAATAAAGAACCAACCATTAAATTTACTATGGAATTAGAACACAATAAACAACTTTCTTTTCTAGATGTTCTGATAAGAAAATTTATAGATCATTATGAAACAAGTGTATTTCGGAAACAAACACACCAATAGATATCTAAATTTTTATTCTAATCATCAATTAAATGAGAAAAGAGGCATTATAAAAACACTTTATGATAGGGCCTTTATGATTTCATCTACACCTGAAATTAGAAATGATGAAATTTCCTTCATTAAAGAGTTTCTACTAGATAATCAATACCCCCCAAATTTTATGAAGAGAACAATTTCAAATTTAGAACGAAAAATATCTGATCAAAATTCTAATGATGATCAGGTACAAACAGAAAACCGTCAAGATCAACCAAATTTGTTGAACGTCATTCCTTATATTCCTGGCCTTTCAGAAAATAAGAAGAATTGGTTCCAAATTCAATATAAGAACTGATTTCAAAACACAAAATCATAATTATAAAAGGAGAATTAAGGAATCTACATGTATTTTGTTAGATGAAGTAAATAATTTGGCCAATTGTTCTGTTGGAATAGATCGTATTTTGATTGATTTATTGAAGAAAGAAATGATGTCAGGAAATTTCAAAATTAAATAAATCCACATCTCTATAGATTGACAACTATCAATGTCAATGAGATTGCAAATGAAAAAATACACAATTCTGAAGATTTTAAGGGTTTGTCTGAAGAAGGTGTCTGATATAGCCACCGAAACGTTACAATATCCTTTTAATTTGTTTCATTTTTCAGTTTTACTGTTAGGCAACAATTTTTTTCAAGACCAATTTGCTCCTGACAAATAAGTGCAAAGATTCTCGAAGGAACACTTCACTGAATCAAAATTTTTTTAAATTATTTCTGTTTCAGAGACTGGGAGTGAAAACCTATAGAAGAAATACATAATGTAAACCTATGAAAATTCAGTACTCACCTTCAGTTCCAATATTGACAGATGATTTCCTAAAAACAGCCAAGCTTGTGTCGTAATTATAAACCAAGCTTGAGTTAAAGGTCATAGCAAGGGTCCTACGTATTGGTAGCTTCTGAATATGTTTGTAAATACAAATATATCTCAAATCAGCAGCTAACCTAGAGATACTTCCACTTTGGCCACTGAAATCTTGTTTACAAACTGAAAAAAGGGAAAACATTTTTTTAAGTCAGCTCGTAAAAATGAAAAATTTGAATACCTGTTTCTTCATCAGAAGTGTAAGATGCTAAGAATCCACGATGTGTGGTCGACTGTTCTGCTAAGAAAATAACTTGCAAGACATTCCCACTAGATTTAAAAATCCTTTTCGTTGAATTATAATAAATTTCGTCCATGAAAAACTCCCCATATTCAAGGAAAATTAAAGATTGACCACCTTTGGAAGTTGATGAATATTCTTCCAAATCAAAATCAGTTATATTCAGAGTTATTCTTCTGCCTTTTGGCACAGTGAGTGTCCAAGCGCAAAAGCCTTTGAAGTAGTTCAGATTTGGGTAATTTGGTGATTTTATCACTCCAAACTCGGTATTAAGTGCATAGTTGCATTCTGAAAACATTAACAGTGATAAGACAGTTGACGTATGCTTAATATAACCGGCACACTTTGCCCAATTTTGAATATGTCAGTGGATACATCCCTGAATCTATTGAATCAAGATTGCTCGAATCTTTGAGAGAATGTTTATATGTCGAAAAAGTAACTCGAGTCCATCAATTTGGACTCGCTTTCGACCCACAAATGTCCAAGAGCACTAGATGGTTTGCATCAAAAAAGTAAAAAGTATACAAGGTGTCCCATTACTCGACGTCAACCCAGAACCGGGTGAAAAGGAAAGTAATGCTGGTTGTCAGAAAAATATAAAAAAAAATCTAAGTTGCATGATTTTAAAATAATGCGCATTTAAAAAAACACGCAAAATTCCACACCCTGTGACAGTCTTTTCGCTCCTGTTGCCACAAATATCAACTTTTTCCAACTTTTTTCTTTGCTGTGTAACCTTGAATAATGCTTGTCTAAACTGTAATCAAAATTTTGATACCAGCTGCTCTAGGTTTCATAAAAATAGTTCTTACTTCTCAGAAAAAAAATTCGAAATAAACAATTGCCTAGTTTCAACTGACTGTATTGAAAAAAAATATACTACGTAGGTTGGCATGTTTTTCAAAAGTTGGCGCATTTAGTGAGGATTCCAAAATGGTATAATACTTGTTCAATTGTAGCTGCCGTAGTTCAAATTTATTTTTGATTGCCTTTGAATACACTTTTTCGTTAACTGCTTCCCAGTAATAGAGTCCAATGGATTCAAGTCCGGTGAACGGGCCGGCCACGAGATTGACCAGAAAGTCCGATCCATCTTCCGGGAAAAAATGTTATCAGAAAAAAAATTTCCAGAGAAAATAATTCTTCCAGAAAAAATTTTTCCGGAGAAATTTCTCTGAAAATTTTTTTTTCTGGTAACATTTTTTCCCGGAAGATGGATCGGACGTTCTGGTCCAATCTCGTGGCCGGCTGTTCACCGGACTTGAATCCATTGGACTCTATTACTGGGAAGCAGTTAACGAAAAAGTGTATTCAAAGGCAATCAAAAATAAATTTGAACTACGGCAGCTACAATTAAACAAGTATTATACCATTTTGGAATCCTCACTAAATGCGCCAACTCTTGAAAAAACATGCCAAACCTACGTAGTATATTTTTTTCTCAATACAGTCAGTTGAAACTAGGCAATTGATTATTTCGAATTTTTTTTCTGAGAAGTAAGAACTATTTTATGAAACCTAGAGCAGCTGGTATCAAAATTTTGATTACAGTTTAGACAAGCATTATTCAAGGTTACACAGCAAAGAAAAAGTTGGAAAAAGTTGATATTTGTGACAACAGAAGCGAAAAGACTGTCACAGGGTGTGGAATTTTGCGTTGTTTTTAAATGCGCATTATTTTAAAATGCAACTTAGATTTTTTTTATATTTTTCTAACAACCAGCATTACTTGCCTTTTCACCCGGTTCCGGGTTGACGTCGAGTAATGGGACACCCTGTATAACCAGTGACCTGGCTCATCCACCATTTTGCAACACGAAAGCAGTGGGTTTAGATGAATTTTCATTTTATTACCAACTTTTGAATATCTGCGATCAATATTTTCGTATGAATTTGTTACATAATTAAAGACCAATTAATTTATCATTATAGTCATTCGATATGATGCTGATAAAAAAGAAAATTCGGTTAATTTGATTTGAATTATTTCTAAAACATTATAGTTTCTTCAATTCGGGACAAATTTCTTGATGAAATGTTTCAGAAAAAAGCTTTCGATCGCTCGTTTATTGGTGGAGCAATGACGCTATTACCTAAAAAAATTTTATAGGATTTGAGATTGATACTAAATATCTATATAAATGCAAAATCTCAGCACGATTTATCTCCTGGAATTATTCAAAAACTGAAATATATGAAAACTTGACAATTGAAAAATGAATTCTATGGTTCTAATGATGCGATTCTCTTGAAATTTTGCATGAACATTCAGTATATTGATTTATATACACAAAATAAATTTCACTCTAATCGGATATCTTGTTATGGAAATATGAAATTTCTTCTTTTCAATATTCCAATTGAATATTTTTAAGTTCTGTTTAAACTATGAAAACGAAAATTTGAATGAAGCTTACTATGTGCATATGCCGAAAAATTTCAGTTCGATTGGTTTCGTTTTGTCTGAGGTTTTGAGGAAAAAAATTTTGAATGACCACATTTTATGGAACACGAACTTAATCGAGGCATTTCGGAACCGAACCTACCATGAAAATTTCAAGTCTCTAGGACAGTCCCTTCGAAAGTTTTCGAATTGAATGACTTGATTTGGATGACCAGATCTAATAACTTGAGTTGGTTGATGATTTTTATGGGGGTTGCCAATCATGTTAATAGGGTATTTTAGTTCGACAGATAGTGATGAACTGATGGGATCTTATTGGATAATCAAAATATTCATTGATTTGAATGGCGAATTTATATTCTTACTTACCCTTTCCTGTGTGGTTGTATTTGATGGAAATACTCCTTGGAACGGTAGTAAAAGTGTTATCTGTCATAATATTAGTGTATTCAATGGTAACACGATTGCTGATAGATACAACACTCTTCTTCTGTGAAGAGTCACACATATCTGCTAAAAGCTTCTTTTCTGTAAGAAATTTCATCAGTTGTAGCAATCGTATTGTTTGGCCGATGTTCTTGTGTCATATGAAACATATATTTCTGATTATACAGTGTGTTTGGTCATGCCTTAGCGATAATTTAAGGTCATTAAATATACCTAATATTATCGACAAAAACACCCAAACTTGGAAGTTCACCCCCTTAGTTTCGGAGTAGCCCACATTTTAAATTTACTTTTTTATTTTCATTGACCCTTCCAAATAATATCGATTTCTTCGAACTTAAAGGTCCTACAGATGTGAAAAAATGTTTTTTGAAAGATGATACTACCACCTTTCACTGAAGCATAACAATACAAAAACATTGAACTTGAAAACGCCATAAAAAATTCTTCGAAAAAGTTCATAGTTAAAATATGTACTGATTTTCTAAGTAAATCCGCAATTGTACAAGAACTAGCACATTGAAGTATAATTTTTTCTCAATAATTTAACACGCAAGGATATTAGCTACAAAACAGCACTCACATCATTTCTGTAAGTTACATAATTTGAGAGTTATTGCTGTTCGAACATGACCCTTATGAAAATTGATAAAATAAAAAAAAACCTCAGTACTGTACTTTCGATAATTTTCAATGATCAAACAAACAAATTAATCATAAATATTGCTCAAATTGGCCGCCTCTGCTCTGTAGACAGGCAGTGGCTTTTCATGACGACCTGTCTTGTGTCTTTTGCTCGCGTAGTGATCATGTTCGAACAGCAATAACTCTCGAATCATGCAACTCACAGAAATGATGTGAGTGTTGTTTTGTAGCTAATATCCTCGCGTGTTAAATCATTGAGAAAAAATTATACTTCAGTGTGCTAGTTCTTGTACTATTGCGGATTTACTAAGAAAATCAGTACATATTTTCACTATGAACTCTTTTAAAGAATTTTTTTATGGCGTTTTCAAGTTGAATGTTTTCATATTTTTATACTTCAATGAAAGGTGGTAGTATCACCTTTCAAAAAACATTTTTTTCACATCTGTA
The DNA here is from genome assembly GCA_013421045.1 of Propylea japonica. NCBI lineage: Eukaryota > Metazoa > Arthropoda > Insecta > Coleoptera > Coccinellidae > Propylea > Propylea japonica. The sequence continues at coordinate 24,768,449 of CM024248.1, forward strand.
GGACCGTTATGTCCAAAGAAATCGATATTATTTGGAAGGGTCAACGAAAATAAAAAAAGTGAATTTAAAATGGGGGCTACTCCAAAACTAAGGGGGTGAACTTCCAAGTTTGGGTGCTTTTGTCGATAATATTAGGTATTTATTTATTTATTTGAACCAGTAAATTACATCAGTCGGTGCAAAATCCCACAGAGATAAACATTTATATTTGATGACCTTAAATTATCGCTAAGTCATGACCAAACACACTGTATATTAACATTGATTGAAGAAAACTCTCTTTAAACAATGATCTTATTTCCACAGAAATTGGGGTTGATGTTGATTCCAAATGATCAGCCAAATTAAAGCTTCGCAAAATTCAACTGAAAGTATTTTCTATATCACCTTAACCTAACCTAACCTAGATGAGGATGGATCCTTTCTTTTTAATGAACTAATTGCTATAATATATGGCCACTAAAATGAAGTATTTTCGAAAAAATCTTACTTTTAGACTCAGCAGGTTCATCAAGGATCTCATATACACCGAAGTGGCCATTCATATCGCAAAATGCAGGATGAAATGTTATTCCTTTGAGAGCAATTTCCAAATTGAGTGACTCATAAGGGGGTGCAATAATATTCCAGGTACAATTACGATGCAGCAGAGGTTTTCCTGGTAACCAACTCCAGTTAATTTCTCCTTCTTCGCTTTTATAAGTTCCACCACAAGATGCTGTAAAATAACCAAACCATAAATAAATGTAAATATTCAGTGTATGCTACACATACCTATGGAGACGTTAGCCAAGAATCCATCTCCAGGCTCTTTAGCTTTGGTAAAATATTTCACGTAGAGAACATTATCGGTTGTGTATTGAGTGTTAGGAGATGATTCGCAGAATGTATTGATCAAGGGTGATAACTGTGTACCTCCTCCATCTCTAATTCAACAGCCTCAATACTGCATCTGCTAGGAAATCAATATACAATGATATAAATATGTCTATCCTCAGAATATCTAAGGAAGGTACAGGTAATGAGAGAATAAAGAATCAGAGAGTCTTGTCCTCTCTGAATAACTACATCCCATCTGCGAACCTCCCTAGTGATGTAATGATCAAGAAAGTAAGAACTGAGAAAAAATTTAGGACATTGCTAAGTGAAAGAGGGGAATGGGAACGGGAATACACCGACTATAACCTCAAAGAAAATACCGTAAAATGGTAGGTATACAGATGGTTCCAAAACCTCTACAGGAGCTGGCGCTGGGATATACGGGCCAAGTACCAAGTGTGCACTGTCGCTAGGCTCCTGTATGAGCGTCTTTCAAGCGGAAATCTTAGCTCTTGAAAGATTTCTAGATATAAATCTAGAAAGAAACTATCAAAAGTGCGATATAGCCATACACTCAGATAGTCAAGCTGCTATAAAGCACTGAGCTCCTACGTCATCGACTCAAAGATGATCTGGGAGTGCCGGAACAAAGTCGATGAGGTAGGCAAGAAAAATAAGGTCTTTTTAATCTGGGTTCCTGGCCATTCGGTAAAGGAAACGAAGAGGCCAATACACTTGTCAAAGAGGGAGCACGAATGTTACTCATTGGCCCAGAACCCTTCTGTGGTATAGGTAAATGAACCTATAAAAAGGAGTTTCTGGAGAAGGAAAAAGCCGAGAAGGAAAAACTTTGGCAGAATATTCCAGGGATGGATCATTCCACTAAATTCCACATTGAAACAGAAAGATCCAAAAGATATCTTGATCGCGGTAAGAAACAATTACACCTCCTCACTGGCTTTCTTACAGGACATTGTCGCCTCAGGAAGCACCTGTTGAGGATGGGATTATCGGACACTGACGAGTGTAGGTTCTGTGGGGAGGAGGAAGAAACCCCCATTCACCTAGTCACGGAATGTTCTGGTATTGCGAGCCGAAAGAGAGAATGCCTTTGTGAGAAACTTGTAAGAGTGAGCAACTAGCCTCGTTGAAGCCTTCATGAAAATTTTGGATTTCATCAGATCTCTGGAACTGGAAGGCGAGCTGTAAAGGGTGTGGTCAGAAAAGCTCTGTGCCCATCAAGTTTGAACCCCTGCCCAACTGTATATCATTTCTTGCGAAAAATGCTATTTAATATTTGGGTAGCTTCCTAACTTATATAGAATCACTTACTCATTATCATGGTGAAAATCGAATTTTCCAATAAAATCAGTTTGAATATATGTGCCTGGCGGAGACCTTATAATCCAAAAACACTCTATAAAAGGTTCTGAACGTTTAGGGTGGTTTGGAGACATTATCTGCATGTTAGTTACTTTATCGTTCAGTACAAAGGAACCACCACAGTCATATAAAACCTCCCTATAGACTGCTTTGAACTCCTAAAAGATTAACTTAAATGCGAATTTGTACTCGATTAATATAGGTAAGTTCTTACCGTGGTATTCGGATTGCCGCTGAATTCGAGATATAAGTTATTTCCAGTTGTCTCCAATTTTGGTGGCTTCTCACAGAACTTTCCATTCCCTAAATTAGGCGACTTTCTATCTATACCGTTTTTCAGCTGAAATTGAATCGAAGTTGAAATAATAATGAACGTATAAACCATATCAAAGCGGAATTGAATAAACTACGAAATACTGCTTCCCATAGCCCTTCTGACGAGTCAAGAGAAGAGAGACAACCCAAAAAACCCTGAGAGTTTTTTTCCTTTCCCCAAACGCGTTAGTAAATTTCACAAACTCACCATAAGGAAACTCTCACATTGACCAGAGGAATTAGTTGAAAAACTCAAAAACTGTATGCTTATTCTTCTACCAGTTTTCACATTTATTTTCCATTTACACTGAAACAAAGACATTTGTCAGAATAAAATTCTGAAAACTAGAAGGCCTACTTACAGTCCAATCTCTGGGAGAGTTTTTATCGAATGTTATGACACCAGAAGCTTCCTTCATGACTCCTCCACATCCTGGAATAATTCAGAACCATATTTGATACAAGGTGTTCTTTGAGTTAATTTTAATCAAAATAGATCATTTCAATCGAAATTGTTTCTGTGAAATATCAACCCCTTGCGGAAAACGTAATGGCATTCTGTAACTACACTGCTCAACAATTGATAGGGATCACTTACTTGTTCTAAATTTATTTCTGAAATATTCGCTCCAAGATTATAAATGTAGTCAGATATTAGAGTATTTTCAGTTGATAATATGGTTCACTTGAGAAAAGAACGACAAAAAGACTTTCTTAGGAACACTCAAAATTCTGTGTTTGAATAACATAAAAATTTTATGATGAAACCACAAGAAGGCTGAAGTTTCGGTTAAGCTAGTAGGTACCTAGTTGTTCTCCCACGAGCTCGTCTCAAGCATTCTACCCTACGAGGCATACTTTCGATCAAACGATTTATAAAATTTTGGGGCAAATTCGTCCAAATATCCCGTAAAGCGTTAGAAAGGTCCTCCAGGTTATTGATCGGTTGTTCTAAGGTTGACTAGCGCTTCATTAACCAGACGACTACGGTGTGGACGGGCATTATCGTCAATTAAAATGAAATTTTCGCCACGGCAGCCGCAAACGGAACAATTATGGGTTCAATAATCATATCGTGATATCTCTGGCTGGTCATGGTGGTGTTCTGCATAACAACCAACTCTGTGCGTTGGTTCAAACCAATGCCTCCCCATACACATATAGAACCTCCTCCAAAAGCTGTTGTGGGTACCATAAACTGTTCTGCATACCTTCGACCTCTTTCCCTCCAAGCAAGAATACGTCCATCGGAGTTGACCAAACGAAATCTAGACTCATCCGTAAATAAACATCGCCTCCAATCTTCAAGTGTCCAATTGCGGTGCTCCTCAGCTCATTGCCGTCGATGAACCCGGTGTTCCTATTCAAACGGGGATGTTGTACCCTCCTACGTGCTCTCAAACCACGAAAATGTAGTCGTCGTCTTACAGTCTGGTTCGAAATTAGAACTCCTGTTGCAACTCTCAGTGATCTATTGAACCGCGACGCCGGGTAAGTGGGATTTCTCCTAGCATTGAGGATCAAAAGACGATCTTGGGCAGCTGTTGTATTGCGCTGCCGACCTCCCCCATGAACATAAGCTACTGAGTCATTTTGGATGAACCTTTTCCAAGCCCGACTCACGACACTTTGCGAATCATTCAACCGCCGGGACACTTCTCGCTGGGACAAACCTTCCTGTATCCACCGTATGATTTGGTCCAGTTGCACAGGAGCCAAACGTCTTCTTGGCATGACTGATAAGCTGATATTGTTCTCATTTCTTCAATTTTTGTGACCTTATGTGTTTGAACGAGAGAAAAAAACAGATGTAAAAGTCTACAGATAATAATTGATTTTGTGAACAAGAGCCGATAAAGTGAGGAAGACTTTGATATAATCAACTCAAAACATCTTACGTTTTCCTTAGAGAACATATAATGTACAGATATTCACGAGATAACTTAAAAAAATACAAATGAAGAGAAGTTCATAAGTGATCCCTAGCAATTGTTGATCAGTGTACATAAGTGACCAGGAGTTTACTCCTCCTTCCCATAGAATCTACACCCTTCGGTTTTTTGGACCAATTCTCATCATATGCCTCCGAACACGACGATGTCCTGTTAATAAGCCAGTGGGGAGGCGCAATTTGTTCTTGCTGAGATCTGAATACTTTCTGGAGCTTGTAATTTAAAGTTCCGAAGGAATAATCCATCCTCGGAAGATTCCTCCAGAGCGCTTCTCTCTCAGTTTCTTCCTTCTCCAAAAACTCTTTTTTATAGGTGCATTTGCTGATACCACAGAACAGTTCTGAGCTTATAAGTGGCGTTTGTGCCCCCTTTCTCGCTAGTGTATTAGCCTCATCATTTCCTTTAATTCCTAAATGTTCAGAAACCAAGACTAAAGAGACCTTGTTGTTCTTGGCTACTTCATTGAGTTTTCTTCGGCACTCCCATATGGCTTTGAGTAAATGACATTGGAGTTCAGTGCTTAAATAGAAACTTGACAATGGAATGATAGTTCCTTTCCAGGTTCTGTCTATGCATCTTTCGATTGCATGTATTTCTGCTTGAAAACCACTCGAATAGAAGCCTTACGATAATGTTCACTTGGTTCTTGAACCGTATACTCAAGCGCCGGCACCTTTCTTGGTTTCAGAACCATTTGTATACCATTTGATGGTATTTACTTTGAAGTATTGGGTAGTATATTCCTTTTCCCATTCTTTCATCACCCAAAGCATCAAGTTGAAGTTTATAGATCATAACATCATTAGGTTAGTTCACTGAAGAGATGTCCTTCGTCAGAGAGGACCAGGCTCTCTGACTTTCATTTATACTAGTTAAAAAAATAAATTTTAGAAGAAGAAAATACCTTCACTTATTTCTGCTGCAAACCCAGATCTATTGAAGTAGGAATTTGTGATAAAGGTCACTTTTAGTGTATTCGATGCATTATAGGTACGAATTTGTGAGGAGTGACAAATGTTCGAATTTAAATTGTTGTCAGAAGTCAACTTGAGGTAATCTTGATGGCAAAAAACCGAATATCCAAGATTCAAAGATGTTATTTTTATTCTCAAGCTGTTAGAACTATCTGTTTGGAAGGTCCATTCACACTTCAGATTTGGAGCGTAGCCATTGGGGTAACCTGGTGATGTGAGATTCACTCTGTGCAGTTTGCTTAGGTCCATTATTTCTGGTGATCCGCAAGCTGAAAAAAGTTGAATGGAAAACTATTGGAATCTATACAAAAAGTATATAAAACAGAATAAATAAAATTTGCCTTACTATCATTGATTTTCGGATGTTTCTGATAATAAACTTTCATCCACTCCAATAGAAATTTGCTCTCTAGTCTAAACGAATCCATATAAGCTAAAATGAAGAGATTGTTCGAGGAAGATTCTATAGGACCAGGTATGTCATAACCACAGTATGTTCCTATTTCTGGAGCATCGCTGTTCTCACCATCGTACACCTGGAATCAATAGAACAATGTTGAGTTAACCAAGAAGAAAGAATGAGATCACAGAAGTAGCACCTTTAGATAAGGACTTAGGCAGAAATCAACTCCAAGACTTTCAGTACGGAATTCTTTGAATTTAATTAGTATTCTACTAGTACCAGGAACGTAAATTCTCCATGTGAATATGGTGGTACTTGAGAAGCCTTCTGGGTAAAGTGGTGAAGCTATTTCTCCTCTGTAGCCTGTCACTTTGACACTTGTGCCTGAAAAATTTCAATTTTAACAACTTGGTAAAAGTCACCAAAAATTTGTTTACGTACTCGTTGCATATTCAGCCAAGAATCCTGATGAACTTGATTGTAGGGTATCATTTTGTTTTTCCCTTCTGAAGAAAATCCATAAACTTCCTTGATGAGTTATGTTGTCCGGTCTTTTATCTCCGCAGAAGATTCCTCGTAATTTTCCTGTGGCGTCTTTTTCCCTTATTTCCAGAAAATCAGAAACGCATCTATCAGAATAAGGTATGTTGAAATTTTTAAATTCCAGATTGATTTCATTTCCTGCAATGAAGACCAGAATATTTCAAATTGAAGAACTGTTGAAAATATGCTTCATCGGACCAAATTCCTACTAATAAGAGGGCAATTCAAATATAAACGAGACTTTTCGATTTTCAGGCACAATAGTGGGGGTAGAACATTCCTGATTTTTTTGTTGTTGGGTAGGTTTGACAGGAGTAAGGGAAACAAGTCGGATTGCCTCATCGGTCCTCCGTCGATTGCGCAACGTATTGTTCCCTCCACTCCTTACTCGCTTGTTTAGTCACTGGGGTGTAGTGGTGCACCCATGTTTCATCAAAGGTGATTATGTAAGTGAGAAATTGGTCTCTCTGTTCCTGAGATCGTGCAAGAAGACGCCCACACACCTGAAAATGATGCAATTTCTGGTCAGCTGTGAGAAGGCGAGGAAACCACCTGGAGCAACCCTTACGGTACCCCGACTCCTCTGTGAGTATGGAGTAGGTGCTCCCATAACATATCCCGACCTATCTTGTAATTTCAGGAGTGGTACGACGTCTGTCGTCTTCAATAAGCTGTCGAACACTACTGATGTTGTTCGCTGCGGTCATGGCTCTCATTTTCAACACAATCACGACCCTCCACGAACTGTTTATACCATGCAAACACTCTGGTTCACGATAGTGTCTCTTCTCCGAACATGGACAGTCAATCACCTCAAGATTTAGGCCAGTTTTACGCCATCTGCGGCGAGAAACTTGATAACAACACGTTGCGCAATCGACGGAGGAACCTCTTGCTCAAATATTGTTACAGTGGACACCGAGAGGGTCGATGAGGCAATCCAACGTGCTTCCCTTACTCCTGACAAACCTACCCAACAACAACGAAATCAGGAATGTTCTCCCCGCACTATTGTGTCTGAAAATCGAAAAGTCTCTTTCACTCTTTCACGTTAACACTACTAAATGGATTTCAATGAAATTTCTCAAATATGCTCATATATCATAAAAACATATGCTACATACCTGGTGCAACCTGGATGGTCCATTCACAAGAACTTCCAATAGGCGAAAACATGCCATTCAAACCAGTTAACTTGCCCCCACAAGCTGTTGAGAATAATCAAATGATTTTATGCAAAAAAATGTTTTAACAGTGTACTCACTGGTTCCCAAGATGTGGTAGATGGCGAAGAAGTCAATACCTTGACTTACTACAATATGCAAGGCAGAACCGCTGCTGACCACTGTTGGTGGCAGCTTATCTGTAGAGTATTCACCAATCAGAGGAGCCTCTGCTGATTCACCTCCATAAACTTTTAGTCCAGAAATGTAGTCATAATCCGAGTAGGCCATGGATGGACGATGAATACGAGTCACAGTCAAAACAACATGTTCATCTTGAGAAAAAAATAACAAAATCATCAAAGGAGAAAGTAAAACCTCAAACCAGTATAAAATATGAAGAAAAAGAAAGTTCTTCCCAATAACTTTCAGAACGAATAACTCAAAAAATTTGGCAGAATTGAGCAAATACACTGCGCAAAAAATTAATACTGAAAATCTCAATTTTAATGAAAGTTAACTCTACATTGACTTTATAACTTATTTTTTATGTTCTCTGTTTTGAACGAAACAAGACACATTAAATGGAAGAAAATTTCAGGATTTTACCGAATGTTATGTGAAAGAAGAGAAATAAACAATTTTCAAAATACTGGAATGCTGATAAGTGATTTAATACTTGGTATTTCCACCCCTTGCGTTAATTACAGCTCGGTAACGATGGTTCATACTCAAAATGAGTGATCTTAAAACGTTCTGATCTAATCCTTCCCAGGTTTCTCTGAGTTGGATTCCTAAGTCATCAAGAGTAGCTGGATGATTTTCTGAATTTCTCTGCCTTCTATTGAGGTTCTCCCAAACCTGCTCAATCGGATTGAGATCTGGACTTCTTCCTGGCCATTCCATTCGAGATACTTCAACCTCCTCAATGTACTCCTGAACGATGCGCGCACGATGGAGTCTTCCATTATCGTCCATAAAAATGAAATTTTCACCAATTTATGGCACTACACGCTCTTCAAGAATGTTCCTTATATAACTATCAGCATTCATAGCTCCATTATCAACGACCACTAGGTCTGTGCAAGCAGTCAATGATATTCCAGCCCATACCATAATCTATCCTCCCACGAAACCAGTAGTATTCAGAAAATTGCACTGAGCATATCTTTCATGTGGACGTCTGTATACAAGGGAACGTCATCTGTGAAGAGAACTCTTTCCCAATCAGCCTCTTCCCAATGGATATGCTCTCTCGCAAAATCCAAACGCGCCCTTCGATGGGCTGGGGTAAGAGCTGGGCCGTTGCCGCGACACGAGGCCCTTAAATCATATTCTCTGAGGCGATTTCTTATTTTCTGAGTGCTAATTTGCACCGCATGAGTTTGCTCAAGCTGACTTCGAAAGAGGCGAGCGGTTGCAAACCGTTGTCTCAACGAAGAAACTCTCAAGTAACGTTCTTGAATGGCAGTTGTTACCCGTGCTCTACCCTGTGCTGGTCTTCGGACATTCATACCTGTCTTCCTCAGTCGCTGCAACATTCTGGACACACTTGTATGGGATTCTCCAAACCTTTCTGCAATTCTTGTGTATGTCCGCCCTTCTTCTCGCAAAACTACCGCTTGGGCACATTCCTCTTGGGTCAAATTGCGTGTTTCGCGTTGCATAGCGATCGAGTGTAGAAAATCAAACGAAAGAAAAACTATTGATCACTAGAATTGATCGAGAACAACTGATTTCATAATAGAGCCAATACATTCAAAATCTGATAATGTCATCTTTTTTTATTCCTGCTGGGAAAAAACATCTGTATTGAAGAAAAACGTTGAAAGTGGATAACATATGCATGCATAATTCGTATAAAAATAATTATCATTGAGAACACCTTCAGTTGTAGAATAAATTCGAGATTTTCATAATATGCGTTAATTTTTTTGCGCAGTGTAGTTCTCTGGATATACAAAATGGCCTCTGACAGCAGTGTCACGAACGTACGACTTCACAACCTGTAGGTTCATTCTACCTGTAGGTATATTCAGTATAAGTTAGAGTCTTCGAAAAAAACTAGCGGTTTCAATTCAGGTGAATGAGCTGGCCACGTGATAGACGTCAGATACAGTGGACGCGGAAATATTGTCAAATTTGCCAATTCTTTGTGCCTAAATATTTAGCCGTATATTTGTTATGGTACGTACCTGTATGGGGTGCTATAATTGTCCATGCACATTTGGTTTCTATACTGGCATGACCTGTTGATAACGGTCTCATTTTCAAAGTTCCACTCACGTCTGTAGCGACTATACGGGCTCCACATGCCTGAAAATTGAAAAAATATGCATAAAAGGAATTAGAGGGGGTTCAGGGGGGGGCAGGCCCCCCCTGATGCACCTCTGCATACTGCTAGAATAGCTCATTAGCATAAAGCCAAAAAAAGCATTGGTCCAAGAGTCGAACCCTGAGGTACACCAGCTGTTCGTTTTCTGCCGAGTTGTAAAATTACCTTCTCATATAATGCCATAAAACCCTGACTGGTGATTAATTCATCGTCGTAACTATTTCTCCAATTCGAATGTATTTTCGTTATGTTGGCCATAAAAATGACCATCATCTGATTGGACGAGGATGTGAATGTCTGATTTTGCCCATCACATATTTTCGCTAGAACTGGAGTCGAAGTGTTTGCTCCATCATAAATCTAGAAAACCATCAATAATCAGTGAAATAAAGGCTATGGTCAGTGATTGACACGTACTTTAACATAATTCTTACTGCAGTTGGGCGACGTTACCAATCTAAAGTTTGAAAAGCAAGGTTTATCACGTGATTCTCTTCAGTTGTTACCAACCATTCGCAGTAGTCGGTGGGGTTGAAATTCATGGGGTAATTTGGAGAGGATATGATCCCTTTGGGGGCAGACAACCCACCACCACATTCTGAAAATCGAAAATTATTTTCACAGCATATATCCAAAGGTGGAAACTAGAATCGGATATCTTGTTATCCATACTGTCTGTCTGTCTGTTACTCTTTCACGCCTAAACGGCTGAACGGATTTTGATGAAATTTGGTATGGTGATAGATGGTAACCTAGAAATGGTCATAGGCTATAAATAATCACGCCATTGTTCTTAGGGGGTAGGCAGTAGGCAGATAACTGAATTGAGTTAGTGATTTTTAGTCGTTTTTGTTGGGACTTTTGCTCTTTCACGTCTAAACGGCTAAACAGATTTTGATGAAATTTAGTAAGGTAATAGATGGTTACCTAAAAACGCATATAAGATCAAAATGATCACGTCATCGTACTTAGGGGGTAGGAAGAAGGCAGAAAACTGAATTGAGTTAGTGATTTTTTTATGGTTTTTGCTGGGAGTTTTGCTCTATCATGCCTAAACGGCTGAACGGATTTTGATGAAATTTAGTTAGGTGATAGATAGTAACCTAGAAAAGGATATGGGCTTCTAATATTCATGCTATCGTACTTAAGGCGTAGGCGGTAGGCATAAAACTTATTAAGTTAGTGATTTTTAATCGTTAATATAAAGATAGGATCCTAGGCACGGACACAGGCTACTTTTTAAGGCAGGAAAATACCTCATTCTCGCGGAAATCAAGCGTGATCGTGTCAAGAAGCGCATGACGCCATAGCTACTGAAATGATTTTGATGTTTTTTTTAACTGAGTGTTTCTAAGACTTCAAGTTAGTATTTGATCACTTTTTCAACTTAGAGGGTCGCTAGGCGCCATAATTTAGGGAATTTATTATAAAATTTTGATGCAACTGTCTTTATTTAACAGTTTTACTTGGATCGAAACTTAGCGACATTCCATCACACTACTTAACTTCTAGGGTATGAAGGTACCAAAATTCAGACTATTCAGACGTATGATTTAAGTGAATATTTTCGAAGATATTACCGTGCGAAGCCGGGGCGGGTCGCTAGTAGAAATTAAAAGATTCTTCTTTTCAATATTCTGATTGAATTTTCTGTAGTTCTGTGTTGCTACAAAATTCTGCGTGAGGCAAAATCGGTAGAACGAAACACATAATTGGAATTCAACCTACTTGATTTAACGAATTTTATATCAGCTGAAAACCCTTGTCCACCATAAGATGCATCGCTAACAAATCGGACATGCATGAGATTGCCATTGCTAGTGAATTTCACTGGTTTCTCCATATAGCATAGGGAACCAAGCATGGGGGAGTTAGAATCTGGTCCATTATACACCTGAAAATAGTCTTAATTACCTTTTGTTGTTGAAATGTCCCCTAACTTGCTCTAACTTTACGCTTTAACGCACTGCAGCTTTCAGTGTTTGTGCAAAATTGCAAGATTAAATATTGCCTCGAGAGTAATGTTAATGCATCTTCACGTTACCTTGATAACATCATACGGACATGACCTAGTCTTCTCGACATCAACGAATGTGAATTTGATAACCACACTTTCTCCAATTTTGGCTTCAATCAGCCACTCGCATTCAACTTCTTCCGGATATTGTTTCGGGAAATTTGGAGATGTTATCGTTCCAGGTTTTCTTAAGTGTCCTCCACAACCTGTTTCAACATTTGATCAAATTCACAGGTATAAACCAGTCCAACAAAACAGCTGATCGCATTTTCCAAGATGGCTGCTTGGAGTTAGGTGGTACTATAAACAATAGGTTAGGTATTTTGACGATCAGCTACTTCCACAATTGATCACGCAACAATAAAATATAAAGAATAGAGGAATCAATCACTTCCAAAGTCATGAATGAAATTCGTTTGTGCTTTCTCAGCTCCCAGCAGCCATATTGAGAAGCTGATCGTGACAGATCATTGGACTGCCCTATGTAATTTACAGGCACGGTATCTTACCATTTAATGCCCATTCCAAACGGAAACCATTTCCAAGTAGATTCGTATCGGATTTGAAGTGAACTATTACGTGGTCAGATGGTACAGTTATAGCATCTGGAAGTTCTGCACCCACGAAAGTTTTAAATAGAACATCTTCTGTTGTAAAATCGTCAATTTCTTTTTTGTATAACACCTGAAAGTTTGGTAATACAGTTTAAAACATCAGCTACGACAGATGATTGTGATAAAAATAAAAGTTCTTATAGAAAACCCTTCAGATATGTTTTCTCTTTTTCCTCTCAGTTCATCCTTTTTAATGCTTTTCATTAAATGATTATATCTTCTTCAATTTCTATTTTTTTCTTTATTTACTTCATATTTGCTGAGTTGAAATTACCTTTATGAAATTAACATGTCCTCCAGGGGGTAACTTATAGAATGGAAATTCATGATATTCATATTCTTCCAAATTAAAATGCGAAAAAGTTATATTGACAGTATTCTTTCTGGTTACTTTGATATTCCAGAAACATTCTTGTAAAACTGGATAAATATCCGGAAAGTTTGGACTCTCAATCACACCTCCATATCCGGTTATGTTATTGGAACAAACTGAAATTAACAAAGATAGATTCGGTTTAATTATAGCGTACTTTAACTTACGTGTTCTATAATGCATATTGAAACCTCTGCCTTCAGCACTTAAATCAGACCTGAAGGCGATATGAAGCTGTCGATTCATCGAAACTATTGTTTTCGGTATTGTTGTTCCACAGAATCTGCCTAGTGATTTTGAGTTTTTCGTTGACCCATCAAAAATCTAAAACAATATCTCATTGTCCTGATCTGTTTTATTTTGTGAGAAGTTTATAATGAATTCCTCGTAAAAAACAATGCTTTTATACATGCCAATACATCATGAAATATATCTTAATATTTCGAAAAATTTTTATTAGAACTGGGGTCGTTTTGGGTAAGTTAGGCTTCTGGGAACTGCGACCATGGGGGTCGAGGGTCTAGGACAGGTTTTTCTATATGAATGGTTTTCAGGCCAGCCAGCTCTTGACACTTGCATACCATACGTTCATCTGTTTTTGCTTCTGATCCACAGAGCCTGCAAATCTCATCTGCTGACTTTCCCATAAGGTACAAATGATATTTGTATCAACAGTGACTCATCAGCAGTCCCTCCATCACCTTAAGCTCAGCTGGTGACAGCTTCAGGAGCTTCCTGGTATAGATTGGTGAAATCATCACGAATTTTTCAGCCTGAGTAAGTCCAGGCGTGTTTCTGCAGAGGAATAATCTGTTATTCAACTTCCATTGTTGAATTGCTGCCTTATATTGGTCTTATCCAAGTCCACAGAAAGGATCAGGTGTCAACCTGATGCACTTTTTACAATTTCATCGGCTTTTAATTTCCTCCAATACCGCAATGCCTGGCACCCAGTTGATTTATGGTGTTATGGAACTCCTAGGTTAGCAGAGACCCTTGACAGTGTGATTCCAGGGATCTCAGCGTGGCATAGCTGTTCGTGGTGATGTAGTCATGTACCCCTTTGAGGTTCATTTTATTTTAAGAAAGGATCGATAAGTTCATTACTAGGAGAGCATTGTGTCATATTGTAGAATGCTATTGAAAAACTACACTTACTTCAAGATAATCTAGAGAACACTGCTTGAAGAATTTGAGAGTTTCAAGATCAAAATCCAGGAAAACCAACTGTATTCTTGAACCCTGACTAACTATTATATTCCACTGGCATTCTGATTTTGCATCGTATGGTTCTGGATAATTGGGAGATGCCAAAGCACCTGCTGGTGAAGTGAGTGTACCACCACAACCTATAAAATTTTCAGAGATTAATTATTGGCTTAATGAAAAACAGAAAAAGCAACTTACCTCCTGGCACAGTTTCCCATGTAAACAAAAATTTAGAAGAATTAAACGTTCTAAACGTCGAGCAAACAAGATGTATATACAATTGGTTTGTATGTGAGCGTATAACTTGTGGTATCTTCGAATTACCAAATCTTCCTATAAGTGGGGAGAATGCTGACGCACCATTCCTGAAGAAATGATAATGTACGATTTCGCCCTGAACATATTACATGAAATAAAATACAATTTCGAAAGATTCCGAACGCGGAATTTATTTTAGCATTTCTCGATCTGAGTAGGATCAGGAGTGTTTCTCCAGAGGTTCATTCTGTTATTCAACTCCCATTGCTGAACCGCTGCCTTATATTGGTTATTTCCAAGCCCTTAGAAAGCCATTATTTCTGTCTGTGAAATATAGGCCTCACCTTCAAAGGTAATATGCAAATTTATATAGTTCACACTGATCCATCTGATTTTTTGAATTTTATGAGAGGTTTTAGACTACAAAACTTGAATATGCTTTTTTCGCCCTTTTCTCGACTTTGTTTGTTGTAGTTTGTATAATTACTTCAGGCAAATACACTGCGCAAAAAAATTAACGCACATTATGGAAATCTCCAGTTTATTCTACAACTGAAGATGTTCTCATTGATAATTATTTGTATCAGAATTATGCATGCATATGTTATCCACTTTCAAGGTTTTTCTTCAATACAGATGTTTTTTCCCAGCAGGAATAAAAAAGATGAGATTATCAGATTTTGAATGTATTGGCTCCATTCTGAAATCAGTTGTTCTCGATCACTTCTAGTGATCAATAGTTTTTCTTTCATTTGGTCTTCAACACTCGATCGCTATGCAACGCGAAACACGCAATTTGACCCGAGAGGAATGTGCCCAAGCGGTAGTTTTGCGAGAAGAAGGTTGAACATACACAAGAATTGCAGAAAGGTTTGGAGTTCCCCATACAAGTGTGTCCAAAATGTTGCAGCGATTCAGGGAGACAGGTATGAATCTCCGAAGACCAGGCCAAGGTAGACCACGGGTAACAACTGCCATTCAAGAACGTTACTTGAGAGTTTCTTCGTTGAGACAACGGTTTGCAACCACTCGCCTCCTTCAAAATCAGCTTGAGCAAACTCATGGGGCGCAAATTAGTACTCAGACAATAAGAAATCACCTCAGAGAATATGATTTAAGGCCTCGTGTCGCGGCAAGAGGCTCAGCTCTTACCCCAGCCCATCGAAGGGCGCGTTTGGATATTTTGCGAGAGAGCATATCCATTGGGAAGAGGCTGATAGGGAAAGAGTTCTATTCACAGAAGAGTCTAGATTCTGCCTCTACCATTGTGATCGACGTTGCCTTGTATACAGACGTCCACATGAAAGATAGGCTCAGTGCAATTTCCTGAATACTACTGGTTTCGGGGGAGGATCGGTTAGTGTGTGTGACTGCTCGCACAGACCTAGTGGTCGTTGATAATGGAGCTATGAATGCTGATAGGTATTTAAGGAACATTCTTGAAGAGCATGTAGTGCCATTTACCCCATACATTTGTGAAAATTTCATTTTTATGGACGATAATGCCAGACCCCATCGTGTGCGCATCGTTCAGGAGTACCTTGAATAGGTTGAAGTCTCTCGAAAGGAATGGCCAGCAAGAAGTCCAGATTTCAATCCGATTGAGGAGGTTTGGGACAACCTCAAAAGAAGACTGAGAAATACAAAAAATCCTTCAGCCACTCTTAATGACTTAGGAATCCAACTCAGAGAAATTTGGGAAGGATTAGATCAGAACATTTTAAGATCACTCATTTTGAGTATGAACCGTCGTTGCCGAGCTGTAATTAACGCAAGGGGTGGAAATACCAAGTATTAAATCACTTATCAGCATTCCAGTATTTTGAAAATTGTTTATTACTCTTCTTTCACATAAGATTCGGTGGAGCCTGAATTTTTCTTCCATTTAATGTGTCTTGTTTTGTTCAAAACCTTCCCGAGAGAACATAAAGAATAAGTTATAAAGTTTCATTTCCATAAAAATTGAAAATTTCAGAATGTGCGATAATTTTTTTGCGCAGTGTATTTACTCACCTTATTTCTAGGTAATTCGCACTCAGAGGACTGTGAATTGAGAAAATTGTTGTTTTCAGCTCGATCTGATTATGGCTTTCTACAGTTATTGTCCAGATGCAATCAGACGATGGAGGATAAGAACCTGGATAACCTGGGGACTTTATGGTACCTGATTTTGAGTAATAACTCCCACCACAAACTGAAAACCAAATATAATATTAGGTGAACGACTAAGTTCCCTATGTTTGGACAGAAATATTATTTTGAAATCTTCACTCACCTTTGCTTTCGTTGAGGAAAATATAATTCAATGAAAACTCCTGCATTTTGTCAACTCCTGCAGTGTACATTGTTATGGTGGCTATATTCGAAGGTACCAAAACGAGTGGTGGAATTTTTTGCCCACAGTAAGATCCAATCTTTATCGAATCTTTAGAGTACGAATTATTCTCATAAACATCCAGATGACTCAAATCGCAGCTAGGACTTTTGAATAAGTCAAAAATTGTATTCGTTATTTGAATGAAAAAACCTGCTGGAGCTTCTAGAATCCATCTACAATACTTCTTATTTAATCTGGAATTGCTGAAAGTAATGGAGCCTGTTCTGTTTCTCGATAGGAAGCCACAATCTGAAAACAATTTGTATTATTTTATATTGACATTCAAAATTCCATGGCCCACTTGACGACATTTTGTTTTGAAAGCATCTCGTGCTATTCTTTTGTTGTCTTTTGTTTTCTACGCTACTCACTCATGGAAACCCAAGAGGTCGTCAATGGCTTTGATAAAACCGACAACCAGTTCTGGATACTTGTATCCCATGGTTCAGCTGTTGCCACAGAGTCTGGAAATCTCATCTGCTAACTTTCCCATACGGAACAAATAATATTTGTATCGAAAGTACCCCGTCAGCAATCTCACCATCACTTGAAGCTCACGTCGTGACAGTTTCAGACGCTTTCTGGTGAAGGCAGGTGAATTCATCACGAATTTTTCAGCCTGAGTAAGTCCAGGAGTGATTCTCCAATGGGTTATTCCATTATTCAACTCCCATCTGTTGACCGCTGCCTTATATTGGTCTTTTCCAAGAACCTTGATGCATTTTCCACTTGTTCATCGGCTTTTTTATTTCCTTGAACACCACAGTGCTCTGGCACCCGTTATAAATTTATTTTATTGTTTCTTGCCAGTAGCAATTGACAGATGGTAAACAAAAAAACAAGTACAAATGAAACGAGAAGTTGGGAAAAGAAGATCGTCCCAGTAGTTAGTTCATTGAGTTGCCCCCTTAGATTATATTAGATTAGAGGAGGGGCGACAGATCAAAACCGACCTTGCGAGCACCTTGACCTTAAGATCTATTGTGCATCCCCGCACTGTTTACCAGTCACGCAGCAAAGTCTCAATGAACTTCACCACCTTTCTTGAGGCCACATCCATTACTTGTTCAGGCTTTACGAACCAGGAATCAAGATGCCGTAGCCGTTTCTGGTGAACAGCTTCACACTCGCATAGCAGGTGTCTGGCTGTCTCGGTGGCTTCCTGAAAGAAGCGACATGTATTATCGGGCGCTTTTCCCATGTTTTTTAAGTGATACCTCACGGGACAGTGCCCAGTGAGAGCGCCCGTCAGTTTCCTCAGTTCCAATTTGCTGAGTGAGAGAACTTTCTTGGTCCAGCTCGTCGAGTGAGAGAGAAGTGACCTAGCTTGCTTTTGACCATCGGTCGTACGCCAGGACATAAGCTTCCTCTTTTGTTCCCGTTCTTAATAGCCATTGCCTGATGACTGGCTGGGAAGCCGCAAAACGGTTCTGGTCCAGTGAAGGGGGTTGTCCCTCCTTCCCTGGCCAGTTGGTCTGCCGCTTTATTGCCGTGAATCCCGGAGTGACCAGGCACCCAGATGAGATTGACCTGGTTCTTTTCTCCGAGTAGGTTAAGTGACGTTTTGCATTCCCAGACCAACTTTGACTTCACTTGTGGAGAGTCAAGCGCTAGCAGGGCTGCTCTGCTGTCAGATGCTATATATATTTTCTTTCTTTGGTAATTGCGTTCCGCACAGAGCGCAACGCACTCCTTTATAGCAAGTGTCTCTGCCTGAAAACCGAAGTACTGAGACCCATTGATATGGCTAATTGTAGACCCTCTGGAGAAAACTAATTCTTTATTAGCCCAGTTGCCCCCTTAAATATCATCGAAATATCCACAAATCATATGGTTATTGAGTAACTCAGGAACTTCTTTGTCTAAATGAAACAAACGTAGAACAGTACTTCGAGTTCCTGAGCTGATTAGGAGCAACTCAGCAATCAGAACAAATAGCTCACCCCAACGTGAGTTATAAACAAGATCTCACCTGAAGTTGTTGAATAATGTGCTGTTAATGTTGGGGTACAGCTCGAAGTGGATGAAACTTTAATCCATAGAGAGTTCGAACTAGAGAAAACATTTATTTCATCTTCTGAATCCAAACTCACATCAATCTTTGTGGCATTCTGGTTATCACCATCTCGTACCTAGAAGCAGAATATAAATCGATCATTTTATTCATATCCGAAAATAATCATTTGCTTGGTTTTGGAACAAGATTCCATTGATTTGCAGGATGAGGCGAAAAACAGAAGACATAGTATGTTACAAATCGATATTTCACTTCTTTTTTATTCTTAAACAAATAAACTATTACATCAGACCTAGGACTAGGCAACGCAGTAGATTCAGAGAAAGAAAAGGCTCAGAGATTCTCCAGCAGATGAAAAAATGACAGTTTGGTCAGTTTGGGTATGAGACAAAAGACGTGAATAAGATTTGTGAAAGTGATGTCATCAATAAACAATAGTTTAAGATCATATATTTTTTACAAACCTCTAAATAGTCCGACGTACATTCATCGTAGTCGGAATAGTAGTCCATGTTCGAAGGAACAATATTCAGAGTAATCATAGTCCCTGGTTCTTGCTTAATAAGATATATGCATGTCAAACCTTCTGGCATTTCATCAGGATAACCTAATGAACGGATAATACCTTGTGGGCTATCATAAGTCTGATCACACACTGTAAAATGCAAAAGAAAAAGATTTTAGGAAAAAGATACCTATTAACATAAATACATCCAATCCCACAACTTAAACTCTCTTTAATTCTGCCTAAGAATTAATGAGATTAAATTCAAATGATAATTCTTTTTCACCTGCTTCATATTTCAGAGAATAACTTGATGAAGCTCTAGTCGTTTTGTATTTAATGAGAATGTTGCCAGAATCAGCTAAAAGAGGAGATGGTATAGAGTTCCCACAATATCTTCCAATCAAGGAACCACTAGTGTTATATCCTTCATATAACTGAAATCAAAGATGCGATTTACCTTAAAAAAAACATCAAATTTTCAATGTTACTCACAGAAAGGTAATCGTCTGTGCATCCAACTGAATTCCTCAGATTCAGCGAGACAAAAGTGATTTCAGTTTTCAACTGAAGATTATGCTGTATTTGGACGTAACAAATAATGTCTCTAGAAGTCGTGGGTGAAGATATTACTCCAGATGGCGACACTTTCGTTTCACCACATCCTAGAATATTTTTCACGAATAATATAAGTTCATGAACTTTAATAAGAGAAAATAGAGAATAATATAAATACCGATGAAGAAAGGGAAGAAATTAAACCAAGAGGAGAAAAGTTGTCAGATTTTTTTATGCGAAGTTATTATCATTATTATTAGAACTGGGGTCGTTATGTCTAAGTTAGCCTTCCAGGCACTGCGACAATGTGAATCTTTTGTTCTCTACCCATTCAAGGAAACCTAAGGAGGTCGTCAATGGCTTTGATAAAACCGACAACTTCCTAAGAAGCTTTAGCTTGGTTTCTCAATATGAATTGTTCTTTCGATCCACAGAGCATGCAAATCTCATCTAATGACTTTCCCATACATTACAAATGATATTTGTACCGACAGTGCTCCGTCAGCAGTCCCATCATCACTCGAAGATCAGCTCGTTATAGCTTCAGGAGCTTTCTGGTATAATCATCACGAATTTTTTGGCCTGGAGTGTTTCTTCAGAGGGTTGTTCTGTTATTCAACTTCCATTACTGGATTTCTGCCTTATTTTGGCCTTTACCAAGCCCACAGAAAGGCTCAGTTTTAGCAGGTGTTATCCTTGATGCACTTTCTGCAAGTTCAACAGCTTTTTAAGTTCCTTCAACTACACATTGGCCTGATATTCATAGTAGAGTCACTTCATTGATTCTTGCAGCTGCTTTATGGTGTTACGGCACTCCCAGATCAGCAGATCTGGCTGGGTAATTCCAGGAATCTCAGCGGGGTCTAGCTGTACATGGTGATGTAAACATTCGCCCCCTTGAGGTTGATTTTAAGCGCATATGTAGACAGGCAGTATCTCTGTCTATAAAATAGAGGCCTCACTTTCCAGGGCTTTAGAGACACCCAGCTTAGGTTAATGTACCCCAATGCCAGTGCCTCCTATCGATTTTTTCATCCAATGGATTTACGAAACTTATTGAGTTATGTTAATTTATCTGAATAAAAATCTGGTGCAACTATGTCAAATTTCAAACCTGGTTGTAGGGAGTAAATGATCCGAAAACCTCGGCCAGTATTTTCCTTATCCGAGTGAAAATGAATTCGCATTTCAGGACCATCTGATATTATTGGTTGTGGACCCGATCCTCCGCATTTCTTATCCAAGTATTTTTCTTCTTCGAACGAGGATGATACCTACAGAAAAATTGAAAAAATAATATTCCTTGGTATTCAATTGAATGAAATTCATTATGACTATATATTCTTCGACATAAACTTTCTGGCGAAGAAATATTTCGATGATAAGGCAATTACCGTAAAGAAATCTTTGGTGCACCCTGGCGAATTTTCTATATCGAAGGTGAAGAAGATCAACTTTATGGTTTTTCCCATTGGTGCTTTCAGTAGCCAAACACAATCCCTGAAAAAATATAAAATATTTGGGTACTTATAGCTTATATTGGGTAAGGTTAGGCCAAGATGAGCTAGAAGAAAGTTTTTTTACCTATTAACAGGATAAGCATTGGGATAGTTGGGAGAATTGATAACACCAGTATCGTGAGCAGTCAAGTTTAGAATTTGATGACATTCTGAAACAAAATAAGGATTTTTAGGAAAGGAAATACTCATCTGAAAAAGTATATCATATTATAATGTCTCAAGCTAAAGTGAACCATATACAGGGTCTATATATTTTTGAACACTCGAACTAATGGATAACTTTGGTTGATAACAAATTCTAATTAGCATTAATTGCCATAATTTTCTCAGATACACTCTATCGTTTACTCACTTGGTATGACTGATTCCCAGTTGAGCTTAAATGAAGAAGATCGTGACTCCGCATGAATACGTATGGTAAGTTCATTCTTAGTAGTCAATATTTGACTATTTTTAGGTAATTTTCGACCACAAAACCTTCCAAAATAATGTATATCTCTTCCTCTGCCCTCAGTGATCTAATGAGAATAAAATCTATCATTATTATATTTCAAATTGAAGAAACAAACCTCAACATAAGATATATCTTTGATATAGAAGTTTTAGCCATTCATTTCTTTAAGCTGATAGATTATTATCTTTTGTCATTTTCAATGAAATAATGAATGAAAATGATTAATTTGCAAATAATTCCAGATTGGCATGCTTACGCATAAAATGTAGCAAGGCTGCTTAGTAGTCAAGCGTATCTAGATATAAATTACTTTTTCAGTTTCCTGAACATTTCATATTACCTCAAGCCATTCGGATGTGCAAAAATCGCTGTTACCAATATTAATTCGGGAAATGGAGATATTAAAACTTTATTTTCTTCAGTGAAAATGCCAGGTACAAATAAGGTATGAAGAAGAACTGCTCGGGTATACTATTTCTCCACTTTCTTGAAGTCCTAGATCGCCACATTCTAGAATAATAATATTTTCATTTTCAATTTGAACCATTAGTAGAAAAAAAAGAATAATATGAAAATCGAGGGTTTTCCACAGAGAAATTATGTGATATTTCAGCTGTTAGTTTCCTATTTCTGTAATGAAATTTTGATTTTGAGAATTGTCTCCTCTGAAGAAAAGAAGCTGTATGTTTTTCAGATAAAACCATGATTCAATCATTTATATGAAAACTTTCTTTTCACCACATAATTCAGAACAAATAAACACGTCAACACTATTATTACCGTTAATAGTTCAAATTGAAGAGGAAACAAATTAAAGAGAAAATCATTTACACTGCTCAACAATTGATAGGGATCACTTACTTGTTCTAATTTATTTCTGGAATATTCGCTCCAAGGTGATAAATTAAGTCAGATATCAGAGTATTTCAGTTGATAATATGGTTCACTTGAGAAGAATGAAAAAATGGAAAGTTGGAGAGAAAAAAGACTTTATTAGGAACACTCAAAATTTCTGCGTTTGAATAACATAAAAAATTTATGATGAAACTACAAGAAGGCTGAAGTTTCGGTTAAGCTAGTACCTAGTTGGTCCCCCACGAGCTCGTCTCAAGCATTCTACCCTACGAGGCATACTTTCGATCAAACGATTTATAAATTTTGGGGCAAATTCGTCCAAATATCCTGTAAAGCGTTAGAAAGGTCCTTCAGGTTATTGATCGGTTGTTCTAAGGTTGACAATTGTCTAGACATCCCAGACCAGACATGTTCGATGCAATTCATGTCTGAGAGTGAGCTGGCCAGTCCATCCAATCAATAGCATGAGTTTCTAGCGCTTCATTAACCAGACGACTACGACTACGGCATTATCGTCAATTAAATGAAATTCTCGGCCCGGCAGCCGCAAACGGAACTATTATGGGTTCAATAATCATATAGTGATATCTCTCTGGTCTGGGTGGTGGTGTTCTGCAGAACAACCAACTCTGTGCGTTGGTTCAAACAAATGCCTCCCCATACACATATAGAACCTCCGCCATGCATACCTTCGACCTCTTTCCCTCCAAGCAAGAATAAGTCTATCGGAGTTGACCAAACGAAATCTAGACTCATCCGTCAATAAACATCGAACATGTAGTCGTCGTCTTACAGTCTGGTTCGAAATTAGAACTCCTGTTGCAATTCTCAGTGATCTATTGAGCCGCGACGCCGGGTAAGTGGGATTTCTCCTAGCATTGAGGATCAAAAGACGATCTTGGGCAGCTGTTGTACTGCGAAGCCGACTTAACCCATGAACATAAGCTACCGAGTCGTTTTGGATGAACCTATTCCAAGCCCGATTAACGACACTTTGCGAACATTCAAACGCCGGGACACTTCTCGCTGGGACAAACCTTCCTGTATCCACCGTATGATTTGGTCCACAGTTGCACAGGAACCAAACGTCTTCTCGGCATGACTGATAAGCTGATATTTTTCTCATTTCTTCAATTGTTGTCACCCCTTATGTGTTTAAACGAGAGAAAAACAGATTTAATAACAATAACCCCCCATTTCTTTTCACTCCATCTGTAACAGCCTACAGATAATAATCGATATTGTGAACAAGAGCCGATGAAGTGAGGAAGACTTTGATATAATCAACTCAAAACATCTTACTTTTCCTTAGAGAACATATAATGTACAGATATTCACGAGATAACTTGAAAAAAATACAAATGAAGAGAGTTCATAAGTGCAATTGTTGATGAGTGTATTTTCAGCCTGACACTTCAAGAGTACAACCTGATTGTAAAAAAATAGTATATGTTATATTGTTTACTAACCTCCCGGCATGAATTCACAGTTTTTTCCAGTATATTTATCTGAACAAACACAAGAATATGTCATAGCGCTTCCACTAACACACTGGCCTCCATTCTTGCAAGGATTGTATATTTGACAGTAGTTGTCAGACATATTGCAATGTTTTCCTGTAAACAAAAGAGATAAATGAATAGATAAGCATGTAACGGTTTGTAAGAAGAAAATGTCTTCAATATTGAGACTCAGTGCCGAAGGTATAACTCATCAAAATAGATCATTTTACAAAATATTATCTAATCTAGTGTTGATTCAAGTAGTCTAGACTTTCATCTCATACAGCAATAGTATCAGTTTGTCAACGAATATATTTTACAAGTATTTTCAACACTATTTCTCAATATATATATTCTTTTGATTTGAGAGCTGACAAAATACAATACATGAAACAAAAAAGTCCCTAGCTGAGGTTGGTGCAAAACGGGGTACCATTCTATTCTGGCGTATGATACCAGAGCACAGGGAGAAACTCAGTAGAAAAAACCCTGTCTCGCCGTTTTCACAAAATTGAAACTTAAAACTATTCGAATGAAAACCTTCAATATTTAGATACAAAATACTTAATTCATGTTCTTTGGGGCAGGAGGGTGTTTTAAACCAGGTCTGGAATTCCAAGTGATAATTTTTTCGAATCTCCTGTTCTTCTAGGACCGCCACAGGACCCTATTGAAGGGTAATCATCTCTCATAGATTTAAATAGTGGTATTTCATCCTAAATATCCATTCAATTTCGGAATAATGATAAAAAACGTGTGACAAACTTATGCCAAAATGGCATTACTCATCTCTTTGGAAAGGGTGGTTTCAGGCCAAAATGAGTTGGCAACAAATACTTACCAAAGTATGGTTTTTGGCAGTTACAAGAGAAGCCTTCTATCTTAGTCGAATCTGGAGTACATGTACCATGGACACATGGATTTGGATTACAAGAGGATGATGAGATAGGCAAGCATCCTAAGGGTCCATATCCATTGCCTGTATATCCTGATGGACATCTGCATTCGAAAATGGATGAATCTAAAACAAATATGTATATTAAAGCAGAATCTCAGCACAAATTATTCAGAATAAATTATAGAATTATAAAAATTCTTCTTTCAATATTCTAATTAAATTTTCTATGGTTTTGTTGATACTGTGGCCATAAAATTTTGGATGAACATTCAGTATATCGATATCCATTCACAGAATAAATTTCACTGGAATCGGATATCTTTTTATGGAAATATGAAGTTTCTTTTTTTCAATATTTCAATTGAATTTTCTATGGTTCTGTTCACACAATAGCCACAAAATTTTGCATGAGGCTTGTTATGAGCATCTTGCATTTGGCCGTAACATTTCATTCCGATTGGTTTCGATTTGTCTGAGATATTGAGGAACAACAATTTTGAATGGCCATATTTTATCGAACACCCTGTACGATTTGGCTGGTTGAACAACTCAACCTCAGCGTTCAGAAACCGAACCTATCCTGAAAATTTCAAGTCTCTAGGACAATCCGTTCGAAAGTTATTGTGCTATCGGCCGGCCGGACAAACGACCCCACGCATAGTGGGGCACAGTTTCGGCTCAAATTTCGAAAATTACTGACATTCGGGCAAAACGATATGGCACTCGTTTAAGTAGAACGAACGTTCAAAAAGGAGCCTTACAGAAAGGCTCAGGACCAGCAGGTGTACACCTTGATGCACTTTTTTGCAACATTACATAACAAATATAAGAGAACTCATTCATGTTAATAAATATGTAGTAAGAAATATTAAAACTTACCAGCATATACGTAGCATCTAGCCAAGGGACTACATTTCCAGTTATTTTTATTGCAAGGTCCTTGATATTTACAGGATACACCATCTCCACTGTATGCTGGAGGACAGGATCCACATTTTCTCGATCCCTGTTCGGGTAAAATATCAGTTTCTTTATCATGCATATCAATAATATACTCACAGGTGTGTTTATACATTGAACCATTGGGCTTACGCTGCAACCTCCATTGAAAAGTTCGCATTCGTTTATGTCCACACAGTATTGTCCGTTTCCAGTGTAACCTAAAAAAATCAGATATAAGGGGTAAACAAAAACATACATTATACAGGGTCCATTTCATGCCCTTTTCAAAATGATAAAACACTACCAATTTTTTTAAGTCAAAACAAGTTAGATATTTTTTGAAGGATTTTGTTCTAGTTCTCGGTGAAGTTATTACTTCATTGTTTAAAGCAACTATTCGGGATAGCCTAGGTTGAAAAAAACATGAGTTTGAAGTAATTTCTAGCAATGCTAGGCGATAAAAGACCGAAAACTGGAGATTTTTAAAAAATACACAAAAGTGGTGATATCTCGAAAACCAGCGGACTTTTACTGAGGTCATGTTGATGCTATCTGATCGACCTAATGCCAATCTATCTC
The DNA here is from genome assembly GCA_013421045.1 of Propylea japonica. NCBI lineage: Eukaryota > Metazoa > Arthropoda > Insecta > Coleoptera > Coccinellidae > Propylea > Propylea japonica. The sequence continues at coordinate 24,795,014 of CM024248.1, forward strand.
CAGTGTCACTTTCGCGTGGTATTTTTGGGACACCCTGTATAAAAACAATAATTCAGTTGTTAAATGAGGTATAAGGAATAAAAAAACTAGTTTCTAATCAACAAATACAATTGTATGTTGAACTCATTGAAAGAAAAAAAATACATTAACTGATAGGATAAACGATCAAACTTTTGCAGATGGACGCTACTGCACTGTGAAAATGGTGCTGATTATTGAAGACACCAATTCTAGAAGTGAAATTTGTTCAGGATAAAATTGAAGGAATATTAATAAGATTATCTTATTCAAACTGTTCTATATTCAACACCTACCAGATTGGCCCAGAACCCTTCTGTGGTATATGTAAATGTACCTATAAGAAGGAGTTTCTGGAGAAGGAGAAAGCCGAGAGGGAAAAACTCTGGCGGAATCTCCCAGGGATGGATCATTCCACTGAGTTCCTACGGAACTTTGAGACAGCGGGATCCAAAAGATATCTGGATCTTGGCAAGAAGCAATTACACCTCCCCACTGGCTTTTTTACAGGACGTTGTCGCCTCAGGAAGCACCTGTTGAGGATGAGATTATCGGACACTGACGATTGTAGGTTCTGTGGGGAGGAGGAAGAAACCCCCAATCATCTAGTCACAGAATGCCTTGGCATTGCGAGTCTGAGGAGAGAATACCTTGGGCGAGAAACTTGTAAGAGTGAGGAACTAGCCTCGTTGAAGCCTTCACAGTTATTAGATTTCATTCGATCTCTGGAACTGGAAGGCGAGCTGTGAAGGGTGTAGCCAGGGCAGCACAATAGACCTTAAGGTCGCAGTGAACTGTTACCCTTCTTTGAACAAAACTAACTAACTAAAACACCTACCAGCTGGACAAGCGCCACATCTGAAAGATCCTGGAGTGTTTTCACAGGATACTGGTGGATCTTTTGAGCACACCGGATGTTCGTCCTGACATTCATCTACATCTTGTGTGCAGGTTTCGTCTTCGCCAGTTAATTTCCAACCCTGTTAAACATGGGGGTTATTTTACGTCCAGTTCTCAATAGGTGAAGATTTTATCACTGTTACAGTTCTTATTTAATTTTTTTATCGATCTATGAAAACTTTATCAGGAAAAAATTCCAACTTCGTCGTCCAACTTTCGAAATGCATACAATTCCAATTTATAATGAAACTACGAATATAAACAATGAAAGGAGAGAAAAAAATCGACCAACAGTAAACTTATATTTCGAACCTAATCACGTCGACATTCAAATTACATGCAAGGTGGTAATATCATCAAGAGCATCAATATATAGCTATTTCGCCCTATCGGGTTTCATCAGTATGGAAAATAGCTCTGGCCTTCTGTTTCGGGTATTGGCCGAAATAAAACGCCATCTCTGAGGGTTATTACGAATATTCTTTTAATGAAAAAATAAGAAGAATGGGTTCCAAATTCAACATAAGAACTGTTTTCAAAACACAAATGATTTGAGATCTATTCTAACCAGAACGAAACCAATGAATGAGACATAAAAACCAAAAAATTGTGTTTACAATATTGCCTGTATATGTGGAAAATCTTATACAGGAGAGACATCAAGACTTTCAGAGATAATAAAACGGGAACATAAGAACAACATCAAAAATAGAGACATTACAAGATCACAAATCGCTGATCATGTATGTTCAAATAGCGGAGATCATATGATGAACAGGACAACACAAGGATCCTAATGACGGACCTCATAATCTTGAGAAGACTTCGAATTGGCCATGCTTATTTCTCACACAGTTACCTATTGAATCGAGAACCTCCTCCGATATGCCTCACATGTAACACCCAAATGACTGTTCAGCACCTAATTACAACATGTCAACAATACCAACCCCAGAGGATCCAATACTTGGTTAGCAACAAAGTGGAAGAAGCTTTACATATCTCCAAACCAGAATGCCTTAACACATTACATTATATAAAAGCATTGAACCTTAGGATATAAGTCTTATTGTTTATATTTTGTTTCTTTTTTTTCTTGTTTTGATATGTTGACTTTTCTCTCTAGCACCTATTTATAATGTTAATCTTACTGTTCCACTGAAATCGCTAATGACCTAGTCGTCGAAGCGAAACGTTATAAATAAAATAATATGATGAACTGGAACAACACAAAGATCCTAATGACGGAGCCTGATAATTATAAAAGGAGAATTGAGGAATCCACATGTATTTTGTTAGATAAAGTAGATAATTTGGCCAATTGTTCTGTTGGAATAGATTGTATTCGGATTGATTTATTGAAAGAAGAAATGACATCAAGAAACTTCAAAATTAAATGAATCAACATCTCTGTATTGATAACTTTCAATGTCAATTAGACTACAAACGAAAAAAGACACAATTCGAAAGATTTTCCAAGTTTGTCTGAAGGAGTCTGATATAGACACCGAAACGTTACATTATCCTTTTCATTTGATTCTTTTTTCAGTTTTACTGTAAGGCAACAATTTTTTTAAGACCAATTTGCTCCTGATAAATAAGTGCAAAGATTCTCTCAGGAGCACTTCATCTTAATTCAAAATTTTTTCTGTTTCGGAGACTGGGAGTGAAAACCTATAAAGTTTTTAAGAAATGCAGAATCCTCCCAGAATATATTTCATTCGATATCTTATTACGAATAACCTAACCACATTGCATGAACCTTGAACGAAGCTCAGAGCAAAAATAGCTTTTAGCTTTTCATATTCTTCAAATGTTGACCAGATAATCTCCGAAGTATGAGTTCAATATTCTCACTTGCGTACTACTTGCGTTAATCCTTGCACGAATTTTCACGAAATTCAGCACACAAATTATGAGTAATATACGAATGAATCCTTAGATTTTCACATGGATGCCGACACTTCAAGAGTTGAAGGTTAGTTAATAAATATCAAAACTTCAGCAATTAGGCTGAATGTAACTTGAAGAGTGTCACTGTCTAGTCCTTCTGAAATAAAATGAAACAACTTTTCCCGAGTCATAATGACAATGGAAGTGCAAAAGAAGAAAACTAATATGCAGAATGTACTGGAATCGGATTGAAAATTATAACTGAGAGTAAATAATTTGTAATATTTTCGGAAATAGATCCATGATGAACGGTCTTCTAATTAGGATATACCTATAATAATTAAACTTCGAAAGGGTTGAAATAGCACCCTGCAGGGTGTTTGGAAAACTGTTTATATTGAAACTTGATTTGAATGCTGGATCACACAAAAATCCAGTGATTCAAAACATAATTATTGTTTCACGTTTTCAATGAAAGTATATACCCTTGATTCTCAATAGAAAGACTATTTCTTAATTTTGTTTCAATTCAAGCTCTTGAGGCCTCATAACAAATTTCTCAGAATGAGCTCGTTAAAAGCAGACTTAGACAGTTTCATTGAAAAACACACTGAATATTTTTTCAACAAAGCATAAGGGTTGAATGTTACTTCATGTTGACGGGCTTCAAATTTCCTTTAGAGAACTCTCAGAGCTCTCTCTCAGTCGAAAATAAAAAAATTCATTATCTCTTCAAATTGTAGTCTTCGATAATGTCCCTGAAACGTTCCAATAGATTTTTTTGGCCGAACCACTCCTCTGAAATTTTCGAGTGAGTCATTTCTACAGAGAAAATTTGAAACCCTTTAATTTCTTAGGGATATAGCGATCCTCATTATGCACCCTATTTTAGCATAGGTGAGCATAAATGCGACAAAGCATAAATGTTTATGGTTACTGGGAATCACCTGATCACAGATACATTTCCTTCCAAGAGCATTGCTCTGTGGTATACAAATTCCGTGGCCACATATCTCTGAAGTGGAACCAGAAAAACAATCAGTTAATTTGATAGTACAGTGCAACCCATGCCATCCATTAGAACATATACATCTGGAATAAAAAAAATCAAATTGATTGAAATAAAATTCAAGAATTCTTTACTCGTATGTTCCTGGTTTATTTCTGCAAATTCCTTCATTTTGGCATAATTCTGTTGAGTTGTACAAAACGCATTCATCTATGTCTTTTTCACACGTTGATCCCTAAAATTAAAATGATCGGAAATTGATATAAAAATTATACTCATTTATTGAGATCAAGAAATTATCGTCATCGACAAAACAGTACCAGTAGATTCAAAAACTTTGAAGGCTTCAATTCGAGACACCAAAATCGAAAGCTTTAGTGCCATTTTCAAACTTTTTATTCTGCTTATTCATGACCTTCCAATTTCAATTTGAGTTGATGCTGAATCAAATAAAATGAAGAGGCTAAAAAACTACCCAGAAGGAGAGCACAAAGGCCATTTACAAGCCCAGAACCTTTCAGAGGTATAGACAAATGCACCTATAAGAAAGGGTTTTTGGAGAAGGAAAAATCTAAAAGAAAACACTCTCGGAATGGATCATTCCAGAAAGTTTTTTTTTTGGAAATTTTTGACTGCTAGGTCCAATGACCTTAAGGTCGCAATTTCAGTTAACTTAAGGTACTCAACGGCCAAAACGGTGTTTATGACCAATCATAGGTAATAGCTCACGTGACAAAAACTAAAAAGCGTTTCGAGTGATACAAACACAGAATTCATTGTACCTCAGATTGAGGTATAATGAAAAATGAAGTGAGATTCAATTAAATTTGAAATTATCCTTACCTCCCAGCCAGTTGGGCATGTGCAGTGGAAACCATTGAACAGATCTTGACAATTTCCGCCATGTTTGCAGGGACTGCTGATGCAATCATTCTTATTCAGTAGTTTTTCCAATTGGTAACTGAAGATTTCAAATCTGATATTTCTGCTTTTAGAACATCTGCTACCTAATGAAAAATGAAAAGAAATAAATTTTCCCATGTTGTTTTGATTAGCTTATACGAATCGGTATTAAAAATGGTCAAGAAATTATTATTTTTGTGTTTTTTTTGAGTTTCACATTTTTCATGCCACAAAAAATTGAAGAGGAAAAGTGATATTGAAAGCTCATCCATACTAATATTATAAATGCGAAAGTAACTCTGTCTGTCTGTCTGTCTGTTACTCTTTCACGCCTAAACGGCTGAACGGATTTTGATGAAATTTGGTATGGTGATAGATGATAACCTAGAAATGGTCATAGGCTATAAATAATCACGCCATCGTTCTTAGGGGGTAGGCAGTAGGCAGATAACTAAATTGAGTTAGTGATTTTTAGTCGTTTTTGTTGGGACTTTCGCTCTTTCATGTCTAAACGGCTGAACAGATTTTGATGAAATTTAGTAAGGTAATAGATGGTTACCTAAAAACGGATATAAGATCAAAATGATCATACTTAGCAGGTAGGAAGTAGGCAGAAAACTGAATTGAGTTAGTGATTTTTTTATGGTTTTTGCTGGGAGTTTTGCTCTATCATGCCTAAACGGCTGAACCGATTTGATGAAATTTAGTTAGTTGATAGATAGTAACCTAGAAGAGGATATGGGCTATTAATATTCATGCTATCGTACTTAAGGCGTAGGCAGTAGGCAGAAAACTAATTAAGTTAGTGATTTTTAATCGTTTGTTTTAAAAGTTTACCTCATTCACGCCTTAACGTCTGAACGAATTTTTATAAGACTTGGTTAATAAAAAGATAGGTTCCTAGGCACGGACACAGGCTACTTTTTACGGCGAGAAAATACCTCATTCCCGCGGAAATCTAGCGTGATCGTGTCTAGAGGCGCATGACGCCATTTTTTTAACTGAGTGTTACTAAGTCTTCAAGTTAGTATTTGATCACTTTTCTAACTTAGAGGGTCGGTAGGCGCCATAATTTAGTACTTCCTATGCAGACGATGTTGCGGATGTCACACTGTCTAACATCGGGGGTTGGCAGGTAGGTAGTTAGTAGTATTTTAAACCGATTTACATTATTTACTTTTTATATTTACTAAGGAAACATTCGGAGCTATCCATTATGTAGCTTATGTTGCTTTTGAACAAATTTTGATGTGAAGTTGAGGACTGGAACACGATAGTGGGACATTGTTGCAGGGAGACTTACAGCTGGGAGAAAACAAAAAAACTTATGCGGACGAAGTCGCGGGTAAAAACTAGTTCATCATAATCTAACAATAGTTTTGAAAGAACTGCTACAGGATTCTATAAAGGGTGTTCCTGAATAGATGCGAAAGGTCATTCTATGAAAAAAGTTCCCATAAATAGGTATAGGTCTGGAAATGCATTATTTCCAGGATACAGTGTGTTTATTTGAAAAGTGGCTGAGAAAGTGGTACTCCACAGAGATGTTTCAAAATAGCAATTATTTCCGAATTATTTATTCAATTTTTTTTGCCACTAATTGAATTTCAATTAGTGGCAAAAAAATCTCCTTTGTGTATGTTTTCATGTGAGAAAATGAAATATGTATCTTAAAGTGTCGTTACTTCAACACATTATGTAGTAGAAATGTTTTATTTTTTCATATACGGAGCCCCAAACGAAAATAAGTCATGAAAGACTGTTGTTTGAAATATCTCAGTGGCGTATCAATTTTTTCTGACTAAATTGATTATGCCCTTCTCTTTAGTGAAGTCTTTTTTATTAATAATAGAAAAATAAATGTGTGCTTTGACTTATCAATTGGAATTTGCTGATGAGTCGCGTAATAAACCTTGCTTACATTCGGGTTTGACTTGGAGTGCTTAAATTTTTCAATGTTCTTTTCTACTTTGCTTAGTACTCCTTCAATAACAGTTTTGCCATAAAATAAAAATGTATCGGCTCGAAGTCCGCATTTCATAAGTTCAGTTTTATAATCCTCCATAACTTGGTCGACTCTGTTGATCTGAAATAAACGTTAAAAGTTTCAGTCATAAAAATTTTCAGTTTTGAAAAGCTTCATTACCGTTGAAATGGCATCTGTGAAACTAGCATCGTTTATGAAAACGTCACATTGTCCCTCTGTTTCGAAAGTTATGTTTTTACCGTGTGCAGATCGAATGATAAGGTCTCCATTTGATGATTTTATCTCTGGACTGAAAAAAATTCAAATCAATAATTCGAGATGGAAATCAAATTGAAAAGTCCATATTGAGGACTGAGAATTCTTGTAAATCTCCCATATGAAATGAAGTCGGATAAAATAGTACAGATTGACAAATATACCCCTGATGTATGTACTAAAAAAGGGTCTTTATTCTGTGTGAACTATTTTGTCAACTTCTATTTCTTTGAAGGTTTGTATAATATGACCTGAAGATTTTTGAAATGTCTTCTTAGGTAAGAAGATTTATTCACCATTTTGAAAGAATCGTTCTACTCACACGAGTGCTATATCGTTGCGTCCAAATGTCTATAATTTACGAATTTTGAGCGGAAATGATCCCAAACATTAAGGTTTGACTCATTGATGAATGATGACTGATGACTCACTGATTCTGTCGAAAGGATTGCCTTAAAGACAGTATTCAAACAAAACAGAACCGATCAAAGTGGAATTTTGCAGCTACATGTAACAGAACAAAATTTTGTTGTCATAGTGTTAGTAGAACCATAGGAAATTCAATCGGAATAATGAAAAACAAAATATCACATTCGAATGAAATTTATTTTGGGTGTAAAGATTCTTATACTTAATTTTTATGCAAAGTTTCAAGAGGATCGCATAATCAAAACCAGAGATTTAATTTTTTTTTTGAATTATCCATTTTTTGAATATATAGAATTTGTCGATTCGATCGAGCTGAAATTCTGTAGTAAAATCTTCAGTACCAATTTAAAGCAGTACAAGAAATGTGTGGGAATTGCGTTAATATAGTCATAGAAAAGTCTTCCGTAATATTGAAAAAAATTCTGATATTCCCATAAAAACTTTCGATTGAAATTTCAGAAGCATTGGATTCAGAACCATGGAATTCGGATATTTTTTGTATAGATTCTTTACATATTAAATTTTTTAATAATTTCAAAATAGAATTTCGCTCAAGATAAGATTTTGCATTCAGATATTAAGTATCAATCTTAACTCCTATACAAAATTTTGAGATGATAGCCCTATTGTCCCACTAAAGAATGAGAGCTCAAAAGCATCTGCTTAGCGTTTTCTTAAATTTTTTTGGGTGCAATACATTGAATATCCAATTTTATATTTGGAAAATTGTTCGTCATAACTTAATTCAGTTTCATTTTAATGAAAAAAAATATACTTACAAATCATTAGCAGATGCACTGATTTTGATCAAAAACACCGATCATTAAATTGAATGTCAAGCACATCAACCCAGGAAAAATCATTTCAAGCTATTTCCTCATTTCCACTTAACTTTTGCATGGACACTACAGAATGAACTTAATATTTGTAAGTTTTAAGGGGGCGTCACATGTTGAAGCATATTCGAAATTCGATACCGCCCTTTATTTGGTATTCATATTAACGAACTGAATGAATTCTGTCACACTCTTATTGTGAATGAAATAGACACCTCAGTTTGTTGCTAATTGAAGGTATATTAATCATATTTCCGATTCAATAGGAAAGAGGATTTTTTCCTATTTTTGGTCATATCAGGAACGTTCGTATTTTGTAATTAGAAATAATTGTTAGTATTCCAACTAAAACTTGTAAAACTGATATACAAATTTACGCTATGAACATTTGTACTCTCACTGAAAGTTTGATTGTTTTCCCGTTTGAATTCTTTTCTTTATCTATAATACATTTATTTAACTTATTCCAGTTGAATGTGGATATTAGTGATAATTATTCGATATTATGCTAAATTGAAAAGTTAGGTAGAAACTAGATTTCAAATGCATTCATTTGAAGAAGGTGATATTCTACATGGCTTTTTTATATCTTTGAGAATTTCAGTGCTGAACACTTTAAAAAGTATTAGTTTCTGTAATCATCTGACCATATGACGAAAACGCGTTGAAGATCATGTATCATGATAATTTCGAATCTATCTTGAGATACGGAATAGTTTTCTGGGGAGGAAGTAGCAAAATTCAATCTGTTTTTGTCATTCAGAAAAGAATTGTCAGGTCCATTTGTAAATTAGGATTTAGAGAATCATGTAGAGGTCAATTTAGAAGTATGTGTTTATTAACTGTATACGGCTTGTACATTTTGGAATGTTTGTTATTCGTTTTTAGTACAGAGAAAGGTCCATACTATATGTGTGTGAAAGTATTCAATAATTTACCAAATAATGTTAAATGTTGTCATCACTTTGGTAAATTTAAGAAAAATGTTAAGAGAATGCTTATAAATTTAGAGCCATATAATTTGTATGAGTATTTCATGTCTGATCAATTGTTGTAATTGTTCTATTGTTCATTTGACGTCATTTCACTTTTCATGTAACTTATGTGAGATTTGAAATAAAGAAGATTTATTATTATTATTATTATTATTATTATTATCCTATAATTTCTGTTGACGTTTTCTTCCATCACAAGGGACAAAAAAATCTAGATATTGACGAACAATGAACAGAAACTTGTGGTCGATTTGATGTATTTTTCGTTTACTTAAAGTAGATACAATGAACGTGAATAATCCTCCATCTTTTAGGAATAATATTGGCTCATATTTCTGGCCTTTCAATTCACCAGCAATAAATGTTTTATAGTTGAAGAATTATTAGGGAATAATTTAAATTGATATCTTGCTGATTGCTGGGTGAAAAAGAAAATGTTTCTGAATTGACGCGAAATTTTTAAGGGGATGATTTCTCATTTCATCATTTCATGGAAAATTGCCATAAATGAAGGTCCGGAAGAGTATTGTTACTAAAACACAGGTTGTCAAGATTTTACTTAAAAACTGTCTAAAAAATGTGGAGATATTTAGAGCTGACAATAACTTTTGAGTTCTTAATTCAATTACTACATAATATGTTGAAGTGACGACCAACACGTGTTAAGATATTTTATTTTTCACATAAAATCTACACCCACACGGAAAAAAGATAGCAGAAATATTTTGTCACGAATTTAACGTTGATTTCAAAAATAATTGGTCATTTAAAATTTCTCAGTGGCGTACCACTTTGTCTAGTCTTAGCCTGTATCTTGGGGACAAAGCATTTACGGACCTACGTTTATGGAAACTTTATTTCATAAAATGATCTGAGTAATCACCCCCTTTAAATCTTTCGCATGCCATACCAGTATGAATTATATGAACTTTGTGAGAATTCAGTTCTCACAACTGAAGTGGAGGAAATGAAAGGAATTCAATTTATTTGGTTACAAAACATTCTCCATGAAAAGAATATGTCAACAACAACATTCAGAGTATAATGTATGCAACATTCTCTTCAATTAAAACTCTAGACATTGTTCTTTCCATCCAATATACTCACCTCAAAAGGACACGTATTGTCCCATCAAAACCACGCTGGGTATTTAATTTCCTCCACGAAAAATGATAATCCTACCTTCAACCTAATCATTTCATCCCGCCAATAATTCTCCACCCCACAGCATGCGACATAAAACTGAAAGAGAATCGAATCTAACCTTTTGATTGAAATTAACCACCCCAATCAGAATTTCATGAGGCAGGTGGTGTACATGACAGTAAAGGTTCAGGGTGGCTTCCATCTTCATGGTAAATTGACTACTGATAAACACGAGGTGAAATGGATCGTAATGACAGTTAAACTGTCATATCGATCAGGATTCAGTTGAAGGTTTACAGCAGCAACCCCAGTTGCCATGGAGAGGCTTTCTGCATCGTTACAGGCGATGTGACGTCATTCGCACCACTAAGTCTGTCGAGGAAAAGGGGTTAGAGCGAGTTTTCCCATTTGACGCATACGCATTTTTCCGAACATCGGCTGTCGCGCGCTAAGTTCAAAAATTCGAGTCAAGAGTGCCGGGGAATGACAGTCGCGCGGACTGCCGAAAAAAATGAACTAGAAGGCATCATGTTTGTGGTATTCGAGGCTGTCAATGGTACCTGTTGAAGATAAGAAATGTCACGTTAAAATCGGGATTAAAACATAGGAATAAGGTACAAGATCTAGGATATGATTCTGGTGTTGTCTGTCCAGACAAGAAATCGCTTATGCCTCGGAATGTGCTTCGGATACTGTCAAGTCGAGCAGGCCCAGAAGAGGACACTTGGAAGTCCAATTTCATCAGAACAATACAGCAATAAATGAAGACCGTTCCGCATGATTTTAACAGGATTTTTATTCGTAACAAACACAGTTGACGTGAGTATATCCTTTAAAACAGATTTCATGGTTATGATTGTAGTTAGTAGGTCATTCCTCAATATCGATTTTTGTTTCGCGTCGCATAGGGGTGACGGTATGGCCCGTTCACAACCACTCCCTTATACTTGTTATCACATTTGCCTAAGTCTCTTATCTGCCGTCTTGCAGTGTTTTCTGTATTAACCTACGGTAATTGTAGTGTGCTCAAAAGCAGTGTTCACCCTCGTGCTGTCCATGAAAACGCCTCAACTATTTTTCAATGTTAGAAACAGTGCCATGTGATTCACTCGAAAGACCTCAATGCAGGTTGGTGGGCTAACCATTTCTTCCATTACCGAAACAACGACCTTCTGATGTTTTTAATTTTTTTACCATCCTGCATGGCATACAGAAACCACCATTCATCCCTAATGTTTTTTCTTGTTTTCCTATTGTTTTCCTAAATTCAAACCGAGTTCGCTTCATGGTCCAAAAACTTAGAATAACTCTTCATTCAATATGACATTACCATGGTATACTTAGCCAAAAGTCTCAATGGTGATATGATATAAAACAATTACCAATCGAAGAGATTCACTTTCTATGCTATATACCCTGAACAATTTATAAACAAAATGATTTGGATAACATTCAGCCTAGCTTTTACTGACAAACTTCGATGTGTTTCTCATTCATATTAGTAGTTCAGAAAGGATATGAATAGTTGCGAACTCAGTTGAATGTTTTCAGCCTTACATTGTCTATTGATCCCCAAAACAAAAATATTTCATTCATTCATTGTATAATTTATAGTATAGTGAAACATGACTGAATGATTTTGGTTTTCCCAAATTTGAAGAAGACAAGAATGAATCATCTTTAACTAAATTATATTTGGAAGAAAACGCCCTTGTATATCTAGAATTTTATTACAATTTGAGAATTGTTGGAAAACTAAACTGTACACTTGATATATTCGTTTCAATTCATTCCCATTTAATTTTTTTAATAGCCTGCATATCATATAGAGGCTAACATTCACCCCTTGTTTTCTTTAATTTTCTTTAATTTAATCCAAATTGACTTCGTCATCGAAAACTAAGAATACCTCTTAAATTAATATGACATTACCATGGTATACTAATCGAAAGTCTCAACGGTGGTATGATATAAACAATTACCAATCGAAAAGATTCACTTTCTACGCTAAATACCCAAACCAATTCATAAACAAAGTAGTTTGAAATACATCGAGTTTAGCTTTAGTTGCCAAGTTTTAATAGAGTTTTCATTCATATTATTAGAACAGAGATGATATAAATAGTTGTAAACTAAGTTTAATGTTATCGGCTATACATTGCCTATTCAATCCTCAAAACATAAACATTTCATTTAGTCATTGTATATAGGGAAACTTACCTTAATTTGTTTTGGTTTTCCCAATGTTCAAGAAGACAAAAATTAATCATCTTAAACTGAATGATATTTGGAAGATAACGCCCTAGTATATCTAGATTCTTATCATCATTCAAGAATTGGAAAACTGGTTTGTACACTCGGTAAATTCTTTTCAATTCAATTCCATTGGAGCACAAATGTATGACTTATAAAGAGAATAGTTTAACTTCTTTGTTCAATATTCTTTTGAGTTGTAAAATGAGCTTTCTTCAATACCTAATTCTCAAACGTTTCTCTCTTGAAGCTTCATTGTACCATCATCTATGATTCTTCATCAAGGTTTTTGCCAGTTCATCAAGAATTTCTCAAATCTCCTCAGCCTAAAATGTATATTTTCACAGCTTTGTTGTGCCATAATAAATCATGTTTTACTGCAATGCATGCAATCAGTGACCCAATTTAATGTTTTGTATAGTCTTGGAAAGGCTAAACTTTCACTTCTCGAGAATATGTATTAAGCACGACTCAAGTTGAGTCCACAGTAATTCTACCTGGATATGAACATAATGTTCATAGCCAGGTAGAATTACTGTGGATAATGGAAATAGAAAACTTGTCTCATTAATATCATCGTCTATAATTCTTCATCAATGTTATTGTAACTTCTTCAAGACTTCCTCAAATTTTCTCAGTTTATTCATCCTACAATATGTACATTATAGCACAATTGAAATTTACCTCAGCTCAACAAGGACTACATGTATATTTTCACAGCTTTGTTGTGCTATAATAAATCAAGTTTTACTGCAATGCATGCAAGCAGTTGTTCTCTGAACCGAATCTTTCAGTGATTTACTGAACCATTGCATGATTTCTACTGGGTTCTTAATTAACATCAAAACTTTCCAATTTATATAGGGGATAAAACAATTGAAACCCTCCCACATTGCTAGAAATTAAATCTTAACAATTTACTGTGGACGTTGACTCAACATGCCCCCACCTGTGTAACAAGAATTGTTTGCTGATAGCAATTGACCCAATTTAATGTCTTGTATAGTCTTGGAAAGGCTAAATTTTCACTTCTCGAGAATATGAATCAAGCACGACTCAAGTGAGTCCACAGTATTTCTACCTGGATATGAACATAATGTTCATAGCCAAGTAGAATTACTGTGGATAATGGAAATAGAAAACTTGTCGCCTTAATATACTATATTTCATATCATCATGTATAATTCTTCATCAATGTTATTGTAACTTCTTCAAGACTCCCTCAAATTTTCTCAGTTTGCTATAATAAATCAAGTTTTACTGCAATGCATGCAAGCAGTTGTTCTCTGAACCGAATTTTTTAGTGATTTACTGAACCATTGCATGATTTCCACTGGGTTTTTCCTTAACATCAAAACTTTCCAGTTTATACAGGGAATAAAACAATTGAAACCCTCCCACATTGCTAGGAATTAAGTCTAAACAATTTACTGTGGACGTTGAGTCAACATGCCACCACCTGTGTAACAAGAACTATTTGCTGATAGCAATTGACCCAATTTAATGTTTTGTATAGTCTTGGAAAGGCTAAACTTTCACTTCTCGAGAATATGTATTAAGCACGACTCAAGTTGAGTCCACAGTAATTCTACCTGGATATGAACATAATGTTCATAGCCAGGTAGAATTACTGTGGATAATGGAAATAGAAAACTTGTCTCATTAATATCATCGTCTATAATTCTTCATCAATGTTATTGTAACTTCTTCAAGACTTCCTCAAATTTTCTCAGTTTATTCATCCTACAATATGTACATTGTAGCACAATTGAAATTTACCTCAGCTCAACAAGGACTACATGTATATTTTCACAGCTTTGTTGTGCTATAATAAATCAAGTTTTACTGCAATGCATGCAATCAGTTGTTCTCTGAACCGAATCTTTTAGTGATTTACTGAACTATTGCATGATTTCCACTGGGTTCTTCCTTAACATCAAAACTTTCCAGTTTATATAGGGGATAAAACAATTGAAACCCTCCCACATTGCTAGGAATTAAGTCTTTACAATTTACTGTGGACGTTGAATCAACATGCCACCACCTGTGTGAACAAGAACTGTTTGCTGATAGCAATTGACCCAATTTAATGTCTTGTATAGTCTTGGAAAGGCTAAACTTTCACTTCTCGAGAATATAAATTAAACACGACGCAAGTTGAGGCTATTCTGCCGCAGTTATGTTCATAGCCAGGTAGAATTACTGTGGATAATGGAAATAGGAAACTTGTCTCCTTAATTGGAAGGATTAATATGTTTATTTACCAGTTTACCAGCCATTGCCGGTTTTAATATGTCATAATCAGTTTCATGGCCTGTCTGAACAGGACACTCTGTAATATCAATTATTCACAATTTGTTTTCGTCGTGGTTGCTATATTGAATTTAGAGTCAATGAAAATGTTCATGAATTGTTGGGAAATCATGGTTTTCCAGTTTACGAAAGGCTTACCAGCACTATAGGACTATTTTATTACTCATATGAACGTATCACGAAGAGTTGATTAGCAGGCTATAAATCATTTATGTGTCGATTAATGGGATGTTTAATAAAGTGGCTTCATTCATGATGGGTATTACATGGATATAACACTGGTTTTACTGAGAAAACTCGTTTAGTGACAATTCATTCATATTCACATTATTCAATTGGTATTCATCAGAGAAATTGATCTTTTACCATGCTGTCAGAATACTTTTTCCTGGGAGTTATTCCTATATCTTGATATAACGAAGTACAGAGGTTTCTTTTCTCTTAATATTGATTGCATTTCAGATACACGAAATTTCTCCAGATATTATATCACTTCATTGCAAATGAATTATTGTTTCATCGAATATTTTAGTGAATAACTCCAGGATAGTTATTTTGAGAGTAATATTCACTTTAATGATGCAGTTTATAAACGAAAATTCAGTTGCCTATCCGTTATTGATTTTTATTTTTCCAAAACAAGAAAAGAACTGTGCAGATTTATTATCTAAATTACTTTCTTTACTCTGGTTATCCTAACACATCATTGGTCACTCTTCTCTTTAGTTTTTTCAAGTAACTCATATATGTTCAGTTCCTTCTAAATAAACAAAATGGTATTTTATTATATAATAAGAGAGTTGTTTCATTATAGATATGTAGAAAGTGGAAAATAATTTAGATAATTCCTGAAACCAACAATTAAAACTCAAATAGATGGCTGAACCTCCCTATTTTGTGAATATTATTTTTTCATTGAGGTATAAGCGAATGAGGAAAATTCCATGGATAATTTTAACGAATGTCCCATAAATATGGGACCACCAAAATTTCATTCACGAGATAAAGGTTGATAAAAATTGATTTTTCATTAAAATTTTTTTCTCACATCTACACTCCACAAGATATTCAATAGATACATGCTAATTTTAATTGAAAATCTTTTGAGTGATATTTTTACTGGATTACTATCTTCCGTTTCCTATAAATTTTTTTCTTGATGATCCACTGTATCTGCTACCGATTTTGAGAAAAAGAAATTGAACGATTCTTCGAAATCCTCAAGAAATCCAAATTTTCATGAAAATCCTTGGAGAGAATGTTAGTTTTGCTGTTTATGAAAATCTCTGTAGGTTAAACAAAATAGTGAAGAAATGCACCGGATTTTTCTCTCTTTTATTGTTATTTGGTTCAACAAAAAGATATAATCTATGCTTGTGCATGCGCTATTCCTATAATTTTTTTATTCCATTATTTTTCATTCATCTGAAAGTTTTTTCGAACCTGATATTATATTTTGGGCAGGTTGTTCAGAAAAACTTATCGGTGAAATATTGTGTATTTGTACAATTGAAATAATCGCTTGTATTTCTCATTCAGTGCGAAGTATGTTTCAGAAAAGTTATAATAAAATAATATATGACGATACGCTGAATTATGTATCACTCATTTCTTTTCGTGAAAACGTTAATTTCATTCGTCGCTATTTTCGAAATTCATGAATATCTTATTACTCTTGGATGGAATATCGACTTACTCTAAAAATAGGCAGTTAGATCAGGGCTGGAACCAGCACTGAACAACCATTTCCGGTTCACGATTAGGAAAAATTTGAAGAAATCAACAGTTGAGTGGAACAAGATCATTTTGTTTTTAGTATGATGAAGCACATCATACCAAAAACAAAATAAATTCAATTTGACAAACAATACCTTTAAAATAACAGAAAAAACGGAACCTATGAATTAATTCCTGAAAATTTTAACTATTTCGGTCAAATAAAAAATAACGGAACAATGCGAAAGAAACTTTTTTTATTGTTTGAATATTCTTTTCTGAATATTCAAGAAATATTAGGGTTTTCATCATAGTCCTTCTGAAAAAAACTTCTTGGCGAACAAATAAAGCTATGAAGCATTTCAATCAAACAATTATTTTCGAATATTCCAGTATATTTTTGACATAAATGCTAAATTTATGTAGAATATAAAAATCCAGAATTTCCCATTAACATGAATGACCTATGTTTTCAGAACTGTCTTTAATAAACTGTTTTGACACTTGGGAATATGATTTCGAATAATATAATATGCTGGATTACACATCTCCAGCTGTAGCCCCTAAATGAAAAGATGCAACATGGCTACCAAACCTAACATGAATTATAATAAGTAATATTTTCATTGTATTTAGTAACTTACATACGTAATGTACATAATCATTGGTTTGAAATAATACTTTTACCTCTTATTCATTAATTCGCATTCTATTTTTCAAGGTTTATCTAATACATTTTTCAATTTCTAGGTTAGTAATGTTTTTGGTCTCAAAAGTTGGGCAAACTGAGTACAAGTAAGTGCAAAATCTTTTCTTTATATTGATGTTATTAGAGTAGAACTTCTTATCAACTCAATTTATGTTCAAAGGAAAAGGTGAAGTTGTTTTCATCATAATTCACTGATTTTCCACCATATAGTTTCCGAGTTCGTTCGATTCACAGATTATTCTTGCCACCTACAATACCTTAGAATGTATCATTAGAAAATTATCTAACATTATCTAAAATGAGTTTAACTATCCTAGTTCAGATATACAACAGGTCGAATATTCTTTAAGTGACAAATATTGAATATCTATTGTTTAATCAATGTTTACCTATATTCTCTCATGAAATAAATCTGGTAGTCTCCTAACAATCGAGGTGTTATATAAAATTTGTTATTATACTAAGCTGAGTAATAAATAACTTAATGCATTTTTGATATTGCTTTTATGTCGGTTAAGTAGCGGTTAAAAGGGTGATAAATCCACTTTCCGCTGAACGTTCATTAATTTCTTATTTATTCATTGAAAATGATTCAACTTGTTAAATTGTGAACTTGTTCATTACTTAGATGGAAAGAAGTTGAGTACAAGTTAGAATTTCACTTTATAGAACCTTATTTTCTCTCATCTGTTGTCGATGTTTTGATACATTTTTCTTCTTGTTGAAAACAGTTACGAAGAGCTGCGTTATAACATTTAGTAATGTAAAGGTCATTGCATATTATTTTATAACAGCAACAATAAAAGCCTTCGAACCTCTCACGTTATTTAGATATGATATTCACCGTCAGTTAATAAAACTAAAGGTATTTTTTCCAGAACAAACTCATTTGTTCTCATTGGGGTATTCATGCTTCAAATATTGTTCTGTTATTTCAATTAAAGTGAAGGTTGTTTCAAATTGCGCCCTTTCTTTAAGTTAAATCGGCCATCAAGATCATGTAATTCGACGCTGTTGGGCTATTTTTTAGTTAATGTGAAGAGTTAGGTCTATAAGAATAATTCACAATCGATTTCTGAATTAAATGGTGAAATTATTCGTGTCGCTTATGAGATAGATCCTCAATTATGCCAAAATATCATTGAAAATTTTAATGAAAGAGTGGACGTCTGTAGAGCTGCAAGAGAAAGCCATTTGGCAGACATTATTTTTCGTTCATAAATGACATAACCAATATAAAGTTTATGAAAATGAAGGCAAATTATGTGTTTAGTTTTCCTTAAAAAAAACGCACAATTTGAAACACCCTTCAGTTGATAACATCAGAAAGAAAATGGAGAAAACAGGGGGTAAAACAAACACATAGGAACACATACTTTTTCGTACTCCTCGGCCTCTTGTGGACAATCCTTATTCTGATGATGATCAGTTGGATGCAACAACTTCCAAGAATACAATTCAGTAACAACACTGGTCCATTCAGAAAGCAGTTTTAGGCCCCTTAGTGCCAAATCTGCAGTTTCTTTGTTCTCTTGATCACTACCGCTTTCTTTGTAGGTCGTAGTCACTTCATTACTATATCTGGATAATTCACTAATATATTTTACATGGTCTTCTCTTATTTGTGGGAGATGAACCATCAAGTCTGCTTGTGGTGATGGTGCACTACTACTGCTTAGCGGCCATTTACTTGGGTCATAATGTTTACTTCTTTTTATGTAATTGAAGGGGGCGATCTGCATGTCTCCGAACAGAGGTACAACTTCGAGATTCTAGAATATAAGATTGCCATAGCACAAAATTTAAATTAGATCTCATATTAATAATCAAAATAACTAAGCAATCACACGTACCTTAAAAATTCGGTCGATTCGATCTAGTCTCAGTTTCTTCTTCTGATCAAGTTTGTTTATATTACACAATTCACTATCCATTAAGGACAAACCGAAACCCATTACTTTCACAAGCATGTGTTTCTCTTCGGAAGTTAAATACATTTTTGCCTCAAACATATGTACACATATATTTACAACATCAGCTAAAAGTTCCTCATATCATAATCTTTCGTAGATAAATGTCATAACTGATCATTCAATTACCAATAGAAAGTTTTCATGAATGAATGCTAATCATGTTTTTTATTGATTAAAAAAACAAGCAATTTGAAACACCCTTTCGATTACTATTCAACAATCATAAGGTACTTACCTACCATTAGAATTAGTCGATAAATGTCGTTATGAAATTGATTCTGAATATATCTTCCTGAAAGACGCAAAAACTGGTTGTCAAAACAGACATGTACATTTCCTATCAATCTACAATGTGAAACGTTTGATGTTTGCCTTGCTGAATATTTCAATTTACAAATTTTTCGAGTACCCCCAACTGTCTTTCATTCTCTAGGGAATCATGAATAATCAATTTCCTTGTATCCCACAATACGCCGAACTATCAGAACTTCATACGCCAAGCGTCCATCAGTTAACGGTACAAAACCAGCATATACAAGTTCTAAACTCCAGTCGTAACATGTGTGTCATAAACTTCGTTGACATAATGCATTATTAATTGCGAAAATTGATCTGTAAGTACGAATTCGTTTGGAAAACACATTTTCCCTACAAGCGTGCATGAACAACTACTTTCCGGCACTGTTTTCGTAACACTTTCTCGCGCAGTGTGTGGAGAAGTTATTTTCCGCACACTTTCCCGACAAGTAAATATTTGTTGAATTTGTTTATTGTAATGCGTTTAAAACGGGATCAATATATCAGCCTACATATACATAATTAGTTTTTAGTTATGTATGTAAATACGATCATTCTCGAAAGGATTGTCCTAGAGACTTGAAATTTTCGGGGTAGGTTCGGTCCCTAAATGCCGAGGTTGAGCCGAGTAATAAATAACTTTATGCATTTTTGATATTGCTTTTTAAGTCGGTTAAGTCTCTGTTAAAAAGGGTGATAAATTCACTTTCCACTGAACGTTCATTAATTTCTTATTAATTCATTGCAAATGATTCAACTTGTTAAATTGTGAACTTTTTCATTACTTCGATGGAAAGAAGTTGAGTTCAAGTTAGAATTTCACTTCATAGAACCTTATTTTCTCTCATCTGTTGTCGATGTTTTGATACATTTTTCTTCTTGTTGAAAACAGTTACGAAGAGCTGCGTTATAACATTTAGTAATATAAAGGTCATTGCATATTATTTTATAACAGCAACAATAAAAGCCTTCGAACTTCTCACGTTACTTAGATATGATTTTCACCGTCAGTTAATGAAACTAAAGATATTTTTTCAAGAACCAATTCATTTGTTCTCATTGGGGTATTCATGCTTCAAATATTGTTCTGCCGAGGTTGAGTTTGTGAGCGACCAAAATCACACAGGGTGTTACATAAAATTTGACCATTCAATATTTCATTTTTTTCTCTCAATATCTCTGAGAGAAGAATACCGATCAGAATGAAATTTTGCAGCCACGTGCAACATATTCATAAGAAACCTCATACAAAATTTTGTGGTCATACTATTCACAGAACCATAGAAAATTAAATCGGAATATTGACAAAAAAATCCAACAAAATATCCGTTTCGAGTGAAATTTCATTTAGAGGGTGAAGATTCTTCTACTGCATGTTCATGCAAAATTTTAAAAAGATCGCATGATCAGAACCATAGAATTCAATTCATTTCCAAATGATCCAGTTTTTGTCAATTCGATTGAGCTGAAAGTTTGTAGTAAAATGTTCAATACCATTTTCAGAGTAATACGCAAGAATTTGTGGTAGTTGCGTTGATACAACCAAAAGAAATAAGATTAAATTATTAGATTATTATCATGTTACAAATTCATACGAAAATTTTTATCGCAGATATTCAAAAGATGGCGATTAAATGAAAACTCCCGTTTTGTGTTGCAAAATGGCGAAGGGGCCAGTTCACCATTAATTTTTGCCTAAATTTGTGGGAGTTGTCTAACGTTATATCGAAAAAATGTCTACTATTCTCATGAAAAAACTTTCGATTGAAATGAAATCGAGTTTCAGGATCTAAATTGGCGGAGTGAATGTTCATGCAAATTTTCAGGAGGATTTGAAATCAGAACCTTATAATTCTGATATTTTCAGTTTTCGATTTTTCGCACATTTCATTGTATAATTTCCAGAATATTAATACGATCGTGCTGATAGTTTGCAGACAGAAAAGTCAACATAAAACCAGCGTTTACGCGTTTTAAATCCAGTGGTAACATGTGACGTCATAAGTTGACATACTGCATTATTAATAGCGAAAATTGATCCTTAAGCACGAATGTCCGGTCGTTTGCCGAAAAAAAGTACATTTTCCAATGGTTGCGGGAGTACATAGACACCAGTATAAGAAGGGGTCAACAGAAAAGTCATCGTAGTTTGGAGCAACCCCCTAAAAGATATCGATTACCGCGGCAGTTTGGAGCTGGAGGGGAAAGTGGTTGCGTCGTAACGGATATGTAGTCCTCGAATTTGGAGGTTATATTAAGGTATGATCTAATCCTGGGCTTTAATCATGAACAGTTTTGTTTTGTCGAACTTTTTGGATTTGTGTCATGGAGACAGAATGTTAATTCCGCAATTTGACAGGTTTTTACCGCATAATGTTCGCGACAATGCAGCTTTGTTGTTGTTGGTATTTGACCTGTCAATGCACCCTTTTAACCGTGAACTTTTTGCATTTCTAACACCACAATATAATATTGTTTTCGTTCAGTGAAGATATCGAGAACAACTTACGTTTCAAGCCTTTAAAATTTGACGAATTCTTCATCGATTAAAATGATATTTACAGGTACGATCTGATCTAATGATAGGCTAATGATGTGCAGTTTTGTTCTGTCAAACTTTTTGGATTTGTGTCATGAAGACAGAATGTCAATTCCGCAATTTGACAGGTTTTTACCGCATAATGATGCTAACAATGCAGCTTTGTTATTATTGGTATCTGACCTGTCAATGCACCCTTTTTACCGTGAACTTTTTCCATTCCTAACACCACAATATAATCTTGTTTTCGTTCAGTGAAGGTTTCGAGAACAACTTACGTTTCAAGCCTTTAAAATTTGATGAATTCTTCATCGATTAAAATGATATTTACAGGTACGATCTGATCTGATAATGGGCTAATGATGTACAGTTTTGTTTTGTCAAACTTTTTGAATTTGTGTCATGGAGACAGAATGTAAATTCCGCAATTTGACAGGTTTTTACCGCATAATGATGCCGATAATGCAGCTTTGTTGTTGGTATCTGACCTGTCAATGCACCCTTTTTACCGTGAACTTTTTCCTTTTCTAATACCACAATATAATCTTGTTTTAGTTCAGTGAAGATTTCGAGAAAAACTTACGTTTCGACCCTTTAAAATTTGAGGAAATCCCCATCGATTAAAATGATATTTACAGGTACGATCTAATCTAATAATGGGTAATGATGTACAGTTTTGTTTTGTCAAACTTTTTGGATTTGTGTCATGGAGACAGAATATAAATTCCGCAATTTGACAGGTTTTTAACGCATAATGATGCCGATAATGCAGCTTTGTTATTATTGGTATCTGACCTGTCAATGCACCTTTTTTACCATGAACTTTTTCCATTTCTAATGCCACAATATAATCTTGTTTTCGTTCAGTGAAGATTTCTAGAAGAACTAACGTTTTAAGCCTTTAAAATTTGGGGATTTCTTCAACAATTAAAACGATATTTACAGGTACGATCTGATCTAATACCTAATAGGCTAATGACGTACAGTTTTGTTTTGTCGAATTTTTTGGATTTGTGTCATGGATACAGAATGTCAATTCCGCAATTTGACAGGTTTTTACAGCATAATGACGAAGCTTTGTTGTTGGTGGTATCTGACCTGTCAATGCACACTTTTTACCGTGAACTTCAATTCTGATACTAAAACAAAATTTTGTTTTCGTTAAGTGAAGGTTTCGAAAAGAATTAATGTTTCTAGTTTTTGAAATTCGACGAATTGTTCATCGATTGAATTGATATTTATAGTCTCGACTCTGGAAAACAATATGAGTCATCTATGAAAGTGAACCTATAAATTGTTACCTGGATCCATTCAATAATTCCCACGAAAATATTACTTTAAATCATGCTTTGTTTACATTCAGTAATGGGAATCTATGAATGGAATATCTGTCGATTCCATACCATTACTTTCACTCAAAAAAGGATCAAATATCGCTACAAAATCGTATTAATGACGGAGATATTTCAATGTATTTACCAATAATAAATTCAAATAATTCATGGCTTGTCCGTATTTTTAGATAGTATGTTATTTCCGCAATTTGACAGGTTTTTACCGCATAATGATGCCAGCAATGCAGCTTTGTTGTTGTTGGGGTCTGACCTGTCAATGCACCCTTATTTCAGTTTTTTTACCGTGAACTTTTCCAATTCAAATACTACAACAGATTCTTAGTTTTGTTCAGTGACGATTTCGAAAATAACTCACGTTTCTAGCCTATGAAAATTGACAAATGGTTCATCGATTGAAATTATGTTTATAGACTCGATGCTAGAAAACAATATGAGTAATCTGTGAAAGTGAATCTATTGTTATTCGAACTCATTCAATAGTTTTCATGAAAATGTTCAGTTGAAATAATGCTTTGTTTACATTCAATAATGGGAATCTATGAATGAAATATCTGTTGATTCCATACCATCACTTTCACTCAAAAAGCATCAAATATCGCCACAAAATGGTATTGATCATGCAGATAATTCGATGTATTTGCAAATATTGAATTCATTTTAATCCAAGCTTTTCTAACTCTACAGTTTGATCATTTCGAGCAGTGTAGGTTTCGAAAGTTATCATTTGAAACCTTTATTGGTTCATTCTAAAACATGTATAAATATTCAAAGAAATAATATTTATTGAACAACATTCTCAGGATTCAACATAAAATTTTTCTTGAATCTCTCCAAAGTTCTTGGTCAAGATTGGTGCGACGAAGTACATGTTTTTATATCGGACATGTTTAGTAGACGATCTTTTCCTCTATACTGAATTCAATGATGCACATTTCTTATTCCTAGAATTCGCACAATATCCAGATATATCGTATAATGATGGCTGCGTTGACCTGTGATGTATGAATAAACATACAATGCATTTTATTTCCGGCTTTACAATTTCCTTTTGAATGAATCTTATTCGTAGAGCAAATACTCCAATTATACTTTTGATATTTTCTCGAGTGAATTCCAAGATAGTTAGTTGTCCAACCTAAAGCAATTGAAGAATTACAATAGAATCATATCGATTGTGTTGGAAACTTTTTCTTTGTCGTATTGACTCCCCTTTATTTGATTTATTGACATTCTATTATAGAAAGGTCTTTGTTGACGAAAATCTTCTCGACAGAATGAACTTTAGTCGTACTTGTTGATAATAAGGCATATCCAAGTTTGTTTTCATAACTCACAATAATGTCCATACCATTTTATAATTTATTTACATTGAAGAATTTTTTTATTGAATCCAGAAGAAGTTTTCTTTCTAGAACAGAAATATTCGATGTCTATCCTTTCTGATTGATTGATGATAAATCTAATTTAGCTAGGAAAGAAACCAACTGAGATATTTTGGCATATCTTTATATCAAAATTACCAGGTTATTCATTCGCTTATTTAGGATACTTCATTTTCGAGTACAACTTCGATTAATATTCCGGAAATGAAAAACGCCTGAATGAATTATTTCTAGAAAGATCGACCAAAAGTTTGTTTAGTTACTCACCCGGAATTTATTCATAATCGAAATTCGATAAATTGACTTTGAACAGGATCTCATAAATCAAATTTTCAGACAGGTTAAGGAGGTGTTTCGATATACATTTATGTTTTTATCATGAACTAGTTGATTGTTCAATTTGTTTTCTAATTCCTGAGTGGTAGAAAAAGAACTTCGGGTTTTTCTGACACACGTTTTAAGGCGGTTGCAAAATGGCGAATGCGCTGGGTCCGTTTGCTTCTTTTTTTTATTTTATAACAATCATGACTTGTCAAGAGTTTTTATTGTTGTTCGAAACTCAAATTGATTTTAAGGGGGGAAAAGCGTAGTTGAAATCTATGGAAGACGAATACCCAGTAATATACAGTTCGTTGAACATCTAAGATTCTGAAAAATCACCTCTTGGAAGGCATGACCTTGTTTGATGAACAATTCTGATTGTAGAGCAGCTTTATACTAATACAGAAAACATTTCAAGGACGAGAGATTAAATTTGACTAAAGTTTGTCGCACTCACTCTTTACTATCTCTAGGTTTTCTGTTTATTTTCAGTTTTTTCATTTGAACTCTTGAGATATTTTGCCAATCGGATGAAAAGAGGAAAAAAAATGCATGTTAATGATACTTTAAAATTCAGAGATAACCATTATCCAACTCATCCATACGAGAATATTCATGGTAAGGTATTTAAAAGTTCAGAAAATTTAGAAATCTGGGAAAGATCAGATCAGAACATTTTAAGACCACTCATTTTTTATATGAACCGTCGTTGCGAAGCAAGAGGTGGAAACACCAAGTATTAAATCACTTAAGTATCAGCATTCCAGTATTTTGAAATTGTTTATTTCTCTTCTTTCACATTAGATTCGGTGAAATCCTGAATTTTTCTTCTATTTAATGTGTCTTGTTTCGCTCAAAACCTTCCCGAGAGCACATAAAAAATAAGTTATAAAGTCAATGTAGAGTTAACTTTCATTGAAATTGAGATTTTCCGAATGTGCGTTATTTTTTTGCGCAGTGTAGTTGGTTATGAATATTTGTTGATAAAAACAGCATTTACACGAAAATCCATCAGTGAACTTTTTTATTGGCGTTTCTTTTGTACCTAAATGATTGTTAGGGTATTTTCATGACCCTAACAAAGAAATTCAAGGAAATCATCGATATGATTTCTGTAAACTCATTCACCTGTGCATATAGGTTTTCACTACGCTGAATGCTCATCAGCTTTGTATAATTTTGCACAATTTTTATCGGTACGATTCAACATTTGAAACATATTTCCTTTTCAACCAATTTGAACTCCGAACTGATCGAATAATAAAAGGAGAAACGTGAAAAACCCTGAATCAGAGGATAAAAGAAAAAATTCCAAGCAGAATCCTGAATGATTGGACATAAAATGAAAAAAATTAATTGGCATTTCAACCCAACGTGCTCATCCATTGTAAATCCTTAGTGATGTTATTTTTTCCATTCTCTTCGGACTAAATTTACTCACTAGAACACAATTAAAGAGAAAATTCCAATTGAAAACCATCATTAAAATAAACTTTGTTCGATATAATAGACGACTCAACGAAATCTCATTTCCTTTTGTTGATTTTAATTGTAGAGGAATGGATGCTTTTACTTGCAGCACAGCAGTTGATTTGCAAACTTATAATGAAGGAAAATGATTCCAAACAATTCATCATTTCTTGGAAATACAGCAAAACTTTCTTTCAGTAATTGTCTCTGAAAATTTATTGGTAATCGGTTGACATATTCAATTCTAGCAGCTTGCTTGAACTTCACTATGAACAAGAATACGTTTTTAAGGTTATTTTTCTCATAATAGATAAAACTCATCAAAATTAACTTTTTCATAGGAGATCACCCTGAAATATTTATCAATGAGGAAGTGTCGAGTAAATTATAGTGAGCTTTTCACTGAAACAATTTTTTTCTTTCTTTCCATATGCATTAAATAAATCAATAAATTCAATTACTTTTGCGTGACAAATCACAGATTGAGTTGACCGGCGCCTCCGCCATTTTGCAATTCGCTTTATTCATTTCTCAGAAAAGTGTTGATTATTATTTTTACATTTTAAAATCTCAGATGTGCAAAAAACTATCTACGAGTCCTTCATTTCAAAAAATCTTCTACCATTGGTTCTAACTACAATATTTCGCCCTGAAAACCAAATAAATTCAGGAAACAAAAATAAGAGCTCCAGTTTCCCGAAAATAGCTCTTGTTACAAAGTTAAAACCTTGAAACTAATAAAACAACTAGAAATTCTTCATATGGGTTGTTCAAGGCTAAAACAATTTGTCGAACACATATCAATTTGTCCACTTATAAGTGTTTCACTGCGATCTGAAGTTTGTCCAAGAATCCAACCTTCATCAATAATTCTTGCCCTTATTCTTTCAGTCCATTTTGTGAGTTTATATCGGAATTGTAGTTTCATAAATTTCGCAACGATGAAAATCGATAATGTGCTGCACTAGGACAACCTTGGCCAGGACGTGTTGAGAATGCCCCAGTTCGCTTGTACTGGCCTAAACACTCTATTTGCTCTATTTCTGACCAATTCAAATCTAATTATGGTACTCTCCTGGTGTACACACAATGTCGGAAGTCTCTGACCTCAATTCGGACATATTGCGGAAATATTCTGTTGGAAAACAGCGGATATTTATGAATATTTCTTAGAAACTTTATAGGTTTTTTTATGTCTCTGAAACATAAATAATTAAATATGTTTGATAAAGGTGAAGTGCTCCTGCGAGAATCTTTGCACTTAAGTATTTGTCAGGAGCAAATTGGTCTTGAAAAAATTGTTGCCTAACAGTAAAACTGAAAAATGAAACAAATTAAAAGGATATTGTAACGTTTCGGTGGCTATATCAGACACCTTCTTCAGACAAACTCTTGAAATCTTCAGAATTGTGTATTTTTTCATTTGCAATCTGATTGACATCGATAGTTGTCAATCTATAGAGATGTTGATTTATTTAATTTTGAAATTTCCTGATGTCATTTCTTTCTTCAATAAATCAATCCAAATACGATCTATTCCAACAGAACAATTGGCCAAATTATTTACTTCATCTAACAAAATACATGTAGATTCCTTAATTTTCCTTTTATAATTATCAGGTTCCGTCATGAGGATCTTTGTGTTGTTCCAGTTCATCATATGATCTCCGCTATTTGAACATACATGATCAGCGATTTGTGATGTCTCTATTTTTGATGTTATTCTTATGTTCCCGTTTTCTTATTTCTAAAGGTCTTGATGTCTCCCCTGTATAAGATTTTCCACATATACAGGGAATATTGTAAACACAATTTTTTGATTTTTGTGTCTCATTCATTGGTTTCGTTCTAGTTAGAATGGATCTCAAATCATTTTGTGTTTTGAAAACAGTTCTTATGTTGAATTTGGAACCAATTCTTCTTATTTTCTCTGAAAGGCCAGGAATATAAGGAATGACGTTCAACAAATTTGGTTGTTCTTGATGGTTTTCTGTTTGTACCTGATCATCATTAGAATTTTGATTAGATATTTTTCGTTCTAAATTTGAAATTGTTCTTTTTATAAAATTTGGTGGGTATTGATTATCTAGTAGAAACTCTTTAATGAAGGAAATTTCATTATTTCTAATTTCAGGTGTAGATGAAATCAAAAAGGCCCTATCATAAAGTGTTTTTATAATACCTGTTTTTACATTCAATTGATGATTAGAATAAAAATTTAGATATCTATTAATGCGTGTTTGTTTCCGAAATACACTTGTTTTATAATGATCTATAATTTTCTTATTAGAACATCTAGAAAAGAAATTTGATTATTTTGTTCTAATTCCATCGTAAATTTAATTGTTGGTTCTTTATTTTTGATATAATCAAAAAACTTATTTAATTCCTCTCTGCCGTGTTGCCAAATTACAAAAATATCATCTACATATCGCCACCAGGTCTTTGGTTTCAGTGAATATGTTTCTATATATTTTTCTTCGGAATATTCCATGAATATATTGCTCATAATAGGAGATAAAGGACAACCCATGGCCATTCCGAATTTCTGTTTATAGAAAACATCGTCTAATTGAAAATATGTTGAATTTAGGCAAACATCTAACATTTCTATTATATTATCAGCAGTTAATTTAGTATTATCATTAATAGTTCTTTCATCTAACAATTTTCTTCTCACTATTTCAAGTGTTTTACTCACTTGAACAGTTTCATACGTGAAAACAAAGACCACATCTTTTCAGTATCTAAGTATCTATTGTTCAATAAGCAATCTCCCAAAAACTTTTCACCTTCATCAAGTTCAGGGTCACTCCAATAATCTTTTAAATGTTTCAGAGAAGATGCAGTTTCCTTATCCTTCAATTTTTCATTTTGGCCAGTTAACCATGCTTTATAATCTGCCCTTCTTTCTTGTTTCTTGAGGAAGAATTCGCACTTAAACCTATATTTGATTAATTCTCCCCGGTAGAACTCAACTTGGTTGTATTCCTCTTCAAAAGTTGAGTCATCGATTTCTGAAAACAGTATGGACTTTCTCATTTAACCTGAATAATCTATCGCTTATGTCTTCCAAATGTCTTAATACTGGTAACAGATGTTGCTCACTCGTGGCCTTTTCTAATATCAACTGGTCTAACTCTCTGCAGATTTTGAAATATATTTTTTCTCAACAATTCACGTTCCATCTTCATAACGTTCATCTCCTTCTTGTCACGGTCGCCAAAATGCTGTTTGTGAAATCAAAAATGGGTGAATTTGAACGAGAATAACTTATGAATTGAATTGATAATGCTCATCTAAAATATATTCTGTCAAATCTGGTTTATTAAAATTCAAAGGTAGGGAGATTTTACAAACTATTCCCAACGCCCACAGATCTATAACATCATCACATGAATCTCTATTTACCAATTCCATGAACCGATTTAATTAACTCTTCATTTATTCGATAATTGTTTAGAATAATCGGATATTCAAACGAACAATAATAATGTTCCTGCATGGTGAGGAAACTTAAACCCAGTAACACCGTTTTGTAATCGTTCATTGTTCCATTAAAACAATATGCTGGTATTATTGTAGATGGGCTTGATTTTCATTCCACTGACTTCAAACAGGCTTTTCCAGCAAAATAATCATTGGATTCTGTCACAGAGCGTAAACAATTTGAATAGGGTTTAACCTGATCGATGCTAATATGATTGCATACATACCGAACAAACCTATTCATGAAGAGGGTCTAAAAATGGATTTTAAGTGAGCGTTCGCATGAACCTCATCAGTATTCAGGAGAGGATATGAATTATTTGTTCGAAACGCGATATGGAGGTGACATCATATTTGTCACTATCGATTTAAATGTACTTTTTTAGTCACACTTACACGGGTCAATTTCCGAATACTGATATAAAGGGTTTTCCTATAAGAGGTGTTTTTTTATAGCCCGCTATTTCGGTAGATGTCACGTTTGAAGCTCTCATTTTTTGACATTTGACAAGTAGAAACTACGCCATTAATAAAAATGGAACGATACACGCTTCAAGAACGCATTGAATTCAATAAAATTCACTATAAAAATGGTGAAAATTAGGCAGAGACGATTCGTAAAACTCGAACATTTTTGGGTCGTCATGAAGCATCTTGTTGAACCGCAATAAGGAAATTGGTGGAAAAATTCGAGGTGTTGGGACGAGTTAGTGATGTGAAGAATAAAACCCGTGCACGTCGCTCAAGAATAGCCGAGAATGTTGCTGCTGTAGCCGAAAGTGTTGAAGAAAAGCCAGGTTTGTCCATTCCTCGTCGTTCTTTGGAATTAGGCATTCCACAAACGTTTTAATGGCCGAAATTGGATAGTATGGATCTGGACAATGTTTACTTTCAACAAGACGGCGCAACGTGCCACACAAGCAACGAATCGTTTGCGGGGAAAAGTTTCCGGACCGTGTTATCTCTCGAAGAGGTGATCACAATTGGCCACCGAGATCTTGTGATTTAACACCTTGCGACTTCTTCCTTTGGGGCCACGTGAAAGAGAAGGTCTACGCCAATAGCCCAGCATCAATTCAAGACCTCAAAGATGGAATTCGTGAGGCTATCGAGGACATAGGGCAGCCACTTTGCGATTTGGTTATGGAAAATCTCATGAAAAGGATATTTCCATCATAAAAGCAACCAGAACTCACCGACTACATCCTTGGACAACACCACCTTAAAACCAAGCACGAATTGCAGATACCTTGGGATGACAATTGACCACAAACTGAACTTCAAAATGCATTCTAAATCGACTAAACAAGCAACTATCCACAGAGCTATCCAATTCAGGAATCTTACGTACAAAATGAAGGTATTAGCATAAAAACAGCCAGCAAAATATATAAGATGATCTGCAGACCTCTCGTGGAATATGGACATCAAATCCTTGGACATTGCAACAAAAGTGTGATTAAAACGATGGAGGTGGCGGAACGAACAAGTCTGAAAAAGATCACTAAAATAAGACATCCGAACAATCCACTACATAACCCAGCCAACGAATATCTTTACGAGAAAACAAAAATAGAACCAATAAGTAGCAGAATACTGAAACTAAACAAGAAATTCATCAGCCAACAGCATAACATTGATACAATAGAACCACTAACACATAGGGCATCTAACCTTGAAAGACCCAAAGGAAACTACCGGAACAAACTATTTTTCAATATTTACTTAACCTACTTTAATATTTTAACCATCTTATAGAATTATAGATCACAGACTCGCATACATCTCACATACCATTAATATTGTAAATACAAATTATACATGGGCAGGAAGACCTCGGTCGTTAGCCCTTTGTATAGTTTCAATAAAGTCATTTTCTCTCTCTTAAAAGGATATTGTCCTGTAAGCGTGGTCGAGATGGTCATTTGCCTGATGTTATTTTCCACTATTAACGGCATAGCTGCTTCTTCATAATGAAATAAACATCCGATCATTTATATTGAAAAATTGCATTTTTCTTTGAATATCAAAATAACACCTCTTATTGGAAAACCCTTTACATAGCTTCACATTATCAGCAGAGGAAAATATAAATGGGACACCATACATTTCTACGTGTGATACAAAAGCACATGGATAAAAAATTCCTACAAAAAGCTGTTTTTTCGTGAACGATGAATGCGGATTCTGATCTTGTAACAGAATATCTGGCCATCGGTTCCCAACGTAGGGAATTATCAGGAATGAAGATCGCATTCTGAAACCCCGCAACTGATGTTCATTTAGACTCTGAAACTGGACGGAGATCTATAGATCAATTGCGGTAGATAGTTCAAGATATTGAGGGCAGAAAGGACCATTAGGTAGCAGTGTACAGGCAGCCTCTTAATAGAATCTGGAGTGAAAAAACTATTTATGACTTGAAGATTAAATTTGATCGAAGAATGATATGAGATATTCTTATCGCATGGCTTTTCTTCCATTGAGATGAACTTAATTTGATTTGTGTAACATGTGAATTACAAAATGTCATGAACCTTACTGTAAGTTATGAACACAAACTTGGATATGCCTTATTATCAACAAGTGCGACTGGTTTTCATTCTCTACAGAATTTGTTTTACAACAAAGACTATCCTATAATGGAAATGTCAATAAATCAAATTAGTGGAATTCAATACGACAAAGAAAAAGTCTCGATCACAATCGATATGATTCTATTGTATTTTTCAATTGCTTTACGTTGGAGAACTGACCTTTCTTGGAATTCACTCGAGAAAATATCAAAAGGATAATTGGAGTATTTGCTATACGAATACGATCCATTCACAAGGAAATTTCAAAGCCGGATATAAAATGCATTGCATGTTTATTCATACATGACAGCTCAATGTATAGCCATCATTCTACGATATAACTGGATATTGTGTAGCTTCCAGGAATAAGAAATGTCAAAATTGAAATAAATATATGCAATGGTTGAGTATTACCTCTATATTCAATATAGAAAAGTTCAATAAAAAACCTGTACTTTGTGTCGCCAATCTTGGGCAGAAATTTGAATAAATTCAAAAAAATAAAAAGAAATACCGGGATATCATCTCCAATAGATTCAAACAATACATTTTTACCCTTAATATCAATTCGAATTTCGGAATACTAATAAAAAACTTGGTATAAATAATTATTATCAAAATTAACTAGATAAAGTAAAGTCTGCTCCTTCGCCATTTTGCAGCACGCCTCAAAAGTTGCTTATTTGTATCATTCGGGAATTACCTATATAACAAATTGATCAATCAATTAGAGTCATTCTAAGAAAATGCTCGCATTTCTGTAGTCATTGGATTTGTTTAGAGAATGAGGTGAAATATTCATGTCAAATCGTTCAAGCTGATGTAATTTCTGTTTCCTGAACGCTCCAGGTGTAAAATGTGGAGAGTTTAAAATCGAATAAACCTATTCCAAAAGGTATTCATTACGCCATCTGAATTCTCGACGATACGAGCTGAAAAGTTGTATCTATTCGATTGCTTAGTAGGAAAAACCTTTTCAGATATGCCGAAGCTAAAAAAAGGGAAGATTTCTCTCGAGGCCAAGCCTGAAACGTGAGGGATTGAAAATAAAACAGGGAGTTCGCATCACCCCGCTTCAACGTTGCATGGATGGAGATAACAAGGATTCAAATTGGGTCAGATGAATGAACATTGTGCAGGATATGATTCCATTTACTTTCACATGGGGAAACATGATTCGGATATTAAAAACTTTCCACCATCTTGCTTCTGATACGGATTAGGTTTTTTCATGTTTTCTTTCACTGTTACATTCATTGATGGTATCGTTTTAGAGGTTAACAGTATCCTTGAACGTTTAAGTGTGATAGAATTGAAGTGGATTTTGATGTTAGAGCTGTGATACTCGCATAAGTAACCTATTCGCATAGGAAAATGTAAACGATGCTTCATATACAGTGTGTTTGGTCATGTGTTAGCGATAATTTAAGGGCATCAAATATACCTAATATTATCGACAAAAACGCCCAAACTTGGAAGTTTACCCCCTCAGTTATGGAGCAGCCCCCATTTTAAATTTACTTTTTTATTTTCGTTGACCCTTCCAAATAATATCGATTTCTTTGGACATAAAGGTCCTACAGATGTAAAAAAAATGTTTTTTAAAAGATGATACTACCACCTATCATTGGAGTGGAACAATATGAAAACATATAACTTGAAAATGTTATAAAAAAATTCATTAAAAGAATTTAAGTAAAAAAATGTACTGATTTTCTTAGTAAATTCGTAATAGCACAAGAACTAGCCCATTGAAGTATAATTTTTTCTTAATGAGCTAACAAGCTATTAGCTACAAAACGATACCAACATAATTTCTGTAAGTTACATATTTGCGAAGTAATTGCTGTTCGAACATGACCCACATGAAAATTGATAAAATCATAAAAAACTTCACTACTGTACTTTCGATAATTTTCAATGTTCAAACAATCAAACTAATCATAAAAATTGCTCAAAATGGCCGCCTCTGCTCTGTCGACAGGCAGTGGCCTTCATGACGACCTGTCTTGTGTCTTTTGCTCGCGTAGTGATCATGTTCGAACAGCAATAACTCTCAAATTATGTAACTTACAGAAATGATTAAAGTGTTGTTTTGTAGCTAATATTCTCGTGTGTTAAATCATTATACTTCATTGTGCTAGTTCTTGTACTATTACGGATTTACTAAGAAAATCAGTTCATATTTTTACTAAAACTTTTTTAAAGAATTTTTTATGGCGTTTTCAAGTTAAATGTTTTTATATTGTTATGCTTCAATGAAAGGTGGTAGTATCATCTTTCAAAAAATATTTTTTCACATCTGTAGGACCTTTATGTCCAAAGAAATCGATATCATTTGGAAGGGTCAACGAAAATAAAAAAGTAAATTCAAAATGAGGGCTACTCCAAAACTGAGGGGGTGAACTTCCAAGTTTGGGTGTTTTTGTCGATAATATTAGATATATTTTATGACCTTGAATTATCGCTAAGTCATGACCAAACACACTGTATATCTACATATGGTACGAGAGTACAGAGATAAAAAACCCCAGTAAAATAATTGTTTTGTGACTTAGTTTGATGGAAGAATGATTGAGGTTGAGTAGAGTAGCGAAAGCTAGACTTCGCCTCGATATTTTGGTGTTTTGTATGTTAACAGTACAACTAATAAAGGCATTTATTATTAATATTATTATATAAAATATTAATATAGGAGGGCGTTTCTTAAATTGAAATTTTTTTTCTGATTTCATCTGACATGGATAAATTTTTTGAAAGTGCATCTGAAAATACAATTCAAGGACGAAAAAAAGATAGCAGTAAATACCTTTAAAAAAAGTGTACAGATGACACACTTCACAAACCGAGATCAATAGGATTTTTTTTAATTAAAATTAAAATTATGTTCATTCACATCAGCGGTACAGAATGTAGCTGTTTATAGGTTTACAGAATAAAAGAAACATAATTATTTTTATACCTACTATTCATAATCATCCCATTTCACACCTGTACCACGAACTATAGTCAAATTTGAAATCTTACTATTGAAACCCTTTCAAGATTCAAAAAAGCAGAAGAAGTTTTTCAGAACCTCCTCAGATGTGCAAGGAACTATCTACTGACCCATGATACCGGGTAATCATCTTTCATCTATTCAAACAGTGATATATTGTTTTGAATATCAACATAAATTTCAGTATTATAATAAAAAACTTGTAAAAACTGATGACATTAAACTTTTGCAAGAGAAAGTTCTTTCTGCGCATTCGCCATTTTGCAACGCATCTGAAATGTTGCTAGAAAGACCTCAGTTGCTATTTCGATGGCTCGGAAATTAGATAACAAATTGAACAATCATTTAGTTTATGATAAAACATAAATGTATATCGAGACATCACCTTAAACTGTCAGGAAATTTGATTTATGAGGTCCTGTTCAAAATCAACTTATCGATTTTCCATTATGAACAAATTTCGGGTGAGTAACTGAACAAACTTTTGGTCGATCTTTCTAGTAATAATTCATTCGAACGAAACGATGAAGTTGTACTCAATAATGAAGAATACCAATAAGAGAATGAATAACCTGGTGATATCAAAATAAGGTTATGCCAAAACATCCCAGTTAGGTTCTTTCTTGGGTAATTTAGCTTTATCGTCAAATTTTGTCCTCTAATAAAA
Source organism: Propylea japonica (assembly GCA_013421045.1). Lineage (NCBI taxonomy): Eukaryota > Metazoa > Arthropoda > Insecta > Coleoptera > Coccinellidae > Propylea > Propylea japonica. The sequence continues at coordinate 24,831,443 of CM024248.1, forward strand.
ACATCTTTCTGGATTTAATGAAATAAAGCTACAATGTGAATTCTAAGAAACATGAACAAGATATGAAATAAAACTTGAATATGCCTTATTACACAGTGCGATTGAAGCTAATTCTTTTCGGAAAATTTTACGCAAACAAAGTATTTTCTGTGATAGAAATCTTGATAAATCAAATTAGAGGGAAAGAACAAAGAAACAGTTTCGAACACAATCGATATGATTCTGTTTCAATTCTTCAATTGCTTCACATTGAAACACTAACTTTTCTTCGAATTCACTCTAGAAAATTTCAAAAGTATTATTGGAGTATTTACGAATAAAATTTATTCAGAAAAAAATGTAAAGCCGGAGATAAAATGCATTGTATGTTTATTCAGACATCACAGGTCAACGCTGCCATCATTATACGATATAACTGGATATTAATCGAAAACGATGAAGTTGTACTCGATAATGAAGTATCCTAAATAAGCGAATGAATAACCTGGTCATTTTGATATAAAGATATGCCAAAATATCTGTTGGTTTCTTTCTTAGCTGAATTAACTTTATCGTCAATCAATCAGCAAGAATGGAATATTTCTATTTTCGAATGAAAACTTCTTCTGGATTCAATGAAAAAAATTCTTCAATTTGAATAAATTATAAATTGGTATGGACATTACTGTAAGTTATGAAAACAAACTTGGATATGCCTTATTATCAACGAGTACGACTGAAGTTCATTCTGTCGAGAAAATTTTCCTCAACAAAGACCTTTCTATAAAGGAAATGTCAATAAATCAAATTAGGGGGAGTCAATACGACAAAGAAAAAGTTTCCAACACAATCCATAAGATTTTATTGTTATTCTTCAATTGCTTTAGGTTGGACAACTAACTTTCTAGGAATTCACTCGAGAAAATATCAAAAGTATAATTGGAGTATTTGCTCTACGAATAAGATTCATTCAAAAGGAAATTGTAAAGCTGGAAATAAAATGCATTTTATGTTTATTCATACATCACAGGTCAACGCTGCCATCACAATACGATATAACTGGATATTGTGCGAATTCTAGGAATAAGATATGTGCATCATTGAATTCAGTATGGAGGAAAAGATCGTCTACTTAACATGATATAAAAACATGTATTTCCTGCCAATCTTGACCAAGAACTTTGGAGAGATTCAAGAAAAATTTTTCGTTGAATCCTGAGAATATTGTCCAATAAATCTTATTTCTTTGAATATTTATACATGTTTTGGAATGGACCAATTAAGGTTTCAAATGATAACTTTTGAAACCTACACTGCTCGAAATGATCAAACTGTAGAGTTAGAAATGCTAGGATTAAAATGAATTCAATATTTGCAAATACATCGAATTATCTGCATGATCAATACCATTTTGTGGCGATATTTGATGCTTTTTGAGCGAAAGTGATGGTATAGAATCGACAGATATTTCATTCATAGATTCCCATTATTGAATGTAAACAAAGCATTATTTCAACTGAACATTTTCATGGAAACTATTGAATGAGTTCGAATAACAATAGATTCACTTTCAATTCTTCAATTGCTTCACATTGAAAAACTAACTTTTCTTCGAATTCACTCTAGAAAATATCAAAAGTATAATTGGAGTATTTGCTATACGAATAAGATTTATTCAGAAAAAAATTGTAAAGCCGGAAATAAAATGCATTGCATGTTTATTCATACGTCACAGGTCAACGTATTCATCATAATTCGATATAAATGGGTATTGTGCTACTTCCAGGAATGAAAAATGTTAGAATGGAATTAAATATGTGCAATTGTTGAGTATTTCATCATTAAATTCAATGAAGAGTAAAAGGTAGTCTACTAAACCGGTTCGATAAAAAAACATGTACCTACTTCGTCTTACCAATCTTGACCAAGAACTTCGAGAAAAATAGAACCTAATACCGGGTAAATCATCTCGCATAGATTTTAACAATGGTGTTACGCCCTAAATATCAACTAAAATTTCTAAATAATAATATAAAATTCGTGAAAACTAATGATAATCTAAATATTAGCTACTAGATAAGAAAACTTAACCGGCGCATGCGCCATTTTGCAATGCACCACAAAAATTGCTTATATAAAGTCTTAGTTGCTTATTCCTATGATTCAGGAATTGGATAACAAATTAAACAATAAATTAGTTCATAATATAAACATAAATGTGTATCGACACATCATCTCAACCTGTCAATTAACAATTTGATTTATAACGTCCTGTTTAAATCAACATATCGAAATTCCATTATAAATAAATTTGGAATCATTCTGGAAAAAATGTTTTCCGTATAAGTGTAGTCATTGGATTTGTTTAGAGAAATTGTTCAGAAAACACATAAATGTAACTTAAAAATGGGGTCCCATTTCTAAAAAATAAAAAATATAATAATAATAATTTCTTCAAGAATCATCTGTTGAATTATGTGGCAAATATTTCGGGTATTCTTCATGAATTCCCCATTTTAAATCTTGCTGATACTTTCGAGTCAGCCCTGTTGAACATTACAGTCGCCCAACAAAAATTCAACCGTACCAATTTCAGGGTATCGTGGGGGCCTAGGAGTGAAAAGAAATGTCCGTCGTCTCCGACTCATTTTCCGAAGAGGAGCGAAGCTTATTCCGTCCATTCACAAGAGAGTCGTTGGCAGTTATACAAGCTAGAATCGCAGAAGAACATGCTAAACAGAAGGAGCTCGAAAAGAAAAGAGCTGAGGGAGAGGTAAGTCTTCTTAACAACTAGTTCACATACCTTCCACTAGTGCTGGTTTGCTTTTCAAACCAAACTCTCAAGCCAGCCAAGATTTCGGAAATCGTCAATTACTAAGTGGTCAAGAGTATATGGAGTAACATAGGAAAAGGAACACCCTGTAATTATGAATTAATTGCTAACAATTGTTTTATCTTCTTCTTCTTCGCGCGGTGTCTTTCCGGCCGAACTGAGGCCTAGTGGCCCATTGTTCACCCACATCGTTCTATAGAGACTCAGCTCCTCAGACACAAAGACAGAAATGTCGCGAGTCTGCCATGAGTGGTCCCCCTCACCATAGGAATAGTTGTGTTGGATTTCCTAGGTGTGTTGACCTTAACTCAGTTAGGTTACCACAGTTGAACAAAATATGCTCAACCGTTTCATCAGTGCTCCTGCACCACCGGCATAGGGAGTAGCTCGTTAATCCCATTCTCTTCAAATGTTTGTTAAACAGGTGACCAGTCAATGCACCAGTCACCAGACCGAGTGGTTTCCTCTCCAGCAACAGAAGTCTACTGATCTCAGGTCGCGAGGACGGTCTCTCAATGAGAATCCTCGATCACCTCAGGCCCACCCCCGCGCTCCATTCCGAAGAAAATTTCCTGTTCGGCCAGCTCCTGAAGAAGCTTCTGACAGATGTGCGACAGATTGGCAGCGCAGGCTCCGGACCAACAAATGCTAATCTGGCTCCCCGCCTAGCCAGTTGATCTGCCTTGACATTACCAGGTATATCCGCATGAGCCGGACACCAGATTACTTTCAAAAAGTTATCAAAGCCCAGCCCACGCAGAGCTTTCCTGCATTCTTCTACCAAAGAGAGTCAACCCTAAAATCAGATAGAGATTTCAGAGTTCCCTGACTGTCGCAACATATGTGAATGTGCTGGCCAGAGTATCCCCTGCGAATATTTTCTAGTGCGCAGGCAAGAACCGCAAATAGCTCAGCCTGCACAATGGAACAGTCCTTCCCCAGAGGGATAGCCTGATTGATGTGAAGACCCACGATTCCGGCACCAGACCCTGTTGTTGTGACAGAGCCATCCGTGAACCACGTGGGGCCTTCAGGACTAAGAAGCCTGTTTGATGAAGACCATAGGTTTCTGTCAGGAACAATTACCCTTTAGGGTTCGTCGAAGTAGAACTTAGTGCCTGCCCGGTCACCTCTTTGGAGAAGGGGAGCGTGAGCATCCTAACAATTGTTTTATACATTTTTGAGGTTGGGTCAACAAGAATTTCATTTATACTGAAAATGCCTTCGGTCACTCCCGTTATTTGATGCAAGCAATGGGCGTTTTATAAAAGAATAGCCCTCTGGAGAAACAGTCCTGGACTTATCCAGATATCCTAGATATAAGTCTAGAAAGAAACTATCAGAAGTGCGATATAGCCATACACTCAGATAGTCAAGCTGCTATTAAAGCACTGAGCTCCTACGTCATCGACTCTAAAATGATCTGGGAGTGCCGGAACAAACTCAATGAGGTAGGCAAGAAAAATAGGGTCTTTTTAATCTGGGTTCCTGGCCATTCGGTAATCAAAGGAAACGAAGAGGCCAATACACTTGCCAAAGAGGGCGCACGAATGTCACTCATTGGCCCAGTACCCTTCTGTGGTATAGGTAAATGTACCTATAAGAAGGAGTTTCTGGAGAAGGAGAAAGTTGAGAGGGAAAAACTCTGGCGGAATCTCTCAGGGATAGATCTTTCCACTAAATTCCTTCGGAACTTTGAAACAGCTAGATCCAAAATATATCTGGATCTTGGTAAGAACCAATTACACCTCCTCACTAGCTTTCTTACAGGACACTGTCGCCTCAGGAAGCACCTGTTGAGGAAAGGATTATCGGACACTGACGAGTGTAGGTTCTGTGGGGAGGAAGAAACCCCCATTCACCTAGTCACGGAATGCTTTGCCAGTGCGCGCCTAACGAGAGAATGCCTTGTGCAAGAAACTTGTAAGAGTGAGGAACTAGCCTCGTTTAAGCCTTCACAGATATTGGATTTCATCAGATCTGTGGAACTTGAAGGCGAGCTGTGAAGGGTGAGGTCAGAACAGCTCTGTAAAGGGGCACAATAGACCTTGAGGTCGCAGTGGAATGTAACCCCTTTTTAAACCATAAACTATAAACTATCCAGGCCATATAATTCGTGATGATTTTATCCACATATACCAAAAAGTTCCTGGACCTGTCAAGAGCTGAGCTCCAGGTGATGGTGAGACTGCTGACGGGGCACTTTTGGTACAAATTTCATGTGTATTGTATGAGAAAGTCAGCAGATAAGATTTGCAGGCTCTGTAGGCTCTGTAGGCCCAGATCTGGCTGAGCTTAGCACAATTCATATGGGAAAACCGGTCCTGAACACCCAAAAGGTAACAGCCAAGGCTCCTAAGAAGGTTATCGGTTTTATCAAATCAATTGGCGACCTCCTTCGGTTTCAAGGAATAAGTAGGGTAGAGAACAAAAGATCTACATGGACCCCAGAGCCATCTTTTGACGGCTAACCCAATGGAAGGGGTTACAACCTCCCTCGCTAGCCAGTTGATCTGCCATTTCGTTACTGTACACTCCATTAAGTCCAGGTGCCCATAGAAGATTGACCTGGTTGTTTTGAACAGTTTTATTTTTCTGAAATTTTGATAACTGATTAACTCAGCACAAAATTGTTGTCATATATGCATTTTTACTGGGTGTTCTTTTTCTGTATCGTTAATTACTCATACCTTCACATGGTCTGTGTATGTTTGTTGATTTTCAACAAACATAGAATCTGACATTTTTTAAGGCGTGGAAAAAATTCATCGTGCGACAAAAAAAATTAAATAGCATCAAAATACTTACCATTGATGTGAATGGAAAGATGAAATCTCAGTGAATGCAATTCAGGTAAATAAGTATATGTACTTAGGACCCAAAACACAGAATCTACAAAGAAGAAATGAAATAGGAGGGATTTTGTTCATCTGGATCATTTTGCTTCGGAAGTATATCCAACCAATTTTATCTAAGACGAACTTTTTAGTAAACTTATGTAGATTAGAAGGTGTGTTCATGTTAACTATGAATCTTTATTGCAGACCGGCTTTGGACGCGGGACAAAGAAAAAAGAAGTAAGATTTTCCAATGAAAATGGCCACAAAAATATGCTTTTTAGTTGATGAATGCTTCTGACGATCTCTAAATCTCGAACTGAAAAAAAATAGGAAATTCCAGACACAAAATGATAATACTGCATCGTCAGTTGCATACTGAAATACCTAGCTTTAATTTTTCTCAGTAGATGGTTAGATGGCCGCATATTGGCTGAGTTTGCTTTTCACCCTTGAATTTTCGGATTGAATTATGCGTTCACACATCGCAAAAATATGAAGATCATTGTAAAATATCATAAAAACAATCGTGGTTCTATTGATCTAGCCTTACTCCAATCAATTCGCTTAAAAATCGTTTGTTCACGAACATTTCTGCATGACCAAATTCCGGAATTCATTTCTATCTCGAAAAAAAATAAGTTTACTCTGACCAATATTTCTTTTCATATAATGGACTGTTTCCGTATCTATTAACAATATTTCTAAATACAAATACTCCCTGGATGTCTTCGAACTATTCTACAAGACAGACATTTTTGAAAATTGAAAAAAATATCTCTATTCTCTCAAATAAATTCAAATTTGTTGCATTGATGTTATCAATGTATCGGTTTTCGAAGAAAAATGCGCGTTCCTCAATCCCTTAAAATGATGTTATTTTTTTCAAACATTATGTTTCTTTGAGAGGATAAATCTGCTTCACGAGTATGGCTAGCCAATTGAAACATGACCTAACTGAATAACTAGTAAAACACATAGTACTACCGAATTATAGATAAAAAACCCTAAATAGTAAGTACAAACAGAAAAATAATAGATACAATAGACAATAGTTCATATTTTTGCATGCGCATTGGATTATCACAAATACATATTTTTGTCTGGAGCATTTTTCAATCATGAATTCATTTTTCATACCGAATCGTTTGGATTTAAATGAGACAAGGTTACAGTTAGTGCACTTTAACCAGCTTAATTTTTAAAACTGATTGAAAAGTAGTTACGCTTAACGTCAAGTTAACTTAGGTCGAAGGATACCTTCGAGTATTTCAGTTTTAATGCACACTAGAACTTAAACTAAACACATTACATTCTGAACACACCACTATACTTAATTTCACTATATACACTATATAAACAATTGCAGTAGGTAAGTAGTGCACAAATGCTAAGAAGCTTTCGACTCTTTGTGATTTATAGGAAAAAATTCAATTTTTATTTGGGATGAAAAATTCACACAATTCAAAGAACCATGAACTTATAGAACTGTCTAGAAACACCAATGTTTCGAATAATAAATGTATCCATTTTTCGATATTTTCGTGTTGGAATTATGAACTCATTTTACCCAGGATTTTCCAACAATGTAATTATTCATTATATTCTTCACAAAGCCATAAAACCTTTTAACATTCACCTTGATAGAAAATTCATGTGCAGTGACATGTAAATCGAAAACTTATAAAGAATGCATTTGGCTTTTAAATGAAGGCTACAAAAGAAATACAGTGACATGCCTGCATTTTCTAGGGGTGAATAAGAATGTCTTTGCTTATATATACCGTATACAGTTGGTCCCACAAAACATTCTTGTTTACAATGAGACAGGTAAATTCTTATTCAGAAGGGGAATTATAAATGGATCTAAATTCCAGGGTGCACAATCTCCCCTTCAAATAAAAATAAGGGTCGGGTCTCACATAGTTTTGAAGGCTTTTGTAATTATATTTATGAATATGTTACATGCTATTATTATTAAATTCGTTTCATCAATCGAATTTTTTCCATTTTTTCATTTTTATGACGTTTCGACGGTATATAAAATGTATGCTATTCTTTTTGAAACTACATTTATCAACAATTGCTAGGGATCACTTATGAACTTCTTTTCATTTGAATTTTTTTCAAATTATCTCGTGAATATCTGTACATTATATGTTCTCTTAGGAAAAAGTAAGATGTTTTGAGTTGATTATATCAAAGTCTTCCTCACTTCATCGGCTCTTGTTCACAAAATCGATTATTATCTGTAGGTTGTTACAGGTGGAGTGAAAAGCAATGTGGTATTTGTTATTAAATCTGTTTTTTCTCTCGTTCAAACACATAAGGTGACAATAATTGAAGAAATGAGAACAATATCAGCTTATCAGTCATGCCGAGAAGACGTTTGGCTCCTGTGCAACTGGACCAAATCATACGGTGGATACAGGAAGATTTGTCCCAGCGAGAAGTGTCCCGGCGGTTGAATGTTTCGCAAAGTGTCGTGAGTCGGGCTTGGAATAGGTTCATCCAAAACGACTCAGTAGCTTATGTTCATGGGGGAGGTCGGCAGCGCAGTACAACAGCTGCCCAAGATCTTCTTTTGATCCTCAATGCTAGGAGAAATCCCACTTACCCGGCCTCGCGGCTCAATAGATCACTGAGAGTTGCAACAGGAGTTCTAATTTCGAACCAGATTGTAAGACGACGACTACATGTTCGTGGTTTTAGAGCACGTAGGAGGGTACAACATCCCCGTTTGAATAGGGAACACCGGGTTCATCGACGGCAATGGGCTGAGGAGCACCGCAATTGGACACTTGAAGATTGGAGCCGATGTTTATTTACGGATGAGTCTAGATTTCGTTTGGTCAACTCCGATGGACGTATTCTTGCTTGGAGGGAAAGAGGTCGAAGCTATGCAGAACAGTTTATGGTACCCACAACAGCTTTTGGCGGAGGTTCTATATGTGTATGGGGAGGCATTTGTTTGAACCAACACACAGAGTTGGTTGTTCTGCAGAACACCACCATGACCAGCCAGAGATATCACGATATGATTATTGAACCCATTATTGTTCCCCGTAAACGGGCGAGAATTTCATTTAAATTGAAGATATTGCCCGTCCACACCGTAGTCGTCTGGTTAATGAAGCGCTAGAAACTCATGCTATTGATAGGATGGACTGGCCAGCTCGCTCTCCAGACATGAATTGCATCTAACATGTCAGGTCTGAGATGTCTAGACAATTGTCAGCCTAAGAAAAACCGATCAATGACCTGGAGGACCTTTCTAACGCTTTACGGGATATTTGGACGAATTAGCCCCAAAATTTTATAAATCGTTTGATCGAAAGTATGCCTCGTAGAGTAGAATGCTTGAGACGAGCTCGTGGGGGACCAACTAGGTACTAGCTTAACCGAAACTTCAGCCTTCTTGTGGTTTCATCATAAAATTTTACTCTGATATCTGACTAAATTTATAATCTTGGAGCGAATATTTCAGAAATAAATTCAGAACAAGTAAGTATCTCTATCAATTGTTGAGCAGTATATTTGTCTGAAATAAAAAAAATAATAGTACATATCGAAAGATATCCTCAATCAACAAAAAATGAATTATGAAGATTACAACATTCTCTAAATTAACATAATGATTCCAAAAATCTGAATTGGTTTTACAAAATAGCTGGCATATTTATAATGGAGCGCTCCTTTATCATAGCAGCCAAATTTCTTTGTGAAATTTATGTTGGTTGTGGAAGTATCTTGAAATCATACCTGAAAAATAAAAAAAGGAAGTATTATAAAGGGTTTTCGAATTGCCCCCTGAAAATTTTTGTTATAAATCGTAAAAAGAAAAACAAAAGCTTTAAATGTATTCCAATACCATTTGGGGGTTATTGAGGCTATTGCTACCGAATTCAAGGGAATGATTGTGCACCCACAAACTGGAAATATTCAGCTTTACTGTTTTATATAAGGCAGCCTGTATATTTCTCGGTATTATTCATGCAGTAATCGGTGCATTGGGAAATGTGGGGAATCAAAAACCATATTTCTAGCTGTTATCATACTTGGTGAATTCCAACGTAATGACATACTACCTCAACATCTTTTCTGTTCAATCAGAACTAAAAACACTATTTGATATGTTTAACTCCCGCAAAGTCGTCTCTACTCACACATTAAAATCAAATCAAAACATTGTACAAATACCACCCTATTTCCAACATTTAAAAACCATAATGAATTAAATGATTATACGACAAAGACGCAATAACTTTGAAAACCTTATATTCTGCAAAAATAGGGTCTTCACTCACAAATTTAAAACACATGCTTCATCACTAGGGATGCACAATGATTTACTGTAAATCATGAATCATCTTCATGATGTTCAAGGAGCATTTGCATATTCAATTCATTGCATGGAAATGCCTTAGAACTTTTGCGATGATTATGCAACAGGATGAAGAAATCATCGATATTATTGAACTGTTTCAGCCGTTACTATTTCGTAGTTGACCATAATAAAACTGAATTTTTGTGATTACTATGTCATACCGCCAAAATTATATATTTCTACCATTCACTCTGTATTTGCAATAGATAACCTAAATATAATGCATTTGGAAGGGAAATTAATGAAAATGAATTTTTTATCCCCTGAAATCTCGAAATTGATGACTACTACGTTCAGAAAAATTGAGGCTTGGTATTCAGAACTGTCCATTCGACTTCTTTGAATACGATAAGCTTTTTTCAAACAGATAAAATGGCCTGAGTAAGTGCAGGAATGTTTCCCCAGGGGGTTTTTCTGTTATTCAACTCCCATTGCTGGACCGCTTCCTTATATTGATCTTTTCCAAGCCCACACAAAGTCTCAGGTCCAGCAAGTGTTAACATTGATGGACTTTTCGCGATTTCATCGGCTTTTTCATTTCCTTCAATACCACAATGCCCTGGCACCCATAGGTTTGGTTAGTTTTACTTTAAAGAGGGGTTACAGTTCACTGCGACCTTAAGGTCTATTGTGCCCCCTTACAGAGCCTTCCAGTTCCAGAGATCTAATGAAATTTAATAACAGTGAAGGCTTCAACGAGGCTAGTTCCTCACTCTAACAAGTTTCTCGTCCAAGGCATTCCTTCCTCAGGCTCGCAATGCCAAGGCATTCCGTGACTAGGTGAATGGGGTTTCTTCCTCCTCCCCACAGAACCTACACTCGTCAGTGTTCGACAATCCCATCCTCAACAGGTGCCTCCTGAGGCGACAATGTCCTGTAAGAAAGCCAGTGAGGAGGTGTAATTGCTTCTTACCAAGATCCAGATATCTTTTGGATCCCGCTGTCTCGAAGTTCCGTAGGAACTCAGTGGAATTATCCATCCCTGGGAGATTCCGCCAGAGTTTTTCCCTCTCGGCTTTCTCCTTCTCCAGAAACTCCTTCTTATAGGTACATTTACCTATACCACTGAAAGGTTCTGGGCCAATGAGTGACTTTTGTGCACCCTCTTTGGCAAGTGTATTGGCCTCTTCGTTTCCTTTGATTCCCGAGTGGCCGGGAACTCAGATTAAAAAGACCTTATTTTTCTTGCCTACCTCGTTGAGTTTGTTCCGGCACTCCCAGATCATTTTCGAGTCGATGACGTAGGAGCTCAGTGCTTTAATAGCAGCTTGCCTATCTGAGTGTATGACACTATCACACTTCTAATAGTTTATTTCTAGATTTATAGCTAGACATCTTTCAATAGCTAAGATTTCCGCTTGAAAGACGCTCATATAGGAGCCTAGCGACAGTGCACACTTAGTGCTCGGCCCGTATATCCCAGCGCCTGCTCCTGTAGAGGTTTTGGAACCATCTGTATACCATTTTACGGTATTTTCTTTGGAATTATAGTCGAGTAGAGTAGAGTAGAGTCACTTTATTGCCTCTTGCCAGTAGTTTCATGGTGTTACGGCACTCCCAGATCAGCAAAATCCTGGCAGTGGCCTGGCTGTCCTTAGTGATGTAGACATACGCCTCTTAGTGGTTCATTTCAAGATACTCCTGAATGCATATGTAGAAAGCCAGTTTCTCTGTCTATAAAATAGAGGGTTCACCTGCCAAAGCTTAAGTGACCCTCAGTTTAGATCCATATACCCCAATGCCAGTGCCTTTCTTTGATTTTGGTCCTGGTTTCTTTTATGAAGTTTATAGTCCATATGTCTACAATTCGAAAAAGTGGGTTTATTGAAAGAACAGTTTTATTGTAAGTGAATTTTAAAAAGTGAATGACAAAACTGCACTTTACAAAATCTTACTACGGAGTATGATTTCCTGACAATGAAAACAAATATTGGAAGTTCAGTTGCAAAACTATGAATCTGACATAACTCTCATCCTATAGCTGTTGATACTAAGACACAGTTATCACAAAAATCAGTTTTACATCGATATTATGCCTGTATCATCTACGTGTATGGAGGGACCTTCACTCGAACATAGAAATTCAAAATTGGTCCCACAAAAAAAACGTTAAATTTGATTTGGGAAGTTGTAAAGCATACCATTTGTACTGTTTTGAAAAGCCTACGTTGGGGTTGATCAGACATTGGAGGTAACGTTGCTAACTGAAATCCTCGGTTGTATACAGATTCGGTATGAAGACGAGGACGAAGATGAAGGGCCACAGCCAGATCCGACCTTGGAACAGGGCTTGCCACTACCAGTACGTTTGCACGGAAGCTTTCCACCGGAATTGTCGAGCACACCACTTGAAGACATCGATCCTTTTTACCACAACCAAATGGTAAGTTACCCACCGCCTGCAATGGGTGTTTCCAGACACTTAAAACACTCTCACTTGATCGTGGATTGATGAAGCGGTTTACATTTCACTGTGGCCTCAACTCCAGTATCTGGGAAGGCTTCAAAGAAGCTAAAATCCGCGTTTCTCCTCAATTTTCCTGTCCAAGACATGCTTTGCGCAAGTTCGCAAGACCGAGGCTTCTGTAACTAAGTGAATTGGAGTTTTCCTCCTCCCTACGGAATCTAAACTTTGAGAAGATGACATAAGAGGTTAGTGCTTTAATAGCATTTCGACTCTGTCACACCCTCAATAGTTTCTTTCCAGATTTCTATTGCAAGTATCTTTCGGTTGCAAGTATTGATGCATGTAAAACACTCTAATAGAAGCCTAACGATAGTGTACACTTGGTTTTCGGCTCGTATACCCCAGGACCTGCACCTAACGTGGTTTTAAAACTATCTGTATACCATTTGACGGTATTTACTTTGAAGTTTTGGGTATTGTATCCCTTTTCTCATTATTCCCTCTCCTATAGCATCGAGAGGAACAGGCTCTCTGACTTTCAAATCCCTTATTACCTATACCGTTCTCATAGCTCCAGTGATACAAAACACAGGCAAACCTTTGTACCTTGTCGATTATTTTTCTCGTGCTTGGCCTTTGCAAACCAGACTAGTGCCCCATATATTATTATTGGTCTCACAATCATGTCGGACATCCATCGCATTTCCTCTCACTTGATATGGTATTGCTTTAACGGTAAACTATGATACAATGATGGTTGCCTTTTAAAGCGTTAACTTTCGAAGATTAACAACTTCGTCTTGATGATCATTCTTTCAATTTGTGAAGGAAAAGTTCCTTTTGATAACCTACAAATTGTATCAATAAAAATACTGTGTGTAAGAAGAAATTGGACCAAAGTTTCTTGGACTTGAACTTATATAATGCTTCTATGCTTTGGTGTTCAGTTCTGGAAATACCTATTGTTCATAAGATAAGATATTTTTTCTAACAGAAGCTTTCCTTTCAGACTTTCGTAGTAGTTAGTAAAGGAAAGGACATATTCCGATTCAACGCAACAAATGCTATGTGGATGCTTAATCCATTCAATCCTATTCGCCGGGTAGCAATTTATATTTTAGTGCATCCTTTGTTTTCTCTCTTCATCATCACAACCATCCTTGTTAACTGCATCCTTATGATAATGCCCACAACACCGACTGTTGAATCTACCGAGTAAGTACCATTTGCTTATCTTCATTAGACATTAAACTACATACATCTCATATAGATTATTGAATTGCAATACACAAATATAATTATTATGGTTTCTCTCACTCATATTTGTGTACCAGTGATTCTATTCAAGCACGATCAAAGCTTGTCACTCAGGAGTGTTCTTCTTCTTCTTCTTCGCGCGGTGCCTTCCGGCCGAACTGAGGCTTAGTGGCCCATTGTTCACCCGCATCGTTCAATAGAGACTCAGCTCCTCAGACACAAAGACAGAAATGTCGCGAGTCTGCCAGGAGTGGTCCCTCTCACCATAGGAATAGTAGATATTGGATTTCCTAGGTGTGTTGACCTTAAATCAGTTAGGTTGCCACAGTTGAACAAAATATGCTCAACCGTTTCATCAGTGCTCCTGCACCACCGGCATAGGGAGCAGCTCGTTAATCTCTTCAAATGTTTGTTAAACAGGTGACCAGTCAATGCACCAGTCACCAGACCGAGTTGTTTCCTCTCCAGCAACAGAAGTCTATTGACCTCAGGTCGCGAGGACGGTCTCTCAATGAGAATCTTCGACCACCTCAGGCCCACCCCCGCGCTCCATTCCGAGGAAAATTCCCTGTTCAGCCAGCTCCTGAGGAAGCTTCTGACAGATGTGCGACAGATTAGCAGCGCAGGATCCGGACCAACAAATGCTAATCTGGCTCCCCGCCTAGCCAGTTCATCTGCCTTGACGTTACCAGGTATATCCGCATGAGCCGGACACCAGATTACTTTCAGAAAGTTATCAGAGCCCAGCCCACGCAGAGCTTTCCTGCATTCTTCTACCAAAAGAGAGTCAACCCTAACATCAGATAGAGATACTCACTCAGGAGTGTTATTTCCAGAAGATCCAGGAATCAAATTTGTTACAATTTTGTTCTGGAGAATCCTGCCATATTTCTCGAGAACTTGAATGCTGAAATTCTTTATGTGGGCTTGGAAAAGACTAAAATAAGGCAGCGGTCTAGCAGAATAACTCTGGAAGAAAAACTTCTGGGCCTACTCAAGCCAAAAAATTGTGATGATTTTAGCTACCTATACCAGAAAGTTCTTGAAGCTGTCACGAACTGAGCTTCAGGTGATGGTGGGACGGCTGACGGGGCACTGTCAGTACAAATATCTATTTACCTTACGGGAAAATCAGCAGATGAGATTTGCAAGATGTGGATCAGAAGCACAAAAAGCTGAACACGTGGTATTCACGTGTCCAGAGCTGGCTAGCTCATCAACAATTCATATGGGAAAACTGGTCCTGGACACCTAAGATGTAACGCCTAGACTCCTAAGGTTGTTGTCGGTTTTATCAAGGCCATTGACGACCTACTTGGATTTAAATGAGTTCCTAGAAGGCTAACCTAGCCAGGACGATCGCAATATTCTTATATTAATAATAATAGTGTATTCAAGCACCTTCAAAGATCACTAAAACGTTATCATTATTTTGTGTATGGCAATTATAATACATATATTATTCAGATTCGATATTCTCCTATGATAGTGATGATGATAATATGTATATTTGTCAAATCCTCGATTAAATTTGATATTTTCACATGCAAACTGAAATAAAAATTCTTTAGTACAAAAATGAAGAGTAAAATAATTCCTAACCTCAGGTTAGACGATTTAAAAGTATATTTCTATCTTAATTAGATGTCATATGAAAAATGAAAGCAGGTAATAATATTAATTGATTAAAATCAACCAATATCAAACTCGTAGGTACTTCGGAGCTAATCACGTCAACGTTCAAAGAACATGCAAGGTGGTAATATCATCCCTCTACTTCGTTCAAGGTTCATACAGTGGGAGTTGGTTTTTCGTAAGGGTCCTCAGAGATGGCGTTTTCTTCGGTTAATACCCAAAACTGAGTGCCAGATCTAAGTATATGTTCCTAGAATGCATATCTATGGATGCTCTGGATGATTTTACAATCTTGTGTGTTCTTTGAACTTTGAAGTGATTAGCTCCGAAGTATAAGTTTGATATTTGTTGATTTTAAAGGATTAATGCTGTTTAATTTTTAATATTCACTTGCGTTACTGAAGGCGCGTTAATCCTTATTTTGTTCATTAGTTATCCTCAGAAGAATCTTTGAAATGTATCAAATAAATAGATTATGCAAATTTCGAACAAAAGACAAATCACTGCTTATCTTCTATAGTTTTAGAGATGTCCCTGGATACTCTGGCCACATTTTCGATTGTAGGGTAATTTAAAATTAGTTCCTAATTCAGCCAACGAGTAGTTCTTTGTCTGCATGATTGTTATGTTTTTCAGGGTGATATTTACTGGTATTTATACATTCGAGTCAGCAGTCAAGGTGATGGCCAGAGGTTTTATACTTCAACCGTTCACCTACCTTAGAGATGCATGGAACTGGCTAGACTTCGTAGTCATAGCTTTAGCGTGAGTAGCTCAGTAGAAATAGACCTTAGAGTTGAAGATCTTATCTGAGTAGTTTGATTTTCTTCACAGATTGACTCTTACTGAATGCATAACACTCTACGGAGAATATTTTTTTAGGAACTGTATTCCACGCATATTGCTATTCTGAAATATACTAACTGACAAAGAAACTGCAATGCCCAGAAGGAGCTATTTGAATTTTATTTTTTTTGTAATATAATAGTATAGCGAAGAGTCAATGAAAAATTTGGGGAAAAATCGTGAAGGCTTTTTTTTACTTTTACAACAAACCAGCTGTTCGAGGAGATTCACTATTTCACCAACATAATGCTCGACCTCATGTTGCCAAAGTTAGTTTAAAGTTTTTTAAAGCGACCCATGTGCATCTTTCGTCATGGCTGCCCAGATCCCCCGATCTTTCGCTCATATAGCATGTTTGGGGCATCATGGGCTGGGAAATTTACCCCAGTCCCCACGGATTTTGGCGGCTCTGAGACATGAACTACGGGTAACATGGGATGGTATCCACCAAGAAGAAATAGACCATCTTATTGCATCAAGGCCAAGACGCTTTGGGGAGTGTATAGATAATCGCGGTGGACAAACACATTATTAACAAATGAGTTTAAAAAAATTGTAAACGCTTCGTTTTTTCTCTTCGAATTCCAATCATTTACTCTTTGCTATACAATCTATGTTTTACCAAAAAAAATAAAAATTTAAACAGTTTCTCATGGGTTTTGCAGTTCTTTGTCAGTTAGTATACATAGCTAAAAAGTTATCTTCATAAAGTAGTTCACAAATAACATCACCTTAACAATAAGCCATGGTATATTGAAAGGACTTTCTTGTCCTGTTCACATAACTCTCCACAGTGGAAATATTTTCTGTAATTCTATCGAGAAAATTATACCAGAACAAGAACAAAATGAATTACATACTGAAGAGTGAATTAATCTATAGAATTTATTGAAACTCAGCTTATATGTATCAACATTCATATAACTTAAATGAAAACTTCTCATCAATACAACAAGGGTTATTTCAGAATTATTCTGCGTTTCGAAATAATTGTAATGTTAATTTTGTAAGTCACATTTTACAATACAGAAAAAAATTATCAATTGACATTTTACTAAGATAACAATTTGATAGAGAAAGACATGTGAGTTCATTGTGATTGCTAGTTCTTTTTCCATTAAGTAGATGTATTAAGTAGTGAAATATATAGAAAAATCGATATTATACCCAAAATGATTTAGAATAGTTTAGATTTTTCGAAGATTTCATATCTTTTAGATTGATGTAATATTAGAGTCAGCTGAGTAGACACCCATCTCAGAAATAGTAATATTGTGATATGCGTTTATGGGAAATAATGCATTCATAACATTCTAATTGAACCGTTCATTGAAGATTTCCTTGTTGTTGTTGCTTTTTAGTTGAAATTTAAGAAAAAATTTTAGTTGTCAAGTTTTGAACTGAAATCATTGGTTGGTATTTACAGCTATGTTACTATGGGTATAGACCTTGGAAATCTTGCTGCCTTGAGAACTTTTAGGGTACTGAGAGCCTTGAAAACTGTGGCCATAGTTCCAGGTAAATAACGGAGTTTTCCCATTTTATATCTCGTGAAAATTTCACTATACTGCGTGTCTTTTCAGGTCTAAAAACCATTGTTGGTGCTGTCATTGAATCAGTGAAAAATCTACGAGATGTGATAATTTTAACGATGTTTTCTCTTTCTGTTTTTGCGCTTATGGGTTTGCAAATTTATATGGGAGTGCTCACACAGAAATGTATAAAAAATTTTCCAATGGATGGCTCCTGGGGAAATCTCACAGATGAGAACTGGGATAGATTCATGTCCAATGAAAGTAAGTACACAATGTTGACATTTTTAGCATACAGTTGGCACTATGTCACAAGATTATCCAAACAGACTACATACAATGGGACAATTAAAATCTGGGAGTAAGGTTGTCCCCACTCACTAGCGATGTAATCATTAAACGACTTAGCGTTAAAAAAAAGGTTCACCATAACACTAGACAGAAAGTCTTTTTATAGTTGCAGAATTGCTTAATTTTTTTATTATAATAACATTTACAAGCAATGAGGACATGAGCTAGTTTGCTGGCTTCGGAGTTTTGAGGCGTGTTAAGGTTCTCTTCAACAAGAGCCCTCTTCAAATCTCTATCAAATCTGCTGGCCATTTTGGTAATGGTTCTATTAGTGGTAGAAGTAGGAAATTTGTAAGACCCTCCAGTTCTGTAAGTTTCTGTAAGTTACATGATTTGAGAGTTACTGCTGTTCGAACATGACCCTTATGAAAATTGATAAAATAAAAAAAACCTGAGTACTGTACTTTCGATAATTTTCAATGATAAAACAAACAAATTAATCGAAAAAAGTGCTCAAAATGGCCGCCTCTGCTCTGTAGACAGGCAGTGGCCTTCATGACGACCTGTCTTGTGTCTTTTGCTCGCGTAGTGATCATGTTCGAGCAACAATAACTCTCAAATTATGTAACTTACAGATATGATGTGAGTGTTATTTTGTAGCTAATATCCTTACGTGTTAAATCATTGAAAAAAATTATACTTCAATGTGCTTGTTCTTGTACTATTGCGGATTTATTAAGAAAATCAGTGGATATTTTTACTATGAACTTTTTGAAGAATTTTTTTTTATGGCGTTTTCAAGTTGAATGTTCTTATATTGTTATACTTCAATGAAAGATGGTAGTATCATCTTTCAAAAAACATTTTTTACGTCTGTAGGACCTTATGTCCAAAGAAATCGATATCAATTGGAAGGGTCAACGAAAATAAAAAAGTAAATTTAAAATGAAGGCTACTCCAAAACTAAGGGGGTAACTTCCAAGTTTGGGTGTTTTTGTCGATAATATTAGGTATATTTGATGACCTTAAATTATCGCTAAGTCATGACCGAACACACTGTATATGGAAACTGTCCCGGATATCCAAGAGGTAACAGCCAAGGCTCCTAAGGATGTTGTCGGTTTTATCAACGCCATTGACTTAGGTTTCCATAAATAAGTAGGGTAGAGAACAAATGATCTACATGGCCGCAGTTCCGTAGGGCTAACCGAGCGATAACGGTCCCAGTTCTAATAAAAATAATAATAGGAAAAATATTGAGTTAACAATTCCATAATCTTTTCAGCAAATTGGTTCTTCGATGAAGTGAAAGGAGAGATACCATTATGCGGGAATTCCTCAGGAGCCGGGTATGATAAGATCTCATTTTATAAGTAGCAATCTTTGACCAATCCTAATTCATTTCAGACAATGCAAACCAGGATACACATGTTTACAAGGTTATGGAGACAACCCAAACTACGGTTATACAAGTTTCGATACATTCGGTTGGGCTTTTCTTTCCGCCTTCAGACTTATGACTCAAGATTACTGGGAAAATTTATATCAACTGGTCAGTATAATCCTTTATTGATTTTCTCGAATTTTCCCTGAACTCTTTGATTGTAGGTTTTGAGATCGGCAGGACCTTGGCATATGTTGTTCTTCATTGTAATCATATTCTTAGGTTCATTCTATTTGGTTAATTTGATATTGGCCATCGTTGCGATGTCTTACGATGAATTACAAAAGAAAGCCGAAGAGGAGGAAGCAGCTGAAGAAGAAGCCATAAGGGTAAGACCAACCCTGTATATCTTCAATTACGTGCTAGCTTCATACGGTATAGGGATTTCGTTACATGTTCATCAACTGAATATGCAGCCTACACAACACCCTGTATACACTGCGCAAAAAATTAACGCACATTCTGAAAATCTCAATTTTAATGAAAGTTAACATTGACTATAACTTATTTTTTATGTTCTCTCGGGAAGGTTTTGAACGAAACAACACATTAAATGGAAGAAAAATTCAAGATTTCACCGAATCTTATGTGAAAGAAGAGAAATAAACAATTTTTAAATACTGGAATGCTGATAAGTGATTTAATACTTGGTATTTCCACCCCTTGCGTTAATTACAGCTCGGCAAGGACGGTTCATACTTAAAATGAGTGGTCTAAAAATGTTCTGATCTAATCCTTCCCAGATTTCTCTGAGTTGGATTCCTAAGTCATTTAGAGTAGCTGGATGATTTTCTGAACTTCTCAGCCTTATATTGAGGTTGTCCCAAACCTGCTCAATCGGATTGAGATCTGGACTTCTTGCTGGCCATTCCATTCGAGAGACTTCAACCTCTTCAAGGTACTCCTGAACGATGTGCGCACGATGGGGTCTGGCATTATCGTCCATAAAAATGAAATTTTCACCAATGTATGGGGCAAATGGCACTACATGCTCTTCAAGAATGTTCCTTATATACCTATCAGCATTCATAGCTCCATTATCAACGACCACTAGGTCTGTGCCCGCAGTCAAAGATATTCCACCCCATACCATAATCCATCCTCCCCCGAAAACCAGTACTATTCAGGAAATTGCACTGAGCATATCTTTCATGTGGACGTCTGTATACAAGGGGACGTCGATCACAATGGTATAGGCAGAATCTAGACTCATTTGTTAAGAGAACTCTTTCCCAATCAGCCTCTTCCCAATGGATATGCTCTCTCGCAAAATCCAAACGCGCCCTTCGATGGGCTGGGGTAAGTGCTGGGCCTCTTACCGCGACACGAGGCCTTTAATCATATTGTTGAGGCGATTTCTTATTGTCTGAGTGCTAATTTGCACCCCATGAGTTCACCCAAGCTGATTTTGAAGGAGGCGAGCGGTTGCAAATCGTTGTCCCAACGAAGAACTCTCAAGTAACGTTCTTGAATGGCAGTTGTTACCCGTGGTCTACCCTGTCCTGGTCTTCGAACATTGATACCTGTCTCCCTGAATCGCTGCAACATTCTGGACACACTTGTATGGGAAACTCCAAACCCTTCTGCAATTCTTGTGTATGTCCACCCTTCTTTTCGCAAACTACCGCTTGGGCACATTCCTCTTGGGTCAAATTGTGTGTTTCGCGTTGCATAGCGATCGAGTGTAGAAAATCAAACGAAAGAAAAACTATTGATCACTAGTATTGATCGAGAACAACTGATTTCATAATGGAGCCAATACATTCAAAATCTGATAATCTCATCTTTTTTTATCCTGCTGGGAAAAAACATCTGTATTGAAGAAAAACGTTGGAAGTGGATAACATATGCATGCATAATTCTGATAAAAATAATTATCATTGAGAACACCTTCAGTTGTAGAATAAATTTTAGATTTTCATAATGTGCGTTAATTTTTTTTGCGCAGTGCAGAATGAAAAATATAAATGTCTTCATAATAAATGAAATCCCTATATCCTTATGAATTCCTCATGGCTTTTTGAACTGGACAGACTGACCTTTTTTGACACTTCTAGGAAGCGGAAAACAAAGCACAAGAAAAGGCAAACAGAGCCGGGGCAAGAGCTGCGGCCGCCCAGCAGGCAGCAGACGATGCGGCGGCCGCTGCGGCAGCCGCAGCGGCTGGCTTCATCAAGTCACCTTCCGACTTCTCCGACCACAGTTACGAGCTCTTCGTTGGCCAGGAGAAAGGATACGACGACAACAATAAGGAAAGAATAAGCATAAGATCTGAAGGATTAGATTCTGTGAGTGAACAAAGAAGAATCCCTACCAATCCAAACAAGATGCGGAAAGTCAGCGCTGTAAGTGTCCTGATATTTATTGAAAAACTAATATGAGATACGAACGATTGCTCTCGTTTCATGCAAAGTCGATTAAAACGACCCATTTATCGAACTGTCGATTGAAGAATGTAGAAAATAAAGATCATGACAATTATGGTGTTCAGACTTTCAGAGTTCAAGATTGTTTGGTGTGATTGATATTGAACGGATTAACGAACAAGTATTCAAAATGATTTTCAGCACTAACATCACAATTGCAAAGATTCTAGGGCCACATCTCAGATATTCAGATAATACACACAACGCTTGTCTTGCGCCGCCTTGCAGAATTATTCTATTATTCTATTCCTTTAATTAGCACAAACTGAATAGCTCCAATTGAAACACACAAAAACTACCAATATAGGGCAGCTAATGGTCTGTCATAATCAGTTTTTCAATATGGCCGTTGGGAGCTAAGTGTAAGCAAACGGATTTCATTCATTTGGAAGTGATTCATTATTATATTCTTTAGATTTTCTGTATTTTCGATTTGAGTAGGACATCGTATTGTTGCTTGTTACATCAATTGTGGAAATAGCAGATAGATAAGTGATTGTCTATAGTAACTCCCAGCAGTCATCTTTAAAAAGGTATTTTGTTGGACTGGTCTATTTCCTTGCAGTCATGTTCAAGACATGAATATAGGTTATTAACTCTTCGCGAATGACAAAGGATAGAAAATCTATTTATACAGAGTGTCTCAGTGAGAAGGAACCACCTTTAATATTTCTCATAAAATGACAAAAGTGAATGTTTGATAATGCAAACACCTTCGAAAATGTATCAATGGAAAGAAAACAGCTGCACTCTTCAAAGGTCCATCATCGATAAATAGACCCAATAACCTTATTTTAAAGCTTCACAAATCCAATTTATTCAGTAATCCTCTAACGAGGCTGGCCATCTGTTTCATCTCAACAAGAGAACATAAAATACACTGCTCAACAATTGATAGGGATTCGCTCCAGATTATAAATTCAGTCAGATATCAGAGTAATTTCAGTTGATAATATGGTTCACTTGAAAAGTGAAAAATGGAAAGTTGGAGAGAAAAAGACTTTATTAGGAACACTCAAAATTCTGTGTTTGAATAACATAAAAATTTTATGATGAAACCACAAGAAGGCTGAAGTTCGGTTAAGCTAGTACCTAGTTGGTCCCCACGAGCTCGTCTCAAGCCTTGTACCCTACGAGGCATACTTTCGATCGAACGATTTATAAAATTTTGGGACAAATTCGTCCAAATATCCCGTAAAGCGTTAGAAAGGTCCTCCAGGGTATTGATCGGTTGTTCTAAGGTTGACAATTGTCTAGACATCTCAGACCAGACATGTTCGATGCAATTCATGTCTGGAGAGCGAGCTGGCCAGTCCATCCTATCAATAGCATGAGATTCTAGCGCTTCATTAACCAGACGACTACGGTGTTACGGCATTATCGTCAATTAAAATGAAATTCTCGCCCACGGCAGCCGCAAGCGGAACAACTTCTCGCTGGGACAAACCTTCCTGTATCCACCGTATAATTTGGTCCAGTTGCACAGGAGCCAAACGTCTTCTCGGCATGACTGATAAGCTGATATTGTTCTCATATCTTCAATTATGTCACCTTATGCGTTTGAAGAGAGAAAAAAAAACAGATTTAATAACAAATACCACATTGCTTTTCCACCCCATGTAACAGCCTACAGATAATAACGATTTTGTGAACAAGAGCCGATGAAGCGAGGAAGACTTTGATATAATCAACTCAAAACATCTTACTTTTTCCTTAGAGAACATATAATGTACAGATATTCACGAGATAACTTGAAAAAAATACAAATGAAGAGAAGTTCATAAGTGATCCCTAGCAATTGTTGATCAGTGTATAATCTAAACTGAATCCTACGTAATGGCATCATTAGACAGAGCCTGAAATATTAATTGTGTTACCCATAACCACGGGAAAAGATAAGACAAACGATCTTACTACATCATTAGTACGGGCTCGAATTTTTATTGATCGAATTTAGGCATTTAGCTTTCTCAGCAGCTACTGTATTTGAGCTGGCTCGAGTTCATCAAAAAGAAACTCGAATTGAAAATGGCTCTACTATGGGTGCCAGGGTATTGTGGTGTTGACAGAAATGGAAAAGCCGATGAACTTGCAGAAAGTGCATTAAGGTTACACCTGTTGGGGCCTGAGCCTTTCTGTGAGCTTGGAAAAGACCAATATAAGGAAATGGAAGCTGAACAACACTGAATTCACCCACTGGTGAAACAGCCTTGGACCTACTCAGTCCAAAAAAAAATTTATTTTTTTACCAGAAAGCTCCTGAAGCTGTCATGAGCTGAGCTTTGGGTGATGGTGGGACTGCTGATTGCGCACTATCGATACAAATATATTTGTACCGAATGAGAAAGTCAAATGATGTGTTTTGCAGAATATGTGAAGCGGAAACAACTACAACATGGTATGCCAGTGTCCAGAGCTGACTGGCCTAAGAACAATTCATATGGGGAAACCTGTCCTGGAAGCCCGAGAGTAACGGCCAAGGCTCCCAAAGAAGTTGTCAGTTTTATCAACGCCATTGACGACTTTCTTGGGTTTCCATGGTGATTAGATTAGATAGTGGTCGATTGGCACGTTGATACCCTTCTGCACTGCGACCAATAAGGTCTTTTGTGCGTTACCATACTAAAACTACGTTTTCCCAGGAATCTAACCTCCTTAGCAAGCTGGTTACTTCCTTAGGAGACTTCGCTCTTATGTCGGCTGGCGTTAATAACGCGCCACTAGTAGAGTAACTCTGGTTTGCGCCAGCGCAGTGCATTGGCATAGTATGTGCTTGGTGGTTTCAGTGGCCGATTCACATAACCTACAAATGTCGGAGTTTCTTTAAATCTGTGTGTAGGTGATATCTCACGGGACAATGCCCTGTGAGAAGGCCGATTAGCAGCCTTAACTCTTTTTTGACAACGATAGAGCTTGTTGAGCCTTCTCTTTGGAAGGTTCGATTAGTCTCTTTGCTTATCTTTGACCGGATGTGTTTATCCAGTAAGAGTGTTTCTCCCTTTTTCCCAAACGCCGACCTCTGCCCTAATCAGTGTAGGTGATACCCAACAGGAGTGCACGGGTCCAGTGAAGGGTGTGTTTGCTCCTCTTTTTGCAAGGGCATCAGCTCTCTCATTTCCCTCAATGTTCTGGTGGGCAGGTACCCAAGCTAAAAAAGCTTGTTGTACTCCGCCAGTGTTTTGAGGGACTGTTTGCAGCTCCAAATGGTCCTTGATCTACAGTCAACGGCCATATGCTGCCTCAGAGCCATCTGACTATCAGAGGCAATGCAAATTCTGGCTCCCTTGTACTGTCTGGACAGACAGACTTGGGCGCATCTTTCTATGGCCAGAATTTCAGTTTAGAGCGTTGTTATTGGCTTTTCCAAAGGCACCGATTCCCTGTGGTGAATTTATTTTCATGTTTTTCGAATTCAGCGGGAGATTTTCAAATTGAATCGAACTGTTTTATGAAATGGAGGTTCAAGATGTAGTCGTTGTGTGTAATTGAACTCAAATTAGTAGAATGATCTGAGATTGAGTCAGGAAACGGCACAATTTTGTGCACCGCAAAATGCAAATCAACAAAAATAGAAAATAAGCTTTCTTTTTTCACATATACAAATTTCAGCTTAAAGAAGATCCAAATAGGGTTTTAATGAGCTTCTTCCTAACACCAACAATGTCTAGTCTAGAAGAAGTTCATGGTAGCCCTTTATTTGTTTCTCTTCAGTCTAATAATATCATTATTTTATGTGGTCTGGGTTGGTTTTTGAATGAGCCAAACTTATTCTATACACAGGCAAGCCTAAGTCTTCCAGGCTCTCCATTCAATCTTCGTCGTGGTTCACGAGGTAGTCACCAGTTTACCATGAGGAGTAACAGAAGAATGGTAGCGCCACCTAGTGATCGAAAGCCTTTAGTTTTGTCAACATACCTGGATGCCCAAGAACATTTGCCTTACGCCGATGACTCCAATGCCGTCACACCCATGAGTGAAGAAAATGGTGCTATGGTTGTTCCACTATATTACACGAATCTTGGTAGGTAAACGCCTTGCCACTGTCGCCGCCATTTTGTCAAGTTCTTAGATTAGATTAGATTAGAGAGGGGGGGGGCGACGAACAAAACCGACCTTGCGAGCACCTTGACCTTAAGATCTATTGTGCATCCCCGCGCTGCTCACCAGTCCGGCAGCAAAGTCTCAATGAACTTCACCACCTTTCTGGGGGCCACATCCATTACTTGTTCAGTCATTAGGAACCTGGAGCCAAGATGCCGTAACCGTTTCTGGTGAACAGCTTCACACTCACATAGCAGGTGTCTAGCTGTCTCGGTGGCTCCATGACAGAAGCGACATGTACTATCTGGCGCCTTTCCCATGTTTTTTAAGTGATACCTCACGGGACAGTGCCCAGTGAGAGGCCCGTCAGTTTCCTCAGTTCCAATTTGCTGAGTGAGAAGACTTTCTTGGTCCAACTCGTCGAGTGTGAGAGAAGTGACTTAGCTTGCTTTTGACCATTGGTCGTACGCCAGGACATAAGCTTCCTCTTTTGTTCCCAGTCCTTAATAGCCATTGCCTGATGACTGGCTGGAAGCCGCAAAACGGTTCTGGTCCAGTGAAGGGGGTTGTCCCTCCTTCCCTGGCCAGTTGGTCTGCCGCTTCATTGCCGTGAATCCCGGAGTGACCAGGCACCCAGATGAGATTGACCTGGTTCTTTTCTCCGAGTAGGTTAAGTGACGTTTTGCATTCCCAGACCAACTTTGACTTCACTTGTGGAGAGTCAAGCGCTAGCAAAGCTGCTTCGCTGTCAGATGCTATATAAATTTCCTTTCTTTGGTAGTTGCGTCCGGCACAGAGCCCAACGCAAATGTCTCTGCCTGAAACACAGAGACCCATTAGTATGGCTAATTGGATTGAGGGACCGTAATGACCGTAAACACCGGCTTCGACTCGTCCATCTTCAGTTTTCGAGCCATCAGTATAAAATACCGCAGACCCTCTGGGAAAAACTAATTCTTTATTAGCCCATTGGTCACGACTTGGGAATGTCGTGGTAAAGTTTTTCTGAAACTCGTGTCTCAAGGGGAGGTTGTCTGTGACTACATCCTGAAGCTCCTTACACTCATTTAGAATGCGGAGGTGCCCTGAGTAGTCACCAATTTTCAGCTCAAGTTCTTACCCACCATCTGAGCAGTTTCATAACCTTAATTACATCTCACCTTACCCTCTGACTGCTGTATTTTGTGCGCTTGTTCTCGAATGCTTTCTTTTCTTCTGAATTCAAGTGTTAATAGGCATATAACAAGCCCGCAAAATTCTGTTCTTCCTTCAAAAAATGGTTTGTGGCGACTTATAAAGAATATTTCTTTCCCATCTTGGTCACATAGGCTCTCGTCATTCTTCTTATACCTCGCACGCATCAAGAATGTCATATACATCTCATGGTGATCTACTTGGAGGTTTTGGAAGCAACGGCAAAGTAATGACCAAGGAAAGTCAGCTAAGAGGTCGGTCCAAAAGGAATGGACCTACGTCCACTAATAACTATACAGAGTTGGCGCAGAAAACACACCGAGGAGATTATGTGAGTAGTTCTCAAAAAAGTGTCTATATTAATACTGAAGATGCCAGTGTAGTCTTTCGCTCAATTAAGTATTCATCATTGATTAAATAATTTGTTTAGGATGGACCGACTGGGCAACTGTGTGAAAATAAGTTGAAAGACAATCCATTTGTTGATTCTTCCCAACAACAAACGATGGTTGACATGAAAGGTAAGAATTTCATCCATGAATAATCCCAGTGTCTTAACAAAGTGATAGTCGACGATAAAGGGTTTGGAGACATCCAGGCAGACTCAATTTATCCCGGAAAGTTGTGCACTTTCAGGGAATTACTTTCAATCACTAGAAATATTCACAATTTCATGCCTTTGCATGGTTCTTCACCAATAATAGCTGCATATATTCCTCGTCTTGCAGATGTGATGGTCCTGAACGATATTATAGAGCAAGCTGCTGGGCGGCAAAGTGTGGCAAGTGAACATGGAGGTAAGAACAATAATTTCATCAAAAAATTCGAAACATTTGATCTCATACACACCATCGCAAATTGCTTCAATCTAGTAATATGACCTAGTAACTGCACAACCTCATATGTCAATGTGTTGTTTGAAAATTAACAAATGTGTTCATTATTTAAATACATCTTCGGAGGGCAAACTCATAAGGTAACAATTAATAAATGGTCAGTATCTACTTCGTAACTCAAAAGCACATAATCATTGCTTTTGAAGCACCCAAATCATTTAGGTGTGATCAAAAAAACTACAGATTAAATAATAAAACTTTTCGGAAAATATGAACATAATCAGTTTTTTGATCGCACCTTTTTTGATATGTAGTAATTCTTCAAGTAGATCCAGAATTAATGAGAGGATCTTCGAGTCGTTTAAAACCAAACAACTGGTTTGATTTCTTGTTGTAAATTTTCTTTTTCAAAACTAAGAAGTAAACATTCTTAGTTCATTGAATCCATACTTTCATCTATTATGACGAAACAGATTGTTTTTATCATTTATATCTATTCACTGCACATCACTTATTATCTATTGTACAAAATATTCAGGTTTCTTACTTTACATCAGATTAAGTTTCGACGAAAATTGAAAATATGTAACAGTTCACATGAAGTGAAGGAAACATTATTGAAGTATTGCCTACAATCACCTCGAATATTCAGAATGTAATTAAAAGTATTGCCTATGACTAATTCGAGACATAATATATACAATACTTTTGAAGTATTGTCCATGATTATTTCGGAATATATTTCAAACTAATGAAGTATTCTTTATGGCCACTTCGGACTTTAATTTGAAATATTGTCAGTAAACACTTCGGGTTGTAATATTCACTAGTCTCTTTGAAGAATTGTCTATGATCATCCGGAAATCGGAATGAAATACAAACTAATGAAGTATTGCCTATAATCCCAACGGAATTCAGTCTATTGCAGTATTATTTGTCATTACTTCGGAATATAACATACACATTTGAAGTATTGTCCATGATAATTTCGGAATATAATTGAAACTTCTGAAGTATTGTCTGTTAGAACTCGTCTCTTTGGAATATTGTCTATAGTCATCCGAAATGAAATACAAACTAATGAAGTATTGCCTATGATCACTACGAAATTCAATCTATTGAAGTGTTATTTGTCAGCACTTTGGAATATACTCTCAAAGTGTTGCCATTGATGAGTTCAAACTCATTACTGCTTGTAAGCACTTCGGAATATAACATACACATTTGTATTGTCCATGATCTTTTCGAAATATAATTGAAACTAATGAAGTATTGTCTGTGATCACTTCTGTGTCTAGGTTGAAGTCACTGGTGAAAATATAGCAAGATTTATAGCAAATTATCTGTCAAAAACATTGAACCAAATACCATCAAATCAAATTTCAATAATGTTCCCTACAACTCGAAGAGAAAACTGAAAAAGTATTCGAACTGGGGTAACCAAAGTCTTAACCAAATAGAAGATGAATGTAAAACCAAAAAAGCTATATTGCAAGAGGTTGAGCGGAGAAGTAGTTGAATTTTCCACTTCATTCGTAATAGATCAAAGTTTGAAAAGCAATTCCGATGGTGTTGATGTAATATTTCCTCTCATTTTACAGTAGAAAGCTGTATGATAAAATCTAATTGATATTCTACTGAGACAGACCAAGTTTCCACATATACTCGACCTTAAAATTAGCCGAACAATAATTACTCCAAAAGGCAATAGATAAAATGCAAAATATTACATGAGACTGTTCCTTATTCCCTCTGATGGAAATCTATAGTATTCAAAGTGTTTCACAACATTGAAATTACAGTCTTGTAGAGTTTTGAACCAAACTGACATTATCGATGAAGCTTGTAATATAGGTTTCGGTACATTTTGGAGTAAATCTATGTAGAAATAATGTTCATTTGACTGTTTCATGTAGAATATCAAACATCTAAACATAATTTCCTATTTGGATAGAACATTCTGAATATCAAGACAGCTTTTTCCATAGAAATCCTAAAGCAATGACTCAGCCGACGGTTGAGAACACTTCATCTTTTCCCTGCACAAAATCTCTTTCCATAAAGAGTGTGTCAACTTCACATTTACTAATATTTCGTACAGTTTCTGTTTATTATTTCTCAGCCAAAGATGACGATGAGGAAGAAGAACCAACGTTTAGAGAACGTTTTCTAGAGACAGCTATCAAGATTATCGATATGTTTTGCGTTTGGGATTGTTGTTGGTTATGGCTACAGATACAAAAATATGTAGCACTTGTTGTTTTTGATCCATTTGTTGAACTTTTTATCACACTCTGCATTGTCGTGAATACATTATTTATGGCGCTGGATCACCATGATATGGATAAAGATCTGGACAAAGCATTGAAGAGTGGAAACTACGTAAGATACTCACAACTAGTTCTTTCTGACTCGAGTAATAATTTACCTGTATTTTTCAGTTCTTCACAGCTACATTCATGATTGAAGCGACGATGAAGCTGATAGCAATGAGTCCAAAATATTATTTCCAAGAAGGATGGAACATATTTGATTTCATCATTGTAGCTTTATCCCTGCTGGAATTGGGACTAGAAGGTGTTCAGGGATTGTCCGTTTTACGTTCTTTCAGATTGGTATGAGCACTAACATTCCTGCTTTTTGACCCTTGAAGTACTCCTCTTCATTCGATCCACGAATAAGACTTTCCTGAAAATAATCATATCTTGGAGAAGAACTTCACGAGTCAAATCAATGCATCTTAGAATGAGTTAACAACTGGTATATTATTAAATTTCACTTTTTAGCTGAGAGTCTTCAAACTGGCAAAGTCCTGGCCCACCCTTAATTACTTATTTCCATTATGGGTAGAACGATGGGTGCTTTAGGTAATCTAACATTTGTGCTGTGCATTATCATATTCATCTTTGCCGTCATGGGTATGCAGTTATTTGGCAAAAACTATACAGGTAAGGAAACAATTTTTACATTCATGATACGATATACAGAAGGAATAGTATCTCCAACTTGTGCATTTAAAGTGTGCAAGTTAATGTGTCATCTTTGAAATCACTTTCACACAACCAAATTTTATTTCCTCAAATTGTATTAAATCAGTAGATCAGAATACTTTGGAGTAACTTTGAGAGCTACGACGAAATTATATCGTAATATAAATTACTAGCTTTTACCCGCGACTTCCTCACCATAAGTTTTTTTGTTTTCTGACGTTGAATAGTAAACAAACTAAGTGTAGGTGTTATAATTTCGGTGATGAACTGATTACCTATCCGTTTCTTTGTCTAAAATGAGTATTAACTAATCACTATGATTGATTACTGAGCTTAAAGTTCGTATAAATGTCTATCTAATTACCTCCTCAAGTTTAAAGTGTAGCTAGATATGTATTACTATATTAATTCTGTGGTGTAGGTAATTAGATTTTATCTGTATGTAATTTAACAGTCATTTGAATAAAAAATCGTATACAAATCAGATCAATAGTTTTGGCGTAATGTGATTCTAGACAGAGTTTTAATGTTGTAGATAGGTAGCTGTGTATAGGTTCCTGTGGGAATGAGATATTTTCCCGAAGTAAAAAGTAGTCTTAATTTTGGTACCTTCCTACCCTATAAGTTAAGTAGTGTGATGGAATGTCGCTAAGTTTCGATCCAAGTAAAACTGTTAAATAAAGATAGTTGCATCAAAATTTTATCATAAATTCTCTAAATTATGGCGCCTACCGACCCTCTAAGTTAGAAAAGTGATCAAATACTAACTTGAAGTCTTAGTAACACTCAGTTAAAAAAAACATCAAAATCATTTCAGTAGCTATGGCGTCATGCGCTTCTTGACACGATCACGCTAGATTTCCGCGGGAATGAGGTATTTTCCCGCCGTAAAAAGTAGCCTGTGTCCATGCCTAGGATCCTATCTTTATATTAAACAAGTCTTATAAAAATCCGTTCAGACGTTAAGGCGTGAATGAGGTAAACTTTTAAAACAAACGATTAAAAATCACTAACTTAATGAGTTTTCTGCCTACTGCCTACGCCTTAAGTACGATAGCATGAATATTAATAGCCCATATCCTTTTCAAGGTTACTATCTATCACCTAACTAAATTTCATTAAAATCCGTTCAGCCGTTTAGGCATGATAGAGCAAAACTCCCAGCAAGAACCATAAAAAAATCACTAACTGAATTCAGTTTTCTGCCTACTTCCTACCCCTTAAGTACGATGACGTGATCATTTTGATCTTATATCCTTTTTTAGGTAACTATCTATTACCTTACTAAATCTCATCAAAATCTGTTCAGCCGTTTAGACGTGAAAGAGCAAAAGTCCCAACAAAAACGACTAAAAATCACTAACTCAATTTAGTTATCTACCTACTGCCTACCCCCTAAGAACGATGGCGTGATTATTTATAGCCTATGACCATTTCTAGGCTATCATCTATCACCATACCAAATTTCATCAAAATCCGTTCAGCCGTTTAGGCGTGAAAGAGTAACAGACAGACAGACAGAGTTACTTTCGCATTTATAATATTAGTATGGATTCCTTGAGAATCATCATATAATTCGCAAGAGCTGTATTAAATGAGAGCATAATAAAACAATTTACACACCTTCAAACTTGATCTGTTGCATTTCACATCTCGGTGTGACTTTTCAGCAATATTTTCTAATCGACATTCCACATAGTTCCTGAAATGAAAATAGAACTTATTATTTTCTGTTGAAATATTAGAAGTCAGAAGTTTTTCTTGTTATAATTAATGATTTTCAACTTTTTGCAGATAATATGGATCGCTTTCCGGATGGAGATCTTCCAAGATGGAATTTTACGGATTTCATGCATTCCTTTATGATAGTATTCAGAGTGTTGTGTGGAGAATGGATAGAGTCAATGTGGGATTGTATGCTTGTAGGAGATGTATCATGTATACCTTTTTTTCTTGCTACCGTTGTTATCGGAAATTTTGTGGTATGTACCGTTCAAGTTCTATCCACCGTCTTGTTATACGATTGTTTCAATTTTAGGTGCTCAACCTTTTCTTAGCCTTGCTTTTGAGTAATTTTGGATCGTCCAACCTATCAGCACCTACAGCTGACAATGATACTAATAAAATAGCAGAGGCCTTTGACAGAATTGGTCGATTTATTGGATGGATCAAAAGTAGTGTCTCGCATATTGCAAAAGTGATAAGGTTCAAGCTTACGAATCAAATAAGTGATCAGCCTCCAGGTGAGGGACCATCCAACAGTTGGAAACAAGGTTTTTATCCAACAATAAGATAGTTGGTTTTGCTTGTTGCCCAAATGTAGTGCTTATTTTTACGTAATCATCTCTACGTCAGCATGTCATTGGATATACTCAATTTGAACGGGGTTTTTTATTAACAATAATACTTTTTGAAACAAGAAAAAACAACTCGTCTTATGGAAGTATGCTAAATGCTAATAAATAACATTCATTTATACAGGTTGTCACAATGAAAAGGAGCCACTACGTCCACTAATATTCATAGGACACATGCATCTGAAATGCTTGTAAATGATACGTTAACGAATGGAACTCATGTAAACATTTATTCAATTAATTGTTGAATATCAATAAGAGTCCTTTCATTGGGACATCCTGTATAGATACTACACATCACCAAAATTAAATTTTTATTTTCATTATGTCTGTTTGGCTTCAATATATGAAAAATCCATCATTTGTCTGCATAATTCTAGATATTGGCTGAGTTTTAAATCATTATTCATGGTCTGAATGTAAACTCGAATGATTTTTCGAAAAACTGTTTATATGAAAAGCATTTTGTTCTTTGATAAGTTAAGTTGTTTTTTATTTTATTCCGATGGTAAAAAGTATTAGTCTTAATGGAGACCCTCAACTTATTCATGCTAATATAACGCTATTTCATCTAGAGCAAAAACTAGTCTATATTAATTGATACTATCCCTTTGATTCATTTCTTAGCTTAGCTTCACTTCATTGCTATGTATTTATTTTCAACCATCTTTTGTAGATTATTGCAGCTTTAGATTTCAGTTAACGAGCACTAAATGCAAATGGAGAAAATATTTGTGGTCACTACGCAATGACCGTACGATGTGAATTTTTGACCCAAATCAAAAATGTTGGATTCAACAAGCATAATGAAAAATCACCAATAGTTTATTTTATGTATAAACATGAAATACAGAATGCACTTGATTTTTATGAAAAGTACATCAGACATCATTTTGAACATTGAGATTCTCATGAACCTACACTTATATATTTATGATTTCACTGTAACTCGGATCATAAATTGAAAATAATTCAGTTGTAGATCCTTTTTGTCTCAAAATAGTTCATTATATGCCTGTAATCAATTCTAGATGCAAGAGATGGTGTTCTCGAAATGTCTGGTGATGAGATTCTAGCTGACGGAATGATTTTCAAAAATAAGAAAAGCACGAAAGACCGGCTAGAAGTTACCATTGGCGATGGTATGGAGTTCACGATACATGGTAAAGAAACAGATCAAATGGAAAAATTACTTTGTTATCTATTCTATTTTGAAGGTGATTCCAAGACAAACTTTAGGAAAGGTAAAAATAATATCAATAACAAGATGAAAGCAATAGGCAATTCCATATTAGAACATGGTGATTTTTTTGCTAATTTAGAGGACGATGAAATCAGTATCAAATCATACGGGAGTCACAAACACAGATTCAAGGAAGAAAGTCATAAGGGTAGTGCAGACGTACTAGATGACCACGAAGAGAAAAGAGACGCATGTAAGGAGGAACTGGGCATAGACGAAGGTAGGATTAAGATTTCAACGGTAGAACATACTCCTTGCTTTTTTGTTCACTTGTTGCCTATGCCGAAGAAGGTTACGGACAGACCAGATTTAAAACTTACCATTGTTGACTCCTTTCTATAACAGAATAATAAATAACCAAAATAAATGTGAATTGATCGAAGAATTTTGTTCATTTTCAGATGCAGATGAAGAAGAATGTGACTGCGAAGGACCTCTAGATGAAGATCTCATCATAGATGCGGCAACTGAAGACATCATACTTGATGAATATTCGGCAGACTGTTTCCCTGAAAATTGTTATAAACGGTTTCCATTCTTGGCGGGTGACGAGGATTCCCCATTTTGGCAAGGATGGGCAAATTTGAGATATAAAACATTCGAATTGATCGAGAATACTTATTTTGAAACCGCTGTTATTACTATGATTTTACTCAGCAGTTTGGCATTAGCTTTAGAAGATGTACATTTACAGCACCGGCCTATATTACAAGATATTCTTTATTATATGGATAGGATTTTCACCGTTATATTTTTCTTCGAGATGTTGATAAAATGGTTAGCTCTGGGATTTCAGAAATACTTCACGAACGCATGGTGTTGGCTCGATTTCATAATTGTGATGGTAGGTATCCAAATTTTTTCACGAAAGATGTCACCTTTTTTCATCGTGCCTTCTTCTAGGTATCATTGATCAATTTCGTTGCTTCACTGTGTGGAGCTGGTGGTATTCAAGCGTTCAAAACAATGAGAACTTTGAGAGCGCTAAGACCATTGCGTGCCATGTCCAGAATGCAGGGTATGAGGGTGGTAGTGAACGCCTTGGTGCAAGCTATACCATCTATCTTCAATGTGTTGTTGGTGTGCTTGATTTTCTGGCTGATCTTCGCCATCATGGGAGTGCAGCTTTTCGCAGGAAAATTTTCAAGGTTAGCTTAACAGCTTGTGTTCATTTGTCTTCTTTTTTAAAATTTCCAAAATCGGGGAAAGCCCTAACGTGAAGTCAGAAGAAGTCATTGATGCATTCAACTTTCCTTTCCACATCTTAACCTCCTTAAGCTGTCACAAGCTGAGCTTCGGGTGATGGTGGGACAGCTGACGGGTCAATGTCAGTACAAATATCATTTGTACCGTTTGAGAAAGTCATCAGATGAGATTTGCAGGCTCTATAGATCAGAAGCAGAAACAGCTGAACACATTGTATGCAAGTGTCCAGTGCTGGCTGGCCTAAGAACAATTCATATGGGGAAACCGGTCCTAGACACCCAAGAGGTAAGGACCAAGGCTCTAAAGAGTTTGACGATTTTATTAACGCTATTGACGACCTCCTTGGGTCTACATGGTCGCAGGAAGGCTAACTAAGCCATCACTTCTTCTTCTTCTACTTCGCGCGGTGCCTTCCGGCCGAACTGAGGCCTGGTGGCCCATTGTTCACCAGCATCGTTCTATAGAGACTCAGCTCCTCAGACACAAAGACAGAAATGTCGCGAGTCTGCCAGGAGTGGTCCGTCTCACCATAGGAATAGTAGGTGTTGGATTTCCTAGGTGTGTTGACCTTAACTCAGTTAGGTTACCACAGTTGAACAAAATATGCTCAACCGTTTGATCAGTGCTCCTGAACCAACCGGCATAGGGAGCAGCTCGTTAATCCCATTCTCTTCAAATGTTTGTTAAACAGGTGACCAGTCAATGCACCAGTCACCAGACCGAGTTGTTTCCTCTCCAGCAACAGAAGTCTATTGACCTCAGGTCGCGAGGACGGTCTCTCAATGAGAATCCTCGACCACCTCAGGCCCACCCCCGCGCTCCATTCCGAGGAAAATTCCCTGTTCAGCCAGCTCCTGAAGAAGCTTCTGTCAGATGTGCGACAGATTGGCAGCGCAGGCTCTGGACCAACAAATGCTAATCTGGCTCCCCGCCTAGCCAGTTTATCTGCCTTGACGTTACCAGGTATATCCGCATGAGCCGGACACCAGATTACTTTCAAAAAGTTATCAGAGCCCAGCCCACGCAGAGCTTTCCTGCATTCTTCTAGCAAAAGAGAGTCAACCCTAACATCAGATAGAGATTTCAGAGTTCCCTGACTGTCGCAACATATGTAAATGTGCTGGGCAGAGTATCCCCTGGGAATATTTTCTAGTGCGCAGGCAAAAACCGCAAATAGCTCAGCCTGCACAATGGAACAGTCCTTCCCCAGAGGGATAGCCTGATTGTAGTGAGGACCCACGATTCCGGCACCAGACCCTGTTGTTGTGACAGAGCCATCCGTGAACCACGTGGGACCTTCAGGACTAAGAAGCCTGTTTGATGAAGACCATAGGTCTCTGTCAGGAACAATTACCCTGTAGGGTTCGTCGAAGTAGAACTTAGTGCCCGCGCGGTCACCTCTTTGGAGAAGGGGAGCGTGAACATCCTTAACCATTTTGAGGGCCCTTGCGTGCCCAGTGAAGAGAGTGAAGAGTCCTCCTTCGCGCCATTGTCCCTGTTCCCAGATTCTGAGAGCTGTCTTCATAGCTACCTCCTTCACAACGGGGTGCAAAGGTGGGAGACCTAGCAGACATTCTTTCGCTGCTGTAGGGGTAAGCCATCACGATCCCAGTTGTAATTAAAATAATAATAAACTATCCTTTCACGTTTTCAAGGAAGGTTTAAGATATGAACAGGAAAGTTGATTCCATAAATGAATAGAATGTTCCTCTAGGAACAAGACCGTTAAAAATAATGATAGTGAATGTCATTAACAGGCATAAGCTACATATTATGTAAGAATTAAAAAAATCAGGAGTCTTCTAGACCGTTTTGGTGTGTGTAAATTTTTCAAATTATAATAACCATTTCGTAGTGTGTTGACGCCAATAAGACATCTTTGAGCTACGAGATCATCCCAGACTACAACGCTTGTGTGGCAGAAAACTACACTTGGCTCAATTCACCGATGAACTTCGACCATGTCGGAAAGGCATATCTTTGTCTGTTTCAAGTGGCTACCTTCAAGGGATGGATACAAATCATGAACGATGCTATAGATTCCAGAGAAGTATGCATCTATAATCAACTATCCCTACCAATCACTAATGTCATATATTCGTTTCAGGCTTTAAAGCAACCAATAAGAGAAACAAACATTTACATGTACCTGTATTTTGTATTTTTTATCATATTTGGCTCGTTCTTCACCCTGAACTTGTTCATAGGAGTAATCATCGACAACTTCAATGAGCAGAAGAAAAAGATAAGTATATGTTGCGGATGATCTCTGCAAAACTGTGTATTCAATAAATATCTGACGAAATGTTATCCTTTACGCAGGTGGGTCTCTCGAGATGTTCATGACTGAAGATCAGAAAAAGTACTACAATGCCATGAAGAAAATGGGCTCGAAGAAGCCAATGAAAGCCATCCCTAGACCAAGGGTAAGTTTAACCTCAAATACAAGGTAATTTCTTTTTTTACAGGTAATAGAACTCGTGATAAATAAGTCATTATACCAAAAATCGACTGTTTGTTTCGACATCTTTATATTGTGAACTAGCGACCCGCCCCGGCTTCGCACGGTAATTCGATCCAAGTAAAACTGTTAAATAAAGACAGTTGCATCAAAATTTATCATAAATTCCCTAAATTATGGCGCCTACCGACCCTCTAAGTTAGAAAAGTGATCAAATACTAAATTGAAGTCTTAGTAACACTCAGTTAAAAAAAAACATCAAAAATCATTTCAGTAGCTATGGCGTCATGCGATTCTTGACACGATACGCTAGATTTCCGCGGGAATGAGGTATTTTCCCGCCGTAAAAAGTAGCCTGTGTTCGTGCCTAGGATCCTATCTTTATATTAACCAACTCTTATAAAAATCCGTTCAGACGTTAAGTAGAATGAGGTAAACTTTAAAACAAACGATTAAAAATCACTAACTTAATAAGTTTTCTGCCTACGCCTTAAGTACGATAGCATGAATATTAATAGCCCATATCCTTATCTAGGTACTATCTATCACCTAACTAAATTTCATCAAAATCCGTTCAGCCGTTTAGGCATGATAGAGCAAAACTCCCAGCAAAAACCATACAAAAAATCACTAACTCAATTCAGTTTTTGCCTACTTCCTACCCCTAAGTACGATGACGTGATCATTTTGATCTTATATCCGTTTTTAGGTAACCATCTATTACCTTACTAAATGTCATCAAAATCTGTTCAGCCGTTTAGACGTGAAAGAGCAAAAGTCCCAACAAAAACGACTAAAAATCACTAACTCAATTTAGTTATCTGCCTACTGCCTATCCCCTAAGAACGATGGCGTGATTATTTATAGCCTATGACATTTCTAGGTTATCATCTATCACCATACCAAATGTCATCAAAATCCGTTCAGCGTTTAGGCGTGAAAGAAAGAGAAACAGACAGACAGACAGACACTTACTTTCGCATTTATAATATTAGTATGGATTTTTGTTGGATGAAATTGGCGAAAAAAATATTTCCTTTAATGAGTTCTATTATCTGTCAATTAATAGATCCAACACAAAGAACATCCTGTATAATGCAATACAATTATGTGTGTGTGTAACACAATTGTTATTTGTTTCAGTGGAGGCCACAGGCGATTGTGTTCGAAATAGTGACAAACAAGAAATTCGACATGTTCATAATGTTGTTCATCGGTCTGAACATGTTGACCATGACGATGGATCACTATCAGCAAGAGGTCACTTTCACTAAAGTGCTAGACGCACTAAACATGATATTTATAGTTATATTCAGTACTGAGTGCCTCATGAAAATATTTGCTCTTCGTTATCATTATTTTACGGAACCATGGAACTTGTTCGATTTAGTAGTTGTGATTTTGTCTTTGTTAGGACTGGTACTGAGTGACTTGATAGAAAAATATTTGTGTCTCCGACATTACTTCGAGTGGTTCGGGTCGCAAAAGTTGGTCGTGTGTTGCGATTGGTTAAAGGGGCAAAGGGCATTCGCACACTGCTTTTTGCACTAGCTATGTCACTGCCTGCACTGTTCAACATATGTTTACTGCTGTTCCTGGTCATGTTCATTTTCGCCATTTTCGGGATGTCATTCTTCATGAACGTGAAGGACAAAAGTGGTCTCGACGACGTGTACAACTTCAAGACTTTCGGACAATCCATGATCCTCCTCTTTCAGGTAATACAACAACATTATTTTACGCTCTCATTATTTTTCAACAGATAATACCACTAGAACTGATTCTTTCCAAGATTATGAAGACAGAAATTTTAGAGTATACAATCACATCTGTGTATTTGAATATACAGAATGTTTATGTAAAGAAAACAGCCCTTAATGTTTCCCATTGTATATTAAAATATCGAGGAGAAGCTAAAAATAAAAAGGAAAACTCTACAAAACTTCGAAGTAAATACTGTCAAATGGTGCACAGATGGTACCAAAACCACGATAGGTGCCGGCGCTGGACTATATGGGCCAAGAACCAAGTGTACACTATCGTTAAGCTCCTATCAAAGTGTTTTTTAGGCAGAGATAGTTTATAATTTCAAAAGGGGTTACAGTTCACTGCGACCTCAAAGTCTAATGTGCCCCCTTACAGAGCTGTTCTGACCACATCTTTCACAGCTTGCCTTCCAGTTCCAGAGATCTAATGAAATCCAGTATCTGTGAAGGCTTCAACGAGGCTAGTTCCTCACTCTCACAAGTTTCTCGCCTAAGGCATTCTCTCTTCAGGCTTGCGATGCCAAAGCATTCCGTGACTAGCTGAATGGGCAGTGACGGCTCGTGCCCTCCAGATGGGGGTCGGCCAGACCAAAAGAATATATATATAACACAGATTTTTTTATTCGCGATTGTAAACTCTTAATTTTTTTTGCCATCACAGCCGCCTCGTCATTGGTTTGTCCGAATAATTTAGTCGCTATATTAAAATGATTGAAATTGTCTAACAAGTTATTGAAAATATCATTCGCGGTTCAAATTTTACGGACATCGCAAAATCCCCAAAAATCGTTTCGATAATTCACCGTGTCGTCAATATTTGACAGAAACATTTAATATCTATTGTCTCGTCTATTCCCCAAGAAGAGTACCTACGTTGCACTGTCTATTTCCTCATAAATTAATTCCCTCGCCGAATCATATAAATCACTCTGTATGGTTCTTGACAAACCAAAAATACCGACGGCGCGGAAGGCTAAACACAATTTTTGAAATCTTTGTCTAAATTCGCGGCGATTAAACGACCTCCTAAAAATTCTCATGATTGTTTCTTGTGTCAATAGGAAAGGGATCATATTCAATAGATGTTTCATAATTTTACTACTTTCCCTAACCTTATCGTCGAAACTTTTTATAAATTTGCGATGAGCACTCGAGCACTGTCCGAACAATTCAAAATATTTTGTTTTCCGACTCACCAAGTCGACGCTGCTTTACACAACCTCCCTTACATGTGCCATTACCTAGTATCTCAAATTTAACAATCAAATAAATTTGTAACAAACTTACGGAAGTAGCCAAATAAATTTTAATAACACTTGGACACTGTCGACTTACCCCCCTTTTCAATTCCTTATACATAAGCGAAGATCGCGAAATGCGATTCTAGATGAATCCCCTCTTCTGAGGTACGGCCTGCCGACCTAGCCGCGGTATTCTAGACCTTTTGAAATCACGATATTCCTAAAGTTAAGAATACATTAATGATATTTTCATGATCAGAAAATCAGTAACTACTATCGAACGGTACAAAACCGATCTTCCTGAAATAGTTATAATTAACTATTCATTCGATCAGTGAAAGAACTGTGCAAATTAGCAACTTCTGCTTCGCAGGGTAGGCCTGCCGACCGTGACTATTGGGAAGCGACCTACTATCGATGCGTTGTACCGTTCTACTGAGTGGCCGTATTCTGGACGTGTCGTAGTATCGCTTCATTTACGTACTGGTAGTACGGCCGAGGGCTGTGGGCCGACCTTGGTGTCACAATTGTAACATTTGTGTTACATTTCAGATCTACTGTTACGGTGTAACGTACAATTCTGCTTTCGGTGATGTTACGATATGTTACTATTTATAATTTTGGGTTTGTTACAAAAAGAACAATCGCTAGATGCTTTGGAAATCGAATATTTGGTGAGCCAGAAAGGAAATGTTGGGCGGAATAACTTATATTTTTCTGTTCTGAGTGGAAATATTAAATATCCAGGCAATTTTAATATCGAAATTGATAATTCAGAATGACTTTGAATGAATTTAATATCCAGAATTATTTCCAATTTCCCTATATTTTGGGTCGGCCCGGCCGACCCTGCCGACCCCGACGAGCCGTCACTGTGAATGGGGGTTTCTTCCTCCTCCCCACAGAACTTACACTTGTCAGTGTCCAATAATCCTATCCTCAACAGGTGCTTCCTGAGGCGACAGTGTCCTGTAAGAAAGCTAGTGAGGAGGTGTAAGTGTTTCTTACCAAGATCCAGATATCTTTTGGATCTTGCTGTTTAAAAGATCCAAAGGAATTTGGTGGAATTATCCAGCCCTGAGAGATTGCGCCAGAGTTTTTCCTCACGGCTTTCTCGTTCTTCAGAAACTCCTTCTTATGGGTACATTTACCTATACCACAGAAGGATTCTAGGGCCAATGAGTGACATTCGTGCGCCCTCTTTGGCAAGTGTATTGGCCTCTTCGTTTCCTTTGATTCCCGAATGGCCGGGAACCCAGGTTAAAAAGACCTTATTTTTCTTGCCTACCTCATTGAGTTTGTTCCGGCACTCCCAGATCATCTTTGAGTCGATGACGGAGAAGCTCAGTGCTTTAATAGCAGCTTGACTATCTGAGTGTATGGCTATATCGCACTTCTGATAGTTTCTTTCCAGATCTATATCTAGACATCTTTCAATAGCTAAGATTTCCGCTTGAAAGACGCTCATACAGGAGCCTGGTGACAGTTCATACTTGGTACTTGGCCCGTATATCTCAGTGCCAGCTCCTGCAAAGGTTTTGGAACCATCTGCATTGGGCAGAGATACTTGAAATCGAAAGATGCAAGGTTGAAACCTGGAAAGAACTATCAAGGGTGTGACATAGTGATCCATTCTGATAGTCAAGCTGCTATTGAAGCACTGGACTCCTATGTCCACGACGACTCGAAGAAGTTGGCAAAAACAACTAAGTCTCTTGAGTCTGCGTTCCTGGTCACTCCCAGGAAACGAAGAGGCTAACCTCATTGAAGCTATATCAGATGCTGTTATTGTGGTAATATTTTTAAAATATGACTGAGAAACTGAATCATCAGAATATGGTCTTGTTCTTTCAGAAGTGTTGTGAATAATCATATTAATATAGGATTTCTTGATTTTAAACTCATATAACCATAACTGTTATGTTGTGTTTTTCAGATGTCGACATCAGCAGGCTGGGACGGTGTGCTTGATGGAATCATCAACGAAGAGGATTGCAAGCTGCCAGACAACGAGATAGGCGAGACAGGCAACTGTGGAAACTCAACCATAGGGATTGCTTTCCTCCTCAGTTATCTTGTGATCTCGTTTCTGATCGTTATAAACATGTACATCGCAGTGATATTGGAAAACTACTCGCAGGCAACGGAAGATGTGCAAGAGGGTTTGACAGATGACGATTACGACATGTATTACGAAATCTGGCAGCAATTCGATCCTGATGGAACTCAATACATACGATACGATCAACTGTCGGACTTTCTTGATGTGCTTGAGCCACCCTTACAAATTCATAAACCGAATAAATACAAAATAGTTTCAATGGATATTCCAATTTGCAAGGGTGACCTCATGTTTTGTGTAGATATTCTAGATGCCCTTA
Organism: Propylea japonica; assembly: GCA_013421045.1. Classification (NCBI taxonomy): domain Eukaryota; kingdom Metazoa; phylum Arthropoda; class Insecta; order Coleoptera; family Coccinellidae; genus Propylea; species Propylea japonica. The sequence goes on from CM024248.1 coordinate 24,875,033, forward strand.
CAAAAGACTTCTTCGCTCGTAAGGGTAATGCAATCGAAGAGACAGCTGAATTAAATGAAGTGCAATCTAAACCCAACGAACAAGGCTACGAGCCAGTAAGTTCAACATGTTGGAGGCAGAGGGAAGAGTATTGCGCCAGGCTGATCCAAAACGCCTGGCGAAAGCATAAGCAGAATCGAGGTGACGAACCAACAAACCGCTCAGACGATTCTGGGGCCGACACTAAATCCGAGGGTGATGGAGAACTGGAGGGTCGTCAGACAGCTGTTCTTGTAGAAAGCGATGGGTTTGTCACAAAAAACGGCCATAAAGTCGTGCTCCATAGTAGGACTCCAAGTATCAGCTCTCGGTCTGCTGATGTTTGAGAAAGGCCTCGCCCCTCCCTGACCTTTTCTTAGCCAGGTCTATACACCCAAATGACCACAGAATAGTTTATCCTGGACAAATTTCTATGATTTTATACATCGAATATGTGCAATATTACATACCCTTCTAGAGTTGTGTTGTTTTTCAATTAATCGATGAATTCGTCCAAGATAAATTGTGGCTTCAGTTTGTGCTGTGTAGTTTGATGAAGAAGATATCTATTACTTTACAATCGTTTTCATTTCTTATTCAGCCAGTCGTTGAGATCACTAAGACATTTTATCAGTAACCATTACCTCTGAAACTCAAACACTACCATTAGAAATCACTTCTTATCCCAACGCTGTTCAATATTAATTCACTACGTCAATAAATCAAAACTAAAATAGTTCTTAAATCATTAATGGTTACGGAAATTTATCAATCATTTGAACAGCGTAAATAAGAACATAGGTACTTCAGTACAAAGAATTTTAATTGAAAATTGTTACTTTAAACTTCAATTGAAAATTCTTTCGATTTGTACAAAAATATTGAACTTCTTTAAGCTTGAAACATAATTTCGAGACTTCTTTGGATTATTTCTATATTAGTTATTTACAGAGAAGACTTGGAATGTAACAGTCAATTCTTTTTTTATTGCTTTGAATTTTTTGCATGGTCAAAAAATTGTTTGTACATATTCACTATTTGTCATTTTATTCCACTGTGTGGATAAATGAATTCCCGGTGTGCTAACGGATTGGTGCAAAAAGAATCACGAAGAGGAAGAAGGTAATGGAGGAAACAGTTCCCAAGTATTTCCATTAGTTTCTTCTTTTCGACGATGGCTTGTTGCAGCAAGTTTCGAAGGTGCACCGGGGTATCTACATATTCAACACAACTCAGATATAGAGCACAACATTAAAGCAATTTTGAAGAGGACTGATAAATTTATGTCGAATTGTATGATAGTTATGGTGCTTTCTTCAACTGCTATAATATATTAAAGCTATCTTCACTTACTACATGTATCGCATAACGGGAGGAGGGGCGAACGGAAAACAATGCAAATTTACCAAATTGTATGCCTCACACAATAGTTACTTACACAGAGTTATGCGTGACATTTTTCGAATAACTGCTGCACAACCTCTGAACTATTTCTAAAGACGTGTGCTTAAATTTAATTTAGTATTCAATGAGGTGAACACCAATAAGCACAAATCATTTTATTAAATCGCATTTTTAGCAACACGAAAAATGGCAGAAGCCTCTACTATAAATTAATTTTCATTGAAAAAAAATGTCACCCATATATTTTCAAAACAACTTAATTTAATTATATTTATGCAATATTCATCGACCTTTTTACGCCCCTAATGTTAACTTTTTTTCGGTGGCGATACAAATTTTATTGGTTTTTGATTTACTGATTGTTGAGAGAAGTGCTATTTTTCCCAGATAGCATATTTCGCATGAGTTTTTACTATTTAATTCAGCACATGAAGCAGCTTGATGCTATTTAAAACTGTTTTCAGGTTGTATATTTCAATATTTATTAATTGAAATGAAAGATAATATTTAGTCTTTCAAAACAATCAGTTCATACCTCGTTCAAACTTGAATATTGTGCTGATGTATAAAGCAATCGGTGTTACTGTAACATTAGATGTATACAGGGTGTCTACTTTTAAGGGGGGATTCTACAAGTGATTTGCAACAAAAATGTCATATAACACATGCTCGAAATATTGACGGTTATTCTTCAATTTAACATTTCCTGATTTCACGAAATATCTCGAATTTTTCCACTTAAATGATCATTATTCTATTTTCCTTGTAGCCTCATCAAACTCGACCAGATATTCGGAAAGGGTAATAAATTTGCTACAAGATAAGTGAGTCTATGAGCAGAAAAAACTGGGAAGAAAACCGTTTGCACAATAATAAAAATCTAATCGAAAAAACCATTGGAAAAATAGAACATATTCATCTCCTTACCACGTCCGCAATAAGAGTTTTAATGCACACAATCTCTATTATGTGGACAAATTTGATGAAACTACAAGGAAAACTGAATAATGATCATTTTAGTGGAAAAAGTCGAAATATTTCGTGAAATCAAGAAATGTTAAATTGAAGAATAACCGTCAACATTTCGACTATGTGTTATATGACATTTTTTGTTGCAAATCACTTGTATAATCCCCCGATGAGTTTGTTTTAAAGTAGACACTCTGTATAAAAGTGCATCATTAAAATAAATGTGATATCAAAATCATGACAACAGCGAATAAATAACTTGGTTGAAATTTCATGTTAAAATTGCATCCAATGTGGCAGAAACAACACAAAGTTTCCATTAGTTTTTATATTCATTCTTTTCTGTGAGAATAAATTGAAAGTGAGTGATAAAGCATTCACTACCAATACTATAAATGTATTAGAAAATTGACCGATTCTTGAGTAATTGGCGAGAAATGTCCTACAAGTTTCATAGCAATATTATCGTTACAAAACTTTTCTGTTGTGAACAGAGATATCGAGTATAAGAGCTCGAACGCAAAAGAATTATCATTATTAGATTCACGCTGTAGTAATAAATATATGAAAACTGCAGGATGATTCTTGTCAGATAGTAGATGCTACCATATTCTTCATTTTGAGATCTTTCGTGGAAGATTTCTCAAATTCTTTGAAATAATTTCTTATATGAATTTTTGTTAATAGGAAATTTAATACCTGTTGCTGTTTAAATGAATATCAATAATTTTAATAGTGTTATCATTCTTTAGTTGAATTGAAAAATAACAAATATTTCAAACTACATGGTGCTGTGAAAATTTTTTATGTGTTATATATGAATTCTATATAATGGTCATTGCTGATTTCACTGACGCTTGAAGTAGTGAATGACCTTCAATTCATAAACAATGTAATTCTTTTTGAGTAGGTATTAAAAATGGAAATTCAGGGGAGAATCAACATTTAATCATCTTAAACTTCCAAAATGTGTTATTCCTAGCATTTATTGCTGGGATATAGCCATTCAAATTGAAAAGAAAATCAAGAACATTGCATTGTGCACCATCATGTAAAATGATATTGTTTCTGTTTGGCCAGAAATTACATGATTGTGCATTATTACAAGTTCCCAAGAGCTGATTACGGTAAAAAAACGACAATTGAAGCAAAAAGACTCCAAAAAATATTAACTCGAAATTTTTCCATATTATATCGAAACTGCTCTGGCTATATTTATCATCCGATGAATATTTATCAGCTAAACAAAGGAAAGTGTCAAAAAGAGAAGTGGTACGGTGAAAAATCAAATTTCTGAATATTCTTCCAAATTATTCTTGAGCACACCATTATATGAATTAATCTGTAAGGATTTGATTCTGATCAGCTATGTAAGACTTGAAGCTTTCTATTTTAAGTTCGAAAGATACTTTCAAATTGAAATTTTATATTAATTGAACTGTACTCTTGACTATGATAGAGGAAATAAGGAGAAATTTTTCCTATTTCATGAAAATTTAAAATTTTTATTGCATAATTCAGTGAATGCGCCATTTTATACTCATTTGATTTCAATACTACTAAAATAATCAAAGAAAAACTCTACTTGAGCAATTCCATTCTATCATACTCAAGAACAAATATATAGAAAATAAGTTTAACTGATCTAAGATGTATTTTGCAAACGATGAAAGATACAGAGGTGCCTTTCGATAATGAACTTAATGATAAAACATACGAAATTGATTTATCAGGTTCAAAAGACAAATTTTTTTAAGTGTCAAGATGCAGAAAACAATTATCACTCAGATCGAAAATCACTTTCCATAGTTCTTACTATGAATTGAAAAAATCAGTTCCTTGTCTAGCGTCCCAGTTATAATTTTAAGTCCAAAAAAAATTAATTTAAGAGAATATTGTGCCCTGGCTTTCAATGAAGACAGTGTCATATCGGGTGAATGCCCCGTCCTGTCCCATTAGGGCATCATGGACCATTTTTGGAAAAAATTCAAGAAAAATTTAAAAATTACCTCGTTTTGAGTGCAATTTAGAAGTGATGAATTTTTATGTCGAAAGAGCACCCCTGCTCAGTTCATCACTTCATCGAATCCATCCCCTCAAGATACAAAAATTACTGCGATTACTTTAGACATATATGGATACACCTCCTTCTTTTAAAGAACTGTTCCATTGTTGGGAATTTACCATTGCGTTTAAAAGCGTCCATTCATAAATCTAAAAAAATGGCTATGAAACTAAAAGCTATTCACCTAAAAACACAAAGTTAACATTCTGCACATGTCTGTATTTGTGCTTTTTCATATTTTGCATACGATTTCACTCATGAGAAATATGTAGATATATGTGTGACGTGAACATAACATTATATCTACCATTCAAAAAGAAAAAATTTACTCATGTAATATAATAAATAACAATAGTATTACGACATACATACATATAATTTTTCTAAGCAATCGTTGTTTTTAGGGGTAGCTATTGATATACTTAAGATTTAGTTTATAAGCTTTGCGAAAAATTAAAGCGATTTCGATTTAAATCTTCATTATTCTCACCTCACCCTCAAGCCAAAAAATCAAAAAAGTCATAACATGTAAGTAATGGGAACCTAAGAGTTCGAATGTATTAATCAATTTTCTAAGCAACTAGAGATTTCATATTATATTTTCATAGTTTGAACTAGTCAGAAAATAAGTATCAACAGCAAAGATATTCTACAATATGTAGAATATTTTTGATCAACACTAATAATATTAATTTCAAATGTTTGTCTATTCTACTTTATTAAAACAAAAAAGGTTCTGCCCACCTTGAAAATATACGTATGGTATTATTATTATCATCAGATATTCCATAATCCGTATTATCATTACGATAACTTTTGAAATTATCCTGCTGTTTGTTTTTGTTACCTTCAAAAAAATAGCAACAAAAACAAATAAAATAACCTCAAATCTGAAAATCATAGAAAAAATTACATAAAATCTGACCTTCTGTCAGATAATTCAATTGTAGATTCTATGGTTCGATGTTTGGATTTGTGTTGGTGTGTTGTTTATCAGAAAAGTTGTGATTTCTTGAATCTTATTTTGGACAGAATAAAAGGATTTGAAACAAGCGCGCAAAAAGTGCTCGAGCTCATTATTATTTAGGAATGTATATTAATTATACTTCATATCAAAATGTCCAAAAATAAGTTGAATTTAACTCTACCACCGGGCTCTATTGATCAGACACCCACAGTTACGGCAACAAATGTAGCTTTCAATGAAACAAATCAGTAAGTACAAGATAAATCGTCATTTTTTTTCTAATAACTCTTTGCAGGAGCAACAATTTCGTGAGAGGTTCCACTATTGACCATCTAACAGCTAGACTTGAAGAACTGGATATGGATGACATACAACGAAGAAGAATAGAATCATTTCTGTTTCAAAAAGAAAAACTTGGCGTCGATTTGGTGGATGATGATTTTGAGAAACTTGGTGAACTGGGATCTGGTAATGGGGGTGTTGTTACAAAGGTATGTCACAAAAGTAGTGGCTTGATTATGGCTAGAAAACTAATCCATCTCGAAGTCAAACCGGCTATAAAGAAACAGATCATCAGAGAGCTGAAAGTTCTCCATGAATGTAATTTTGCCCATATCGTTGGATTTTATGGAGCTTTTTATATCGATGGAGAAATAAGTATATGTATGGAATATATGGATGCTGGATCATTGGATTTGATATTGAAGAAAGCTGGAAGAATCCCTGAAAATATATTAGGAAAAATAACAGTTGCGGTTCTCAAAGGACTTAGTTATTTAAGAGATAAACATTCTATTATGCACAGAGATGTGAAGCCGAGTAACATATTAGTAAACAGCAGTGGGGAAATCAAAATTTGTGATTTTGGTGTGTCAGGCCAACTGATTGATTCCATGGCAAACTCTTTCGTTGGCACAAGGAGTTATATGTCCGTACGTATTAGTTATTTGATAGCTCCTTTTTGAAAGTTGGTTGAAATTTCTCATAAAATTTCAAACTGATGGATTTTACATTAGAAAAAATCTTTTTTCAGCCTGAACGACTGCAAGGCACGCATTACTCAGTTCAAAGTGACATTTGGTCTCTCGGTCTTTCCCTAGTGGAGATGGCAATTGGCATGTATCCTATTCCTCCACCAGACGCCAAGACCTTAGCTAGTATTTTTGGACAAGGAAATGAAAATGATTCACCCGACCACTCTAAACCGCCAAGACCTATGGCTATCTTCGAGCTTCTCGACTACATTGTCAATGAACAACCACCGAAATTACCAGCTGGTATATTCAGTACTGAATTCAAGGATTTTGTGGACAGGTGTCTCAGAAAGAATCCAGATGAGAGGGCAGATCTGAAAACTTTGATGGTAAGCTGTTTTGATTGTCCTTCCTCTTAAATTTGACAGTTTTTTCTCATTGTATATGATTATACACTGTGCAATATGGAAATCTCAAATTTATTCTACAACTGAAGGTGTTCTCAATGATAATTATTTTTATCAGAATTATGCATGCATATGTTATCCACTTTCAACGTTTTTCTTCAATACAGATGTTTTTTCCCAGCAGGAATAAAAAAGATGAGATTATCAGATTTTGAATGTATTGGCTCCAATCTGAAATCAGTTGTTCTCGATCAATTCTAGTGATCAATAGTTTTTCTCTTGTTTGATTTTCTACACTCAATCGCTATGCAACGCGAAACATGCAATTTGACCCAAGAGGAATGTGCCCAAGCAGTAGTTTTGCGAGAAGAAGGGTGGACATACACAAGAATTGCAAAAAGGTTTGGAGTTTCCCATACAAGTGTGTCCAGAATGTTGCAGCGATTCGAGAGACTTGGTCTACCCTGTCCTGGTCTTCGGACATTCATACCTGTCTCCCTGAATCGCTGCAACATTCTGGACACACTTGTATGGGAAACTTCAAACCTTTTAGCAATTCTTGTGTATGTCCACCCCTCTTCTCTCAAACTACCCCTTGGGCACATTCCTCTTGGGTCAAATTGCGTGTTTCGCGTTGCATAGCGATCGAGTGTAGAAAATCAAACGAAAGAAAAACTATTGATCACTTGAATTGATCGAGAACAACCGATTTCAGAATGCAGCCAATACATTCAAAATCTGATAATCTCATCTTTTTTATTCCTGCTGGTAAAAAACGTCTGTATTGAAGAAAAACGTTGAAAGTGGATACATATGCATGCATAATTCTGATAAAAATAATTATCATTGAGAACAACTTCAGTTGTAGAATAAATTTAGATTTCCATAATGTGCGTTAATTTTTTTGCGCAGTGTACATGGGTACTTATGGGATTTGAGCAGTATGTTGAATCTTTGTTTGTTTAGTTGGTGTTATTTTCATAAAGTTCACTAAATTATCCTGAAATTTAGGGCTGAAAACTGAATAAATTAGTTTCAATGAAAAAGAAGCTCTGGGTATAATGTACTTTTGTTTCAGAATCATGAATGGATAAAGAGGGCAGAATCTGAACATGTTGATATAGCAGGCTGGGTATGCAAAACAATGGAAATCACTCCGCCCACCACCTCGAATCGGATTTAATTTGATATGATTGAAAATTCGGAAATTTTGTACTGCCATTATTAATATTATTATTTCATGTTGTAACAATTTACATATTTATTTTATTGAAAATTGAAAATATTTAGATATTGTTGATTCGATAGAATGAATGTAATTGAGTTTCATCTGTTTAATTGTGAATAATTCATTGTAATTTTAAATTGAAAAGTAAATTTATATCGAATTCATTGAGGATTCAGTTGTTTGGAATTCTCAGATGTGTCTGTTCCAATTGAATAGTGAATAAATATAAGCTAACTCAGTATCCATTAAATATTCATTTGTAAAACTAATATTTCACTTCCTACATCATTCCTTTCTTTGAGCGAAAAAAAAGTGTTCACATCTAATATGACCACAACTACAGAGATCATAGGTGATCAAAGTTTAGCTTGACTTCGCAAAAACTATCTCATCTGGTATTATGGATGAAACATATATAAACACAAATGCAGGGTTCTCTAGGGAAAACCAATAACAATGCTCCATGAAATTCTGGTCATTGAGAGATCTGTATATCCAGAAAATACATATAGCTAGAATTTGCATTGCATCCGATAGTCTGATGGCTATCTTGCTGAGTTTGAAAGGAAAATATTTTTAACTAATGTTAAAGATGAGGACAGAATATAAAATCGAAAGAAATCATTCCATCATTTCCATATCACTCAGAAATACATTCATTCTCTATGTTATTTCAAAGTCCACTAAATTTTCTATATAATCTCGAAGGGCTAGAGACGGTCCTGTCCTATAGAAATGCTCAAGGTCACCCATACCGCTGACGTCAAAAAAAAGGCGGGAAATATCCGGAGCTCCTGATACAATTCCGTATATCTCCTCGAACTTATTTATAATTTGTTCCATTTAATCGATCCGGCTTTCATAAACTGCAAATATTTGATGGGACACACGGAAAATACTAAATTACTCTAAATTTCAAGTTTGTAGCGTTTTCGCATTTTAAAAATCGAATATCAACATATTAGGAGATATTCCACGTTACTCCTGATACTTAACGAATATCATTCGTTTTGTCGATTAGTGTATGTTATCTGAAGAAAAGGAACAAGATAATTCAATTCTTCTCTAAGATATCGAGGAGATTATTCTAAAATATACTGAATTTATTGAGCATTTCCCTTCAATTGTTTCAACTAACTAAATTACAAATCGAGTTCTTCGTAAATCACGGTTGTAAGAATTAAAAAGTGATAAAGAATATATTGTTAATACAGAAGGGATGAAGAAAAATTTTCACGTTGAGAAACTCACAAAACACTCGAAATTCTATTCGAAAAATTGTAACTTTGAATGAAGGACTTTGGCGCGAAATATCCCACGCTCCTGATACAATTTGAATAATCCCACCACAGAGTTGAACACAGAATCATATAGTTGGCGCGAAATAACAGGAGCTCCTCCTGATAGAATTCCTTATACCTCCTGTTTCTCAAGCCTGAGTTCAAATTGGCAAATATTTGATGGAACACATGGGAAATACAAGAATCCTCTAAAGTATTCAAATTTTTCGCGAGCAAAAATGCATGTTTAGAATCGATTTTCAGCATATTAGAAGGACTTTTGAATGTTGCACTTTACTCCTGACACTTCGGTTGAAATTTTTGCATGCAATTTTCTGTAGAAAAATCAATCTGGGAACTTTATTGTAATGAAAATGTTGATATAATTATGATATGATAAATATTGTTTCGTCTTATAATTTTTGTGAACGAAAATTACACGAAAAATTCAAACTCAAAACAGAGGAAAATCTATTATTTATTTTTCAAAATACATATGAATTAAATAAAAAATTCACAATACATAGGTATATTCTCAAAAGATCACTGAAGTATATACAATATCATCATCAGGAGCAAAGGTGAATACCTCTGTCGTGTTACTCCTGATATGAAGGAAATCGATTTTTGAAATCGCTAGTGAACATGAAATTTTGTTTATTTTTCAATCAATTTTGGTAGAGTATAAACGCCGGATCGAGTAACAGGAGCATATAAGTTCGAGGAGGTATACGGATTTCTACCAGGAGCTCCTTATATTTCCCGCCATTTTTTGACGTGAGTAGTACGGGTGACCTTGGCAGATCGATGAGAACAGATCCGCATTCAGCTCTTTTCTCATCGACGGATTTGTTCGTATCAGGAGTAAGTTAATCCTGAAACAAACAAATCCAACAATATCACATCTCATATTTTATCTAGGGTTGAATTACTAAATTCACTCACGAAAAACCACAAGCTTCATTCGATATTATCGAAAATAGATTAGCAATGTGAACTTTCGTGAAATTGTCGAGGTGTCCGTCAATATCGAAATAATCATTGTATCTGCATTGATTTCGGAACATTGAAAAATATTATATATTAATTTATAAAATGCGACCTCAATTTATATTTTATCGTAATGATAAACAGAAGAAAGAAATATTTCGCATTAATTGACACAGGGCATGAAAAAATATCGCAAACTTTTCATTTTATTGAGAATTTTCATTAAATTGAGTGGAATGCTAGTTAAAATTAGATCATTTTGGAGATGTGGAAAAATATATTTTTACTGGAGTAGCAGAAGCAGCGTCTAACACTCAATAATTTCAAATTGTAAAATAATGATTTTCACATATAAATTTTCTGACCAAAATGCAGAGTAGTAAAATTTTTGCGAATCTTTCATGATCACTTTCAAAATATTCTTTCATTTAGTTCATCAGAATAGAATTTCATTCATGTTAGAGAATGCAATGCTTGAAAAAATCATGTGATAATCAAATGAAAATGAACCTTCATAATGAAAATTGATTACATATCTTCGTAAACACTCAGTTAATGCAGATGAAGTTTTCTTATGTTGTATTCATGTCAACAATATATTTAGAATTTCACTAAAGTTTGCACAACCAGCTATAAGGAGATTGATAAACTTAAAATCCAGATACTCAGTGAAAAACCCGAATATCAGTAATTGACTTTACTTTCGGTCGATGCAGATAATGCTTTTTATTGTAATTCTGAGTTCGACAATGTAGTGAGAATTTGACGAAAGTTTGCCCAATTAGCTGCAAAAAGATTGAAAAATGTTAAAATTCAGATACTCTGTGAAAAAACACAATATCGACTTTCAAGGAAATATCAAGACTGATATTCATATATCAGGAGTAGATTACTCTTGATACAAACATTTCTGTCCATGCTAGTAGAGCTGAGTACGGTTCTGCTTCAAGGAATGGCGCGAAGTATCAGGAGCTCTTGATACAATTCCGCATACCTCCTGATATCTCAACCTGTGGTCATAGAATATCAATAAATATATTTTTGTGCCTCTGACTTTCAGATGACAAAATTGTTTATATTTGATTTGTTTTTGTATTGTTAATAATATTGGAAAGATTTTACAATTTTGAATCCAACAAGTGAGTTACAGTACGTAATAACTCCATTTTAGTGAAATAATTGAGTAACGATTCATTTTTATTCAGTGTAGAGATGCATCAGGCAAGATTGAGTTTAGGATGGAACAAACATCTAGAAGTATCCTAAAAGAAAGAATCTTATACTGATGTTCATATAAAACTGGAAAGTTGAATTCATCAGCCAATGGATTAATTCAATAAGAACCTTAAGCCCTCAGATCAGCGCCCTCAAATTTTTCCCTTATCATATTCAAAAGGAGTTTTCTTACGACTCAAGAAGAGGTATCAACATTAAAATAGCAACTGTTCTTGCTAAGCAGGTTTATAAACATTGAGGAAGAGAAATTAGAAAATAACAAACAGTATAGGTACTGTATTCCTCAGTACAAGTAAAAGAGAATGTAAACGGGTCAGCATACATTTTTAAGAAATGGACAATAGCCAAAAGCCTTGTATGAGTATTCCTTATACAATGGTAATAGTACAATATGTATTTTGACCATTCAATAATGAGAGTCTATTAAATGTTCTATCGACAAAAGGATAATCATGCTGAGTTCATTTCTGTTTAAAATATGGAATATTAGCTTTTTTCTCTTGTCCTATTTATGAAACTAAGCTTGACAAAGATTATATGAAAGGGAATTTTTACAGGTGAATGTTATGTACCATTGAGGAATAATAGAGCAATGGATTATTTCTCTCGAAAGAGATAGGGAGATGGAATGGAACTGTTAGCTTCTGCACGAAGTATACTGAAAAATTGCAAGAGACCTACAGGATGGGAAATGGATTGTCACATAATATATAAAGGTAGAGAAGCGAGAAGTTGTTCAAGCTTCAAAAACTTCTAATGTATATACAGGGTGCCTGTAAACAAATGAGAGGGACTTTGGGAGATGATTCCTCGATTGAAATAAGCAGGGGTAGTTTATATAAAATTTTTTCGAAATCGACCCCCCTTCCAAGATACAGCCTTTGGAAGGCGATGACGAGTTGACAGTTTTTAATTTTTTATGGCTTCTTAAAAACATAGTCATGAAACTGTACATAATTATAGTATTCGTTTTGAAGAGTTTCGTGCTCCTGAGCTGTTCCAGTGCTTGTGCGCTTTTGAGTTACTCAGGAGCACGAAATACATCAAAACGAATAGGCTAAATATGAAGCACAAAGTAGATGTTACTCACACAAATTTTTTAGATCTCATTACTTTATTATTAGGGGTTTAAAATAAAAACTTGAAACTCCCCATGATTTTCGTTCAAAAATTGTAATCGTGGAATAGATTTTCGGAAAATAAAATTCTCTTATGATTTCCCATTTAATTCGGGAGAAAAAAGCCTCCTGCAAAATATGGATACAGTCCATACTTTTCTCGGAAAAAATAAAAACTTGTGTGAGTAACATCCACTCAATGAATCATATTTAGCCTATTTGATTTGAGATATTTCGTACTCCTGAGTAACTCAAAAGCTCGAAATACGGCTTGCCATTGGCTGGGCACAAGTACTGGTACAGCTCAGGAGCACGAAATATCTCAAAACGAATACTGTAATTATGTATAGTTTTATGACTCAGTGTTTTTTAGGACTCCTAAAAAAATGAAAAACTGTCAACTCCTCATCGCCTTTCAAAGGCTGTATCTTGGATAGGTTGATTTCGATAAAATTTAAATGAACTACCCCTGCGTATTTTCATCGAGGAATCATCTCCCTAAATCCCTCGCATTTGTTTACAGAAACCCTGTATAAACAATAAGTAATTTCAATCTCATACAATAAGCACTTAACTCAATAATGGGGCACCCGTTTGATCAGAAGAAAGAATATTTTCTTTGTGCATATAATTTTGGGATTTAACTGATTCCCATATCATTCTCATATTGAGAAATACTATATAACAGTTCTTCTTATTGGAAGAACTTGAAGTTAATACAGTGTTATGTTTTTTTGAGATTCACTGCAATAATTGGAACAGATCAGGAGTTTGTATCTCTCAAAACGAATACTGAGTAAATATTAAAGTTCTCGTTACCTATATCTGAAAAAGGATGATAACTCATATATGTATCAAAAACTGGTTTTTTCAATCGAGAAAGATTTTGAATAATAATTGCGATTACTGCCATTATCAAAAATTTCGTCTTCAAGAAACACAATAACGTGTATCTTTGGTTTGGATGATTGAACACCTTTTTTTTCAACCGATAAAATTGCATTTTTCGACATCAGTTCCTTATTAAAGTTGGTACTTTGGTTTGTTCATTTGTATGTTTTATATTTCTGATTGTTATTATTTCATTTAATCACTTAATTTCGTTTTTGAAATAGCTCAATCAAAGATAAATTTGGGTTCAATTTTAATGAATAAATCGAAATGATCGAAATTTTTGTGTACAGTTTAAGACATCTATAATTTTATGCCTGAAACTATCCCAAGAGAATCATTTCGGAGGAAGAAACCTACTTCAGTCACCATTGATCGATAGTTGACCGATAGATGGCGGTACATGTTAATAAATGTAGTTTCCTTTAAAAAGTATGTAGTTTTCTCTATTTAGAAGGGTCAAAAATTCCACATACTTCAGCCAATCCTCAACAGATGACGCTATAATCGAGTAAAAGAAGTTTGAAATAGTGTCGGACCGTTGTATTTGAAAGGGTTAAAAAATATAAATAGTTTTTTCTTTCCAAAAGTGAGATTTTCGAATCATTTTTTGATTACAACAAACTGCATGTTTGTCTTCTAACTGGGTTATAGATTTTACGATCGAAATGTCTTAAGGTGTGATTAAACAAAGATGGAATTTTACAGGTGAATGGCACACACACACAGATACCTCCAAAAAATGGATGAATCTTGACGATGAATTTCCCCTATGAGGAAACATTTTTGTTGACTTCCTGCTTTGTTTATAAATAAATTTATAAACAAAGCTTCATGGTAGAAAGGCAGTGAGAAAACCACCAAGACAGAAAATCTGTAGCATGGAGATTGATCAGATGATATTAAGATGCTGTAAACTGTTTGTAGCTGAAGAACCTCGCTTTGATATATAAATGGTAATTCATTATGGATAAATCATTGATTAAAAGGAATCAGCTTTATACATGGATATTATTTTAAATGAGCTGGCTTTATTAGGGCCATCTATGTCATTGACAATCAGTACTATTTTATAATCTACAAGATGGATAACTGTAGAAATATCTTTTCATCTGTTAAACTTTAAGCGAAGAAATATCATGAAAAATATTATTATTATTTGTCTTAAATATTTCAGACTTTCACAATTTTCATTCAAATCCCACATCGTCAGATAGAAGTTATCTTGTTAATGTCGATGAGGCCAGGCTCAACTTCAATTTTCGCCACTGTTCACTTTTTTGTGACCGTACAGATTTGAACATTATTAGGTTAATCATCTTCATAAGTTATCATGTTCAATACCGAGTAAACCTTGTAAATTCACCTTTGTGATATCATACATTTAAATATCAAAATATCATATTTGTTTGTCTAGATTCATGCATGTGGAATGAGTCTGAAGAACAATGTCAGAAATTTTTATCCACGAAGGTATCAATAATTCAATGAGAAAAATCTTCCTGAATTGGAAATGTTCATGAATGCTATATTATAAACATACAGGTCATTTTAATGATTTTTCCTTATAAAAGGTAGAGGTAATTGCATACATTGTTATCTCACTCATCAAAGAATCTATTGTTAAAATGGCCTATAGTTTCAACAATTCAAATAATCAAAGTGTGCTGTTTTTTGGTGTATATTTCATTTTAGGAATAATTTCATTGCACTTTCTAATCAATTTAGTAATTCTATAGCTGTAGATGAAAGCAAAAGTGTTTGGCCATTCTAATTAATTGTACAACTTAATTTATATTGTTTGGGAATTTTCACAGGTAATGATACAGACACCTTCATGAAATATATGACAATAGATGCAATGAAATTTCCCTTTAAAAGGGAGTGAAGAGCTGAAACTCCCAGATTCTGCAACAAATGCAATAAAAGACTTGAAGGCTAGAAGACTGTAAAATGGGCAATTGGACAGGTCGCATAATATGTAAGTTTAACAGTGAGAAAAAGGTTGATGTTATGCAAGATCAACATTTATAATTAAATAGTAAGTCATGAAGCAATAGGAATCAGTTTTGATACAGGAAAGCTGTTTTAAATTGGTTGAATCCTTAGACAAAGGTTGAATCTTATAAGAACAATTCACCTACAATTAATTTTTACTTATGAAATATTTTTTCATCGGGTTCCTCTGTTCCATTCATTTAATTTCAAATGAGCAAGCTCAAAAAGATATTTTTATGTGTATTTCGGTATTTTATTGATATATCATTTTTGTTTTACTGGTTGCATTATAAAGTATTAGTTAAATATGAGGTGTCATATTATAAGAAAAAATGAATAATTCATCACAATGATTCTCTGAAATTTGAATCAACAATTCAAAAAACTTCGAACTTGAGTTTTGTAGGATAGTTTTCATTTCACAACGTACCGCAGATTAATACTATAACCCTCTGCACGGAACACCGGTCTCTGGGACCGGTACAGTTTCGAATTTTGCCTGTACAGCTCGCGAGGTGTCTCCTCTCGTTCTCTTCCTCTAAGAGAGTCTCAGGACACTCTCAGACAACAAGCAGATAGTATCAGATTCGAATTTTTCGTGAACATAGTCCTCTAGCTCAACCATTGGTCTCCTAGACCGGTGTTTCCCCGAACTAGTAGGTACTGCCCATACCGATGGGAGATAAAGAGTAATAATTATAAGTGCCTACTGTGTAATAGTTAATTGATTAGAGCGTTCCATGAAAGTATGTGTCGAAATTATAATGCGATTCAAGAATCTATATTCAAATTGTCTTCTTGAAATGGTGAAACCATGTAATGACAAGAATTTGTTCGACTTTTGTTTGACTTTGTATATATTTTTCGTTAATTATTCTGTTTATATATAATTTTTTCATTCTGTGCATATATTTTTTGAATGAAACCTAGTGATTTACACTGATTTTGGCCGGGAAATGTCCTGAAATATTATACTGGTCTGAGTGACCGGTGTTCCGCTTCACTGTTACAAATAGGATGTTCCGTGCAGAGGGTTAACTAATGCCATTGACAAATGCTATTGCAAATTCTGTTATGTTACACACAGTTACACCACAGTTATATATTTTACTACAACAAATGTTTGAAGTGCATGACACAAAACATATTCATGTTCATTTTAAATCAAACATGTTTACCAAAATGCATGTATTTGCTAATAATTGAACTATATAGGTTTTAAGATTGAAAAAGTTTTGATAATTAATTCTGACTGAGATTATAAAAGTGAATTTTGATAGGTAAATGGCCCAGATACCTCCTACGAATGTTTAAAAATAGACAGCTGGATAGCCCTATTAGGAGATAATGAGGATGAAGTATTTGAAGATGCAAGAAGGACATAAAGGAAGACTTAAAGGTCATTAAGTTGCATGATCAAAAACTCAGATTCCACAAGAAATGGAAAGGAAGAAGCGATAAACGGTTGGAGCTGTAGAACATCGCGATATATAAATGGTAAATCATTATAATCAACTCAATGATTAGTATTGATCATTTTTGATATAAAGAAACCTTTTTAAATTAGCTTTAAGATGAAAATTTCATTTTTTTGATAGTGAGTTCATTGTATCTGCATGCAATAGTTCTTTTCACAATCTGTTTCAATTTGGTAATAATGTTTGGTTAGACTTTTTCAATAACTGTAATATTCTAAGTTTTACAACTCATTTCGTTTTAACACAAGTTTTCGATACAATATTTTATCAATTGCTTCATTTTTCTTTTAAATTCAATAATTGATTGTAAGTTGTGCCATCTGTTGGTGCAAATGCCAACTTTAGCTCATCATTTTACAGAAATCTGTAAGAAAAGTAGTTTTCTGTATTGTGAACAATGAAACCCAATATTTGCTTTATCCGCGACCAAACAGGTGTCGCTACAATAGAGAACCAGAATAAATTTCAAATACTGTTTTATAAGTTGCCTGATCATTGTATTTTATAGGCGTAAATACAAAATTCATTCATTTTCTGTTTATTACAGGAAATAATAATAATCTTTGATTTTTCTCATTCAGAAATTCAGTTCTCGAAGTATTCTATCACAAACACGTTGACCAGAAAACATTTATTTGCTAAAAACCGATGGTTTAATGACAAAAATGTCCTAAGAAATTGAGTTAAATTGAAATTACAGAACTGAATTTTTACAGGTAAATGGTATGGACACGTCTGAAACATATGTATATTTGGAAAATCCAAGCTCCTGATAGATTTTATATCGTGACTCCGCATATATTTCCATATCGATTTTATTAATTACAATAACTAATGCAAGTTGTTCAACATTGAATCGTGGGCTAGTGAATGGTAAGAACACCTCTTAAAAACGAAAAGATGAAAAATAGATGAAAACAAATGATGAATATTCTTCAAAAGAAGATGACAAAGTTGAACTCCAAAAAGCTGGAAGAAGGACAATAAGGAAGACATGAAGACAAGAGGTCTACAATATGGGGATTTGAGAGATCGCAATAGATGGAAGTCAATAAAGGATAAATCATTGAAGCTTTGAAATTGTGCATAATTATATCAATGGTAAAACATTATTTATAACTCATTAATTTATAGGAATCAGTTTTGATCTCGGAGCAAGAAGTTAACTTCTTTCCCTGAGTGTGTGTTATGAAGGAATCGTTTTAAATTGTTTGGATCTTATGAGGATGATCTGCTTCGTACAATCAGATATTGATTTCATTATAACTCCACAATTATTATATAATTGTGTAGTATCTCTTTTTCTGTTTCATCTGTTCAACATTATGCCATAATCCAATCGAAAAAAACATTATTTGCTGAAATATTCGAGATGATGATGATGAAATCCATGAAAATTAATTCTTATTCAATTTCATCCTGGGCAAACGTGAATTGCTTCAGTTATTTTGCCACTTTCTTCTACAAAGTCTTTGTATAGTTTTGAACAGAATTGGAAGGTTTCACCTCTTCACAAGTGTATTTTTTCAGTCTAATCAATAAATATTTTAATTCAATCATACAAGCATTGTTTAAGGAGAATAATTGATAAATGATACAAGCATTAGGAAAAAATAGCTGGAGGAAGGATATTAAGGAAGATATAAAGACAAGAGGTCTACAGTTTGGGGATTGGAGAAACCGCAATAGATGGAAGTCAAGAAAAGATAAATCATTGAAGCTTTGGAATTCTGAATAATAATATAAACTGCTTCCTCTGAGAGATTAAGATGTGAAGGAAACCATTTTAAATTGTTTTGATCTTATTAGAATATCTGCTTTATGTTATCAGAACTTAATTTCATCAAGTCAATGTTTCACAACAACTGCCAAAGACGAATGAATAAGAACAATTGAACAGAGAAAAATATGCAGTTTCTTTAGACGACATGCATGAATAGCTCTGGAGTCTGAGTTTAATATTAATTGATTAATTTTCTCTGCTCGATTGTTCTTAATGATTTCATTTCTCCATTCTTTTATACTTGTGGAGTCTATTTTCTTCTGTATCATCTGATGTTCAACACGATGCCATAAAAACAAGGATAAAATATTGTTTTCTTGAACATTTGAGACTTTTGACATAATATCCATAAAAACTTTATGCATTCACCTTTATCAAAGATGAACTGCTTAATTCTATAAATAGTCTGTATTCTTGAAATTTAATTAGAATAGAATATAATTAGAAGGAGAAAAATTAGAAGGTTTAACCCCTTGAATGTGAGTTTTTTAGATTATGGTTAATTTCTTTATAATACTTTGATTCAATCATACAAGCATTACAAAATAGCTCTCTTATTGAATATTTGAGACGTTTTATAATGATTTCCAATCAACTATACATTTATATTTCATCTTATTGAGTGTAATTTTTATAGTTAACATGTACAATTCTGATGAGGCTTAGGGTATTTACTTTTTATTATAATTGTCATATTTTTTTTTCAAGCTTTTTTGAAACGAGTATGAAAAAATGGTGGAAATTCCTATTAGTGAAAGTATTTAACTGTACAGAAGAGATGTTTTCGATTTGGAATTCTTCGGAAATGTTATACTATAAGCGTAGACATTGTTGAAATATTATATAAATGAGTATTTCTTATAGAACAGAAATTATGTCATTAGAAATATTCGTATGTATTGTTATCTCACCCATCAAAAGCTCTATTGTTAACATTATCCTTAATTTGTTCGACAATTTGAAAGATTAACTCTCTGTTACCAATTTCATTTCACTTTATTGCCCAAGTTATTTGTATGTCATATTTATAACTTTCTAATGAATACAGTAATTTATATGATCATAGCACTTCAACCATCAAAATACCTAAGCTTATTTCATCTCGAAATTATTGTTATGATTATTTATTCGCAAATTAATTAACTGATCTAACAGACAGATGTTTTCTCAGTATTTAATTATTTCTAATTTTCTTCTCTCCATTTGCTTTCAGTCATTTGGAGGATATCAAAGGATTATCTCGTGGATGCTGTTAACTTATCAGGATTCCCAAGAAAGGCTGCTAAATTCGAATTAAAACACTGAATTTATATAATTGTATTATTGAAACATGTTTATTATTAATTGTATTTTTATAATTGATGAAGTGAATAAAAGTTAAAATGAAAATTAAGTTCGTATTTCAATATTGAAACCAACAATATGTTGCTGAGATTATCAAAATTGCAATTTGAACTGAAGCTTGAGGTTAGGAAAAAATATGAAATCCAAAGAAAACAATCCATCATTTCCATATCACTCAGAAAAACAATCAACTGTTGATCTTTTGAAATCCACTACAAATTTTCAGTATAAACATTAAGGGCTAGAGACGGTCCTGTCCCACCGAATCGTTCAAGGTCACTCGTACCGCTGACGTCAAGAAATGGCGGGAAATATCCGGAGCTCCTGATACAATTCCGTATACCTCCTCGAACTCATATGTTCCTGTTACTCGATCCGGCGTACCTACACTACCCAAATTGGCAAATATTTGATGGAACACACCGGAAATGCAAGATTCGTTCAAAATTTCTGGTTTTTAGCGTTTTCTCTGTCGGGTAGTGTATAATGAACACCCAATCGATTAACAGGAGTATTGGTATAACAACGGGGAGGTATACGGATTTGTATCAGAAGCACCTGATATTTTGCTTCGAATATTGGACTCCATTTTTAACTTAATGATTTTTAGCGTTTTATTTCACAAAAAATCATTTTAAAAATCGATATATCACACATACTGAGGGAGGTACCTATTCCACGTTACTATCAACTAAAATAATACCTACTCTCGAATTACAAATCGATAGTTTTTTGTGAAGTTACAGTAATGATAATTCAGAAGAAATATTGTATTGACAAAAAATTCAAAAGAGATACGGAAAATTCTTCACCTTAAGGAATTCACAAAAAATTTAAACTCTAAAAACTACAAAGATGTTAGTCTGAATGAAGAACTTTGGCGCGAAATATCCAATGCTCCTGATACAATTTGAATATTGCCCACCACGGAGCTGAACACGCAATCTCCAATAAATGGCGGGAAATATCAGGAGCTCCTGGTAGAAATCCGTATACCTCCTCGAACTCATATGTTCCTGTTACCCGATCCGGCGTTCATAAACTACCCAAATTGGCAAATATTTGATGGAACACGCCGGAAATGCAAGAATCGTCCAAAATTTCACGTTTTTAGCGTTTTCTCTGTCGGGTAGTGTATAAACACGGGATCGAGTAACAGGAGTATAGGTATAAGAACGAGGAGGTGGATTTGCAGCAGGCGCTCCTGATATTTCGATATTAGGATTTTCGCTTGGAAAAATGCATTTAAAAAATCGATTTTCCAACATATGAGGAGGAATAGTTTAATGTTGTGTACTTTGCTCCTGATACCTAGGTGGAAGTTTTTGCATGGAATATTTGTTCGGAAGGATCAAATCTGAAAACTTTGTGGAAATTAAAATGTTGATAAGATGAATTATAATTAGATAAATTTAAACGCGTCCTAGAACTTTATGCGAACAAAAATTTCTTGAAAAATCCTTACTGAAGTGTCAGGAGCAAAATTGATCTAGGTATATCGAGAGAGGAAAACGCTACTGAAAATGAAATCCTAGAGGAAAAAATCATTGAATTGTATATTTTTCATAATTCTGCAGAGTACTATCAGATGAATTATTAATAAATTATCTTCTCAAGTGCAAAATGGATCGCAAAAGTATCAGGAGCAACGGTGAATACCAGTTATATCACTCCTATAATGAGGAAAATCTATTTTTAAAATGAATTTTCTCAAGATAAATTGCTACAAAACATGAAGTTGAAAATGCAGTCCTATAGTTGGAGCAAAATATCAGGTGCTCCTGATACAAATCCTCATACCTCCTCGTTATTTTACCAATATTCCTGTTAATCGATTTATACACTACCCGACAGAGAAAACGCTTAAAACCTGAAATTTTGGACAATTTTTGCATTTCCGGTGTGTTCCATCAAATATTTGCCAATTTGGGTAGTGTATGAACGCCGGATCGAGTAACAGGAACATATAAGTTCGAGGAGGTATACGGAATTGTATCAGGAGCTTCGGATATTTCCCGCCATTTCTTGACGTCACCGGTAGGCGTGTCTTTGAACGATTCAAGGGGACAGGACCGTCTCTAGCACTCTATGCTTTTATTGAAAATTTTCGTGGATATCTGAATAACAACAAATGACACTTTTTCTGAGTGATAATTGATAGATTCTGTATTTTATTTATTGAATATTCTTGTTCAGCTCGAAACCCTCCTTCAAAATGCACTTTATGATCTGAGCTTCTAGTTGGTTTGAGTTATAGACGAAACAGTTTTTTCAACCTTCTTTATTTCATAAGTTATAAATAAATCAGATATATTCATATTTCATAATTTTGGAATATACAATCAATTCAAACTCAGTAATACAATTCTTTCAATACAATATCTGTTGAAACAATATTCGAAACCATACATCTGAAACTGGTAGTCGATCATCCCCATGGTGAGCAGCTAACATGCAATCAAAAATTGCTTCGGACGTCTTTGAATTACCTGAAATCAAAAGAGAAAAATAATTTAAATGTGATAATCTCCATAATGAACATATGAATGATTTGATAACGTATGATGTGCCAATAGATTTAAATAGCATTGATCAATCATAATTTAAGGCTGGTGCCTTTCCTTGAATGTTTGCAAGTATTTATTTTTGATCAATTCGAAAATATCAGTCCAATGAGATCTAGTTGACAACAAAAACATCAAGGCAACAACAATGTCCAATATTCGCTGAATATTTTAAATTCATCATAATTCCTTGATAATAGATAATTATAGATATTCAAATTTATGAGCAACTGCCTAAGATTTGAGATGAATATCTAAATTTCGATATGTAATTTCATATCTAACAGTGATGAAATTCAAAAATTAGTGAACAAACTGTGACTATATCAAATGATAATTTTCAAAATTATGTATACATATTATTAAAATTTTTACTCATTTCAATAAAAACGGCCATAACGTGTTAAAATGAGATCTGACCTTTCACAGTAGTTTTTAATAAGGCACCGAATTCAATTTCAAATTGACCACTTCTGTCATTTTAATTGAAACTTTCATATCGAGTTAAATGAATCTGGCTCAAGTTGTTAATTCAAAGAAATATTTATGCTAGCAATCTTTGGGAATTTCAAAATGCTTTCACAATTTTGATGTCAAGTTATTCCCAGTTTGATAACAAAATGAATATGTTTATGACTACATATTTCAAAATAGTTTAGATTTTTAGATATTAACCTATGAAACAGTTTTTAACATCTTTTGGTCAGCCATCAGTGATAATGGTAACTGCAGTAAGTCTCTTCATCTCAGATGCTTCGAATGCATTCTGAAATATTTCCAGCAGTTCAGAAAATGTCAGATATCCTTAATCTGTAAAAGAGGAAAATTCGAAGGTTAAATAATATCACCCATTGATTTAATAGAAACTCAAAATCAACACAAACTTCTATTCATTTCTGTACCACTTTCAGTAGTAGATTATGTCAGAATTCCAATTTTTATTTAGGGTTAAAATATCATCAAACTAAATAAAACGAAATACATGTTGAACTAATGTCTGAATACTTAGATAGGATTCAATAATAATTATAATCCAATTTTATCAAGCAATGGCTACAGACAATATCCTATCTTTTCTTTATTTCATCTTATTTAGCCAGTTTAATAAGGAACAGAAGCTTGATGAATTTAAAAAATCATACTTGAAATACATATTAGGACCAAAATTCAATATGTATTTCAATTTAATTGTAAAAAATGAATAAATATTGCTAATAGAAACGAAGTAGAAGTTAGACTGTTTTGGTAATAAACAGATCAGTTCAAAATTGATAATTTTGAAGCATTAATCCAATTTTCTTTAGTTAAAAGTATACCTATCTTTTCTACTCATTTGAATATGTATCGATTCTAAGAGGAATTATTTGATGAAAAATAAAAAGAAATAAAATATATTGCAAGCTCATTAAAATAACAGGATTTATGAGACATTTGATTGAAAAAGATGAATAACTAGCTTATTCATTTTTGAGAGAAAAATTTTCTAGCTGTCGAATGCAAATAAACGTATTTTAACGAAATGATAGTGAATTTTTCCCACATCTGAAAGTTGCTTCTCGAAATAAAAACCGAAATTATTTATTTCATTTTAGGTCATGCTGCTATAACAATCAAATTGAAGCCAAATAATAATGTTTACATAATTTACCTGTGATAACTGTCTTCAAAATTCCCTGTTCATATTTATTTTAGCCAATTCAACTTGCAATAGAAATTTTGTGAAGAACATCAACCAATCCAACGGTGTGGATACATTTTGTGATTTTCTGAAAAATAGGAAGAATTAAATTAGTTCTTGCCCTCGAAATTAATTTGTTCTATTTTTGATCGTTTTTATTTGAATCAATCATTTAATTTAATATTCAGATTCTAATGAATAGAGCAAAATGATTGAAATTTTTGTATTATGTTCTGGACATCTATAATTCTATACCTGCACTATTGCACTTGCAATCCTTTCCGAAGAAGAAACCTACTACAGTCATCTCCTCTTTCGATGGCTGACCGATAGATGACGGTGTCCCTTAACAGGACACTGTATTACCAATGAGTAGACACCGCCATCTATCAGTAGGCTACCTAAAAATTGCACAGCAGTAAATTTCTGCCTCCGAAAGGATTTAAAACAGCATTAGTTCAGGCATAAAATTATAGATGTCCAGAACTGAACACAAAAATTTTATTAATTACGCTTTATTCATTAAAATTGAACTTTTTTTCAAATTAAATAGAGTGATCATATGAAATGAGAATAATAATTATTCAAAATAACAACTTTCATTACAAACTGATGTCAAAAATGCCATTTTATAAATAGAAAGAAAGACATCAAATTATTCAAATTCCAAAGATGAATGTTATTGCATTAACCGTATCATGTTGCATTTCTTTTAGAAGGAAATTTTTGATAATGGTAGTAACCTCAAATAATACTCAAGATCTTTTTCAATTTTAAAAGCCAATTTTATGATATAAATTTGAATTTGTTTTATCATTTGGAGAAAAAGAGTAACATTGAATACATAGCAGTTTAACTTATGCCATTGCTGCATTATCATTAATTTTAGCCCATTTCATTAACTATTTGAGTGAATTTACTACTGCTATTTTATGTGTACACGATACAAATGAACTAATATAAACTTTAATTGTCACAGCTACTTGTTCGAAAAAGAATTATCAATTGATACATGTTCAATGAATGATCCAATCCTCATTTCATCTTATTTTTTGTATTAATCACAGCAGTTTGAATGATTAAACATTTCATTTATGATAATAACAGACCCAAATTTCTAACATTTCTGAATGAATATTTCATCACTTTATCCATATGATATTTCAACCCATTTTAACAAACGAATGCAGGTTATTAGTTTAAGCATAAAAAAAGATAACTTACGCGAAATAACTTCTGAACTACTCAGATGGAATGCCAAAATTCAACACAACTGCTGTGGAAATGTCAATTGTATCGCTTGTGTGAGCTGCTCAGGCAATTTCATACCATCGTTAGGTGGTTAAAGTTTAGGACATTTTGGAAATCTTTCTTTCTAGGAGTCTGGTTCACTGCAGCCATCATTATCTGCTTGTTATCGTCTCACTAGGACCTTCCTGGGAAAATGTAGCCTTCTCTTTGTTGAGTACCAACCAAATCCATGACAACTGGGCACTCTAGTTTCCGATAAAGACTTAGATTACTGCCAGGATGTGTTCTTTTCCAATAATTTCTTCATATGTGCTTCTTACCATTCTTGATACAAAGTTTTTACCTAAGAAACAGAAGATTCAAGTGATTTTGAGGTATCTGACCAGTCTTTTGTTTTTTACTGATTTTCAAATGTCTTCTAACCGAACAATAATAATAATAACATATACCTGTCCACCTTTCTTTACTCTGAGATGTGATTAACTTAATTGCATATCGTTAATAGAATAATACATGCATGACTCAACTGTATTCTACATAACATTCAGAATCTCAAAATTTCCAAAACTGTGGATAAGAAAAGAGAACTGGCATATTTCAATGAATATGACTCTGAAATTGAGAGATGATCTGATGATCAATTACAAGAATAACAATTAATTTGTAAGTAACTTCATTTCATATTTCTTTCCAAAACTGGTCGGAAATAAAGACCTGTATTTTGCTATCTTCTCTAGCAAAAGTATGAATGAGGCGAACAAATAATCAAAGATCATCATAATTACAACTTATTTGAAGAAAATCGTCACTTTATATTGTTTGCTCATCAAAGACACTGTTCATCACCTTTCATAGTTTAGAAGTTCATTGTCTGGTAATCTTGCAATATTTTTCATCTTTTGGGTTTATTCACAGAACATAAAATAGGTTTATTCGCTTTGTCAACATCTTGTATCATCTTGTTCAGAATACTAGAGTTTTTGGCATTACCTGCAAAAAAAGAAATTTCAGCAACTGTTCAGAAGAAAATATAAAGAACTGAATACTTGAATTATTAATTGAAGGAGAAAAATTATGGAATAATTTAGGTTCTTGAAATTTCATAAGTTCATAACATTGTATAAAGAAGGATTCATAAAATAATTATACGTACAAATTAGATTAGGATACATCATCATTTTCAAAGAGCAACGAATGTTCTTTTCATAAATAGACAAAATATTCCAAATTCATTAACACCAGAGACAGAAATTGTTTTTGCTAACTGACTATGTTGTAATAATTTATATTTTGATGTCAGAAAAGTCTTCTGCAATCTAAAATATGAACATCTGCACTACAAGTTGAAGTTTATAAACATGAATACAGTAATTAACTCAGATCAATATAGATTGAATTGTTCTGAGAATAATTAATCATTGATTGATTCATGAAAATGTTGAATTGGTGGAATCTGCTTAGATTAATCTAAGGGAATCTGTTTTTCTTCTTATCTGCCATCTATTGATTACTAGCATTGTGTGAAGATGGTAACAATCAGGAAATTTATAAAACTCTGTAACAAAAGTGAAAAAATCTGTAATTATAAATTACAGATTTCTACTATTGATGGATAGCGTTGTAGTTCCCTTCTCTGATAAATGTAGGTTTCTTCTTTCGAAAGGATTTCAACTAGCAATAGTTCAGGTATAAAATTGTAGATGTCCGAAAGTGTACATAAAATTTTTTATCATTTCGCTCAATTCATTAAAATTGAACCATTTCAAAAATAAATCGAGTAATTTTATGAAATAAAAACGATTAGAAATATCAAACAGACAAATAGACAAACAAAAGATCGTTTTTCCAATATGAAAAAGCCTGCCAAAGGCAAAGCTTCCGATATCTGGGTGAAATTTAATCATTGCTTCAATTTAAATGAGAAATAACATTATGAAGATTTTCACGCGCTTGTTCATAGGGAAAAGTGAGTGTTCTCTTATGCTTGGTATTATAAATTGCTCAATTAAGCTACCACACTTGATTAAAATTCCGTGAAGACCTTTACAATAAATAACGAAAAAATCAGAAAAATCGACTTAATATATCACTGAAATCAGCCATCTAGCTTCATCTCAACAAAAAATATTCAGGTTTTTTCATTCGGAAATGGTGTACAGTTGGCGAGAAAAAGCCAACGTGTATTCTTATGACAATTTTCTAGATCAATAATTATCATCTAGTGCGTAATTGTAACCAATCGAAAGAAAGAAAATGAAAAATTGCAAAAATATGTACCTCTAATTATATGTTATAATTTCTGAGAAAATATCAGTTTTGCCAAAAAGATAATTAATTATACGAATAGACCAAAATTTTATATACATACAGTGTCGGGGTATCTTGATGGCCATTCAATTGTAACACGTTGTCCAATCCAGCGTCCTGCAAATAAAAAAAATTGTCTTATTTCCTAATGACCAATGAGTCAAATAAAAAAATAGTATGATAAGATTTCATCTTTCACGAGCTTTTCAACGAGCCTTTACACGACAAATGTTTGCATTGGAAAAAAACTAAGGCGTCGAAGAGAAATATTTCATTTTGTTTTGAAAAAAAAATCAATTCAAAATAAATTCAAGTGTTTAAGCGTGTTTTTAAGTCTCTGATTCGAAAGATATTGATTTTATTGAGGATTTTCGCTGAACCTGTGTTATAATATTCTAAGAGTTTCATCTATGAATTCAATTATCTTCTTGAAATATTACACCTTTCCTGAAATTTCAATTATCGTGTTCAGTGTTCACTTTGGCCATGATGAATTAATAGCATAGGAAACTTATAGTTTTCAGGATATTTTGCTTTCATAACAAGCACAGCAGAAAAAAAAACATGAAAAAAAGAAGATTTCTAATATGTTTATGTAGAATAAAGAAACTGAAATATTCCGCATGAAGGTATTAAAGACCTTAATCTCTTTAGACGTGATTAGACACCTCTAACATCGTTGAGCTTAAACAAGAGACAAGATTTCAATCCCTGATTCAGTTCAGTTACTTGGAAAACATTAAAATTAAGAATAAATGAGTTTATAATTGATCTTGCCCAAAATCCGTTAAGTCCGTATAATTTTGGCGTTGTGTTTCCTCCTTTATAACGTTATAAATGAGGTAATATCCTTTGCATTTTGGCTGCATATTTCAATCTCCCGGCAATAATTAAAAACAACGTTCATTTTGTCTTGACTTAGCTCTTCCGTTCTGAGCTTTACCTTGAAGGAAAATAGTCCATGTTAAATACTCGTTCATCAATCTCATTTTGTTGGAGACAACTTTTTATCTTAACGAACTTTTGCATTAATTACTGATACAGCACCGATCATATTTTCTCCGAGGGATTTTTCCGTCCCCTCCGAGTCAGTTTAGAATGGAAAATATAATTGCAGATTCAGGGAAGAATATTCTTCTTCGTCATTTATTCGGTTTTACGAGATTTCCTTTGGTACTTATAAAAATCTGAATTTACTTACTCGAGGTTCGTACACATAAACGCGAAAAATCCTTACGACCACAAAGGATAATTCGAATTTGGATAGAGGTCAGATAAACGTTTTGACATGAAAGAAACTAAAAATATTTGTTTAGTTTCTTGAATTCATTCGATTTGAATAGGTTTCCTCTGTTGGTAAAAAAAAACAAAATCCAAAAACTCTACGTTCAATTACTTCTATTAATGCTTTCGCGGAGTGGTGGGGGTAGTGGGGGTTGTTGAACGACAATTTCCGAAAAATTCCACAATAATACAATAGAGAAAATCGTTTAAATAAATACAAGATTATAATAATATTGAGTAATAAAAACAACCTACAAGTCCACCTTCTAAAGATACAAAACAACTACTGAGAGTTAAACACTGGAAAACTTCTTTTAATGCTTTCGCGCAGTGCTGTGGGGGTGGGGGTTGTTGAACGTCAATTTCCGAATAGTTCCACAATAATACAATAGAGATAATCGTTTAAAGTTTAAATTATACATAAATACAAGGTTATAAAAATATTGAGTAAAAAACAACCTACAAGTCCACCTCCTGAAGAAACAAAACAACTACTGAGAGTTAAAGACTGGAACAGTGGCGCAGCCAGAATTTTGTTTTGGGGGGGCTGAATCAAACAATTCTTGATGATACAACTAATACGAAAGTTTCAAAAAATAAAGAAGAAAGGAATAACGAAGAAAATTAATCTTTGGGGGGGGGCTGCAGCCCCAAAGCTCCCCCTAGCTGCGTCAGTGGACTGGACCACTTCTATTGATACTTTCGAGCAGTGGTGGGGAGATTGGGGGTTTTTAACAACATCTTAAAAGTAGCGGAAACTCTGGTGTTGGAGGGGGAACTAGGTATATATTAGTTTTAAATCCAGAAAATTTGTCATGTCTAGGAATATCAAAATTTTAAATATGTATTAAAACAGGTTATATTTGTGTTGTGATGAAAAATGAAGTTTGAATTTTCTCGTGATTCAATCATTTCAATTCGGATTAACGAGATCCTTTTCATTCCATTATAATCTTAATTTTCAAAATCACTAAAGGACAGCAATTTGCACGAAATAGAATGTCATTCTTTGAATTCGAAACAAATATTTTTCGATCCTTTTGAAGAATTGATGAATTTCTGAGAATTGAATATCGAAGAAATGAAAATTCATAAAAAATAAACCTCACATGAAAACAGCAAAAGAACCATCAAGAAAAAAAAATATGGAACACACGGTACCTACAAATTTTTTTCACTCGACCTAGAAAAACAGTAGTTCTCCACCCTATAAATGAAATTTATACCCCTCACCCTCATTCAATAAAAGTGCACAAGATTTCGATTTAAAATTGTATATATTACAAGCAGAAAGGAGCAACGTCTCGTTATAGTGAAGAATTGCGGTGAAATCAAGGAACCCATAAAAAGCCGGACTTTCTTACAATACAATACACTTTTGTTTTTTATTAAGGGCATTCACCATCGAAAATAAATTTCTATATTCTATAAAAATAATCGAACGTAAAAGACACTTTCGGTCCGATTTATGATATTTTCACAAAGAAACATAATAAAATATAAAGTATATATATAGGGGAAAGTCCCTGCCCGATTCTTTCTAGCTGCACCCTCGATAGTCGCCAGATCTACGATTATTCCTTCAGGAGCATTTTCATCTTTCCTGAAAACTGCGCGCTCCTTCGAACACGCTTTCGTTTCGTCTCTTTATCTGTATTTTTCGAATTTTAGAATCTTAATCTGGCTTTTTAACTTCTGATAATGAAGAATTTTATTTGTTGAATATTTTCCAGAGCAGGAATCTGTTCTAGGCGAAATTTTATACTGAGCTGCCAAAAATGACATTAACATTTACAACACACATAATTCACATTCCTTAAAAACTGAATAGGTTTTCACTCCGTCTCTGAAACAGAAAAAACAGAATTGTGTGTTTTTTCATTTGCAATCTGATTTAAAGTTGTCAATATCGAGAGATCTTGATTTATTTAATTTAAAATTTCCTGATGTCATTTCTTTCATCAATAAATCAATCCAAATAAGATCTATTCCAACAGAACAATTGGCCGAATTATCTACTTCATCTAATAAAATACATGTGGATTCCTTAATTTTCCTTTTATAATAATCAGGTTCCGTCATTAGGATCTTTGTGTTGTTCCAGTTCATCATATGATCTCCGCTATTTGAACATACATGATCAGTGATTTGTGATCTTGTAATGTCTCTATTTTTGATGTTATTCTTATGTTCCCGTTTTCTTATCTCTAAAGGTCTTGATGTCTCACCTGTATTAGATTTTCCACATATACAGGGAATATTGTACACAATTTTTTTATTTTTAAATGAGACACAAAAATATTCTTATGGACCTGTTTTTTGCATAACCCCAAAGAAAATAGTCCAACGGAGTTGAATTACATGATCTTGGTGGCCAATTGACCGTTTATGGAGATTAACCGTCCAAGAAATGACTGACGTTCAAAATGATGTAAAGTTTTCACTTCCTTTGTTATTTGAACCTTTTATGCCTTCGAAGCTGAATCCTTGTGTACGCAATGTTGTGAACATCGTCTAATGGATATTTCAGGGTTTTCAGCAACACTTTCATGAAACAAATCAATATTTTTTTGCGAACGACCGCTACGACTGTATTTTTCTCTTTTTTGATCTTCCACCGAACCGATCTTTTGAGAATTTTCATTAATTCGACAAATAGTGCTTTCAGATGAACGATTATGTAAACCATAAAATTATCTATGAATTTCTACAAATTTTATTTTTCATAAAATAATTTTCAAGTGTCCCATCATAAACATGTTAGAGTTACATTATGGAGCTGAGTATATATGATCAATTCTGATGAATAAAATTGTTCTTTGATCACTACGACGGATATGCAAGGATCTAGAGGTTTTTCCAACAAGAGGTGTTATTTTGATATTCAGAGAAAAATGCCATTTTTCGATATAAATGATCGGATGTTTATTTCATTATAAAGAAGAAGCTATGCTGTTAGTAGTGCAAATGACCACCACGACCACGCTTACAGGACCATTCCCTATGTCCTCACGAATTACATCTTTGAGGTCTTGAATAGATGCTGAGCTATTGGCGTAGACCTTCTCTTTCACTTAGCCACAAAGGAAGAAGTCGCAAGGTGTTAAATCACAAGATCTCGGTGGCCAATTGTGATCACCTCTTCGAGAGGTCGCATTTCAACGACCCAATTAGCAAAGACACACGGCGTTGTTGATGATCGGCCGGCTTGAGTTATTGTGTTAACTGAACTTTATAAGCCTTAAGACCCAAATCTTTATGCAAAATACGGTGTAATGACGTTTGTGGAATGCCTAATTCCAAAGAACGACGAGGAATGGACAAACCTGGGTTTTCTTCAACACTTTAGTCTACAGCAGCAATATTCTCGGCTGTTCTTGAGCGTTGTGCACGGGTTTTATTCTTCATATCACTCATTTGTCCCGGCAGCTCGAAGTTTTCCACCAATTTCCTTATTGCGGTCCGACAAGGTGCTTCAGGATGACCCAAAAATGTTCGAGTATTACGAACTGTCACTGTCAAATTTTCAGCATTTTTTATAGTTTAATTTAATTTTAATCATTTCAATTCGTTCTTGAAGCGCGTATCGTTCCATTTTTATTGATGGCGTAGTCTCTACTTGTCAAATGACAAAAAAATGACTGCTTCGAACGTGACATCTACCGAAATAGCGGGCTATACAAAATAACACCTCTTTTTGGAAAACCCTTTATATTGAGGTATCATCTCCTGCAGATTTGAATAGAGATCTTCCACCCCAAAAATCGAATTAAATTTTGAAATAAAATGAAAAATTTGTGACGAATTATGTCAAATTATATGTCATAAGTCTTAGAGACCAAGAAACCAACCCCTTGTTCTTCGAAATCAAGTAAAATCTGGAGGATCTGCTATTCAAAGCCCCGAAATATCAGGGCATTCTGATATTGTGTAGGGGGTTGTATCCAATTGCTTTCGAGCAGCCACTCTAATTAACACAATGTAATTAAATCAATTATGGCCACAGGGTCCGTGGGTCTCACTGAGCGAATAATGCCGAATTCTGTGCAAGATGTTAACTCCTTCTGAAATTTAAATGCCCATATTGTCTAAGATTGCGGTCTGTACTTATGTAAGATTTGATGATGCATTGCTTGATTGTTATTCTTGGGATTGTAACATGTAACAGGGATTGGCAAGGGGTAGTTTAAATCTTGTTCACTGAATTAACACTGATTCTGGTGAGGAATTTTTGCGAGTTTGAGGAGATAACTGAAGATTTAGGAAGCCCATGAATAAGTGTGACTATTTCAATAAAATAAACACATTTTGGTTGCTTATAAAGATAGTCGATAAAATCAAGTATTCAAAGTTCAACCTTCAAGTTTATTAGCAGAAAAATATTTAATTTCTTTCGATTTTTTAATACCAAACGCGGTCGAATAGCTATTATTACAACTAGGGAAATATGAATACTATATTTCCCGAGGTTGTCCTAGTTACATCCCGAGGGCGAAGCCCGAGGGATGTATGAGGCAACCGTGGGAAATGTATTCATATTTCCCGTGTTGTAATCAATAGTTTTTTTCTGATCGATACAATATCGTTCTTGAAATGGAAAAATTAATATTATATTGTAAATTATTGATTCAATTGGATTTTTAACGTTGCTATGGGCTGTGTTTGTGAGAATCATGGTTGACTGGTTTTATTTTGACGTCTTGTCAGAAATAAAATCATTGAAATAATGTCGAACTACGTCGAAACTCAAGCGGCGAAATCTAAAGCTGCTCATAGTAAAGAGTATGAAGGCTTTCGAGAGTGGAAAAGAAAAAGTTTGTTGGACGGTGTCAGCGAAAATATTTTGCTAGCATATTTTGAAGATTTGGTATGTTGCTCTGATTCTTGTTCTTTTCAATGTATGATTAATTCATTCGATCTCCTGTTGCAGGAATATTCACCAAACACGTTATGGCCAAAATTATCTATGTTTGCTGCATTTGAAGGAAGAAACGAATGTCAAATTATTCGAAGAAGTGGAAGTATTTGTTAAGAACAAAAATAAAGGATCCGTTCCCAAAAAATCAGCAGTGTTGTCCCGGGAGCAGATCAAGAAATTTTGATAGAAGCACCAAATGACTTTTTTCTGATGTATAAGGTTGCATAATATACTATTTTGAGTAAAATATGACTTGACGTTTCATATTTCCCTTGGGACAATAAGACTTGACGTTTCATATTTCCCTTGGGATATATGAGTGTGTTATGATATATGGTAACTAAGGCGATATTGCTCATTATTGATTCGATCAGAAAAAAAAGACTTAACATATTAGGATAATTTTTGAACTACAATTTTCATCCAATCTAACGGACCGACTGAAACATAAAAAATTTAAGAAAAGTCCCGAGTAGATGCTTCTGAGCGCTCGTTCATTGGTGAAGCAATAATAGGTACTATTACCTCAAAATTATGTATAGGACTTGAGATCTAAGTTGCATGATTTTAAAATAATAGGTATTTGAAAAAACACGCAAAATTTCAAACCCTGGGACAGTCTTTTCACTCCTGTTGCCAAAAATATCAACTTTTGCCAACCTTTTTTTTTGCTGTGTAACCCTGAATAATGCTTGTCTAAACTGTAATCAAAATTTGGATACCAGCGGATCTCGGTTCCATAAAAATAGGGCTAATTTCTCAGAAAAAAAAAATCAAAATAAACCATTGCCTAGTTTCAACTGACTGTATTAAAAAATATATACTACGCAAGTTTGGCATGTTTTGTCAAAAGTTGACGCATTCAGTAAATATTCCAAAATGATATAATACTTGGTAAATTGTAGCTGCTGTAGTTCAAATTCGCCTTCGATTGCCTTTGAATACACTTTTTCTTTAACTGCTTCCCAGTAAATTTTTTTTCTGGAAACATTTTTTCCCGGAAGATGGATCGGACGTTTTGGTCCAATTTCGTGGCCGGCCCGTTTACTGGACTTGAATCCATTGGATTTTTTTTTACTGGGAAGCAGTTAAAGAAAAAGTGTATTCAAAGGCAATCGAAGGCGAATTTGAACTACAGCAGCTACAATTTACCAAGTATCATACCATTTTGGAATCCTTACTAAATCCGTAAACTTTCGACAAAACATGCCAAACTTGCGTAGTATATTTTTCTTCAATACAGTCAGTTGAAACTAGGCAATGGTTTATTTTGATTTTTTTTCTGAGAAGTTAGCCCTATTTTTATGAAACCGAGATCAGCTGGTATCAAAATTTTAATAACAGTTTAGACAAGCATTATTCAGGGTTACACAGCAAAAAAAAGGTTGGCAAAAGTTGATATTTGTGGCAACTGGAGTGAAAAGACTGTCACAGGGTTTGAAATTTTGCGTGTTTTTTCAAATGCTCATTATTTTAAAATCATGCAACTTAGATTATTTTATATTCTTCTGATCACCAGCATTACTTGCCTTTTCACCCGATTCCGGATTGACGTCGGGTTTTGGGACACCCTGTATATGTAAAAATAAATGATTGAAAAAAGTTAATTTCTATGGTTCTGGTGATTCAATCCTCTCGAAATTTTGCACGAACATTCAGTATATCAGTCTTGATTCACAAAATAAATTTTATTTGAAACGGTTATCCTGCATCTTGCATGTGGCCGCAAAATTTCATTTCGATTGATTTCGTTTTGTCTCAGATATTGAGGAACAAAA
This sequence comes from Propylea japonica, assembly GCA_013421045.1. Classification (NCBI taxonomy): domain Eukaryota; kingdom Metazoa; phylum Arthropoda; class Insecta; order Coleoptera; family Coccinellidae; genus Propylea; species Propylea japonica. Next base: position 24,910,963 of record CM024248.1, read on the forward strand.
ATTTTGAATTGCCATAATTTATGGAAAACCCTGTACGATTTGGCTGGTTAACGAACTTAACCGCGGCATTTGGGAACCCAACTCACCCGGAAATTCTCAAGTCTCTAGGGCATTCCCTTCGAAAGTTATCGTGCTTACAGCCGGCCGACCCCACGGACAGAATTGAATTTGACCACTAATTCGTCATCAGGGAGTCGAACCCTATCGTTTTAGATCATTTTCGCTCGTTTAGGTAGAACGAGCACTCAAAAATTGAGGCTCTTTTGATGTGTCAACCGCGAAAAATCGCAGCAGGCAACCGCCTCTAGATCTTGAAAAATCTGGGCTCCAATAATAAGAAAAAGTTTGAAAAGGATGAACATTTTTGAAAATTGAATCATCATTGAATCAAAAGTTATATCTGAGTCAAATGTGACGAACATTTTCAAAACCTAACGGAGCTATCCTGAAACTTCTGAGACTTGAGTGTGTTTCCTGAATTTCTAAAAAACTTTATAGGTTTTCACTCCCAGTCTCTGAAACATAAACAATTAAAAAATGTATTTCGGAAACTAACACACACTTGCTCAGTTGCAGGAACGTCCATTAAAATTTAAAGGTCCATTAAACCCTTAATCCTCCATTAGTTCCTTGTAATAATGGAGGATTAAGAGTTTAATGGACCTTTAAATTTTAATGGACGTTCCTGCAACTGACACACTAATAGATATCTAAATTTTTATTCTAATCATCCATTAAATGTAAAAACAGGCATTACAAAACACTTTATGATAGGGCCTTTTTGATTTCATCTACACCTGAAATTAGAAATAATGAAATTTCCTTCATTAAAGAGTTTCTACTAGATAATCAATACCCACCAAATTTTATAGAAAGAACAATTTCAAATTTAGAACGGAAAATATCTAATCAAAATTCTAATGATGATCAGGTACAAACAGAAAACCGTCAAGAACAACCAAATTTATTGAACGTCATTCCTTATATTCCTGGCCTTTCAGAGAAAATAAGAAGAATTGGTTCCAAATTCAACATAAGAACTGTTTTCAAAACACAAAATGATTTGAGATCCATTCTAACTAGAACGAAACCAATGAATGAGACACAAAAATCAAAAAATTATGTTTACAATATTCCCTGTATATGTGGAAAATCTTATACAGGGGAGACATCAAGACCTTTAGAAATAAGAAAACGGGAACATAAGAATAACGTCAAAAATAGAGACATCACAAGATCACAAATCGCTGATCATGTATGTTCAAATAGCGGAGATCATATGATGAACTGGAACAACACAAAGATCCTCATGACGGAACCTGATAATTATAAAAGGAAAATTAAGGAATCTACATGTATTTTGTTAGATGAAGTAAATAATTTGGCCAATTGTTCTGTTAGAATAGATCGTATTTGGATTGATTTATTGAAGAAAGAAATGACATCAGGAAATTTCAAAATTAAATAAATCAACATCTTTATAGATTGACAATCAGATTGCAAATGAAAAAATACACAATTCTGAAGATTTTAAGAGTTTGTCTGAAGAAGGTGTCTGATATAGACACCGAAACGTTACAATATTCTTTTGATTTGTTTCATTTTTCAGCTTTACTGTTAGGCAACAATTTTTTTCAAGAACAATTTGCTCCTGACAATAAGTGCAAAAGTTCTCGCAGGAGCACTTCACCTTAATCAAACATTTTTAAATTGTTTATGTTTCAGAGACTGGGAGTGAAAACCTATAAAGTTTTTAAGAAATGCAGAATCCTCCCAGAATATATTTCAATCGATATGTGTTTCCTGAACACTGACGAATGTTAGCCGTTGAATGAAAGAGGCAAAAACATTGGAAATAGCCGAAGTAATATTTCAATACATAAGAATAAAGAAGTAACAATTCTAGTTTTCGAAAACCACCCACTTGAAACGGTGAATATTAGAAATGAAGTTGCACAAATTGTCCTATCGGCTATTGAGATTAATTCGCATGACAAGACAGTCCTCTACGATTTGGAACATGCTGGGATTTTGCTTCGATTAGGTAAATGAAGATGAGAAAAGAGCTAGTCGGCCGCCTTTAACTTGTAGACGTCCATTTGTCTGTAATAAATGGCTCAGACCCTTTTCAGGTTCAAATGATTTCGGGGGATACGGGGTTTCACAAATCTAATCATATGTTATCGAAGGAATTCTGTCTATTCATAGGGGAAAATTTAAGTACCTGCTAGCAATTGGACTGGACAATCAACTGGGGAATCACAATATGTGGTTTTATTTTTAATATGTTAACATTAAATTGCCGATGGGCACAGCTACCCATGTAACTGTTGGAAAGTATCTTCAGACTTCATTCATTTATCACTGGGGAGGTTTTGGAAATGTTTTATATCATATTATGTTTTTATTTCTAGAGAAAATGAAGCCATGCTCAAAAAGAACGAGACCAATAGTTTTTGCGGTGTTCAAATCGAATTTTCATTTTTCCAATACAAACATACAAACAAAAGCTTACAATCCAAATCAAAGATTAGAACAACTGTTTGAGTAACAAAGATCTGTCGAATTTCTCGGTTTCTCGATGCCCGAATGGGATAATTAATGCCTCGTTTTGATCAGCTCAAACAGTGCTATCGAAGCATTCAAAAAACAGTCAAGAAAATGTAAAATTTTCCTCAGTGACCTATCGAAATTTCTCAGGTTCTTGATGTTCGATTGAGACAATTGGCCCCACGGTTTATTCAGTTTAGATAAGCCTTCAAAACTGCTCAGAAAATATATCCATATATACTATCGTTTTCTTTATGAAGCAAAGCATTCAAAAAACAGAAATGAAAATTTTTTTTCATGAAGATTTATTGCAATTACTTGGCTGCTTGATGTGCGATTGAGACAACTGATACCTCGTTTTATTCAGTTCAGAACAGCCTTCAAAAATAATATTTCCATATGTGCTATAAAAAAAGAGCAGTTCATTTTTTCCTATAGTATGCAGTCTGCAACTGAATAAACGTTCAAGTCAAAAAAAATTGAGAAAGCCCTGAGCAGGTGCTTTTGAGCTCTCGTTCATTGGTGGGGCAATGAGGCTATTACCTCAAAATTTTGTACAATACTTGAAGTTGATACTAAGTATGAAAAAAATGAAAAATCTCAGCACGATCGGAGTGATATTCTGAAAATTATTCAGAAACCGAAATATGTAAAAACTTGACAATTAAAAAAATTTAATTCTACGGTTTTGATGATGCGATTCTTTTGGAATATCCGCATAAACATCATATATCAATCTTCATACACAAAATGAATTTCACTCGAATCGCATATCTCGTTATGGAAATATGGAGATTCTTCGTTTCAATAGTCCAATTAAATTGTATGATTCAGATGATGAGATCTTCTTGAAATTTTGTATGAACGTTCAGTATATCAATCTTCATTTAAAAAATACATTTTACCCGAATCGGATACCGTAATAACACTCAAACACCTGAATATTCAGGCACCCCTGAAATCTCCGGAAAAACTGGATCTTTCAATCCGAAACTAAGAGCGATTTAGACAAGGTGAATTTCTAAAATCACATTTGATCAAACGAAGAATACTCTCGTTCAAGAAACAGTATTAAACATTCCGAAATGCATCGAATTCTCTGACTAATTTCACTATTATTTTTTATTTTGATAATGTTTCCAAGTACCGACGCCTCCACCATTCTGCAAATACAAAAGAAGTGAAAATTCTAAGTGTTGCAAAATGGTGGAGGGACAGGTCTCGTCGAACAATGCTTCTTTGAACAATCATGCTGATAACCAATCAATACAATTTTGTCATTAGAGTAATAGAAGTAAAAGCAATGCCTTTTTCCTGGTCAACAACGTTCTTGAACATGAGTAAGTTTGAATGTAATGTAAATTGCAAATAAATCTCAAATCTCTATTACAAATTGTTCACTCTTCCTCGTCAGTTTCCAATGTCAAATAAAGGATTTTCCAATAATAGGTGTTATTTTGAAAAGCCCGGTATTTCGGAAAATGTCACGTTTGAAGCTGTCATTTTTTAACATTTGAAAAGTAGAATATGAAAATGGTGAAAATTTGGCAGAGACGGTTCGTAAAACTCGAACATTTTTGGGTCAACATCTGAGAATATTGCTGCTGTAGCCGAAGGTGTTGAGGAAAATCCAGCTTTGTCCATTCCTCGTCGTTTTTTTGGAATTAGTCATTCCAAGAAAGTTATTACACCGTTTTTCGCATAAAGATTTGGGTTTTGAGGCATATAAAGTTCAGGTAACCTAATCATCAACATCGTCGTGTCTTTGCTGATTGGGTTAGAATGTGTTATCTCTCGAAGAGGTGATCACAATTGGTCATCGAGATCTTGTGATTCAACACTTTGCGACTTCTTTCTCTGGGGCCACGTGAAAGAGAAGGTCTACGTCAATAGCCCAGCGTCGATTCAAGACCTCAAAGATGGAAAGCGTGAGGTGATCGAGGACATAAGGCTAAGGCAGCCACTTTGCGATTTGGTTATGGAAAATTTCATCAAAAGGATATGGTCCTGTAAGCGTGGTCATGGTGGTCATTTGCCTTATGTTATTTTCCACTATTAACGGTATAGCTTCTTCTTTATAATGAAATAAACATCCGATAATTTATATTGAAAAATGGCATTTTTCTTTGAATATCAAAATAACACCTCTCATTGGAAAACTCTCTACTTATACAACACTCAAATAAACAACTAAAATATTTTCCATGAAGAATCTTTCATTCCTTAGTTAATATCCTGAAAGAATTCAAAATGAAGGCCGTAATGACCAGGATAACCACCTCCAAAGGGCTCCAAATCGAACCGATTTAATGCCTAAGATCTCAGCATGCATTATACTCATTTTCTCGACCTAATAATCCTCTTAACATCTGCTCACAACCATAAAGGATGCAGCTTTGTCCTTCATCCTCAGATTACCTGACCATGTCTTGCTAATCAAGCTAGAAAATGATTGCCCGTAACGGACACCGGGTTACTTTGTTATTTGTACTGAGCCTCTGGAACTTATTATCCCTTCGCTGGATACTTGGAGATTCACCCTGATTAAGTTTAATCTCGTGTTGTTAAGATGAGAGCTTTGTAACGTAGCAAGGATCAAATCCGGAGGGAAATAGATGAAGTGACACACATTCCGATCATATTTTTTGCACATCTTTGCTATACAGAGTGGGGCAACAATTGATAGCACCATGGAATTTTACGTAGAGCTGCACTTTAGTGTTTAGCTTTGTTATGTTCGAATCAATCAAGTAGAAGTCTGGCGCAAGATAGAATGGGACAATTTCTAAAAAACTTTATAGGTTTTCACTCCCAGTCTTTGAAACAGAAATAATTAAAAAAAAATTAATTAAGATGAAGTGCTCTTGCAAGAATCTTTGCACTCATTTGTCAGGAGCAAATTGGTCTTGGAAAAATTGTTGCCTAACAGTAAACTGAACGGAAATAAATGAAAAGGATCATGTAACGTTTCGGTGTCTATATCAGACACCTTCTTCAGACAAACTTGCTAAATCTTCAGAATTGTATGTTTTTTTTCAATGTCAATTAGACTGCAAATGAAAAAACACACAATTCTGAAGATTTAGCAAGTTTGTTTGAAGAAGGTGCCTGATATAGACACCGAAACGATACATTGTCCTTTTCATTTATTTCCTTTTTCAGTTTTACTGTTAGGCAACAATTTTTTCAAGATCAATTTGCTCCTGACAAATGAGTGCAGAGATTCTTGCAGGAGCACTTCATCTTAATTAAAAATTTTGTAATTATTTCTGTTTCAGAGACTGGGAATGAAAACTTATAAAGTTTTTTAGAAATGCAGAATCCTCCCAGAATATATTTCAATCGATATCAGAATGAGACAAGTTACGGCTTGAGTTTCGAAAATTCCATTCAACCAAAAAAAAAATACGAAAAGTCCTGAGCAGGTGATTTTGAGCGCTCTATCATTGATGGAGCACTAATGCTATTACCTCAAAATTTCGAATAACACTTGAGATTCATGCCCAGTATATGAATGCAAAATCTCAGTACGATCGGAATTATATTCTGGAAATTATTTAGAAAATTGAATATTTAAAAAAACCACTAATTAAAAACCATTCAATTCTATGGTTCTGATGATGATATTGTAGAAACATTCAGTATATCAATCTCCATTGACGAGAAAAATTTCGAATCGGATGTCTTGTTATGAAAATATAAGGATTCTTCTTTCCAATATTCCAATTGAATTTTCTCTTGTTCTGTTAACACTATGGCCACAAAATTCCGCATGAGGCTTATTATGAACATGTTACCAGAAAATTTCATTTCGATTGGTTTTGTTTTATCTGAGATATTAAAGAACAGAACTTTTGAATAGCTATATTTGATGGAAAACCCTGTACGATTAGGCTGGTCAACGAACTTAACCGTGTACAAAAAATTTAACAAAAGCTCTGAGCAGGAGCTTTTGAGAGCTCTTTCTTTGGTGGAGCAATGAGACTATTACCTCAAACTTTTATATGAGACTTGAGATTGATACCAAATAGATAAATGCAGAATCTCAGCAAAATCGGAATAATATTCTGGAAATTATTCAAAAAATGAAATATGTAAAAGATAAATAATTAAAAAAATAACTTCTATGGTTCTGATGATGCTATCTTTTTGAAATCTTGCATGAACATTCAGTATATAAGTCTTGATTCACAAAATGAATTCCACTAGAATCGGTTATCCTGTTATGGAAATATAGAGATTCTTAGTTTCAATATTCCAAATGGATTTTCCATGGTTCTGTTGACACTATGGCCACTAAATTTTGCATGGACATTCGATATATCAGTCTTCATTTGCAAAAGAAGTTTCACTCTAATAGGATATCTTTTTATGGAAATATGAAGTTTCTTCTTTTCAATATTCCAATAGAATTTTCTTTAGTTTTGTGTACAAATGGCCACAAAATTTTGCATGAGGCTTATTATGAGCATCTTGCATGTGGCAGCAAAATTTCATTTCGATTGGTTTCGTTTTGTCTGAGATATTGAGGAACAAAAATTATGATTGCCATATTTGATGGAAATCCCTGTATGATTTAGCTGGTTAACGAACTTAACCACGGTGTTTGGAAACCGACTCACCCTGAAAATCTCAAGTCTCTAGGACAATCCCTCAGGTTACCATACTAGTTTGCGTATGATACCAGAGCTCAGGGAAAAACCTCAGTAGAAAAAACCCTGTCTCGCCGTTTTTACAAAATTGAGACCTAAAACTATTTGATTAAATTTCTAGATAACTTTATAGGTTTTCACTCCCAGTCTGAAACAGAAATAATTAAAAAAAATTTAATTAAGATGAAGGGCTCCTGCGAGAATCTTTGCACTTATTTGTCAGGAGCAAATTGGTCTTGAAAAAATTGTTGCCTAACAGTAATACTGAAAAAGGAAATAAATGAAAGGATAATGTAACGTTTCGGTGTCTAAAGCAGACACCTTCTTCAGACAAACTTGTGAAATCTTCAGAATTGTGTGTTTTTTTCATTTGCAGTCTAATTGACATTGAAAGTTGTCATTACGTAGAGATGTTGATTTATTTGATTTTGGAATTTCCTAATGTCTTTTCTTTCTTCAATAAATCAATCCAAATACGATCTATTCCAACAGAACAATTGGCCAAATTATCTACTTCATCTAACAAAATACATGTGGATTCCTTGATTTTCCGGTTCCGTCATTAGGATCTTTGTGTTATTTCAGTTCATCATATGATGCCCGCTATTTGAACATACATGATCAGAGATTTGTGATCTTGTAATGTCTCTATTTTTGATGTTGTTCTTATGTTCCCGTTTTCCTATCTCTAAAGATCTTGCTGTCTCTCCTATTTAAGATTTTCCACATATACATACAATATTGTAAACACAATTTGTTGATTTTTGTGTCTCATTCATTGGTTTCGTTCTGATTAGAATGGATCTCAAAACGCTTTGTGTTTTGAAATCAGTTCTTATGTTGAATTTGGAATCAATTCTTTTTATTTTCTCTGAAAGGCCATGAATATAAGGAATGACGATTAAATGCCTTCGATATTCAGAATGCAAACAATTCAATAGTTTAATACCGCACCTGAGCAGTTTTTAAGGTGTACGCTACTATATTTTTCTTGATGAGAATTATACAGTACAAAGCTTTTCTCGACAATGGCATTGATGTGTCGTTTTTGTTAATGAAATAACTGTCTATAGGGGCTTGTCGATATATCTCGTACGATTAGGTGAAAAACACAACGTAAACGTTTCAGCTCGCTATCAGCCCCTTGGATGTAAAGCACCTGGATTACTCAATGGTTTATCAAGATTGATAGTCTAGGACTCCTTATAAATATAGTATTTTATTCCTGAGCTGTGCAGCATCCCGAAGAGAGAAGTCCATATTCATCCTCTTAAGCGCGAACAGTTTTTGGGATGAGTTCATAAGATTAATAGTAGGCCCTGTTTATCCTATGTAAATGCTATTAGCGCATTTGCTTGGATCAAGCGAAACTGTGCTCCGGCATTTATTTGTCACAAAACTACAAGCAAATATTGTCGACTTGCCCTTATGCTAATCGCTTCATCTGTTTTTGAACGAACTTTTACTGGGTAGGAACAGAACAATCGGCCTCCGAAAAAAGAAAGTTTTTTCATTCAAACAATGAGAACAGTCCAATATATTTTACTGAAATGATGTTATTACGTAACATATGTAACTTTCACATAAGTTATCACAGGATTTCTATTTAATTCCCAGATTTAATTTTTTTTATGGGCACGATCGGAGTGATATTCTGAAAATTATTCAAAAACCGAAATATGTGAAAACTTGACAATTAAAAAATTGAATTCTACGGTTCTGATAATGCGATTCCCTTGAAATTTCGCATAAACATTCAGTATATCAATCTTCATACACAAAATGAATTTAACTCGAATCGCATATTCTGTTATGGTAGTATGGAGATTCTTCTTTTCAATAGTCCGATTCAATTTTCTATGGTTCAGATGATGAGATTTTTTTGAAATTTTGTATGAATGTTCAGTATATCAATCTTCATTTACAAATGAATTTTACTCGAATCGGATATCTTAATAACACTCAAACAACTGAATATTCAGGTACCCCTACAAACTCCGAAAAAACTGGATCTTTCAATCCGAAACTAAAAGCGATTTAGACAAGGTGAATTTATAAAATTACATTTGATCCAACAAAAAACACTCTCTTTCAAGAAACAGCTCTGATTTCGCTATTATATTTTATTTGAATAACGTTGCCGAGCACTGGCGCCTCCACCATTCTGCAATCACAGATATGAGGCGCATTCTAAGTGTTGCAAAATGGCGGAGGGGTTGGTATCGTCGAACAATGCTCCTTTGAACGATCATGCTGATAAGCAATCAATACAATTTTGTCATTACAGTGATAGAAGTGAAAGCAGTGCCTTTTTCCTGATCGATAACGTTCTTGAACATGAGTAAGTTTGAATGAAATGTAACTACACTGTATTCAAAAAGATACCTCGTGAATTTCCAATGTCAAATACTTATTCAACAGTCAAAGTATAAACAACCAAAATATCTTTTTCAAACTACCCGATTTATGGGTTCTTGCACATCTGAGGTTCTCAAAAATTATCACATGAAGAACCAGACCTTGTCCGAGGAACTCTTCTGGTTTAAAGGGTGTCTCATTCGAATATGGCTTAAGAATCATTGTAAATCACTCTCAATTCAAGTTTGAGGTACAGGTGTAATTTCTTCATTACTTATTTCTTGCTTTGGTTTTTCGTCTTTGTTTTGTTTTTGAATTTTCACATTTCACAATTGCCTTTCACGAAAATTTGCTCATATGAAAAAAGTTTCCAATGAAAGTGAAAGTATTCCCACAAGAATTACCTCTGAAATGACAGAACTCTCTACGTAACTAATAAACCAGACCGAATAAATTTCACTCTGCAACTTTACAGATACATCCACCATTTTGCAACATTTACTTGAGAATTCTGCGAATAGTTGCAAAGTGTGAAGCACAAAATTGCAAGATCAAACTCATAACATTCACAATTTTCAATTTTGAACACCGACACCTACCATTTTGCAACATCAACGTAATGAAGATTACACAGTTGCAAAATGGCGGAGGCGACGGAACCAAAAATTGAACTACTGAAGTGAATGAAACCATGAAATGGTAAGTATATCTGAAGTACTGATTTGATAATTCGATACATTTCAGATTGAAGAGATCGTTCCTGGAAACTTATAATAAAATATTGCCATTCAATCGAAATGAAATGTTGCGGCCACTTGCAATTCTCATAATAAGCCTCATGCAAAATTTTGTAGCATATGTACACAGAACTAAAGAAAATTCTATTGAAATATTGAAAAGAAGAAACTTCATATTTCCATAAAAAGATATCCGATAAGAGTGAAATTTCTTTTGTAAAAGAAGACCGATTTATTGAATGTCCATGCAAAATTTTGTGGCCATAGTGACCATGGAAAATCCAATTGGAATATTGAAAATAAGAATCTCTATATTTCCATAACAGGATAACCGATTTTAATAAAATTTACTTTCTGGGTCAAGACCGATATACTGAAAACGTTCATGCAAGATATCCAGAGGATCACATCATCAGAACCATAAAATTCATTTTTTTCAATTATTTATTTCTTAAATATTTCATCTTTGATTCTGCATTTATATATTTGGTATCAATTTAAAGTTTCACATAAGTGTTTGAGGTAATAGTCTTATTTCTCCACCAAAGAAAGAGCGCTCAAAAGCTCCCGCTCAGAGCTTTTGTTGAATTTTTTGTACATGAAAACTGTACCCTGTATAAGAAAAAGACAGAAGAGATTTTTCGAAGAGTGCCACCAATTAAAATAGGAAGATACTATTGCTATTTTTCTAAGTGAATTATCACTGATTGACAAGACTGTGCCGAATAATCTTTCACGTCGGTATGAACATTTTTCACCTTCGGAAAAAAAGCGGGATGTTAAGGTTGATAAATGAAAAGGGTATATCCACCTTGTTATGACTTTTACGTCTCTTCAAAATCGGAAAAACAATTCGAATATTATTCCCAGCTACTGCCAATTCAGGATTCAGAAATGAGACATCGTTCTGGGCAAATTCACTCGAATTGGTCAGTTTCATCAAATTAAGTTCGCAATCGTTCATACGCTTTTTGGCAATGTCAATGGAAAAATATTTTCGTAGTATCTTATCGAATTATCCTTCGGAAATTCATTCCTGAAATTTGCTGCTACTCGTACTCTGGCGTAACAATCAATCCTGTTTTCGATTGGACCAGAAATCCTCGGCATTTCTGTTGTTATTTCTTCCGGAATACATTTGGAGTTCGATGGAAATCCTGAAGCCGATGCAAAGTATGGACCAGGTTGAAAATGTTATGTCAGCGAAAATTACGAATATGAAATAGTTGTTTGTTCCGTACCGGCAGTTACGTAGTGAAAAATTATTCTAAAACCGTCTCAGCAACAATATAACTACTTTTCTGTTGATGCGAAATAGGTACATTGAAATATTATTTGGGTTATTTCCATTATATATTCTTCTTCTGATCGACGTTCAGACTGCATTCACCAGGTTTCATCAGGAAAAAACTCTTAATTTTCAGTAAAGCAACTTTCGTCACTCCTCACTCACACTTGTCATTTTTGGTAGTTCCCAGAAAACAATCGATGAATCTATTTTTGATTTATGCAGTTGCCAAACAATTAATTCGATCTTCTTTACGCTGGATCTTATTATTGGAGCCCAGATAGAACATGAATGCTGCTTCTTTCAATCTTCTACGTCTCAGTTTTTCTTCTTTTGATATGATGGAAGCTTCACCCCATAGAATTCTTAGGTCTTCATTCAAAGCATATTGGAAAAACTCTGACTCATATAATTTCTGGTTAGTTCATTTTCATTATAAGGTTTTACTTCAGTTAAATTAGCCCTGTAAGTATCTTAAGTCTTGAATGCTGTTCTCACTTTGTACATATTTCCGAATTTTTTAATCTTTCATTGTCTGACTTGTTGTAGGTTGTGGTTCTATACTATTGTCAATGGCTTTGGCCCTTTCTAACAATTTCTTGTGTAGCCGTTTTGCAATTTCAGAGATATTCTCTCCTCTTCATCAAATTTGTTCTCCTGAAGAGATCATATTTTTTATGTCTTAAAGACTTTCGGCTTCTCCTAATTTGGGATTAAATATGATTAGAATCGACCTGTATTTGTTTACTTTCGATTTACAGTGGTTCTTGGAATACTACACTATTGGAAAAAATTAAAGGATGAAAAAAAATTCCAAATTTTTCGGCAATTTTCAACAACCTTGTTATAATCGTTAAAATGATGGGATACTTTCTTAATTCAGCTCTAATTTATTTTTTTAATGACCTCAATACGTCCACTTCTCGCAGAGATATCGGTCTTCAAATGGAAAAGGATCCATTTGTCTTTGAAAACAGGGGTGGCAATACCCGTTATTAAATTAATAAAAATTTTATTTGTTAGTTTATTTTATTTTTCTTTTTTTGAAATTTATGTACTATCTGCAATTAAAATGTAGAAAAAGCTTGAGAAAATCTTTTTTTGCCTTTTTTAAAGATTATGAGCTGCTCAGAGCAAAAAACGTGATCCTTATTTTTTTTTCAAAAATTCAATCGAGTCAAACAAAAAAACGACTCGCTGGATTGAGTTGGCTCTTCGTAAGGTTTTTATCAACATATTGAACTGTGAAAGTCACACTTAACATTATTGGTTTCCTCAACATTTTTGATCCAGCCGTAGATTTTCCAAGAAACCACCAAAAGCCCTTTTTTTGTTAAATTTTTATATTGATGCGACATGAAGAAATAAAATTTATATGAATAAGCAATGGTTGTTCATTAACGGAAGTTCATTTAAGATCTTGAAACCCTCCTACAATTTTCTGTGCGATCATTGGTTGCTGAGAAATCGATAACCAAAGACAAATGGATCCTTTTCCATTTGAAGACCGATATCTCGGCGAGAAGTGGACGTATTGAGGTCAATAAAAAAATAAATTCAAGGTGAAATAACAAAGTATTCCATCATTATAACGATTATGCAAAAATAAAATTTCCACGCTCGTAGACAAGAAAAAAAAGTGGTAAAATTTTGAGAATTGTTTTCTTACTGATTTTTCTATCATTACTCGAAAACCACTGAAACTTAAAATCTTTGAAGTTCTAATCCAAAAACTAGACACTTGGAGCTACAATTTCCTTTTTTTTAAATTCCTTGTACGACCATTCCTCTCAAAGTTACGGCATGTTGAAAATTACAGAAAAATTTGGAATTTTTTTTTATCCTTTTTTCCAGTAGTGTATTTTGTTTATGCACAAGCACATCTAAGAAAGGAACTTTGTTGTTTTCTTCAATTTCTGTAGGAAACTTCGATAACGTTCAGATGATGAAGAAAATTATGAATATTTTTTCTTCCATGTTGCCAAATGATGAAAGTATCGTCCACGTATCTTTGCTATAGCTCTAAAAAATCTACCATATGCAGGGTGAAAAACACCGAAAAAATTAAAGTTGTGATTCTTCAGATCATCTCACGAAAAATGGTAACCATAAATGTACTGAATTTTCATTTAAAAACTGACTGAAAAAGTGATACGGAACTGAGATATTTTGAATTAACGATTGCTTTCAAACTCTTCGTTCAATTCGCAACAAAAATCTCTTCTGCCTTTTTGCTTGTGTATCACTGTTTTCGAATAAAAAAAATAAAACATTTCAACGTAACGTTCTACTACAAACACGCGTTAGGGTTATTTTATTCTTACTAAAACAGGCAGAAAAGATTTTTTGTCAGAAATTCAAAAAAAATGTTATAGTTTGAAATATTTCCGAGGCGTACCACTTTTTTCATAAAATGATCTGAGGAAGCACTCTCTTCATTTCTTCGTTGTTACTAAGATACACCTTGTATATAACAGCCGAAATGGGAAAAAGGGGTAAACCCATAGCCAAACCAAACTCTTGTTGATAAAAATTATTGTCTGTCTGGAAATATTACTTCAATAGTCAGTCAAGTTTTCGAAGTTCTTCTATATTTTCGCTTTTCATTATACGACGTTCAATAAAAACTAAAGATCATAATATCAATCAAAAAGTTTCGGCTAAATAGTTGCTTCATCGTACCGGTTTTATGATTGGTTGACAAACCTCTGGGGAAAAATGGCAACAAAATTGCCTGACTACATCTTGCCGAACAAACCGGAAATGAAATTCAAGAAATCTTCGTGGATAACCCCAGAAGGACTGCAGAAAACCATTGACGACAATCTCCATTCATCATGTGTTTATTTTTCTCGAAGCCCGAATCGATTTTCTCCTTAGGGGTGCGAGAGGTGAGAGGGTGAGCAAATTCCAGGGGTAATAATTATTCCCAAATCTTCTGCTCGTTTTTCTGGCGTGAAATAGAAGTCTCGAATTGTTTTGATGTATTTTGAGACGCATTGTTATTCCCATCATTTGCATTTTGTCATTCTTTCTTAGTTGAGAAACTGATTTATTGTTTTATTGTCATATTTCGCGGAAAATATGAATTGAAAATGGGTCTTAGAGTGGTTCTTAGGGCCTTCAAAGCTATTTCCGTTTCCTTCCATAGATTATTTTTCCGGCAGGGGTTCGAATGGATCAGTAGCGGATCAACAGATAGGGATGCTTTTGAAATTTGTTTGTTGAACATCTCATGGATCTTTCTTATACAATTTTTCATCATCAGATGAGCGGAAATATTCAGTATGCCGTCTATTTCATTTGGGAATTGTTATATTTTTGTTCTTGGAATCATTTCAAATTCTTTAATCGACATTTTTCAAGTAACGACCAACTTTTTTGAAGAAGATGATATTGCTGAGAAGTTATCGATAAATATTTTGGATTTAGGATCTCTCTTCTCTGTTGATTAATTCGATAAAGATATTGTATCTGCATGTAATTGAGAGCCTCGTCTATAGATAGTTTTCAATTTGAATAAATGAATGAATGAGTTATTAAATATATGGATGAATGAAAACACGAATAAATGAATTAAAGAGCAAACGACGAATGATCAATAAATTCATAAATGAATAGGTGTATCAATGAACGAATAGATAAATAAATAAATGAATGAATAAATAAAAAAAATAGATAAATAAATGAATAAATTAACAAATAAATAAATATATAAATAAATAAATGCAGAGAGAAGTATACTTTTAGGTTGAACTTTATCAAGAGTCTGTTAATTTGGATTTTTTTCAATAACTCAATTACATAAGAGGCTTGCCCTTGCTTGTTTGCATGGATAATATCAATTCATCTTCGAACATTTCGAGACTTATTGGTTTTTCATTCTCACGTATTATTTGTTCTGTCAAAATTAATATTTCACTCTCTAATTTTTTTTGAATGATCAATAATTTTTCATTATGTTATTTCGATACTTGGAGTTCTTTCGATTTTTCATTCAGATTAGAAGTTTCTGTTCTTTTTCTCTTGATGAGAAAATTATAATTTCAATTTTATATATCACGAAACCTATTGGTTTTATTCAGCTCATTATATGATTTCTCTCCAAGTCTTTAACATGCCTAGAAAAGGGTTAGGTTAGGTAATTCCATCTTGAGAATAGGTTTTGAACTTGACACTTCCGAGAGTTTCAAATATATTTTAAATGAACTAATTATGATACGAGTATATCTGTGAAAACGTTGAGTGAATAGAATATTCATCCCTTCATATATTCATTTGACATGAATAAATAAATTTACATTTGCAATTCTTCACCTATTTTCTGTTCTGTCAGATTTATAATCCACTAGCGACCCGCCCCGGCTTCGCACGGTAATATCTTCGAAAATATTCACTTAAATCATACGTCTGAATAGTCTGAATTTTGGTACCTTCCTACCCTATAAGTTAAGTAGTGTGATGGAATGTCGCTAAGTTTCGATCCAAGTAAAACTGTTAAATAAAGACAGTTGCATCAAAATTGTATCATAAATTCCCTAAATTATGACGCCTACCGACCCTCTAAGTTAGAAAAGTGATCAAATACTAACTTGAAGTCTTAGTAACACTCAGTTAAAAAAAACATCAAAATCATTTCAGTAGCTATGGCGTCATGCGCTTCTTGACACGATCACGCTAGATTTCCGCGGGAATGAGGTATTTTCCCGCCGTAAAAAGTAGCCTGTGTCCTATCTTTATATTAACCAAGTCTTATAAAAATCCGTTCAGACGTTAAGGCGTGAATGAGGTAAACTTTTAAAACAACGATTAAAAATCACTAACTTAATTAGTTTTCTGCCTACTGCCTACGCCTTAAGTGCGATAGCATGAATATTAATAGCCCATATCCTTTTCTAGGTTACTATCTATCATCTAACTAAATTTCATCAAAATCTGTTCAGCCGTTTAGGCATGATAGAGCAAAACTCCCAGCAAAAACCATAAAAAATCACTAACTCAATTCAGTTTTCTGCCTACTTCCTACCCCCTAAGTACGATGACGTGATCATTTTGATCTTATATCCGTTTTTAGGTAACCATCTATTACCTTACTAAATTTCATCAAAATCTGTTCAGCCGTTTAGACGTGAAAGAGCCAAAGTCCCAACAAAAACGACTAAAAATCACTAACTCAATTTAGTTATCTGCCTACTGCCTACCCCCTAAGAACGATGGCTTGATTATTTATAGCCTATGACCATTTCTAGGTTATCATCTATCACCATACCAAATTTCATCAAAATCCGTTCAGCCGTTTAGGCGTGAAAGAGTAACAGACAGACAGACAGACAGACAGACAGACAGACAGAGTTACTTTCGCATTTATAATATTAGTATGGATTTCGGCATGGTGTGTTATTTTTTTGATCAAATAACTTCGCAACATACAGTTCCTCAGATTTATTATTCAGATAAGAAGATTGTTTCTCTTTTTCGTGATGGGAAATTAAAAATTGAATATGAAATATCATGAAACCTACTGATTTCATTCTGATCAATATATGATTTCTGATATGGCTAGAAAATATGTTAGGTTAGATTATCCTATATCTTGTTTCTGTTTAAAATATATTTTTGAATGCACTATCTGTGGTATTTCTGCAAAATCATTGAATGCATTTGAATATACACTGCGCAAAAAAATTCACGCACATTATGGAAATTTCAAATGTATTCTACAACTGAAAGTGTTCTCAATGATAATTATTTTTATCAGAATTATGCATGCATATGTTATCCACATTCAACGTTCTTCTTCAATTATAAGGAACATTCTGGAAGAGCATGTAGTGCCATTTGCTCCATTCATTGTTGAAAATTTCATTTTTATGGACGATAATGCCAGACCCCATCGTGCGCGCATCGTTCAGGAGTACCTTGAAGAGGTTGAAGTCTCTCGAATGGAATGGCCAGCAAGAAGTACAGATCTCAATCCGATTGAGCAGGTTTGGGACAACCTCTATAGAAGGCTGAGAAGTTCAGAAAATCATCCAGCTTATCTTAATGACTTAGGAAACCAACTCAGAGAAATCTGGGAAGGATTAGATCAGAACATTTTAAGATCACTCATTTTGAGTATGAACCGTCGTTGCCAAGCTGTAATTAACGCAAGGGGTGGAAATACCAAGTATTAAATCACTTATCAGCATTCCAGTATTTTGACAATTGTTTATTTCTCTTCTTTCACATAAGATTCGGTGAAATCCTGAATTTTTCTTCCATTTAATGTGTCTTGTTTCGTTCAAAACCTTCCCGAGAGAACATAAAAAAAAGTCAATGTAGAGTTAACTTTCATTAAAATTGGGATTTTTAGAATGTGTGTTAATTTTTTTGCGCAGTGTAGTATAATAGCAACTCATTTTAGAATCATCCTTCATTTATTCATTTCAAATGAATAAATAAATTTGCAGGTAAAATTTTTCACGATTATCACAGTATCAGCAAAAAGAAGTGGTTTTCTACGAGATGAAATCCATAGGGGAAAACCCGGATAGATGCCCCAAATTTTGAATTTGCCTCATATTTTTGAAAATATTGATTTTATATGTGTAATTTCTATGAGTGTAGGAAGCCCCATTATTTGATCTGGAATACTGAGACTTTTCTCTGACATAGCAATCCCAAATTGCATAATAATTCGATTTTTGTAGAACCCTTTTTTTGGGGATAATTGCCTACAAGTATGGATAGTTGCCCCACCATGAAAATACTGGGAGGGATAGATGCCCTTCATACTGTGTGAACCAAAAACCCAACTAAATACAATGAGATTTTCTATGCTTAAAACAGCAACTTTATGTAGGTACGTAACATGGATCGAATTAACAACAATTGTGCATTTTTAATTGAATTTCAAAAGCATATATTAAACGAAAAGTTGCATTCTTCATATTAACATAAAGCATTAATCCACACATTCATGATAAATTAATTAAATAATAAGTCTCAACAAAAATGATCAGAAATCAAGTTCAAAATCAAAATAACACAATGAATCGAAAATCTGCTAAAAAGATATGGTTTTAGTTTAGATGTCGTAAGGGGCACTTATACCTCAAAAAATCAGGGTAACTATCCTTTTCGATAGGGATAGATGCCCAAGAATTTTTTTATTAAGTTAAGAACGAAACAAAAACTATTTGTACTCAGATGTACACTCAATGAAACACTGTATTTGCGTAATAAAAAAAATTAATAAATTTATTACCACTTCAAAAGTTATACAGCGGCAAATACCTACCTCTAAAAGTTTGGCATGTTTGTGAAGTTCGTTGCGGAGATGATCGCACACACTAGCGAAAAATGGCTTCACTCTTCAATAACCCTTACAAAACTAAGGTCCAGGGCGACTGTAGCAGCTACTTATAAAATTAATTTTTTGATACGTGTTTCGGAAGTTAGGTATTTTGAAAATGGGGCATCTATCCAACTGAGGCATCTATCCGGGTTTTACCCTATTTGTATTTTAATAGTTATCGTTAATTTTTTTGCGCAGTGTAGAATAATAGCAACTCATTTTAGATTCATCCCTTCATTTATTCACTCCAAATGAATAAATAAATTTGCAGGTAGAATTTTTCACGATTATCACAGTATCAGCAACTGCAGAGATTTTCTACGAGATGAAATCCATATTTGTATTTTAATAGGTATCGACCTGCCGTCACCGAATAATATGGAAATGAAGTTGGAGGGTTAAGAAGGGGCAGTGGCTAAAAGCTCATATGGGCAATTTCCAACGACTTCAAGTAGATAAGTGGTTTCGGTGGTAGGGTGGCGTTCTGCTAAATGACCGGTAGTGAGGAACGGATACCTATCCGATCGACCATGAATCTGGGGTCATTTTGTACTTCCTTTCGAGTATTTGAAATATATTTCGGGGGTAAACCGGCCTAGAGTATTTCTGTGAGATCGTTGAGAGCTGGATTCAGTTGCATACTGGACATCAGAAAATATATAAACTTCTTTTCAGTGGTAGAGAATTGTTACTTCAACAGAGCTGTTTCATTTGGCTTTTACAATAGGAAAGTCGAGTTAATGAATGTATATTTAATGATTTATATTCACAGGAAAAAGCGCAATTTTCTTTTTCAGATATGTTCCAGAGTATTAATAGAGTACTATAAGATACTACAAAACTCGTTGTTCAGACGAATATGCCAAATTAAAAACAAATACATTAATGGATTAACATGAAAATTCATCAAACTTGATCAATAATGAAGAAATTACGTTTAAAAAAAAATTTTTTTGGTACAAACAAAAAACCGTCAAGAACAACCAAATTTGTTGAACGTCATTTCTTATATTCCTCGCCTTTCAGAAAAAATAAGGAGAATTGATTCCAAATTCATTATAAGAACTGTTTTCAAAACACAAAATGATTTGAGATCCATTCTAAGCAGAACGAACCCATTGAATGAGACCCAAAAATCAAAAAATTGTATTTACAATATTCCCTGTATATGTAGAAAATCTTATACAGGAGAGAGATCAAGACCTTTAGAGATTAGAAAAGGGGAACATAAGAACAACATCAAAAATAGAGACATTACAAGATCACGAATCGCTGATCATGTATGTTCAAATAGCCGAGATCATATGATGAACTGGAACAATACAAAGATCCTAATGACGGAACCTGATGATTATAAAAGGAAAATTAAGGAATCTACATATATTTTGTTAGATGAAGTAGATAATTTGGCCAATTGTTTTGTTGGAATAGATTGTATTTGGATTGATTTATCGAAGAGAGAAATGACATCAGAAAATTTCAAAATTAAATAAATCAATATCTCTATGTCTTGACAACCTTCAATGTCAATTAGACTGCAAATGAAAAAACACACAATTCCGAACATTTTACAAGTTTGTCTGAAGAAGGTGTCTGATATAGACACCGAAACGTTACACTATCCTTTTTATTTATTTCCTTTTTTAGTTTTACTGTTAGGAAATAATTCTTTCAAAAAAAATTTGCTCCTGACAAATGAGTGCAAAGATTTTCGCAGGAGCACTTCATCTTGATTGAATTTTTTAATTATTTCTATTTCAGAGACTGGGAGTGCAAACCTAAAAAGTTTTTTAGAAATGCAGAATCCTTCCAGATTATATTTCAATCGATATCTGAAAAAATATTTTCTTGTACCGATTGTTTTTGGGTTTTTCGAAATTCAACTATGTTGATACGTCCTTTTCTGAATTAAAATATATAATAATGAATAAAAACATGTTTATACAGAAATGCTCCAATTTCTAATAATATAAATATGAATGAATATTATGAATAGAGAATCATTTTGGATTAAGTATAAAGTTGTGATTATCGAAGAACATGAAAAAAACGCTTTTGATTTTCATCTAAAAATGGAATGAGCAGGTGCTTTTGAGCGCTTGTTCATTGTATAAGATTTGATATTGATACTAAATATACCTATAAATGCAAAATCTTATCATGATCGGAATAATATTCTGGAAATTATTGAAAAACTTAAATATGTGAAAACTTGACAATTAAAAAAATTTAATTTTATGGTTCAGATGATGCGATCCTCTTGAAATTTTGCATGAACATCATTATATCGATCTTCTTATACAAAATAAATTTCACTCGAATTGGATATGTTGTTATGGAGATGACCGTTTGTATGCGGTCGCAATATTTTATTTCGATTGGTTTTGTTTGTCTGAGATATTGAGGAGCAAAAATTTTGAATGGCCATATTTTGTGGAACACCTGTACGATTTGGCTGGTTAACGAACTTAACCGAGGCATTTTGGAAACCGAATTCATTCTGAATATCTTAAGTGTCTAGGACAATCCCTTAAAAAGTTATCATGCTTACGGACGGCACCACAGACAGAATTGAATTTGACCACGAATTCGTCATCAAGGAGTCTTACCCTATCGTTTAAGACCATTTTCAGCTCAAAGTTCGAAAATTACAGACATTCGGGCAGAACATTATAGGTCTCGTTTAAGTAGAACGGGCGCTCAAAAATAATTACAGCAATTTCTCAAGGGTCTGCTTAACGCAAAACTCATCTGACAAAAAAATTACCTTTTTTTTACCGAGCAATTCATAAATTTCGATAGATATCATTTGTAATTTATTGTCAGCCGTATCTTCGCAACCCTGACAAATTTATGTGTAATCGAAATCTCAATGACATTAAACAAGGGGTGGGATATATAATATTTCGTAGCGGATCTGTTTCTTGAATTGGTAAATACCGAGCTTCGATGCACCTGTTACAAGTTGTTGATGAGAGCTACAAAACTGAAATTAGCCGAATGCTTGCTTAGATTTCTGTCATTAGCATTCTGTAACCACCCGGTGGAAATGAAATTAGAACCCCCAGAGCAATGTACCGTATCATCAACCTATACGTTGATTAAGACAATGATTAATCATCTGATATGAATCGTATTCAAAGGAGGAAGTATTTATTCCCATAAGCATGATTCTATATAATTCTCGATAATTATGTTCAACTATGATTTTATTGAGATATAATTTGTATTACCCAATGAGTTTCCTTCATTATTTGGACAGATCATTTACCATTAGAGAAGATTTAAGGAAAGCCCTGAGCACGTGCTTTTGAGCTCTCGTTCATTGGTGGAACAATAATACTATTACCTCAAAATTTTATCTAGGGCTTGAATTTCTTGCTAAGTATATGAATGTAAAATCTTAGCACGATCGGAATGATATTTTGGAAATTATTCAAAAAATATTCAATATATCAATCTTCATTCACAAATTGAATTTCAATCGAATAGGATATCTTGTTATCCATAGTAATATTATAAATGCGAAAGTAACTCTGTCTGTCTGTTACTCTTTCACGCCTAAACGGCGGAACGGATTTTGATGAAATTTGGTATGGTGATAGATGATAACCTAGAAATTATCATAGGCTATAAATAATCACGCCATCGTTCTTAGGGGGTAGGCAGTAGGCAGATAACTAAATTGAGTTAGTGATTTTTGTCGTTTGTGTTGGGACTTTAGCTCTTTCACGTCTAAACGGCTGAACAGATTTTGATGAAATTTAGTTAGGTAATAGATGGTTACCTTGAAACGGATATAAGATCAAAATGATCACGTCATCGTACTTAGGGGGTAGGAAGTAGGCAGAAAACTGAATTGAGTTAGTGATTTTTTTATGGTTTTTGCTGGGAGTTTTGCTCTATCATTTTGATGAAATTTAGTTAGGTGATAGATAGTAACCTAGAAAAGGATATGGGCTGTTAATATTCATGCTATCGTACTTAAGGCGTAGGCAGTGGGCAGAAAACTAATTAAGTTAGTGATTTTTAATCGTTTGTTTTAAAAGTTTACCTCATTCTAGCCTTAACGTCTGAACGGATTTTTATAAGACTTGGTTAATATAAAGATAGGATCCTACGCATGGACACAGGCTACTTTTTACGGCCGGAAATCTAGCGTGATCGTGTCAAGAAGCGCATGACGCCATAGCTACTGAAATGATTTTGATGTTTTTTTTAACTGAGTGTTACTAAGACTTCAAGTTAGTATTTGATCACTTTTCTAACTTAGAGGGTCGGTAGGCGCCATAATTTAGGGAATTTATGATAAAATTTTGATGCAACTGTCTTTATTTAACAGTTTTACTTGGATCGAAACTTAGCGACATTCCATCATACTACTTGACTTATAGGCTAGAAAAGTACCAAAATTCAGACTACTTTTTACTTCCCACTGAAAATCGCATTCGCTATGACGATAAATAAAGCGCAGGGGCAAACATTAAAAGTAGCCGGCAATAATTTAGAAAAGAGTTGTTTTTTTCACGGACAATTATACGTGGCTTGCTCACGTGCTTGAAGTCCACAGAATCTCCATGTGTTGGCCAGAGAGGAAAAAACAAAGAACATAGTTTACAAAAATGTACTACAGTGATAAGGCCTCTTATATTTAGCTTCCTACATTATTATACTACTTACATTAAGTTAGTACTTCCTACGCAGACGATGTTGCGGATGTCACACTGTCTAACATCGGGGGTTGGCAGGTAGGTAGTTAGTAGTATTTTAAAACGATTTACATGATTTACTTTTTATATTTACTAAGGAAACATTCAGAGCTATCCATTATGTAGTTTAGGTTGCTTTTGAACAAATTTTGATGTGAAGTTGAGGACTGGAACACGATGGTGGGACATTGTTGCAGGGGGACTTACAGCCGGGAGAAAACAAAAAAACTTATGCGGACGAAGTCGCGGGTAAAAGCTAGTGAAAATATAAATATTCTTCTTTTCAATATTCCATTAGAATTTTCTATGGTTCTGTTGATACTATTGGCCACAAAATTTTGCATGAGATCTATTATTAGTATCTTGCATGTGGCCGCAAAATTTCATTTCGATTGGTTTCGTTTAGTATGAGATATTGAATAACAAAAATTTTTAATCGCCATATTTCATGGAACACCCTGTACGATTTGACTGGTTAATGAACTTAACCGCGGTATTTGGGAACCGAACTCACACTGAAAATCTTAAGTCTCTAGGACAATCCCTTCGAAAGTTATTGTGCTTACAGCCAGCCGAACGGCTCCACGGACAGAATTGAATTTGACCACGAATTGGTCATCAGAGAGTCGAAACCTATCGTTTGAGGCCTTTTTCGGCTCAAAATTCGAAAATTACAGACATTTGGAAAAAACGATATAGCACGTTTCAATAGAACGAGAGTTCAATAAAAAAAGGTGAATTGGCATTGTTGCAAAATGGTGGAAGCGCCGGCTTCTCATGAATAATTATATTTGTGGAAATAATGCATGTTCTAGAAACAACTTCGAAGATCAAAAGAGACAATATAAAATTCTAAACTTTCAGAAAACTTTTACTTGGTAAAAAGCGTGATATCAGTGAGCCAACAATCTGTCATTTGTCATTATCGAATTCTGTAGCAATTTAGTCCAGAATGATTAAGTTACTTGAATATTCTGGTGAATCATGAGTGATCATAGTGAAGTGAATTCATATTCCTTGGGAAAACATTCCGAGATTTCGAAAAAAGTATGACAGATTCATCAAACTGTTTATCCGATTAATCGAATGATATCTGGAATTCCAAAAATCTTTCAAGATCACAAACACCATAATCAGTTGAATTTGTATTCACGGAATAATTATTGTGAGAATAAATGAAAATCAACCGGAAAAGATGAATTTCAACTATCGTATGTAAAATCACATTTCAAAAGTACTCATAATCAATTTAGAAAGCCAACATATTGTTTAGTGTCCGTATCAAATTCCCGAAATTCCTTCAGTACACTAGAACAACGAGAGAGAATGAATAACTGCAGAACATGAGACATTCAATTGCTGAAGTTGGAATAGGTAAATATCTCTGGAAGTCAATTCCTCAAGTCGAAATGAACTTTCAGGATCTATCTCCCTCGGAAGAGCGTAGCCAAAGATTCGTATAATGCGTTTTCCCAAAAGTTTAAAAAGCTATTGGCTGACTCGCACGACTTCTATTCGAAATGCACGTCATACGCACGACTTGTTCTGAAAACAGTGACACTAACTTGTCCCCTCTTATTTGGGGGAGGATTCATTATTAACTTCAAACTGAATCCTTGCCACTAAATGGGATTTCCACTCAAGACAGAGATATATGATTTATTTTTGTCACCATATTGTCACAATATATATCAGTTTCAATCGAATTCAACTTATTAAATGGAGAATTATGATATTTGATAACATTAAACAAACTTTCCAATTCAATAATCATACATTTTTTCATTGTTTTGCTGTATACTGCAATGTTTTTTCATTCGCAATCTGATTGACATTTAAAGTTGTCAATAAAAAGAGATGTTGATTCATTTAATTTTGAAATTTCCTGATGTCATTTATTTCTTCAATAAATCAATCCAAATACGATCTTTTCCAACAGAACAATTGGCCAAATTATCTACTTCATCTAACAAAAAAAAAGTGGGTTCCTTAATTTTCCCTTTATAATTATCAGGTTCCGTCATTAGAATCTTTGTGTTGTTCTAGTTCATCATATGATCTCCGCTATTTGAACATACATGATCAGCGATTTGTGATCTTGTAATATCTCTATCTTTGATGTTGTTCTTATGTTCCCGTTTTCGTATCTCTAAAGGTCTTGATGTCTCTTCTGTATAAGATTTTCCACATATACCTATAAAGTTTCTTAGAAATGCAGAATCCTCCCAAAATATATTTCAATCGATATCTGATATATTGCAATTATTTGTTTTTTTATTCTCAAGAAAACGCTTCATCTAAACCAATTCTTTTTCTCTTTCATTTGATTTGTCATCCTTGAATTGCACAAAAAGAAACAACAGAAACAGAAAAACCATAAGAAAGAATAAAGTTATATATATGTCACCCCCGTGCCACAGATTACAGTATCTTTCAATACCTCATAACCTCAGATACTCAAAAAAATGTCTACAGACTTATAATACTTTGTATTCATCTTCCATATAATTGGAAAACGGTATTTCGCTCTGAATATCGAATTCAATTCCGAAAAATGATAAGAAACTTGTTAAAAACTCATGGCAAAATAACGAAGGAAAATAAGGAAAGAACCTTGCCAAACACCTCATCTTAACTATTTTTTGTGGACTTACAATAAAGAATAAAATAAGAGACGAAATTGATTATAAATTTTTCCATCAATATGAAATACACTGGTAGATATTTAATTTTATCTGAATATAATAAGTTTTATAACTCCTTATTGGACACTTATCTACTAATTCCGAAAATTAACTGGAAAAAGGCAAAAATTAATTTGATATCGTGTTCATATGCTGATGAGTTCAGTATTGAAGCCTTTTGTTACAGATATTCTCAAGATATTAAGAACGTCAAAGTAACTTTTAATTTCTGAGTACGTTCAAATCAGCAGGGATATCCAAAGGATAGATAGGTCCGGCAAATTGAGAGGGCGAAGAAAAAAATTTGATATTGCTCCATAACACCCCTGGTCTAAAGTGCGCCCGTTGAAATCAGATAAATTAACATTTTGAACGAGAGCTGAGTTCTGAAAACAAGCTGCATTAAGGGAAACACTTTATTATTCCAAACTCATCCGACTGAAATGAAATTTGATTTTCCTATCGTGCCACGACCCAAATCGAAATTCTGAATTTTAATTGACACCGTCTTCGGAAAATTTGCATATTCGGCTCTAACCTACTGCAACTTACCACTCCTAAATTCGTTTCTTTTCTTTCCA
Organism: Propylea japonica; assembly: GCA_013421045.1. Lineage (NCBI taxonomy): Eukaryota > Metazoa > Arthropoda > Insecta > Coleoptera > Coccinellidae > Propylea > Propylea japonica. Next base: position 24,937,861 of record CM024248.1, read on the forward strand.
CGGCCAGACCTGATCAACATGAATAAATAAGAACTTCACCGATATCGTAATTTATTCTTTCATTCGTTTTATTCCAAGCCGGGCTTTTCCATTGAAATCAAATGATTATCCGCAGAGTATTCTTGACGTATCAATTATGAATTCGACCGATTTGTGCATGCTGGATTGTATTCCGAAATTAAGTTGGATTTTCGAGGACAGACACTCAGAGCTATTTGAACACTTTAGGAAAAAAAGCAGTGAAAGCTATTTATCCTTTTCGATGTGAGAAGAAAATCTGAGTGAGGATATTTGGGAGTTTCAGTACTTTTATAAAGAGATTTAGTTGTTTGTATGAATATACAGTGTGTTTGGTCATGACTTAGCGAAAATTTAAGGGCATCAAATATACCTAATTTTATCGACCCTTCCGAATAATATCGATTTATTTGGACATAAAGATCCTACAGATGTGAAAAAAATGTTTTTTTGAAGATGATACTACCAACTTTTATTAAAGTGGAACAACATGAAAATATTTAACTTGGAAATGCCATAAAAAAATTTTAGTAAAAAATGTACTGACTTTCTTAGTGAATCCGCAATAGTACAAAAAAGTATAATTTATTTTTCAGTGAGCTAACACGCAACGATATTAGTTACAAAACTAACATAATTTCTGTAAGTTACATAATTCGAAAGTAATTGCTGTTCGAAGATGACCCTTATGAAAATTTATAAGATAGAATAAAACTCAGTATTGTACTTTCGATGATTTTTAATGATCAAATAAACAAATTAATCATAAAATTGCTCAAAATTACCGCCTCTGCTTTGTATACAGGCAGTGGCCCTCATGACGACCTGTAGCAACAAAAAAAAGTTTGGGGCGCTCGGTTAGTGTTCATGTTCGAATAGCAATAACCCTCAATTGTGTACTTACAGAAATGATGTAGGTGTTGTGTTGTAGCTAATATCTTTGCGTGTTGAAACATTGAAAAAAAGTTAAACTTCAATGTGCTAGTTCTTGTTCTATTGCGGATTTACTAAGAAAATCAGAATATTTTATGGCATTTCCAAGTTGAATGTTTTTATATTGCACTACTTTAATGAAAGGTTCTTGTATCATATTTCAAAAAACATTTTTTTCACATCTGTAGGATCTTTATGTCCAAGAAAAACGATATTATTTGGAAGGGTCAACGAAAATAAAAAAGTAAATTTGAAATGGGGGCTACTCCAAAACTAAGGGGGTAAACTTACCAATGTGAGTGTTTTTGTCGATAATATTGGGCATATTTGATGCCCTTAAATTATCGCCAAGTCATGACAAACATACTGTATATTCCTATCTATAGGTACACATATCGAAATGGCATCTGAAAAAACGGGAAAACAAAAATAAAAAACCACGAAAAAGTTGATATATTATTTGGGTTATTTCCATCATATTTACTTCTTCCGTTGAACGTTTCGGCCAGCATTTGCCAGCTGTCGTCAGGAAAACACTTGAGATCTCAAATTTCAGGAAAGCAACTTTCGTCACTCTTTGTGAATGTTTGTCATATTGACAGTTCCAGAATATAATCGATGACATTGATCCATTTTATTTATTCAGTTCCCAAAAATCTATTAATGGTCTTTATTCAAGCATGCTGGACTAGCCTTGCTCCAAGTGGAGCTTTTAAGTTCTTTATTCCAACGTTTAGTTTCTCCAATATGTACTCTACTGTACTCAAAATGTACTTCATATATGCAGGATTTTTTGAGGTGAAGCTTGTACAATGTCAAAAGAAGAAAGACTGATATCAAATCTTTGCTCCAAAAATGAAACCCAGCTAAAAAAACACCAATGAATTTTCGACCACTAAATAAATCAAGAATTGATCGCAGTCATCGATTGTTTTCTAAGAACTGTCAAAATAACAAACATATTATGTAAATGATGTAAGTTGCTTTTTTCAGAGTTGAGAGTTTGAAGTGTTTTCCTGACGACAGCTGGCGAATGCTGAAACGTTGAACAGAAGAAAGTAAATATGATGGAATATACCATCATCAAGAATTTCACGTCAACAAAAAGTAAGAAGTAATAAAATATATGTATTCATGAATTGGAACACAAAATTTAACATTTGACGATAATATTTCACGAGAAATAGCTCTTTTAAACAATAGTCCATAATCAAGATGAAGCCATCTTCATAAGAATCACCCCTGAAATAACAGGGAACATTAAATTCGCACTTACGGTACCCACACCATAACCATTCTGCAACAATTAAAAAAAAAAATCTTATAAAAGTTGCAAAATGGCGGAGGAGCCGGTGCTCAGAAATAAAAATTCTATTTTTAATGAAATAGCAAAATGAAGTAATGATAAACCAATAATGCTTTGAACGAGGACGAGATTAGCTCCGAAGTATAAGTATAATATTGGTTAATTTTAATCGATTAATATTATTCTCTGATTTCATTGTCTACAACAATAATACTCATTAGAGGATTCGGTACATTTCAGAATGATGGTTATGTTTCTGGAAACTTGCTTTCTTTTGGTTGCATGTAATTTCCGAAATTTCAACTAAAACTTGTATCACACCTATCAGAGTTTGTTCAGTGGCCTCAATATTTGGGATACGTTTTAACCTTGTTTATGGCAAAAATTGATAATTCGAATAATTCTATCTGCTAAAGACAGTTCAGATTTATTGTGGCAGTATGCCTATAATATTAATCATCATTACATGCCATCGTTTTGCCTAAATGTCTGTATATTTCGAGTTTTGAGCCAAGAGTTATTTTAAACGATCTCAATTAAAACATAACAGATATCGATTGAAACATATTCTGGGAGGATTCTGCATTTATAAAAAACTTTATAGGTTTTCACTGCCAGTCTCTGAAACAGAAATAATTGAAAAAAAAATTAATTAAGATGAAGTGCTTCTACGAGAATCTTTGCACTTATTTGTCAGGAGCAAATTGGTTTAGGCAACAGTTTGTTGCCTAACAGTAAAACTGAAAAAGGAAATGAATGAAAAGGACAATGTAACGTTTCGGTGTCTATATCAGACACCTTCTCCAGACAAACTTGTAAAATCTTCAGAATTGTGTGTTTTTTCATTTGCAATCTGACAAGTTCGGTCATGCCTGGTAAGGGAACGAATTAGTTATCTAAGATATAAAAAGGTGAAATTACAACAAGATATAGCAAGAATACGACAACTTTCAATTTTCTACAATTTGCTCCTGACAAATAAGTGCAAAGATTCTCGCAGGAGCACTTCATCTTAATTAAATTTTTTTTATTATTTATGTTTCAGAGACTGGGAGTGAATGCCTATGAAGCTTTTAGAAATAAAACATAACACTCAAATTGAAACAGAACACTTCAATTGGAATAAGCGGTAGTTAAAAGTAGGCTGGATGCACACAAATTCAGCAAATGAAATAAGTCCGGTTCTGCACACCAGGTATTCCGCATAGACCTCATGGCTTTCATTATTCTCGTAAAAATTGAATACCACCGCGTCGACATATCTAATGGAACTATGTTTCATAAAAATATCCGGCATGCCTTCCAAATCAACTTATCGGATATGCATTGACAATTTGGAAGGTAAATGAAAAAAGCGTGAAATATTTAATGAATTCGCTTCGTCAAATAAAAACGCTAGTTACGTGTAAAAAAAGACTTGACATTGTCTGATGAAGTGAAAATTGACTGACGCTGATCCGTCCATATGCAAGCCGTTTTTTTTCGATGTTCAGCCTGCTATTTCTATCGACCTCCCAAGCGGACGTATACATATTGATGTAGATATTTTGAAAAAACGGGTGTCACTGACTTGTCAGCTATGATTTGCGGACATGGTTTCTTCATATACGGATTGGAGGTTTGATTTTTTGATTTATGGGGGATTTGATTTTTGTTTCCAACCACGAGGAACGGATTGGTGAAATACCCCGCCGATCTATTGTTTCGGAAAATATTACGGCAAAATATTCTGTATACTTATATGAATCGTGTCATCAAAACGAAAATCACCTTAAATTCTTATAACGCACCTATTTATAGACATCGTCAACAAACAATAGGGGAATTGGGAGAAAAAAGTGGTCCCAGAATAATACCTTGATGTATCTCTTATTATACATTTCATATTTGTCACACGTTTTTTATCATTATTCCGAAATTGAATTCGATAGTTAGGATGAAATACCACTATTCAAATCTATGGGAGATGATTACCCTTCAAAAGAGTCCTGTAGTGGTCTTAGAAAAACAGGAGATTCGAAAAATCATCACTTGGAATGTCAGACCTGGTTTAAAACACCCTCCTGGTCCAAGAGCATGAATTGAGTATTTTGTATTTTAATATTGAAGGTATTTATTCGAATAGTTTTAAGTTTCAATTTTGTAAAAACGGCGCGACAGGGTTTTTTTCTACTGAGGTTTTTCCCTGTGCTCTGTTATCATACGCCAGAATAGTACGGTACCCCGTTTTGCACCAACCTCAGCTAGGGACTTTCTTGTTTCATGTATTGTATTTTGTTGCTCTCAATTCAAAAGAATATATACAGGGTGTCCCAAAAATACCACGCGAAAGTGACACTGGAGGTAGATTGGCATTAGGTCTATCAGATAGCATCAACATGACCTCAGTAAAAGTCCGCTGGTTTTCGAGATATCACCACTTTTGGGTATTCTTCAAAAATCTCCAGTTTTCGGTCTTTTATCGCCTAGCATTGCTAGAAATAACTTCAAACTCATGTTTTTTTACCTAGGCTATCCTGATAGTTGCTTTAAACAATGAATAATAACTTCACCTAGAACTAGAACAAAATCCTTCAAAAAATGTCTAACTTGTTGTATTTTATGCCGAAGTTAAAACGTTAACTTAAGTTTGACTGACTGCTGTGAAAAAATTTTTTATCAGAATGAATTGACAAATAATCTTAAAAACTTGTCCATATCATGTTTTTTCAAATTTTACAACACTACCAATTTTTTTTAATCAAAACGTAAGAAATTCTAATTTTGTCACGAGAGATGTGCCCTTCATTTTGAAAAGGGCATGAAATGGACTAGTTTTTACGATTATTTGTCAATTCAGTCTGATATAATTTTTTTCCCAGCAGTCATTCAATTTAAGTTAACGTTTTAACTTCGGCATAAATACAACAAGTTAGACATTTTTTGAAGGATTTTGTTCTAGTTCTCGGTGAAGTTATTACTTCATTATTTAAAGCAACTATAGAGGATAGCCTAGGTAAAAAAAAACATGAGTTTGAAGTAATTTCTAGCAATGCTAGGCGATAAAAGACCGAAAATACACAAAGTGGTGATATCTCGAAAACCAGCGGACTTTTACTAGGGTCATGTTGATGCTATCTGATAGACCTAATGCCAATCTATCTTCAGTGTCACTTTCGCGTGGTATTTTTGGGACACCCTGTATACTAGAATTTGACAAAACTATTCCAGGAGATTGAAATTGGTTTTGTGAGTTTCTTTCAAAGAAAGAGCGTGCCGAAGTTTTGCCCAAATGTCAATAAATGTTGAAGTTTCAGATGAGAGTGATCATTCAGTCATAATGAAGAATTCGAGGTCGTAGGAAATTGAGTTCGTTAACGGTTTGAATCTATCGAATAATTATCGATTTATGATAATTCACATTTTTCGTTCGAATATTTTGAAACTTGAAATCCTATTTCGTGAGAATTCTTTATTGGTTGCTCAAAAACGAAATGAAATTTGTGCCACAGATGTGAAGATCCTTTTCAAGTAAAATCTGAAAGCTCTGTAACAGAATGAACTAGAGAATTGAAATTTTCAACGTATATGTATGCTATGAATGTCTCAGTGGAGATTATTAATGGGCCAAATCGGTAGAATGGTTTTTGAGTATTGGCGATATGAAAGTCAAAGTTAGAAATCAGAATTTTATACCTATTTGACAGATATAAAGCAGATTCTAATGCTGTATTTCTGCTATGGTTCTATTAACACTATGATCACAAAATTTTGCGTGATGCCTATGAGCATCTAGCATGTAGCCGGAAAATTTCATTTCGATTGGGTTCTTTTTGTCTGAGATATTGAGGAACAAAAATTTTAAATGGCCATATTTTATGGAACATCCTGTACAATTTGGCTGATTAACGAACTTAATCGAGGCATTCGGAAACCGAAAGCACCCTGAAAATCTCAAGTCTTTAGGACAATTTCGTTCTTATGGCCAGACGGACGGCCCCAAGGACAGAATTGAATTTGACCACAAATTCGTCATCAGGGAGTCGAACCCGGTCGTTTGAGTGCATTTTCTGCTGTAAATCGAAAATAACAGACATTTAGACAAAACGACATAGCACTCGTTCGAGTGGAATGAGTGTTCAAAAATGTATTAGTCCCCTTTACATTTTCCTAAGCTTATATTCTCTTGAATTTCGATAAACCTGAATCGAGTATAATTGAATTGTTTTATTCAAGAATGAGTTTATTACGGATCTGGTGTCTTATGCCTTCGGAACAGTTTATCAGAGCCATCCGTTCAATCAGGAAGACACCAAATGCAGGTCGATATTCCTTCCGTAAGGCCTTAATATCCTTCTTGGCCGTATGTTCTGCGAGTTGAAGTGAAACAGAAGACGGTGTAGTGAAGTATGTAGCCTGGAATGGGTCGTCTGCCTGCATTTCCTTCCACCTCAATGGGTTCCAATGCCTCCTAAACGCCACCAAGCGGCGAAAATCATTGCAGGATAATGATATTAAACTCATTAAATCAGAATAAGAAGCCAGGCCGCTTTTTACCGGATTTATAAGCTTGGCTGACTTGCTGAGTAGTTTTGCGAAAAATACGACGCGAAGGGAAATAAAAAACGATGGGGAATGCGTACTGCTAATTTTTTAAATCACTGTCACGTATTGGGTGTCGCAAGATCCCCTATCGATAAGGAACTTATTTAGCTTTCCCTTTTGCCTCCGATTTTTCGAGCGTTTATCACTCGATAAATTTTATTCAAGCCCACTGTAATTGATCTCTTTGTTCTCTTCTCTTCAAGCCGCTTGAACTTTCTGGAATAAATCTAAGAGACTTCTGATTATTGTATTGCTTTGGGCAACTTCGATTACTGATATCGCACCCGTAGGTATATCCGGTCCCATTTATTTGTTTTCTCTTTTCTTTCCGTCCCTGATTAATGTGATTATATTCAAAATTGCTCAACTTGCAGACGCTTAGGAAATTTTGAACTTTACGTGAATAGACTGCTGAGTGAAACAGTCAATCTTTTATATACTTTCCTTTTCCCCATAGCATAAATTTTTTGATCAGAATTGGACATATTCTGTTCGCAAAAATGTTTATTGTATGGCTTGAGGAATTCTACATTGAAATTTTCATTGATATATTACTCAATTGTAACTACAAATGAATCACTGCTTTAAAGAAAGAGTGTTCGTTTTAAACTCATACAATATCTGATATAGTAGCTCCTGAGTGCAATAAAATAAAATTCACGGTTATATACATAAATTTGAAAAAAAATTCATTTTTGACACAGGCATCTCCACCAATGTGCAATCCATACTAATATTATAAATGCGAAAGTAACTCTGTCTGTTACTCTTTCACGCCTAAACGGCTGAACGGATTTTGATGAAATATGGTATGGTGATAGATGATAACCTAGAAATGGTCATAGGCTATAAATAATCACGCCATCGTTCTTAGGGGGCAGGCAGTAGGCAGGGTTGTGCTGGCCGACGTTGCCAGGTGTACTAAAAATGATTTGGTTGGCTACTAAATTTGAAGCTTCGATACTAAATCATATATATATATATTTATCTATGTTCTAAATACAAAACGCAGAAAATTGGAATAAAATTATAACTTGTACTAAAGTTCGACTATGCGTATAATGGAAAATGGAATTAGACCACTGCAAGTCTGCAATCTTTCAACAGCTCTAAACCATAGATTCTATGTTCTAACCTATTTCACCTTCGTCAAAGTCTGACATTTATTTGTTTATTGGGCGCGGGAAATTCAAATATTGAACACCTTGTGGAAAAATTACTGGTACTGACACATTATGGACATTATTGGTTGAGAATACTAGATTTTCATTGGGAATACTAGGCTACTAAAAGGAATCGGAAAGTACTAAATTTAGTAGAATAATACTAAAAATTCCAACCCTGGCAGTAGGCAGATAACTAAATTGAGTTAGTGATTTTTAGTCGTTTTTGTTGGGACTTTTACTCTTTCACGTAGGTATAAACGGCTGAACAGATTTTGATGAAATTTAGTAAGGTAATAGATGGGTACCTAAAAACGGATATAAGATCAAAATGATCACGTCATCGTACTTAGGGGGTAGGAAGTAGGCAGAAAAGTGAATTGAGTTAGTGATTTTTTTTATGGTATTTGCTGGGAGTTTTGCTCTATCATGCCTAAACGGCTGAACGGATTTTGATGAAATTTAGTTAGGTCATAGATAGTAACCTAGAAAAGAATATGGGCTATTAATATTCATGCTATCGTACTTAAGGCGTAGGCAGAAAACTAATTAAGTTAGTGATTTTTAATGGTTTGTTTTAAAAGTTAACCTCATTCACGCCTTAACGTCTGAACGGATTTTTATAAGACTTGGTTAATATAAAGATAGGATCCTAGGCACGGACACAGGCTACTTTTTAAGGCGGGAAGATACCTCATTCCCGCGGAAATCTAGCGTGATCGTGTCAAGAAGCGCATGACGCCATAGCTACTGAAATGATTTTGATGTTTTTTTTTAACCGAGTGTTACTAAGACTTCAAGTTAGTATTTGATCACTTTTCTAACTTAGAGGGTCGGTAGGCGCCATAATTTAGGGAATTTATGATAAAATTTTGATGCAACTGTCTTTATTTAACAGTTTTACTTGTATCGAATTACCGTGCGAAGCCGGGGCGGGACGCAAGTTATTGATAAATAAGGAATCGTTGTCACGAAATGGTGAATGCGTCGGTGTCGTTACAAAGCACAAATTTGGTCTTGTTCATAAGATGAAGGAAATCATGGCATTTTTTTGTTTAAACACTACTTAGTTATGAAAAATTGCTGGCTTGACATTTTGTCTGAAATTATTTGCATTGTGTTGCCAAACTTTCATATTGATAGCGTCGTTTAAGGGTTCTTATAAAATATATATTATGTTGCGTGCCAGAGTACCTCAAAATGTTGTTCACACCAGTTCCTGTCCGATCTTTTGGAGGTTATGAGCTTTTACAGTGTTAGTTTTTTGTTATTATGGGATACAAAAATTTAACGAAAATTAAAATCAAAGATTTCCAATTGAACAGACCAAAACAATGGACAACAGTCTTGTTCAAAAATTTTAATTGATTATTGAGTAGTATGAGAGGAATTCATGAAAAATGATTTATATGTAGGTTGATATGTTCTGATATAAATATTTTTTCGCGTTTATCTCCCAGAGAATCTACGGTTTCATTGTTTATTCTGTGCAAAAGTCGGTTTCTACATTCTTGCCTCAAAAATTATGAAGAAAGGCAACTGAATTAACGTATGGAATTTTGGAGGAAGAACAAGAGATTTTTTCGAAGAGATGTTGGGCATAATAATTATTAAATATTGTGCCATCTCAATCATCAATTAAATAACTCCTAATCTAAATGATGTTTTGTGAGGCCAACTAATGTTGAAAGATCATTTCTAGAATCTTAGTCAGAATAACTTGATGAAAGTCAGCAAAAATGGTAGTACAATCCGTTTTTTCTCGAATTTGGCACCAACTAATGAAATTAATGAAAAATTTAGTCACTCACCCTGTACGTCTCGAAACTCCAATCTGAAATAATAAATTATAATATATTCATCAGAAAAAAATCATACAACTAGAAGTTAATGTAAAAATAATTTGGAATTTTTGTAGCTGAAAACAGGAGACTTCTGTTTTGTAGAGATTAAGGCATAAACTGGGGTTCAGACCCATTTTATACTACGTCCCTGTATTCGTAAAAGAAGCTGTACGCATGAGCGGAGCATCTGCGTAGAAGCAAACAGTTTCGAGCGGAGTATGGAGCAGTAATGTTGCTCTAATTGTCGAAACCCCAATTTGATGTAAAAAATTATGTTAACTTTAGAAAGAAAGTGCATGTCAATAATTGGCGGATTCTTCTTTTCCATCACCAATCCTACTCTACTCAACATCGTGGTGTTGAAATAAAAAAAGGATAACACCTACTGGACCTGAGCTTTCCTGTGGGCGTGGAAAAGACCAATATAGGCAGCAGTCCAGCAATGGGAGTTGTATAACAGAACAGCCTGAAATAATATTGGAGAACGATCATTACAGGCTATACTGGGAACGCACAGTACTAACAAAATCAACAGTTGCTTATAACAGACCAGATATAATTCTAGTGAAGAAAAAGGAGAAAAGAGCAATCCTTATAGACTCAGCCATTCCAAATAACAATAATCTACGTCTGAAATACCCTGGAAAAATATCGAAATATCAAGAGCTTGAGCTTCAGATCAAAAGGCAATGGGGAATGTCTAGAACCAGATCCATTTCCATTCTCGTATCAACAACAGAAATTATTATAAAGAGTCTCGGATCAAAACTCAAGGAGCTAATTTGGATGAAAACCTTTACAGAGAGATGCAGGTGTTGTAGGTCACGATGGACACCAGGAACAACCATGGAGGGAACATTGCAAGACCGGCTACCAGAACATCAACCGAGAAAACCAGGACCAAGCACGAAGGACGAACAACCCTGGCCCAGGAGAAGAAGAACACTGAAGACCTCAGAGCTCAATCTCTCTGATACTTGCTATCCGGGATGAGTGAATGTTCCCCTCAGTATAGGGAGTGTGATAACCTATCGCTAGGGGTTTTGAGAATAACACCCTTTCTACGCTGAAAGGCTCAAGTCGATTGTCAATTCCTAATGCTACCTACATCCTTAAGAGAAAAGAACACGAGCTACCTTCATAATAAATTATAAGAAGAGGTTTAACGCCTAACATTGCCATGAATATCAAAATAGTGAAAGCAGAGAATAATATTAATCGATTGAAAACAACCAATTTTAAACTCATACTTCGGAGCTAATCTCGTTTTCGTTTAAGACAAAATGCAGGGAAGTGGTATCAAACAGAGCACCTATGGATGGCCATTTCGTCCTTATTAAAACTCAGGACAGCTCCGAATGATACAGGTATCTTCGGTTACTTCGTTCAATGCGCCCCGAGATGAATTTAGAAGGAATCGGTTTGTGCGTGTCTTAAACTGCTGTAAGTTGTAACCAAGGTGAATACATCTTGAGGTAGGGTATTCCATAGCCTTGCAGTTCGGCAAAGAAAGCCTTCTGATACACCGATGTCCTAGCTGTAGAAAGATGCACGGCAAACTGGTGACTGTTATCGGCTAGCCTTGTTTGTCGATCAAATTGAGCTCCTGGTGGAATCATGGAGGCAATGGCAGCAGAACATGAGAGCAATATTCCATAGCTGGACGAACTTGAGCCTTGTAAGTAATAATAGCTGCTTTGGAGTGAACAATTTCCTCGCACGAAATATGTAGATAGCTAAGCTTCTGTGCAGCTGACTTGGCAACTGAGCAGACGTGCTCATGCCAGGTTGCATTTGGACTGATATTGACCCCTAGAAGCTTAAGTCCATTGGTTGGTTTTATTGTTTTATTGTCCATTATTAGTTGGGGTGCTACTGTCGATGTTTTTTCTTGTGAGCAGAGTAGCCTGGGTCTTAGAGGCATTGAATTCAACTAGATTGTCAGAACCCCATTGTAGAATAACTTCTAGATCTTTGTTGATTGTCACAGCTTGAGCGATTCTTTGGGAACTGGATGTTGACGCTGATACAGGCTTCTTGTTTGTCGTGGACGCTATAAGAGTGCTGTCATCTGCAAAGCTCAAAATCTGATTCTTGGTTGAATTTAAAAGGTCATTAATATGCATTAGGAACAGAGTCGGGGACAAGATTGAGCCCTGAGGTACACCGGCGTTGACGGAATGAAGTGCAGACTCCGCACCATCGACCACAACACAAAGTTGTCTCTTGTGGAGGAAACTTCCGAGCCAGCTGCAAAGTCCTTCCGGGAGACCGTAAGATGGAAGCTTAGTTAGTAATGCTCTGTGCCCTACACGATCGAAGGCCTTGGATATGTCTAGGCAACTGCAATTCATTCCCCATGCTTTTCTATAGCGTTTGTCCAAAGATGAGTGACGTAGGTGAGCAAGTCACCCGTTGAACGACATAGGTGCTCTGTTTGATACCACTTCCTTTTATTTTGTCTTGAACGAGGACGATATTAGCTCCGAAGTATGAGTTTAATATTGGTTGATTTCAATCGGTTAATATTATTCTCTGCTTTCATTATAATAATAAATAATGAATAAATATGATAACAGCAAAGTCGTGAAAATTTTGAGGATCCCTGGACGAGTCCACCATATATAAAACAAATGGTATCTAGGTCGGGGAGGATGAAAGAATCCAAGATAGAAGATACGCGTTGGCCGGCATTTAGCAACAGGGGTCGGAGATAAAGTAGCTGGCGGTTATCTGCGTCATGCATGCACGTACCGTACATTTGCCTCCCTTTTCCAGGCCAGAAAAGAAAACTGCGCTGCGTTGAAGATTTATTTCCACATTAAAAATTACTTAAGCATCCTATTGAATTTAAATTGCCACCTTAGTTACTTGGGATGCAATTATTTTCGACGCCTTCTTATAAATATATAAATAAATCAATGTGGAATGAGCGAATGAGACAGGACAAAGAATGATTCACGTGTTTTTTAATCTGGCACTGACGTAATTTATACATTACTCCGCTCTTTAATCCTGATGATTTTTCACTGGAAAAATCGGCCTTTGGGCTGCGTCAATAAAGGTTACACGGTGGCAATCAAAAAGAAATGAAAAAATCCACTCGAATATGCAAATAAATTAATTTTGCCTACAAAGTCCTTCAACTATAATCATTCTCAAGAAAATAATCATCATTTACGTAATTAATAAATGATTTTTTCTGGAAATCACTAGAAATACCCATTTTTTTGAGCGGTGAAGGAATTATCACTAATTCTGACTCAAGTTTTTTGATGTTGATTTTTGTATAATATTTACATTCAAATTTATGTGCTGACAGATATTCTTCTAAAGCAAAAAAGCGACAAAAGAGATATTCCGAAGAATGATTCTATGATGCCTTTATTTTTTGTTCGTGTCTTTTAACTTATTTCAGGCTGTCATTGTGACTCGTCAGAAGGATAATGTTGAAGACTAACCTTTACGTGATAGTTGAGACTAGAGTATCGAAGAAAAGATGAAGAGAGCTAATGAAAACTCTGAGCTAAAGATAAATTTGGGTTGAGACGTTCTTAAGGTATTATTAAGCCTATTAAAGTTGCCACACGCGTTTTTTCTATTACAAGAACGCTACCAATTGGCCCTAAAATCTTATTATTCTTATATTTCTAACCCAGAATGTTTCAATTGATAATGTGGTATTCGCTGATGAAAAATAAAGGGTTTTCCAATAAGAGGTGTTAATTTGATATTCAAAGAAAAATGCCATTCTTCAATATAAATGATCGGATATTTATTTCATTATAAAGAAAAAGCTATGCCGTTTATAGTGGAAAATAACATCAGGCAAATGACCACCACGACCACGCTCACAGGACCATATCCTTTAATTGAAATTTTCCATAACCAAATCACAAAGTGCTTTATATCCTTGATAGCATCACGAATTCCATATTTGAGGTCTCGAATCGACGCTGGGCAATTGGCGTAGACCTTCTCTTTCACGTGGCCCCAAAGGAAGAAGTCGCAAGGTGTTAAATCATAAGATCTCGGTGGCCAATTGTGATCACCTCTTCGAGAGATAACACGGTCCTGAAACTTTCCCGCAAAGAACGACGAGGAATGCACAAACCTGGGTTCTCTTCAACACTTTCGGCAGCAATATTCCCAGCTGTTCTTGAGCGACGTGTACAGGTTTTATTCTTCACATCACTAACTTGTCCCAACAGCTCGAATTTTTCCATCAATTTCTTTATGGCGGTCTGACAAGGTGCTTCACGACGACCCAAAAATGTTGGAGTTTTACGCTTCGTCTCTGCCAAATTTCCATCATTTTTATAGCGAATAATAATTCCAATACGTTCTTGAAGCGTATATCGTTCCATTTTTATTAGTGGCTTAGTTTCTACTTGTCAAATGTCAAAAAATGACATCTGCCGAAATAGCGGGCTATTCAAAATAACACCTCTTATTGGAAAACCATTTACGTAGTCAAATCGGATCTGAACATTTCAAAGAAGTTTTCAAACCTTAATATCTCAGCTGTGAATACACCAGTTCCTTTCTTTCTTTATGTTCTTTCGACCTCAAATTCAAAAGTACAAATAAAGAATTCACTGAAATTAGAAAGCATAGCGATGAATAAACAGTTTTTCTTGAAACATAGCGAGTCGTTATACCCTCACAGTTATCCAAGATGAGTGAAATATATATGATTGTGTTCCCAGATGAATATTCATCAAATCACGATAAGCCACTTCAATCTGAAGATTCCTCTTTGCTTAATTCCCGAGGCCATGCAGAATGTTTGCGTCATAAATAAAATACAAATTAAGTTAGGAGTACTCCTTGACGCGATACGATGCAGATTATTGCAAATTTATTTCTGTAGGTGGCTGAGGTATGGCAACTCGCCAGAATATCAATGTGCATAGTCGAGAGGGGCTAGAGTGGAACGGAAAAGGAGGGTGGCGACCTGGGCACCCCTTCAAGCAGACAACGACATAGTTTATGTTTTTGAACGATTGAATCGTTTAATGTCCCAACGTAATCCTTTCTATTCCAAACCCTGAATGAATTAACAGTTAGATATATCCGAACCAGCGATCTATTCAAGAGGTTATACTTGGAAGTATTGTTTCTCAGCTGATAAATCAATAGCAGAGAAGTTATAAATCGTCTCTTTCCAAATTCGAGAAAGACTCAATCTTTCCTTATTCTAAAATTAACAAAAATTGTACCAGGAACCCTTCTTTCTTGTATGTTTATTCATTCCGTATGACACTCATCTTTCATAGTGTTTGTTCGATGTTAATCGCATATCTTGTTATGGAAATACGAAGTTTCTTCCTTTCAATGTTTCAATTGAATTTTCTATGGTTCTGTTTGCACTATAGCCTCAAAACTTTGCAGGAGGCTTATCATGAGCATCTTGCATGTGGTAGCATAATTTAATTTCGATTGGTTTCATTCTGTCTGAAATATCGAGGAACAAGAATTTTAAATGGCCATATTAACCGAGGTATTTGGGAACCGAACTCAACGTGAATATCTCAAGTCTCTAGGACAATCCCTTCGAAAGTTATCGTGCTAACCATGGATTAGAATAATATCGAAATATATTCTGATATTCTGTATTTTTTCATCATTTTCATACTCATGAATTAGTAGAATGAGACGAATATGCTTCAGAATAATCAAGTAGGTATGAACACTTTTCCAATCGCGTCTATATTAAGTTGAGTTTCCAATATAAGTATCGATTGAAATATATTCTGGGAGGATTTTGCATTTCTAAAAAACTCTATAGGTTTTCACTCCCAGTACTGAAACAGAAATATATAAAAAAAATTATAATTAAAGTGCTCCTGCGGAAATCATTGCACTTATTTGTCAGGAGTAAATTGGTATTATAAAAACACTTTATGATAGGGTCGTTTTGATTTCATCTACACCTGAAATTAGAAATAATGAAATTTCTTCATTAAAGAGTTTCTACTAGATAATCAATACCCACTGAATTTTATTAAAAGAACAATTTCAAATTTAGAACGAAAAATATCGAATCAAAATTCTAATGATGATCAGGTACAAACAGAAAACCGTCAAGAACAACCAAATTTGTTGAACGTCATTCCTTATATTCCTGACCTTTCAGAGAAAATAAAAAGAATTGGTTGCAAATTCAACATAAGAACTGTTTTCAAAACACAAAATGATTTGAGATCCATTCTAACCAGAACGAAACCAATAAATGAGACACAAAAATAAAAATATTGTGTTTACAATATATGTGGAAAATCTTACAGGAGAGACATCAAGATCTTCAGAGATAAGAAAACGGGAACATAAGAACAACATCAAAAATAGAGACATTGCAAGATCACAAATCGCTGATCATGTAGGTTCAAATAGCGGAGATCATATGATGAACTGGAACAACGCAAAGATCTTAATGACGGAACCTGATAATTATAAAAGGAAAATTAAGGAATCCACATGTATTTTGTTCGATGAAGTAGATAATTCGGCCAATTGTTTTGTTGGAATAGATCGTATTCGGATTGATTTATTGAAGAAAGAAATGACATCAATTCAAAATTAAATAAATCAACATCTCTATATATTGACAACTTTCAATGTCAATTAGATTGCAAATGAATAAACACACAATTCTGAAGATTTCACAAGTTTGTCAGAAAAAGGCGTCTAATATAGACATCGAAACGTTAAATTGTCCTTTTCATTTATTTCCTTTTTAAGTTTTACTGTTATGCAACAATTTTTTCAAGACCAATTTGCTCCTGACAAATAAGTGCAAGAGCACTTCATCTCAATTAAAAATTTGTTAACTATTTTTGTTTCAGAGACTGGGAGTGAAAACCTATAAAGTTTTTTAGAAATGAGTTTCAAATATGTTAGCGCTTTTCAATGGATGTGATACGATTGAACTCGTAAAGAAGACAAGTTTGTAGAATGTAGCGGTAGTGCGAAGCAATTAAGAAGCCTTCGCCGATATAACGATAAAAAGTAATTAATTTGAAGTGTTTACATCGCGGCTGAAATTAATGATTCAGCAAATGACTCGTTTCAGAACATACATCCGTCGTTCGGGTTCCAAACGTTGGAATTGCTAATACAAGACAGTGAGCGTAATGTTATTAGGGAAGAATCATAAAGTAGCTCGATTTGTCGCAAAATGTAAAAGCTTCGGCTTTCCTAATAAATATTTGACGGGGATCTGCCTTCTCAGCTACGAAGGATATATTGTTATCCTTGTTTTAATGCTTGCATCTGTCAGTTAATGGCTGTAAAAGCTGGAGCAGGAAATTAATATGGGTTACACTTGTAAGTTTCCTCAACAGTATGATTCCTCACTTTATGATCTCTAGATAGAGCAGACACTTGCCTGGAACTTCCAATAGGTTGTTTAGGAAATTGACATGCGGATAGGATTAATTCAGTGTTTGATTGAAAGTTGAAATCTCGAGCGTTTGAGGTCTAAATATCACAAGAAAGCAAATGGAGATTCATAAAGAATGAACTATCCATAACAGTTTGTGCTATTGAATTAATTTGTTTTCATCTAAAAAAAATTGTTGCAAAGATAGGTACAATATTTGGAAAACTGTAAAAATGAATGAATTAACAAAATGGCAATGAAAATGTTAGAATTTTTTTGTATATTCAAGAGTTAGTTATTGTGAATCACCTACCAAGTAAATAATTGGATAGGTATATACACTGCGCAAAACAATTACACATTATGAGAATCTCAAATTTATTCAACAACTTGAGGTGTTCTCAATGATAATTATTTTCATCAGAATTATGCATGCATATATTATCCACTTTCAACGTTTTTGTTCAATACAGATGTTTTCTCCCAGCAGAAATAAAAAAGGTGAGATCATCAGATTTTGAATGTATTGGCTCCATTCTGAAATCAGTTGTTCTCGATCAATTCTAGTGATCAATAGTTTTTCTTTCGTTTGATTTTCTACACTCGATCGCTATGCAACGCGAAATACGCAATTTGACGCAAGAGGAATGTGCCCAAGCGGTAGTTTTGCGAAAAGACATACACAAGAATTGCAGAAAGGTTTGGAGTTTCCCATACAAGTGTGTCCAGAATGTTGCAGCGATTCAGGGAGACAGGTATGAATGTCCGAAGACCAGGACAGGGTAGACCACTTGTAACAACTGCCATTTAAGAACGTTACTTGAGAGTTTCTTCGTTGAGATAACGGTTTGCAACCGCTCGCCTCCTTCAAAATCAGCTTGAGCAAACTCATGGGGTGCAAATTAGGACTCAGACAATAAGAAATCGCCTCAGAGAATATGATTTGAGGCCTGGTGTGGCGGCAAGAGGCCCAGCTCTCACTCCAGCCCATCGAAGGGCGCGTTTGGATTTTGCGAGAGAGCATATCCATAGATATATCCACAGATGAGCCTAGATTCTGCCTCTACTATTGTGATCGACGTTCCCTTGTATACAGACGTCCACATGAAAGATATGCTCAGTGCGATTTCCTGAATACTACTGGTTATCTCTCAATGTTATCACATGGACAAATCCTATTTATAAAAACTTGAAATACCCAATCAAATAAGATGAAAAATATTGATTGAAATATAAACATTCTTCATCTAATTGAAATCTGAAATGGAATGATATTCAGTCACATCTTTCAAAGTTCGAAAACTTCTGTCTCTGCTGTTAAATCATTATCATACCCATGGACCAAAATCATTGTCGAATAAAAAAAATTAACTTCGAATACTTCGACTGCAATGTAATCAACTTTCGTACGAATCGTAGAATTCTGTCTGGTAAATCTGAGAGGTCAGCATTCACGTCAGAACGTTCTATTTGCAAAATTCCCGATAGAGAGATGAATAATGCATTGGTCAAACATAACTTAATTCGGTATTGGACTATTGATACGGAATTTCTTGTTGTTGACGCGTTTGTGGTTAAGATGGTCAGTGCGAACATGGGGATGAAATCGAAGACAGCATCGCAGGGTTGTTTACAATCAGCCAGGGGCGAGTCATCCACCGCACAAGTTCACTTGTTCGAATAGCTATCGAGGGTAAAGACACCCTATACGCAATGCTAGAGCTTGCAGAACCCTGCCGGACCTTTTCGTTTAATTAAAATGTATACAAAAATTTGAAAAAAGAAATGATTTGAGTAATAGTATTATGACTCAAGTTGATCAGGAATTTGCAAAATAATATAAATTCAAGTTTGTGCTCAGAATTAGACCTAATTCTGACCATACGAACTCGAAATGAACGCTAATTTTGACTTTTAAATCGGCATTATATGTAATTCTGACTTCCTTGAGAAGTTCTCAGCAATAAATTAATATATAATACCTGAATTATAACCGTCACTCGACCAAATTTGAGACAGAATTACTCAAAATTCAGACATAACATCCCACTTATATGTAATTCTGACTTCCTTCAGAAGTTCTCAGCAATAAATCAATATATAATTCCCAAATTATAACCGTCACTAGACCAAATTTGAAACAAAATTGCTCGTATTTCAGACATAACATCCTACTTATATGTAATTCTGACTTCCTTAAGAAGTTCTCAGCAATAAATAAATATATATTTCCTAATTGTAACCGTCACTGGACCAAATTTGAGACAGAATTACACGTAATTCAAACAATACATCCCACTTACATTTAATTCTGACCTCCTAGAGAAATTCTCAGCAATAGATTAATATATAATTCCTGAATTATAACCGTCAATCGACCAGATTTACTCGTAATTTAGACATAATATCCCACTTCTTATTAAACAATGGAAATTATGGTAATTCTGATTATCGATTCGCATTGACTCAAATTGATTTGCGTTTTTTAGAATAAATATAATTTCGAGTATGGGCTCAAAATAATACTTAATACGCAACTTTAACTATGACAAATCTGGATTGAAGCTAATTCTGACTTTCAATTCGGAATTATTGGTAATTCTGACTCTTATTAAGTGTTAGTTTTCAGCTATGAATCAAGAATGCGTATAATTCCGGAATTATAGTAATCAGTCGACACTGTTTGAGTCAGAATTAGTTGTAATTCCGACAATAAATTCGAATAATGCTGATTCTGGATTCAAATTTGCATTGAATGAGAGTTGATCTTTAACTCAAATTTAAACTCGAGTGCGTGTTCTGACTATAATATCATAATGAACGTAACTACGACTTCCAGTTATGAATTACAGATAGTTCAGACTTTGAAATCGAAAAAATCGAGAATAATTTTGAGTTGAAAGTCAGAAAGAAGCTTTGGCTTCGAGTTATAAACGAGAATTCGTCCAGTTCTGGATTTTAAGTAGAAATCTGATGTTATTTGAGTCAGAACCTATACTAATATTATAAATGCGAAAGTAACTCTGTCTGCCTGTCTGTCTGTCTGTCTGTTACTCTTTCACGCCTAAACGGCTGAACGGATTTTGATGAAATTTGATATGATGATAGATGATAACCAAGAAATGGTCATAGGCTATAAATAATCACGCCATAGTTCTTAGGAGATAGGCAGTAGGCAGATAACCAAATTGAGTTAGTCGTTTTTGTTGGGACTTTTGCTCTTTCACGTCTAAACGGCTGAACACATTTTGATGAAACTCAGTAAGGTAATAGATGGTTACCTAAAAACGGATATAAGATCAAAATGATCACGTCATCGTACTTAGGGGGTAGGAAGTAGACAGAAAACTGAATTGAGTTAGTGATTTTTTTTATGGTTTTTGCTGGGAGTTTTGCTCTATCATGCCTAAACGGCTGAACGGATTTTGATGAAATTCAGTTAGGTGATAGATAGTAACTTAGAAAAGAATATGGGCTATTAATATTATGCTATCGTACTTAAGGCGTAGGCAGTAGGCAGAAAAATTAAGTTAGTGATTTTTAATCGTTTGTTTTGAAAGTTTACCTCATTCACGCCTTAACGTCTGAACGGATTTTTATAAGACTTGGTTAATATAAAGAAAGGATCCTAGGCACGCACACAGGCTACTTTTTACGGCAGGAAAATACCTCATTCCCGGGGAAATCTAGCGTGATCGTGTCAAGAAGCGCATGACTCCATAGCTACTGAAATGATTTTGATGTTTTTTTTAACTGAGTGTTACTAAGACTTCAAGTTAGTATTTGATCATTTTTCTAACTTACAGGGTCGGTAGGCGCCATAATTTAGGGAATTTATGATGAAATTCTGATGCAACTGTCTTTATTTAACAGTTTTACTTGGATCGAAACTTAGCGACACTCCATCACACTACTTAACTTATAGGGTAGGAAGGTACCAAAATTCAGACTATTCAGACGTGATTTAAGTGAATATTTTCTAAGATATTACCGTGCGAAGTCGGGGCGGGTCGCTAGTTAGATATAATTCTGATACTGAACTTGGAAGTACGCCAGAGTCCAATTGAAATTATTTCAATATCTAATTCGCAGTGAATGATGTTGAAGTTAGAATTTATTTTCAGTTGGGACTCTGAAATAGTCCTTATTCAGACTTTGAGCTAATTTTTATTATCAAAAGTCAGTAGCTGCCGACTTGTGAATAACAAATGCTTCTAGTTTTGGATTTAAAGGTGGAATTACACCTTAGTCAGAGCCCGAAGTCAAAATTAGTCAAAATTCTGAATTTGAAAAAGGAATTAAGACAAATTCAAAGTTCGATGGGTTTCCGGTTTTTTGACAGACTCAAAGGAGTCCATGACAGATGAAAACAAGCTGTAATATCGATTTGATAACAGTTTTATGGATGGTGGTTGCAAGTTATTCTGACTTAATTCAACTCAGAATGAAAATTTTCTGAAGAATTTTGAATGAACACTAATTGCGACTAGGGAATGGGCCTACATGCCAAATTACGAATCAATCTGACTTTTAAGTCAGAAGTAGTCGGTGAATTATACAGTCAGTAATTTATGTGTGTAGAATCATTCCAGATAAATGTGGCGAGGTTTCTACCCGGATACATAACCGTTCTGATTATTCATTGGGTAAATGGTCAATGCTTCCTCAAATTTTATATTTATTCGTAAGGCATAATTTCAGAGTCGTGAACGAGACTGAAGACGACAGAATGTTTCCATCTCTGTCCGTTTCTGTCGTCTGCACCCTGAAAGTAGATACAACGATCCGATGACCCTACCGCAAGCTATTGTCTGTCCACAGGGGAGCACTGTTCTTTATCAAAAACTCCAAACGCTTTGCTGACGTCGGCACACAAGGTATACTAATTTTATTGCCGATCAAAAGGCGACGCGCATTAGAACCCTCTTTTGCCAACCCCTCCGGTTTCTTTCTAGCAATTATAAGAATAATGTTGAGGGGGGTGGAAATCTTCGTTCAGAAATTAACCAACATAATTAGCAAAAATTTCGAATGGTTATCAGGGCGACGCTTCGAGAGACAACTCCCTATTGTGAAGTGTTGTTTTATAATTTCTAAGATCGATTTTTATCGCCGGCATTCTTTTGGCGTCAGTTGGAGCTCAATCGCCTCCAGTCTCGAGTGGATACAGGGTGTTTCAAATGGAATGCGAGGTATTCGAGTAGATGCGGAAGGTTGAGCAAATATTTTATTTGATGTCTCATTAATTTTATGGTGCTTTTTTATGAACATGAAATAACCAAGAATATAGAGACCATTAGGATATTAAATTTTCGGAAATCATTTTTCAAATGTGGGCAAGGGCCCAAAAGCTCCTCATACGTTCGAGGTCTGAAAAATCTTTATAAAATGCAGTGTACGCCAGAAATTGTTTACGAAAATATTTAGTGAGAACTTAAAGTCAAGAAAACTTCGCAATCTTCAGAACAGGTTAAACTAATAGAAAAAGAAAAGAGCCAATGTAATCTAATGTTTTGAAGAATCATTCCGGAGGGGTTAATAGGCATTAAACACTGCGTTAAAGAGAATGATCAAGAGTTATTGGGATCATTTATGGAGAAGTTGAAGCCGTTAAGAGCCAACAAGAAGCTGCGTAAACCAAAAATTAACGTACACATAAGTACTTCGCTAGAACGAAATGATTAAGGTGAAATTTCACTCAGGGGTATAATTCCAGCTCTGTTTTTCTTGAATGTGACATTCTTTCACAATGGAGAACGATTAAGAAATACAAGGTGATCAAGCATCTATCTTGATTGATTCACGAGCTCGATATTCTTGAAATGATCTGAAAAAGTTGAAATTTTCAGGGTGTGTTCGAAATTTCCTCAGGATATTCAATTTTTAGGAAACTTTTTTCAGATGTGAACAAGCATGAAATACCTCCTGATACGTAAGAGCTTTCGAAAAAAGTTATAAAATGCTGTGTAATCCAAAATTTGTAAAAAAAAATTCAGTGAGAACATGGAGTCAAGGAAACTCCCCAAACCATCCAAACAGGTCTAGCTCATAGCAATTTCTTGAAAAAAAATCGAATGTTTTATAGGCTCATTTCAAAGGGGTTGATAGGCATTATATACAATGCATTGAAGGGAATGCTACTGATGTTCAAAATTTCAAGTGAAGAATAGTACCATCAGGATATTCAAATTCCAGAAATCATTTTTTAAATTTGAACGAACGTGTAAAAGCTTCGGACACGTTAGATGTTTTTGAAATGATTATAGAATGCGGTGTGCCTCAAAAATTGTTGGAACCTAAGTCGAAGAAACTTCAGCTTCAGAACCACTCAAACAGGTTAAACTAATAGCCCAGAAAAAAAGAGAATCGTTGCAATCTCCAGAGAAAAAATTCAAATGTTTTATAGGCTCATTCCGAAGGGGTTAATAGGCATTATACACTGCATTAAAGCGAATGCTCACGGGTTATTCGGCTCATTTATGGAGAAGTCGAAGCCGTTAAGAGCCAACAAGAAGCTGCGTAAACCAAAAATTAACGTACACATAAGTACTTCGCTAGAACGAAATGATTAAGGTGAAATTTCACTCAGGGGTATAATTCCAGCTCTGTAATTCTTGAATGTGATATTCTTTCACAACGGAGAACGATTAAGAATACAAGGTGATCAAGCATCTATCTTGACTCATTCACGAGGTCGATATTCTTGAAATGATCTGAAAAACTTGGAATTTTCAGCGTGTGTTCGAGATTTCCTCAAGATATTCAATTTTCAGGAAATTTTTTTCAGATGTGAACAAACTTGAAATGGCTTCTGATACGTAAGAGCTTTCAAAGATGTTTAAAAAATGCTGTGTACCCCAAAATATGGAAAAGAAAAAATTCAGTGAGAATTTAAAGTCAAAAGAATTTCCCTATCTTCTGAAACATTCAAACAGGTCTAGCTAATAGCCCAGAAAAAGAGAAAAGTCGGTGAAATCTTTTGAGAAAAAATTCGAATGTTTTATAGGCCCATTTCAAAGGGGTTGATAGGCATTATACACAATGCATTAAAGAGAATGCTCACAGGTGTTCAAAATTTCAAGTGAAGAATAGTAAAAAAAGGATACACAAATTTCAGAAATCATTTTTCAAATTTGAACAAACCTGTGAAAGCTTCTGACACGTAAGATCTTTCTGAAATGTTTATACAATGCGGTGTGCCTCAAAAATTGTTAGAACCTTTAAGTAGAAGAAACTTCAGCTTCAGAACCACTCAAACAGGTTAAACTAATAACCCAGAAAAAGAGGAGAATCGTTGCAATCTCCTGAGAAAAAATTGGAATGTTTTATAGGCTCATTCCGAAGGGGTTAATAGGCATTATACACTGCATTAAAGAGAATACTCACGGGTTATTCGGCTCATTTATGGAGAAGTCGAAGCCGTTAAGAGCCAACAAGAAGCTGCGTAAAGCAAAAATTAACGTACACATAAGTACTTCGCTAGAACGAAATGATTAAGGTGAAATTTCACTCAGGGGTATAATTCCAACTCTGTTATTCTTGAATGTGACATTCTTTCACAATGGAGAACGATTAAGAAACTCTGTGGTGGAATGATTTGTTGTCTCTTGTTTCGGATGCGATTATCCCTGTCGTTTCCGCTGCTGGAATAAGCATCTCGAGATGGCCCTTACTTAGTTGAGGGGGTCGTGGAACAAATTACAAGACCATAAAACACCCAATATGCGTCGCCAGGAAAAATTATAAGAAAGAAATGCTTTTATCGTTGGGTGAAAAATGCAAATTTCGGTTTATAGCTTGACGTGTTTGTGATTCTTACGGAATAATCTTTTTTGTCTAGAGTGGAGGGAAGAAACCCACCGTAATTTGTTCTATAGGGGTTTCGTTTTAATTTGATTCAATACAATCATCTGAATGAAGATAGGATCTTTCTTGCTTTGAAATTTTTGGTGATTCTCTACAGTGTGTTTGGTCATGACTTAGCGATAATTTAAGGGCATCAAATATACCTAATATTATCGACAAATCACCCACATTAGGAAGTTCACCCCCTTGGTTTTGAAGTAACCCCTATTTCAAATTTACTTTTTTATTTTCGTTGTATTGTACCTTCCAAATAATATCGATTTCTTTGGATATAAAGGTGCGACAGATGTGAAAAAAGTGTTTTTTGAAAGATGATACTACAACCTTTCATCAAAGTAGAACAATATGAAAACATTCAACTTGAAAACGCCATAAAAAAATTCTTCAAAAACAATTTAAGTGAAAAAATCTCCTGATTTTCTTAGTAAATCTGCAATTGTACAAGAACTAGCACCATGAAGTATAATTTCTTTTTCAATGAGCTAACACTCAAGGATATTAGCTACAAAACATCATTTCTGTAAGTTACATAATTTGAGAGTTATTGTTGTTCGAACATGACCACTAATCTAATAAGCGTGCGCCCCAAACTTTTTTTTTGTTGCTACAGGTCGTCATGAGGGCCACCGCCTGTCTACAAAGCAGAGGCAGCCATTTTGAGCAATTTTAATGATTAAATTCATTTGCTTGATCATTAAAAATTATCGAAAGTACAGCACTGAGCTTTATTTTATTTTATCAATTTTCATAAGGGTCATGTTCGAACAGCAATTACTTTCTAATTATGTCACTTACAGAAATTATGTTGGTATCGTTTTGTAGCTAATATCCTTGTGTGTTAGCTCATTGAAAAAAAAAATATACTTCAATGTGCTAGTTCTTGTACCATTGCGGATTTACTGAGAAAATCAGTTAATTTTTTCACTAAAATTTCTTCAAAGTATTTTTTTATGGCATTTTCAAGTTCAATGTTTTCATATTGTTCTACTTTAATGAAAGGTTTTAGTATCATCTTTCAAAAAACATTGTTTCACATCTGAAGGACCTTTATGTCCAAAGAAATCGATATTATTTGGAAGGGTCAACTAAAATAAAATAGTAAATTTGAAATTGGGGCCACAGCAAAATTGAGGAGGTAAATTTCCCAATGTGGGTGTTTTTGTCGATGAAATTAGGTATATTTGATGCCCTTAAATTATCGCTAAGTCATGACCAAACACACTGTATATCAAGCTGAATAATTCTAAAAACTTCACCATGTGAATCGAAGCAATCAACTGGATGAACAAAAAGGAGAAACTGAATTATTCAAATAAATATTATAAATGATGAGACGACAATACTCTCGAATATTGTGCAAATTTGGGGCGACTATGTCCTGTTAGTAAGCCAGTGAGGAGTCGTTACTTATTTTTACAAGATCCATGTACTTTTTGGACCTTGCAGTTTCAAAGATTCAAAAGAACTTCTTGGTAAGATCTTTCCCAGAAGATTCCTCCAGAGTTTTTCTCTTTGAGTTTCATATTTCTCCAAAACCTCTTTATTATAGGTGCATTACCACAGAGTGGTTTTGGGCCAGTGGCGTTTGTGCTTCATTTATGTCTAGTGTGCTAGCCTCTTCGTTTCCTTTGTTTTCTGAGTAACCAGAAGAGATTAATCAAACAATTTTCAAATCATGGAAAAAAGAAAATATTGAAAGTTTGAAGCTTTCGCGTTTGGTGAACGATAATTCCAATTTGAATATCCCGAGAATTGTTTTTTCATTCCATTCATTTCTTAAGTCGATTTTATTTTACGAATCATACTTCTACCCATCGATTAAGACCATTACTGGATAAAAATTCGAGATTTGCAGACATTTAAGCTAAACTATGCCACGCTATTCCCTTTGATACAAGCTTGCAAAAACTCTAAAACAGTGCCTGAACGATGGTCGGAAATTTTCATCCCAATCGGCAGAATTTAAGAGTCGCATAATCAAACATGCAACGTCACAGAAATTCCGCCGCATCCGTCAAATAGGCCTCGGTAGTAATCAACGGTTTGGGGGATACAACAAAAGACAGCAGAGGCGCACCGTCAAAGTGAAGACGCAAATAGGTTGATACGTATCTATATCCGTAATGATTCCGATTGTAGTCATCTGGAAAAGCCTCGGGCATGCGGGCGTTCAAAGAACGTCACTTCTTCCGGATACAGATTGGTGTCACACTCAAAAGTGCTGCAAATGATTACAGCCGGCCAGCTCGTAACCATTTCCCGCATTGCCTGATGCAGTCACGTATCTACGATCTTGCCAACTGCCCGATGTCCTCTTGAAGTGAATTAACCGAATAGGTTGGTTGTTGTAGGGTGCTGTGATGTATTTCCGAGGAGAGATCGTGAAATAATCCTCTCCAAATATTTGATTTTTCGATATTTCAGCTGAAATTGGTCCAGACAAAACATACTTAGTTCGTCATGCTTCATTTTCCGATTTCTTAGAAACTTTATAGGTTTTCAGTACCAGTCTCTGAAACATAAATAATTAAAAAATGTTTGATTAAGTGCAAAGATTTTCACAGGAGCACTTCACCTTAATCAAACATTTTTTAATTATTTATGTTTCAGAGACTGGGAGTGAAAACCTATAAAGTTTCTAAGAAATGCAGAATCCTCCCAGAGTATATTTCAATCGATTTCATTTTCCGAACTGATCGAGCTAGAGTTTTTCGTTTAATTGTAGGATATATGCAGATTTTGAATGTCTTGACTGAGATGCAAGATTCATGAAAGGGATACTCGTGCACCATGACCTAGAGTCCTAGACCATTAGGTCGTGGTGCCCTCAAGAGAGCTGCTTTCGCAACTATGCTACAACCCACTCTCCCGTTCTAGAGTCTCAATGCACTCCAGTATCTGAGAGAGCTTCAAGAAGGCTAAATCCCTGTTTCTCCTTCAATTATCACGTCCAATACATTCTATGTGTAATGACGAGACATTCTCTAACTAAGTGAACAGGAGTTTTGTCCTCTTCCTTCCAGAATCTGTACTCGTCAGTTTCTGTTAAGCAAATTCTTATCATATGCTTAATAAGTCAAAAATGTCCTGTTGAAAAGCTTTTTCAGTTTATTCCTTCTCCAAAAACTCCATCTTATAGGTGCATCTGCCTGTACCACAAAAGGGTTCTGGGCCAGTAAGTGGCGTACGTGCTTCTTTTCTGTATGTAAGCCTTCTCATTTTTTTGATTCCCGAATGAACACGAACCAAGACTGATGAGACTTTGTTCTACTTGCTTGTTTCGATGAGTTTTATTAGGTACTCCCATATTAACTTTGAGTCAGTAACATAGGTGACCTCATGGACTACCCTATTGATATAGAGGAATATAGAGGAGTAAGATCTGTGATGACTTCAAGTGCTCAAGTAGGGTAAAAGTAACCCTTTATATCTTGTCGAGTATTTTCCTCGTGCTTGTCTGCCCTGGCTTCGCAAACCAGACTAGTGCCCCATATGATATTATTAGTCTCACGATCATGACGTACATCCATTGCAGTATTTAAGGGTTAGCAGCCAAAAGTTAACAGGATAGTCTCTTAATCACCTTCCTTGAGGTTATTAGTTGAGGTAAGTATTTACAGTCAGAAGAAATTACATTTGTATCCAGCTAATTCGCCAGTATTTTCAATTAAATCTTTTATATTATAAACAATTCAATAATATTTGTCATATATATTTTGCAAAGCAAACTAAGTTGTTCATTATGTCATTTCGACATAACTTAGTAACAAGTTTTTTGTCTTTGTTCCAAAACTGAATTCGATATTTAAGATGAAATACCGCTGTTTGAATCAATGGAAGATGAGAACCCAGTATTATGGTTCTGCAGACAGTTCGGTGATATACTAAAAGATCATCACTTGGAACGCCAGACCTGGTTATTTAGGTGACCCATTATCTTCTCGTTGTTTTTCCATTTATGTTGTTCTGTTTTTTCGAGGTGCAATTCCAAGATGATAAATCAAAGGAAAGAAGAAAAGATAATTCGCTTGAGTGAAAAAAGGCCTCCAGAATAAATACTTCAGCTTATTCTTTAAATAAATTCAAACATACTAGCACTACACTTATAGTGTATGGAGCCATGTTTATACTTTCCTCTGCTAATTTTGCAAAATACACAGGATATATTGTTCGATATACTACAATTTTCGTACATTCTTCGAAATAATATACAGGGTGTCTGTAAAAGAATGCGAGGGACTTTGGGAGATGATTCCTCGATGAAAATAGGCAGGGGTAGTTCATGTAAATGTTTCTCCAAATCGACCTCCTTCCAAGACACAGCCTTTGAAAGGCGATGACGAGTTGACAGTTCTTAAATTTTTTTACGGCTTCTTGAAAACACTGAGTCATAAAACTGAACATAATATGAAGCACTAAGTAGATGTAACTCAAAGAAATTTTTCAGATCTCATCACTTTATTATTAGGGGTTGAAAATAACAACCCCCAATGATTTTCGTTCAAAAATAGTTTTCGTGTGTTAGATTTTCGAAAAATGAAATTTTCTTATTATTTCCCATTCAATATTGGAGAAAAAAATTTCCTGCAAAATTTCGATACAGTCGATACTTTTCTCGAAAAAATAAAAACTTACAAGCATTTATGATCAATGTTCATTTCATTTCATCGTTTAAGAGTTCCATAGAAAGAATATTTTCAGATATTGCATGTCTATGACAGGAGATGAAGATCTTCTTCAAATCTTTCTGAAGGTTTAATTACTAACTTCCAGAAGAAAATAATGTCCATAATATTTTAATTTCACAAATAGAACTTTTTTTCGATTGATAAGCATAATTGACAAAAACCAATTCACTATTCATTCTATGGAACATATTAAATGGAATGAACAGTGATCATAACTGCTTGTAAGTTTTCATTTTTTCCGAGAAAAGCATCCACTGTATCAAAATTTTGCAAGAGACTTTTTTCTCCAGAATTGAATGGGAAGCCACAAGAGAATTTCATTTTTCTAAAATCTATCCCACGAAAACAGTTTTTGAAGGAAAATCATAAGGGATTGTTATTTACAACCCCTTTATAATAAAGTTATGGGATTAAAAAATTTTTGTGAGTAACATCTACTTAATGACTCATATTATGTGTAGTTTTATGACTCAGTGTTTTTAGGACTCCTAAAAATAATTAAAAACTGTCAACACGTCATCGCCTTCCAAAGACTGTATCTTGGAAGGGTGGTCGATTTCGAAAAAAATTCATATGAACTACCCCTGCTTATTTTCATCAAGGAATCATCTCCTTAAGTCCCTCGCATTTGTTTACAGACACACTGTATGTATACTCATCACCAAGTATACTAATTGTTGGCCCACATGACACCTGCATAAACAGCCCAATCAATCTTAATTTGAACAAGATGTAACCAATCAGTAGGAAGGAAGTAAACGTTTCCCGCAGTGATGTGCCAAAATGTTCCGTGTTTCGTTCTTATTTATAGGTCTATTGCGAGCACCCCACTTCAATACTACTCAGAGATAAGATTTAGGAGGCCCAGAGCTCGACCGGAATTGTCGGCCATCAATAGATCCATTCCTTTAACGAGCTATACTTGTTTTCCTTTTGGATTTCTCTTCTGCCTTCGGGCTACTCTAATGCGTATTTTTACAGCTTATTCATCGAAAGTTGGCACGCTGCTATAAAACGTTCTAACAAATTAACCACTAACAAGGAAACATGCAGGAGGACTAGCTCGATGGCCAGAGGCAATCTGCTGGGGCTTGCAGTTTTCCAATTGACCATCGTTTATTTAGGACTGTATACTTGATGGAATCCATTATAGAAAGATATTACTGAAATGAATGTAATTCGGATTTCCACAATTTGTTTGTTTCTCATTCTTATAATAATTTTTTTACCTAAAGTTGAGCTCTCTTCAGTTTTGTTTCACTGTTTTCGCTGTTATAGTCATTGCGACTGTCAAGTCCAATGTCCAGAATTGGGAAGGTAATGCATTAACCCGTTATATACAGTGTGTTTGGTCATGACGTATATATATCTAATATTATCGACAAAAACACCCAAATTTGGAAGTTTACCCCTTTAGTTTTAGAGTAGCCCCCATTTGACATTTACTTTTTTATTTTCGTTGACCCTTCCAAATAATATCGATTTCTTTGGATATAAAGGTCCTACAGATGTGAAAAAATGTTTTCTGAAAGATGATACTACCACCGTTCATTGAAGTATAATATATAAAAACATTCAACTTGAAAACGCCCTAAAAAATTCTTTAAAAAAAGTTTTAGTAAAAATATGTACTGATTTTCTCAGTAAATCCACAATAGTACAAGAACTAGCACATTGAAGTATAATTTTTTTCAATGATTTAACACTCAAGGATATTATCTACAAAACAACACTAACATCATTTCTGTAGGTTACATAATTTGAGAGTTATTGCTGCTCGAACATTTTGATAAAATACGGTAGTATCATCTTTCAAAAAACATTCTTTTCACATCTGTAGGACCTTCATGTCCAAAGATATCGATATTATTAGGAAGGATCAACTAAAATAAAAAAGTAAATTTAAAAAGGGAGCTTCTCCAAATCTGAAGAGGTGAACTCCCCAATATGGGTGTTTTTGTCGAAAAAATTAGGTATATTTGATGCCCTTAAATTATCGCTAAATCATGACCAAACACACTGTTTATTCTTTTGAATTGAGAGCTAACAAAATACAATACATTAAACATAAAAGTATCTAGCTGAGGTTGGTGCAAAATGGGGTACAATACTATTTTGGCGTATGATACCAGAGAACAGAGAAAACCTCAGTAGAAAAAACTCTGCCTCGTCGTTTTTACAGAATTGAAACTTAAAACTTATCGAATAAATACCTTCAATATTCAGATACAAAATACTTAATTATTGCTCTTGGGCTAGGAGGGTGTTTCAAACCAGGTCTGGCGTTTCAAGTAATAATTTTTCGAATATTTTGTTCTTCTAAGACCGCTACAGGACCCTACTGAAGGGTAATCATCTCCCATACATTTAAACAGTGGTATTTCATCCTGAATATCGAATTCAATTTCGGAATAATGATAAAAAACGTATGACAAACTTATTTCAAAAATAGACCACTGTAATACATACACTCAAGATTTAAATTATGTATTCTTCGGAGCATAAGCATTCCAAGAATACCGAACAATGAAGTATGTGTATATCTCAGTATAAATGTATTTCGAATAAATTGGTTTTAGCAGTCTTATGGGAGAAATATAGATGGGGCATCATAATTTGCTACGTAAATAGAAGAGCAAGGAGATCAAAACCTTAATGTGTTTTTAATCGATACACAAAATTTTTCAAGTAAGATTGAGACCAAGACCTATTCTTGCTGGATCACAAATCAAAGCTTTACTGAAAATATGACATGAATTTCCTTCTGATACCCAGATTTTCATGATAGTTTTATTGGACTACAGGAAATCATTGATTCGTAATGAAGAGAGCTCGTTCATTGATGGAGCAATGAGGCTATTACCTCAAATTTTGTATAGGACTTGAGATTGATACTAAATATATAAATGAAAAATTTCAGCACGATCGGAATAATATCCGCAAAAATATTCAAAAACTGAAATATGTGAAAACTTGGCGATTGAAAAATTTTATTCAATGGTTCTGATGATGCGATCTTCATACACAAAATGAATTCCACCCGAATCGGATATTTTGTTATGTGAATATGGAGATTCTTCTTTTCAATATTCCAATAGAATTTTCTATGGTTCAGATGATGCGATTTCCTTGAAATTTTGCATAAACGTTCAGTATATCAATTTTCATCTGCAAAATAAATTTAACTCGAATCGCATATCTCGTTATGGACAAATGAAGTTTCTTCTT
Source organism: Propylea japonica (assembly GCA_013421045.1). NCBI lineage: Eukaryota > Metazoa > Arthropoda > Insecta > Coleoptera > Coccinellidae > Propylea > Propylea japonica. The sequence continues at coordinate 24,970,875 of CM024248.1, forward strand.
TTCAATATTCCAATTGAATTTTTTATGATCCTGTTTACACTATGGGCACAATGTTTGTATGAGGCTCATCATGAGCATCTTGCATGTGGCCGGAAAATTTCATTTCGATTGGTTTCGGTTTGTCTGGTATATTGAGGAACAAAAATTTTGAATGGCAATATTTTATGGAACACCCTGTATGATTTGGTTATAAAATTAACCAAGGCATTTGGAAACCCAACTCACCCTGAAAATCTCAAGTCTCTAACACAATCCTTTCATTTGAGACTATTTTCGTTTAAGTAGAACGATTGTTCAAAAAGTAGTATGGTAAGATTCCATGTGTTATGAGCTTTTCAATGAGCCTACACACGACATAAGTTTGCATTTGAAAAAAATTAAGTATGTAGGGGTTGTAGCTAAGGTGCTCAAAAAATAATATCATTTCATTTCCAAAAAATACTAGAACTTATTCACGTGTTTCAGCTGTCTTCTCAAGTCACTGATTCAAAAGGAATTTATCTCTTATTTATTTTTCGCCCAACACTGTATACAACTCATGTAACAATTTCACCCCTCGTCCAAAGAATAAATATGATAGGAAAACGTCATTTTTTTATGAATTAACACAATTTTCGAGCGTCGAGGCTTGCCTCTCCCAACAAATTTATACTTTTCAATTGGCACCGCCAAAAGACGTAACAACCTTACATTTAAAGCCTCCAGGATTAACAGTAATTAGATATTCAGGACTCCAGGAACATTAATAAAACGGGGCAATCTTTCACGGGAAAGACTTATCGCAGCTTCGTTTTTGACAAATAACACCACAGATTTAGCCTCCGGGACGAAATATACACTTTGGCATTTCCCAAGACGGCAGTCCGGGATGAATTTTTGTGTTGATGACTGTGCGTACAAATAAAGTTATCCAAGTCGTTAAATATTTCCTCATGAGCCAAACTTTGTTTATCCTTCCTTTGAGCAGGATGCTTTTCGTATTTCGACTGGAATTGACGAACGAAAAATGTTATGGAAAACATCAGAGAATAATCCTTCGACAATCGATTTAAAATTTTTATGTTTCTGGATTGGAATGAGCCAGAAAAGCACCGAAAGCGCTTTTGGATTCTTACAAAAAGGTACAGATAATTTGAATTTGATGAGCATGACAAATTTCCTGCTCCTGATTCTGTAGGGGATTACCGTCATCCAAATATACAATAGTTTTCAAAATAAATAAACGCCAAAAGTTTTTTTTATGAAAATCACAGAAGGAATCTTCAAAATGTACAACTATGTGTGTTGCTTCAAGTACGATCTAAAAACTTCAACTTTCAACTTACCTCAAAATTTGTATAGGACTTGAGATTGATACTAAATATATAAATAAAAAATCTCAGCACGATCGAAATAAAATTCTGGAAATTATTCGAAACACAAATATGTAAAAACTTGACAATATAAAAATTAAATTTCATGGCTCTGATGATGCGATTCTCTTGAAATTTTGCATTAACATTCAGTATAATAATTTTCATACACACAATATTCTTCTTTTATTCTAATTGAATTTTCTATTGTTCAAATGATAAGATCTTCTTGAAATTTTGCGAGAACGTTCAGTTAATCGATCTTCATTCACAAAATAAATTTCACTCGAATCGGATATCTTGTTATGGAAATATGAAGTTTCTTCTTCTAATTATTCCAATTGAATTTTCTATAGTTCTGTCCACACTAAGGCCACAAAATTTTGCATGAGGCTTATTATGAGCCATATCGCCGCAAAATTACATTTAAATTGGTTTCGTTTTGTCTGGGATATTGAGGAACAAAATTTTGAACTACCATAATATGGTAGTTCAAAATTCAACATATTATGTTGTGGAACACCCTGTATGATTCGGCTGGTTAACGAACTTAACTGAGGGATTTGGGAACCGAACTCACCCTGAAAATTCTAGCTTCTAGGACAATCCCTTCGAAAGTAACGACAGGACGGCCGGTCCCACGGACAAAATTGAATTTGACCACGAATTCTTCATCAGGGACTAGAACCCTATCGTTTGAGACCATTTTCGGCTCAAAATTCGAAAATTACAGATATTTGGCAAAACAATTTAGCACTCGTTTGAGTAGAACGAGCGCTCAAAAGAAAATGAGAAAGATAAGAAAATAATTCGCATCCAATGGCTTATAAAATAGAGAAGAGAATAATGAATGAAACTGAGAGATTCATGATTTCCAAAGAATTACAGGGTGCGCAGCATAACTCCTTTTTTTAACACTTAATAAAACGCATTGTATGAATCAGAAAATTTTTATTCGTATTCGTTAATATAACACAAAACTAAAGTTTCGTTTCACCCAGTTTTGAAGATAAAATCAGGTAGGTGACGTCCCCCATTCTCCATACACTGAGTGAACCGATTTCTGGCGTTTCTCATGACTCCAGCCAGTATAGCAGGCGCGTTATGTTGGCAATTTCTTCCTGGATGTTGTTCTTCAAATCTTGTAGGGTCCTTGAACGGTTCACATTAACACGAGATTTCAAAAAACCCCATAGAAAAAAGTCACAAGGGGTCAAATCGGGAGAGCGGGCCACCACTCCCAAATCACCCCTAATTGAGATAAGACGCTCTGGGAAGTGTTCCCTAAAAACAGCTATCGATGCTCTTGAAGTGTGTGCCGTTGCACCGTCTTGTTGTCCAAATGTCCCCTAAGTACAACTCATCTAGCCGTGGGAAAAAAAATTCCTGTAACATTTTTACATACCGGTCCGAATTCACTGTCACTGTGACTTCATTTTCCTCAAAGAACCAGGGACCAATAATTCCACACCACACTGTGACTTTAGGTGAATGCAAAGGCTATTGATGCAATTGTCGATTGTGACTTTTTTTCATGAGGTTTTTTGAAATCTCGTGTTGATATGAACCGTCCAAGGACCCTACAAGATTTGAAAAACAACATCCAGGAAGAAATTGCCAACATAACGCCTGCTATACTGGCTCGAGTCATGACAAACGCCAGAAATCGGTTTACTCAGTGTATAGAGAACGGGGGACGTCACCTACCTGATTTTATCTTCAAAACTGGGTAAAACAAAACTATATGTATGTGCCTATATTATAAAAAACGAATAAAAATTTTCTGATTCATACAATGCGTTTTATTAAGTTTTGAAAAAAGGAAGTTATACTGCCGCACCCTGTATAATTAATTATACGATGACTTTCTCTAGCAACAAATCTCGAAATTTTCAAGGTAGATTTAACAGATGACCAAAAAGTCGAAATCATAAATGAAAGCCTTCAAAAGTTTTGCCAATATAAACAAATACTAAAGCTTTACGACAGGTCTTTCTTCAATTTCCATTACCTTGACTCTGAATTGAACGGTGCAAAATGTTGTTTCATTTGTGCAGATCAATAAATCATCATTAGTCAAGGAATGTATGAGTAGGATGTTTACAGTTGCCTATTACTCCTTACCTAAACCAACAAGGATCACAGGCAGACAATACTGTTATATATCAGAATAATTCTATCTGGAGATGCCAGGACATTGCAATAGCGTGAATAATTTCTTCGACAAACGAGCTCCTACCTGAATTATACAAGGGGGTGCCCTATCAAATACCAATACTACACCAAATAGATCACGTCAAATACACATTATATTCATTTGGAGAAACACTGTGTAAAGTAAAAAGTAAATCGAAATAAAAATTCAAGAAAAGGACTCAGCAGGTGCTTTTGAGCGCTCGTTTTTTGGTGGAACAATAATGCTATTACCTTCAAATTTTGTATGGGATTTGAGATTCATGTTAAGTATATGAATGCAAAATTTCAGCACGTTTGGTATTATATCCTAGATATTATTCGAAAAATAAAATATGTAAAAAATCGATAATTAAAAAAAAATTGAATTCTATGGTTCTGATGATGCGACCCTCTTAAAATTTCGCATGAACATTCAGTATAGCATTCTTCATTCACAACATAAATTTCACTCGAATCGGATATCTTGTTATGGAAATACGAAAATTCTTCTTTTCAATACTCCAATTGAATTGAATTGAATTTCATTTCGATTGGTGTTGTTTGTCTGAGATATTGAGGAACAAAATTTTTGAATGACCATATTTCATGGAACACCTTTTGCTACTTGGCTGGGTAATAAAATTAATCGCGGCTTTGGGAACCGAACTCACCCTGAAAATCTCAAGTCTCTAGGACAATACCTTCGAAAGTTATCGTCCTTACGCCAGACAGACAAAATTGAATTTGACCACGGATTCGTCATCAAAGAGACGAACCCTATCGTCTGAGACCATTTTCGGCTCAAAATTCGAAAATCACAGACATTTGGCAAAACGATATAGGTAGCACTCTTTCGAGTAGAACGAGCTCCCAAAAACGTTACTTCACCTCTCGCTTTTCCATGAGAACAGAACACCTTGTGTGCGAAACACGACGGGAAAGGATAATTTTTAAATCGGGAAAACTTTTCTGCCGGGTTTCTTATGCAAATCAGGTAGATGACAATGGCTTTTTTCGTGCTAAAAGTGGGCATTAAGGAACTCCTAAACAACATCATCCTGAAATTACATGGAATTTGAACAAGGCCGCTCCAGAATTATGAAATTATGAGGTGATTTCCATACCCCGCTTTTAACATCAAGAATCCTTATTTCCCTTGTTCGGCTTAATTTTTTCACCGTGTTATTATCCTGATTCTTAATCTCGTCTGGACAACTTGTTGAGGTTGGTATAAATTCGTTTTTATTCTTCTTTCATTGTGAAATTCTCCTTGTTTATTTCTTTATTTCTCGATGTATAATGAAGCAAGTATGGTTGAATGTACGGATGAAAAAGGAGTTTCATAGGAATAACTTGATGATATATTGAGTTGATTGAAAGCGATTATGAAGAAAAAAATGAAGATTTTCAATCTTCATTTGGGTGAAGATTTTCAATTTTCATTTGGGGTTTCTGGTAAGAATTGTTGTAGGCAAGAACAACAAGGTCTCTTTTGTCTGGTTTCCTGATTCTGTATATAAGTCAGGTGATAAGATTTCCTTCATTCCTTCATCAAGTAGTAAGATTCTTGACTATTTATTCTTAATAATTTTTAGCGCATAAGTAAGGATTTATTTGTTATTTCTCCTAACTATTTCACCTAATTTCTTTGTTTATTATTCGTGTGGTAATTGGTAATTTCATTCTACGAAAAAATAATATTGTTCCAAACAAAAAGGAAATTGAAATAGCGTAAATATTCTAGATCAGGAGGTAAGTATTCCATCAACAGTGAAAATTCTTCATAAATCAATGTTTGTTCGACGATTTTAGCTGAGAATAAGTAATCACAGGAAGAAATACGAAGGAAGTTTGAATCAGGAGAGCATCAGTAAAAAACAAACAAATTGAGATAGGGCGATTAGCATGAAAGAAAAAAGTGAGGAGTATGGATATGTATTCTAGGTCCTCACAAAGTGAAGTCCATCGTGCGCATCGTTCAGGAGTACCTCGAAGAGGTTGAAGTCTCTCGAATGGAATGGCCAGCAAGAAGTCCAGATCTCAATCCGATTGCGCAGGTTTGGGACAACCTCAATAGAAGGTTGAGAAGTTCAGAAAATCAACCAGCTACTCTTAATGACTTAGGAATCCAACTCAGAAAAATCTGGGAAGGATTAGATCAGAACATTTTAAGATCACTCATTTTGATTATGAACCGTCGTTGTCGATCTGTAATTAATGCAAGGGGTGGAAATACCAAGTATTAAATCACTTATCAGCATTCCAGTATTTTGAAAATTGTTTATTTCCCTTCTTTCACATAAGATTCGGTGAAATCCTGAATTTTTCTTCCATTTAATGTGTCTTGTTTCGTTCAAAACCTTCCCAAGAGAACATACAAAATAAGTTATAGAGTCAATGTAGAGTTAACTTTCATTAAAATTGAGATCATCAAGTAGTAAAAATGATTATTTATTGTCGAGTCAGAAAATTTTGCCCACTCCTTGATATTCTAGGTCAGAAGGTGAGTATTCCATCAACAGTGAAATTTCTTGACTGATGGTGAATAAACACTCTCCAAAGTAAGAAAAAATCTGCCGGTCACTGTTTGTTCAACGATTTCAGCTGAGAATTCCATGGCGAATAAGTAATAGCAGGAAGAAACACAAAAGAAGTTTGAATGAGGAGAGCATAAGAAAAGAGCAAACAAATTGAGATAGGGTGGTTAGCATGAAAGAAGAAAGTGAGGAGTATGGATATGTATCCTAGGTCCTCACAACGTGAAGAGTATCCTTCATGGCTTGATTGGCATGTGTTGTTCAAGGCAGTTAGCTTAAAGTGAGCCATTGCTGCTATAAACCAGGAATATGAAAAATATCCTCTAGTTTAAGACATCCTTTCTCGAAATCTCACTTCAAAGTGATCCAAGACGCAAAACATAATATCGTGAGATTTGTAGTGAATAGCTGGTCAATTGCACCATTCAAATTTCATTATATTCTTTATCAATTCACCATTCCCTATCACTATTCAATTCACTACTCTCTATCACTATTTAATTCAATTACTCTGGATATGACTCAGGTTGTGGGATTCAATAAGGTAATGAATCTGTACAAAAAGCACAAAATAATCTCTTCAAGATCTTTTAAATCACACTATTTAAATTCCATTTTAATTCTATCACTTATTTGTGCTCTGTCACTATTTTATTGAAATTCTGTATATAATTGTGGAGATAAGAATTCTATCATCAAGTAGTGAAATTATTATTTATTGTCGAGTCAGAAAATTTTGCCCACTCCTTGATATTCTAGGTCAGAAGGTGAGTATTCCATCAACAGTGAAATTTCTTGACTGATGGTGAATAAACACTCTCCAACCTAAGAAAAAATCTGCCGGTCACTGTTTGTTCAACGATTTCAGCTGAGAATTCCATAGCGAATAAGTAATAGCAGGAAGAAACACAAAGGAAGTTTGAATGAGGAGAGCATAAGAAAAGAGCAAACAAATTGAGATAGGGTGGTTAGCATGAAAGAAGAAAGTGAGTAGTATGGATATGTATCCTAGGTCCTCACAACGTGAAGAGTATCCTTCATGGCTTGATTGGCATGTGTTGTTCAAGGCAGTTTGCTTAAAATGCGCCGTCGCTGCTAGAAACCAGGAAAATGAAAAATATCCTCTAATTTAAGGCATCCATTTTCGAAATTTCACTTCAAAGTGATCCAAGACGCACAACATAAAATCTTGAGAATTTGAAGTGAAAAGCTCCAAAACTGCATCATTAAAATTTCATTATATTCTTTTTCAATTCACTTTTTTCTATAACTATTCAATTCAATTGCTCTGGGTATGACTAAGATTGTGGGATTCTATCAGGTAATAAATCTGTACAAAATGCACAAAATAATCTCCTCAAAATCTGTTAAATCACACTATTCAAATTCCATTTTAATTCTATCATTTCTCATTGTGCTCTGTCACTATTTTATTGAATTCTATGTATATAAGTCTGGAGATAAGATTTCTATCATCAAGTAATGAAATGATTATTTATTGTAGAGTCAGAAAATTTTGCCCTCTCGTTGATATTCTAGGTCAAGAGGTAAGTATTCCATCAACAGTGAAATTTCTTGACTGATGGTGAGTAAACACTCTCCACCGTAAGAAAAAATCTGCCGGTCACTGTTTGTTCAACGATTTCAGCTGAGAATTCCATGGCGAATAAGTAATAGCAGGAAGAAACACAAAAGAAGTTTGAATGAGGAGAGCATAAGAAAAGAGCAAACAAATTGAGATAGGGTGGTTAGTATGAAAGAAGAAAGTGAGGAGTATGGATATGTATCCTAGGTCCTCACAACGTGAAGAGTATCCTTCATGGCTTGATTGGCATGTGTTGTTCAAGGCAATTAGCTTACAGTCAGCCATTGCTGCTAGAAACCAGGAAAATGAAAAATATCCTCTAATTTAAGACATCCTTTTTCGAATATTCACTTCAAAGTGATCCAAGATGCACAACATCATATCGTGAGAATTTGTAGTAAATAGATCCGAAATTGCACCATTCAAATTTCATTATATTCTCTTTCAATTCACTTTTCCCTCTCACTATTCAACTCAATTGCTCTGATGGATATGACTCAGATTGTGAGATTCTATCAGGTAATGAATCTGTACAAAAAGCACAAAATAATCTCCTCAAAATCTTTTAATTCACACCATTTAAATTCCGTTTTAATTCTACCACTTTTCATTGTGCTCTATCACTATTTTATTGAAATCTCTGTATATAATTGTGGAGATAAGAATTCTATCATCAAGCAGTGAAATTATTATTTATTGTCGAGTCAGAAAATTTTGCCCACTCCTTGATATTCTAGGTCAGAAGGTGAGTATTCCATCAACAGTGAAATTTCTTGACTGATGGTGAGTAAACACTCTCCAACGTAAGAAAAAATCTGCCGGTCACTGTTTGTTCAACGATTTCAGCTGAGAATTCCATAGCGAATAAGTAATAGCAGGAAGAAACACAAAAGAAGTTTGAATGAGGAGAGCATAAGAAAAGAGTAAACAAATTGAGATAGGGTGGTTAGCATGAAAGAAGAAAGTGAGGAGTATGGATATGTATCCTAGGTCCTCACAACGTGAAGAGTATCCTTCATGGCTTGATTGGCATGTGTTGTTCAAGGCAGTTAGCTTAAAGTGCGCCGTCGCTGCTAGGAACCAGGAAAATGAAAAATATCCTCTAATTTAAGACATCCTTTTTCGAATATTCACTTCAAAGTGATTCAAGATGCACAACATCATATCGTGAGAATTTGTAGTAAATAGCTCCGAAATTGCACCATTCAAATTTCATTATATTCTCTTTCAATTCACTTTTCCCTATCACTATTCAATGCAATTGCTCCGATGGATATGACTCAGATTGTGGGATTCTATCAGGTAATGAATCTGTACAAAAAGCACAAAATAATCTCCTCAAAATCTTTTAATTCACACCATTTAAATTCCATTTAATTCTACCACTTTTCATTGTGCTCTATTACTATTTTATTGAAATCTCTGTATATAAGTCTGGAGATAAGAATTCTATCATCAAGTAGTGAAATGATGATTTAGTGTAGAATCAGAAAATTTTGCCCACTAGTAGATATTCTAGGTCAGGAGGTAAGTATTCCATCAACAGTGAAATTTCTTGACTGATGGTGAATAAACACTCTCCAACGTAAGAAAAAAATCTGCCGGTCACTGTTTGTTCAACGATTTCAGCTGAGAATTCCATGGCGAATAAGTAATAGCAGGAAGAAACACAAAAGAAGTTTGAATGAGGAGAGTATAAGAAAAGAGCAAACAAATTGAGATAGGGTGGTTAGCATGAAAGAAGAAAGTGAGGAGCATGGATATGTATCCTAGGTCCTCACAACGTGAAGAGTATCCTTCATGGCTTGATTGGCATGTGTTGTTCAAGGCAGTTAGCTTAAAGTGCGCCGTCGCTGCTAGGAACCAGGAGCTCTTCGTGAAGGCGTCCTTAGTCTGACATCAGCCACGGTTTGGCCGTGTACTGTTTCTCGATACAGACGCTCTCCACGCTATTATCACTCTCTCGTCTCCTACAGGACATCGATCAAGATGCTTGAGCCGCGCTGGAGACCCGTTCAGGTAACTTCATTCAATCCCTATTATTTTAGTTTTTAATAGACATTGGGCGGGAAAGCTAACCACCCTTGGAGGTGGATCTCTCCTTACTCCTCCCACTGCCCTCCCACTCCTTCACTCCTCGTTGCGTCTCAGACTCTCCCGTCTCTTTCACCTTTGGCGCTGCTATCATCTCCAGAACTATTCATCACATCGCAGCTGCATTTTTAATCCAGGCTTTTTTCTCCTCGGGATGACCATCAGCATGTGTGACGTTCACATGTTCCATCTCACGCTATGAATGCTTTTAGGTGGATGTCTTCAGCTTCAACGGATCGAAAGATTGAGTAATAAAATACCAAAAAATATTTCAACAGCAAAATTAGGACAAAATTTGTTTTTCAACAGCTTTGAATCATATCTACTGTTGTTGTTGTTGATGAGCAATCCAAATGCTGAAGTTGAGGATGATTCTTGATAAACAAATCATTAAGAGATTATCATCCTCGTGCACAGTAACTTGTTCATGAAATTCTTGGGAAATTTTAATAAAAAAATTTGAAAACAAGTTTCAACTTTACTCTGCTTGCATATTTTGCTGGTCTTTCCAAAATAGCTGCTTAAATAGTGTAGAAGCTTTTTGAGGACTGATGTCAACAATTCTATTGAAGTATTGAAAAAGTTTCTTTGATCCTTGAAGCATCCTTCAAGGTTGCATATTCGATTAATCTATTTGCATACGTTGCTTTTACTAAATTTGTGAGCTGAATTGCGATTAACATTCTAATTCAGATCTACTTGTATGTATGTAGTTTCATCTTCTGGAAAAATTACACAATTATGCAGATGTTGAATATCTGAATGAACCTAAGAAACAATCCTTATCACTTCAGAAGCATAATTGTTTACATCTAATAACACATACTATAATTGAAAATCTTTTGACATAATCACAATCCATCTTTTAAGAAGAAAACCAGTAAATTTCAAATCAATTTAATCATTTGGCTGAATATGATGATTTAAGGACTGTAAAGAAGAGTTTTTTGTTTTTCTCAAAATATGATTTCTGAAATGTCCGAATGACATCCGATTGAATTCTGGCTATATCTTCCGCTTTTATAATAATAAAATCAAATGTGGATGAAGCTGTGGAATATCCTGAAAGAGCCATCAAAATTGCCGAATTTCTTTTTGTAAGAAATCCAGCATGGTTTTTCAACATGAGTAGAGTTAGTACAACTTCACTCTTCAATCAAAATTCGAATCTATTGGATATTAAATGAATTTTTTGTTGCCATAACTTTTCCAATAACTCGATGAAAAACTTTCTTTTTAACATTTATGCTGTACATATTCACCCTTTTCCTTTCAGAATTGTAGATATTTAATCTTCATTCATTCGAACTGAATTCAATTAAACAGCAAGGAATTAATTCGAATGCATTATTCAAGAATATTTAATTACAACAGATGGTTGTTTATCGATGATAATTTCGTGGGCTTTGTTATGAATTTATTCTTCTTAACTCATAATTCCAGAACGATTTAAGACTTATACATTGAAATGTTCCAGAGATATTTTCATTAAGATTCTTTAGTTCTTTTCGGCTGTTTCGTGAGTTATTCCTTTTTTTCCATCAAATTTGTCGATTTTTGATAGACCTAGTCTCCCAAGATGACTTTCATGGAAGCTTCTTCTACCTATGAGGAGATATCGATGGATTTTACTGAGTCCAAGTCAAATTCTTGATCTCTTGTTACTATACTGCATCTTCTAGGTTGTGGAGGTTCTGTTTTTTGCGAAGTTCTTTCAATTTACAAGTATTTTTTTCTGAAACCATGTATAATTTTCAAAGATTTTTCTCGTCCGATGAAAACCTTTCCAAAGCTGAGTCTTCAAAGGTCTCTTCAGGTTGATGAGTTTTTGGTAGATTGGCTCAATAAATGCCCAGCTGTACTGCGACCAATGTTGTCTTTTGGGTGTTACTATAATTGAGCTACATTTCTTCCAGGAGTTTAACCTCCTTCGTGGGAAACTTCGTTCTTATGTTAGCAATTTCACCCAGTTGAGTGAGTCTGGTTTGCTCCAGCACATTGTATTACCATACTATGTACTCGGTAGTTTATGTGGTCGATCAACACAATGTATACATAAAGAAGTTTTCCTCACCGATCTTATGCAGGTGAAAAAATGACCTGTGAAGTGCCCAGTAAGCAGTCTCATCTCATTTTCTGACAAGGTCTGAGCTTATTGGTACTTCTCTTCTTCTTTCTCTTCTTTCCCAATGATCGACCTCTGCCCTAATCAGTGTGAGCCTTACCCAATATGAAGGTGAAATAAGTGTTTGCTCTTCTTCATGAAAATGTATCAGCTGTCTCATTTCCCTTGATGTGAGGAGGTTCAAACTCAAGCTTGTTGTTCATTGCAAGTATAACGGAGGTATTACGAAGATTTTTTACTGCTCCAAATGGTCCTTGATTCACAAACGAAAGTCATCAATGTGCCATCTGACTAACTGATATAGTGGAATTTCTGGTTTTTTTAGTGTATGGACAGATAGACCTGGTTTCATCTTTCTAAAGGGTTTTCCAATAAGAGGTGTTAATCTTAATAGTCCGCTATTTCGGTAGATATCACGTTTGAAGCTGTCATTTTTTGACATTTGACTAGTAAAAACTACGCCATTAATAAAAATGGAACGATACACGCTTCAAGAACGCATTGAAATCATTAAAATTCGCTATAAAATGATGAAAATTTGGCAGAGACGGTTCGTAAAACTCGAACATTTTTGGGTCGTCGTGAAGCACCTTGTCGCATCGCAATAAAAAGGTTGGTGGAAAAATTCGAGCAGTTGGGACAAGTTAGTGATGTGGAGAATAAAACCCGTGCACGTCGCTCAAGAACAGCAGAGAATATTGCTGTTGTAGAAGAAAGTGTTGGAGTAACAGTTACGATGAAGGGATTGCGCTATCTAGAGATGATTTATGATTTTTTATGGCCAAATTTGGATAGTATTGATCTGGACAACGTGTAGTTTCAACAAGATGGAGCTACGTGACACACAAGCAACGAAACTATTCATCTTTTGCGGGAAAGGTTTCTGGACCGTGTTATCTCTCGAAGAGGTGATCACAATTGGCCAGCGAGATCTTGTGATTTAACACCTTGCGACTTCTTCCTTTGGGGCCACGTGAAAGAGAAGGTCAACGCCAATAGCCCAGCGTCGGATCAAGACCTCAAAGATGCAATTTGTGAGGCTATCAAGAACATAGGGCAGCCACTTTGCGATTTTGTTATGGAAAATTTCATTGAAAGGTTACGCTCCTGCAACCGTGGTGGTCGTTTATCTGATATTATTTTCCACTATTAACGGCATATTTTCTTTATAATGAAATAAACATCCGATCATATATATTGAATAATGGCATTTTACTTTGAATATCAGAATAACACCTCTTATTGGAAAACCTTTTATGACCAGAATTCCAGATTGTAGCGTCATTATTAATTATTCCAAAGGCACTAATTCCCTGTATTGGGTTAAGTCCACCTTGCCATTCCATACTTTTCAAGCGATCACTTCGAAGTTGATGTCATGGACATACTCCATTGAAAGCTCTTTGGTATTTATTTTTTTCATGGCCCTAGGTGTTCTCTAAATTGTTTTATAAACGACTACGGCTTCCTAAGATGAGGAATGAAGTTTAAGGACGTATATCCACCACAGTTTATCTATCAGATTTACAACACGAATACCAATTTCATTTTCAGATATTCCATTTCAGTTATAGTCTACAGTAGGAGACACTGGCAAGATACATAGATTGACATTGGGTACAAAAGATGGATAAGGATCGACTATAGTGTCAGCATTATTCGGTTAACTTCAATACATCGTCCATTTAATTTTTCAACTATCTAGACATAAGTTTTCATCTTGTAGACGAAATTATATGCAATGTAGTAAAAAATCAATATATGCATCGTCTAAGCATCACCGGCAGAAAAATAATTCAACAAATATAAATAAATACATTCGATGAATTTCTTCGATAACCAACTGAAACGTTCATGCCAACGTAATCAACAAAGCTTTGTTTTTTGTTCGATCAATATTTCTTTACGTTAACAGGAAGACATTGCGTGAACCCGTCAATTATTTGAGGAAATATAAACATCCGCAATAAATGGAAGGTATTGTTGTTTCGATTGATAAGTTCTTTTCTTTATTATTAGATTATCATTGTTTCGCTTAATCTATTGTCTTCTGTAAACGCGTATTCATTTTCTTGTTTGTTCGAATTGCATTTATTTTGGCTGAACACTCTCCTTGTCAGTCAAACAGTTTACAGTTATTGGTGAGTGCGGTCCAGTGAACAGGTTCGTATTTTAAGAATAGGTATGTTATTCAGGATTGTGTTCAAACTGTTAATAGAATAGATTAATGTCATTTCGAAAATGACCATGAACATATTGCGTCACTAAAAGTTAATGCTAGGAATTTTATTTTTCAAATATACAAATTTTCATTACATAGAGTGGAATATATAAAACTTCCATAGTCAACTCGTTCTATATAATTGAATTGGATTTATGAATATAGATTTTCACCTCTGTATTAACGAAACCTTTTATCGACAGCGCGCAGGTTCAAATTTGCCAAGTTGTCAATCGAACATGCGCATTGTTCTTGTTGTTAAAACTATATTCGTTGTTAGGGTTTCTCTGTTATTATTCTTACTATCTAGAACTGTTTATTAAGGTTTACATTCAAATTGGAGAAAGTTGTAAGAGAATAGGTATATTAATAAATGCGCCCGAGATTGTAAATGGTAAATGTTCATTCGGACTTACATATAGAAAATTATTTATTACGAAAAGTAAAAGAAACTATTCCTATAAGTGCGTTTGCATCAGAAGTTCGAATTTACCAAGCGTCCTACATGTTGAAAATCGGACATGCGCATTGTTTTTGTTGTGGAAACAGTGTTTGTTTTTTGGATTTCTTTGTTATTCTCCTTAATCTCTAGGGCTGATTATTATGGGTTACAGCCAAATAGGAGAAAATTGTCAGAGAATAGGGATAATGATAAATTATTCTCACCTTATACCTTCAATCTGGTCAGCTGTCACTTCATAACGCATGCGCCGATGATTGGAAATGGTAAATGAATCAGACACTTAGTCCGTTTGGTAATTCCTTTATATAGTAGAAAAAGTGGAAGCACCAGGCTTCATGTGAGTGCGTTTATGTCAGAACTGTTTATTCGTCTGTGATTGAGTGAGTGATAGTAACATGAGTGTCCGTTATCCACAATGTATACACCTGTTGATCCCCTGCAATAATTTGTCCCATTACGCTAAAACTGGAATGAATATTGTTGTTAATGGCTCCTAAATGATACTAAGCATTAAAGCTGTGGGAACGTAACGTGTTAATACCACGAACACAGCTAGCTTCCGGCCTCGACGCTACACCGTTCTGTTTAGTATATCAGCAACACAAACAACCGGCATTCTGTTTTGCTTCACCCCAAATTCTCCCAGCTTACACGATTTTACGAGTTTTTAAAACATTATACTCGTTCTCCACGTGATATACACAATTGTGATTTGTTTTCTATTTGCGGATGTAATTGAGCGAGAGAACGTTTTCATCTGGTTGCTTTTGCTAATCGTTTCATTGTTCGTGTAACACCTCAGTTTTGATTTTTTTATAGGATTTATTGGTATCTATGATATAAGGTTGAGTATAGATCATTAAAAACTTGGCAGGATCTATGTGTTCTAAGCAGAAAAAAATTAAACGAAAAGATTCGAATTCATTCTTTGCTATTATGGCAATGATTGTTGTAATAGATATCGACTGAAATATGTTCTGGAAGGATTCTGCATTTCTAAAAACTTTATAGGTTTTCACTTCCAGTCTCTGAAACAGAAATAACTAAAAAATTTCAATTAAGATGAAGTGTTCCTGCGAAAATCTTTGCACTTATTTGTCAATTAGACTGCAAATGAAAAAACACACAATTCTGAAGATTTTACAAGTTTGTATGAAGAAGGTGTCTGATATAGACACCAAAACGTTACATAATCCTTTTATATTGTTTCCTTTTTCAGTTCTAATGTTAGGCAACAATTTTTTTCAAAACAAATTTGCTCCTGACAAATAAGTGCAAAGCTTTTCGCAGGAGCACTTCATCTCAATTAATTTTTTTTCAATTTGTTCTGTTTCAGAGAGTGGGAGTAAAAACCTATAAAGTTTTTCAGAAATTTTTGTTACACATTTTTAGAAAAATGCTTGAGGCTACACTGTTGTCTCTGAAAACTGCTTGTCTAATGACTAGAAATTTGGCAAGATCTATTTCCTTTTAGCAGAAAAAAAATGGACGAAAAGCTTTCTATGCATTCTCTGCTATCATGCCATCGATTATCATAATACCTAATATTTCGAAAAATGTTCGAGGCTATAGTGATATAGTCTCTGAAATCTGGTGGTCTACTGACTAGAAACTTGGCAAGATCTTTTTTCTCTAAGCAGAAAATAATCGAACGAAAAAAAAGCATTCTTTGCTTTTTGCCATTGATTGTTGTAACATTTCATTTCTTGAAATTTGTTTGAGCTTATATCGGGTTCTTTTGAATCTGGTTGTTTACTGATTAGAAACTCGACAGGATCTCTTTTTCCTAAGCAGAAAAAAATTAGACGGAAAGCTTCGAATGCACTTTCTGTTATTAGGCCATTGCATGTTGTAACATCTCATTTGTCGAAAAATGATTGAGAACATAGGGGCTTCTCTGAGTTCTGGTTGTCTACTGATCCGTAGAAAGTTTTGAGAAGCCGTAAAAAAATTAAAAACTGTCAACTCGTCATCGCCTTCCAAAGGCTGTATCTTGGAAAGGAGGTCAAATTCGAAAAATATTATATGAACTACCCCTGCTTATTTTCATCGAGGAATCATCTGCCAAAGCCCTTCGCATTTGTTTACAGACAACCTGTATATAACGGAATGATTTGTTCCATAAACAAGCCTCCAATTTTCAATGAACAAGTCCAACCAAGAACATTTTCGACAGAAAAATCGACATTTAGCAACACTACACCACACTGTTCTCCTTAAAACAAGCAACCAAAAACATCAAAAGTATTTCTGGAATGAAAACGAACCAATGTTTCTTGGTCCAGTCAGAACCTTTCCAGAATTTCCCTCATATCTACAAACCGCGTGGAAAACTTGAAAAATGAGCACTTAACGAAATCCTGCAAAGGTAAAAGTCGCAGAAACTTTTCTGTGGATGAAAATAGGATGCGAGAAGGAGAGAATTAAAATCGATGCGTTAGAGGGTCATACGTCGACATTCTGTCACTCTTCCGAACCAAGAGAGGATCATAACTGGGTTACTAGGTGGACTAGCTAAACGAGGGGAGAACAGAATGTAGGACGATTGAAAGAAGGGATCCTGGAATCACGTACTGTATAATGTTTTAATGATACAGATTCAGCTACAACAGATTTTCGCGAAATTCTGCGTGGGTGGTGTTATCTGCATATGGGCTTCTTTATTTATTTTATTTCTTTATTTGAATACCTACTACACCATTCTGAAGCCTCAGACAATAATAGATAATAGAAATAGTAAGGATCATACAGGGTGTCTGTGAACAAATGCGAGGGACTAAGGAATATAATTCCTCGATGAAAATAAGCAGGGGGAGTTCATATAAATTTTTTTCGAAATCGACCTCCATTCCAAGATACAACCTTTGTAAGGCGATGACGAGTTTACAGTTTTTAAGTTTTTTTAGGAGTCCTAAAAACACTGAGTCATAAAACTGAACATAATATGATTAAGTGAGGAGATGTTACTCAGACATTTTTTTTGATCCCATAACTTTATTATTAGGGGTTGAAAATAACAACCCCTTCTGATTTTCCTTCAGGAATTGTTTTCACTGGGATATATTTTCGAAAAATGAAATTCTCTTATGATCTCCCATTCAATTCTGAAGAAAAAAAGTCTTCTGAATAATTTCGATACAGTCGATACTTTTCTCGGAAAAAATAAAAACTTACAAGCAGTTTTGATCACTGTTCATTCCATTTCAGTTCTATTTGTGAAATTAAAATATTACGGATAAAATTTTCTTCTAGAAATTAGTAATTAAACTTTCAGAAAGATTTATAGAACATCTTTTTCCCCTTTCATAGACATACAATATCTTAGAATACTTCTTCTCTGGAATCGTATACGATAACATAAAATGGATTACAGTGAACATAACTGCTTGTAATCTTCAATTTATAGGCTCACAGAACCTTCTTCAGGCGGACTGGGATGATTATTCAAGATGTTGTGAGGGAAGAGACAAATAATTTTTTTTTGTTTGCCATTTTTTTTCTTTATCTTAAAATCACTTGGCTTCACAGTCGCCAAAAATATTGGGTGTTTCCATCACTCGGAGAACTTGCATTGAGGCCCTGATGTAGGGCCACTGCTAACATCTCAAAGAGTGAAGACGAAGTAATCAGTGCTTTCAGCATGTGATCTGTGATGATTGAACTTCTCATTTGACACTACTCACTACTAGATGTCACCATCTGTTAGTTGCTACTCGATAGCTTCTTACAATTAGTGTTAATGTAGAAGTTTTTTCAATAGGATGGTTGTCTCTGAGGGATATGGGACACTGACGAGGCCTAATGAGGCCGAAACCGGTCTGTCTCTTCCCTCATTGACAACATCTTGAATAATCATCCCAGTCCGCCTGAAAAGAAGGTTCTGTGAGCCTATAAATTGAAGATTGCATTCATTTCGATGATTACTATTTTCAATTTATCTATGCTTCAAAAATTTGTTAGGTTAGCCTCCTTAAAGGCAAAGATTTTTTTTTGTTTGCCATTTTTCTTCATCTTATAACTGCTTGTAAGTTTTTATTTTTTCCGAGAAAAGTATCGACTGTAGATAATTTTACTGGACTGCGACTTTTTTCTCCAGAATTGAAAGGGAAACTAGGAGAGAATTTGATTTTTTTGAAAATCTATCCCACGAAAACAATTTCGAACGAAAATCATAGGGTGTAGTTTTGTTTAACCCCCAGTAACAAAGTTATGAGATCTAAAAAAATTGTGTGAGTAACATCTACTTAGTGCTTATATTTTGTATAGAATTATGACTCAGTGTTTATAAGAAGCCTTAAAAAAAATTGAAAACTGTCAACTCGTCATCATCGCTTTTCAAGGCTGTATCTTGGAAGGGGGGTCGATTTCGAAAAAAATGTATATGAACTCTGCTTGTTTTCATCGAGGAATCATGTCCCAAGGTCCCTCGCATTTATTTACAGACACCCGGTATGTTACACACCACCAAGAAGGAATAATTATAACCAATAAATAACAATTTTCTGCGCTTGTTCCTAGAAATACCGTGCCTCAGTTCTGCCCAGATGTTTGTTCGAATTTGACAATAACCAAACAAATTTCTATATTGAACAACATTATGCTATGAGTTTTCTTCATTATGAGAAGACGATAATTCGAATTCTAGTTCATGAATGAATGAAATGCTTCATGAGGCGACAATTTCCTTTTGGAAAGCCAGTGAGCAGGCTTAACTCTTCTTACTGAGATCCAAAAACTTTTTGGACCTTGTAGTTTTGAAGTTCCGAATAACTTTTTGGAATGATCTCTACTCAGAAGATTCATCCAGTGTGCTTCTGAAGTAGTTTCTTTCTTCTTCAATAACTCTTTCTTGTAAGTGCATTTGCCTATACGAAAGAAAGGTTCTGGCTTCAATTCCTGAGTGATCAGGAACCCTCACTTAAGAGACCTTTTCGATTTTGTTTACAATGAAATTGAACCAATAGTTCTGAAAATATTCAAATCTGAATAATCGTTTTCCTAATAGAAACAAGTCAGGACCTTCTTTAATTAATCTCAAATGAGAATTCCTTTCAATACTGTTCAAAGACCAAACGAGTTCCTCGATGACCAAATATTCCTAATAGGTACATAATATGAATAAAAGTCTTCATATCCCATATAGGAAAACTCAAAATGCTTATAACATAAAAGTTGATCACGTAATCCAGCTTCAAGCATTACCAAGCAATAACAATTACAATTCCAATATATGGAAAATTAACTGCAGTTAAAACAACAAATAGAAGCGATATGGGAAGACTTAAAATTCGATAAAACAGAAAGGGCACATCCGGAAGAAATTGGTCCATGGCTGGCATTCTGCGATCAATAGCGCCAGTATTAAGATTTCCCCCGATAAGGCTGAGAATCGAACAAACTCCGGCATAACAATAAGTATGTCAATTAATTAATCAGAGCTTAATACGTGCAGCCTGTGCAGTGGGAACCTGAATATAGATATCCAATTCTGTGGCACGTCTTGCATTTTCAAGTTTGTTAAGTTTGCCGCTATAGATGAATATTTAATAGCGCACCTTAATTATCAGAGCTAATTTCTGCCGTTTTGTCGCAGACTGGCACCGCCTTTTCTTCTGTGAAGTTCCCGTTTCCCTGATCTTCAGAAATTAGCCGAGGATTTCGGAACGACAACCGGTTTTATGTGTATGAATAAATAAATGCGACAGAAGGCATTTTGGGTGGCAAATCTCTTTCATGACACTTCTCGATAGATGGTATATTGTTTGATTTGTCTAGTTCTTTCATTTATTGATGTAAGACTATAAAGTCTCAAACTCTCTAAAGGTATATATGTTTTCCCAGTATTGAATGAAGAATGAACCACAGTAAAATATCTGAATTAGTGTAGCGATTGGATGCTAGTATTTATTCGAAAAATAAGCTGAAATATAGAGATGGATGAACTACAAGATAGTGAAGAATAACCTTTGTATTTCAGAGTACAGACGCATTAATACTTTTCCTCCCGATAATATTATACAGTGTGTTTGGTCATGACTAAGCGATAATTTAAGGGCAACAAAAACACCCACATTGGGAAGTTTACCCCCTTAGTTTTTGAGTAGCCCCCATTATAAATTTACTTTTTTATTTTTGTTGACCCTTCCAAATAATATCGATTTCTTTGGACATAAAGGTTCCACAGATGTAAAAAAAAATGTATTTCGAAAGATGATACTATAACCTTTCATTGAACTGGAACAATATGAAAACATTCAACTTAAAAATGCCATTAAAAATTCTTCAAAAAAATTTTAGTAAAAAAATGTACTGATTTTCTTAGTAAATCCGCAATAGTACAAGAACTTGCACATTGAAGTATATTTTTTTTCAAGGACTTTTTTTGTTGCTACATGCCCTCATGAGGGAAAACTGCCTGTCTACAAAGCAGGGGCGGCGATTTTGAACAATTTCTATGATTAATTTGTTTTTTTGATCATCAAAATTTTCGAAAGTACAGTACTGAGTTTTATTTTATTTTATCAGTTTTCATAGGGTCATGTTCGAACAGCAATTACTTTCTAATTTTGTAACTTACAGAAATTATGTTGGTATCGTTTTGCAGCTAATATCCTTGTGTGTTAGCTCATTGGAAAAAATTATACTCCAATGTGCTAATTCTTGTACTTAGCGATTTACTAAGAAAATCAGTACATTTCTTTACTAATATTTCTTCAAAGAATTTTTTATGACATTTCTAAGTTAAATGTTTTCATATTGTTTCACTCTAAAGGTGGTAGAATCATCTTTCAAGAAACATTTTTTTTACATCTTTAGGACCTTTATGTCCAAAAAAATCGACATTATTTGGAAGGGTATGTTAAAGGGTTATCTGTGAAGATCAGAAGAATTGGAAATGAGTAAAATGTGAAAAGACAATTCAAGACATAAGATACTAACAGGGCTAATGTAACTGAGGTAAAACCTGATAATGAAAATCAACAAACCAAAAATTGCATAAATGAAGTACCTACCTTGTGAGTGTAGTGGAGCCTATATTGGGGAAACTTAACGTCTTTCAAATGTTTGGTTCAAAGAACTTGAAAAACTAGATCTACTTGGAGATACTTAAATGTCAAAGCTTGTCCAACATGCTTTGAATGAAGACCATAGGATTCTATGAAGTCAAAAGAAGAAGACGTCAAAAATTGAAGGAAGCAGCTTTCATATCAATAACCAAAAAGCAAATGATGATATCAAAAACAACTGTGCTCCAATAATGATATACAGCCTAAAAAAGATTAAATTAATTTTTGACAACTTGATGAAAAATTTAGGTCGAAGTCAACGATTTTTTTCTGTGAACTGTCATAAATGACAAACATTTTCAGAGAGTTACGAAAGTTGCTTTTCTTAGAGTAAAGAGTCTAAGGTGTTTTCCTGGAGACGGCTCAGAAATACTGGCCGAAACGTTGAACAAGAGACCAGACAATATATCAATATTCAATAACTAATTTGAAGCCTACTCACGACCATTTCAATCCCACATATATGCTCATCATCTAACGGACTTCATTTCGGTATAATAAAAGCAGGGTTATTCCATTCCCAGAAAAAGATAAAAATTCCCTTCGCTGCCAATTGATAAAAATATAAATCCTGAAAACCCACACATCAAATTGATTTGGATTTATTTCTAGATGGTCATAGTTGAGTGTATCAGCAGTATTCATTTATTGCAAACCATAAATAACGGATCCCATTTGCATAATCTGTTTCAATTCGGCAATTAAGTCAGTGAAATTTGGGCTTAACGCTCGGAGATAAATACATATAATCGCTCTGGTTTGGATCTTATTTATGAACAGTACCGAAGAGATACACTTAAATCTCAGATTTGGCTGTTCTGTAACACATTTTAGGGGATATTCTCTAGATTGAAATGAGCAGTCGCAATTCTATGCAAATTATTGGAATCAGTGGACTTATTAATATTTGAAAAGTCGTAGCAATTCCCAACAAAATTGTTGAATGCTGAGGGTTTTCTCAAGATTATCAAAAAATTTGAGGATACCCCAATTTTTGAAGAATAATAGCTTAGGATTTACCTCTTAGATGTTTTTCGTCCCATGCAGACTCTTTACTAGCTGCAAGCAGTCGGTAAAAGTTCTTCGAGGCTTTTCAGCTTCCTGCGTCTACAGCAAAGTCCTCACTGAACTTCCCATGTAGATTTTTAGGAAAGCTACATTGAACTGTGTCCTTTAGAGCTGTTTTTGCCACTTTACCACTACAGCACCCACTCTTGTTCCAGAGCTTCAATGAAGTCCAGTATCTGAGAGTATTTCGAAGAAGCTGGCGCGTTTTTTATATATTTTTCATGTCCAAAACATGCAAAACTAGGCGAACAGAAGTTTCTTCCTTCTCCCCACAGATTATACACTCCTCAGTTTCTTTTCAGCCTTATCTGCTTCCAAGGCAACTGTGAGAAAGCCATTGGGAAGGCTTAACTTATTATTGCTGAGATCCAAATACCTTTTGTACCTTGCAGTTTCAAAGTTCTGAAGGATCTTTTTCTATTAATCCATTCCCGGAGTGCTTCTCTCTCAGTTTCTACCTTTTCCAGAATCTCTTTCCTATAGGTGCATTTGCCTATACCACAAAAGGGTTCTGAGCAGTAAGTGTTGTATGTGCTCATTTTCTGGATAGTGTGTTAGCATCTTTATTTCCTTTGATTCTTGAGTGATCATCTATATGAGCTTTGAGCCGATAACATATGAGTTCAGTGCTTTAATAGCAGCTTTACTATCAGAATATGTCACATATTTCTTGATAGTTTCTTTCCAGGTTTTTATATATGCATCATTCGATTGCAAGTATTTTTGCCAGAAAAACACTCGAATAGGAGCCTAACGACAGTAAGCACTAGATTCTTGGCCTGTATACTCTAGCGCTGGCATCTTTCGTGGTTTAAGAACCTTCTGTATACCATTTGACGTTTTTTTTTACTCTGAAGTCTTTGATAGTGCATTTCTTTTCCCATTATTCCTTCTTCCATAGCATCGAGTTAAAGTTCTGCCTGATGCTCACTCTTCTGACCAAAACATCACTAGATGAGAAGCTATACTGAAAATTTGGTTATCTGTGGCCACCTCTAAGAGCTCTTTACACTCATTCACCCATGTGCTCGTCCGTTTTCTGGTTTCTATCTCATAACACGCAAAGTTTTTTAACTTTTAATCTGCTCAGACCTAGCAGGTCATGGCAGATCCTCATCCATAATGAAGGTAATTATCAAGAATGCTTCCGCAATTTCATCCGAAAATCACCAGAAAAGCACAGTAAAAGGGTAAACATAAACGTTATAGCGGTAGATGTATAAATGCCCCCAATATCGATAAAACTATCAGTTAAAGGAAGGAAACAACAGCTCCTAATAAATAACTAATCCCTATAACAGGAAATCGAGCTATTAACGACTGTAGATATTTCCTGCTGAGTCTAATAGGTCCCCCCATTCCAGGGCCTGGAACAAAACAATCGACAATACCTTCTATGCCATTTGTATGGCGCGATATTCAACTTTTGCCGAAATAGCAATTCTTAACACAAAAGTTTCGGAACTTATATTGCCGGGGATAAAAACAAGATCCTATAGATTTTATAAGCAACCAGTCACAGCCGCTTTTACAGCGCTGAACTTGATCGATTGACTTTATATAAAACAACCCTCGATTGACTAATTCGCTGAATTGAGGGTCCGTATTTTAAGCAGCCACATAATTCGATACAATAACTACACTTCCGCTTTCGGCTGGGGTGTTATTCATCTCGAAATTTCATGCTTTTGAATTTTCCTCTCTTCTTCTTCTTCTGCGACACAAGAAACGAAGCAAAACAGTGCTCGATGAGTTTCTCTTTTTACTGAATTGGTATCAGGTCTTATTGTATTTATTGCCTTGCAGATTTTATGCGGGGATGATCCAGTGTTCAATAACATTCTTTTTGTTCGGTTAAAGGGGATGCAGAAAGCTGGGGATGAATTGAATTTCATCGTGTGGCCTACAGACGGTGGCAAACGCCATCACTTCCGAAATGGACAATTTCAAAACTTGAAATTTTCACATTTTGATCGCTCGTTTATCAAACATCACGTATTAGCTTCGACGGTATATACAGTGTGTTTTGCCGTGATCTAGCGATAATTCAAGGGCATCAAATAAACTTAATTTCATCGACAAAAACAACCACATTGGGGAGTTTACCCCCTCAGTTTTGGAGTGGCCTCCATTTTAAATTTACTTTTTTATTTTAGTTGACGGTAAAACTATAAGTAAAATGTGGGAACAGCATGCAAGACCCAAATCACTATCAGCGTTAATCTAACTAAATAATTGAACATCTACTAACCAAAAACTGCATATTTGAAGCACCCTGTTAGTGCGGTAAAGCCAATATTGGAGAAACTAAGTCCCTTAAATGTTTGAATCGAAGAACATAAAAACTCAACTTGGAGATACTGATAGGTAAAAGCTTGTCCAACATGCTCTGAATGAAGAACACAGACTTATGTTGGGGCGAAGCTTTCTTAATATCAAAGAAAGAAAAACTGAGTTCATCTCAATAAACGAAAACCCCACCAGTCAACGGGATCCAATAATGAGATGCAGCTTAAGAAAGATTAAATGAATTTTTGACAACTGTATAAATCCGAAATAGATCAAAGTCATTGATTGTTTTCTGGGAACTGTCGAAAATGACAAACATTTTCAAAGAGTGACGAAAGTTTCTTTTTTGCGAGTTAAGAGTCTAAACTCTAAAGTATCGATTGATATATATTCTGGGAGGATTCTGCATTTCTTAAAAACTTTATAGGTTTTCACTCCCAGTATCTGAAACAGAAATAATTAAAAAATTTTTGCGATTAAGGTGAAGTGCTCCTGCGAGAATCTTTGCACTTATTTGTCAGGAGCAAATTAGTCTTGAATTAGAATTGTTGCCTAACAGTAAAACTGAAAAAAAGAAATAAATTAAAAGGATAATGTAACGTTTGGTGTCTATATCAGACACCTTCTTCAGACAAATTCGTAAAATCTTCAGAATTGTGTGTTTTTCATTTGCAATCTGATTGACATTTAAAGTTGTCAATATCTAGAGATGTTGATGGATTTAATTATGTTCTGTTGGAATAGATGGTATTTGGATTGATTTATTGAAGAAAGAAATGACATCAGGAAATTTCAAAATTAAATAAATCAACATCTCTATAGATTGACAACTATCAATGTCAATCAGATTGCAAATGAAAAAATACACAATTCTGAAGATTTTAAGAGTTTGTCTGAAGAAGGTGTCTGATATAGACACTGAAACGTTACAATATCCTTTTAATTTGTTTCATTTTTCAGTTTTACTGTTAGGCAACAATTTTTTTCAAGACCAATTTGCTCCTGACAAAAAAGTGCAAAGATTCTCGCAGGAGCACTTCACCTTAATTACAATTTTTTTTAATTATTTCTGTTCAAGAGACTGGGAGTGAAAACCTATAAAGTTTTTAAGAAGAGTCTAAAGTGTTTTACTGACGAATGCTGGACCAAACGTTGAATCGAAATGGTGAATATGAAGGTTATAGACTAAATAATATATCAACGAATATTCCATCATCGAAAATGTTACGTCAAAAACAATATGATGATTTTATAGCATGTTAGTAGCGTAAGACTTCTTAACAGTACTTGGAAGATTCAATAAATTCATGGACGATTAAATTTCTCGACAAAACAAAGGATCTCATTCTGGAAACTTCCGAACGAATTCCTGTTGGGGAGATATAGGAAATACCTAGCAAAACGTGTGTTCTTGTTGGAATATTGTAACGCCTAATAAATGACCCGACGCAGTATTCGCTTCTAACCCAACTATCTCCA
This sequence comes from Propylea japonica, assembly GCA_013421045.1. Lineage (NCBI taxonomy): Eukaryota > Metazoa > Arthropoda > Insecta > Coleoptera > Coccinellidae > Propylea > Propylea japonica. The sequence goes on from CM024248.1 coordinate 24,997,330, forward strand.
TCATTTATAACATCCTATAAAGAGACACCCGGAGGTAAAACTAACTAAGAAATGACACAAGAGGTATTTGGTAATATATTCCGACCCTAAGATGTTCAGCGACAATATACCTCGAACTAATGCTTTTCTGACCAACTACATAAATAATCTGCTCAGGGCAATTAAGATAAGAACGTGTTTAATATTTCAATGCGTTTATAGGAACTGATACTTCGAAGGTGGCACCATATATCGTAGAGGTGTTAAGATTATTGTAAAGCCCCTTTCGGTTTAATTAATTCTGAATGTTCCCTTATTGCTTCATTCCGTACACAACCATATAAATTGTTTAGTTGATTGGATTGTGTGTTTTCGCACATCCCTGCCTCAAGAACACTTGAATTGTTGTATTTAGGAGCGACAAAATTCGATCAGTGGTATTGTATGTTTTTTTGTGCTTGTTTTTGGGCTATATCGTTTTGACGAAATGTCTGTAATTTTCGAATTTTGAGCCGGACGTGGTCTCAAGCGATAGCGTTCGACTCCCTGATGACGAATCCGTGGTCAAATTCAATTCTGTTAGCACGATTACTTTCGAAGGAATTGTCCTAGAGATTTGAGATTTTCAGGGTGAGTTCGGTTTCCAAATGTCGCAGTTGAGTTCGTTAACCAGCCAAATCATATAGGGTATGCCAAAAAATATGGCCAATATCTCAGACGAAACGAAACCAATCGAAATGAAATTTTAAGGTCACACGAAAGATGCTCTTAATAAGCCTCAATTTTGTGGCCATAGTGTTAACAGAACCAAAAATAATTCAATTGGAATAATGAAATTGTCAAGTTTTTATATTTTTCGGTTTTTGAATAATTTCCAGAATATAATTCCGATCGTGCTGAGATTTTACATTTATAGAGTGTGTTGGTCACGAGTTAGCGATAATTTAAGGTCATCAAATATACTCAATATTATCGATAAAAACACCCAAACTTGGGAGTTTACCCCCTTAGTTTTGGAGTAGCCTCCATTTCAAATTTACTTTTTTATTTGCGTTGGCCCTTCCAAATAATATCGATTTCTTTGGACATAAAGGTCCTACAGATGTGAAAAAAATGTTTTTTGTAAGATGATACTACCACCTTTCACTGAAGTATAACAATATAAGACCATGCAACTTGAAAACGCCATAAAAAATTCTTCAAAAAAGTTTATAGTAAAAATATGTACTGATTTTCTTAGTAAATCAGCAATAGTACAAGAACTAGCACATTGAAGTATAATTTTTCTTCAATGATTTAACGCACAAGGATATTAGATACAAAACAACACTCACATCATATCTGTTAGTTACATAATTTGAGAGTTATTGCTGCTCGAACATGATCACTACGCGTGCAAAAGACACAAGACAGGTCGGCATGAAGGCCACTGCCTGTCTACAGAGCAGAGGCGGCCATTTCGAGCAATTTTTATGATCAATTTGTTTGTTTTATCATTGAAAATTATCGAAAATACAGTACTGAGGTTTTTTTATTTTATCAATTTTCATAAGGGTCATGTTCGAACAGCAATAACTCTCAAATCATGTAACTTACAGAAATGATGTGAGTGTTGTTTCGTAGCTTGTGTCCTTGCGTGTTAAACCATTGAAAAAAATTATACTTTAATGTGCTAGTTCTTGTACTATTGCGGATTTACTGAGAAAATCAATACATATTTTCACTATGAACTTTTTTAAAGAATTTTTTATGGCGTCTTCAAGTTGAATGTTCTTATATTGTAATACTTCAATGAAAGGTGGTAGTATCATCTTTCAAAAAACATTTTTTTCACATCTGTAGGACCTTTATGTCCAAAGGAATCGATATTATTTGGAAGGGTCAACGAAAATAAAAAAGTAAATTTAAAATGGGGGCTACTCCAAAACTAAGGGGGTAAACTTCCAAATTTGGGTGTTTTTGTCGATAATATTAGGTATATTTCATGCCCTTCAATTATCGCTAACTCGTGACCAAACACACTGTATATGTATTTAGAATCAATCTCAAGTCCTATACAAAATTTTGAGGTAATGAACGAGCGCTCAGAAGCAACTGCTCAGGGATTTTCTCCAATTTTTAGAGGTCCACCAAGTTAAGTATCTAATTTTCACATATTTCATTTTTTGAATAACTTCCAGAATATAACTCCGATGGGCTGAGATTTTGCATTCATAAATTCAGTATCAATATGAAGTTCCATACAAAATTTTGAGGAAATAGCCTTGTTGCTCCACCAATGAACGAGCACTTAAAAACACCTGCTCAGGGCTTTGTTAATTTTTCTTCACGTTGCTCTGATGAATTCAAATGGTTTTCACTGAATGGAGACATTCAGCCTGATTAATTATGAATGTACAGATTTTGTATGTTATGTTTGCTACCACTTCTTTTTATTTACTTTGAACGAGGACGAAATAAGCTCCGAAGTAAGAATTTAATATTGATTGATTTCAATCGATTAATATTATTTCTGCTTGCATTAAACAGGAAATATGTTCCGATATTTCGTTCCAGGTTCCAGCTTATTTGCAAGAATTCTCTGAGATAACGCTGATTCTGTCCTTTAATGAAGAGACCTAGAGGACGAAACTGATATTTCGAAGGTGACAATTTATATCGCGGAGGTGTTAAGATTATTATAAAGCCCCTTTCGGTTTAATCAATTCGGAATGTTCCCTTATTGCTTAATTACGTACACAACTATATTGTTGAGTTGATTGGATTGTGTGTTTTCGCACATCCCGGCCTCAAGAACACTTCTCGCAGTTCGACTCTCCACCCTTGCGCGTGTATTTTTATTAGGGGTTGTCTAACCTGCTACACGGTCAGAAGTCGAGCTGAATGAGCGACAAAATAAAATTGCTGCCGCCAATTAATTCTTACCTTGTTGTTTTTTCAACTGCCCCTTTTTTTCCTGATGCATTGTTGTATTTAGGAGCGACAAAATTCGATCAGTTTCATTTTGTGTTTTTTTTGCGCGTGCTTTTTCATGTTGTCTTGATGAATTCAAGTGGTTTTACTGAATGAAGGCGTACAGAGTTACTTTTGCGAAATTACCGAAAGTTGTTATTGGTCAATTCTGTTCTGAATGCACAGTCCCAAATTTATCAACTATTTCAAGCAAAGTTAATCTGTTACGACTTACCATAACTGGAGTTGACTATACCACGACAATCTTCTTCATATTCACTATCATTACGGAAATTTCAGGATAAAATAAGATGATTGTCCAACTCTTCCTTGTCATCCCAACATAGAAAACATCTGAAACAAAGATTTACTTTGAGATGTTGGAGAGTGTATATTTGAGTAGTGTATATGCTAAAGATACTTTCTGTGAATTCACTTGCATTTCTGAACGAAAATCGGAGAGGTAGAACAAAAAAATCTAATGTATGCATATACAGGGTGGCCGGACGATTGATCTCCAAAAGAAAAAAACAGGTCCCTCGTCTCATGGAGTATTCGAATCACCCCGATGTTTGTTATGCGATTTTTCACGGTTTCCGAGTTATATGAATTTTTATGAACTTTTGAGAATTTTCAACTTGGCCATATTAAAAAATATTAAAAATAACCAGCATCGTAAATTTGATAAAAATTATATGAAATATTGGTCTCAAGTGAAAAAGTTACGTATTTTGGATCATGATCTAAGTTTTCAAATTCAAATTAAAAATGTAAAAAGTCTACTTCATGGTTTCTCAGTAGGCTTAAACACTGCGCTCAACACTCAGCTTTCAGAATCATTAATAAAAAATGGTACTCAACAGTCTACTTTTGCTAGAATTAGCCTTCAAAGTCAGCGAGGTGGAAAAAATCAAAGAACTAGACGTTTACTCAAAAATTATTTTTTGGGATTTTAAGATTTTTCTGATCAAGTTATGATAGAAAATGCTGAAAACACATTTTTGGGCGATTTATTTACGAAAAAAATATATCAGAAAACTCTTGTACTTTTTTTTTAATATCATTTTTAATATGGTCAAGTTGAAAATTCTCAAAAGTTCATAAAAAAATTCATAACTCGCAAACCGTGAAAAATCGCATAACATACATGGGGTGATTCGAATACCCCATGAGACGAGGGACCTGTTTTTTTGTTTTGGACGTCAATCGTCCGGCCACCCTGTATAAAGTGTCTTGTGAGTGTGATAGGTCCTATATTGGAGAAAATAAACGTCCCAAAAATGTTTGAATCAAAGAACATAAAAGACTAGCTCAACTTGGAGATACTGTTATAAGAGCAAGCTTTGACTTTTGTCAAAGCTTGTCCAACATACTTTGAATAAAGATTTTATGTGGCAAATCTTCCAGAATATCGAAAGCACTGGGACGTAAAACATTGGGTACGTTCAGAAGCACTCAGCTGTTGGCATAAAGCAAAATCAGTTGAGTAGAGTTGAGTTTCAGAGGATAAAATTTTCTGAACGCTTCGTTGGGTGATTTACAAATCTGACATATGATATATAACCTTACTTTTTGATACCCAGTTGAGAAACTTTTCGTGATTGCACTTGCATATTATAAATTGAAATGTATTGGAATAACCAAAATACTCCTTAATAAACTTCAACTCACAGAACACAACAATACTAAACTTCAATTGAAACCCTAAACATAAACAAATCACAAAATAAGTATATGCGCATGTCTCAGCGGTCAGATGAGTTTCACCGCTGCCAGAAATCGACATCTGCTGAGAAACATCGATTTGTCAGCGGATTTGCTGAACGCTATCGCTTTCTCAACTTACTCAACTGTTGCCAACAGTTGAGTGCCTCTGAACGTACCCATTGAAAGAAGCAGCTTTCTCGTTAATAACCGAATACCCCTTCAGTCAATCGTCTGTTTATTTCAAAAACTTTTGGGCTCCAATAAAAAGATCCAGCCTAAAAATGATCGAATGAATTATTGACAATTGGATCAATCCAAAATAGTCATCGATTGTTCTTTAGAACCTTCAAAAAAATCTAATGATATTCTGGTGGACAACTTGCAAAAACACCTACTGGACCTAATTGGGCAGTATAAGGCAGCGTTCCAGTAATGAGAGCCGAAAAACAGAATAACCTTCTGGAGAAACAGTCCTGGAATTCCTCAGTCCAAAAATGCGTGATGCTTTCACCTACTTATACCAGAAAGCTCCTGAAGCAGTCTAGAGCAGAGCTTTGGGTGATGGTTGGAATGCTAACGGTGCATGTTGGTACCAAAAACCCTTGTACCGTAAAGGAAAGTCAGCAGATGAGGTTTGCAGGCTTTGTGGTTCAGAAGCAGAATAGCAGAAACAGCTGGCCTAAGAACAATAAATATGGGGAAACTGGTCCTGGACTCCCAAGAGGTATTGCCCAAGGTTCCTAAAGAGAATGTTGGTTTAATCAACACCATTGACTAACTTCTTGGGTTTCCATGTATTATTAGGGTAGAGAACAAAAGATCTATATGATCACAGTTTCCGAAAGATTAACCTAGCCATAACGACACCAGTTTAAATGATAATAGTAATTTTAGGAGGTTAAGGGGATGCTAGGTTCACTAAGCCTTATTGCCCATCTTCTTATCTAATCTATTTGGTGGATCAATTAGCTATATCCTGAAAAATATCTCCAGTTTTACTCGAAAAAGTAGGTTACGACGACATAGAGTCAACCAAACTGAAAATTCAAATCATATACACGTCTCTTTCGGCTTCAATTCAATAATCTTGAAACTGCAGCAGTAATTTTTCCGGATATTCTGACCCTACCATAAAAAGAAATGGTACATCACTTCCATTGCCATACCGGCAGAAAGCGTGAAGCCACCTTAATATCCACGCATTTATTTCAATACAAGAAATCGAATAGGAAATTTCGAACGTGTGCAAAGCATCAGAAGTGAAAGATGCCGAAATGTTCCATCTTACAGCCCCTATATATCTCTATAATGTCGTCACATTTGTATGGACTTTTACAGGGATTGTTAGTATAGTCAACAAGGCAAGGATTTACGTGTAGGGCACGTCTTATTCCAATCGCCCTGGCCTCCTGATATCTCTCTGGGGTAATGTTATGACGTCACAAGGGACACTTCGGCCTTTTATTTTATCTCTTTTATCAACAAAGGATCTACATAATATTGATATTCAATGTACATGGCCATTGCTTTTCTGTTCAACCGGGGAAGTTTCTTGTGGATAGGGATGAATCTTATTGGTTGGATATTGCAAGGTAGGAATGTTGCAATCAATACGACACCTTGACATTAGTTGTCACAGGTTTTTTTCATTTTCGATTTTGATTCCACTGTTAGAAATGCCCCATTTCATATCGATGAGACAAGATAATCTTAATATTAAGGGTCTGCATATAGTTTCTTGTCCATCTAAGGTTCCGAAAAATCATCACTTCGGCCTTCTATTTGATCTCTTTTATCAACAAAGGATATACCTTATATTGATATTCAATGTACATGGCCTTTGCTTTTCTGTTCAACCAAGGCATTTTCTTGTGAAAAGGGAGGCTCTGAATTGGTTGGATATTGTCTTTATTGGAAGCATGTTGGACAAGCTTTGATTTATCAGTATTTCCAAGTTGAGGTTGTTATTTTTGTTCTTCAATTCGAACAATGACGTTGAGTTTCTCCAGTATAGGTTTTACTCCATACAGGGTGTCCCAAAACTCGACGTCAACCCGGAACCGGGTGAAAAGGCAAGTAATGCTGGTTGTCAGAAAAATATTAAAAAAAATCTAAGTTGCATGATTTTAAAATAATGGGCATTTAAAAAAACACGCAAAATTCCATACCCTGTGACAGTCTTTTCGCTCCTGTTGCCACAAATATACACCTTTTTCCAACTTTTTTTTGCTGTGTAACCTTGAATAATGCTTGTCTGAACTGTAATCAAAATTTAGATACCAGCTGCTCTACGTTTCATTAAAATAGGGCTTGCTTCTCAGAAAAAAAAATCAGAATAAACGATTGCCTAGTTTCAACTGACTGTATTGAAAAAAAAATGTACTACGCAAGTTTGGCATGTTTTGTCAAAAGTTGGCGAATTTAGTAAGGATTCCAAAATGGTATAATACTTAATAAATTGTAGCTGCCGTAGTTCAAATTTATTTTTGATTGCCTTCGAATACACTTTTTCTTAAACTGCTTCCCAGTAAAAACGTCCAATGGATTCAAGTCCAGTGAACAGGCCGGCCACGAGATTGGACCAGAACGTCCGATCCATCTTCCGGGAAAAAAATTTTAATAGAAAAAAAAATTTCCAGCGAAATTTCTCCGGAAAAATTTTTTCTGGAAAAATTATTTTCTCTGGAAATTTTTTTTTCTGGTAACATTTTTTCCCGGAAGATGGATCGGACGTTTTGGTCCAATCTCGTGGCCGGCCCGTTCACCGGACTTGAATCCATTGGACTTTTTCACTAGGAAGCAGTTTAAGAAAAAGTGTATTCAAAGGCAATCGAAAATAAATTTGAACTACGGCAGCTACAGTTTAACAAGTATTATACCATTTTGGAATCCTTACTAAATGCGCCAACTTTTGACAAAACATGCCAAACTTGCGTAGTACATTTTTTCTCAATACAGTCAGTTGAAACTAGGCAATTGTTTATCTTGAATTTTTTTTCTGAGAAGCAAGCCCTATTTTTATGAAACCTAGAGCAGCTGGTATCCAAATTTTGATTACAGTTCAGACAAGCATTATTCAAAGTTACACAGCAAAAAAAAACGTTGGAAAAAGTTGATATTTGTGGCAACAGGAGCGAAACGACTGTCGCAGGGTGTGGAATTTTGCGTGTTTTTTTATGCCCATTATTTAAAAATCATGCAACTTAGATTTTTTTAAATATTTTTCTGACAACCAGCATTACTTGCCTTTTCACCCGGTTCCGGGTTGACGTCGAGTTTTGGGACACCCTGTATAAGCAGTTTTCGATTCGTTGATTTTCATTATCAGATATTACTTAAGTAAGATCGAAAAACTGCATATATGAAGTGTCTTGTGAGTGTGGTAGATCCAATATTGGAGAAAATAAACGTCCCATAAATGTTTGAATCAAAGAACATACAAAAACTAGCTTAACTTGGCGATTCTGTTATCAGAGAAGCTTTGATTTATGTCAAAGCTTGTCCAACATACTTTGAATAAAGATTTTATGGGGTGAATCTTCCATAATATCGAAAAAACTGGGATGAAAAAAATTGGAGGACACAGCTTTCATGTTAATAACTGAAAACCTCATCAGTAAATAGTTTGTTGATATCAAAATTATCTGGGCTCCAATAAAAAGATAAAGCCTAAAAATGATCGAATGAATTATTGACAATTGTATAAATCCAAAATAGTCATCAATTGTTCGTAAAAACAGTCAAAAATGACAATTATTTTTAAAGAGTTTTATTTTTGAGAGATCAGAGTCTAAAGTGTTTTTTTTGACGACGGCTTGGGAATGCTTGCCGACACATCTGGCTCTTCAAGGGATGTTTTTTCAGAACCTACGTTATGCGAGGAACTATCAGAAACCCAAAATAAAAGACAATCATCTTCCATAAAAAACTGACAATTCCTGATCATTTGACATATTTCTCCAAACTTATTTCATGGTAGCAATGATGAATAAAAACGTTGATAAGACGTTATTTTCCCCAATTGTATATCCATTAAAAAAACACAAAAAACGAGAACCCCTTGCTCCCATCTCCTCAAAAAGAAACCACATTAACCACAAATTATTCCAGCGAACCATAATTCCACGATACGATGAAGTCTAAGAAATATGTGCTTGCAGTAACAACTTCAGCGTTCGTTATATTTGCGCAGCTTGGTTCACTCCATTACAATCTCCTGTATATGAGAAAATATTTCTCACCATGTTTTTACAAATTCATATTTCTCGCGATAATTTGCAATAAAAATTCAGAGCAGAAAGCGTCCACGCCATAAAGATGCGATAAAATGAAACAGCAAACTATTTATTCATTGGGAAGGAACGTTCAGAGCAGTTCAGAAACAGGGAAATGTTAAGGAAGAATTCAGACTTGAAAAAAGCGAATTATATCAAAATTGGCTGGTCTTAAGTGGAAAGTAAAGGGTGAGATTGCACCCAGTGATGTTCGAGGCGTTACAATTGTAACATTTATGTAAAATTTCAGTTCTGGTGTCTTGGTGTTACTTATAATTCTAAAAAATGGATTTAAGAAATTCCTGAGCAGGTGCTTTTGAGCGTTCGTTCATTGGTGGAGCAATGAGGCTATTACCTAGAAATTTTGTATAGCACTTGAAATCTCAAGTTTTTCATTAAGCATCAAACGATACTAAATATACTGCGCAAAAAATTAACGCACATTCTGAAAATCTCAATTTTAATGAAAGTTAACTCTACATTGACTTTATAACTTATTTTTCATGTTCTCTCGGGAAGGCTTCGAACGAAACAAGACACATTAAATGGAAGAATAATTCAGGATTTCACCGAATCTTATGTGAAAGAAGAGAAATAAACAAATTTCAAAATACTGGAATGCTGATAAGTGATTTAATACTTGGTATTTCCACCCCTTGCGTTAATTATAGCTCGGCAACGACGGTTCATACTCATAATGAGTGATCTTAAAATGTTCTGATCTAATCCTTCCCAGAATTCCCAGAGTTGGATTCCTAAGTCATTAAGTGTAGCTGGATGATTTTCTGAACTTCTCAGCCTTCTATTGAGGTTGTCCTAAACCTGCTCAATCGTATTGAGATCTGGACTTCTTGCTGGCCATTCCATTCGAGAGACTTCAACCTCTTCAAGGTACTCCTGAACGATGCGCGCACGATGGGGTCTGGCATTATCGTCCATTAAAATGAAATTTTCTCCAATGTGTGGGGCAAATGGCACTACATGCTCTTCAAGAATATTCCTTATATACCTATCAGCATTCATAGCTTCAATATCAACGACCACTAGGTCTGTGCGAGCAGTCAAAGATATTCCACCCATACCATAATCGATCCTCCCCCGAAACCAGTAGTATTCAGGAAATTGCACTGACCATATCTTTCATGTGTACGTCTGCATACAAGGAACCTCGATCACAATGGTAGAGGCAGAATCTAGACTCATCTGTGAAGAGAACTCTTTCCCTATCAGCCTCTTCCCAATGGATATGCTCTCTCGCAAAATTCAAACGCGCCCTTCGATGGGCTGGGGTAAGAGCTGGGCCTCTTGCCGCGACACGAGGTCTTAAATCATATTCTCTGAGGCGATTTCTTATTATCTGAGTGCTAATTTGTACCCCATGAGTTTGCTCAAGTTGATTTTGAAGGAAGCGAGCGGTTGCAAACCGTTGTCTCAACGAAGAAACTCTCAAGTAACGTTCTTGAATGATAGTTGTTATCCGTGGTCTACCCTGTCCTGGTCTTCGGACATTCATACCTGTCTCCCTGAATCGCTGCAACATTCTGGACACACTTGTATGGGAAAATCCAAACCTTTCTAGAATTCTTGTGTATGTCCACCATTCTTCTCGCAAAACTATCGCTTGGTCACATTCCTCTTGGGTCAAATTGCGTGTTTCGCGTTGCATAGCGATCGAGTGTAGAAAATCAAACGAAAGAAAAACTATTGATCACTAGGATTGATCGAGAACAACTTATTTCAGAATGGAGCCAATACATTCAAAATCTGATAATCTCTTCTTTTTTTTATTCCTGCTGGGAAAAAACATCTGTATTGAAGAAAAACGTTGAAAGTGGATAACATATGCATGCATAATTCTGAGTTAGGTTCGGAATTTTTGGACTTTTTCGTTGTTATCATATTATCTTGAGGTATTTTTCACTGAAAAGAAAACGTGTACATAATTATTGATATTTCATTGAATAAACCATTAGAAAAATAGGACTAATCTTGTTAATTTCAGAATCGTCATATTTATCTCCTTACCACTGCCTGTTTTTTGCACGCAGACGCTCTTATCTTGTAGAAAATTTATTGCCCTTTCCAAATATGTAGTCAAATATGATGAGACTACAAGGAAAACTGAATAATGATCATTTTGGAGGAAAAACTCGAAATAATACGTGAAATCAAAAAATGTTGAATTGAAGAACAACATTTCGACCATGTGTTATATGGCATTTTTCGTTGCAAATCACTCGTACAATTCCCCCTTCAAGTTTGTCCACTTTAAAAGTAGACACCCTGTATATGTGTCAATCCTATTGATGTTACGAAATGTAACAATTTCCAATTTTTGTGTGTAACAATTCATGGAAGGCCAAGACGCTGGTTGTACCTGATTCTTATGCATAGTCCGTCTTGAATCCTCCTCGAATAGGGGCGAACAAGCTATATATTGGCGTTTTTGCACTCTATCTCCTTCCCTCCTGTTTGCCTTAGAGAAGGATATTATTCAATGTGACTTTGAACACGGGGTTGATATTATATTCGAATCCGCATATATTCGCCATTAATACTGAAACAGTCGGTACTAATTTCAATCGGACGGCAGGCAGGATACGAAGTTCTGCCTAAAGTTCCTTTACACGTGGCCCGAACAAGTGGAAGTCTTCAGGCGATACTATTGTCCTTCACAAACTTACTCTTACTTCAACTGGTCTACTGTCCCTAATTTACATTCATATATTTAAAGGGCCATTTAGGACCTATTTAGAGATGCATTAGACCTGTTCCTTCGACTTATTTGTTTGCATCTGGATGAGGAAACTCGGGTTCAACTTTCAAGACGCTATGTTGTTACTGTTTCACTAGGGACCAAATGTTTTTCATTTCTATCCAACGTTGTACAGGGTGATTTTTCTTTTAATGTGTTTCATTACAATATTAAGTTGATTTTCAGGGCGAATTATCTTTGTTCAAACCGATAGGGGATGATAACACAACATCGAGGATCTGCTTAATTTTTTTCTAAAATAAATCGAAATTACTCGGCTTCTTGAGAGAATTCATACCTTGTTGTATTCAGCACAGATCAACCTTCAAAGCTGTTCAAAATATACTTCAAAAGGGTTTTCCAATAAGATGTATTATTTTGATATTCGAAAAAATGCCATTTTTCAATATAAATGACCGGATGTTTATTTCATTATAAATAAGAAGCTATGCCGTTAATAGTGACCACCACGACCACGCTTACAGGACCATATCCTTTTAATGAAATTTTCCATAACCAAATCGCAAAGTGGCTGCCTTATGTCTTCGATAGCCTCACGAATTCCATCTTTGAGGTCTTGAATCGACGCTGGGATATTGGCATAGACCTTCTTTTTCACGTGGCCCCAAAGGAAGAAGTCGCAAGGTTTTAAATCAGTAGATCTCGGTGGTCAATTGTGATCACTTCTTCGAGAGATAACACGGCCCGGAAACTTTTCCGCAAAAGATCAATGGTTCGTTGCTTGTGTGGTACGTAGCGTAGCATTGAACTTTATAACCTTAAGACCCAAATCTTTATGCAAAATAGGGTGTAATGACGTTTGTGGAATGACTAATTCCATAGAACGACGACCAATGAATAAACCTGTTTTTCTTCAATACTTCCGACTATAAGCAGCAATATTCTCAGCGGTTCTTGAGCGACGTGCACGGTTTTGTTCTTCTCATCACTAGCTTGTCCCAACAACTCGAATTTTTCCACCAAATTCTTTATTGCGGTCCGACAAGGTGCTTCACGACGACCCAAAAATGTTCGAGTTTTACCAACCGTCTGTGCAAATTTTCACCATATTTATAGTGAATTTTAAAAATTTCTATGCGTTCTTGAAGCGTGCATCGTTCCATTTTATTCATGGAGTAGTTTCTACTTGTTAAATGTCAAAAATGACAGCTTCAAACGTGACATCTACCGAAAAAGCGGTATTCAAATTAACACTCCTTTTTTTGGAGCAAAATGTTTCAGTTTAGTTTCATCGAAGATGATTTCTCAAAATTGAAAATTTGGGAATAGTTCGCTGCACATCTTTAAGGTTCTGAGAAATCATCACTTGTAGCACCGGACCTGGTTTGATGAATCCTTCGACATTCCGTTTTTTCGAAAATAGCTTTTTTCTGAAGATATTTATGAAATTCTCAATAAGCTTCAACAATTTATCCAAAAACGGTCGCCAATATTGTAAACCCTTTTTTGTTTCCAAATATTTTAAAAACCTACTTCAATGGCTTCTTAGAACATTTTCTCAGGTTGACAAACCATGACAGTTTTTTAAGATATTTATGAAAATCCCATTGATATGCAGATTGGTTATTTTCAGAAATGGTCACAAATATTCTGAACCATTATTCTTCATTTCGAAATTTCTATGTGAATAAAAACTTCACGAATATCAAATATGAATATCACTTCTCTCAGAAACTTTATAGGTTTTCACTCCCAGTCTCTGAAACATAAATAATTACAAAATGTTTGATTAAGGTGAAGTGCTCCTGCGAGAATCTTTGCACTTATTTATCAGGAGCAAATTGGTCTTGAAAAAAATTGTTGCCTAACAGTAAAACTGAAAAATGAAACAATTAAAAGGATATTGTAACGTTTTTCCGACAAACTCTTAAAATCTTCAGAATTGTGTATTTTTTCATTTGCAATCTGATTGACATTGATAGTTGTCAATCTATAGAGATGTTGATTTATTTGATTTTGAAATTTCCTGATGCCATTTCTTTCTTCAATAAATCAATCCAAGTACGATCTATTCCAACAGAACAATTGGCCAAATTATTTACTTCATCTAACAAAATAAATGTAGATCCCTTAATTTTCCTTTTATAATTATCAGTTCCGTCATAAGGATCTTTGTGTTGTTCCAGTTCATCTCCGCTATTTGAACATACATGATCAGCGATTTGTGGTCTTGTGATGTCTCTATTTTGATGTTATTCTTATGTTCCCGTTTTCTTATTTCTAAAGGTCTTTATGTCTCCCCTGTATAAGATTTTCCACATATACAGGGAATATTGTAAACACAATTTTTTGATTTTTGTGTCTCATTCATTGGTTTCGTTCTGGTTAGAATGGATCTCAAATCATTTTGTGTTTTGAAAACAGTTCTTATGTTGAATTTGGAACCAATTCTTCTTATTTTCTCTGGAAGGCCAGGAATATAAGGAATGACGTTCAACAAATTTGGTTGTTCTTGACGGTTTTCTGTTTGTACCTGATCATCATTAGAATTTTGATTAGATATTTTTCGTTTTAAATTTGAAATTGTTCTTTCTATAAAATTTGGTGGGTATTGATTATCTAGAAGAAAATTTCATCATTTTTTATTTCAGGTGTAGATGGAATCAAAAAGGCCCTATCATAAAGTGTTTTATAATACCTGTTTTAACATTTAATTGATGATTGGAATAAAAACTTAGATATCTATTAGTGTGTGTTTGTTTCCGAAATACACTTGTTTCATAATGATCTATGAATTTTCTTATTAGAACATCTAGAAAAGAAATTTGATTATTGTGTCCTAATTCCATCGTAAATTTAATGGTTGGTTCTACATTATTGATATATCAAAAAACTTATTTAATTCCTCTCTGACGTTTTGCCAAATTACAAAAATATCATCTACATATCGCCACCAAGTCTTTGGTTTCAGCGAATTTGTTTCTATATATTTTTTTCTTCGAATATTCCATGAATATATTGCTCATAATAGGAGATAAAGGAGAACCCATGGCCATTCCCCAATTTCTGTTTATAGAAAACATCGTCTAATTGAAAATATATGAATATCACGTCGCTTATTCTAGTCATTTTTCCAAATAACATTCTATTCAATAATGTGAAGCCACTATTCCACAACTATTCCCATAGGGTTGAGGTGAAATAACATCCAGTTTCAACCCCCTCATTCAGCAACCCCTTCACCAATAAAGACGGAGATAAACAACAACGTCAATATAAAGAATAACAAGGAAACGAGCGAGCTTGCTAACCTGGCATGGCGAAAATTAAATTAAAGTAACAAATCGCGAAGTTGGGGCTTCGCTAGCATAAACATGTAACTTGAAATTAACGTGCTTGTTATACGTCTTGTGTCCCATCTCGAGATTTCGACGAACAAACAAGAACAAATGCAAATTAGTTGGGAACATTCATTCGGCGATTAGCCCGTTAGATATGCCTCCTGCGAATACGTAAATAAAAACAGTATGGCGGATCTGCTCGTCTATTCAACCCTATCTAGTCTTGTATCTTGGCTCGAGTGACTACACCCCCGAGATCTTTGTAGGTGAGTTTAAATGACTTCTGGAGCTGATAAAGATACGTACGAATTTTCTGCAATGGCTTGAACAGCGAGACTAATAATTTTATAGGCTCTTCTTGCTTGTTGATGGAAGCCTCAGCACGGAATTATTCAGAGTTGCCGAGTTTGTCGTGCGCCATCAAATGTGGAATTAATTTGAATTTGAAATTTTGAATATTTCAGGTTGAGAAAGTAATAATAAATTTCGACGACTACATATGGAAGTTAGGGGAACGAGATTTCATCAATATTTATCAGGGGTTTTCCTGGGATATACAATAAAACGAATTCGGTGGTGGTGAAAAACAACGTAAGAAAAAATGTGTTCATTATTGTTTTTTTCAATGAATAATGTTGAAATGGTTTTATGTTATATAGATTTTCATACAAACGGAACACAGGCACACTATCATAATATATCTATAACAAATTTTTATCTTTGTGCCTATGAATTTTTTAAATATGATTTACGTCGTTGAATATTGACATTAAAATGAGAAAAAAACTATATAATTCTAATGCTGCTTCTTGGCTAAAATACTAAAACTAGATATTACGTGAATTTTGTCTCGAAGTATGTACATTAAATGGATTTCCGTAAAAAATACAAATAACCACACTGAATATTATTTTTGTCATTTCTTTAAAGTATCTTTCGATATATTTTACGATATCACTCCTTATTCCAGATACGTTATCTAAAAAAATGAGACAAATTGTATATCTACTGTCAAATTATCATCAATATCAATAATATTTAAAAGCATTGAATACGAACGTTTTAAATTTAAAAATTTTGAGTAAAACTCAAATAAACATATAATTGTCGTAGTTCGTCAATATCAGAAAAACTTCTAAAAACCATTGATTGTGTTAAATTTCGAAACAAAAAATACTGGCTTACAATATTCGCGATAGTTTCTGGAAGAATCCATAAAGATTATTGGGAATTTCATTGATATCTTCAGAAAAAAAATTTGTTACTCCCAAAAAATTCTGAGAAGCCCTTTGAATATAGTTTCGGAATATAAAATTACTGGTTAACATAATTTTCAACAATTTTTTAAAAAAATGAGTTTTTCATGGAAATCTTCAGGAAATAATTTTTGAGAAGAATAAGGTCTCGTTTTTTGCCATTTCAAGAACAATATTCTAACCCGTTCAATTTGAGGTTATTAAACAGACAAAACTTGTTCACAATATTCGGTACAATTTCTGAAATTATTGAGATTTTCGAGAAAATATTCGCGGTCACTTTTGAAAGAACCGCTGAGGATTATGGAAATTTTCAAGGAAATCTCCAGAATAATAATTTTTAAGAAAAATAAGGTCTTACATTAAGATATAACTCAGAAAAATTTCCGGAAATTAAAAATCTTCGGTGAAGTGAGTTCAAAAACTGATTTCAATAAACTCGAAAGCATCTTCCGAAAGTTCATCTTATTAATCGTTTCTATTTCATCTTCCTTCCCTATTAAACCTGTTTATCAACATTTCTTGCAAGGAAAACCAACATAAAAAGCAAACACATATAAAATCCCATTCCCAAAACATAAACCACGAAACCCCAATACGAAAAAAAAATCAACAACCCCCCTAGAAGCGTGAATCCGATAATCGGCTTGTATATTCGAACAAGGACGAATAAATTCATGGTGTTCAGAATATATGCATCGTAATCGATATTATAATAAAGGCAATTTATCAAAAACAATCGCTTCAGCATTAAAGTGAGTCGGATTCAGGCACATCCGTTTCCGTTTTGAATTAACGAAGATATATGTGGTCAGTAGAATTCGCGTCTTGTCAATGGGACCAGTGAGAAATGGCGGACCGGGCCTTTGTCATCGAAATAATGACTTCTTGGCAGATAAGGCGTAGGCCTGCGGTCAGTGATGGCCACTTGCGTGCATCGTATTTGTATTGTTCCTCGACCGGATCACAGTAGCTGACTAAATGGAGTGTGAAGCGATAACACTGACCACTGCGCCCTACATGGTTTCTTCTGCACAAACAAATTGACTGTAGCGTTATATTGCCTCAGCACATTGAATTAAGAATTTACCCGACTATGTATCCGGTTGATTTTCACCAAACTGGCCAGAGGTTTTGGAACTTTGTTTGAATATTATTAAATCCTAAAAAGACTGATAAAATTGGGATTTTGAATTGCGAAAGTAAAACTTTTTGTTCACAATTTATGCCATCATTATTTTCTCCTTGAAAAAATCGATGGAATTCTTAGGAAAGTCCAATATGGAATTTGAAATTTCGAAACGAAAATTACTCGTTTATCATACTTGTAACCATTCACTATAAAATCGATGGAAATCTTCGAGATTGTCTTGAATATTCTCGAAAAAGATCTACCTTCATGGAAATGTGGCTGTCACTGTTTGTCTTCCCAGGAAAATTTTGAGAAACCATTGATTTAGGTCTTTAGAAACTATGGGTTCCAGGGCATTGTGGTGTTGCAAGAAATGAAAAAGACACCTGCTGGAACTGAGCCTTTCTATGGGCTTGTGTAAGACCAATATAAGGAAGCGATCCAGCAGTGGGAGTTGAATTGCAGAGTAACCCTCTAGAGTCTAGATAAACACTCCTGGAATTACTCAGGCCAAAAAATTCGTGAAGGTTTGACCTAGCTATACCAGAAAGCTACTGCAGCTGCTGCGAGCTAAGCTTCGAGTGATGGTGGAACTGCTGACGAGGCACTGTCAGTACAAATATCATTTGTACCTTATGAGAAGGTCAGCAGATGAAATTTGCGGGCTCCATGGATCAGAGGCAGAACTAGCTGAACATCTGGTATACAAGTGTCCAGAGCCCAGAGCTGGCTGGTCTGAGAACAATTCATATGGAGAGATCTTTAGATGACTCTCCAAAATACACTGCGCGAAAAAATTAACGCACATTCTGAAAATCTCAATTTTAATGAAAGTAAACTCTACATTAACTTTATAACTTATTTGTTCTCTCGGTAAGGTTTTGAACGAAACAAGACATATTATATGGAAAAAAATTCAGGATTTCACTGAATCTTATGTGAAAAAAAAAACAATTTTCAAAATACTGGAATGCTGATAAGTGATCTAATACCTGGTATTTCCACCCCTTGCGTTAATTACAGTTCGGCAACGACGGTTCATAGGTACTCAAAATGAGTGATCTTAAAATGTTCTGATCTAATCCTTCCCAGATTTCTCTGTGTTGGATTCCTAAGTCATTAAGAGTAGCTGGATGATTTTCTGAACTTTTCAGCCTTCTATTGAGATTGTCCTAAACCTGCTCAATCGGATTGCGATCTGGACTTCTTGCTGGTCATTCCATTCGAGAGACTTCAACCTCTTCAAGGTACTCCTGAACGATGAGCGCACGATGGGGTCTGGCATTATCGTCCATAAAAATGAAATTTTCACCAATGTATGGGGCAAATGGCACTACATGCTCTTCCAGAATGTTCCTTATATACCTATCAGCATTCATAGCTCCATTATCAACGACCACAAGGTTTATGCGAGCATTCAATATCATAATCGGTCCTCCCCCGAAACCAGTAGTATTCAGGAAATTGCACTGAGCATATCTTTCATGTGGACATCTGTATACAAGGGAACGTCGATCACACTGGTAGAGGCAGAATCTAGACTCGTCTGTGAAGAGAACTCGTTCCCAATCAGCCTCTTTCCAATAGATATGCTCTCTCGCAAAATCCAAACGTGCCCTTCGATGGGCTGATGTAAGAGCTGGGCGTCTTGCCGCGACACGAGGCCTTAAATCATAATCTCTGAGGCGATTTCTTATTGCCTGAGTTTTAACTTGCACCCCATGAGTTTGCTCAAGCTGATTTCGAAGGAGGCGAGCGGTTGGAAACCGTTGTCTCAACGAAGAAACTCTCAAGTAACGTTCTTGAATGGCAGTTGTTACCAGTGGTCTATCCTGTCCTGGTCTTCGGACATTCATACCTGTCTCCCTGAATCGCTGCTACATTCTGGACACACTTGTATGAGAAACTCCAAACCTTTCTGCAGTTTTTGTGTATGTCCACCCTTATTCTCGCAAAACTACCGCTTGGGCACATTCCTCTTGGTTCAAATTGCATGTTTCGCGTTGCATAGCGATCGAGTGTAGAAAATCAAACAGAAGAAAAACTATTGATTTATAGAATTGATCGAGAACAACTGATTTCAGAATGGAGCCAATACATTGAAAATCTGATAATCTCATCTTTTTTTATTCCTGCTGGGAAAAAACATCTGTATTGAAGAAAAACGTTGAAAGTGAATAACATATGCATGCATAATTCTGATAAAAATAATTATCATTGAGAACACCTTCAGTTGTAGAGTAAATTTGAGATTTCCATAATGTGCGTTAATTTTTTTGCGCAGTGTATTATCGCGTTCACTGCAAAGTGAAATTCATCAATGAATTGAATGACACTAACAAGATCCCAAGATTATCTAATTTGAACCATCGATTTCTCAATGTGAACACTAAAGCAAAAACTTTTTACTTCATGTCAGGACTTTTTTGAAAACTGTCAATTTATTAATTCAGTCGCACTAAATATCTTCCAATTCGAAGTTTCGAATATCCATAAATCACAACTTCACACACTTAAATTATATCCGTTCTTGTATGCGTCAAATATTGAAACCAGAAACCGCGACATACGCTTGCATCTCAAGCTCAGTTTGAACAGAACATCCATAGTATATCTATACAGTTTTCATATCTGAATTACAACTTTTCCAATTTCAACGGTCTGGAATTGAGACGAGTAAGCCAAAATGTAAATATCCCAGAGCGAATTTCACAAGCCAAGTCTCCAGTAAGAATTTGGATTATTTAAGTTTGCCACATTTCCAGACGATACGTTTCTCTGCCAGTGCATTTCTCCGCCTTCATTACTCCTGCAGTTCATCACTCAGACACTTCACCTGTAATTCGTTACGTCAAATGAGTGCCCTTCTTGCCTCTCAGGAAGTTATGGCTTCTTTTATGTTTCACGCTGAGTTGTGCCTGTGCGTTTGCGAATAAACACTTCAAGTATAGGGCAATTTTTTAAATTAACTCCGTCGAAATTTGGTCGGCTCTCCTTCTTTCCAGTATCAAGTGACATTCACTTTCTTTTCAGCGAGTAATAAAGTTGAATTGGATTAGACTTGATGTATGGCCCTTTCTTCGCGATGCCATTACTCGAAACTGGTTTATTTTGGCTGCTGTTGGTGCAAATACTTGTAGAGTATGAATAAGGGTGTGTGGATCTGATACCTGATGTCAGTTTATTATTATTTTATTTCCTCTGGTAAAACACTTAATCTGAAGTGGCATCATCAGGCTTTCTTATAGTGGGTCATATTGAAATAAGTTTGTCAAGTTTTTTTTATCATTATTCCGAATTGAATTTGATATTTAGGATAAAATACCACTATTTAAATCTATGGGAGATGATTACCCTTCAATAGGGTCCTGTAGAGGTCTTAGAAGAACAGGAGATTCAAAAAATCATCAGTTGGAATGGCAGACCTGGTTTGAAACACCCTCCTGGCCCAAGAGCGTTAATAAAGTATTTGGTATCTAAATATTGGAAGTATTTATTCGAATAGTTTTAAGTTTCAGTTTTATAAAAACGGCGGGACAGGGCTTTTTCTACTGAGGTTTTTCCCTGTGGTATCAAACGCCAGAATAGTATGGCACCCCGTTTTGCACCAACCTCAGCTAGGGACTTTTTTTTCATGAGTTGATTTTTTTAGCTCTCAATTCAAATGAATATACAGGGTTGGGATAAAGTTTCTTGGATTGCGAATGCTCACATACTGGTTTAGGGTAAAAATCTCATTAATATTGTCCTTTTCGTTCAATAGATATGTGTTTGGTGCCATACTTTATCCCACCCTGTATATTATTATGTATCATAGGCTTAGACATTCCTATGTATAATGTGAATGCACTCTCCCGATTTCCTGGAATTTTCTAGGCAAGATCATTTCTGCTATTTCAGCACTTTTGTCAACCGAGATTTCTTTTTGTGAAATGGAATTGTGTATTCATTATTATTATTCAGACTTTCGCCAAATAAACTTGCTTCTAAATGAATTTATCTTTTTAAAAACGTAGTTCGAGAGTGGAAAAATGAATTTTATATAGTGGGTCTGCCATTTCACCAAAGTGTGACCAACAAAATTTTTGTGAAAGTCGAAAAGCCTGATACTTTTGACCAAATGCATCTAATCAGCGAACCTACCTAGTACTGTTATGATCCATTCAACTCGATGCCATGGAAGAAGGAATAATGGGAAAAGGAGAACATCATTCTAAACTTCAAAATAAATACCGTCAAATGGTATACAGATGGTTCTAAAACCACAATAGATGCCGGCGTTGGAGTATACAGGCCAAAAACTTAGTGTTTACTATCGTGAGGCTCCTAGTCGAGTTTTTTTCAGACAGAAATACTTGTAATCGAAAGACGCATGGACAGAAGCCTGGAAAGGAACTATCAAGGGTGTGACATAATGATCTATCCTGATAGTTAAGCTGCTGTTAAAGCACTGAACTCCTATGCAATCGACTCAAAGCTAGCACCGAAGAAAACTCAACGAAGCGAGCAAAATCAACAAGGTCTTTTAAGTTCCTGGTCATTCAAGAATCATAGGAAATGAAGAGGCAAACATACTTGCCAGAAAGGAAGCACAAACGCCACTGACTCAGAACCCTTATGTGGTAGAAGAAACTGAAAGAGGAGCTCTCTGAAGGAATCTTCTGAGAATGGATCATTCCAAAACTTTTCTTTCAGAACATTCAAACTGCAAGGTCAAAAAAGTATTTGGATCTCAGCAGGAATAAGCTACGCATGCTCACTGGCTTATGGCATATGATGAATATGAGAATTGTCTCAACAGAAACTGACAAGTATAGATTCTGTGGGATGGAAGAGAAAACTCCTGACCACTTAGTTACAGAAGTCATTGCAACCCTGTTCAAAGAATGTCTTGGGTAGGAAAATTATGGAAAAAACGCAGATCTCGCCTACTTGAAGCCCTCTCAGATATTGCAGTTCGTTAGTGCTCTGGAACTGAAGGAACTTAAAAAAATAGGAGTCGGTCAACCAGTCAATTACCATCAATTAGAACGATCCAAAATGTGGGAAATTATGTGACATTTGAACTGATATCAAAAGACATCGAATTATTATCACTATTATGACAATTCATCAGTTTTTAGGCTGACGATTTAACACAAACGAAAGTGGCCAGTTGCCTAGATGTTAGCTTTGAGTGAAATATCGTTCGATGAAACCATAGTCTATTGGAAGTACGAGGGCAGTTCAAATACTAACGAGACTTTTCGATTTTCAGGCACAAAAGCGGGGGGAGAACATTCCTGATTTTTTGTTGTTGGGTAGGTTTGTCAGGAGTAAGGGAAGCACGTCGGATTGCCTCATCGACCCTCTCGGTGTCCACTGTGATGATGTTTGAGCAAGAGGTTCCTCCGTCAATTGCGCAACGTGTTTTAATCAAGTTTCTCGCCGCAGAAGGCGTAAAACTGGCCAAAATCTTGAGGAAATTGACGGAGAAGAGACACTGTCGCGAGCCAGAGTGTTTGCATGGCATAAGCAGTTCGTGGAGGGTCGTGATTGTTTTGAAAATGAGAGCCAGGACCGCAGCGAACAACATCAGTAGTGTTCGACAGCCTATTGAAGACGACAAACGTCGTACCACTTCTGAAATTGCAAGTTAGGTCGGGATAAGTTATGGGAGCACCTACTCCATACTCACAGAGGGGCAAGGGTACCATAAGGGTTGCACCAGGTGGTTTCCTCTCCTTCTCACAGCTGACCAGAAATTGCATCGTTTTCAGGTGTGTTACTCACTCGCATTATCACCTGTGAAGAAACATGGGTGCACCACCACACCCCAGAGTCTAAACAAGCGAGTAAGGAGTGGAGAGAACAATACGATGCGCAATTGACGGAGGAACCTCTTGCTCAAACATCGTCACAGTGGTCACCGAGAGGATTGATGAGGCAAGCCGACGTGCTTCCCTTACCCCAACAAACCTACCCAACAACAAAAAAAATCAGGAATGTTCTCCCACTATTGTGCCTGAAAATTGAAAAGTCTCGTTTATATTTGAACTGCCCTGGTATTTTACAGTGATTCATTACTACTGAATAAATATTTGCAACGGCTGCAGAACATCGTTTTCCAACTATTTCAATGAAAAGGCAGAGATTCTACTCTTTACTTGTGCAGAATGAGGAGTGGACTTCTCAGAAAGAGTCAGAGGTACATCAGTTTTCATCATCATAGTTAGACGACATCGACAGATAACAAGTTCAGTGACAGGATTAACACTAGAGAAAAAAATAATCGAAATGGCTCTATAATAACATTTTAATATCCAGAAATATTCCTCTGTATAATTCGGTTGATTGAAAGGGATAAGTTTCGAGTTGAAATATTCTTGGTAATATCGGATCCTAATCCATTTTGCATGGTTATCAGATTCAATGGAGTTTTGTTATTCGATGAGCCCGAATCACAACTGTTGTTTACTTTTTCAACATGTGTCGACCAAGTCCGCATTCGTGTATACGAACTCGTATACATCCGCGAAATCAGCAGCAATTATGTAAAACCAAACAGATCGTCAATGAAAACTTGTTAAAAATTGAAATCGACGAAACCAACAACAGCATACCGACGAATATTGAATATCGAATGTTAACCGCAAATGACAATCCAGGAGATTTTAGAAACATATCATAAATCGCTCAGAACGTTGTGAAAATTCTCACAAATGTATGTTAATCCCAAATTTTCAGTCAGAAAAAAAACCATTAGAAAGATTTAAGTTGATTGAATTTTTTATCAAGAAATGATACATAAACGATATAACTCTGTAGCATTGAAATACATATTTAAATGAATATCCCTCGAAGAGTAATTAATACCACATGAGAAAATTTCGGTAGCTGCGCAACCGCCAATTTGTTCCAGCTGAATAGTGTGAATAGCATAATATGATCAGTGAAGCCAGTTTTTCTATAGTAAGTAGTGACTTTACTGAAAAAGTTATATAGCTGGAGTTATTTGTAAGAAATGAAGTCCATTTAGAACAGGGAACTAATCAGGATGTAACTGAGCTATGGTGATTTTTTCACTATTCAAAAAGTCTTACGATGAAGGTGAATCAAAATGGACGATTAAATAAAAAGAGCTATTTTGAATCCCCGAAATATCTATTTTTGATTTATTCAGTTGTCAAAAAGTCATTCGATCTTTCTTAGGCTGGATCTTATCATTGAAATTCAGATGTTTTTGATATCAACAGACGGTTGACTGATTGGGTTTTTGGTTATTGACATGAGAGCTGCTTCCTTTTATTTTCTACTTCACAGATTTTCCTTCATATGAAAGCTTCACCCCATGAAATCTTGTGTTCTTTATTCACCTAAAATTAAACCCGATAATACAAAGTAACTAAACAAAAACTGCACACATATATGAAGAAACTTGTGAGTGCGGTAGAACCTCACTAGAAACTAAACGTCTCTTAGATGTTCGAATCAAAGAACATAAAAAACTAGCTCAACTTGGAAATACTGTCGAAGTCGAAGATTGTGCAACATGCTTTGGATGAAGACCCCAGGACATTTTGAGGTGAAGCTTCTAAATATCAAAAAAAGAAAGACTTGGACATAGAAAATTGAAGGATGCTGCTTTCATGTCAGTAACCGAAAACCTCATCAGTCAACCGTCTATTGATATCAAAAATATCTGGACTCCATATAATAAGATCCAACCTGAAAGAGATCAAGTTTTTCCTTCTCGGCTTTCTCCTTCTCCAGAAACTCCTTCTTATAGGTATATTAATCTATACCACAGAAGAGTTCTGGGCCAATGAGTTACATTTTTTGGCAAGTGTATTGGCCTCTTCGTTTCCTTTGATTCCGGAATGGCCGGAACCCATATTGAAAAGATCTTATTTTTCTTGCCTAGCGTATTGAGTTGTTCCTGCATACCCACATCATCTTTGTGTCGATGAAATAGGACCTCAGTGCTTTCTTTCTGGATTATATCTAGACATCTTTCAATAGCTAAGATTTCCGCTCGAAAAACGCTCATACAGGAGCCTAGCGACAGTGCACACTTGGTACTTGGCCCGTAAATCCTAGCGGCAGCTCCTGTAGAGGTTTTGGAACCATCTGTATACCATTTTACGGTATTTTATTTGAGGCTATAGTCGGTGTATTCCCGTTCACATTGGTCTCTTTTACATTGCAATGTCCTGAAGTTTTTCTCAGTGCTTACTTTCTTGATCATGACATCACTAGAGAGGTTCGCAGATGAGATGAAGTTGTTCAGAGAGAACCAGACATTCTGATTCTTTATTCTTTATTACCTGTACATTCCTAAGATATTCTGAGGATAGCCCCATGGGCTACCCTATCAATCATTAGAAGTAGAGTTGTGAGATCCGTAATGACCTCAAGTGCCCTAGTTGGGTACTTTCACGATAACATAGGAGAACAATGTTTTAATAGCAGATTCACTATCAGAATGGATCTCTATGTTTACACAATTAGCACTCTGTTTCTGTGAGAACAGTTTTGTCAGTTTGAGTCAATCGAACAGCCATCCTGTAGTATGTGTCAGTACACACAGCCTGTATAATTACCATACGTGAGACGGCAAGGCTGGTTCAACCTCGCAACATCTTAAAATGTTATTGAAATATCACGTAGCGTAATCTTTGAATGTATAACCATTGACGACTATGTTTATTGTTAAGTATAAACACTAACAATTGGATTGTATAAATAAACAAGTATCAATTGTTTAAAGAAGAGTCGATTACATGTTACTGTGGTCATTCAGTGAAATGTCCAATTAATAAACACCTTTGATGAGTCTAAGTGTATCATTCCACCATCCCTCTACGGTATAGGCGATTGGCCGAACCTACCCTAGTTGGGTACATTACAATCCTAATATCAAGTTTCGGCTGTTTTTAGTCATATTCCTGGTAGATGTCATTTTCTTACGACTGGTCAGTCGTTTATGAGGAATGAAAACTTTTATTTCAACAAACATAAAAATTAGCTCGACTTGAAAATACCGTCGAAGTCGAAGCTTGTCCAACATGCTTTGGATAAAGACCCCAGGTTTTTTTGAGGTGAAGCTTCTAAATATCCAAAAAAAAGACTTAGACGTAAAGAATTGAAGGATGCAGCTTTCATGTCAATAACCGAAAACCTCTAAAAGAGATCAAATGAATTTTTGGCAAGTGAATAATTAAAAAATAGTTCGAAGTCATTGTTTTCTGAGAAAGTTATTTCATCATACGAAATATCTCGAAACAAACCATAATATCTCCCTAAAAACTGCCGAAGTGCAAAGAAAAACCGCAAGCACTGTATTAAAGAAATGAAGAGATACGAGAAACACAAATGCAAGTAATTAACAAGGGGATTGGCGTATTAGAGTCGAAAGACTAAAAAGAGGAAGCCAAGAAACAGCGTCGGCAAGAACTTTGTAATAGTTTGTAATTTGTCTGGAATTGTAGGTGAGTATAATTGGCCAAGATAATAACATAACGGTTTATTTTATACAGGGGGAATCGGTCGGTCTCTCTCATCCCTGCAGTTTTGCCGGCAACTTCTTTCTCCAGTTACAGAGAACGGCAAGTCATGAATGAGAATTTAAAGGCAAACGTTTATTATATATTATATTGTTAGTATCAGCAGCGATAATCTCTGAACTACGTGAGCAGAGAAGCGTTCAGCGAGTCGGAACCCCTGAACGAAGAAGGCTCATATTTCCAGAAGCGTATTTACACTATTCCCTTCAACCCCTACATATTATTTTCTGTTTTGGTTGTGTACGGAAAGGAGTTCACGAAAACATCATGCAGCAGATGCCATATACGTGTCGAATAAAATCGAAGGAATATTTTCAGGGAGCTTTCACTGTTGCCCAATATAAAATACTGAACGTTTTATATTATTCGTCATCGAAAGAAATTGTTTCGCAAAAATTTTCTCAATTTAATGCATAGATTGTGAATGATAGATAGAAATGGTTGAATTAATCATCCACTGCTACCTTCAGTTCTATTAGACGTTCCCTTCATTCAAGCTGATTGTGGTATTCACCTCCAGCTCCACAGCTTCAATGAACTTCGGTATCTGAGAGGGCTGAATCTGCGTTTTTTATATTGGTTTCCTGCCCAAGAAATTCTTAGAAAGTTCTAAACCTTTTAGAATGATCCATTACTGGAAGATTTCTCCAGAGCACTTTCCTCTCAGTTTCTTCCTTCTCCAGAAACTGGGCCAGTAAAAGGCATTTGTGCTTTTTTATAGCTAGAATGTTAGCCTGTTCGTAGTCTTTTATTCCTGAGTAACCAGCAATCCAGACTAAAGAGACTTTGTTGTTTTTGCCTATTTCATTGATTTTTTTTGGCACTACTTTATTAGCTCGAAAATATATAGTTATAGTTTAGAAAAGGGTTACAGTTCACTGCGACCTGAAGGTCTATTGTGCTGTTCTGCCCACACCCTTTACAGCTAGCCTTCCAGTTCCAGTGATCTGATGAAATCCAATATCTGTGAAGGCTTCAACGAGGCCAGTTCCTCATTCTCACAAGTTTCTCAACCAAAGCATTCTTTCCTTAGGCTCGCAATAACAAAGCATTCCATGACTAGTTGAATGGTGGTTTCTTTCTCCTCCCCACAGAACCTACACTCCCATCCTCAACAGCTGCTTCCTGAGGCGACAGTGTCGTCCTGTGAGAAAGCCAGTGAGGAGGTGTAATTGTTTTTTTACGACGATCCAGATATCATTTAAATCTTGCTGTTTCAAAGTTCCGAACGAACTTAATGGAATGACCCATTTCTGGGAGATGCCGCCAGAGTTTTTCCTTCTCGGATTTCTTCTTCTCCAGAAACTCCTTCTTATGGGTACATTTACCTAGACCACAGAAGGCTTCTGGAACAATTAGTGACATTCGTGCGCCCTCTTTGGCAAGTGTATTAGTCTCTTCCTTTCCTTTGATTCCCGAATGGCCGGAAACCCAGATTAAAAAGGTCTTATTTTCTTACCCTCATTGAGTTTGTTCCGGCACTCCCAGATCATCTTTGAGTCGATGACGTAGGATCTCAGTGCTTTAATTGCAGCTTGACTATCTGAGTGTATGACTATATCACCCTTCTAATAGTTTCTTTCTAGATTAATATCTATACATCTTTCAATAGCTAAGATTTCGCTTGAAAGACGCTCATGCAGGAGCCTAGCGACAGTGCATACTTGGTACTTGGCCAGCGCCAGCTCTCGTAGAGTTTTGGAACCATCTGTATACCATTTTACGGTATTTTCTTTGAGGCTGTAGTCGGTGAATTCCCGTTCTCATTTCTCTAATTTACTTAGCAATGTCCTGAAGTTTTTCTCAGTGCTTACTTTCTTGATCATTACATCACTGGGGAGGTTCGCAGATGAGATGTAGTTGTTCAGAAAGGACCAGACTTTCTGATTCTTCATTCCCTCATTAGCTGTACTTTCTTTAGATATTCTGAGCATAGCCTCATGGGCTACCCTATCAATCACTAAAAGTAGAGGTGTGAGATTCGTAATGACCTCAAGTGCCCTAGTTGGGCACGTTCTCGATAACATAGGAGTTCAGTGTTTTAATAGCAGCCTTACTATCAGAATGGATCACTATGTTTCACCCCATAAAAATCAGTAGCCTGTTCTTGGTGAGCTTTAGCAAAATCAGTGATTTTTTATCAAGTAGTCGAGGGAGTTTTTGTACTTCAGACTAGGAAGACTTTGAAATAGTAGTTCCTTTCGGATTATTTTGTCTCCAGAACTGTTTCCTATAGGTATTCTTCTTCATGCCACAAAAGAGGTTCTTGTCCCATAAAAGAAGTTGAAGAGTTCTTCCTGGCAGGACGTTTATAAGGAATGAAAACTTTTATTTCAAAGGGTTGGTATTAGGTGTTCAGAATTTGGACGAAGGGTTACGAATACCACTTGAATTTCAATCCAGATCTCTTAATGACTGAATCGTTTCGAAAATTCTGGCTATGGCGATAACTTCCACCAATCCATACAGCTAACTTTCCACAGAGCGAATTCGCATCAAGAATCGAGCGAAATTTCAATATCGAAGCACTTAATTAAAAATAAACACAACTGTCAACATTTAATCTTTGTTTAGAAAAGCATGAAACTCAATCTAGAAGGGTGGACGCGAATAAGAATGGTATTATCAATAGAAAACAACGACGTAAATATACATAGTGACTCACAATAGGGGCGAGGAACTAAAAAGGGTTGGAGGCGGTCGAATGCAAGGGGGCTTTTTTGTCGTTATTTGCGTGTGCACAATGTTGCTTACGATGCGTTTGTTCCGGCGTCGAACATTTAAACTACTTTCCTAGGTCCATCCGACCGATTCATGTTCATTTGATCGATTTCTTCCCTTCTTTCTTGTCATTTTTAAATGGAAAAAACAACTATTGGTTTCGCATCGATAGTTGTTGGCGGAGTATTATGAAATTTTTATAAGGCATCGAAAGTGAAGGATGCATTGAAATTTCAAAAAACCAACTTCCATTGCATGAACATGGAAATATTATTAATCAATAAAAATCAACAAATATCGAATTCCAGTCGGATACCTTTGTGAATTTGTTAATATTGGAGAAACAAAACTGTACTTATTGATGAATTTGAACATTATCACGATATTACGGAAAATATGAATCCTTGTTGAACATACATGTACAGTGTGTTTGGTCATGACTTAGCGATAATTATACAACAAATATACCTAATATTATCGACAAAAACACACACATTGGGAAGTTGACTCCCTTAGTTTTGGAGTAGCCTCCATTTTAAATTTACTTTTCCATTTTTGTTGACCATTCCAAATAATATCGATTTCTCTTGACGTAAAGGTCCTACAGATGTGAAAAAATGTTTTTTGAAAGATGATACTACCGCCTTTCATTAAAGTAGAACAATATGAAAATATTTAACTCAGAAATGGCAAAAAAAAATTCTTCAAAAAAAATTTTGTAAAAAGTGTACTGATTTTCTTAGTTTATCCGCAATAGTACAAGAACTAGCACATTGAAGTAAAATTTTTTTTCAATGGTTTAATACGCAAGGATATTAGCTAGAAAACAACACCTACATAATTTCTGTAAGTTACATAATTTGAGAGTACTTGCTGATCGAACATGACCCTTATGAAAATTGATAAAATAAAATAAAACTCAGTACTATACTTTCGATAGTTTTTAATGATTAAACAAATAAATTAATCATAAAAATTACTCAAAATGGCCGCCTCTGCTTTGTAGGCAGGCAGTGGCCGACCTGTAGCAACAAAAAAAGTTTGGGGCGCTCGCGTGGTGATCATGTTCGAACAGCAATTACTCTCAAATTATGTTCCTTACAGAGATGATGTAGATATAGTTTTGTAGCTAATATCCTTGCGTGTTAAATCACGGAAGAAATCATACTTCAATGTGCTAGTTCTTATACTTTTGCGGATTCACTAAGAAAATCAGTACATTTAAAAAAAAAAAATTTTCAAAGAATTTTTATGGCATTTTCAAGTTGAATGTTTTTATATTGTTCTATTTCAATGAATGGTTGTAGTATAAATTCTTAAAAAAAAATTTCGATGTCTGTAGGTGCTTTATGTCCGAAGGAATCGATATTATTTGGAAGGGTTGACAAAAATAAAAAAGTAAATTTAAAAAGGGGTCTACTCCAAAACTAAGGGGGTAAACTTCCCTATGTGGGTGTTTTTGTCTTTAATATTAGGTACATTTGATGTCTTTAAATTATCGCTATGTCATGACCAAACACACTGTATATCCTGAACTCACGAGGAACCTACATTTTATATCCAAAATATCGACAAAACAAAAGAATAAGGTGAGAATTTCAAACATGTATCATATATCCGCATGTGTATATTTAGAACTTATTTTATAAACAACAAATACAGTTTATTTTAGCATCTTTCATATTAGTAGATCAACGTTACCTACTACGAGATAAATAGCTGCGGAGACGAATATAAGGTTCGGAAAATAATGTATGGAAACACAAGCACAAATTATTTACATCATTTTTTTCTGATGGTTCGGAGCTCCCAAATGAAGAATGTCATTCTGATTGAAACGTCTCTCGTTCATGGCAAGAATTTTCCCTTGTGATGGTGTCCATTATTGTCACACGGCGTTTATCGATTTCGGAAATGTCGGACAACTTTGTCCAGCACTTCTTTGACTGTTTCAGTGACTTCTTTCTACCTATAATGTCCAGATGATTCAGAACTTTTCCAGTATATTCGCCCGATTTAGCACCCAGTAATTTCTTCATGGAAAAATCTGAAATCACATTCGTTTGGCTATCTCAAACATACCCGACGAAATGCTGGACGAAGTGATCCGACATTTCCGAAAGCGATTAACGTAGTGTATTATAATTAAGGACGCCATTTACCAGATTTCATCTTCAAAACTGTCTAAACATACACTCAGAGTGTTTCACTTGATGATGGAAAGATAATCCAATCGATATTCGCATAAGTTTTCGTTTAATTGATTTTCTAAAACAGCAAGTTCCTATTGACCAGCCTGTATAATTAACAACACGAGTTATTTATACAGAATATCTTTTGACGGAGAAAAACTAACAGTTATAATCCCGCATTCAATATTTCCATGAAGATGTCCACGAGTGTCTGAATTGAAACTTTCAAAATTTGTTGTGCGTTAAAAGTACAAATCGAGGAATAATGGTGAAATTTGTGATCGAGTCAAAATACGGAAAGCGAAGTTATTCCCTTCCATTTGGTGATTAATTAATTAATAACTTCTCGGCGCGGTGGAAGGTAACTTATATTGCCCAGTTCAGAAATGATTAATTCAGGCCCAAAAACCAATTAAAGAAATGATAATTTCATAAAACACCTCGAACTGGCGTTTCTTTAAGGTTTTTCGAGGGAGTGAAATAATGAATTTCAATAAAT
Source organism: Propylea japonica (assembly GCA_013421045.1). Taxonomy (NCBI): domain Eukaryota; kingdom Metazoa; phylum Arthropoda; class Insecta; order Coleoptera; family Coccinellidae; genus Propylea; species Propylea japonica. The sequence goes on from CM024248.1 coordinate 25,029,644, forward strand.
TATTCGTCCATGTTATAATTAAAAAACCGATATTCGCTGAAAGAATATTTGCGTAGCAATAATTCAGGAGGTTTTATCTTCGTCATAAATAAACGACCCTAATAATTAAAAGTTTTTCTCGGGTTATAAAAAGTCGGGACAATGTCCCAAAAGTTACGGTGGAAGTTCTCTGCATTCCCATCCTTTCGTATCTAAATGCAGGCCATCTCGTGAACAACACGCTTGTTTAAAATTGTGGGAAATACCTTTTTTATACTGCGTTAACTGATGCGTTTTCCCTCTTCTCGGCCAACTTCAACCGCGCATGTCTATTCATATATCTCGGATAAACTTCTCCGCAGAATGAGATTTTTATCAGGGAATGTTGCTGAAAAATCTTTTAACTCCACCGTTCCCTCTGAACTATTGATCTTTCAAAGTCTTTACCAATTTCTTGATTATCCTCGATTGTACAGAATGTTTTTTCGAAAAAAGGGGAACACCTTCTTCTACAGTTATAGTTATAGTTTAAAAAGGGGTTACAGGTCACTGCGACCTCAAGGTCTATTGTGCCCCCTTACAGAGCTGTTCTGACCACACCCATCACAGCTCTCCTTCCAGTTCCCGAGATCTGATGAAATCCAACATCTGTGAAGGCTTCAACGAGGCAAGTTCCTCACTCTTGCAAGTTTGTCGCCCAAAGCATTCTCTCCTTAGGCTCGCAATGGCAAAGCATTCCGTGACTATGTGAATAGGGGGTTTCTTCCTCCTCCCTAGAGGAGGATGTCATCAATCAATATCCGATAATCCCATCCTCAACAAGTGCTTCCTGAGGCGACAGTGTCTTGAAAGCCAGTGAGGAGGTGTAATTGTTTCTTACCAAGATCCAGATATTTATTGGATCTTGCTGTTTCAAAGTTCCGAAGGAACTAAGCGGAATGATCCATCCCTGGGAGAATCAGCTAGAGTTTTTCTTTCTCGGCTTTCTCCTTCCCCAGAATATCCTTCTTATAGGTACATTTACCTATACCACAGAAGGATTCTGGGCCAATGAGTGACATTCGTGCGCCCTTTTTGGCAAGTGTATTACCCTCTCCGTTTCTTTGGTTCCCGAACTCAGATAAAAAAGACCTTATGTTTCTTACCTACCTCATTGATTTTGTTTTGGCACTGCCAGATCATCTTTGAGTCGATGACGTAGGAGCTCAGTGCTTTAATAGCAGCTTGACTAAATGAGTGTATGGCTATATCGTACTTCTGATACACGGAAAAAAAATAATGTACCTAATATACGAGATTCATATATTGACTTCCTGAATTTCATATACTCGGCAGGACAGAAGAACGCATATCTAATCTTATCTGACTGCAGTCACCTATTCGTAACGCGCATCCGAATATTGCAACTAATCTACTTCCAATATTACTATAATGGTAAGGTCTGGAGGATCTGATGATTTTGGCATATTGAACTAGAACCATGGTATACCAATGTAGGATCCTGAGAATATAAAAATTAGACTCTAATCAGATTAACCGTATATCCACGATTTTGAGTACTAGTTAGTCCCGCTTTCGAACTCAGTACTATTGTCGTATATGGTTTATATTTCAGTCATTTTAGACTTATGAAGCTGGTAATATTGTTCTATGAATCTTGTAATGTAAAACTAATAACCTTGTCATATGAGTCTAGATTTCTCGTTCATCTGGCAGATGATTTTTTCAAATCATTTTCATCATTCTGTAAGCACATCCAAATACATATAAATGAGATCAATGTCTTCCAGATGAACAAGAAATCTAATACCATCAGAATAGATAGGTATATTGAAAAAAAACAATTTAAAACGGTCATGAGAAAATTTATTGATCTTTTTAAAAAAATGAAAATAAACATATCCAAAATTCTAACAAAAAAATATTCAATAAAATGAATAACACTTTTGACAGTCTGTCATATATGCATAACAAAATGAAACATTGTACCTAGGTATACCTAGATATCTAGGAACACCCTGTAGAAACATTCCCCGATCCTAATAGTCCAGTAGGCAGAGCAAAATTAGTGGAGTCTGCTGGAAAAAAAATCAGAACTTTCAGATTCTTCGGGAATTATGTGGAATGACTGTCAATTTATCCAACTCGAGGACCCTGTGCCTACTTGAAGGAGGGCGAAAAACCAAAACTAACGGTTTTAAGCATACCAGAAATCATATTTATGTACAAAAATAATTCATTCTAAGACGGGGGGCCGCACACCAAAGAAATATGAATCGCGAAACAAGAAACATTCTCATTCATAAAAACACCTCGAGGTTGATTTCATATGTTTCGCAGGTATTTCATTTTTCTTTGGTGTGCAGCCCGGCTAAGAGTCTGATGATGTACATATTTACAAATCTCAAAGAAATAACGGAATTATGTCCCCAAATATCATGCACAAACAATAAAGCAATTAATGTTCACTTACCTAGGAATCTTTGAATATATTCTTCTTCTAAATTAAGCTGTTTCAGGAAGGCCTCCATTTATAACAAATCACTCTAGGTCGATTTTTAAACTCTTTCACAGTGCTCAAAAACGAGGCGATGTTTCGTGCCCTTTCGTTTAGTCTCGTCACCGCGCTTCGCGTATTGTCGGGGAGAGATGAAGGAAAGCGGAAGGAAAAAAGTCTGTTCTTGAAGAACAGGTGGTCATTTATATCAGATGAGGATATTCCATTTATACGACGGGAATACGAGGAAGGTCCGAAATTGTATAGAACTACTGAGAATATAATGTGTATAAGATATTTTTTTCGGTGAATAGTCTGGAAATCTGTCATTGGAGAACGATTTCCAGTAAGATTGATTTTTTGATTCGTATCTGAAGGGGTTTCTACGCCAATATAACATAATACGGATAATATATGAAATTCATGTTACTGGTATATGTTACATGTTTGTACGACCGTCGTTCAGGATCATTTTTTTCCGTGTAGTTTCTTTCTAGATTTATATCTAGACATCTTTCAATAGCTAAGATTTCCGCATGCATATACATCGAAATGGTAATTCAATCCTTAAGTTACGCCCTGAGTTCTGAAAATAAATTTTTGACAAATTTTTTAATTTAAAAATCCTAGGCGGACATTCATCCAAGATTTCTGGAATTTGAAATTCATGAAATTACAAAAAGACCTATTACCGACAAGAAAAAAGATCTTCATTTCGGGGATTTCAAAATTTTGAGACCGAAAAATAAGATTGCCACGCTTTTTGTCTTGGAATAAATGCACAGAAATATGTTCATCAATCTTTCTTTTTGTGAAACAATCATAGTTTCTTGATAGATGAGAATATTTATTGAAATATAAGGGGTATTTTTCTAAAAATATAGTGATTTTCTGTACTTTAGCTCAAAGTAGTTTTAGAACTACAATCAAATGTTGCAACCTCTATTTGACAGGAAAAAAGTAGAAACATTAGAATCAGTGTTGAGGAGAATCTCGTACCTTGAAGAAACATCTTTACCATAATAAGTTTGAAATCATTTTGTTACATTTTACTCATTCAAATTCGATTAATTTAAGCTTTATTGTGATATGTCTAGAATTTTGTATCAGTATTCGTCAAATATTTATATGCTTGCCCGATACCTCCTCATATAAATTGGAAAGGATGAGCTTAAAATCTGGGAAAATGCTCTTTTTTCTTTCTTTGCGCATCAAATCAGACGAGGTTATCCAGATGATATTCGATAAAGCTCAATAAATGGAAGACAGATTCTATAAACCCGAAATAGAAAAAACAACTTCCTCGAAGAACAGAATTAGAAGATAACAGTCATCATAAAAGACCAAGTGAAGAAAAACACAATCCGATAATCCAAATACCAAAACGATCATCATATTTGTTTTTGTTGCCGCCGAACATTTTTTTTCGTGTTAACTCAACACGCTATCGGGAGAGTGAAAGCCACAGGTGGTTGTTTTGTTGTGTCGCTCTCACATTCCATCATAATTAAATTTCCGACCCTTTTGGGATCTCGGCTCGTCGGCTACGCTTTCCAGCCGCCCAGGTCTGGAAGCTAGCGACACAACACGAAAAATATCCAAGCACATCTAGTATAGGAACAGCTGTTTGTCGATTCGAACACGAAGATTCAAATGGCACTCCATGAAAAATAGATTATAAAAACACTAAGGACCTGTATCACCACTCGCTTATGTGGTACTGATAGCTATCTAGCAGATATCATTGAAATGAATAAATCCCTCAGAAATTCAGATTTTTTGGACGGTAAAATTATTTTTTTCATGAACATTATGATGTTCCATAACGAAAACCTGAAATTATTTCGATGCGATGAATGCAGATGAATTTATTTCAACGATATCTGACAGATAGCTATCAGTAATTTATCAGCCAGTGGTGAAACAAGCCCTAAGTATCAAATGCAGGGGATAAAACAGTATATATATTCTTTTGAATTGAGAGCTAACAAAATACAATACATGAAACAAAAAAGTTCCTAGCTGAGGTTGGTGCAAAAGGGGTACCATACTATTCTGGCGTATGATACCAGAGCACAGGGAAAAACCTCAGTAGAAAAAACCCCACCTCGACGTTTTTACAAAATTGAAGCTTAAAACTATTCGAATAAATACCTTCAATGTTCAGATACAAAATACTAAATTCATTCTCTTGGGTCAGGAAGGTGTTTTAAACCAGGTCTGGCGTTCCAAGTGATGATTTTTCGAATCTCCTGTTCTTCTAAGACCGCAACAGGATCCTACTGAAGGGTGATCATCTCCCATAGATTTAAATAGTGGTATTTCATCCTAAATATCGAATTCAATTTCGAAATAATGATAAAAACGTGTGACAAACTTATGTCAAAATGACAAAGAAAGCAGTGATAATGAATTATCAACAATCATCGTATGTGTCTCAGATTCATATGAATAATGATTCCAAAATGCAGACAAATCAATATATTGGAAAGAAATATGAAATAGGAAAGTGAAGAATAATATTAATTGATAAAATCAACATTTAACAGTTACCTATTTCGGAGCTAGTGGCGCAAACGTTAAAAGAAATTACAAGGTGATTATAATATCTGTTGAGCATCGAAAAAACTTTAACTTGATGCTATGGGAGGAGGCAGAATGGAAAAATCATACACTACCCAAAACTTCGAAGTAAATATCGTCAAATGATATACAGATAGGGGCAGGCGGTGAAGTATACGGGTCAAGAGCCAAATGTATACTAGACTCCTATTGCAGAAAAACTTGCAATCGAAAGATGCATAGTTGATTACCTGGAAAGAAACTATCAAGGGCTTTTATTACTCGTAATGCACCGAACTCATAAGTCACCGACAAGCTAAAATGTGAGTGCCGACGAAAACTCAATGAAGTAGCCAAGAACAACAAGGTCTCCTTAGTCTGGGTTCGTGGTCACTCTGGAATCAAACGAAACGAAGATCTTAACACTTTAAGCCAGAAAGGTAGCACAAACGCAACTTATTGGCCTAGAATCTCTCTGTGATAAAGGCTAATTCGCCGATAACTAAGATTTGCTTGAGAAGAAAGAAACTGAAAGAAAAGCAATTTGGGGGAATTTTTCGGGAACGGTCATTTAAAAAGTTCCTTTGGAACTTTAAACCTGCAAGGTAAAAAAATATTTGAATTTCAAAGAAAATACCGTGAAATGATATACACATGGTTCCAAAACCTTCACAGGAGCTGGCGCTGGGATATACTGGCCAAGTACCAAGTGTGCACTGTCGCTAGGCTCCTGTATGTGCGTCTTTCAAGCGGAAATCTTAGCTATTGAAAGATGTCTAGATATAAATCTAGAAAGAAACTATCAGAAGTGCGATATAGCCATACACTCAGATAGTCAAGCTGCTATTAAAGCACTGAGCTCCTACGTCATCGACTCTAAAATGATCTGAGAGTGCCGGAACAAACTCAATGAGGTAGGCAAGTTGATAGTTGATAGTTGATAGTTTACAGAGGGGTTACAGTCCACTGCGACCTTAAGGTCTATTGTGCCCCCTTACAGAGCTGTTCTGGCCAAAAACCTTCACAGCAGGTAGGCAAGAAAAATAAGGTCTTTTTAGCTGATTTCCGGAATCAAAGGAAACGAACAGGCTAATACACTTGCCAAAGAGGGCGCATGAATGTCACTCATTGGCCCAGAACCTTTCGTGGTATAGGTGAATGTACCTATAAAAAGAAGTTTCTGAAGAAGGAGAAAGCCGAGAGGGAAAAACTCTGGCGGAATCTCCCAGGGATGGATCATTTTACTGAGATCCTTTGGAACTTTGAAACAGCAAGATCCAAAAGATATCTGAGTCTTAGTAAGATACAATTACACCTCCTTACTGGCTTTCTAACAGGACACTGTCGCATCAGGAGGCACCTGTTGAGGATGGGATTGTCGGACACTGACGATTGTAGGTTTTGTGGGGAGGAGGAAGAAACCCCCATTTACCTTGTCACAGAATGCTAGCCTAACGAGAGAATACCTTGAGCGAGATACTTGTAAGAGTGAGGAACTAGCCTCGTTGAAGCCTTCACAGATATTGGATTTTATCAGATCTCTGGAACTGGAAGGCGAGCTGTGAGGGTATGGTCCGAACAGCTTTGTAAGGGGGCACAAAAGAACTTGAGGTCGTAGTGAACTGTAACCCCTTTTTAGACTTAACTAAACTAAGAATGAGTTTCGCTTTTTCAGGACTTGGGAAGCATATGATGAGAATTGGCTGAACAGAAACTGACCAGAGTAGATTCTGTGGGGAAGAGAAGGAAACTCTTTTTTATTTAGTTACAGAATTTCCTGCCATGCCGAGCCTGCGTAAAGAATGTCTTGGACAGGAGAATTGAAGGGAAAGCACAGATTTAGTTTCCCCGAGCCCTCTCAAGGTCGCAGTGGAATGTAATGCTTTCAATATTAAACAATTTTGAAAAATGAAGAATCCAATTAATTCCGCAGCACTTTTAGTTTCGCCAGGAAAATCAAAAATTGGCCAAAATTCTATATTAAGGTGACGTTCTATAAATTCGAAGAATTTTAGCTGTATTCTAGGACAATAATTAACAGTTATTTAATTTTTTTCCGCACTTGTTCGTACGCGAAAAACTATAATTCGAGGTTGAATATCGGTTTCATTATATTATTGATGAATTGAGCTCTCCTTGAACCTTAATATTTCAGATTTCAAGTTGATCACAACACACAGGAATTTCGCTGAGCAAATTATATTAGTTCAGACCTCTCGCAGCAACAAAACCTTTATCAGTCAAATGTCATTAAGTGTCACGAAGTCCGCAATTTCAGCACGATCTGAAACAAATTTTGTTGTTGGCGCAAATTAGTCGGGCGCTTCAACCCCGAATTTCGGGGTGAAATTAATAGCATCGTAGTACACATGTGACGCGTTGACAACATAACAAAACAGAACCACCTGTTGCTGTATTCCGTTTCCGGAATTCTGTGAATGAGATGGGTATACAACGAATATCGGTATACGGATCTGATAGAATCGCGAAAAAACACGAGGGGTTGCAATTAAATTGAAAATTTACGAGATTCAGTCGATTTTGGTTATTTCCCTCTTTATTTTTGTGTACTGATAGGGTTAAAAATAACAATAAATTCAGATATCCACATTATGTTAGGTGTACTTTTTGTAGATTTTTTAAGTATTTAGGTGATTTTTTCTAGCTTGGCAGTACAAAAATTGTTTCTTACCTTGAGATGTTATGGTAGGGGGTGAAGCAAAGTTCTCTTTCTTCATAGCAGAAAAATTCGTCTCTTGTTCATTTGCATATATTTTTTTAGGCTCCATTATTGAATACAGGAATGGGGTATTCTGAAATAAAATTTATTTTTCTTCATCTTATATCAATGTATTATTTGATGAATTTGATTATTCATCTTTTCAATTTTGTATTCATGAGATGAAATAGTATCTTCAATGCCTTTCCATAACTCTACCCAATCACTTCTTTTTAAATTTGAACGATTATCATGTGTGGGGACGTCGAAAATTCATCAAAAATTCGATAAGACTATCAGAAAAATTAATTAGATTTTCACATTATGTGAGTTGTACTTATCTGAAGGCTTTTCAAGTTTCTGGTGATTTTTTTAGGTTGAGAGTACAAAAGTTGCCCCTTAACCCTTAACTTAAGAGGGTGAAGCGAAGTCCACTAATCCATGTATTTGTAATTTCGAAAACAGGCCTTCTTATGCTCTATTGAATTTGCGATCTATCACTGCCTATGCTTCACACCTCTCAACTTTTGTTTCCAATATGTAGTTAAATATATTAATTTTAATACATAAAATGAAAAGTATTTTGATTACCTACTCATTGCATTTGAAATATCACAATCCATATATTCCTATTTGGAAAAAAAAGGTGTGGGGCTAAGAGAGTGAGATATTTCAAATTCGAACAACAAGCATAGAATCTACATGTATTTTGTTAGATGAATTAGATAATTTGGCCAATTGTTCTGTTGGAATAGATCGTATTTGGATTGATTTATTGAAGAAAGAAATGACATCAGGAAGTTTCAAAATCAAATGAATCAACATCTCTATAGATTGACAACTATCAATGTCAATCAGATTGCACATGAAAAAACACAAAATTCTGAAGCTTTTACGAGTTTGTCTGAAGAGGGTGTCTGATATAGCCACCGAAACGTTACAATATCCTTTTAATTTGTTTCCTTCTTCAGTTTTAATGTAAGGCAACATTTTTTTTCAAAACCAATTTGCTCCTGACAAATAAATGCATAGATTCTCGCAGGAGCACTTCACGTTAATCAAAATTTTTTTAATTATTTATGTTTCAGAGACTGGGAGTGAAAACCTATAAAGTTTTTAAGAAATAGAAAAACCTGTTTTCGAATTTACAAATACATGGATTCGTGGACATGTACCTATTCCCATTTGAAAAAATAAGGTAAAAGGGTGCTGGGCGTAGGGGATTAAAATATCAAATTTCAGATAGCATAGGACAAATTGCTTCTGAAACTGAAAATTGTGCAAGGATTTTCCTCAATAATTCTGCTAACAAGAATTATTGACGAGATATGTAACTTTTTGGCGCGTTTTATCTATCTACATCTAAAGTTCGTAGTTTAATTCCATTTAATCGTAAGAAAATGTATGAGTAGGGATATGAACAGAATTAAATTGTTATCACAAATTCTGTTGAATGGAACTGAATATTTCATTGTTTAAATCAAGATGTAAATAAAATAATATAAGTGAATACATAAAGAATCCTGACCACGAAATAAATTTTCTTTGGAACTTTCATAAATCAAAATTGATATCGGTAAGATCGTTGAAAATACCTAATTACCTTAACACAGAATTTCACTTCAGCGTTATCTTATTCAATCAACTCTTTCGACCCAATTAATTAACCTATTTTTACTTGAAGATGGATCGCAAGGTGCCAAAGAATGAACGAAGGAAATTGAAATACATATTTATTCGATATAATTTTTGAGTTTGTTACTGACTACTTTGATTTATTATTGTCAAGATTCTGCATGAATAGAGTAGTTGTTACTTCAATAATCGTAGAATATATTCCATAATAGGTATTGAATTTTACCTTTTCGATTTTTACATATTTTATATTTTGATGATGTCGATAAAATGAAAACGATTGAATTCTATACTCGAATTTTGCCGAAATTAAATACTCGATAGAATTGAAAGCTAACACTCAAAAGTTATGAAGTCATGAAATAGAAGAATTCGAATTTTTGTAATATTTAGGAAAAAAATCTTTATCTTTCTATTATAATAGAATATGTCCTAAAATTCGTGTGTGTATGCAGCGTAGATTAAAAAAGGACAGAAGCAAATGAGTTCATGATTTCTTGATTTTTGATTTGAAACATTAGAAATAAAAATCGAATTGACATTACGAATAATTTTTTTCCTATATTAATACTCTATGAGTATTATATTTTGCAAGCTTCGATAAGTACGGTGAAATATTCTGGGGTAGAAATAATTACTTAGAGAAGTGTTATTCGAATTATGTACAAACTAGGAAAAACTTTTTAAGTGTTATTGCCATAGGGTAGAAAAAGGTTTACACAACAGAAACCTACACAATGCATCAAAGCGTCACGTGTCACAATGCAATAATAATGCAGTCTCAATCAATCACTATTATTCCGATCAATACACCGTATAATTATTTCAACATTACTTCCACAAGCCCATAAATGATACTAATCGATAATGTGATAATTAAAAAAGTCGAAACTCGAATGAAAAAGGTTCGGATCAGGGGGAACGAGTAAACACATACGTTTACCCTTCGTGTGAGAAAGTGATATAACGGAACGTCCCTTCTTGATCAGCGTGTTCTAGGCCTTCCATGAGATGTAACATACAAAATATAAATTGTAACGTTTCGTTACACTAATAGGATTGACACATAAAGGGTTTTCAATAAGAGGTCTTCTTTTGAATAGCCCGCTATTTCGGTAGATGCCGTGTTTGAAGTTGTCATTTATTGACATTTGACGAGTACAAATTACGCCATTAATAAAAAAGGAACGTGATACACGCTTCAAGAACGCATTGAACTCAATAAAATTCACTATAAAAATGGTGAAAATTAGGCAGAGACGGTTCGTAAAACTCGAAATTTCTTGGGTCGTCATGAAGCATCTTGTTGAACCGCAATAAGGAAATTGGTGGGAAAATTCGAGGTGTTGGGACAAGTTAGTGATGTGAAGAATAAAACCAGTGCACGTCGCTCGAGAACAGCTGAGAATATTGCTGCTGTAGCCGAAAGTTGAAGAAAACCCAAGTTTGTCCATTTCTCGTCGTTCTTTGGAATTAGGCATTCCACAAACGCCATTACACCGTATTTTGCATAAAGATTTGGGTCTTGAAGCTTATAAACTTCAGTTAACACAAAACTTAAGCCAGCCGATCATCAACAACGTCGTGTCTTTGCTGATTGGGTCGTTGAAATGCATGAAAATGATCTGGAATTCCATCGAAAAATCATATTGAGTGATCCACTTCGGTGGCTTGGTCTACAAGTAAAATTGTCGCATCTGGGGCTCGGAAAACCCAGGAGTTATTGTTGAAAAGCCTCTCTATCCTCAACGTGTGACTGTTTGGTGCGATTTATGGTCCGGCGGAGTCATTAGACCTTACTTTTTTGAAAATGAGGCCGGAGCAACAGTTACGGTGAATGGATTGCGCTATGGACAGATGATTAATGATTTTTTTTGGCCGAAATTGGATAGTATTGATCTGGACAACGTTTAGTTTCAACAAGACAGTGGTACGTGCCACACAAGCAACAAAACCATTGATCTTTGGCGGGAACAGTTTCCAGACCGTGTTATCTCTCGAAGAGGTGATCACAATTGGCCACCGAGATCTTGTGATTTAACACCTTACGACTTCTTTCTTCAGGGTCACGTGAAAGAGAAGGTCTACGCCAATAGCCCAGCGTCGATTCAAGACCTCAAAGACGGCATTCGTGAGGCTATCGAGGACATAGGGCAGCCACTTTGCGATTTGGTTATGGAAAATTGTATTAAAAAGATATGGTCCTGTAAGCGTAGTCGTGGTGGTCATTTGCCTGATGTTATTTTCCACTATCAACGGCATAGCTTATTCTTGATAATGAAATAAACATCCGATCATTCATATTGAAAAATGGCATTTTTCTTTGAATATCTAATTAAAACCTCTTATTGGAAAACCCTTTACTGCTGTAACAAAAAGTGCAACACTATTACCTAATTTAAGAATTGTAAGTAACACCGAAACATCAAGTCCGAAATGTAACACGAATGTTACAATTGTAACACCTCGAACATCACTGTTCTAGATCTTTCCCGCCAGAGAGCTCACAACTAGCCCAACATTTTTGTTTGTTTTTCTTCCCCTGTAAACAACATGCATGCAATTCCCTTCGCCCCACCGGTCTGTCTTGCTTTAGTACAAATATACTACAGTATTGATTTATTTACCCCATCCCCAGCAAACAATACAGTGTATAAGTAAGAAAATACACTACACAACAGTCGTGAGCAAACATTATTTCATTTAGGTCGCGTGAAATGTACTCTCCTCATTTATTTTTCCGTTCGGATGGAAAATTTGAACTTCGCACATTTTCCTTGTTTTCTATGAAATAAGTGACGGCATCTGCGCATGATCTTGGTAGATTTTGAATTGAGGGTTGAAGTGGGACTGTTTTCGGTGGTGTAAATATTGTTTTGGTGAACGGTGAAAATAAGAAAATTATTTTTTTTCTCATAAAAGGAATTTGAAAAGAAAATTGATATGAACAGTGAGGTGAATTACGGGAAATGTTTTTAACATTGACAGAGTGTTATTAGGGTTTCTGGAGTATGGAAACGATAGAGTTCGTTGAGAAAAAGTGTTTAACGTGGTGAATTTTCAATGAAAATGCCTGAATACGTAAGTTTTTTTCCAATTATTTCTGAGAATTCCAAGTAGTTTTCATCAAAGCTATTATTATTTGTTAGTTCAGGCAAAGAGCGTATTGAATTGTGGAATTTCGAAACGCTTAAAATTAAGGGATGTATTTTTTTGGATGAAACTAAACTTTATTCTATTTTGTCCATCGATATTTATTATCCTTTATTGTAACAGTCTCATTATCGCCATAAGAAAGACCTTTGTTTTCATTTTTATGAACTTCAAAGAAGTTTTCAATAAGGATGAACCGATTTTAGAGTGAAATAACACAAGATAATTCAACATGAGCGAATATTGGTGGAGCATAAAGCTCTCGAATTTAGATATCACTAGTGAACGAATAAAATAAAGAACTCAAGTTATCTGACTGACCAATTAAATGACTTTTTGTGAACCTCGGATATATGTGGGGCTCCAAAAATAACATAACATTCGAGAATATCATTCTTAATCCAATGAAATAACTCTCGAATGAACTTATCAGGTTGACATTTCATAAGAATGTAGTTCATTCTTCGTTTCTTTTTGAGCGCTCGTTCTACTTAAACGAGTGTTATACGTTTTGCCCAAATGTCTGTAATTTTCGAATTTGGAGCCGAAAATGATCTCTTACGATAGGGTTCAACTCCCTGATGACGATTTTGTGGTCAAATTCAATTTTGTCCCTGGTGTCGTCCGTTAGCACGATAACTTTTGAAGAGATTTTCCTAGAGACTTGAGATTTTAACGGTGAGTTCGGTCCCCAAACAGAACGGTTGAGTTCGTAAAACAGTCATATCGTACAGGGTGTTCCATAAAATATGGCCATTCAAAATTTTTGTTCCTCAATATCTCAGACAAAACGAAACCCATCGAAATGAAATGTTGCGGCCTTATGCAAGACGCATATAATAAGCCAATGAATCATTACATTTCCATAACAAGATATCTGATGCGAGTGAAATTTATTCTGTAAAAGAAAATTGATTAACTGAATGTTCATGTGAAATTTCAAGAGGATCGCATTATCGGAACCATAGAAAATTCAATTGGGTTATTGAAAAGATAAGATGAATCTTTATATTTCCATAACGAGATATCCGATTCGAGTGGAAATTAGTTTGTAAATGAAGATTGATATACTGAATGTTCATGCAAAATTTCGAAAGGATCACAACGTCAGAACCATAGAATTGATTTTTTTTAATTGGCTTATTTTCAGATATTTCAGTTTTTGAATGATTTCCAGAATATTATTCCGATCGTGCTGAGATGTCGCATTTATACAGTGTGTTTGGTCATGACTTAGCGATAATTTAAGGTCATCAAATATGCCTAATATTATCGACAAAAACACCCAAACGTGGAAGTTTACCCCCTTACTTTTGGAGTAGCCCCCATTTCAAATTTACTTTTTCATTTTCGTTGACCCTTCTGAATAATATCGATTTCTTTGGACAGAAGGGTCCTACAGATGTGAAAAAATTTTTTTATTTAAAGATGATACTATCACCTTTCATTGAAGTATAACAATATAAAAACATTCAACTTGAAAACGCCATAAAAAAATTCTTTTGAAAAATTCATAGTAAAAATATGTACTGATTTTCTTAGTAAATCCGCAATAGTACAAGAACTAGCACATAGAAGTATATGAGTCAATGATTTAACACGCAAGGATATTAGCTACAAAACAACACTCACATCATATCTGTAAGTTACATAATTTGAGAGTTATTGCTGCTCGAACATGATCATTACGCGAGCAAAAGACACAAGACAGGTCGTCATGAAGGCCACTGCCTGTCAGAAGGGGCGATTTTGAGCAATTTTTATGATCAATTTGTTTGTTTGATCATTGAAAATTATGGAAAGTACAGTACTGAGTTTTTTTATTTTATCAATTTTCATAAGGGTCATGTTCGAACAATAATAACTCTCAAATTATGTAACTTACAGAAATGATGTGAGTGTTGTTTTGTAGCTTGTGTCCTTGCGTGTTAAATCATTGAAAAAAAATTATACTTCAATGTGCTGGTTCTTGTACTATTGTGGATTTACTGAGAAAATCAGTACATATTTTCACTATGAACTTTTTTAAAGAATTTTTTATGGCATTTTCAAGTTGAATGTTTTTATATTGTTATACTACAATTAAAGGTGGTAGTATCATCTTTCAAAAAACATGTTTTTCACATCTGTAGGACCTTTATGTCCAAAGAATTCGATATTATTTGCAAGGGTCAACGAAAATAAAAAAAATTAATTTAATATGGGGGCTACTCCAAAACTAAGGGGACAAACTTCCAAGTTTGGGTGTTTTTGTCGATAATATTAGGTATATTTGATGACCTTAAATTATCGCTAAGTCATGACCAAACACACTGTATATGTATTTAGTATCAATCTTAAGTCCTGTACAGAATTTTGAGCTCCACCAAAGAACGAGCGCTCCAAAGAACCTGCTCAGGGCTTTATCATATTTTATGAGAATTCTCTGCAACAAAAGATTTCTGGATCTCTTCGGAAAGAGTTACATTACATCCGATTAGATTGCATCGTGATCAGCTGTATTTATATTTCTGAGAAGAACCAAGCGGTTATTTCCGGGGAGATTTTTATTAAAGTAGCTGAGGGAATATCACGAATAACCGGAGGCGAAGCGACGATTAGGGCAACCCGCCCTTAATGAAGTAACCATAGCAAAACTTTCCAACGCGCTTTAATGTTCTTTGGTGTTTTTATAATGACACGCCTCGCCGATGATGTGTCACACCAAACTTTCCAAAGTCTGAAATGAAAGAAATTACCACAAATTCCGGAGGCAGTGGTCCCAATCAAAAGCTAAACAGACCAGACTCGAGTGTCCCCAATCACTTACATCAATTTCTGAGCCTTATTCTTTACAATACGGTCGCCTTTGTCGCATGGCTTCCTTTGTGGGGTTCCCTCAATAGAATTGGACCATTTTTGCACCCTGAACATTTAATTCTGTTTTTGCGTGCATATTGAAAATGGCCAATGGGCGAAATGTTATCATACATCTATGTTAAAATGACCTGAAAAATATTTAAAATTCGGATATTTTCACTTCGAAAACAATGCCAACGTTTCTAGGAAATTTCTTATTCATCAGGGCTAAACTACATCATACCTTAACCGAATATTGTTTCCCTGTTTGGCTCAACAGTGCCCATGTACATAGGATTGATGCACAATTAAATTTTTTTCATGAGAATAGTAACTGGAACAATAAAATCAACACCAACACCATGGTAAGCAGTTCTTTCAAACGTTGCTCCTCCACATATTCGCAGGCAGGCCCTAACTTTGAGAATTTGAAATAAATATAATTCTTCTACAAATTCATATCAAATACTTTCCTATATTTCAGATAATGAGATTCCTCGATTAAAATCACATAAACCATTTTGGTCCAATTATTTTCTGACCTCGAATGAAAGCAATAAAGCAATTTGGCAATCCGAGTGGAACACATGTAATATTCAAAACAAAGATTTGATAACCGATCCCTCCAATAAAGTTCCTGGATTTGATCTTCCAAGGAAAATCTGGACTGACTGTTCTTATTCGTATAAAAACAGGTCATGGCCGTTGTCATAGCATGATTTTCAAGTCGAATTCAATTGAGAGTCCTAGTTGCGAATGAGGAGAAGCAGAAAAGACAATAGAACATCTGATAAATAATTGTCACATATTTGAATTTCAGGCTGGCTTACGGGCTATACATGAAGTTACATAGTCGTTTTTGAATTGGGTTGTTAATTTCAAATCGATATAAGTAATAGAGGTTCAATTATTTTACTTTTCTATTCCTTTTTTCTGCTTCGATTTTTTCGTTTCAGACTCAGAATTTCGAAGGCATCTTGGAGAAGGTTATTGGATGGACTCAATAAAGAAGAAATCCTTCAATATTCAAATAGTTTTTAAGAGTTATTTTTGTTGGAACGGCGAGACAAGGTTTTTTCTACAGAGGTTTTTCCCTGAACTCTGATATGATACGAAAAAATAGTTTTGCACTGACCTCATCTAGGGGTTTCTGTTTTATGTATTGTATATCTCATTATTTCTATTCTATTCAATTTAGTGCGTCACTCAACTTTCTCCTTCGTTTATTGTATAGTTCCCATCAGAGTTTTCTCAGCATTTTTTGTGATTTTCAGTGAACTGTTGTTCTTCTTTGTCAAATGTTATCGAACAAATGATATCAACCATTTTTTCCTGTTTTCCATTATAGCCTCTAAATCTTTTTTCATATCTATTAATTCTTCTGCTTTTCATTCATAACAAAAAAGTATTTTTACAATTTTCAATTTTTCTTGTCAGTTGTTTGAGACCAAATTGGTATCTTGATTTCTATAGTTTTTAATCAATATTCACTATTTTAGATCTGGGTTCAATTTCTTCACTAAATTTTATATATTTTAATATGACTTACCCAATTGAAAGAAACCAAATTTACACTATGACAAAAATGAAAAAAATGCGAAATATTTATGTAAGTGGGATCCTTTTTGGGCCTATAGATATTCGTTAGTGATAAAAGAGAATGTATTACTGACAAAGTAAAAAGTTCATCTGATGAAAAATCACATTGGCATTCGAAAAAATTTGAATTCTTGGAAGTAATATTTCGAGGCACAGATTGAATAACTCACTCAGGTTTATTTCTTCAGACGCTCCCGATTGAGAGTTTCGATAATATCAGCCATCACCAGGTCCAATAATGCAAATATCAAATATCTGAATAAAACAAAAACTCAAAGTGTTCTCGTTCATCCCCAAACTTTATGAACTTTCGAGGTGAATCCATAATTCGGAAAAATGCGGTTTACTATTTTCTCCTTGCGATTGAGAGTCAATATGAGAGGGGAAAGTGTTGCAATAACCGATTTAGAAAGAGACAGTTGTCGCGAAAAAGGTAGTATATAAAGTAGCCGAGTTAAAATGGTGTGGAAGAATCAAAAGAACTGCCAACCCCAGCGTATTTCAGTATTCCCCTCGACTTCAGCGATACTCTGTCCTGTTCCCTCAAACAGAGCCACGTTCTGTCTCTCCTTATTTGTTAGCTGAAGACCGGGATATTATTTCTTATTTCAAGTCACATTCTCGTAAGGAGGTGGCGCAAATTAGGAGATTCGTGGCTTTTGCATCCCCGTGATATGCAAAAATAGCGCCCCTATTATAAAATCTTATACCCCACAGCGCAATATACCAAATTGAGGGTCTATCTTCATTTAAACAAACCGTTTATTTGACTGCACATAGAAGTCGAATTGAAATAAAATGATACAAGCTATTGACAAAATCCTTTTCTCATTTGGAAGGCCTTATACAGGGTGTCCCGTTATTAGACCGACAAACTTCTAGTGGACATTATAAATCGTATTTTAGACAGATTCCACCCAAATCATATAATGCAAAATTGCTTCGTTAAGGAGCTAGTGCCCTTTGAAGATGACGTCCTGTCCACACTTTTTGCCACATATTCGCAAAACGGAGTCACATAAAGTGATGGAAGTTTACACATGCCTTATATGAAAAATACGCATCGATTAGATTGAGTGCATTTCTTTCATGTACAATCGTATCATTTAGGGGGGGCGGAGGTTTTATTTTGAGTTGAAACTTTTTTAACCTTCATTATTTCGCGAGATTTACATCATATTCATAAACTCTGATGTTTTTTCTTGAAAAAAGATGTTCTTGTATAATAACGCCCAGATGCACCATTTCTGAAAAAAATAGATTTGAAATTTTCTCTCTTTTCACTAAGTACTCAATGTTCACTTTGGTTTTGAATTCATTCTCAGTTGATTGTGCTTGACATGAAAGAAATGAACTCAATCTAATCGATGCGTATTTTTGATATTAGTCAATGTGTAAACTTTCAGCACTTAATGTGACTCCGGCAAAAAGTGTGGAAAGGACGTCATCTTCAAAGGGCACTAGCTCCTTAACGAAGCAATTTTACATTATATGATTTGGTTCGAATCTGTCTAAAATACGATCTATAATGTTCTCTAGAATTTTGTCGGTCTAAATACGGAACACCCTGTATACATAGTGTCTGTAAATATATGCGAGGGGTTTAGGGAGATAATTCCTCGATGAAAATAAGCAGGGGTAGTTCATATAATTTTTTTTCGAAATCGACCTTCCTTTCAAGATACATCCTTTGGAAGGCGATGACGAGTAAACAATATTCAATTTTTTAGGAGTCCTTAAAACAATGAGTCAGAAAACTTTATTTTATATGATTCATTGAGTAGCTGCTACTCACACAATTTTTTTGATCCCATAACTCCATCATTAGGGGTTGAAAATAACAACTTCTTATGATTTTCATTCAAAAATTGTTTTTGTGGATAGATTTTCGAAAAATAAAATTCTTTTTATGGTTTTCATTCAATTCTGGAGAAAAAAGTCTCTTGCAAAATTTCGATACAGTCGATATTTTTCTCGGAAAAAATAAGAACTTACAAGCAGTTATGATCACTGATCATACTGTAGTTTTTTCTTGTTTTATAGCAGAAACTTTCTTCTGTCAGTACTGTGAAATACTCATTCCATATCGTTTGAAATACGAGAAATTGGAAGTACCGTAACACCATAAAGCTACTGGTAAAATACTATAAAATATATGCTATAAAACAGTGGTATTGCAAAAAGCCGATGAACTTACATCAAGCTTAACATCTTGTAGACCGTAGCGTATCTGTGGGCTTAAAAAAGACCAATATAAGGCAGTGATCCAGCAATGGGAGTTGAATAACAGAATAACCCTCTGGGGAAACACTTCTGGGCTTACTCAGTGCTGAAAATTAGTGAGGATTTCACCTACCTATACCAGAAAGCTCCTGAAGCTGTCACGAGCTGAGCTTCGGGTGATGGTGAGACTGCTGACGGTGCACTGTCGTTACAAATATTATTTGTATCGTATAGAAAAGTCAGCAGATGAGATTTGCCGGCTCTGTCGATAAGAAACAGCTTAACACATGGTCCGTGTACAGAGCTGGCTGGCCTAAGAACAATTCATAGGAGGAGACCAATACACGAGAAGTAACGGCCAAGGCTCCTAAGGAGGATGTTGATTGACGTCTTCTTAGGTTTCCATGAATGAGTAGGGTAGAGAATAAAAGATCTACATGGTCGCAGTTCCTGGAAGGCTACCTAGCCTAGCCAGAACAACCCCAGCTCTAATAATAATAAAACGAAAAATTATAGTTTTAAGAAAGAATACGCTAACAACAGAGCAAAACCATAACACCTTTTTCTCCCGGAACAAGCGTTTTCAGTTCAAATCAGGAATTCAACACAAGCGATATTTTTTTTAAATGAATCATTTAACAAAAGACACAATAAAAGATGAGTAAGATAGATCAAAAACGACAATCTAAAGTGTATGTTAGTATTCCCTAGACGTCAGAAAAACTCCACCTACCCTCATTTTCTTATTTCCAGTCACATTCCGGTAAGTAGGTGGGCAAAATTATGAGATTCGTGGCTTTTGCATCCCCGTGATATGCAAGGATAGCTTTTTTATTGGCGGAAACACCTCGCGCTGTGAATTCGCAATGTAAAAAACCGGAAAAGCCGAATCGAAAGTTGACAAACGCAGTCCGAATCTGATGAGCTCATTCATGCGATCTGACAAGGATGCTGCTCTTCCTTAGGGAACGGTCACTTCTACACTGTCATAACTAATATCTCAAATACACTATCGAGAATTCGAAAAAGGCATATTTGGATGTCCCTTGATTCTGATTGAATTTATACGGTAGAATGATCAGTGGGCCGGATTCGATTTGCACGTTTTCTGAAGGTTGCAGCGCTATGAATTATTGATGTGCCTTGAAATTTTCACCACTTCGAATACCTACTGGTTGTATGGATATCCTACAAAAAAGGAAGAAGTCTTGCCTAAGTTCATCTGTGCCTAAAAAGTTCTGAAAATGCTCTTTGTAGGCAATAGATGATGTAATGATTGTATCATTATTTGTGATGTGATCATCATTTCCAATTTTTATATCCCTCTTTTGAGGAAGCATTTTCCATCGTTATTGAGGATTTCGATATATTCTACAGGAGAAAGAAGCCCTGGCTAACTTCATCTTTGCATCTGAAGTTTCGATAATGTTTATTGTGATCACTGGTTGTATAGTTATTGTTTCGTTAGCTACGTACGTTGTTTTCATCAAATCCAACCCTTAGATTTGTCTATTGAGCGAGAATTTGCCAACCATTTCTAGAAGTTCTATCTATCAAATTATTGATTATCTTTTTTCATTGGTCTACTCGAATTCGAGTTGCACCTTTTCTGAGCTTTGAATTGTTGATGTGCCTGAAAAGTTCGTTTTGTGTTCATCTGTGCCTATAAAGTTTCGATCATACTGTTCGTAGTCAATAGTTTTATGATTATTAATTATTCTATCATTATTTGCGATGTTTTCATCATCTTAGATCCTTCTTAGGAGTATTGGGGATTCAAGTGAAATTTATATTGTGAATCAAAACTGAGATACTGAATGTTCATGCAGAATTTCAAGGGGATCGCATTATCAGAACCATATAAATAAATTTTTGTAATTATTTTTTATATTGTATTTAATTTTTTTGAATAATTTCCAGAATATAATTCCGATCGAATCTGCGCTTATACAGTGTGTTTGGTCACGAGTTAGCGATTATTTAAGGTCATCAAATATACCTAATATTATCGACAAAAACACCCAAACTTGGAAGTTTGCCCCCTTAGTTTTGGAGTAGCCCCCATTTTAAATTCACTTTTTTATTTTCGTTGACCCTTCCAAATAATATCGATTTCTTTGGACATAAAGGTCCTACAGATGTGAAAAAAATATTTTTTGAAAGATGATACTACCACCTTTCATTGAAGTATAACAATATAAAAACATTCAACTTGAAAACGCCATAAAAAATTCTTTGAAAAAGTTCATAGTAAAAATATGTACTGATTTTCTTAGTAAATCCGCAATAGCACAATTGAAGTATAATTTAACACGCAAGGGTATTAGCTACAAAACAACACTCACATCATATCTGTAAGTTACATAATTTGAGAGTTATTGCGGTTCGAACATGATCACTACGCGAGCAAAAGACACAAGACAGGTCGTCATGAAGGCCACTGCCTGTCTACAGAGCAGAGGCGGCCATTTTGAGCAATTTTTATGATTAATTTGTTTGTTTGATCATTGAAAATTATCGAAAGAACAGTACAAAGGTTTTTTTTTATTTAACCAATTTTCATGAGGGTCACGTTCGAACAGCAATAACTCTCAAATTATGTAACTCATAGAAATGATGTGAGTGTTGTAGCTTGTGTCCTTGCGTGTTAAACATTGAAAAAAATTATACTTCAATGTGCTAGTTCTTGTACTATTGCGGATTTACTGAGAAAATCAGTACATATTTTCACTATGAACTTTTTCAAAGAATTTTTTTATGGCGTTATCAAGTTGAATGTTTTTATATTGTTATACTTCAATGGTAGTATCATTTTTCGAAAAACATTTTTTTCACATCTGTAGGACCTTTATGTCCAAAGAAATCGATATTATTTGGAAGTAAATTTAAAATGGGGGCTACTCCAAAACTAAGAGGGCAAACTTCCAAGTTTGGGTGTTTTTGTCGATAATATTAGTTATATTTGATGACCTTAAATTATCGCTATCTCGTGACCAAACACACTGTATATTTGGTATCAATCTCAAATTCCATATAAAATTGTGAGGTGTGTCTTATTGCTCCACCAAAAAACCAGTGCTCAAAAGGTCCTGCTCAGTGCTTTTCTTGAATTTTGTTTTATCACTCCTCAATACTTAAACATTTATTCCTGAATTGGAGATTAATTTCATTTGTATTTCCGTTTTTTATTTTGACGGATAAAAAAAAAACTTATGGTTAAAATATCTTCCAAAAAGTTTTTATAGAAATAATCAGTGGCGACAAACACAAACTAAAAAATAGAAATTTTGAAAAAGCATATTGTGCGTATATCCCAATAATAAACGGAAATAGTATGAATATTCGATTGCTGGTTCAGATTCCCATGAAATAGCTTTTTACCAGAAGAAATGATAGATTTTCCAGAAAAGAACGAGAAAAGGCAAAAGAACATTCAAAAAGTTTCAATTGAAAGAAAAATGATTTGTCTACACATACTACAAACTGAGATACAATGGATCAGAAAAAATCAATCTTTGAAGAAAACGCAAAGCGTCACTTCCCTTCAAACCCTGTTTCCTACTTGATTAAATCCGTAAAGAATGGGATACCCTGTTGTATATCGAATATTCGTCCAAAATCGCGTTTCCATCTGACGAAGGGGAAGCTGCCCTTAACGTTAAAAATTAACGTATCTTGTAATTACTTCGAGATGATTCGGCTTGGGGGTAAGAAAACCGCGCTGCGTAAAATGCGAATTTGAGACCATTGAGTGATATAAAATATGAGCAACATTCACGAAATTGTACTCCTCAGACCCTGAATCTTGACTACACGCAAACGACCGCGCTATTACTCCAGATAGAAGATTGGCAAACCCCTTAACGCACCAACATTCGGATCGCAAATTTTAATGCCTCTTCCGAAGATTCCCTGCAGAAAGTTATCACAATAATTCTGAAGAGCCAAGCCGTTTAATTAGAAGTTCGAACAACAGAATTTGAAAATTGTTCGGTTGGAGCGGCGCATACACCGAAACGGAAATTGTTTTCTGAACGCTGCATTTCGTTCTATTATCCTTTAAACTGGATAAATTCACAGACGGAATTTTCATTCTGTTTCAACGAAAACGAAGGCCACTCCATTTGTGGCCGGATTGAACGATTTGTCATCCTAATTCTCTATTTCCTATTCCGGAAACTTTTATTTCAATTATGGAAGGGTTAAGAATTCTACACAACTTGTGGTTTACTATAGTCATGGCAAAAAAACGAGTTGGAGATAAGTTTCTAACACAATTATGATGAATATTATTACCATGAATTTTTTCGAGTAGAAACTTTAAATATACACTACTGGAAAAAATTAAAGGATCAAAAAAAAATTCCAAATTTTTCGGCAATTTTCAACATGCCGTAACTTTGAGAAAAATGGTCGTACAAGGAATTTAAAAAAGGAAATGTAGCTCCAAGTGTCTAGTTTTTGGATAAGAACTTCAAAATTTTAAGTTCAGTGGTTTTTGACTAATGATAGAAAAATCAGCAACAAAAAATTCTCAAAATTTTACCACTTTTTTTTCTTGTCTACGAGCGTGAAAATTATTTTTGCATAATCGTTATAATGATGGGATACTTTGTTAATTCAGCTTTAATTTTTTTTTCATTGACCTCAATACGTCCACTTCTCGCCGAGATTTCGGTCTTCAAATGATGTTGATTATCGATTTCTCAGCAACCAATGATCGCACAGAAAATTGAAGAAGGTATTCAAGACCTTAAATGAACTCCCATTAATGAACATTCATTGCTTATTCATAGAAATTTTTTTTCTTCATGTCGCATCAATATAAAAATTTAACAAAAAAAGGGCTTTCGGTGGTTTCTTGGAAAATCTACCGCTGGATCGGAAATGTTGAGGAAACCAATAATGTTAAGTGTGACTTTCACAGTTCAATATGTTGATGAAAACCTTACGAAGAGCCAACTCAATTCAGCGAGCCGTTTTTCTGTTTGACTCGATTGAATTTTTGAAAAAAATAAGGATCACGTTTTTTGCCCTGAGAAGCTCATAATCTTTAAAAAAGGCAAAAAAGAATTTTCTCGAGCTTTTTCCACATTTTAATTGTAGATAGTACATAAATTTCAGAAAAAAAAATAAAATAAACTAACAAATGAAATTTTTATTAATTTAATGACGGGTATTGCCACCCCTGTTTTTCCATTTGAAGACCGATATCTCGGCGAGAAGTGGACGTATTGGGGTCAATAAAAAATTAATTGAAGCTCAAATAACAAAGTATCCCATCATTATAACGATTATGCAAAAAAAATTTCCACGCTCGTAGACAAGAAAAAAATTGGTAAAATTTTGAGAATTTTTTGTTGCTGATTTTTCTATCATTACTCGACAACCACTAAAACTTAAAATTTTTGAATTTCTAATCCAAAAACTAGACACTTGGAGCTACAATTTCCTCTTTTAAATTCCTTGTACGACCATTCCTTTCAAGTTACGGCATGTTGAAAATTGCCGAAAAATTTGTAATTTTTTTTTGATCCTTTATTTTTCCAGTAGTGTATATAATAATGAATAATAATGTGTTTTCTTTCTCTCAACAGAAGGTACATATCATCAGCCAACCTACCTAGTGATGTATGATTAAAAAAGTGAGCATAGAAGAGATGTTCAAGTTAATGCTATGGGAGAAGGAAGTTGAAAGTTAAAACCGTCTTATTGTACGAGATGGTTGTAAAACCACGATTATGGCCAGCCCTGGAGTAAACAGGCCAAGAACCAAGCGTACACTTTCGTTAGGCTCTTATTCAAGTGCTTTTCAGGCAGAAATACTTGCAATCGAGAGATGCATAGATAGAAACCTAGAAAGAAACTCAAGGGTGAGACATAGTGATCCATTCTGATAGTCAAGCTGCTATTGAAGCACTGAACTCATGTCATCGACTCAAAGATAGGCAAGAACAACAAGTAACAAGGAAATAAAGAACCTAACACACAGGAATTTTCCGGAAAGGATTATTCGGAAAAGTTCCTACGGATTTTTAAAACTGCAGGGTTTAAAAAGTATTTGGATGTCAGCAGGAACTAACCAAACCTAACACACTAGCCAGAAAGGGAGCACAAACACCAGTTACTGGCCAGAACCCATTTTTGTTATGGCCAGATGCATCTATAAGAAAGGTTCTGGAGAAAAAAGAAACTGAAAGAAAAGAACTCTGGAGGAATCTTCGGGAAAAAAATATTCAGAAAAGTTCCTTCGGATTTTTAAAATTACAATGTTTAAAAAGTAGTCAGCAAAAGGATGTCAGCAAAATTAAGTTACTCTTCAACACTGACTTTCTAACAGGACATTGTCGCCTTGGAAAATACATGGTGACAATAGACTTAACAGAAACTGACTGCTAGCTTGCTTAAAGAATGTCCTGTACAGAAGACTTATTGGAGATGAAATTCTCAGAAAAAAACCTGTTTCCTGGAGTTTTATGAGATTGCATTTGTTTGAAGAATGAGTTTTTTCTTTCTATAAGTATACAAAAATTATAATCCCTACCCTTCTTAATAAAAATATGACTCGCAAATTGAAAAATGTGACGATCAATTCAAAATTGTCTGTCTCTCAATTTCCCCGTAACACAACGAAAATTTCAAGTATGTAAAGTGTTTTCCAATAAGAGGTTTTATTTTGATATTCAAAGAAAAATGAATTTTTTCAATATAAATGATCGGATGTTCATTTCATTATAAAGAAGAAGCTATGCCGTTAAAAGTGGAAAATAACATCAGGCAAATGACCACCACAACCACACTTACAAGACCGTATCCTTTTAATGAAAATTTCCATAACCAAATCGCAAAGTGGCTGCCTTACGTCCTCGATAGCCTCACGAATTCCATCTTGAATTGACGCTGGGCTATTGGCGTAGACCTTCTCTTCCAATGGTTACGTTGCTTGTGTGGCAGGTAGCGCCATCTTGTTCAAAGTAAACGTTGTCCAGATCAATACTATCCAATTTCGGCCATAAAAACGTTTGTGAAATGCCTAATTCCAAAGAACAACGAGGAATGGACAAACCTGGGTTTTCTTCAATACTTTCGTCTACAGCAGCAATATTCTTAGCTGTTCTTGAGCGACGTGAACGGGTTTTATTCTTCACATCACTAACTTGCCCGAACAGCTCGAATTTTTCCATCAATTTCTTTATTGCGGTCCGACAAGGTGCTTCACGAAGACCCAAAAATGTTCGAGTTTTACGAACCGTCTCTGCCAAAGTTTCACCATTTTTATAGTGGATTTTAATGATTTCAATGTGTTCTTGAAGCGTGTATCGTTTCATTTTTATTATTGGCGTAGTTTCTACTTGTCAAATGTCAAAAAGTGACAGCTTCAAACGCGACATCTACCGAAATAGCGGGCTATTCAAATTAACACTTCTTATTGGACAACCCTTTACCTTCTTCTGATAGAAAGTTAAAATGTTCACAGACTGCCGGAAAGGATTGTATTCCAATTTGGACTCATAAGTTTCGTTTATTACAACTTTCAGCTCAAAAATC
Organism: Propylea japonica; assembly: GCA_013421045.1. Lineage (NCBI taxonomy): Eukaryota > Metazoa > Arthropoda > Insecta > Coleoptera > Coccinellidae > Propylea > Propylea japonica. Next base: position 25,056,397 of record CM024248.1, read on the forward strand.
GAAACTTACAGACATTGGGACAAAACTATAGCAGCTAGGAACAACCTTGCAAAAATTAAAAATCCGGTTATCACGTCAATACCCTGTAGATAGGAAACCTACTTTGCGCACTACAGTGCCCACTTAAATACGCTATTAATAACTTAATGACTTCATAACTGTTTTTCACGAAACGGTAAAGCATTACCGAAAGGGCCTTGGAGAATGAAGAGGCCAAAATATATTATAGAGGGTAGATAATTGGGGGGTTTTGAATGTTTTCTAGCTGTAGGTTCTGAAGCGATTTCTCGGGGCTATTAGAATATATCATGCGCGTAATAGAGTTTTCAGGAAGTTTGAAAAAACATAAAACAAATTGTTATGCTTCAGAAACAATTCCCATTAAAGTGGAGGAGTTGCCGTTCGATTAGTTTAAAGCCGCAGACGTGCTTTTCAATGAGCAAATTTCGATTAAATCAAATATTAGAATCGTTTCAGTTTGAACTTCGGGAACTGGAATATCGGTATTAGTTTTTTCCTGGAAAATAGGAAGCATGTGCTGATTACTATCATGCGGATTCTTTTTCTACTATTTGAGTTGTACTTAATTGGATTTTTGATTGAAGATCTCTGATTCAGATACAGTCCATACTTTTTCAGTGACCTAACTACATATGAATCTCACAAGTAGAGAAAATGTGACAAAATTTTTCGAAGGGAAATGAAGACATACCTAATAAATATATTCAAAATATTGAATTCAACGTGTAGTGAATACACAATACATAATAATGGAAATAAATCGAATAATATGTCAATGAATGTTAGATGGATATCTTCATCAAGAATTTCAAAACGACCACAAAATTTTATGGGGTGAGGCTTCCATAATATTAAACGGAGAAAAACTGAGATGCAGAAAATTGAAGAAAACAGCTTTCATGTCATTAACCGAAAAGCTATCAAATAACCGTCTGTTGATATCAAAAACATGTAGGCTCCAATAATAGGTCCGGTCTAAAACAGATCAAATCAAATGAATTTTTCGACAAATGAATGAATCCAGAATAGATCAAACTCATTGCTTGTTTCTGATGTTTTGAGATTTCAGAGTCTAAAGTTTTTTCTTGATGACGGCTGGTGAATGCTGGCCGAAACGTTGAAAAGAAGTAAATATGTTGAAAAGAGCTTAAATAATAAAAGGTTTTCCAATAAGAGGTGTTATTTTGAATAGCCCGCTATTTCGGTAGATGTCACGTTTGAAGCTGTCATTTTTTGACATTTGACAAGTAGAAACTACGCTGTCAATAAAAATGGAACGATACACGCTTTAAGAACACATTGAAATTATTAAAATTCACTATAAAATGGTGAAAATTTGGCAGAGACGGTTCGTAAAACTCGAACAATTTTGGGACGTGCGTCGTGAAGCACATTCGAGCTGTTGGGACAGTTAGTGATGTGAAGAATAAAACCCGTGCACGTCGCTCAAGAACAGCCGAGAATATTGCTCCTGAAGCCGAAAGTGGAGCAACAGTTACAGTGAATGGATTGCGCTATCAAGAGAAGATTAATGATTTTTTATGGCCGAAATTGGATAGTATTGATCTGGACAACGTTTACTTTCAACAACAAAAACCATTGATCTTTTGCGGGAAAAGTTTCCGGACCGTGGTATCACTCGAAGAGGTGATCACAATTGGCCACCGAGATCTTGTGATTTAACACCTTGCGACTTCTTTCTTTGGGGTCACGTGAAAGAGAAGGTCTACGCCAATAGCCCAGCGTCGATTCAAGAGGTCAAAGATGGAATTCGTGAGGCTATCGAGGACATAGGGCAGCAACTTTGCGATTTGGTTATGAAAAATTTCATAAAAAGGATATGGTCCTGTAAGCGTGGTCTTGGTGGTCATTTGTCTGATGTTATTTTCTAGTATTAACGGCATAGCTTCTTCTTTACAATGAAATAAAAATCCTATCATTTCTATTGAAAAATGGCATTTTTCTTTGAATATCGAAATAATACCTCTTATTGGAAAACCCCTAATATAAATTAATTTTCAAGTTATCGAAATATCTTTTGCATAGTCATACTCTAGTAGAATCAATGATAAAATGCCTTTTCTACGGCATTCTAGGGTCTATTTAATGTTGTAGACATTTTGGTGGATTAGTTAATGAATTAATATAAGATATTGAACGATTTGACGTACAATCTCCACCCTATAATCACATTAAAAACGAATACAAAACAAACGTGTACTTTCTTGTTTGTCTGAAACATGCCAACTTCGCTACAAGACCTGACATTCACGAGAAGTCACCCTGAATCAACTGAAGGAGTTACATATGATCTTGTACATCGGGGAATTGAAGGGGATGTTTGCCAAGAAACGGTATGATAAGTCAGCAAACTCAACTAACTTGAATGTAACAACAGCTAAGTGGTTAGTTAGTAGTGTAAAAGTACAAATACAACGGTTTCCCTTGAGGTTAAACGTCAAGGTACATACACGCATTGTTTCCAAGCAAGCAATGGTTTGAAAGGAAACTCACCAGAAAAAGGGCAAACTTATCGAAGCGCATAGTTGAACCTAAGTTCGCTCAAGTTTTGGTCTACGTAACTAGTAAACGTCTTTCAATATACATGTCCGTAATTTAACCGCCTATAAGACCCCTCGAAGTGAGCCGAGATCGCAGAAGTTGCCAGATGATTGTTCCCCTAGGCCTTGGTTAATTGTGTTGTAATAGCAAGAAGTAAATGAAAGCATTTCCAGTAGGGTTATATTATTCAGGTACACTGAAAATCCTTATTGCTCATATATAACATCCTCATTCGTTGTTCGTTGATCTTGAAAGTATGTCGTTTCTGCCATGCTGACGTCTCTGGAGACCTAATAAATTCTGGGATGCATTGTAAACCTTAAATGTCGTGGAATGTTCAAAACGATTTTATCACGAATAGGGTACATCTAAATAGATTTTAGGAGGTTATCGTCTTTCATCTGCTTCGCTATCTGATTTAGCATTTCGTGAATTTGGCTCGACAGACGAAATGTTCTATCTGTTTGCAGAACTTAGTACAGTGATTGGCTTAGATACTCTTCAAATATAAGATATAGATATTATCTTGGGAAACAGCATTACATTTTTAATATCATACAATAAAGTCGATTGTTGACGTTAAATTATTGATGATGAAACAAGTGTCTTATGGCTATGGATTCACCCCTATCCCCCATTTTGGCTGATATATACAGGGTGTCTGTAAACTAATGCGATGGACTTGAGTTGATGATTCCTCGATGAAAATAAGCAGGGGTAGTTCATTTAATTTTTTTTCGAAATCGACCTCCCTTCCAAGATACAGCCTTTAGAAGGCGATGACGAGGTGACAGTTTTAAATTTTTTTAGGAGTCCTAAAAAACGTCGTGAAAATATACATAACTAGCTGATCCGGCAACCGTTTCTTGCCTTATACATTATAAATAACCTAGATACCGACTGCAGCGCCACCTGTCGGGCTGATTTGTGAATCTAAACCATTCTCGAATCTCCACGAACACACACAAAAAATTTCATCAAAATTGGTCCAGTCGTTTAGGAGGAGTTCAGTCACATACACACGCACACAAGAAATATATATATTAAGATTTGATTCATTAAGTAGATGTTACTCATGCAATTTTTTTTGATCCCATAACTTTATTATTAGGAATTGAAAATAACAACCCCTTATGATTTTCCTTCAAAAATTGTTTTCGTGAGATAGATTTTCGAAAAATAAAACTCTCTTATAGTTTCCCATTCAATTCTGGGGAAAAAAAGTCTTCGGCAAAATTTCGATACCGTCGATACTTTTCTCGGAAAAAATAAAACTTACAAGCAGTTATGATCACTGTATCCATTTCATCGTATATTTCATAGAATGAGTATTTTAAGATATTGCTTATGCTCAAAATTGGTTTTATCAATTATGCTTATTAAACGGAAAGAAGTTTGTGAAATTAAAATATTACGGATATAATTTTCTTCCGAAAATTAGTGATAAAACCTTCAGAAAGATTTATATTTTGAGGTGAATAAATGAGTACGAGCATGAGTATGAGTATGAGTATCCCTCAGACTGATTATTCATTCGAAAAAAAGCAATAAAACATCTTTATCTCCTGTCATAAACATACAATATCTTAGAATATTCAATCTATGGAACACTTATACGATGAAATGAAATGAACAGTGATCATAACTGCTTGTAAGTTTTTATTTTTTCGAGAAAAGTATCGCCTGTATTTAAATTTTGCTGGAGACTTCTTTTCTCCAGAATTGAATGGAAAACCATAAGAGAATTTTATTTTCAGAAAATCTATCCCACGAAAACAATTTTTGAACGAAAATCATAGGGGGTTGTTATTTTCAACCCCTAATGATAAAGTTATAAAATTTAAAAAATTTGTGTGGGAAAAATCTACTTAGTGCTTCATATTATGTATTGCTTATGACTCTCAGTATTTTCAAAAGCCGTAAAAACCGTAAAGCCGTTGAGCAGAAGAAGTCAATATGATGGAAATATTTCAATGAATGACATCAAGAATTTTACGTCAACAATTTCATCAATCAGGTTGTTGATTTAGGCTGATTTTACGTTTTCTTCGGGATAGATTCATCCTTTAAACAACTTAGATTGAAGTTTCGGCAACGATTATTCTCAAAAAAGGTCACAGAACACATATTCTGATACTTTTAACACGTTCTCTGATGATGCAGATCAATACAGGCGAAGCGATTTTCATCTGCGAATAAAATTTTCAACCAACGTATTCCATAAATTCGAACGAATCGTGTCGGATTAAGCGTTAAAAACTGTGTTGATTAAATTCATTGGGGATGACAAATCAATTTAATTCTTTCAATCCTCCGCTTAATACTGAAATATGTCGGCATTTCAATCGCGGAGAATACACATTCACAGATCAACCGAAACACTTCATTTCTGAACCCTGCACGGTGTATTTCGACGAAGACTTAAAATCGTAGTCGTCAATAATTCCTTATAATATATTCAGTGAAAAAATGTCTACAAAATCTTGATGAGTTGGAAATATTTTCCATTTTAAATATGCCCTTTTCTGCTACTAGCTTCATTATGAAGATATACTTTTCAGTTTTCCTCCCGGAAGCTATAAGGTTCACGATTGGTCAGGGTAGGCTCAGGATTTAATTTGGCTCTATTTCTGAATTAAACTGAACTATTAGGGCGTAGGGGGTGAGATATTTCAAATTCACAAAAGCATAGGAAGACCTGCTTTCGAAATCATAAATCCATTGATTCGTGGATTTCCCTCAGTAAAAATCAGTAAAAGAATAATGGTCTGATTGCAGTACTCTCCAATCACGAAGTGAAAATAATTTCCTAATTCTCATTTAAAATTTAAAGAGACGAAACAATCAATTCTACTTTTAGCCACATCGCTGACAGTCAATTTGACAACGTATTCGTCATCAGGGAGTATGGAACCCTTTCGTTAGAGACCATTTTTGGCTGAAAATTCGAAAAGTGCAGACATTTGGACAAAACGATATAGCACTCCTTCAATTAGAATGATTTCTTGAAAGGCATAGGATAAAATTCTCTTGAAATTAAAAATAAACGTGTACGAGGATTTCCCTAAATTCTTCTTACAAGAATTATTGACGTTACTTTTTCGGCAGATTGTATACATTGTGTTTGGTCATGACTTAGCGATAATTTAAGGTCATCAAATATACCTAATAGTTTCGACAAAAACACCCAAACTTAGTTCTGGAGTAGCCCCCATTTCAGATTTACTTTTTTATTTTCGTCGACCCTCCCAAATAATATCGATTTCTTTGGACATAAAGGTCCTACAGATATGAAAAAAATGTTTTTTGAAAGATGATACTACCGCCTTCCATTGAAGTATAACAATATAATAACATTCAACTTGAAAACGCCATAAAAAAAATTCTTTAAAAAAGTTCATAGTGAAAATATGTACTGATTTTCTCAGTAAATCCGCAATAGTACAAGAACTAGGTAGCACATTGAAGTATAATTTTTTTTCAATGATTTAACACGCAAGGACACAAGCTGCAAAACAACACTCACATCATATCTGTAAGTTACATAATTTGAGAGTTATTGCTGTTCGAACATGACCCTTATGAAAATTGATAAAATAAAAACAACCTCAGTACTGTTCCGATAATTTTCGATGATCAAACAAATTAATCCTAAAAATTGCTCAAAATGGCCGCCTCTGCTCTGTAGAGAGGCAGTGACATTCATGACGAGCTGTCTTGTGTCTTTTGCTCGCGTAGTGATCATGTTCGAGCAGCAAATTATCTAACTTAGAGATATGATGTGAGTGCTCTTTCGTAGCTATTATCAATGCGTGTTGAATAATTGAAAAAAAATTATACTTCAATGTGCTAGTTCTTGTACCTATTGCGGATTTACTGAGAAAATCAGTACATATTTTCACTATGAACTTTTTTAAAGAATTTTTTATGGCGTTTTCTAGTTGGATGTTTTTATATTGTTATACTTCAATGGAAGGTGGTGGTATCATCTTTCAAAAAACATTTTTTTCACATCTGTAGGACCTTTATGTCCAAAGAAATCGATATTATTTGGCAGGGTCAACGAAAATAAAAAAGTAAATTTAAAATGGGGGCTACTCCAAAACTAAGGGGGTAAACTTCCAAGTTTGTGTGTTTTTGTCGATAATATTAGGTATAATTGATGACCTTAAATTATCGCTAAGTCATGACCAAACACACTGTATTTAAAACTATTCTTGATACTGTTACATGAAAAACCTTATATTTCAACATAGTAGAAAAGCTCATTCGAAATTCTTCGACATCTCGGAAAAACTATGAAACTACACGACTTCGATAAGCAGAACATTTTTTTGTTTGATCATAAACTCACTATTGATACCGATTGTATTAAAAAATCAATGGTTTTTCCTCAACCTGAAGAAATATAGCGAGAAAACTGTGCGCACGGAATATTCCAAATTAAAAAATCATCAGCGATGCAGTTCTCGTATTTCCCAACCAACTGGAATCTTATCATCCCTAAAATTTTCCACGCGAAATGAAAGGAAATGCAAACGAGGAAAAATGAGGAGCACTTTTTCTAGACAATCAAATTTGGGATTATTGACATTCATTCTTCACACGGGACATAAATATGCGGGGTGAGATATCGAATGTGATATTTTTATTCTCAAAGTGTCCCCTTTGATTAGAAGAGTTTCCTGGAGTGTTTCACAGTCGAGAGCCTTCACGATGGTATCAGGGGTCTCATAATGCAGCCTTTCCACCGATACACCCTTATAATAAGTTAGCACCTTTGTGGCAGAGGGGTGGGTATCCTCAATCGCGAACAGTTAATATGAATACTGATTTCTTTCTCCCAGGGGTATCGGCTTCATTTCACTTCCTGCTCTTCCATTCGTGTGCCTTTTGATCCTTTTCATCAGATTTGACTCCTTGTGATGAACCATTTGACTTACACATGAGAGCTTCGAAATCAATAAGGAAGTGTTTAGGTAAATGAGGGTGATATACTTTCGGGAAGAATTAATTCACATTATTGACAAGGATCCTGTCATTTTGAAACTTCTGAAAGGTTTTCGAGATGGTTTTTGAATATTTTTTATCATTATTTCTCATCAGAAGAATGCTTTATGTAGCGTGAATAGGGTGGGCAGAGAAACTTTTGGATTTAGAAATGCAATTGAACAAAAACTTATGCGAATATCGATTTGATTATTTTTCCCATCATCGAGTACAACATAAAAAGCTTATGTTCAGACAGTTTCGAATATGATAGATGGCAAATGGTGTCCATTATTGTAAAATCGAAAATTTTAGATCTAGAGATATTGTCGTTGCTTCCGGAGTTCCTCAGAAGTCGAACCTGGAACCTATAGTGTTCATCTTGTTCATTAATGATCTTCTACAGATAATGAAGTGCTTGAAATTATGCAAGAATATTGTCTGCTATTGACTGTTTAAGATTGCAGAAGGACATAGATGTTGTAAATGATTGGTGTAAAAGTAATGGACTTCATTTGAATGTCTCAAATTGTAGCATAGTGCCTTACTCTCGGAAGAAAGAGTTGTTTCGGTTTGATTGATAATATTGAGGGTACTAGTCTCTTTCGGCTTACTGCAATTAAAGACTTGGGTTTGGTATTCGATCAAAGGTTTGTTTTCACATCGCCTATTACTCAGTTAACTTTGTATGCATGTAGAATATATGGTTTCATTGTGCGAAAACAAAATTGTTTGAAAGTACGGCGACCATAGTTCAGTTATTTAACTCTTTAGTCAAAAGTAAGCTTACCCAAGTTAAAAATGGAACAAATCATTTTTAAAACTATCTAAACCTTAACTTCGAATATTGTCCTTGTTGATGGAAAGATAATGCAATCGATATTTGCGTAAGTTTTTGTTTGATTGAATATCTGAATATAAGTTCCTCTGCCCTATCCTGTATTTCCTCAAACGCAGACTCATTGAAACAATTCACGGCTCAGACAGTTCGTTTTTCATTTGTGGGAACATTATTTCGAAAAAAAAAAACTTTCCATTCTGGGTGCGTTGTTGCCATACCTCGAAAAAAACTTTTCTAACATAAAATTAAATTTTTGGTTCAAATTTCAACAAAAAATAACAGCACCCTATAAAGCTGATTGAAACTCAGTTGATTCGTTTCTAATTTGTGCATAATTTCAATGAAAAATATTCCGATCAAACGTTTCTGGCATATTATGATGAAAGAAATGTTAACATTTGAATTTTTCCTACATTTCAGCAAAAATTACTGCCGTTCTATGGACCTGCTTGACCTTGGAAAATTCCAAGGTCATAAACATGCACACGGCTTTTCTGTATTATGCAGATATGAGGATTGTTTACCTGTACACCCAGTTCATAGAACTAATCTATCATAGAGTTTGGTACCATTCAAGTAGGTTAACACCCGTTTTAAGTCTTTGGACCCCATTAGTTCCCTTCGATTTCCGGTGTTCACTCACGACTGTCGTTAGAATGTTTGCAAAATATCCGTATCTTTTGTTGAAATTTTACACCTGCAACCTAAGAGCAGCATTCATTAAATCTGAAAATAGAGTAAGGACCCATTTCTCGAGTCCATTATTTCTAGGGAAATATAAACAAGAATCTAGCACTACATGACCGATAGAACTTCAAATATCCATAACTATTGTTGTAATATTACACCTGCAACCATAAAACCAGCAATTATTCAACTGAAAATAGAGTGCAGACCTATTTCTCGAGTCCATTGTTTCTAAGGAAATATCCAAAGTGAACTCACGCTATATGACAGATAGAACTTCAAATATTTGATGTTTATTTATTTACCTCTTCAGGGGGATTTTACCTGCTTTGGAGAATAGAGTGTTGAATTCAATAATATCTATCCCCTTTATGTCCTGGAATTTATCACTTTCGAGAAGCGAATAAACCACAAGAGAAAAAATATTCGAGCGTTGTCACCGAACGGATGTAAATAATAAAATAAAAAACGTTTTTACCGTGAGATGCGATACAAATGCTGCGAAGAATTTCGATATCTTGGACACTATTCACCCGATACGGTTTCAATTTTGAATTCATAATTTTTAAGAATTATTAAATGAAAATAATCAACTATTCCAATCAGATATCAAGTATTTGTGTAATTTTGATAGATCTGTGGACATCGTGTCCGTTTATATGGAGAATGGATACACATATAAAAATATTTTTTAGACAGTTTTGAAGGCTAATCTGAGCTGAATAAAAAAAATTTTTGATGGATCTATAGAAAGTGTTGTTTGTTTCGATTTATTAAGCGTACGAAAACAGAAACGTACCTCGTCAATAATTCTTGTTCGAAGAATTCTTGAGCAAAATCCTTGAACCCTTCGATTTTAATTTCAAAAGAAATTTATCCTATTCTTTTTTGAAGTTGAAAGTTCTCACCCCGACGTCCAGCACCTCTCTATTTTTTCTGATAGAAATTCAGGGTGTCCCAAAACTCGACGTCAACCCGGAACCGGGTGAAAGGGCAAGTCATGCTGGTTGTCAGAAAAAATCTAAATTGCATGATTTCAAAATAATAGGCATTTAAGAAAACGCAGAAAATTCCACACCCTGTGACAGTCTTTTCACTCCTGTTGCCACAAATATCAACTTTTTCCAACTTTTTTTGCTGTGTAACCCCGAATAATGCTTGTCTAGACTGTAATTAAACTTTTGATACCAGCTGCTCTAGGTTTCATAAAAATAGGGCTAACGTCTCAGAAAAAACATTCAAAATGAACAATAGCCTAGTTTCAACTGACTGTATTGAAAAAAAAATGTCCTACGCAAGTTTGGCATGTTTTGTCAAAAGTTGGCGCATTTAGTAAGGATTCCAAAATGGTATAAAACTGGGTAATTTGTAGCTGCCGTAGCTTTCGATCGCGTGTGAATACACTTTTTGTTCAACTGCTTCCTTTTCTGAAAACATTTTTTTCCCTGAAGATGGATCAGACGTTCTGGTCCAATCTCGGGGCATGAATCTGTTGTACTTTTTTTACTAGGAAGCAGTTAAAGAAAGAGTGTATTCAAAGGCAATCAAAAGCGAATTTGAACTACGGCGGCTACAATTTACCAACTATTATACCATTTTGGAATCCTTACTAAAAGCGTCAACTTTTGACGAAACATGCCAAACATGTGCAGTACATTTTTTTTCAATACAGTCAGTTGAAACTAGGCAATTGTTTATTTGGAATGTTTTTTCTGAGACGTTAGCCCTATTTTTATGAAACCTAGAGCAGCTGGTATAAAAATTTTGATAACAGTTTAGACAAGCATTATTCAGGGTAACACATAAAAAAAAGTTGGAAAAAGTTGATATTTGTGGCAACAGGAGTGAAAAGACTGTCACAGGGTGTGTAATTTTCTGTGTTTTTTTGAATGCCTATTATTTTAAAATCATGCAACTTAGATTTTTTTTATATCTTTCTGACAACCAGCATAACTTGCCCTTTCACCCGGTTCCAGGTTGACGTCGAGTTTTGGGACACCCTGTACATGAATTGTGATACATCAAATGGAAGTAAATTCAATAAGGTACCTTTTTAGCTATGTGGTTAAAATAATATCTGGTTGTGCTGTTTTTTATTGACAAATTATGAATAATTCACAATTTGTGATTGAAGAGTACTGCAATCAGTTTGCTTGTTTGATTTTGGAATTTCTAACCCCTATGCCCCACACCTTTTTTTCTAGTACGAATATATGGAGTGTAACATATCGAATGAAATGAAAAGGTAATCGAATTATCTTTTATTTGATGAAAAAATGTTGAGGGTTCAAGAAAGCATAGGAACACCTGCTTTTTGAATTACAAATTCATGAATTTGTGGATTTCTCTTGATAATAATAAGTGAAAGAATAATGGTCTGATTGTCGTACTGTGCAATAACAAATTGTTAATTATTTCCCAAATTTTTTAAAGAAAAATGGTACTTACAACTACCTAATTCTTCTTTCAGCCATATCGCTGAAATAATTCATCGTACAAGAATTATTGACGAGTTACGTTACTTTTTTAGCACGCTGTATAAAAAACGACAACGCATACATATGATGATATTTTCTAGACAGTTTTGATAGCTGATATTACCTGAATAAAACGAGGTCTGTCCAAATCGGACATCAAGAACCTGAGTGATTTAGATAGGATCTATAGAAAAATTTGAATGTATGTGAATCGCATTACAGCCATTGACAATTTTTCACAGTTTTTTCAAATTGATCAAACTGTCCCTAAATTATAGGCAATTTCTAATTTGATTCCAGGAACAGGGCCGTATCTAGGTACTACTGCGCCTGTGGCAAGATTCTCTTCAGCGCCCCCAAATTGGCGTAGATTTTTTTTAATTAATTGTGTTGAAAAATCTACCACAATTTGGATGCCCGATTATTTCAGATGTTCCCCTCAGAGCATCGTTATTTTTTATACAGTGTAAAATAGCTCAATGATCACTTTCAATATATGTCTCCATCTATTTTTTTCGTTTCTCATTATTTTCATCAGCTTTCAACTTTATATAATTCTCTCTATGACTGGTGGAATTTTCGTGACGAGGTAACAAAGGATTCAAATGTTTCCAATCATTGAAACCAGTAGTCCAAATGTTTATTCGGATCATTGAAAAGTTTACATGAAAGGGTATAGGTAATAGTCAATGTCATCGCAACAAATTGGACCATGCTCGGCATACATCTCAATCGTATTTTCATTTACTGTCCACGTTGTTGGATTGTTAAAAACAATCTTAAGAATTGTTTGCAGTTCATGATTTTGTTGAACATTTTTTTCATTATCTAGGTTTTGACTAGATGTAAATTCTATATTTTTTCTTCGCTCGTCTTCACTATCTGGAGAACTAGACACAGAATGAGAAGGACTGCCAGTTGTGGATACTTTGGTAGTACCTACACGGTTTTTGTGGTAGCAAAACTTTGATATGTCACTAGTATTGGCTTTTAAGGCAGCAGTCTTTTGAGCACGCAGTGCTTTATTCTGTGTCCCTGATAACTTTTTTGGTGGCATGTCTGCAAAGGAACAATCGTAAACTGAGCATACAAATACTAAGTATTTTTTAACCCTTTGAAGCATCTTCTATTTTTTATCTTCTATATGAAACCAACCTGCGCGAAAAATTAAAAAAGTACATGGTTTCTGTCGGAGACCACAATGCTTCAAAGGTAAACCTAGGATTCTGCAAACATTGGAGAGATGATATCTGGTAAATTTGTTTTTTTTTTGAGAAATTTGTTAGTGAAACTACAATAAATAAAACGAAGTCTTCGACTTAATTCTTTGTTCAAATAAATAATTATTCATTATTAAATTAATAATTCAATACTCAATCAACAACCAACACTTTATATCAACTTTTTGTTTCAATTAAATTGGTTTCAGATTTCTAACTACCCCTCAGAAGACTCATAAAACAAAAAACTGAAATCAATGTTTTCGAAAAAATTTTGAAATATCGACTATGCTATCTATCACTTCTCCTCACTTCCGCAGAAACCTAAGCTTAATACTTCAATACAGCAATAAATAAGTTCTGATAAATGCTTCGATTTCGTTTAACTCTGCAGTTTCACAAGAGTCGAATTTTGGCGATGTAACTACTACAGCTTACCATAGTTACATACATAGTTGACAGTTAATACACGTATTTTCTGTCAAATCATCACGTGATAGTTAGATAGTTACATGTAACCACAGCTCGCCAAAATTCGACTTTGTTCTCTTCACTCCATTCTTTGTTCACCTCAGAGGCGCCCATCCACTGTTCCAGTCTTAGAGAGCCCTTTTCGGCTTGTCAGCGGACACATCTATGTACACGCGGTCGGTTTTCACATCCAACCTGGCGGAGTCGCGACATCACTCCTTACGCAAAAAAATATTTTTGGCGTATACATGAAAACCGTGACATGTGACATGTTAGTCCAATATTTGGTTGGCGCTTCTAAATTTAATTTTTTGAATTTTTTGGCGCTCAATTTTTTTTTCATTTGATATTTTTTGGCGCCCCTGCGGACCTTGCGCCTGTGGCGGGGGCCACTTGGCCACACCCTAGATACGGCCCTGTCCAGGAAATAGGAAACATAATCTAAAAGAAGCTATTGATCACCTCGAAGCTGAATAACCAAAAAATCTCAGGATATAAATGAATTCCCTCCTTTACAGTCACTGAACTGAGATGACCACAGAAATCACGTCTAAAATCATCGAATATCGAGAAGTGCGAAAGATTGTGCAAACTCCATACACTCTATTCCCCCTTCTTATTCAATATATTCCCACCAGCGAAAAGCTTTAACACAGTTTTCACTCGTTAAGTTAGAATCGTGACGAACGCTTAGGAAAACCGATCACGTTCCTGATGAATAATAAAAAAAAGAACGAAATCCGCCCCTGTATCTCCTTTCGAGGCAGGTGTAGTGAGTTTGCTTTTGCATTTCTCTAAAATCTAAATATAACTGAGTAAACAACATCTCTCATACGGGCGAGGCAAGACAAGTAAATAGTAAACAACATTACATCCAGCACAGACGTATGCTATTCTATAGTCAGTAGGTTTTCGGTCTTTGCTTGTATAGTTTCCTCGCTTAGGTCTGCGGCTCATAACCTCACATTTCAATTTCCCGCTTGAATATTACGTAAGAACAATCATTGTGCGTTCGATGTCGATGACTTTCCCGCCAAAATGGTGTTCGACTTTTTTGATTTTGTGAAAAAGTGCCCAGGCCTTTGATAACGGCGACAGTGATTTCTCCCGAACTCTATGACTAATACTAGGGTCAGATTCGATAGAATGATACTTACTGACCACCTGGTAGAATTTTTATGGCCGAAACAAGTGGAACTCGAAAATTTATGGTTTTCAGGTAAATATGGACAGAAAATATTCGACTACTAACACGAATTAACACTCATTTATTCAGAAAAGAGCGACATACACAAAAAGAAGAACACACGCTCTATGACTTTCTTTTGAAATAAAAATACAGTTAATTTTATCACCCAATTCAAAATTGGGGGAGTTTGAGATTCAATGCAATTTTAAACGTTCACATGATAACTATATTTATTTCATGCACCTGTAACTACTTAATTAAATTTTTTTGAACATTGGATGATTAATTGTTTACTGTCAGATATTTCACGTGCGTGTAGCGTTGTAAAAGATTTCTCATTGCCGAAAGAATAAAAAACAACATTCGCAATTAATTTTGTTTCAAGAAATGCACAGTACCGTATCAAATATATTAACAATTTTCAAAACTTCTTGATAATTCCATATTCACTATTTTGCGCAAAGAAACAAGAATAATCACAATTTTCCAATCGTATTCAAATGCAAATCAAATGAGTAATCATTACAACAGTGGTTACCTTCAAATCCTTATTTTTATTTGTTGATTAATTTAATTGGTATTTGTGAAATAAAATCAGCTCATAAAGAACCAACTCAATTAACATAAAAAAAATAATTCGCAGATACAGGTTACGGTTGTAAATGCATTGTTTTTAAGATACTATGTGTTAAAGTTTCACTTAAAAAACTATTGAAAAAGTTGTACGCCCCTAAGATATTTCAAACAAACCATTATTTTTGAATTATTCGTTCAATTTGTGACAAAAAAACTCTTCTATATTTTTCCGTGTGGGGCGTCGTTTCTATAAAAGAAAATAAAACGCGTATTTGTCTTTACCTTAACACATTATGAAGTAGAGACGCAATGTTGAGATGTTTTATTTATAAAAAAACACTTCACTCAAAAAAAGACAAATTGAACTTTTTTTATTCAGTTTTTAAGCAAAAGTTTAACACCCCGTATCTTGGAAACAATGCATTTATGAATTTATCTGAGGAATCGTCCCTTGAATCAATTCAGACACCCTGTATATCTAATTAGCTAGGTACGCATTCGTTATCGGTAAAAAATTATACAGGGTGATTTTTTTAAGTGTTTCATTAGACGTTTTCGAGGAAGGCATTGTAATACAGATTCAAGATTTTGGATTTTCGTTTCAGAGTACATGAACTTTAATTGTAAAATATTTTCAAGAGGAATCTACTTCCGGTTTCACCGGAAACGAATGTATCTTCGTTATTTCAAATGCAACACCCTGTATATTTATACATATTCGAATTCTTCGTTCAATTCTACACTGATTTGATGTATGATATGTGCAACCACTCAAGCGGTTCTTGAATTATAGCCTGATTACCAATTTTTTTGAAAAAAAGGTTGTCACAAATTAGTGTCCATATCTTCAAAATCCCTCATTACAAGAATTTCTTTTTGCGAAAGTGGAACAAAAGAAAGTACGCTGATACTGTTTCTTGTATAACTTATGAGGAAATATTATACAGGATGTCTGAAAAAGGGCCCCAAAGTGAGCCTCAATAAAACTATAAAATCTCACTTTTTTCAAATGGCAACCCTATAATTTTGTAATTCCAATCGATGGCTCGTCAAAAACCAGTTGGGGTGTCCCGAACATTTCATGCCTCTAAAATCAGTAGTTTTGCCGTTATTGAATAAAATTCGAATTTCAGGGTTGAATCAAGGTTTCTTAGCCTAACCATAGATTCATTAGGAAAGAAGTTTTCAAGAAGGCTATGTCTGTTGATTTATAATGCATTTTAGAAAACTGTCATTTATACTTTTTTGATTAATCGGGCACTAGGCAAAATATGAATTACAGTAACAGTGATGTATTGAATATGTTCTTCATTTATGGTGAATGTAACAAAATATTAGAAAGGGCAGTCAGAACTTTTAACGAAAGAAATCCACATTTACCACCTTTAACAAAAAAGTCAGTAAATGTGAATTTCGTTCGTTGAATTTCTAATTACCTTTTCTAGGAATTTGTTACATTGCCGCAATTAAAGAACATAGATAGATAGATTAGATAGTGGTCGATCGGCACGTTGATTACCCTTCTGCACTGCGACCAATAAGGTCTTTTGTGCGTTACCATGCTAAAACTACGTTTTTCCAGGAATCTAACCTCCTTAGCAAAGCTGGTTACTTCCTTAGGAGACTTCGCTCTTATGTCGACTGAAGAACATACCCTTGATATATCATTCCAGTGAAATTATTATTGCATGTTTTGCGTAGTGCTTGATCTGTAAGAAAAAGTAAGAATGACAGTTCCTAACATAGCCTACTTCAAAAATGCAAGCTTACAAACTGTGCGAAACCTGTCTTTAATCGTGAAATTCGAATTTTATTGAATAACGGCAAAAATACTGATTTTAGAGGCATGAAATGTTCGGGACACCATAACTGGTTTTTGACGAGCAATCGATTGGAATTACAAAATTATAGGGTTGCCATTTGAAAAAAGTGAGATTTCATAGTTTTATTGAGGCTCACTTTGGGGCCCTTTTTCAGACACCCTGTATAATATTTCTTCATAAGTTATACAAGAAATAGTATCAGCGTACTTTCTTTTGTTCCACTTTCGCAAAGAGAAATTCTTGTAATGAGGGATTTTGAAGATATGGACACTAATTTGTGACAACCTTTTTTTCAAAAAATTTGATAATCAGGCTATAATTCAAGAACCGCTTGAGTGGTTGCACATATCATACATCAATCAGTGTAGAATTGAACGAAGAATTCGAATATGTATAAATATACAGGGTGTTGTATTTGAAATAACGAAGTTACATTCGTTTCCGGTGAAACCGGAAGTAGATTCCTCTTGAAAATATTTTACAATTAAAGTTCATGTACTCTAAAACGAAAATCAAAAATCTTGAATCCGTATTACAATTCCTTCCTCGAAAACGTCTAATGAAACACTTAAAAAAATCACCCTGTATATACTAAATTTAAGTTAAGATTTTTTTCTCGATTAAGTTGACACTTATGCAGCAGATTATGATATAAATTTGATTTAATTCTTCAAGAAACTGTGCTGCAACAAACACTTATGACGAAAAAATTGCATTAAAAAGTGGAATACAAGCTTTTGTTGATATGAAGAACAATATCGTGGTATTGGAGAATTTTATTAATCGAAATAGTTGTAGAATAAGACGGAATTTAAGGGACAAAAATCCGAAAGTTTAGAACATGTTATCAGTGTTTTGTTGAACTGTTTACCGAAATAATTGATTTCAAGGAAGTGTATTTACTCAATCAATAACTGGTTTCACAAACAAACAAATTACTGTAAATATAAACTCTCTGATCGAATTAATTATTAGATGAATTACATATTTTCAAACAGAAGCGTCTTCGAATGTTTTCATAGGCTGGAACGTTTCACTTGTTCAGCTATATTATTGATCAACCAATAATATTCAACAGAGAAACGAATTCATGTACTGATGCAAGCGGTTTTGCAATAATCCTGCATTTTTGAAATCAGATTCGGAATCGAATGCATAAACAGCAGATTTATTATTTTCAAATATAACACACCAGAATTTCTAGACAGTGTTGCCAGATTTTGAAGGACGAGAAAATTATATCAATTATGTCAAACTAGAGAAGATCATGTTAAGGTGTTTCAAATTGATTTTTAATAAAGGAAATATAGATTCACTGAATTCATCTGGGTATTTCGACATTTAAGAAGTGTGATGTATGTATCGATTGAAATATATTCTGGGAGGATTCTGCATTTCTTAAAACTTTATAGGTTTTCACTTTCAGTCTCTGAAACAGAAATAATTAAAAAAAATTTAATTAAGATGAAATGCTTCTGTGAGAATCTTTGCACTTATTTGTCAGGAGCAAATTAGTCTTGAAAAAAATTGTTGCCTAACAGTAAAACTGAAAAAGGATTTAAATGAGAAGGATAATGTAACGTTTCGGTGTCTATATCAGACACCTTCAAGAGAAAAACTTGAAAAATCTTCAGAATTGTGTGTCTTTTCATTTGTAGTCTAATTGAAAAAAAAGGGTAAAAGTTATTTTCAAGACTGTTATAACCAACAGAATATTCAGATTGCAAATGAAAAAACACACAATTTTGAGGATTTTTCAAGTTTGTCTGAAGAAGGAGTCTGATATAGACACCGAAACGTAACATTATCCTTTTCATTTAATTCCTTTTTCAGTTTTACTGTTAGGAAACAATTTTTTTCAAGGCCAATTTGCTCCTGACAAATAAGTGCAAAGATTCTCACAGGAGCACTTCATCTTAATTAACATTTTTTTAATTATTTCTGTTTCAGAGACTGGTAGTGAAAACCTATAAAGTTTTTAAGAAATGTGATGTATGTCATTTATGAAAATAGTTTTGTACACAATACAACAACGCGTTCAAAATGTTGTATTATTTTGCATTATAGTGAAGACGATTTCCGATAAATAACATTCATTAACTAGCTGGGAACTGCCCAATCAAGAAAATTCCTATTTTCACTCTATCTTCTAACAAAAATAACTCAACTATACATTTTTTCGTGTCCGATCTTTCTCTGATGTATTGTGTTATCGAAAAGAACATTTTCAGCAGCAACCAAGAGATTTTTCCAGATATACTAGTTTTCCACAAGCGCGTATGGCCTAACAGAATATTTCACATTCACTGCCACAACTTTTCAGAGAGCATTCAAAGGGGAATAGCACATTATACAAAGCTTTCTTTCCGATAAACAATAAATTTCAGACCCAATATCCCTTATTGTCAACGCGATAATAAAATTTTTGAGATACGAATACTTCCTGAATGATTTTCATATGTATCCATATAAATATTTTCAGTCATAACAGCAATTGTTTTTCCGTGATACTGAATATGTCTTTATGTTGTACATTCTGTACTAGGTCTGAATTACTTTTATTGAAATAAAAGTTTTTTCATTTTTCTATTTTGGATCAGTTAATAATACGATGAAGGTTGTGGATATTCAGATTTAAAAATCTTGAGATTTATTTCAAATGATATCTTTAGACTGATGAATGATGATATTTCAACTTCCGTCACTTCTCGAGAATTTTGGAGAGTAACGAAAGTTGCTTTTCTGAAACTTATGAGTTTGAAGTGAAAAGAAGAAGTAAAAGTGATGGAAATAGCGCAAAAAATCTTTCAATGAAGGTTCAATCTTTTTTTTATGATATTCGATTTACATTGATTGAACTGCAGTGGCATAATTCGAATTACATGATATTTGACCCGTCGATAAATGAACCTTGAATGCGAATTGTTAAATCTTCAGATATAATCTATGTTAAATGAAGTCATCTGTTCTGAAAACTGCTGAAATTCATAAGAATTATATGATGAGAAATGTTGAAAGGCTCTTAATCCTTATATACCGTGTGTTTGGTCATGACTAAGCGATAATTTAAGGGCATCAAATATACCTAATTTTATTGACACAAACAGCCACATTGGGGAGATTACCCCCTCAGTTTTAGAACGGCCCCATTTTGAATTTACTTTTTTATTTTAGTTGACCCTTCCAAATAATATAGATTTCTTTGGACATAAAGGTCCTACAGATGTGAAAAACATGTTTTTTGAAAGATGATACTACCACCTTTTATTAGAGTGGAAAAATATGAAAACATTCAACTTAGAAATGTCATAAAAAAATTCTTTAAAGAAATTTTCGTAAAAAAATTTACTGATTATCTCAGTAAATCCGCAATAGTACAAGAACTAGCACATAAAGGATTAATTTTTTCAATGATAGCTCATTGTGTGTTAGCACACACAAGGATATTAGCTAAAAAATTATACCAACATAATCTCTGTAAGTTACATAATTAGAAAGTAATTGCTATTCGAACATGACCCTTATGAAAATTGATAAAATAAAATAAAACTCAGTACTTTACTTTCGATAATTTTAATGATCACAAACAAATTGATCATAAAATTACTGAAAATGGCCTCCTCTGCTTCGTAGACAGGCAGTGGTCCTCATGACGACCTGTAGCAACAAAAAAAGTTTGGGGCGCTCGTGTAATGGTCATGTTCGAACAGCAATAACTCTCAAATTATGTAACTTACAGAAATGATGTAGGTGATGTAGCTAATATCCGTGCGTGTTGAATCATTGAAAGAAAATTATACTTCAATGTGCTAGTTCTTGTACTATTGCGGATTTCCTAAGAGAATCAGTAAATTTTTTACTGAAATTTTTTCAAAGAATTTTTGTAAGGCATTTTCAAGTTGAATGTGGGTGTTTTTGTCGATAATATTAGGTATATTTGATGCCCTTAAATTATCGCTAAGTCATGACCAAACACATATAGATATTCATTCATCTTTCTTCATTGCTTTCAAATTGAATAATTGTTCTAAATATTCATCTTTTACCCATTCTTTATTTTTCAATTTCATCAACGAAATGAAGTCACGGTCTTCAAAATGTCCATATATACATAAATGGAAGGTTTTTATGTCCTGATACGGAACAAAATAGTACTTTTTTTTTAATATGAAGAACTTTGAATTAAGGCAACAGGGTGTTATCAAATAGAGGCGGAAAATGAAACTGGTTGTGCACTCTTCGATTTCAAACAGAATATCTGAACAATTTTGTCACACATGGTTCATTTTCCAAGAAATGGGAATATTTAATGCCAGCTAGTCAAGCTATGAATCTTGCCAATTTTAGAGCCGTGTGCACAAGGTACGATAGTCACGATTGGGTACGAAAATTCTTACTGCCGTTTCACAATGGTGTTAATGGTTATGTTTGTTAAGTTACGATTTTCACGCACTTAAAATTAGCATCGATGAGAACAGCATTGTAAAGGGTTTTCCAATAATAGGTGTTATTTTGAATAGCCCGCTATTTCGGTAGATGTCACGTTTGAACTGTCATTTTTTGACATTTGACTAGTAGAAACTACGCCATTTATAGAAATATAACGATACACGCTTCAAGAAATTATTAAAATTTCATCGAAAAATCATCTTTAGTAATGAGGCTCATTTCCACTTCGGTGGCTTCGTCAACAAGCAAAATTGTCGCATCTGGGGCTCGTAAAACCCAGGAGTTATTGTTGAAAAGCCTCTATATCCTCAACGTGTGACTGTTTGGTGCGGTTCATGGTCCGGCGGAGTCATTGGACCTTATTTTTTCGAAAATGAGGCTGAAGCAACAGTTACGGTGAATGGATTGCGCTATCGAGAGGAAGAGTAATGAATTTTCATGGCCGAAATTGGATAGTATTGATCCGGAAAACGTTTACTATTAACGAAACGGCGCTACGTGCCACACAAGCAACGAAACCATTGTTCTTTTGCGGGAAAAGTTTCCGGACCGTGTTATCTCTCGAAGAGGTGATCACAATTGGCCACCGAGATCTTGTGATTTAACACCTTGCGATTTCTTCTTTTGGGGCCAGGTGAAGGAGAAGGTCTACGCCAATAGCCCAGCGTCGATTCAAGACCTCAAAGATGCAATTCTTGAGGCTTTCGAGGACATAGGGCAGCCACTTTGCGATTTGGTTATGACAAATTTCATTAAAAGGATATGGTCCTGTGAGCCTGGTCGTAGTGGTCATTTGCCTGATGTTATTTTCCACTATTAACGGCATAGCTGAAATAAACATCCGATCATTTATATTGAAAAATGGAATTTTTCTTTGAATATCAAAATAACACCTCTTATTGGAAAACCCTTTAGTATCTCTATTATTTCTGCGTTAACAAGGTAGGTCAACATTACCATCGCCATTACCATTACCATCATTGTGAAATGGTAGTTATACTCCGAATTAAGGTATATCATAACCTCTTGAAGATATACATTGATGTAAGTTCTTAAGATATTCCAAAAAGATGTCTTGAAAACGGCCTTTAATGCCGTTGACTGGGCAGACGTAATTTGGACGTCTATTCAAGGACCTCCTAAGGACGTCTCGAGAAAGACGTCTTGAAGGAATTCATTTTTGTTAAACTTCACTAGATGATAGATTTGAATACTTATGATTTTAGGAGGAATTAGAAGTCTTCTATGTATTCACGCAGTAGGCTGATAAACTACACTTTTATTCAGAAGAGCTCCTTTTCTAGGGACACCCTGTATATTTCGATATTATTTTTCCGTCAAACGAAAGAATAAAATAAATTCTAAACGAATAGAAGGAGATATAATGAAATAAAATCTACAATTTCCATATGCATCCCGGTATGTATTATCACCCTCCGCAGCATAGTGTCAGGCGCGTTTAAAAAAACACCCTTTGAATGGTCCTATTATGAATGTGCGCCACGGTAAGCAACAACGCTCGACAACCTCCTATTCACCCCTCGTTTCCTGGAAAGTCTATACAGTTCAAGGTCATTTTAGAGGGGCGAGTTGATCCCCTTATAATAAGAAAATAAGAGCAAAATTTCAGTGGCTGCTCCTAATAGCATAGTGGAATCGTTTTTATGGTGTGGTCGTCTTCTTTCCCAGACTTTCGGAGACGTAATTCCGGGGCCCTCTTGAATTCTTAAATTTTTGATTTATCAAACAACTTCACGCATTTTTATCTGCAATGATTTAAGGTCTATTATTTACCATAATGAACAAAGTTTCCTAAATATTTTTGTTACATGGCGAGATAATATTTTTCAGCCATTTGAATAAGTCGGGGGTGGTGGTGTTTTACACATGACTGTCTTCGGGACTCCTTAGAAAGAAGCTGGATTCACAGTTCATGATTTATTCGCTGGGGTTTTGTGGCACACAATAGGCATTTGATAATGATGATTCATTTTCTGTTTTTTCTTTTCTTTTGCGTTAAAAAGGGATTTATGATATACTTTTCCGCATTCCCGGGAAAAAATCGGACTTTTGTCAAATGTAACTTATTATTCTGAAATTTCTGCGAATATACTGAATGAAAATAGCAGACCAAGTTATGATGGAATGAAAGCAACTGTCGTTTTAGATAATAAGTTGCGCTTCTAAAAGTTGATATTCTGAAGTGTTTTTTCTAACGATGGCTTGAATGCTTGAATGCTCATACTCAAGAATCTCACACAACTATAAGACACAACTACATCATGCCCTTTTTCATGTCTATATTCGAGCCTTTTTTCAGAGCTATTTGTTGGGTGAATTTCCCCCACTATTACACCATGCCTTTTCAAGGGTTGTTTCAAGGGGTTTCAGGTATTAATTCCAAAATTGCGAATATTGAAGAAAATGATATTTCAAATTAAGCTTGTGCTTTGTTGGAATATTTCCGAAAGAGTACCATGGTATCTGTATTGATATGAAAAATAATGATGCAAACAATAGAAGATGAAATTGAATTAAAGAAAATAACCTTTAACTATTATTGCAACTCTAACAGTAATTGTTAAAAAATAACAAAAAAGGGTTTCACAGGAGATAGAAGGTGAAGGCTTGGATTTACTAAAAACCAAGCAATAAAAGCCATGAGTCTAAATTATTCATATACAGTGAGTTTGGTCATGACTTAGCGATAATTCAAGGTAATCAAATATACCTAATATTATCGACAAAAACACCCAAGCTTGGAAGTTTACCCCCTTAGTTTTGGAGTAGCCCCTATTTTAAATTTACTTTTTTATTTTCGTTGACCCTTCCAAATAATATCGACTTCTTTGGACATAAAGGTCCTACATATGTGAAAAAAATGTTTTTGAAAGATGATACTACCACCTTTCATTGAAGTATAACAATATAAAAATATTCAACTTGAAAACGCCATACAAAATTCTTTAAAAAAGTTCATAGTAAAATTATGTACTGATTTTCTTAGTAAATCCGCAATAGTACAAGAACTAGCACATTGAAGTATAATTTTTTTTCAATGATTCAACACGCAAGGATATTAACTACAAAACAACACTCACACCATATCTGTAAGTTACATAATTTGAAAGTTATTGCTGCTCGAACATGATCACTACGCGAGCAAAAGACACAAGACAGGTCGTCATGAAGGTCACTGCATGTCTACAGAGCAGAGGCGGCCATTTTGAGCAATTTTTATGATTAGTTTGTTTGTTTGATCATTGAAAATTATCGAAAGTACAGTACGGATGTTTTTTTTTATCAATTTTCATAAGGGTCATGTTCGAACAGCAATAACTCTCAAATTATGTAACTTACAGAAATGATGTGAGTGTCGTTTTGTAGCTTGTGTCCTTGCGTGATAAATCATTGAAAAAAAATTATACTTCAATGTGCTAGTTCTTGTACAATTGAGGATTTACTGAGAAAATCAGTACATATTTTCACTATGAACTTTTTTAAAGAATTTTTTATGGCGTTTTCAAGTTGAATATTTTTATATTGTTATAATTCAATGAAAGGTGGAAGTATCATCTTTCAAAAAACATTTATTTCACATTTTTAGGACCTTTGTGTCCAAAGAAATCGATATTATTTGGAAGGGTCAACGAAAATAAAAAAGTAAATTTAAAATGAGGGCTTCTCCAAAACTAAGGGGGTAAACTTCCAAGTTTGGGTGTTTTTGTCGATAATATTAGGTATATTTGATGACCTCAATTTATCGCTACAAAGACACTGTATAGGTGAAAAGGGTATTTCGCTTCATTTATTCGTTTATTATAATATGCTCATTCATTAAATCTTTGAATGAAGATAAAGAGTAGTAAACATATTTATTATTGAGGAATTCAACAGAAAAAATATATTAGGTTTCGCCAAGATGTCAAATTAGACCGAAAAATGTTGTGTTATTGGACCCGACTAGACATTTCTACGAAAAGGCTCGAAATCCTCACGTTTCAGGGGTGAAAGATAGAACCGGTTCTATTTTTCGCAAGCCTGAAATAGGCACCAAAATAGTCCTAGGCGCATGAGTATTTCGTTGAAATTTCAGGCGGAATCAGTCAGGCCGACAAAAAGGTTCGAAAAAGGTAAATAGGTAAAAGATATGAGCTAGGGGTAGAACCGGACTTTTTGCAAAATTCCTAGAACATGTCTCAACAAAACGTAGTTTGTCCAATGTGGAACATCGAGGTTTTCGTACTCACCACATCCTGATAGTAAAATCATTATCTCCGATTTCCATCCCCCGATCTAAAAACGGTTAAGCAATTGTCACTTCCGACTTTGCTGCGACAAGCTAAAATATAGAATGTCTGGTCCGAGGGTCATCCAGAGAATCGGGCAGAAGGGGAGCATCTCACCGCAACACAACAGCTAAGCTATCAGCTATCGTCAGCATTCATCGAATCGGACGGCCGAATTGCTATTCCGAATAAAAGTCAGCTCTGCTGTAAGATACAGATTTCGGTTTCCAGATAATTTACGATTTTCGCCTAACACTTTGTTCTTTGTCATCCTCTGGCTGCCTTTTATATTTTATTGCTTCTTCTCCTCTCTAACTCGATTCATTCTAATTTCGGTTCCTGGCGATCGGCTGATGTTTTATGCATTCGAGACAACGAGGTGTTTGGAATTATTTTCATCCCTCAAAATGGGGTTTGTTCATTTGGGGTGGCAATGGACTCATTCTGGTTTGTTATTTAGGGTTTCATCGATCTTTAGTGCAGTGGAATGTCTGGAAAGAAATACTTCGTGAGGAAGGAAAATGAAAAAAGAAAAAAACATCAATTAGAAAAAAAATATTTGATAAGTACACATATCGTCAAGAGTTTTGTCCTCCTAGGCTCATCAAGAAATGGACATTCTATATGTTCGGAAAATATCTTTGATGAATTATTTTTGTTTATTATCTTTGCTTTATGTAGGATGAGAAAAAATAGAAAGGAGGAAAAATGAGAAAAATAGGAAATTTCAGATTGATTAAAGTTATTGTACAGGTAAATTCATATTCAATAGTCCTTATTACCACTCTTTTTGAGCGCTCGTTCTACTTAAACGAGTGCTATATCGTTTTGCCCAAATGTCTGTAATTTTCTATTTTGAGCTGAAAATGGCCTCAAACGATAGGGTTCGACTACCTCATGACGAATCCGTGGTAGAATTGAATTCTGTCCGTGGGGCAATCCGGCCGTGAACACGATAACTTTCGAAGGAATTGTCGTAGAGAATTGGAATTGGAATTAAGTTGAGCCTAATCGTACAGGGTGTTTCACAAAATATGGCCATTCAAAATGTTTGTTATTTGAAATTCTGCGGCCACATGCAAGATGCTCATAATAAGCCTCATGTGAAGTTTTGTGGCCATAGTGTTAACAGAATCATAGAAAATACCGAAAAGATATTTCCATGATTAGATATCCGATTCGAGGGGAATTTATTTGAATGAAGATTGATATACTGAATGTTTCGGCAAAACTTCAAGAGAATTGCATTATCAAAACCATTGAATTCAATTTTGTTTCAATTATTTTTCACATATTTCATTTTTTGAATCATTTCCAGAATATAATTTCGATCGTGCTGAGATTTTGCATTCATACGCAGTGGAACTTCCCCATAACGAAAGCGCTAAATCCGCAAAAAAAATTCTTTATAAAGAAATTTCGTTATACAGAAAATTTATTTCTATAGTCGGCAATGTCGCGGGCGACTTCGCTGATAAATTTCAGTTTATCATTCAAACTTAAGCACTTACTTTTAGACATTTTTGCACAACTTGTCACATTAGCGTAATGGATAGATTGAAACCAAACAACCAAGGGTGTATTTAAAACTGTTTCAGAAGGATCTCTCTACCCGCCGTAATGATTTAATTTAAGGTCGGGATTTATTACGTACGCCTGGAAAAATTTTCTGAGAAAACCCACCCTTATACCTTCTTACCAATACACATTCAAAGAGTGAATATTTCGTTATAGAGAAAATATACTTCATTTCAGAGGGTGTTTTCATGGAATTTGGATTCAAGGTGCAATGTCTTATATGAAATTTGTTATACAGAGGTTCGTTATAGGGAAGTTCCACTGTACTTGAATCTCAAGTCACAAACAATATTTTGAGGTAAAAGCATTATGGCTTCACCAATGCATAAGCGCTCAAAAGCCCCTGCTCGGGGCTTTTCCTGAAGTTTTTCAATCAACAGAACAATTCTCAGGCATATCGTTCCATTTTTAATTATTTCACTCAGATTTTTCGACAGATCTAAATCCAACTGTATGGTTTCAAAGAATACAAAGAAAACATAATTAAAACGCGAGAGCCTCAAACAAAAACATTGTAATAATTTTTATGCAGGGACACAAAACGTCCGAAGTAAAAACGCACCCCCAGATATGCCCATTAGGGTAGATACAGAGGCAAAGGAAAACCAGGCCATAAATTATGAATTTTCATTTTGCTGAAGCGATAGTTGTGTGAATTATCTGAGAAAATATAGCAAGAAATTTTGGAAGGTCCGGTGGGATCTACTTCTGTCCCGAAAATGTTTTATTGTGGAGAGCCGAAAATGAAATCATAATACGCGTATCGCCCCGGCTGGATGCAATGTCCTGGATAAATTTCTTGAAACTCGCCTTTAAATCCATGAAATATATAAATCCGCAATTCCCGCTTGTCCCTCCCCTCTTCCCGGCTATTTCGATGTTTCTTTTCCACTGTGTTTAACAAATCTCCAACTAAGAAACAGCGAGCTGCCCGAATTATCTCACTTTTTCTATTTGTAATCTTTTTAGTTTTGACTAAGATTGTGTGCTCTTTAATTTATTGAGCTTGGCGGGGAGGATTTTTAATTTGTTTGGGAACTTTTTCATGAATAATATTTCATGCAAGAAGGAGTCTCCTTCAAGTTAACATTCATTATACTTCAACTGAAAATTTATCTATGATGAAACACTATAACCAGCTCTGACTCAAATGAAGCTAAACTCTTGTTATATTGAAAAAATAATACCTAATTAAAATCATATATTAAAATAATAATGAAACAAATTTTCTGTGCCAACCTTAAACACGAAAACTTTCGAAAGGAGCAATTCACGAACTTGGAAATTTCCAGGAAGGTGTAGAGCTTCAACAAAAACAATTATTGCTTTAAAATGATTAGGTGAAAAAAATCCTACTTCACAACAGTGAAAAATGGTTTTAAATCTTATTTCGGAAGAATATGCGCAATATTCCAATTAGGTATGTCTATTTCTTGTGAGTAATAACAAGATGTGATTTTTATATAGATTAATTGCATTGACTTCGAATAAACTTATACAGGGTGTCCCAAAACTCGACGTCAACCCGGAACCGATTGAAAAGGCAAGTAATGCTGGTTGTCAGAAAAATATAAAAAAAATCTAAGTTGCATGATTTTAAAATAATGGGCATTTAAAGAAACACGCAAAATTCCACACCCTGTTACAGTCTTTTCGCTACTTTTGTCACAAATATCAACTTTTTCCCACTTTTTTTTTGCTGTGTAACCTTGAATAATGCTCGTCTAAACTGTAATCAAAATTTGGATACCAGCTGGTGGCCGGCCCGTTCACCTGACTTGAATCCATTGCACTTTTTTACAGGGAAGCAGTTTAAGAAATTTGAACTACGGCAGCTACAGTTTAACAAGTATTATACCATTTTGGAAACCTTACTGAATGCGCCAACTTTTGACAAAACATGCCAAACTTGCGTAGTACATTTTTTTTTCAATACAGTCAGTTGAAAATAGGCAATTGTTTATTTTGAATTTTTTTTTTGAGAAGCAAGCCCTATTTTCATGAAACCTAGAGCAGTTGGTATCCAAATTTTGATTACAGTTTAGACAAGCATTATTCAAGGTTACACAGCAAAAAAAAAGTTGGAAAAAGTTGATATTTGTGGCAACAGAAGCGAAAAGACTGTCACAGGGTGTGAAATTTTGTGTGTTTTTTTAAATGCCCATTATTTTAAAATCATGCAACTTAGATTTTTTTTATATTTTTCTGACAACCAGCATCACTTGCCTTTTCACCCGGTTCCGGGTTGACGTTTTGGGACACCCTGTAGAAAGAATAAATTTATTTTACATCTAGAGGTGATTGATAGGAATGAATCCATGATCCTCTGGAATTTTTTCTTCTTCCTTTCAAAAGTGAATTGGATAATTTTCGGTTTTTTTTCTAAGTAGAAAGTTTGCCGATTTCAAATAAATTTTAAAAGGTTTCGCAAATTTCAGAATACTGTAGAATATATTGAATACTCAAGAAACAAAAAAAATTCATAAATTTGTTTTTAATCATCTCCATACAATTTTATTTGAACTTTGATAGATGTTTTCATGCTCACAAATATGGCTTCTCAATCTATTTGTATTCTCAGTAAGCAGACAGCTCGAAAAATGTGTTTTCTATTTGTTTATGCGAGAATCTGTAATAATTACACCCCGAATCTTCTGTAGTGCTCGGATTGATGGAAGGGTTCAAAAACAAACGAAAGATCAAACACTCACCATGAATATTTTCAAAGATATACGCGTCGAACTCAGTCAGCAATTTCAGACCGGCACAAAATCCGAATTTTCTGGTGTAGGTGTTTGTTCACCGACTATGTTACTCCAGATTAATTTGAATATCGTTAGATGAAAATGATTATTTGGTTTTCAGGGTTTCAACCCTTTCTGATGCTACCGAACACGAATTCTAGAAGAAAAAGGAAACTTTCGATTGCCGTTTATTTTGTTTTCGGTCAGCAATATGAACATTTTTTTGCAGAATTCATAAGTATTACAGTTGAAGAAAGTTTTGGCAGACAGATATTGGAAAAACGATCATTCAAATTTTAATATTTCAATATTGGCCTTAGGAAAGTTCAAGTCATCGATGAATAGAATTAAATCATACAGCTTAAGTTATCTAGATCGATCGATTGAAATATATTCTGTGATTCTGCATTTCTTGAAAACTTTAAAGGCCTAACAGTAAAACTGAAAAAGGAAATAATTAAAAGGATAATGTAACTTTTTGGTGTCTATATCAGACACCTTCTTCAGACAAACTCGTAGAATCGTCAGAATTGTGTGTTTTTTATTTGCAATCTGATTGACATATAGAAATTGATTTATTTAATTTTGAAATTCCCTGATGTAATTCTTTCTTCAATGAATCAATCCAAATACGACCTATTCCAACAGAACAATTGGCCAAACTATTTACTTTATCTAACCAAATACATGTGGATTCCTTAATTTTCCTTTTATATTATCAGGTCCCTTCATTAGGATCTTTGTGTTGTTCCAGTTCATCGTATGATCTATCAAGTTTTTAAGAAACTTAAGTTATCTAGTTCTCAAACCTATATTATGTTGAATTGGTACCATGTTTTTTCTATTGAATAAATTATTATTATTTTGTTTTTCAGGGTCATATTGGAGACGTCCCATTCGAGAGTGCTGTGAGTTGGATGAAAAATCATTTTTCTGGAACGAGTCCTCCATGGTATCCTGCTGTAAGGCAGTCCAGATATAGTGTGAGTACAATTCATTCAACCGAAAAACTGCCCTTCGTAAAATGACAAAAAATAAGAATGTAAAGCTATCGATATGTTCACGAGGTAGTTTTCATCCTTTTTCTGGTTGAAGCAGTACGTCGCGTAACTTTGATGACTCATCAGATAAACTGTACAGAGTGTTTGGTCATGACTTAGCGATAATTTAAGGTCATCAAATATACCTAATATTATCGACAAAAACACCCAAACTTGGAAGTTTACCCCCTAGTTTTGGAGTAGCCCCCATTTTAAATTTACTTTTTTATTTTCGTTGACTCTTCCAATATTATCCTACAAATGTGAAAAATGTTTTTTGAAAGATGATATTACCAACCTTTCATTGAAGTTATTAATATATAAACATTTAACTTGAAAACGCCATAAAAAATTCTTTGAAAAAGTTCAAAGTGAAAATTTGTACTGATTTTCTCAGTAAATCCGCAATAGTACAAGAACTAGCACATTAAAGTATATTTTTTTTCAATGATTTAACACGCAAGGACACAAGCTACAATACAACTTCACCTCATTTCTGTAAGTTACATGATTTGAGAGTTATTGCTGATGAACATTACACATGAAAATTGATAAAATTAAAATAACCTCAGTACTGTACTTTCGATAATTTTCAATGATAAAACAAACAAATTAATCATAAAAATTGCTCAAAATGGCCGTCTCTGCTCTGTAGACAGGCAGTGGCCTTCATGACGACCTATCTTGTCTTTTGCTCGCGTAGTGATCATGTTCGAGCAGCATTAACTCTCAAATTATGTAACTTACAGATATGATGTGAATGTTGTTTTGTAGCTAATATCCTTGCGTGTTAAATCATTGAAAAAAAATTATACTTCAATGTGCTAGTTCTTAACTATTGCGGATTCACTAAGAAAATCAGTACATATTTTTACTATGAACTTTTTCAAAGAATTTTTTTATGGCGTTTTCAAGTTAAATGTTTTTATATTGTTATACTTCAATAAAAGGTGGTTGTGTCATCTTTCAAAAAACATTTTTTCCACATCTGTATTACCTCTATGTCCAAAGAAATCGATATTATTGGAAGGGTCAACAGAAATAAAAAAGTAAATTTGAAATGGGGGCTACTCCAAAACTGAGGGGGTGAACTTCCAAATTTGGGTGTTAGTGTCGATGAAATTAGGTATATTTGATTCCCCTAAATTATCGCTAAGTCATGACCAAACACACTGTATATTGTAGATGGTTGAGGAGGTACAGATCGCAGTCCACTTTCAGGAGGCATTTTTGTCCTATATTCTCCCGTCCGAGACATTCTTTGTACAGGCTCTTAAAGGAGAATCATTCTGTAGCTGAGTGAACAGTTGTTCCCCTCCTTCCCCACAAAATCTACACTTTTCAGCTTCTGTATTATACAGCCAATTCTCATTATGTGCTCACTAAGGCGACAACGTTCTGTTAAAAAGCCAGTGACGTTACTGAGATTCAAACACTTTTCGGACAGTTTTAAAGTTCCGGAGGAACTTTTTGAAATGATCCATTCCCAGAAGATTCCCTGAAAGATCTTCTCTTTCAGTTTCTTCCTACTTCAAAAACTTTTTCTCATGCATTTGTCTACACCACAGAGAGGTTCTGAGCCAGTTATTGGTGTTTGTTTTCCCTTTCTGGCTAATGTTTTGGCCTTTTCGTTTTCTTTAACTTCTAAGTGGCAAGGAACACAGATTGAAGAGATCTTATTGTTCTTGCTTAGTTCATTGAGTTGTCAAAGGGCTTATGAGAAAAACACTACGACTCAAGCTCAAATCTGGAGTCGTTTAGGCTCTTTTAAGGGATGAATCGAAATAATTGAATGGTAGTTCATTCAATTCAATCATTGCTGTATCAGTTTTGAAGATTCAAAACGCTGCAGGAAAATTCTTGATGATAACGTATTTTTTGCAAAACATTGCAAATAAATTGGCATCAATAATGCCGGAAACTTTACGGAACTTCTATTGATACAAGAAAAACGTGTTATTTTGATTCTGTTCAATTAGCGAATAAATTCCAGTCATCTTTTGCCTCCTGCTGTTGCAAATCTTTCGAGAGCGAAATACGTGATTAAACTGCCTGTAATTCTTTATCATTTCCCACGATTATTTATAAAAGAGACATAAATCGTGTGAAAACTATTTACGATCGTGTTAAAAAATGTATACACTCTAAACAAACGGTCAGCATATTTATAACAAACCGATGCACTAGCCACGTATTCTCTTTCTGTTTACAAGCGAAAATTAATCAGTTCGACTTGTTTATTGTGTTCTAACTTCGTTGTTTGTTAATTTCTGAACGTTTCAGTCTTCTCGTTTTCCCTCAAGAAGCTACTGATGAAACACCAGCGATTGTTTTATAAATTTCGCAGCTTCCATATCGGGAATTTCAAGGAAGTGAGGAATTCCGAAGAATCAAGTAATCTGTGCACTTGTCCACTTCTGTTCGAGTAGTTCACACTATTTTTGGTCAAAATAGGGCCTTGTGGATCTAATACAGATTCATTTTTCTAATCATGACATATTTTCTCGATAATCATCACTACATAGTATAAAACAAAGTCGCTTTCTTGTCCCTTTGTATGCTTAAATCTTTGAAACTACGCAACGGATTTTGATGCTTTTTTTTAATAGATAGAGTGATTCAAGAGGAAGGTTTCTATGTATAATAAATCCATTAAATAGTGGAGAAGTACTGTTATTTTTGAGGTTTCTAATGTGATGTCGTACCGTGCGAAGCCCGGCGGGTCGCTAGTAAAGTATATAATCAATATACCTGTTTATGGTGAATAATTGAAATGATGATTGACAATTTCCTCAGAATTTCGTGATGAAATCTTCTTTTTACCCTATACAACTAACTATAAGCACTTCTTTCGAAGAACACTTGAGAGAGGAAAGAGCTAGAGACTTCAAATTTTCACATCGTTGTTTATTGACATATAATTTTTTGTAGACCATCAAAATTTTGTTCCAGGAAGATTTTCAAAACTAAGTTGGAGTGGGTTGAAATTTTGTAAAGGTTTATGATGAAAAAACGACGAAGCTCAGCTCGTGTGATAGCTTCAGGAGCTTTCTGGTGTAGTTAGGTGAAATTTTCTCGACTTTTTTGGTCTAACTAAGTCCAGGGGTGTTTCCCCAGAAGGTTATTTTGTTATTCAACTCCCATTGCTGAAAAGCTGCCTTGTATTGATCTCTACCAAGCCCAAAAGAAAGGCTCAGGTCTTGTGGGTGTTAACCTTGATGCATCAGCTTTTTAATTTCTTCCAATTCCACTAAGCCCTGGCACCCATAGTAGACTCACTTTATTTCCTTTTGTCAGTTGCTTTATGGTTTTACGGCAGTTCCAGGTAAGCAGAAACCCTTGATCGTATGATTTCATCACAACTCATTAGATGTTAGAAGTTTTTCAGATTTTGCGTTTCTATATTAATCCAGACTTTCGCTAAAATCTATAGTTTCCCAAATAGTCCCAAATAAACCCTGATAACTAAAAGATGTGGTCAACTTCCAGTTTTTCTGGGTAGAAATTTAAATATGAGAGGAGTATTTCAAATTATGAGACTTAAGAAAAACAGTAAAGTAATCAATACTTTCATACAATCTAACTAATGACTTCATTCACCAAAGTAACAATAAGCGCTTGATACATTTGTGGGTTGACCAATTGAAATGTTACACAATAATAGGAAATTTTGAAAAGTAAACAACAATTACGTCACTTACGTAACACATTACAAACAAGATCAAGTAAGTAAATAGACTTACTGAACTGACTGTCCGATATCATAATAAGGGATGCTGCCCTAACATAGACAAGAAACCCTGCAGTATATCTTGAATATCTATCTATTCAAGCATTAAAGCAATTAATGTCCGAATTCCAATTTAGATTTAGTTTCACTTCATGAAGGTATTCAAAGCAACAATGAAATAATCGAAATTTTTTGTACTTACTATTTATTTCAATATCACCTCCAGATATTCAGAACTTTGAACAGCAGTTCCATCCCATGAATAGCACTTGAATCAAAGTTGACTTGAAAGATGAATAGAATGAGACCAGTAGTTCTCAGAATATTCAATCTCTAATAATTGTTTTTTCAATTCGAACAACGACGCAAAGGCTGTCGACATCAAGTCAATTTTCTTCTATACTTTTTTCCATGTCACTAGGTTCATTTATTGAACTCTCACATAGTTCGAATATGGACTCTGCAGAGTCCTAAATGTGCAAAATAATTCTGTGGTTCATTCCGTAAACTGCGTCTTTTTGCTATCACCTACAAAAACAAATTCACGAGAAGGAAGGAGTCAGACAAAAAAGGACTCTCGCAGTGCCTTTCGGGCGTTGAGCACTTCAGGAAATTTTTCTAAGCGTTCAATACGAGAATATCCAAAAACTATCGTGAAATTCAACAAGAAGCTGCTCCTACTCACAGGGTTTCTCACGGGTCACTGTCGTCTCAGGAACACCTGAAAAGACTGGGTGTGGCCGAAAACGATGAATACAGATTATCTGAAGAAAAGAGATCTTATTCAGGATCAAGTAAAAATTGATTGAATCGAACTCGGATCAATCTAATATTTGTGCCAACAATTGTTTGACGAATAATTTTTGTGAATACCTTTCCTTGAGTGTTATAGTAGTCTCCAACCTGAGTATTTCATCCATGAACGCATTGTTGATCGCGATTCATCTTTGTGTAAACAAATGACAAAAGGAAAGAACATGAGAGCAAACCGAGAAGAATGGACGAAGTGGGTATTCTCGAATGATATTCTTGAGATGTGCATGCAATTTTCGATAAATATCTGTAAGTGTTTACTCGCATCTTAGAGGCATTTTCTGGATCCCCCAACGGCTTAAGCTTCAACAAAGAAAAGAAGTTCTCAACGCTTTCAGTGGCTGTTTACTCGATATTATAAATCAGGGGTTCTCAACTAAATTTTTCCAAGGACTCCCTCATTAAGGTATTACCTTGACGAGATCCCCACTATTTCTAAGAGCTAAACGAATCTAAAGTTTCTGAAAAGAGCCAAAATATCTGAAAAAGTTTATTGATCAAACTTATGCTATACAACTTGCGAAACGGGGACGATCAGAGGGATCGTACAATTTTTCCTTCTGCTTCGAAAATTTTCAGAACAGTTGATAAATTATCGAATCTGTAGAAAAAATCATGGAACTAGTTGGAAAAATTTAGAACGGTTCGAAAAATTTCAATATAGTTGGTACAGGGACAGGACTAATGTTGATCAGAGTTTGCAAATTTTTAAATCAGTTGAAGAATTTTCGATAATTTTCGAAAAGAACGACTTCAAAACTTGAAATTATCTGGGTAGGTTTAAGATTTGAGAAGGAATGTTGAATTTATGAGTGAATAGAATGAAATCAATAATTCTCAGGATATTAAAATATGATTTAACGATTTTCCAATATGAACATGAAAAGCGACAATTGTACAAATTCGTTTTAGAGTGCATTGAGGGTATTTGGCTCATGTGTTTAACCAGCAATTTAGGATATTGCTAGGGAACAGCGTGCTATCGTTTTGTCCAAATGTCTGTAATTTTCGAATTTTGGGCCGGTAATCGAATGCAGCTTTCAGAATCATTAATAAAATGGAAGCAAGCCCTGAGCAGGAGCTTCTGAGCGCTCGTTCTCTGGTGGAGCAATAGGACTATCATCTCAAAATTCTGTATATGACTTGAAATTGATACTTTATAAGTATATAAACAATTAAAAAAATTCAATTCTATGGTCACACTTGAAAATTAAAATAATTAAATTTTATGGTTCTGATGATGCTATCCTCTCGAAATTTGGCATGAACATTCAGTATATCAATCTTCAGAAATAAATTTCACTCGATTCGGATATCTTTTTATGGAAGTATAAAAATTCTTATTTTCAATATGAAAATTGAATTTTCTATGGTTCGGATGATACGATCCTGTTGAAATTTTAGATGAACATTTAGTATATCAATCTCCATTCTATAAATAAATTTCACTCAATTCGGATACCTTGTTATGGAAATATAAAGATTCTTGTTTCAATATTACAATTAAATTTTCTAGGATTCTGATGATGCGATCCTATTGAATTTTGCATGAACATTTAGTATATCAGTCTCAACTTACAAAATGAATTTCATTTGAATCGAAATGTTGGTTATAGAAATAAAAAATTCTTCTTTTCAATATTCCAATTGAATTTTCTATGGTTCTGTTAATACTATGGCCACAAATGCCATGCCATGCGAGAGGCTCACTATGAGCATCTGGCAAGTTGCTGCAAAATTTCATTCCGTTTGCCCTCGTTTTGTGTGAAATATTGAGGAACAAAAATTTTGAATGGCCACTTTTTATGTAACACCCTGTACGATTTTTCTGGTAAACGAACTTAACCGAGCTATTTGGGAGCTGAACACACCCTGAAAATTTCAAGTCTCTAGGACAATCCGTTCGAGAGTTATTGTGCTCACGGCCGGCCGGACGGCCGGCCCTACAGAATTTGATTTGACCTCATATTTTCCATCAAGGAGTCGAACCCTATCGTTTGAGACCATTTTCGGCTCAAAATTCGAAAATTACAGACATTTGGGCAAAACGATATAGCACTCGTCTAAGTAGAACGAGCGCTCAAAAAATGGTACTCAACAGTCTACTTCTGCAAGAATTAGCCTTCAAAGTCAGCGAGGTGGAAAAAATCAAAGAACTAGACATTTACTCAAGAATTATTTTATTGCCATTTTAAGATTTTCCTGATCAAGTTATGAAATGAAATGCTAAAAATTAATGAAAATTAGCATTAGAAGAAACGTTTTAGATGAAGGCTAATTCTAGCAAAAGTAGACTGTTGAGTATCATAATTTTTTAATGATTCTGAATGCTGAGTGTTGAGCGCAGTTTTCAAGCCTACTGAGAAACCATGAAGTAGACTGTTTACATTTTTAATTTAAATTTGAAAATTTAGATGATGATCCAAAATACGTAACTTTTCACTTGAGACCAACATTTCTTTAATTTTTATCAAATTTACGATGCTGGTTATTTTACGTATAAAAGTACATTTCATGGCGATTTATTTACGAACAAAATATATCAGAAAAGTCTTGTATTTTTTTTAATATCTTTTTAATATGGTCAAGTTGAAAATTCTCAAAGTTCATAAAAAAATTCATAACTCGCAAACCGTGAAAAATCGCATAACAACATGGGCGTGATTCGAATACCCATGAGACGAGGGACCGTGTTTTTTTTCTTTTGGACGTCAATCGTCCGGCCACCCTGTATAATTGTTATATGATATTTCTGAATATATTTCTGTTGTAATCATCATACAAGCCTTTTGATGTTTATTCGTACTGAAAGAACCGTAATATTTTACCAAAATCGTAATGAATTTTTAATTTATTCCTTAAAATCGTGTTATAATTCTATGTTCATTCTGCAGATATAAGCACATCACTTACAAATGATAACAGATGCCGTGTAGTTCTGTAGAGTGTGTTTATCTAGTAATGCAGAAGTGAAAAAGTGTCACTACAGAATTTCTAATTATTTTTAAAGCTCAGCCATATCTCGCGGACCCCCAGTTGGGAACCACTGTTATAAATGATTCCATTTTTTTCCGAGTACAGCGATCGGAATGAGGCAAAGAGAGGAAAGCATGCCCGGTTTCATAATGAGTGTGGTTCTTGCAGGAAAACTTAATTGCGAATTGATTATTAATCAGCAGAAAAATTTCAATGAAAAATTCTGCTTTCATTAGGATCCTACATAACTTCAAGATTGGATATTTTCCGTGTTCGCAAGGACTGAAACATGCTTGTTTTATAAAATTATTCAGGGGGCATCTGAAACTCCTGCTTTTAATTTTTCTGGTTGAGTCAATTTCTACTTCTTAGGGATGGATGACGTTGATTAGTAAAACTTTTTCAGGGTGCCATTGTTTTCGAGAATGGATTCAGCAACTGTCTGATGTATTTTTTAATGACACTCTTGAATATACACATCCCCGAGATTATTAGACCCTTCATGTTTATCTACCAGTATCAGCCAGAAAGTGTATTTAAATGTCTTGAGAGGTTTTGATGACTATCCAAATTCAAGCAACGTGTTACTAAAAACTT
Source organism: Propylea japonica (assembly GCA_013421045.1). Classification (NCBI taxonomy): domain Eukaryota; kingdom Metazoa; phylum Arthropoda; class Insecta; order Coleoptera; family Coccinellidae; genus Propylea; species Propylea japonica. The sequence continues at coordinate 25,095,469 of CM024248.1, forward strand.
TTTAGGTTTTCACTCCCAGTCTCTGAAACAGAAATAATTAAAAATTAATTAAGATGAAGTGCCCCTGCGAAAATCTTTGCAGTATTTGTCAGGAGCAAATTGGTTTTGAAAAAATTGTTGCCTAACATTAAAACTAAAAAAGGAAATAAATAAAAAGCATAATGTAACGTTTCGGTGTCTATATCAGACAACCTTCTTCAGACAAACTTGTAAAATCTTCGGAATTGTGTGTTTTTTCATTTGCAGAGTCATTCGACATTTTCCAAGATATAACAAGTTTGTCTGAGAAAGGTGTCTGATATAGACACCGAAACGTTGCATTATCCTTTTCATTCATTTCCTTTTTAGTTTTACTGTTATGCAACAATTTTGTCAAAATCATTTGCTTCTGACAAATTAGTGCAAAGATTTTCGCATGAGCACTTCATCTCAATTGAAATTTTCAATTATTTCTGTTTCAGAGACTGGAGTGAAAACCTAAAAACTTTTTCAAAATGCAGAATCCTCCCAGATTATATTTCAATCGATATCAAGAAATGTGGTTCGAAGAGGTTGAATTTGAAAACAGACATCAATAACACATTTTTTGTAACGAAAAAACACTATGTTAGCATTTTATCGACTGTGCGAGAGAATTTGTGAGCATCAATTATCTGAATATTGTGTCTGATCCGTATAAATCTTACACAACCCTTAAGATATTCTTCGATTCCAACGAAACTGCCTGATCAGTGTTTGCGTTCATCCATCCATCTTAAACAACCCCCTCAAGTTTATACAGCTACACTGTTTGCCGATTAATGTGAAATTTCGCTTTTAGACGTTTTGTCCGTCGAATTATAATTGAACCTCAAAAATTCACGGAAAACAACAGAATTGAGATGTAATTAAAGAGACCTCATATTTCTGAGTTGCGAAAAAATTCAAGAAAAGCCCTGTGCAGGTGCTTTTGAGCGCTCGTTCATTGAAGGAGCAATAAGGAGCTACAAGATTTTGTAAATGACTTGAGACTGATACATAATAAATGAATGCAAAATATGAGCACGATCGGAATTAAATACTGGAAATTAATCGAGAAACGTAATATGTAAGAAATCGATAATTAAAAATATCAATATTCTCATAAGAATTATTTGTATGATCATTCACTACGATTTCAATTGAGAGTTTTTTCATGGCAATATAAAATTTTTTGACATAACTATAGACTTTTCTATTGCTATATCAACTCCCACAAATTTTTAATTTTTATACATAAATTTATTTTTATCTACATGATGTGTGATTTATTGCCATACCTTCTTCTTTTTCTTATCTAAAACGTTTGTCCTAATGCTAATTGGCATTAATTTTCAGCATTTTATATCATAGCTTGATCAGGAGAATCTTAAAATGGCAAAAAATAATTCTTGAGTAAATATCTAGTTCTTTGATTTTTTCCACCTCGCTGACTTTGAAGACTAATTCTAGCAGTAGTAGACTGTTGAGTACCATTTTTTATTAATGATTCTGAAAGATGAGTGTTGAGCGCAGTTTTTAAGCCTACTGAGGAAACATGAAGTAGCCTGTTTACATTTTCAATTTAATTTGAAAATTTAGATCATGATCCAAAATACGTAACTTTTTCACTTGAGACCAACATTTCTATAATTTTTATCAAATTTACGATGCTGGTTATTTTATGTATAAAAGTACATTTCATGGCGATTTATTTACAAAAAAAATATATCAGCGAACTCTCGTACTTTTTTTAAATATCATTTTTAATATGGTCAAGTTGGAAATTCTCAAAAGTTCATAAAAAAATTCATAAGTCGGAACCGTGAAAAATCGCATAACATACATGGGGGTGATTCGAATACCCCATGAGACGAGGGACCTATTTTTTTTCTTTTGGACGTCAATCGTCCGGCCACCCTGTATAAATATCACATCTGCACTGAAACTGCAAACTGAAGTCAATTTCAATATTTTATCGATGAAATCTTTTTGATATTCGAAGAAACTGCTCTACAACCAATAGAATATTTTCGAAATAGATTTGACTCTACGAGTGATGATTCCTCAGAACCCCAAATCCAATAGATTTGAACAAAAATAATTATCAAGTCAAATTTCGGACTTAAATTAAAAAACGTGTGAAAACTTATCTGGTGAAAATTACACATAAATGTTTTCATCATCCAACGGAAAAATATCCTAATTTCCATTATTTTTCTCCACGGCAAGATCCACATGAACATTCGAATTCAGCTGCAAGTTCCCAATATTCAGCACAGAGAAGAAATCGATAGAAATAGGAGGAAGGGTAGAAAGTAATAGCTCCTGGCTAAGGTCTGTGAGCGCACCCTCTTGTTTGTTGTTTACACCATAATAGTATCATAATAAGTTCAGAAGCTAGTCTTGTTTGTACACAAGATTTAAAACAGAATGAATCCTTTATGTCCTTCAGGAGAATTGACCTTCTTTTTCAGGGATGAATTGGTTGAGAGTTTTTTGTTCAAGAATGTCGATTTGTTTTTATTGCCTGGCCATTGATGCATAAAATTTTTCAGTTTCTTGCGAATATCGATGATGTTGATAGAAGGGTTTTTAGTCAAGGTTTCTAACTTGAAATAACATCATCTAGGTGTGGTTTGAATTGTTATAAACAAAAAAATTTTTAGAGAGGTTTTTCCATAAGAGTTAGTCCACTGTAAGACGTAAATGAACAAATCATCTACTCAAATTTCGGGTTCCTATACAGTGTGTTTTGTCATGACTTAGCGATAATGTAGGGGCATCAAATATACCTAATTTTATCGACAAAAATACCCACATGAGGAGTTTACCCCTTCAGTTTTGGAGTGGCCCCCATTTCAAATTTACTTTTTCATTTTATTTGATCCTTTCAAATAATATCGATTTCTTTGGACATAAAGGTCCTACAGATGTGAAAAAATGTTTTTTGAAAGATGATATTACCACCTTTCAATAAGTGGAACAATATGAAAACATTTAACTTGAAAATATCATAAAAAAATTTTTATAAAAAAATTTACTGATTTTCTTAGTTAATCCGCAATAGTACAAGAAACTAGAAAACGATACCAACATAATTTCTGTAAGTAGAATAATTAGATAGTAATTGCTGTTCGAACATGGCCTCATGAAAATTGATAAAATAAAATAAAACTCAGTATTGTACTTTCGATCATTTTTAATGGTCAAACAAACAATTTAATCATAGAAATTGCTCAAACTGACTGCCTCTACTTTGTAGACAGACAGTGGCCCTCATGACGACTGTAGCAACAACAAAAAAAGTTTGGGAAGCTCGCGTAGTAGTCATGTGCTAACAGCAATAACTCAAATTAGGTAACTGATAGAGATGACGTGGATATTGTTTTGTAGCTTATATCCTTGCGTGTTAAGTTATAAAAAAAACTTCCATGTGCTAGTTCTTGTACTATTGCAAATTTACTAAGAAAAACATACATTTCTTTACTGAAATTTTTTTTAGTAATTTTTTTTATGGCATTTTCAAGTTGAACGTTTTCCTATTGTTCTCATTAAATGAAAGATTGTAGTATCATCTTTCGAAAAACATTTTTTTCACATGTGTAAGACCTTTATGTCCAAAGAAATTTGGAAGGGTCCACGAAAATAAAAAAAGTAAATTTAAAATGGGGGCTACTCCAAAACTAAGGGGGTTAACTTACCAATGTGGGTGTTTTCGTCGATAATATTAGGTATATTTGATGCCCTCAAATTATCGCTAAGTCATGACCAAGCACACTGTATAATGTCGATACACCCTATTCCCTGTAGCTTAGTTAAGCTCGAAATAAAATAATTATAAACAGATAAAGAAATACCTCCTATCGTTTGATTAATGCAGTCCCCAAATGTCACAGATATCTGCATACTTTTCACTCAGCAAAAGTTTGATGATGCCCAATATGCCAATATTTTACGATTATGCTGGGGAGACGGAAATTTATTTGATACAGTATTGAAAATGTGTTCCTCGATTCTTTTGATACGCATAGAGCTTCATATTTTATGTGTCCATAAATATGGAACCTAAAGCGTCCCATAAATATGAACTGAATGTTTAACATTAACATAATCTCTGAAATATCCTGACTTTCGTAGTGTAAACATGGTATTTCGTTCTGCGGTTTTATAACTTTTAAAATATTCAGTATATAAAGTTTTCAAGAGCTAAACTTTTCGGTGCTAGGAATTTCACACTCTCGAAATCAAGGGACCTGGCTATTTTGATTCTATGTATTTTCACCTCTATACACGACCATCGAAGAAACCAACCGTTTCTTCTCCTTCTTTCTGTTTTGGCATCAGCTACAGGTTACTGATCGAATCTCTCTGAATACACTCGAGTTCTTTGTGTCTTTCCAGCACATTAACTCACGAATGTAGTTTCTGTATCCTTGTAAATTTTCAACAATACTGTAGAATAGTGTTTTCATATTTACGCTTGGTGTGGCCGGAATAGTAGCTGTGCGCTGTATAAATTCTGTTTTATCTGACAGGTTTTTCGTTGATATAAATTCAACAAATGAAGATACTTTCATCAAAACATAAGTAACTATATGTTTTGTCTTTCGTCATTGAATATGGCTTCACCGACTTTACACAAAATTATTTTTCATCATTAATAATTTTATGTGCGTTCGCAGTAATATATTTCCTTTGATCTGAACATTTCTTCAAAGCATGTTTTCAGTTTTTCTGTAATTCGGTGCATTTCATATCAGCTTGGCAATCAAACATAAAATTTAACTGACCTATAACCAGCATTTCCTTTGATTTCAAGGAGAATAATGGACCCTCAGGAAATCATAGCAATTATCCTCTCTTTGTTCGTCAGGTTTTCTAGCAAAAATTATTGAAATCACAGAAATAACCTTGCGAATGTCATTGTTGAACTGTCTAAACTGCCGGTGTAGTATATCTTGAGTGAACAATTATATCTTACACCACTCTTGATGCTGTCACATGGAAAAACCCCTATATTTCAACATGCTGAAAATTTCAATTGTAGACAAAATAGATATAAGATACATCTAATTTCAATTTTCATAATATCCCTGAATGTTATATTAAAAATGACCCATTCTCATGTTATATAGATGTAAAGCATTACTTATTGAATGCTAAAATATATTCTGAAATATTTTCAAACATACTGACCAACTTCATGAAAAAAATAATTTTGTTTCCATCAATAAGCTACGTGATAGATGCTTCACACTTCAATTTTCATTAGGATATTTCCAACAGTTTCCGAAATATCAAATAATTCCAAATTTTTCGAATATAATAAAAAAATTGAATCTTATTTATGATTTTCCTTCAATAAACAACTTCTGAATATTTCCATGCTGTGCATTCAATGGTCCCAATTTGAACACGATATTTACATTATACATTGAAATAAAATATACACATGGAATAATACGTTCAAGTCATTTTTATTAATCTTTCAAAGCACAAGAAAAATATGAACTTAGACAAAAGGAACGTTATACTTTGTTTAGATACGAACTGTGTATATATAGTGATAAAATTTATTGTTCACAATAAAATAAACAACTATTGTTATTTACATGTATTATGATCGCTTCGTTCCAAGTTTGTTTAATTTCACGATTACTTTATTTATAGGTGCGAGCTGTATCTTCCAGAAAGAATTGCGACTGATATGATGGACAGCTATTATGTCATTCCACCGAATTCGATATCAAATTATCATTATGCTCACATTTCAGATATAAGACCTTATTTTATTCCGATTGGGATTCTTTAACAAAAGTTTTATTGTTAGTCGACATACAGAGTGGAAATCGAAAGTTATACTTGAATGGTTATTAGTTTCTATACAAAAATTATTCGCCCAAAACTACAAAACAATATCAGGAATGAATGGAAAAGTTGCCAGTAGTTTTTGTTGTGTTGAAAATTATCATTCTTTCCTTGGAATGTCGAAATTGAGTTGATCTTTCTTATTATTGGAGTCCAGATGTTTTTGAGATCTAATGGTATTTTTGGCGATTGATATGAAGAGTGCTTCCTTTTGATTTCCCTCGTTTGAGTTTTTCTTTTTCCGATATTATGAAATCTTCATCCCATGCAATGCAATATTGTACATTCAAAGCTTTTAACTAAATTTGAATTTCACTATGTCGAGCAAGTTTTTGATGTTCTTTAATACTAGTTTTTGAAAGGTGTTGTTTTTCTTCAATAAAGGCTTTATTAACTTCATAAGGTAATTAATACAGTGGAACTTCCCTATAACGAAAGCGCTAAATCCGCGAAAAAATCGTTATAAAGAAATTTCATTATACAGAAATTTTTTTCTATAACTGGCAATGTCGAGATCAACTTCACTGATGAAAGTTTATCATTCAAATTTAAGCACTTCCTTTTAGACATTTTCGCACAACTTTCATACTAGCGCAATGGTTAGATTGAAACCAAATAACCAGGGGGTGTATTTAAAACTGTTTCAGAAGGATCTCTCTGCCCGCCGTAATGATTTAGTTTAAGGTCACGATTTATTACGTACGTCCGAAAAAATTCGGACAAAACCCACCCTTGTACCTTCTTACCAATACCCGTTCAAAGAGTGATGTTCTTTGAATATTTCGTTATAGAGAAAATTTACTTCGTTTTAGAGGGTGTTTTTAACATTGAATTTTCATTCAGGGTGCAATGTCTTGTACGAAATTCGTTATACACAGAAATTCGTTATACAAACGTTCGTTACAGGAAAGTTCCACTGTATATGCCATTTTCAGTCTTTCTATTTTCATTATCAAGTTCGGCTTCAGTTAGATCAACACTTAAAGTATCTGAAGTGAATTTAGACTATTCAATAAATCGCAAGATTAGAGATCAAAGTCATTGACGATTGATTTTTGGGATCTGTAAAATGTGATGATTATTTTCAAAATAAACGAAAATTGCTTTTTTGAAAATTGAAATTTAAAAGAGTGATTCTTGACAACCGCAAGGTAAAACTGGCCGAAATATTGAATAGCAGAAAAAAAGATTAACTTAACAACGATAGATTTTTCACCATTAAGAATTTCGCGTCAACAAATACTCATATTGTTAAAAATTCATTTTAAATTCAGCCCACGAATATGGGAGTGAACGGTTAATATAAGATATAATATTTTTTTGGGTTTTCAAACGGATCTTTCTCAGACGATGTATCTAGCATGAATTCCACAAGATAAATTCTCTTCCACTTGGTGTATACAAAGTAAACATCTTTTATCTCCACATCATGTTTATTTGTTTATAGTGACTGACGTCAGCTATTTACACAATATAACGAAATTAGAAATATCAGAAGGTTAAACTTTCAATAATTCGGTGAAGTGGACGTGATAATTATAATTCTTATACATATTCTGTTTTAAACATCCGTTATTTTTCGTCGTTCTATACAGTTCAATCATTGAATAATAGATACAATGGTTGTCTTTTATATTTCGGGATTAGAAAACAAAAACAATTATACATAATCGATAACGCTTTATTGTTTTGAGAAGGATGAAAGCTTTGGACCAATTTTCGACGTTCGTTTGCCACTCTTATTGAGATATCTTCAGAACATGAATATGAGCCGCTTCTTCAGGTGTCGAAAAACGTTTACCCTTCAGTTTATTCTTCAATAACGGAAATAAAAAAGAAGTCAGTCAGTGTCAAGAGTTTAAGGCGGATGACTCACCAAATCCACATTTTTGATATTTAAAAATGTTGGCGACAGCCAAACAAATGTTGTTCTTCAAGTGGGCCAGAAACCTAGGGCGATTTTCATGAAAATGTGATTTCAGATATCCCCATAAAAATCGCGTGGGGTTAAACCAGGTGTATGTGCTGTATCGCTCAGAACCCCAGGAAGAAAAAAAAAGATGAGATTATCAGATTTTGAATGTATTGTATCCATTCTGAAATTTTTATCGATCAATTCTAGTGATCAATAGTTTTTCTTTCGTTTGATTTTCTACACTCGATCGCTACGCAACGCGAAACACGCAATTTGATCCAAGAGAAATGCGCCAAGCGGTAGCGGTAGTTTTGAGAGAAGAAGGGTGGACATACACAAGAGTTGGATTCCTAAGTCATTAAGAGTAGCTGGATAATTTTCTGAACTTCTCAGCCTTCTATTGAGGTTGTCCCAAACCTGCTTAATCGGATTGAGATCTGGACTTCTTGCTAGCCATTCCATTCGAGAGACTTCAACCTCTTCAAGGTACTCCTGAACGATGCGCGCACGATGGGGTCTAGCATTAACGTCCATAAAAATGAAATTTTCACCAATGGCACTACATGCTCTTCAAGAATGTTCCTTATTTACCTAGCGGCATTCATAGCTCCATTATCAACGACTACTAGGTCTGTGCGAGCAGTCAAAGATATTCCACCCCATACCATAATGGATCTTGCCCGAAACCAATAGTATTCAGGAAGTTGCACTGAGTATATCTTTCATGTGGACGTCTGTATACAAGGGAACGTCGATCACAATGGTAGAGACAGAATCTAGACTCATCTGTGAAGAGAACTCTTTCCCAATCAGCCTCTTCCCAATGGATATGCTCTCTCGCAAAATCCAAACGTGCCCTTCGATGGGCTGGGGTAAGAGCTGGGCCTCTTGCCGCGACACGAGGCCTTAAATCATATTCTCTGAGGCGATTTCTATTGTCTGAGTGCTAATTTGCACCCCATAAGTTTGCTCAAGCTGATTTTCAAGTAGGCGAGCGGTTGCAAACCGTTGTCTCAACGAAGAAACTCTCAAGTAACGTTCTTGAATGGCAGTTGTACCAGTGGTCTACCCTGTCCTGGTCTTCGGGATTCATTCCTGTCTCTCTGAATCGCTGCAATATTCTGGACACACTTGTATGGGAAACTCCAAACCTTTCTGCAGTTCTTGTGTATGTCCACCCTTCTTCTCGCAAAACTACCGCTTGGCCACATTCCTCTTGGATCAAATTGCGTGTTTCGCGTTGCATGGCGATCGAGTGGAGAAAAATCAAACGAAAGAAAAACTATTGATCACTTTAATTAATCGACAACAACTGATTTCAGAATGGAGCCAATACATTCAAAATCTGATAATCTCATCTTTTTTATTCCTGCTGGGAAAAAACGTTGAAAGTGAATAACATATGCATGCATAGTTCTGATGAAAATAATTTTCATTGAGAACACCTTCAGTTGTAGAATAAATTTGAGATTTCCATAATATGCGTTAATTTTTTTGAGCAGTGTATTTGCATATGTTTTCGTTCAATTGAATTTCGAAATTAGCAACTTCCTTTGCCCAACCCTGTAAAAGCAATTCTAGTTGCGTAGGGGTGTAATTACAATTTCCAATATTCAAGATTACTAATGGCAATAGTTTCAATTCTTCAGGTTCATGACGTTACGGATCCATTTCATGTAGACAGAGTATTGTGACATTGTATTGCTGCAATGGCTGTTAATAGTTATTTGTTTTTCAATATTCACCTTCACTTAACTGAAGTTCAAACAGAAAAACTCGTTAGAATAATTACAAACCAAACGATGCCGCTATTGTTAATATATTTAAATACACACAACAAATGTTTGTTAAATATTTCCTCGAAGCCGCAAACCCTCTGTTTGGTTTAAGAGAACGCTTGGAGTAAACCGATGTGATTACATACAAGAATACGAGTAAATATTTTTTAGAGTGCTGTCTGTTTTCTTTCTCTCTCTCGTTCTCACCGAACACTTTTCAGATGTCTCCTCGTGCATCTGAATCATAAACTTGTACATATTTCTGTATACCCATCCTTTCTTGAATGTACGGGTGCATTCAAAAATTAGAGGCTGAATTCGACGAAAATTATTGGGTGGGTTTGAAGTAAAATTCCACAACCTTCAATAATTGATTTCAGTTCACGTAGTTTGAGGTTAGTTTAAAAAAGGGGTAACAGTTCACTGCGAACTCAAGGTCTGTTGTGCTCCCTTACAGAGCTGTTCGGCCACACCCTTCACAGCTCGCTTTCCTGTTCCAGAGATCTGATGAAATCTAATATCTGTGAAGGTTTAACGAGGCTAGTTCCTCACTCTTACAAGTTTCTGGTCCAATGCATTATTCCTTAGGCTCGCAATGCCAAATCATTCCGTGACTAAGTGAATAGGGGTTTTTTCCTCCTCCCCACAGAACCTACACTCGTCAGTGTCCGACAATCCCATCCTCAACAGGTGCTTCCTGAGGCGACAGTGTCCTTCAAAAAAGCCAGTGAGGAGGTTTAATTGCTTCTTACCAAGATCCAGATATCTTTTGGATCCCGCTGTCTCAAAGTTCCTCAGGAACTTTGTGGAATGATCCATCCCTGGGAGTTCCGCCAGAGTTGTTCCTCTCGGCTTCTCCTTCTCCAGAAACTCCTTCTTATAGGTACATTTACCTATACCACAGAAAGGTTCTGGGCCAATGAGTGACATTCGTGCGCCCTCTTTGGCAAGTGTATTGGCCTCTTCGTTTACCTTGATTCCCGATGGCCCCAGATTAAAAGACTTTATTATTCTTGCAGAAGGTGATGATCAATTACCGAAACTGATTCCCAAAACCATTTTGCGTCATTGCCGCATCAGACAGCAGACATGCTGAGCATTGTGGTGTTGAAGGAAATGAAAAAGCCTATGAACTTGCAAAAAGTGTATCGAGGTTAACAACGGTCCAGCAATGGAAGTTGAATAAGATAATAACCCTCTGGATAAGCACTTCTGGACTCATTCAGGCCAAAAAATTCCTGATGATTTCATATACCCATATCAGAAACCACCTGAAGCTGTCTTGAGCTGAACTTCGGGTGATGGTGAGATTGCTGGAAAAGCACTGTACCGTATGGAAAAGTCAGCAGAGATTTGCAGGTTTTTGAATCAGAAGCAGAAACAACTGAACACATGGTATTCAAGTGTTCAGAGCTGGTTGGACTAAAAAGAACCCATATGGCGAAGTGGTTGTGGACACCCAAGAAGTAACGGTCAAGGCTCCTGAAAAAGTTGTCGGTTTTATCAACGCCATTGACGACATCCTTGGTTTCCATGAATGAGTAGGATAGAGAACCAAGAATCTAAAGGGTTGTCCAATATGAGGTGTTATTTTAATATTCAAAGAAAAATGCCATTTTTCAATATAAATGATCGGATGTCATTTCATTATACAGAAGAAGCTATGCCGTTAATAGTGCAAAATAACATCAGGCAAGTGACCACCAATAACCAAATCGCAAAGTGACTGCCCTAAGTCCTCGACAGCCTCACGAATTCCATATTTGAGGTCTTGAATCGACGCTGGGCTATTGTCGTAGACCTTCTCTTTCACGTGGCCTCAGAGGAAGAAATCGCAAGGTGTTAAATCACAAGATGTCGGTGGCCAATTGTGATCACCTCTTCGAGAGATAACACGGTCTGAAAACTTTTCCCGCAAAAGATCAATGGTTTGGTTGTTTGTGCGGCACGTACCGCCGTCTTGTTGAAAGTAAACGTTGTCCAGATCAATACTATCCAATTTCGACAATGAAAAATCATTAATCATCTCTCCATAGCGCAATACATTCACTGTTACTGTTGCTCCAGCCTCATTTTCGGAAAAGTAAGGTCCAATAACTCCACCGGACCATAAACCACACCAAACAGTCACACGTTGAGGGTAGAGAGGCTTTTCAACAATAACTTTTGGGTTTTCCGAGCCCCAGATGCGACAATTTTACTTGTTGACGAAGCCACCGAGGTGGAACTGCGCCTCATCACTCAAGATGATTTTTCGAAGAAATTCCGGATCATTTCCATGCATTTCAACGACCCAATCAGCAAAGACACGACGTTGTTGATGATCCGCTGGCTTGAGTTCTTGTGTTAACTGAACTTTATAAGCATTAAAACCCAAATCTTTATGCAGAATACGGTGTTATCACGTTTGTGGAATGCCTAATTCCAAAGAACGACGAGGAATGGACAAAACTGGGTTTTCTTCAAACTTTCGGCTACAGCAGCAATATTCTCGGCTGTTCTTGGGCGACGTGAACGGGTTTAATTCTTCACATCACTAACTTGTCCCAACAGTTCGAATTTTTGCACAAATTTCTTTATTGTGGTCCGACAAGGTGCTTCACGACGACCCAAAAATGTTTGAGTTTCACGAACCGTCTCTGCCAAATTTTCACCATTTTCATAGTGAATTTTAAAAATTTCAATGCGTTCTTGAAGCGTGTATCGTTCCATTTTTATTAATGGCGTAGTTTCTACTAATCAAATGTCAAAAAATGACAGCTTTAAACGTGACATCTACCGAAATAGCGGGCTATTCAAAATAACACCTCTTATTGGAAAACCCTTTACATTGTCATAGTTCCTAGAAGTCTAACCTAGCCATACCGACCACAGTTCTGATAATAATAGTGATATAATAATGAGCAATAACCATATAATCAGTTATCTACAAACCAACCATATGGAGATCACTAAAAAATATGCGATTCAAATCACTGGAAAACGCGCGTAGTCTTCACTTATTAATCACCCTGTATGAAAGGGAAATGATCGAGTTAGCGTGAGTGAAAAGCAGTCTAGGTCCGAAGAATTTATCGGCGTTGAATCTAAAAATATATCCGCTGATTCGCCGAGAGTGGAAAGTTATTTTCCACCCCAAGTCTAACAAAGACAATTATCGATTAGAGTTAATTTTTGAAATAATGAAGACTGCACTTTGACAGCGCAGAGTTTTTAATTATCACTTTTAAATCCTCTTTCAGGGACCGGGACAAGACAAAAGCTTAAGAAATCTGCAAACCCTTGCGCCTTACCACACCATCTTTCCCCATCTGTGCCTGCTCTTTTCTGATTTGATTTCGATTTCACAGGTCACCGAAGACTTTTGTATTTTTACTGGCGTTTTATACCTTCGAAATTTCCTCAAAACAGAGATAGAAAATAAAGAACAATCAATATTGAAGTAGTTTCACTAATGGCTTTCAGTCGTTGTTTAATTTGCGAATTGGTTTCCTTTCTGGAAAATGCGTGAATGCTTGCTACTCTGCTATCCCTCTTCAACTATTTACTTTTCCGTAATTGGAAATTATAATCGCTGATGATTTTTCTCTGTTTTTTCCCTACGAGAAATATCCAAAGTTGTTTGTTTTGTATCCACTGTTAGGTACAAAGTTTGTTTCAGACTTTAATGATCGAATCGCGCCTAGGAAACGCAATCCGGTGTCTTTACGTGTTTGTTCTTGGAAATTATTCTTCTGGCCAGCCGTATATAAAGGGTTTTCCAATATTCCGCTATTTCGGTAGATGTCGTGTTTGAAGCTGTCATTTTGTGAAATTGGACAAGTAGAAACTACGCCATTTATAAAAATGGAACGATACACGCTTCAAGAACGCATTTATCAAAATTCACTATAACACTTTTGGGTCGTCGTGAAGCACCTTATCGGACAGCAATAAAGAAATTGTTGAAAAAGTTCGAGCTGTTCGGATAAGTTGGTGATGTGAAGAATAAAATCCATGAGCGTCGCTCAAGAACAGCCGAGAATATTGCTGCTGTAGCAGAGAGTCGAGAAGAAAACCCAGGTTTGTCCATTCCCCGTCGTTCTTTGGAATTAAGCATTCCACAAACGCCATTACACCGTATTTTGCATAAGGATTTGGGTCTTAAGGCTCATAAAGTTCACTTAACACAAGAACTCAAGCCAGCAGATCATCAACATTTATCTTTTGCGGGAAAAGTTTCCGGACCGTGTTATCTCTCGAAGAGGTGAGCACAATTGGCCACCGAGATCTTGTGCACCTTGCGACTTCTTCCTTTGGGGCCACGTGAAAGAGAAGGTCTAGGTCAATAGCTCAACGTCGATTCAAGACCTCAAAGATGACATTCGTGAGGCTATCGAGGATATAGGGCAGTCATTTTGAGATTTGGTTATGGAAAATTTCATTAAAAGGATATGGTCCTGTAAGCGTGGTCGTTGAGGTCATTTGCCTGATGTTATTTTCCACTATTAACAACATAGCTTCTTCTTCATAATGAAATAAAAATCCGATCATTTACATATATTGAAAAATTGCATTTTTCTTCGAATATCAAAATAACACCTCTTATTGGAAAACCCTTTATAATGATTTTTAACATAAAATGAAACAATCGATAAGAGATGAACGCTCAAAAAAACAACTTTCGTTACTCTTGTCATTTTTGACAATTCTCAGAAAACAATCGATGACTTAGATCTGATTTGGATTCATTCAGTGGTGAAAATTTCATTAGATCTTTTATAGGCTTATCATTGGATTCCGGATGTTTTTGATTTCAAAAAGCGGTTGACTGATGCGGTTTTCGGCAATTGACATGAACGCTTTTTCCTCTCAGTTTTTGTTTCTTTCGATATGGAAGCTGCACACCCTAGAAAGTTGAGATAGGTTTTCATGTCCTTTGATTCGAACATTTAAGGTACGTTCAGTTTCTCCAAAATAATATAAAATTTCAATGAATGTTTAATCATCAAGAATTTCACGTCATTTGTTATCTTATCCAGATGTGATGTGAATTCCTAACCCAAAATCAAGTGTACCAACAGAAGTGAATATCGCACATCCAACAAAACCCTCTCCACCAATTTGTATAAACGAAAAACAGTCAATAGTACAACTATGTAAAGAGAAAACAGGGGACGTAGAAAGCATGCACGTTTACACGCATTCATTAACTAACTCCTCGGCTGGCATATTCCTGAAACGAATATTAAACAATACAAACAAACTCTAAAATATCATTAGCATGATATCCAGACACTCGCCCCATTCCATATTTCGCAGTTCGGCATACACGATGAAAATTGTATATGGCGAGCAGATCCTCCTCATATCACGGCAGACGATCGATTCTGGTGCGGTTTGCGATATCCTCGCGAATTTTCAAGTTTGCACATTCAGATAATTGCACTTCTGCCCACCAAATATTGGTTCAAGCCTCTTTTAGAAGGGGTGCACATGTTTGACCCTGGACCTTATATTTTGCATATTACATTCTGCATTCGATATTGCCGTTGATGGTATCTTCTTTTAAGATTTGGAAAGAGGATGCATCTTTAACACGAGTTGCTGTGCAATGTTCATACTGGGTGTTCGGAATCAACGTTTCAATATTTTGGGAGCTAGTTTTAGATCTCAAAAGAAGTATGAGGCAAAAACATGGGACCGCAAGTATACGAGCGCATTCCAAGATTAAATATACTATTGGAAGTTGCGCTTAGTTCAATCTGGAAAGGGATTTACAGATTCCATTCGGGAATCAAAGGACGCGAAAAGGCCAATACACTTACCAAAGAGGGCGCACGAATGTCACTCATTGGCCCAGAACCCTCCTGTGATATAGGTAAATGTACCTACAAGAAGGAGTTTCTGGAGAAGGAGAAAGCCGAGAGGGAAAAACTCTGGCGGAATCTCCCAGTGATGGATCATTCCACTAAGTTCTTTCGGAACTTTGAAACAGCAAGATCCAAAAGATATCTGGATCTTAGTAATAAACAATAATTACACCTCCTCACTGGCTTTCTTACAGAACACTGTCACCTCAGGAATGAGAATGTGATTATCGGACACTGACGAGTGTAGGTTCTATGGGGAGAATGAGCAACTAGCCTCATTGAAGCCTTCACAGATATTGGATTTCATCAGATGTCTGGAACTAGAACGCGAGCTGTGAGCGTATGGTCCGAACAGCACTCTAAGGTGCCACAATACACTTTGAGGTCGCAGTGAACTATAACCTCTTTTTAAACTTAACTAACTTCCAATAAGGCGCTGAGCTCGAACACCGTTAGTTCAAAGATGTTGTTGGATCTCTGGGCAAACTTAATGAACTAGGAAAACTAAACAGAGTTTCTTTGATATGGTTTTTAATACACTCAAGAATCAACGGAAACGAGAAGGCTGACGTTCTCGCTAGAAAGGGGTCTTCAACTCCACCTTTTCGTGGCATAGAAAAAAACAGATTCGAACAGGAGTTCAGGAGAAGAAAGAAAGTAGATAAAAAGGCACGGTGGAAAAGCCTTTCGGACCTAGACAACTACAAGAAAACTACAAACGTTCAATAACTTCAACAAGAACCGTACCTTCTCCTTAGGTCACAGGAAACACCTTAGGAGAATGGGTATGGTCGAAAACAATGAGTGTAGATTTTTTTGGAGAACAGATGGCTAGACATTCCGTGAAGGAATGTCTAGCCATCGGTCTCAATGATTATTTTCATCAGAATTATGTGTGCATATGTTATCCACTTTCAACGTTTTTCTTCAATACAGATGTGTTTTTCCCAGCAGAAATAAAAAGAGATAAGATTATCAGATTTTGACTGTATTGGCTCCATTCTGAAATCCGTTGCTCTCGATCAATTCTAGTGATCAATAGTTTCTCTTTCGTTTGATTTTCTACACTCGATCGCTATGCAACGCGAAACACGCAATTTGACCCAAGCGGATGTTTTGCGAGAAGAAGGGTGGACATAGACAAGAATTGCAGAAAGGTTTGGAGTTTCCCATACAAGTGTGTCCAGAATGTTGCAACGATTCAGAGAGACAGGTATGAATGTCCGGAGACCAGGACAGGGTAGACCACGGGTACAAATGTCATTCAAGAACGTTACTTGAGAGTTTCTTCGTGGAGACAACGGTTTGCAACCGCTCGCATCCTTCGAAATCAGCATGAGCAAACTCATGGGGTTCAAAATAGCACTCAGACAATAAGAAATCGCCTCAGAGAATATATTTAAGGCCTCGTGTCGCGGCAAGAGGCCCAGCTCTTACCACAGCCCATCGAAGGGCGCGTTTGGATTTTGAGATAGAGCATATCCATTGAAAAGAGGCTGATTGGGAAAGAATTCTCTTCACAGATGAGTCTAGATTCTGCCTCTTCCATTGTGATCGACTTTTCCTTGTATACAGACGTTCACATGAAAGATATGCTCAGTGCAATTTCCTGAATACTACTGGTTTCGGGGGAGAATCGGTTATGGTATGGAGTGGAATATCTTTGACTATACTTGCACAGACCTAGTGGTCGTTGATAATGGAGCTATGAATGCTGATAGGTATATAAGGAACATTATTGAAGAGCGTGTAGTGCCATTTGCCCCATACCTTGGTGAAAATTTCATTTTTATGGGCGATAATGCCAGACTCCATCATGCGCGCATCGTTCAGGAGTACCTTGAAGAGGTTGAAGTCTCTCGAAGGGAATGGCCAGCAAGAAGTCCAGATCTCAATCTGATTGAGCAGGTTTGGGGCAACCTCAATAGAAGGCTGAGAAGTTCAGAAAATCATCCAGTTACTCTTAATGACTTAGGAATCCAACTCAGAGAAATCTGGGAAGGATCAGAACATTTTAAGATCACTTATTTTGAGTATGAACCCTCGTTGTCGAGCTGTAATTAACGCAAGGGGTGGAAATACCAAGTATTAAATCACTTATCAGCATTCCAGTATTTTGAAAATTGTTTATTTCCCTTCTTTCACATAAGATTCGGTGAAATCCTGGATTTCTCTTCCATTTAATGTATCTTGTTTCGTTCAAAACCTTCCGAGAGAACATAAAAAATAAGTTATAAAGTCAATGTAGAGTTAACTTTCATTAAAATTGAGATTTTTAAAATGTGCGTTAATTTTTTTGCGCAATCAATAAAGTAACCTGATATTGGAAAAACTGAAGAAATTTCGGAGGAAACAACATGAAAAACTAACTCAAAAGGAAAGCTCTGATAACTCAAAAGCTTCTTCAAATGCTTTGAATGAAGACAATATGATTTTATGGGGTTAAGCGTCCAAAATATCAAAAGAACAAAAACTGAAACGAAACCGAAAATCCTATCAGTCAACCGTCTGTTGATTTCAAAACAATCTTGGCTCCGATAAAAAGATCGAATGATTTGTTTGTCAACTGCATAAATGAAAAATAGTCATCGATGATTGTTTTCTGAGAACTGTCAGAAATAACAATCATTTTCGAAGATGGATGAAAGTTGCTTTCCCGAAAGTACAAAGTCTGAAAGGGTTTTTCTTCAACTACAATCTCAGATAATCATAGTACTCTTTCTATTTTCACTGATAAGGAAGGTAGAGAAGATAGAGACTGCGACAGTGATAGAAAACCAAGTGAATAGCTGTATTTTTTCGTGCAGCCACTCGAAATCGATTTTCCAATTGTTCCCTATCGGATGATTCAATATTTTACAAAGTATATAACCCCGCATTTCGTACTCAATACTCTCGTAAATTTCTGCATCACAACATAAATACCATATTGATGAGTTTGTTTACGTTTCTTAATGCATTGGAAATGACTGGTGCATTACCATCAGCATTCTCAGTGTAAGATTTTTGGTAAACAACGATGATATTACACTTTTCGGTCTTTATTTGGGGCAGCGGCCAAGATAAAAATGCAATTATGCCGTTGCCAGGATATAACTCTGGAAGATGGGGAGACTGGGATGAGACGCATGATTGTGTCGTGCGTGAAAATACTGCTACATCAGAAAAACATTCCGGATTGTCGATTTTGCCCCACAGGAATTTATTGAAATTAATCTGGTATCGAACGGAGTTTCCCACTCCTTTTTCACGGTGTCTGGGTATTTCACACGTTTTTTGAGCGCTCGTTCTACTTAAACGATTCAATTCAGTGCGTGGGCCGTCCATCCAGCCGTTAGCACAATAACTTTCGAAGGGATTGTCCTAGAGACTTGAAATTTTCAGGGTGAGTTCGGTTCCCAAATGGCTCGGTTGAGTTAGTTAACCAGTCAAATCGTACAGGGTGTTCCATAAAATATGGCCATTCGAAATTTCTGTTCCTCAATATCTCAGACGAAACGAAACCCATCGAAATGAAATGTTGGGGCCATATGCAAGATGCTTATGATGAGCCTCATGTACCATTTTGTGGCCATATTGTAAACAGAACCATAGAAAATTCAATTGGAATATTGAAAAGAAGAAACTTGATATTTTCTTAAAAAATATCCGATTCGAATAAAACTTATTCTATAAATAAAGATTGATATACTGAATGTTGATGCATAATTTTGTGGCCATAGCAATAACAAAACCATATAAAATTCAATTGGAATATTGAAAAGAAGAATATTCATATTTTCATAACAGGATATCGGATTCAAGTGAAATTTATTTTTTGAATCAGGGCTGATATACTGAATGTTCGTGCAAAATTTCAAGAGGATCGCATCATCAGAACCATAGAATTTAATTTTTTTATTCATTTATTTTTTACATATTCCATTTTTTGAATAATTTCTAGAATATAATTCCGATTGTGCTGCAATTCTGCATTTATATTTTTGGTATCAATCTCAAATCGCATATAAGGTTTGAGATAATAGTCTTATTGCTCAGGGCTTTTCAATATCACTTCGACATAAGTCGTCGCGAGTTTTTCATTTTTCTTCTGGAATTTGATTTGATATTGAGGATGATCTATTTTAATATATGAAAGATGATTACCGAGTATTATGGGTCTGTAGATAGTTTCTTGAACATCTGAAGTTCTGAAAGATCATCACTTTGAGACCCAAACCTGGTTTAATAAACTCTCTTGGCGCTAGAGCAGCTTTTTTCAAATATCGAAGAAAAAGTACCTATAAACGTGAATGTGGTTTGAGCCAAAAAGATATTTATATTAGATACTTAAGACTTTCTCTTTATCTGTAGACAGAGCCTCGAACATCTGAGGTTCTGATAGTCATCACTTGAGGCCCCTCTAAGGTTTTTTCGTCGGCTTTTGTATTATACTAAGAAATAAAAAGTACCCCGTTCACATTTTCCTCTGCTAATACTGTTAAATGAGTATGCTATACGGGCCAAGAACCAATATGTAGGTACTATCGTTGGGCTGAGTATTTTCAGGCACAAATACTTGCAATTGAAAAATGCATTGATAGAAACCTGGAAGAGAATATCATGGGTGTGACAGTGATCCTTTTTGATAGTAAAGCTGCCATTAAAGCACAGAACTCCTATGTCATCGATTCAAAGCTAATATGGGAGTGTCGAAGAAAACTCAATGAAGTTGGCAAGAACAACTGTCTCTTAAGTCTGGATTCCTGGCTACTCGGGAATCGAAAAACACACTAGCCAGAAAGTGAGAACAAACGCTACTTACTGGCTCAAAACCCTTTATAGGTTTATAGGTAAATAAACCTATAAGAAAGAGTTTTTGGAGAAGAAAGAAACTGAAAAGACGCGCTCTGGGGAAATCTTTCGAGATCATTTCAAAAAGTTTCTCCGGAACTTTAAAACTGCAAGATCTCAAATTAATTTGAACCTAAATAGAAATGAGCTACGCCTCTTCGTTGGCTCTCTAACAGAACATTGTCGCCTTGAGAAGCATATGATGACAATTGACTCAACAGAAACTGACGAGTGTAGATTCTGTGGGAAAGAGTAGAAAATTCCTGTTGACTTAGTTACGAAATGTCTCGCCATTACGAGTCTGAAAAAATATCTCGGA
Organism: Propylea japonica; assembly: GCA_013421045.1. Taxonomy (NCBI): domain Eukaryota; kingdom Metazoa; phylum Arthropoda; class Insecta; order Coleoptera; family Coccinellidae; genus Propylea; species Propylea japonica. The sequence continues at coordinate 25,116,034 of CM024248.1, forward strand.
CAGAATAATCATGAAAGGAACGCAGATTTCGCCTGCTTGTTGCCTTTCAGATTCTGGAGTTCATTGGAGCTCTGACACTAGAGCGAGCTTTATCTGATTTGTGAAATGTAAACCTCGAACAATCCGCAATCTACAAATACAGCGAAAAACATAATATGCTCTATTAGAAGTGGAAATACATATTTTTTCAGCCTGAAAGAATGGGTTCTCGTGAAACGTTGAGAAGTATTATGCAAAAGTATGCAAAAAAAATTTAAATAGATAAATTCGACTTTCAATTGATTTTCGTTCAAGTATCGATGGAATTTCAGGAAAGTCAGTTCGATGGTGAATTTGGGTATTAAGTATCCCAAAAGGTTAATTTTCCTACTAAGATCTTTCCTTTTCTGGTTCAAATACGAATACAGATTCACTCATTCAATTCAGAAACGTGTCGATGAAATATGATCCATTCATTCCACTTTACTAATTCTTGCTTGGAAAAATCATTTAAAGCTTACTCAATGAAATATTTTTATTTTTTCGTGGAATTATTTGGAAAACATAACCGGAGGACTGCTCTGTTTGCCAACAATATAAAATTTCCTATTCATTTTGTGTACATGTTTGTAGGAAAGCGAGGTTACGTCGTTCATGTTTCGAGATTTTGTCATTGAAATATTAGACATAGTGGGAAATCATATTGCAGTATACGTGATCTATTGCAAAATTATAGATCCAATATCTACATTGAAAGAAACAACAGAAAATCTTCAACTAAATAAACCTTGATCTTTGCGGTATGTAGCACATAATATAGGATGACCCAGTTCCAAACAGAAATATTTAAATAAATTCAATGAAAAAGTATTTCAAGATGTGAAGGAATACTCAAAATGCGTCAGGATTATTTAAGCATCTCAAATTCAGTGTTTTTTTCTTTCAGGAATAGTGTGTTTCTTGAATTCAATATGAAAAAATTGTAATATTCGACTTTCAACATATCATAAAAACTTTAAAAAATTTGTGCCATTAAAACTAACAACAGATTTTTACTCAGTGTTTTTTGCAGATTCCAATTTCCCAATTTAATTTTTTTTATTTCATATACCGGGTGATATTTCTCACCTGACACGGAAATTGAAATTTTTGAATACGGACCTGCAATTTTTGGGAATTTTTTCTTGTCGATCTGATGGAGAATATGTATATTAACAAGCTTGCCAAATATCAGCGAAAAATTTGCCATATTGACGAAGATATGGGAGTTTATAGTTTTAGCACTTTTGCAAAAAACACCCTGTATCTCTGAAACTAATAGCCTTATGGGACATTTAAACCCCCAATCCTCATTCAGTTTGAGGTCCTCTATCTCCAGTTAGCCGTTGTCCCTTACGTCACCAGTCACCCTGTAGAATAAACTATTTGAAATTCAGTATTCAAATACAATCTCAAAATTTCAGCATATTCTGGAAATTATTAAAAAAATAGAGTATGTAAAATTTCGATAACCAAAAATATCAGAAATTCTATAGTTCTGATTTCACAATCTTCAATTTCGAAATCATTATTGGAATATTGAATGAACATTCAGTACAAAAATCTTCATCCCCAAAGTAAACTCGAATAAATTTTTTTTGTGGAAATATTAGTATTTTTTTTTCAATATTCCGATTGAATTTTCTATGGTTCTGTTACTAGAATGGCCAAGAAATTTTGTATTCGGATTCTTATGAGTAGCTTGCATGTGGCCCAAATTTCATCTCGATCGATTTTTTGAGATATTGAAGAACAAAACCTTTGAATAGTCATATTTTATGGAACACGCTCTATGATTTCACTTGTTCACGAACTGCAGCATTAAGGAACCGAAAGTACCCTGAAAATTTCAAGTCTAGGACAATTCTTTCTACAGTTATTGTGTTTACCGGACATAATTGAATTTGACCACAGATTCGTCATCAGTCAGTCGACCCTTATCGTTTGGGACTATTTTCAGCTCAAAATTCGAAAATTTCTCCAATTTGGCAGAACGATATAGCACTCGCTGAAGTAGAACGAGTGCTTAAAAATTGGTATTTTTTCGAATATACGCAGTAAAAATGGACTCGAAAATTCATTTCTCCCTAATAATTTTATCCTGCGACCATTTATAAATTATGGTAGGAGTAGGGTGAACGTGATTATTTCAATAATATGTTATTATTAATGCATTTTGATTGCTATTGATCGTATTGGCCAACTATTATGACATACTCGTATTTATTCGCAGGTAGAACCATCAAATCAACGCAAATCGTGGAGAAAACAAAACAAACATAATAATCTCAAAACAATAACGAAAAATCAAGTTATATGCATACGTTGTTAGTTGTATATTTTAAATATTGGCACAACTAATAAAAATAATATTCCACAAATCGGGAAACGCAGTTTTGCTACGAAACATCATTAATTCTATTAGTTGGATCGTGTTTATCGCTAATTCGTTTTAGGTATGAATAATAGATTTTTGAATGGAAAAATATTCACAATGAATCCATTACACGAAAGAGGAAATAATATTGATAAATTCAATCGTTAATTTGAGCAATTCACCATTGTTCAGTGCTATACAAACGAGACATCAGTTTGGTTGTGTAAAATATACAAAACTTCGGTCGAGATGTTGTGTTCTGAGCCTCTTCGGTTATGTTTTTTTATACGTGGAAGTTATAAGGTATGGTTGATCTTTATCAGATTATTTATCAACAATTTCTTTTCACATTTAAGCACGGCTCACTTCATATTCAATCGAATTTATCATTTTCAGATAAGACAACTCTATTCTTCATCGTAAGATTATTTTAATAGCACATCTGCAATTAAGTTATTAGTGGAATAAAATAATATTAACCCGATCATAGAAATGTTTCACTATTATTTCATGTAAATAAGGGCATGTTTCACCACTTGCTGATGAGTTACTGATAGCTATCAAGCAGATATCATTGAAATGAATACATCTCTACTCATTACAATTGAAGCAATTAAGATTTTTTCGGTTGGGCATAATTCTTTCCTTTTTTAAAACTTTATGATATTCGAAAATTTTTAAGTATTTCGATGTTTCGATGAAGTTGAATTCATTTCAATCATATCTGTTAGATAGCTATCAGTAGTTTATCATCAAGTGTTGAAAGAGGCCCTAATTATTCTCAAATTTGAATTTTGTGATATAAAATCTGACATATTCAAAAAAAGATAACTACACTTCAACAAAAACGAGTAACTTCTTGAACTACATCGGAACTAGATAGTGGTCTCTAAGTAAAGGCATAAATAGGAACATAATTGATTGAAAATATCTCTTCATAAGTTCTTCTATTTCAATTTTTTTCTTATATGTATATCAACGTGATCATACATTGTGGGTGTATTTAGTAATTTTTTATTTGTTTTCAAATTGTCGGAAAAGGGCTTTGGTCTAAAAAACACTACATTGATTTCTTATTACGAATCGAATACTTCAAGAAAGGTAGAGTAGAAAACCAAATTAGGAAAAATATCGCTGAAATTATTGATCATTATGGTATACCCAAATTTGGGCTTGCATTTTTGAAAAACAACTGAGATATCAAATTTTTTCCTGTTGAATTCTAATTCCATATTGGCAACCGTCCGATTCTTCAATTTGTTCAACTCATTTATAAGTTAAATTCAGCATACCGGATTGATATTTAAATCTCTAAAATTCAATATATGAGAATTAAGAATCACTAAGGGCCTATTTCAACACATGCTGAAAGAGTAACTGATAGCTCTCTAGGAGATTTCGTTGAAATGAATGTTCCTGTATTTATAATATCGAAATTCTGTCAAGTTTTTAATTTGGAATACCATGAAAGGAAAAGAATAGTTACTTGCCTGAAATTATTAGAAGAATTCCATTTTAATGGATAGAGATATCCTTAATTCGGACAGATAACGTTGAAATGAATGTTTCTGTATCCATTACATCAAGATACTTTGAGGTTTTCCATTTAGAACAATATAGAAGGAAAAGAATAGTTTTTTTTTGTTTTCTCCCGGCTGTAAGTCTCAACAATGTCCCACTATCGTGTTCCAGTCCTCAACTTCACATCAAAATTTGTTCAAAAGCAACCTAAGCTACATAATGGATAGCTCCGAATGTTTCCTTATTAAATAGAGAAAGTAAATAATGTAAATCGGTTTAAAATACTACTAACTACCTACCTGCCAACCCTACAAGTTTCGATCCAAGTAAAACTGTTAAATAAAGACAGTTGCATCAAAAATTTATCATAAATTCCCTAAATTATGGCGCCTACCGACCCTCTAAGTTAGAAAAGTGATCAAATACTAACTTGAAGTCTTAGTACCACTCATTAAAAAAAAAATCAAAATCAAAGCGTCATGCGCTTCTTGACACGATCACGCTAGATTTCCGCGGAAATGAGAAATTTTCCCGCCGTAAAAAGTAGCCTGTGTCCGTGCCTAGGATCCTATCTTTATATTAACCAAGTCTTATAAAAATCCGTTCAGAAGTTAAGGCGTGAATGAGGTAAACTTTTGAAACAAACGATTAAAAATCACTAACTTAATTAGTTTTCTGCCCACTGCCTACGCCTTAAGTACGATAGCATGAATATTAATAGCCATATCCTTTTCTAGGTAACTATCTATCACCTAACTAAATTTCATCAAAATCCGTTCAGCCGTTTAGGCATGATAGAGCAAAACTCCCAGCAAAAACCATAAAAAAAATTACTAACTCAATTCAGTTTTCTGCCTACTTTCTACCCCCTAAGTACGATGACGTGATCATTTTGATCTTATATCCGTTTTTAGGTAACCATCTATTACCTTACTAAATTTCATCAAAATCTGTTCAGCCGTTTAGACGTGAAAGAGCAAAAGTCCCAACAAAAACGACTAAAAATCACTAACTCAATTTAGTTATCTGCCTACTGCCTACCCCCTAAAAACGATGGCGTGATTGTTTATAGCCTATGACCATTTCTAGGTTATCATCTATCACCATACCAAATTTCATCCAAATTAGGCCATCCAATATCAAGTGTTGAAACTTTGAGAAATCAGAATTCACTATGTCCACCCAGTAACTGAATAATAGACCGAGTTAGAAAGCATTTCCTGTATCACTTGCTATAAAATGATTGGCTAATGATCAGTGCATAACTTCAATCCATTCGTAATATGAATTCGGTATAATAATAATGATAATAATAACTTAGGGCCTATTTTACAACTTGCTGATAGATTAAGGGCCTGTTTCATCATACTATTGATAGCTATCTGACATATATCGTTGAAATAAATTCATCTGCATTCATTACATCGAAAAACTTTCAGGGTTTTAACTCGAAAAATCGTAAATTTCACGAGATAGAAAAATCTGAAAGGCCTCAATTTTGATGAATTTATATTCATATCAATGATATCCGTTAGATATCTGTCAGTAATTTTTCAGGAAGTGCTGAAACAGGGTCTGAGTGATATGTGATAGAGATATGTTCAAATCAACGATATCTGCTAGATAGCTATCAGCTACTTTAATATCAAGTGTTGAAACTTTGAGAAATCAAAATTCACTATGTCCATCCAGTAACTGAATAATAGACCGAGTTAGAAAGCATTTCCTGTATCACTTGCTATAAAATGATTGGCTAATGATCAGTGCATAACTTCAATCCATTCGTAATATGAATTCGGTATAATAATAATGATAATAATAACTAAGGGCCTATTTTACAACTTGCTGATAGATTAAGGGCCTGTTTCATCATACTATTGATAGCTATCTGACATATATTGTTGAAATAAATTCATCTGCATTCATGACATCGAAAAACTTTCAGGCTTTTAACTCGAAAAATCGTAAATTTCACGAGATGGAAAAATCTGAAAGGCCTCAATTTTGATGAATTATATTCATATCAATGATATCCGTTAGATATCTGTCAGTAATTTTTCAGGAAGGGCTGAAACAGGGTCTGAGTGATAGCTATCTGACAATTATCGTTGAAATAAATGTACCTGTATTCATTACATGGAAATAGTTCAGGTTTTCAAGGTTTCAATTGTAATGTCTGAAGATATGTTTTAATCAATAATATCTGCTAGATAGCTATCAACTACTTTAAATGGTGAAGGTCTGAAACTTTGAGAAACAAAAATTCAGCAGTTAATAGTACAATAGGCCAAGTTAGAAGGAAAAGGCTGCAAAAGTTGAGCTGGGTCAGCAGTGACCTCGTTGGGCAGCATCGCCGTCGGCCGATTTCCTAGAAGTGTCCGAAGCACGGATGTAGATGACCGCTTCAGCGGCTTCGAGGGCGGGAACCAAGACTGCGCACTCGTTACCTGGTTGGCAAGAGAATACAGAGGCCCGCCCAGCCACGACTCCGCTAACCAAAGCGCGGGCTTTTCTCATAATAACACATTTCATACTATTTCGTCTTCTTGGAAATGAATAAAAAAAAAGAGTCTCAGACCGTGATGCTACATCTCGATGTGAGGATCGCAAATGTCATATAGTTATATCCCAACTATTGTTGTGCCAAAGAAGCAAAACACGATTATCTTGCGAGGTCATAAAGTATGAGTTATGCATTTTCGTTCGACTACCACTTCTATATTGCTTACCTAGACAATATGCCCTGTGCAGGTGACCATTATATTCTATTTGAGCTACAAGTTTCTGCTATTCGCTTTTTTTCTGCCAGAATTCGACTAAATTTCATTGCTTCAAACCTATCTTGAATTTGTATCAAGCCAAGCTTTCTTCGTATTGCAAAGAGTTCCATATCTACAACATCAGCATGTAGTCCAGTTAGGGTTTCTTTTTCTGCAATTGTAACTCTTTTTCTATCACTGGCAATTCATGGTTCTGAAATAGAACAAATTAATGTTGAATTCTCTCTCCTTCTGCACCAGAAAATATTAACATCAAATCAATTCGTCAACGTCATAATCAGATTCTCATCGAATAAAAGCATTTCCTGTGGCAAAACGTATGCTATAATTTAGAGAATCTCAAGCTTTAACTGTATTGAAAACCTGTAAATATTGCCATTCTTTTGAAAACAATAAACTTCAAGAACTGTCTGTTCCATAAAAATATGCTCTCCTTCAAATTTACCTAAATTTTGCATTTCTCCAGTTTTTCTTCTGTTTCAATGGTTCTTCAAATTATTCAATATTATTTCAAGATTTGGGTTGATATTTGGGGTGAAATATCAGTTTTCAAATAAATTGGAGATGGTAAGACAATCTGTAGACACTTCCTTCAACATTTGAAGTTCTTAAAAATCCTTGGAGAGCTGACTTGGTTCGATGAATTCTTCTGGATGTAGAGCAGCTGCATTCGAATACATGGAAATGTATGGACTAGAGATTCAAGTTTATCGTAGTTTTTGGCACTAGAGGACATTGTCACACAACCTATTACTACTTTGCCAGGATTTTTCGTCTTCTTGGACATGAAAAAAGAGGGGTTTCAGACCTTGATGCTACATCTAGTAGGATTGCAAATGTCATAGTCATATCCTAACTATTGTTGTGCCAAAGAAGCAAAATACGATTATCTTGCGAGGTCATAAAGTATGAGCATTTTCGCAATCAGGCGGTGTTCTATTTTAGGAAAGGTTCGACTATGGCTTCCACTCCATTCTGCTTATCTAGACAATATGCCCTGAGCAGGTGACCATTGTATTCTATTTGAGCTACAAGTTTCTGCTATTCCTTTTTTCTGCCTTCCAAATTTCATGGCTTCAAACTGCTCTTGAATTTGTGTTAACCCAGGCAACTTTTATGCTTTCTTCTTATCGCAGTGGGTTCAATTTCATATCTATGATATCAGCATGCAGACCATTTTGGGTAATTTCTCTTTTTGCAATTAAAACTCTCCCTTCTACCACTGTTATTCGTGAGTCTAACACAGAAGAAATTCATGTTGAAGTCTTCTTCGGCACCAGTAAATATTGGTACTTAATCAATTCGCCAACGTTATGAATAGATTTTCACAAATAGAAACAGTTCCTATGGAAAATGTACTGCATCACAAGCCATGTTACATTCAACTTCTAGAGCTGTTTTTTTCATTAAAATATGCATTTTCAAATTGATCTCAATTTTGCCTTTTACCATATTTTCTTGTGAATGTTTCCCAAATTATTCAATATCATTTCTGGATATAAAATCATATTTCGAGTGAAATACCACTGTTTGAGTCAATGACATAGAATTTCCCAGTATATCGAAAGGATTTCAACGATAAGAGATTGAAATTGACTTTAGCTTCTGGTGCAGAGTTGATATTCGTATAATTCAGTTTTCCCAGATGCTCTTTCAAGATAGTTATCTTAACCAGGAGGAAGAAAAAATCTTGTTTCGATAAAGCTCTTCGATAGACTATTTTTTCAAACCAGCTTTCTGCTAAACATACGAGACACTTTTTCATTGTTTGGTATAAAATTTTTTGTTGACTATATCCTAAAAGAATACCTTAAGTGTTTCTTACTTATCGATTGACACTTCCACTAAAGCAAGAAGTTAACTCCGCATTTTTGTCGAGAAATGCTGCCTAATCCCATCATCGCCCTTCTTGCCCAAAATTATGCTTTATCATCAAGAAAAAAACTTTTTAAAGCGCCCCAAACATCCCCTTCTTTTCCTAATATGTCTGACCTACCCCAAAACATCTCTTGATATACATAAAGCAATGCAGTATGAACTAGTCAACTTGAAAAGATTGATTTCCGAGCTGATCTCTCATGAAAAGTTTCCGGACAATAAATTTCTGCCCCTAATATACACCCCTTAGAACAAATTGAACGAAATTCTGCATGACTGATGATACTCGGATAGCACTTCCCTCTTCAGTGAAGTTTCATAACTACTTCTTTGAATGGTTGTGCTTCGGCGTCAAAAAAAACCTTTTGAAAAATACAATCAGTTGGTCCTTGATCTGTAAGGGTTAATGAATTGTGAGAAGATTTGAAGTATAAATATTTCAAACGAAATTATGTCATTGAGGTATCTCCTTCTGTTATTTTCAAGGTATTTTCATAGCAATTTCTAGGAATAGATGGCAGTCCATGTTTTTTGAGCACTCGTTCTACTTAAACGAGTGCTTTATAGTTTTGCCCAAATGTCTGTAATTTTCGGATTATGAGCAGAAAATGTTCCCAAACGATAGTGTTCTGCTCCCTGATGACAAATTCGTGGCCAAATTCAATTCTGCCCGTGGGGCCGTCCGACCAGTCGTAAGCACAATAACTTTCGAAGGGGTTATCCTAGAGACTTGAGATATTCAAGGTGAGTTCAGTTCCCAAATACCGCGGTCAAGTTGGATTTTCCAATAAGAGGTGTTATTTTGATATTCAAAGAAAAATGCCATTCTTCAATATGAATGATCGGATGTTTATTTCATTATAAAGAAGAAGCTATGCCGTTAATAGTGAAAAATAACATCAGGCAAATGACCACCAGGGCCACGCTTACATGACCATATCCTTTTAATGAAATTTTCCTTAACCAACAAAGTGGCTGCCCTATGTCCTCGATAGCCTCACGAATTCCATCTTTGAGGTCTTGAATCGACGCTGGATAATTGGAGTAGACCTTCTCTTTCACGTGGCCCCAAAGGAAGAAGTCGCAAGGTGTTAAATCACAAGATCTCGGTAACCAATTGTGATCATCTCTTCGAGAGATAACACGGTCCAGAAGCTTTTCCCGCAAAAGACCAATGGTTTCGTTGCTTGTGTGGCACATAGCACCGTCCTGTTGACAGTAAAGGTTGTCCAGATCAAAATACGGAGTAATGACGTTTGTGGAATGCCTAATTCCAAAGAACGACGAGGAATGGACAAACAGGGTTTTCTTCAATACTTTCGGCTACAGCAACAATTTTCTCGGCTGTTCTTGAGCGACGTGCACGGGTTTTATTCTTCACATCACTAACTTGTGCCAACAGCTCGAATATGTCCACCAACTTCTTTATTGTGGTCCGGCAAGATGCTTCATGACTACCCAAAAACGTTCGAGTTTCACTAACCGTCTCTGCCAAATTTTCACCATTTTTATAGAGAATTTCAGAATAATTTCAATGCGTTCTTGGAGCGTGTATCGTTCCATTTTTATTAATGGCGTAGTTTCTACTTGTTAAATGTCAAAAAATGACAGCTTCAAACGTGACAGCTACCGAAATAGCGGGCTATTCAAAATAACACCTCTTATTGAAAAAAGTCTTAAACCTAAATGATATTTAAAGATCCTGCGCAAGATTTCAAACTGTTCGAAAAATCAGTTATCTTCTGAAATGGAAGATTTAAATCTAGGTTTTTTTTTGTATCAGACGTTAATGATAGTTGAAAGGGAAAAAACAATGCTTAAATATGGGGTGATATTTAAAGGGATTACTCGAGATATTGTTGAAATTTATCGATTCATATTTGTTCTCTAGAGTTGAACGGGGTGAAACAAATCAACAACCTCCTCTTTTTCGCAAAATCTGTTAAAGTGGGTGTGAAAGAAGTTCATCCCAATTCTGAAACATTGTTTCAGAAAGCATTAAAAAGCTGCTTAGTGCCTGTACTCACCCCGAATGAGAAAAAGAGAAAATACGAAGAGAAGAGCTCGAGATGAAAACCTGGGGTGCATTTTTATAGCCACTAAATTATGAAGTAATCGAGTATATAAATTAGAAAAATCATATCAGAAGTTCGATAATATTTTCGAATGGCCGCCCCTTCATATCGGAAGCCCGATCTCCATGGTTAAACTTATTTTAATTTTGTTTTCGCCTCTTCAGCTGACAACTCCATCCCCTGGCTTGATGCTTCTTGCATCCCAATTTGCAATTCTCTATTCCCGGATCTTAAAAATGCCAAAGCAATCAGATGCTATCGGTACTTCCGGATACTTTCCGATTTTTTTCTTTAATTCGTTTTCACTTCTTTTTGCTATTTAGAGTTTGGCAGATCCGGATTATTTTAAATTGGGGAAGTTCAATTGCCACGCTGCCGTTCAGATTTCCTGAGTGGCCAGATGGGGGTGTTTTTCACGAATATTCGGAGGGTGTTTTGAAATTCAGATACGCGCTGATGATCATTTCGATTCCTGCTGTATTTATGGCCATTATACAGTGAGTCTTTTCGAGCGCTCGTTCTCCTTAAACGAGTGCTATATCTTTTTACCCAAATGTCTGTTATTTTCGAATTTTGAGCCGAAAATGGTCTCAGACCATAGGGTTCTTCTTCCTGATGACGAATTCGTGGTCAAATCCAATTCTGTCGGTGGGGCCGGCCGTCCGGCCGTTAGCACAATAACTTTCGAAGAGATTGTCCTGGAGACTTGAATTTTTCACGGTGAGTTCGATTCTCAAATGGCTCGCTTAAGTTCGTTAACTAGCCAAATCGTATAGGGTGTTTGATAAAATATGGCCATTCAAAATTTTTGTCCTCAATATCTCAGACGAAACGAAACCCATCCAAACAAAATGTTGTGGCCATATGCAAGATGGTCATAGTAAGCTTCATGCAAAATTTTGTGGCCATAGTAAAAACAGAACCATAGAAAATTCAATTGGAATATTGAAAAGAAGAATCTCTATATTTTCATAACGGGATAACCGATTCAAGTGAAATTCATTTTGTGAATCAAAACTGATATACTGAATATTTATGCAGAATTTCAAGAGGATCGCATCATCAGAACTATAGAATTCAATTTTTGTCATTTATTTTTTACATATTTAATTTTTTAATAATATATAGAATATAATTTCGATTGTGTTAAGATTCTGCATTTATATACATATTTGGTATCAATCTCAAATTCCATATGAAATTTTGAGGTAATAGTCTCATTGACCCACCAAAGAACGAGCGCTCAAAAGCTCCTGTTCAGGGCTTTTCTTAAATTTTTTAGATGTTCAATTGTTTGGGTCTTTACTTCACCTAAAGTATTATAGTTAAAGTAAAACACTTATTTTCCATTATTTTTGACTTACAAGTTTCAAAGCTTCGATTACCTTAATTACGATAAGAATGTTCTCACCCAGTTTTTGCGATACTCACCTGACGATGTTAAAAATAATTTGTTTAAACAATTGTTGTGAAAAAAAATCAATTTAGAGAAGATTTCTTTTTCAGCTGTTGTTTCTAGAAAAACAGCAGTTTCGCTACTTGAAATTTCGGAAAGTTAACTATTTAAGAGAATTCAGAAATATATCTCCGAAAAATTAGATGATACAGAAAGTATTCGACTCAGATGTACTAAACTCCAAACTCTGGCTTGTTCGCAAGAAAATATTATAGATTTTTTCGATTCGGAAATGGTACATTTGAAAGTATTTTTCTAATGGTTAAGTATTATTCGAAAAAAACTGTGATAATTATATATCTGACGAAAAAGAATTGGTATTGATATTTGAAATTCTGAAGAATTATTAGTTTTCCCAGAAAAATAATTTTACTTATGTGGAAATTCTCAAGCAAACTGGTTATCTCAAAAAATTGTTGGAAAATGCCAAAGCAATTGAACACAATAGTATAGAACCACAACCTACAATAAGTCAATCCAAACCAGCACAAATGATAACAATGTAATATGTTCAAGGTTTACCCGAAAGATAGGAAGAATTGGAAATAAGTATAATGTGGGAACAGCATTCGAGACTCGAGATACTATGAGGAGTTATCTAAATAAAGTCAAACCTATTAATGAAAATAAATTAACCAAAAGTTGCATATATGATATATCTTATTAGTGTAACAGACCCTATATTCGAGAAACTCTTTTGAATGTTCGAATCAAAGAACATAAAAAACTAGCTCAACAGGGAGATATTGATATGTCAAAGCTTGTCCAACGTGTTTTGAATGAAAAGTATTAGATTCTAAGTAAGTGAAGAACTCATTATATCAAAAAAAAAACCAAAACGTAGAAAATAGAAGAAAGCAGCCTTCATATTCATAGCCAACAACCCTATTAGTCAATCGTCTGTGTATCTCAAAAACATCTGGGCTTGAACAAAAAGATCCAGCCTTAAAAATATTGAAAGTTTTTTTTGACAACTGAATAAATCAAAAATAGATCAAAGTCATTGATTATTCAAATAACTGACCCCTTTCGAATTCTAATGCTGAAGAAGAATTCGTGGGTGAAAATGGTGCCAAACGTAGAAGTAACCAAAAGAAATGGAAATGAACCAGAAGTGCTGTTGACTATCAGGAGGATGAAATTGGAATACTTTGGACATGGCAGAGGAGGGCAAAGATATAGATCAATACAACTCATTAAACAGGGCAAAACTAGAGAAAAGATGAATGTGGGTAGACCTAAAATATCTTGGCTAAGGAATCTGAGAGAATGGTTCGGATGCAGCAGCTCTGAATTAGAGCGGTGCAAAACAAAACCCACATAGCTATGATAGTTTCCAACATTCGAAAGAAGAAGGAACTACAAGAATAAGAAAAAGAGGACTATCAAAAATGACAAACATATTCAAAGAGCGTCTAAAGTTGTTTCTCTGAAAGTCAAAAGCGTTTTCCTGAAAACGCCTAGCAATTGCTGGCCAAAACGTGGAACAGAAGCTCAAAAAATGTTTGAATCATATAGAATTTGACGTCTACATCTTGAACTAATATCAAAATATCAACTGTTCCGTTTCGGCGTTATTAGCCAGTTTCAACCCATAGCATTTTTTATCAAACCACCAAGAATAAGATTAAATTCAAGGATGATCGAGAACATTGGTCGGCCTGGCAGCGAATTCACGTAGGAATAATAAAAGCGAAATCGAAATGTTCGGGCAAGTTGAAAAGAAACCGATTATTACCCCTTGTTTCTTGCATTTAATTAGCCCGAAAAAGCGAGAGAATCTTGTAATTGCGTGAAGCCCAAGACAGAAGACCGCCCATGAATGTAAATGATGCACTTGATCTTTCATTGGTTTCTCCTGAATTTATGTTTTTTACCCAATCAATTTATTTTTTCTTTTCGTTCGCCACGGAACTTTCCGAAATTTTTGTACCTCGAAAGAAATACAGAACTTGTTGGCCGCAATCAAATGCCCCTTGTTTTTTTTAGCATTTTTTCTTGGATGAAATTGTGGAAAAGAGGGTTCCTCTGGATTTCACAAAACTTTATCGCGTTTTTCATTTATGACTTGAATCATAGATTTCTCGATAGTCAAGTAGCGACCATGTGTAGACCTTTTGTTCTCACCCTAATCATTCATGGAAACCCAAAGGATCGTCAATGGCGTGGACAAAACCGACAACCTCTTTTGGATACCTCTGGGCTATCCAGGAACAGTTTCCACATATGAATTGTTCTTATGCCAGCCATTTCTGGACAATTGCATATCACGTGTTAAGCTGTTTCTGCTTCTGATCCACAGAGCCGACAAATCTCATCTGCTGACTTTCCCATATGGTACAAATGATATTTGTATCCACCATCACTCGGAACTCAGTTCTTGACAACTTCAGGAGCTTTTCTGTATAGGTAGGAGAAATCATCATACATTTTTTGGCCTGAGTAAGTCCAGGAGTGTTTTTCCATAGGGTTATTCTGTTATTCAACTCCATTTGCTGGACTGCTGCCTTAGAGTTTTCTAGGCAGAAAAGGGTCTTCCAGAATGCCCTCCTATCTGCCTCCTCTTTTCTCAAGAATTCTTTCCTATAGCTATCCTTTCCCATGCGACAAAAGGATTTTGGTGTGTGGCTGTGCTCTCCAAGTTCAATCAGCTTGTCTAGGCATTTCATCATCTTGGAAGTCGTTTTTGAGCTCATTAATGGTGACTGGACTCTTTTTCGAGCCAGTCAAATTGTAAAAACTGATTATTTTCCAGAAACGAACAATTTTTGCTACGGAAAAGTTCTACATTATAACAGTTTTGTTCTGATGAAACCACGAACATTGGGCATTAATTCAAATACATTATTATGTTTTTATTAATTCAAATACGTTATTATGTTTGGTCATTTGGAACGAAAAGTTTAATCTCATTACTAAATAATTCAGGATCTCATGTTCTTGATTTAGTTTTTTCTTCTTGTGGGGTAGAACATTTTCTTATTCTGATAAATAATCTTATCATTCTTTACTTTCATATTTAACAACGGAGAATACAATTGCTGACAGATATCGATAATTCTATAAGCAAACACAAATTCTTATTTTCAACTTATTTTTTCTGATCGTAAAGAAAAAAGTACACTGTGCAAAAAAATTAACGCACACTATGGAAATCTCAAACTTATTATACAACTGAAGGTGTTCTCAATGATAATTATTTTTATCAGAATTATGCATGCATATGTTATCCACTTTCAACGTTTTTCTTCAATACATATGTTTTTTTCCAGGAGGAATAAAAAAAGATGAGATTATCAGATTTTAAATGTATTCGCTCCATTCTGAAATTAGTTGTTCTCGATCAATTCTAGCGATCAATAGTTTTTCTTTCGTTTGATTTTCTACACTCGATCGCTATGCAACGCAAAACACGCAATTTGACCCAAGAGGAATGTGCCCAAGCGGTAGTTTTGCGAGAAGAAGGGTGGACATACACAAGAATTGCAGAAAGGTTTGGAGTTTCCCATACAAGTGTTTCCAGAATGTTGCAGCGATTCAGGGAGACAGGTATGAATGTCCGAAGACCAGGACAGGTTAGACCACGGGTAACAACTGCCATTCAAGAACGTTACTTGAGAGTTTCTTCGTTGAGACAACGGTTTGCAACCGCTCGCCTCCTTCAAAATCAGCTTGAGCAAACTCATGGGGTGCAAATTAGCACTCAGACAATAAGAAATTGCTTCAGAGAATATGATTTAAGGCCTCGTGTCGCGGCAAGAGGCCTAGCTCTTACCGTTTGGATTTTGCGATAGAGCATATCCATTGGGAAGAGGCTGATTTTGAAAGAGTTCTCTTCACAGATGAGTCTAGATTCTGCCTCTACCATTGTGATCGACGTTTCCTTGTATACAGACGTCCACATGAAAGATATGCTCAGTGCATTTTCCTTAATACTACTGGTTTCGGGGGAGGATCGATTATGGTATGGGGTAGAATATCTTTGATTGCTTGCACAGACCTAGTGGTCGTTGATAATGGAGCTATGAATGCTGATAGGTATATAAGGAACATCCTTGAAGAGCATGTAGTGCCATTTGCCCCATAAATTGGTGAAAATTTAATTTTTATGGACGATAATGCCAGACCCCATCGTGCGCGCATCGTTCAGGAATACCTTGAAGATGTGGAAGTCTCTTGAATGGAATGGCCAGCAAGAAGTCCAGATCTCAATCGGATTGAGCAGGTTTGGGACAACCTCAATAGAAGGCTGAGATGTTCAGAAAATCATCCAGCTACTCTTAATGACTTAGGAATCCAACTCAGAGAAATCTGGGAAGGATTAGATCAGAACATTTTAAGATCACCCATTTTGAGTATGAACCGTCGTTGCCGAGCTGTGATTAACGCAAGGGGTGGAAATAGCAAGTATTAAATCACTTATCAGCATTCCAGTATTTTGAAAATTGTTTATTTTTCTTCTTTCGCATAAGATTCGGTGAAATCCTGAATTTTTCTTCCATTTAATGTGTCTTGTTTCGTTCAAAACCTTCCCGAGATAACATAAAAAATAAGTTATAAAGTCAATGTAGAGAGAACTTTCATTAAAATTGAGATTTTTTTTGCGCAGTGTATTCAAAGTAGAAGTTTTCTTTCAGTCATAGAGATACAAATATTTCGACAAACTGATAGCGTGAAAATCAGATCTATTATTTATTTATTAGCTAAGCGCCGATTTACATATCAATCTCATTTTGGTATCAGAGGGGAGGATATGCCTTGCCGTCCATAATAGGAATAAGATAGGTATTGTATGTTACACGGATACGGTGAAAATGCTTCCCCAATAATGAAAAATCGATTATGTTTATGCGTCTATTTTTTATGGTTACATTGATCACCACTATTGGTATTCACACCGCGCCAGCAATATTTTACAAGATCTTTGTCGTTATTTTCGCGAAATAGCATCATAGCACCCCTCATTTTAAGTTGAAAAGGAAATTTTTCATTATAATGCGCTTCATCGAATTTATTTTGTATAAATTTCAACTACCACAAAGTTCTGCAATGATGGTTATAAAGGTATGTTGCCTTCAGAACTTATTCGACATATATTGTTGAAATTTTCACTTTACATAACAGCGTCAATACCATGAGATTCACAAGAATTTAATTCTTCAGCTTGTTCGCTAGAAAAAATATTCGGTTTTTTCAATTCGGCAGCGATAGAATTATTCTGACGATTTTGAATCTATAATAGGTACGTATCCTATGCGTTATATCAAGCGTAAAGTAATGAATGAATTCAGTAGCATATTCATAACTCCACCATTTTCAGTTAATTGGTATTGGTTTATGAGATCAGTTTACTCGATCAGAAACTCAGGATGTAACTAAATAAGTTCAAAATATTTAAGAAAGTGATTCCTCATCGAAAAAAAGATGGGATCTTTCATATGAAGAAACTTCATTGGAGCATCCCTTGTTAAGATACAGCCCCTCAAAGGGAGTACATAAAATTTGTATAACAATTTTTTTCACAAGCACCAAAAAAGTTACAATATTGAAATTAACCTGACGTTTCCTACTAGCAAAAATAGACTTATCCAGTTATTTATTTGGTTTACCCCATGGTTGTAAGGGTGGGAAACGCAACCCCTAAAGTTTATGTCCAATGTAACTTTTTGTCTTATTATTTGTTTACCATTTAAAAATTTCTCATAGCCTGTTTCATTCTTAACAAAAAATATCTCTTGATTTTTTTGCCCAAAATAAACCAGTTCGCAGTAAAAAATTATTTTACGAATAACTACAGAGATAGATCGTCATAAATGCGAAACTAATCTACATATCTAGTAGGACACTATTAGCGATAGTAACAATTAAATTGGTATAACGCTGTCAGTTTATGACGATCTATCTCTGTAGTTGTTCGTAAAATAATTTTTTACTGAAAACTGGTTTATTTTGGGCAAAAAACTCAAGAGACATTTTTTGTTTAGAATGAAACAGGCTATCCGAAATACATTTTTAAATGGTAAACAAATAATAAGACAAAAAGTTACATTGGAAATGAACTTTAGGGGTTGCGTTTCCCACCCTTACAACCATGAGGTAAACGAAATAAATAACTGGATAAGTGTATTTTTGCTAGTAGGAAACGTCAGGTCAATTTCAATATTGTAACTTTTTTGGTGCTTGTGACAAAATTGTTTTACAAATTTTATGTACTCCCTTTGAGGGGCTGTATCTTAACAAGGGATGCTCCAATGAAGTTATATATATAAAGCGGGTTTTAACAACATTCATAGTCGTTTTCCGCATCCTAACGTCCATATTCTTCGGTCATTCCAATCGCCATCATTTAGATTTCTCCTCTCCATACTCTCTTCGACCTCATTCATCCAGCTTCTTCTTGGTCTTCCTCTTTTCCTTCTCTGTTTTGGATGCCAATTTAAAATCTTTTTGGGCCATCTTTCAGATCCCATACGCTGAACATGTCCGTACCACCGGAGACCTCTAGTGACTATTGTGTCTATTATGTCAACTGAAACCCCCATTCTATCTCTGATAATTTCATTTCTCACTTTATCTCTGATAGTGACACCACACGCTCTCCTCCAGTATCCCATTTCAGTAGCAAGAAGCTTTCTCTTTAGGTGTTTGCTTGTAGTCCATGTTTCAGCTCCATAAGTTGTTATGTTCTCAACAATGGCCTTGTAGATTCTTATTTTCGTGGATTTTCTAATATGTCTACTCCACAATATCCTGTTCTTTATATCTGCCTCACACGTTCCATTCTCTGTGAAGGTTACTCCTAGATATTTATATGTTTTCGTGTACATAACAGTCCCCCCTTCTAACTCTATATTCTTTCTTGCATTACCGTTTCCTCCCACGACCATGTATTCGGTTTTAGATGTATTTATAGTTAGCCCCCATCTTTGATATTCATCTTGTAGTTTGACCAACATATACTTGATGTCATCATAATCTTCTGCTATTATTACCTGGTCGTCGGCGAAATGGAGAGTGAAGAGCATATCTTCATCAATTTGAACCCCCATACCTCGGCAAGTTCTTCGCCATCGATGTAGAGCCGCATTTAAGTAAATTTTGAAAAGAGTCTGAGCAACGGGGCAACCCTGCCTCAAGCCCTTAGTCACAGGAAAGCTTTCGGAGATCTTATTTTCAATTTTTATACAACTCGACATTCCAGTGTACAAAGATTTTATTGCCTGTATGTACGTATCCTTGACGCCCATTGAATTCATAGCTGGCCACATCTTTGCTAACGGCACACTGTCATACGCCTTCTGCAAGTCCACAAACACGAAATGCGTTTCCAAGTTACACGCCATTCTTCTGTGTATTAACTGCTTTAAAACAAATATATTATCTGTTGTTGATCTACCTGTCCTAAATCCGTTCTGCTCCTCCATGTCTGTTATATCATATTCGATACGTTCCTTAATTATTTTGCCATATAATCTACTGAGAGAGTTAGTGACACTCAGCCCCCGATAGTTTGCACAATTGGTCCTATCTCCTTTTTTATGCAGATTAGATATGTAGGCAGTTTTCCATTCTGGTGGTAAGTCCTGTCCTCTTAGGAAGCAAGTAAAAACGTATGATAACAATTCCAAAAGTATCGGTGGTCCGTGTTTCACGAGTTCAATTTGTATGCCATTTGGGCCTAAAGCTCGACCATTTTTCATTTTCCTGAGTGCCATTTTAATTTCATCCACTGATACTGTGTCTTCCTCACTGAAACTAGTTTCGGATAGAGTGGTATCTTCATTTGGCAATTCGATCGATCTATCCTCAGTTAGTAACTGTCTGTGGTAATTTTTCCAAGTGTTCATCGTTATCAGATTTATTCGAGCGTTTTCATTCCTTTCTTTACGACATGCTTTTAAAACTCTCCAAGCTTCTGTTTGTCTTGCTCCTCCAATTTGGCCTTCTACCTGCATACATCTACTGTCCCAAGCTGCATTTTTAAGTTCAACTACAGCCTTTTTCACTTCTCTTCTCCAATATATATATGTTTTTCGATCTTCTCCATCTTGTGTCATCAACCATCTATTATATGCCTTTTTTTTCTCTGCCACCAGAATCTCGATATCCGCATTCCACCATTCATCATTTTTTTTCTTTTTGCTTTTATTAATCTTACCAATAGATTCCATGGCTGATTCGTTGATACACTTTATGATTGAGTTATATGTCTGGAGTCCTGAGGAATAAGTAACATTCTCTAACCTTTCGCTCAGCTTTAATTTATATGTAAGGGAGAAAGATTCGTTTTGTAATGTAGATACGTTATAATATGTTTGGTCTAGTTCTTGTATATTATCATTGATGATATCAATGAAGTTTCTTTTTATAAAAGATCCTATCTTTTTTTCGATGAGGACTCACCTCCTTAAATATTTTACACTGATTTAGTTACACCATGTATAAAAGCGTGTGACTAACGTCCTATTCGACAGGGGATAACATATGAATAATGCAGTTATCGCCTCAAAAAATGATTAGAACATATAATTCAATTAATTCAAGACATACAGAGTAATCGAAAGAAGATCTCACATCGTCCCCAAATGTAAATCTCAAGCTTTCCATCGGCCAAAATGTCAAACACCCCAGGTGAAAATAGGCAAGAAAAGGAGCATTCCAGGAGAGGAAAAAAAGATGTGTGGATCTCTTGATTTCCGTTAATATAATTGTCACGATAAGCTAGGGATAATAGTCATAAAAACTAAGAGTTAAAGTAGGGATTTCGGATAGGTTTGAGGACATTTATACCAAATGGACGAGTGTCCTGGGGCCGATAAAATCAGGATAGGTGTCTTTTCCTATGGGATTTCACAGCGTTGTGCGTGCATCGGCTACAATCCGCACCATAAAATTATATGTCTTATGAATATCTTGAACCGGAAATATTTAACTAGTTTCACTTCCTTGAGGGACCCGGAACACGAATGTTTTTCATCCTGGATATCTTTTAGACCTGAAAGTTCATGATAACTGAGGACCACAGATGAAAATATAGGATAACGAGGGTGTTATATCGTTTTGGAACGCTTTTACCTGCTTTCGAACTCATCGGCTTTTATTGCGATGGACAGGGTGGTTGAAATCTGCGTGGCTAACGAGGAAGCTATTATACTTGTTTGAATAAAGAAAAAAACATGCGGTATTAATGATTCAGATGCAGGTTTGAAGATGATACCTTGCAAATGGTGTCCATTATAGTCAATACACTGCGTTATCTATCGTTTGGTAAATGTCGAATAACTCTATCCAGAATTTCGTTTGGTATGTTGGCGTTAACCAAACGAACGTTGTTTTTGAAGTGGGCCAGATTCCTGGTACGATCAATATAAACATGTGATTTCAGATATTCCCTTAAAAAATTTAAGAGGATCAATTATGCTGTAGTGGTGTTAACCCCAGAAAACTTCATACGCTATATTCACAACATGTCACTGTTTAGTGTGCACTATCACAAGTTGGGACATATTTTTTTTAAGAAAACGAACACGACAGTTTCAGTTACTTTTGACCGTTATGTCAGGTGTTTTTCCTTCGTGGAGTTCCCAGGGCTCCAGCACATTCGTCTGATTTGGCCCCCTGCAATTTTTTTATGGGGTTATCTAAATTCTCAAAATCGAAATTGTAATCGATCGTATTCGTTTATTTTGAATATATTCGCAAAATGAAATTTAACCCGAGAACAAACAAATCGTAAGGAATTTCGCACGGACCTTCGTATTTTTATAAAATTATTACTCCCTAGCAATTCTGAACAATAAATTGTCACGACAGAGTTCAAATCAAAATTCTTATATTAGGTTAACCTAACATATTTCTTTTTTTTTTCTTGCGAAACCTGTAAGATTTGTACTGTATTATAAAGGGTTTTCCAATAAGAGATGTTATTTTGAATAGTCCGCTATTTCGGAAGATGTCACGTTTGAAGCTGTCATTTTTTGACATTCGACAAGTAGAAACTACGCCCTTGATGAAAATGGAACGATACACGCTTCAAGAACGCATTGAAATTATTAAAATTCACTATAAAAATGGTGAAAATTTGGCAGAGACTGTTCGTAAAACTTGAACATTTTTGGGTCGTCGTGAAGAACCTTGTCGGACCGCAATAAAGGAATTGGTGGAAAAATTCGAGCTGTTGGGACAAGTTAGTGATGTGAAGAATAAAACCCGTGCACTTCGCTCAAGAACAGCCGAGAATAATGCCGCTGTAGCCGAAAGTGTTGAAGGAAACCCAGGTTTGTCCATTTCTCGTCGTCCTTTGGAATTAGGCACTCCACAAACGTCATTACACCGTATTACGCATAAAGATTTGGATATTAAGGCTTATAAAGTTCAGTTAACACAAGAACTCAAGCCGACCGATCATCAACAACGAAACCATTGATCTTTTGCTGGAAAATTTTCCGGACCGTGTTATCTCTCGAAGAGGTGATCACAATTGGTCACCGAGATCTTGTGATTTAACATCTTGCTACTTCTTCCTTTGGGGCCACGTGAAAGAGAAGGTCTACGCCAATAACCCAGCGTCGATTCAAGACCTCAAAGATGGAATTCGGAGGACATAGGGCAGCCACTTTGCGATTTGGTTATGGAAAATTTCATTAATAGGATATGGTCCTGTGAGCGTGGTCGTGGTGGTCATTTGCCTGATGTTATTTTCCACAATTAACGGCATAACTCTTTCTTTATTATGAAATAAACATCGATCATTTATATTGAAAAATGGCATTTTTCTTTGAATATCAAAATAACACCTCTTATTGGAAAACCCTTTAAGTACTCAAAGTGCTATGTGTGTTTTTGGAACTAATGAGTTAGGAAGAATAGGCAGGTCTTTCCAGGAAAATCCCCAGTTGATGAAAATTAGTTTTTTTATTCCATTGTTGAGGTGATTCGAGACGAAATAAAAGTGAAAACATTTCAATATGCAAATTTATATTTAGACATATAAAGAAATCAGTGTTCAGAAGTGAGAACATTAGCAGTGCGAATAAGATCTGGCCCTGCTAGTATTAACTCATTTCATCGGAGAGAAATGAAGTAACTTTTTCGAGTTAATAACTCTCAGGCCGATTAAATTATGAGGTCCCACTTTTATTTCATACCGATAAAAAAGACACAATTTCAAGCCAGAACGTTCCTAATGACCATCCTGTTTATTTAATTATCTGAAACTGCAACGTTGGAAAACGTGAAAAAATTAAATTTATTTATTTTCCGTCCCTATCGTGGCGTAGAATGCGTTGAAAGGAAGTTGATAAGGTGTGAACAGAGCCTGTGGACGGTCATTTATTCCGTTCAAAGGATAATCCAGATAATAGGTTCTCGCTATCTTCTTTATACTGGTCGACTGTATTATATTGCAGTGATTTACTAAATACCCGTGGTCACTGGCAAGAAACGGACCGGATTGTATCAAATCAAAATAAAACTGCAGCCCAGCCAGGCATTTACCTGATAGGGCTAATCTCTGCGAATACGATAAATTTCACGACCTACAGAATCTTTTTCCTGCCCTTCTTTCTATATATCTATATGGTTTAGGCTTTAAGGGATATACTTCATAGGTTTTGAAATAATTTTGTCTTGTTTTTGAAACAACAACTGAGCGAGATTGGCACCACTGGATTAAGGTCTACCGAAGAACAGAATCTGCGATGAATATACCATTATTATTTAGCGTTCGTTTTACTTAAACGAGTGCTATATCGTTCTGTCCAATTGTCTGTAATTTTCGAATTTTGAGCCGAAAATGGTCTCAAACGATAGGGTTAGACTCCCTGATGACGAATTCGTGGTCAAATTCTGTCCGTGCGGCCGTCTGGCCGTCCGTTAGCACAATAACTTTCGAAGAAATTGTCCTAGAGCTTCATGCAAAATTTTGTGGCCATAGTGTAAACAGAACCATAGAAAATTCAATTGGAATATTGAGAAGAAGAAACTTCATATTTTCATAAAGAAATATACGATTCAAATGAAATTTATTTTATAAATGAAGATTGATACACTGAATGTTCATGCAGAATTTTGTGACCATAGTTTCAACAGAACCATAGAAAATTCAATTGGAATATTCAAAAATGAATCTTCATATTTCCATAACAGGATATCCGATTCAAGTGAAATTCATTTTGTGAATCAAAACTGATATACTGAATGTTCATGCAGAAGTTCAAGAGGATCGCATCATCAGAACTATAAAATTAAATTTTCGCAATTATTTATATTTTACATATATTATTTTTTGAATATATTCCAGAATATAATTCCGATTGTGCTGAGATTCTGCATTTATATATTTGGCATAAATCTCGAATCCCATATAAAATTTTGAGGTAATAGTCTTATTACCCCACCACAGGATGAGTTGGGGTTCCAAATGGCTCGGTTAAGTTCGTTAACCAGCCGAAATCGTACATCATGTTCCATAAAATATGGCCATTTTAAATTTTTGTTCCTCAATATCTCAGAAAATGAGAAACCAATTCAAATGAAATGTTGCGGCCACATGCAAGACTCTCATAATGAGCTTCATGCAAATTCCATAAATTAATTCATAAAATTCAATTGGAATATTGAAGAAAAGAAATATCTTTATATTTTCATAACAGGATATCCGAATCAAGTGACATTTTTTCTGTGAATAAAGATTGATATACTGAATCTTCATGCAAAATTTTGTGGTCATAGTGTTAACAGAACCATAGAAAATTCAGCTGGAATTGGAATGAAGAGAATCTTTTTATTTCCATAACAGAATATACGATTCGAGTGAAATTTATTTTGAAAAGGAAAAGTAGGTACTATACTGAATGTTCATGTCAAAATTTCAGGGACCGCATCATCAGAACCATAGTATTTAATTTTTGTATTATTGATTTTTCACATATTTAATTTTTTGAATAATTTTCAGAATATAATTCCCATTGTGCTGAAATTCTGCATGTATACAGGGTGTCCCATTACTCGACGTCAACCCGGAACCGGGTGAAAAGGCAAGTAATGCTGGTTGTCAGAAAAATATAAAAAAAAATCTAAGTTGCATGATTTTGAAATAATGGGCATTTAAAAAAACACGCAAAATTCCACATCCTGTGACAGTCTTTTCGCTCCTGTTGCCACAAATATCAACTTTTTCCAACTTATCAAAATTTGGATACCAGCTGCTCTAGGTTTCATAAAAATAGGCTTGCTTCTCAGAAAAAAAAATTCAAAATGAACAATTGCCTAGTTTCAACTGACTGTATTGAAAAAAAAATGGAAGCAAGCCTGGCAGGAGCTTCTGAGCGCTCGTTCTTGGTGGAGCAATAGGACTATCATCTCAAAATTATGTATATGACTTGAAATTGATACTTATATATAAACAATTAAAAAAATTTCAATTCTATGGTCACATTGAAAATTAAAATAATTAAATTTTATGGTTCTGATGATGCGATCCTCTTGAAATTTGGCATGAACATTCAGTATATCAATCTTTATACCAGGAATAAATTTCACTCAATTCAGATATCTTGTTATGAAAATATATTTTTTTTCAATATTCAAATTGAATTTTCTATAGTTCGGATGATGCTATGATATTCAAATTTGCACAAACATTCAATATATAAATCTCAATTCCAAAAATAAATTTCATTTGATTCGGATATCTTGTTATGGAAATATAAAGAGTCTTTCCTTTAATATTCCAATTGGAATTTCTATGGTTCTGATGATGCTATCCTCTTGAAATTTTGCATGAACATTCAGTATATCAGTCTCAACTTACAAAATGAATGAAAAGAAGGTTACCAGAAAAAAAAATTCCAGAGAAAATAATTTTTCCAGAAAAAAATTTTCCGGAGAAATTTCTCTGGAAATTTTCTTTCTGGTAACATTTTTTCTCCGGAAGATGGATCAGACGTTCTGGTCCAATCTCGTGGCCGGCCCGTTCACCGGACTTAAATCCATTGAACTTTTTTACTGGGAAGCAGTTTAAGAAAAAGTATAAAGGCAATCGAAAATAAATTTGAACTACGGCAGCTACAGTTTAACAAGTATTATACCATTTTGGAATCCTTACTAAATCCGCCAACTTTTGACAAAACATGCCAAACTTGCGTAGTTTTTTCAATACAGTCAGTTGAAACTAGGCAATCGTTTGTTTTGAATTTTTTTTCTGAGAAGCAAGCCCTATTTTTATGAAACCTAGAGTAGCTGGTATCCCAATTTTGATAACAGTTTAGACAAGCATTATTCAAGGTTACATAGCAAAAAAAAAAGTTGGAAAATGTTGATATTTGTGGCAACAGGAGCGAAAAGACTGCCACAGGGTGTGGAATTTTGCGTGTTTTTTTAAATGCCCATTATTTCAAAATTATGCAACTTAGATTTTTTTTTATATTTTTCTGACAACCAGCATTACTTGCCTTTTCACCCGGTTTCGGGTTGACGTCGAGTAATGGGACACCCTGTATATTTGGTATCAATCAATGAGTTAAGGTTTTAAATTTGGAATAGAAAGTTGATTCTTTGAATTCTGGTGAAAATTGGAAAATAAATTGATCTCGTAAAACGATGAGTTTTTCGTTTTCCCTGATGGAGGAACAAGCGCACAAAAATCGATATCCTGTCCTGATAGCGATATAAATATAATGAAGAAAACGGAATATTCCTCTCGATTCTAATCCACGCCAATAAATGACGTGTCTTAAAAAAGAAAGTCCTCACCTCAATCAGCATTAGTGGGGAAGAAAGGAAACAGTTTAAGTTTAACGATTTCGCCATGGTGCAATCATCTTATCTAGATACAAACAGCTCGTGCATTGAAGTACCCTCATTTTTCAGCGGCTCACAATAGTGGCCCTTCCTTTCTCATACTACTTTTTCTGATTTCTTTCCCCAGCCACTCGATGTCAGATAAAGTAGTTGAGAGAGGAAGGCGGCTGACCAGTTCACCGGCCATATTTACAATTTCAAATGGACAAAATAAGGGTGGAAAACCTGATAAGTGGTTCGGATTTCGATATTTATATTTGTCAGCTTGAGTTGCTATTTCTTTATTATCCACGAAGGGTCTTCTGGGGGAATATTGAAGGATATCTGAGTGATTTGGAAGCTGTCGGATTAATGGCTATGCTATTCTGAAAATCACAACAGAAAAAGATCAAATAAATTGTTCGATAAAACTAATTCAATCAAAAATATGCTCACCGACGATTTCCTTCTGAAAACGGTTAAAAATGACAAACATTTTCAAAGAGTGTTATCTAAAGAAAGAATCTTATAATTCTTCACTTTGAGGATATTCACAAAATTGACCCACAATCCGTTGTCTCGTTTCAGAGCAGCTTAATAGATTCATTCTCTAGTTTTGAAGAATTCGAAAAATGAAATTAACATGAATCTGAGCAAATAGAAATTTTTCATGAGTAAGCTATTGGCTCAATTCAATCGAATGGCAGTTTTATATTAATTAAAAGATTTTCAATCTGAATGAAAGTATTTTTCCTGAAACATCTTCTTCATTATAGGAAGATGGCATTATGGACCAAGATATAGAAGGAGATGGTGCCATCAATCTGTCAACATCTCAAAGAACTTCTGCATCAACGACTCCAAATGAAAGTATCCATCAGGAAGATATGGAACAGGTACATTTACTTATCTCATTTCGTAAATAGTAATAATATATTCTTATACGTTCCCTTATAAATAATGTGAAATAAATCAGAACAATGTATATACAACAGCACAACTATTTTACCCATAGATGAGAATTCAGGATGTATAATTTGAAACCAAATTGTAGAAATTAAGTTGCTACATATCAGTCTTGAGATATATGAGAATCGAAGAAAGAAATTCATAATAATAATAATAATTTACTGAATCATTTGAGACATTTAAAATGTCTAGAAAGAGTTAGGTATTTGATTATTTCCAAATGATAATTTTTGAACTAACAAGACAAAGATACGAAAAAACGATAAACAACGAGAAAATAATTGTACAAGATTTACCAAACCTAATAACAAAACGAATAAATATAAAAAAAAATTCATTCTAATGCATTTTCCAGATATTCATTTTCACTATGAAAGCACTTCTCAGGAATAATTCTCTATCTCTTTCTTGAAAGTTAGTTTGAATATCGTTCAAAATTACACATGAAGGGTTTTCCAATATGAGGTGTTATTTTGAATAGCCCGCTATTTCGGTAGATGTCACGTTTGAAGCTATCATTTTTTGACATTTGACAAGTAGAAATTACGCTATTAATAAAAATGGAACGATACACGCTTCAAGAACGCATTGAAATTATTTAAATTCACTATAAAAATGGTGAAAATTTGGCAGAGATGGTTCGTAAAACTCGAACATTTTTGGGTCGTCGTGAAGCACCTTGTCGGACCGCAATAAAGAAATTGGTGGAGAAATTCGAGCTGTTGGGACAAGTTAGTGATGTGAAGAATAAAACCCGTGCACGTCGCTCAAGAATAGCCTAGAATTTTGCTGCTGTAGCCGAAAGTGTTGAAGAAAACCCAGGTTTGTCCATTCCTCGTCGTTCCTTGGAATTAGGCATGAAAATTTGGGTCTTAAGGCTTATAAAGTTCAGTTAACACAAGAACTCAAGCCGGTCGATCATCGAAACCATTGATCTTTTGCGGGAAAAGTTTTCGGACCGTGTTATCTCTCGAAGAGCTGATGGAATTGGCCACCGAGATCTTGTGATTTAACACCTTGCGATTTCTTCCTTTGGGGCCACGTGAAAGAGAAGGTCTACGCCAATAGCCCAGCGTCGATTCAAGACCTCAAAGATGGAATTCGCGAGGCTATCGAGGACATAGGGCAGCCACATTGCGATTTGTTCATGAAAAATTTCATTAAAAGGATATGGTCCTGTGAGCGTGGTCGTGGTGGTCATTTGCCTGATGTTATTTTTCACTATCAACGGCATAGCTTCTTCTTTATAATGAAATAAACATGTGATCATTCATATTGAAAAATGGCATTTTTCTTTGAATATCAAAATAACACCTCTTATTGAGAAACCTTTTACTTGTTCCAAGAATCATCAATTCTCGAAATTTGAATATTAATTTCAGAAACGAAGAATAAAGTCATCTGCTGTTATTAAATCTTCCTCATATACAAAAAACATACCAATTATCAATTAAAATAATACCAAGAATTACCGATCAATTCGGGAAAGCAAGTCAATATTATAACTTATGTATGTTATAGATATAGACTATAGGGTGAAGCAAAATCATTGTGACACAACTCTTGAACTTAGAAGCGTTCTTATAAACATAGAACGTTTTGTCAATTCCTCATTTTGATCGTCAGGGCGTGATGTGAGACACAGAATACATAAAGAATGGTATTCTGAAGGCATTTCGGAGGGAAAAAAGCTTTAATGTACTGAGATGTCCAATCGATAATATATTGCATTCACAAGGAGGCAATTTGCAACATGTGCTGTATCGACGCTCCTTTATGGATTTTCTATAACACTTTCCAAATCATTATTTTCAGCATGGCACAAAACTGCAAGGGAATACATGGTGCCTAGTTTGATAATAAATTTTATGTTATTTTTCATGACAAATGCTCAGGACGTCACTCCTTAAATATTGAATTTAATAGGGTTTTACTATTATGGTGAGAGCTGTACATGATTTTCTGGACAATAATAAATATTTCACGATACTATAATAATAGTCGAACTACCAAATAATCATAAAAATTAAAAAAATATAGAAAAGATTATGAAACAAATATGATACAACTGTTTCGTTTTCAACTTATTAATGGTATTGAACCTATTGCATAACTGTTAAAACCCTCGTACTCATCAATTTTCAGTTTCAAAAGCAATTTATTCTGTTTTTTTAATTGATATTTCTCACCTTTTTTTTCTGATAAAAATATATGGATTGTGATACATCAAATAGAAGGTAATTTGATAACCTATTCAGCGATGTGGCCTGAAATAGAATTGGTTGTGCTGTTTTTTATTGAAAAATTAGGAAAAAATCACAATTAAGTACCTTTCTCAGTGGGCTGTATATACAGGGTGTCCAGTAATTAGACCGACAAACTTCTAGTGGACATTATAGATCATATTTTAGACAGGTTCGACCCAAATCATATAATGCAAAATTGCTTCGTTAAGGAGCTAGTGTCCTTTGAAGATGACGTCTTGTCCACACTTTTGCCACATATTCGCAAAACGGACTCACATAAAGTGCTGAAGTTTACACATTGGCTAATATGGAAAATACGCATCGATTAGATTGAGTACATTTCTTCCTATCAAGCACAATCGTATCATTTGGGGGGGCGAAGGGTATTTTTAGTTGAAACTTTTTCAACTTTCATTATTTCGCAAGATTTACGTCATATTCATTAACTCCGATGTTTTTTCTTGAAAAAAGATGCCTAACCATTATCAAGTGAAAATAAATTCAAAACAAAAGTGAATATTGAGTACTTAGTGAAAAGAGAGAAAATTTCAAATCTATTTTTTTCAGAAATGGTGAATCTGGACGTTATTATACAAGACCATCTTTTTTCAAGAAAAAACATCGGAGTTTATGAATATGATGTAAATCTCGCGAAATAGTGAGTTGAAAAAGTTTCAACTAATTTACCCTTCGCCCCCTCCCCCAAATGATACGATTGTGCTTGACATGAAAGAAATGCACTCAAACTAATCGATGCGTATTCTTGATATTAGCCAATGTGTAAACTTTCAGCACTTTATGTACCTCCGTTTTGCGAATATGTGGCAAAAAGTGTGGACAGGACGTCATCTTCAAAGAGCACTAGCTCCTTAACGAAGCAATTCTGCATTATATGATTTGGGTCGAATCTGTCTAAAATACGAACTATAATGTCCACTAGAAGTTTGTCGGTCTAATTACAGGACACCCTGTATACTAGTATTCATAATTCAAAATCAAGAAATTTAAATTATTTCTGCACGAGTATTATGCTGACTTAACGTGAATAATTTTCAGCAATTTCTGATCTCATTCATAGAATTATTTATCCGTGTATCGAATTAGTTTAACCAAGAACCGAAAGGAGTATAGTACACAAGGAACCATCACCGTCCAACAATTCCTTTTCACTTTGTCCTAATTGAAATAAACTTTCCAGGGCCCGAATATAACCGATGAAGTTTTTTCCACTTTTTCTAGATTGAGATATTTGCGAGTTATAATTAGAAATGAAGCTCATTTTGCATTCTTTGTTTTTGGACTTACTTTAATTAAGGACTCTAATGAATACCAGGTGTCAGCTGTCCCACTTCGCACCTAAAGCTGAAATTAAAAGCGGTTTTGAATATAATTAAATATGAATTCTGCGAACTTTGTCGTTTCTAAATTGAAAACAAAACTTTCGGGTGTCATTTCGTTCTGAACCTGTCCAGTTTCAATATTGGAATATTCTGTCATCTTGCGAGCTGTCCCCTGAAAGGGTTTTCAATAAGAGAGCAAGACTTTAGCATTCAATAAACTATGGTTCTCTATAGCAAAGTATTGAAATATTTATTGATTTGAATAAAATGTTCATTTGGAAATTATGTATGAAATGAAATATACTGGATATCGATTGAAATATAAGCTGGGAGGATTCTGCATTTCTATTAAACTGTATAGGTTTTCGAAAATAGAGACATTAGAAGATCACAAATCATCTATGTTCAAATAGCGGAGATCATATGATCAACTGGAACAGCACAAAGATCTTAATGACAGAAAAATTAAGGAATCCACTTGTATTTTGTTAGATGAAGTAGATAATTTGGCCAATTGTTCTGTTGGATAAATCGTATTTGGATTGATTTATTGAAGAAAGAAATGATATCAGGAAATTTCAAAATTAAATGAATCAACATCTCTATGTGTTGACAACTTTCAATGTCAATTATATTGCAAATGAAAAAACACACAATTCCGAAGATTTTACAAGTTTGTCTGAAGAAGTCTGTCTGTCTGATATAGACACCGAAACGTAACATTATCTTTTCATTTATTTCCTTTTTTAGTTTTACTGTTGGGCAACAATTTTTTCAGAACCAATTTGCTCCTGACAAATAAGTGCAAAGATTCTCGCAGGAGCACTTCATCTTAATTAAATTTTTAATTATTTCTGTTTCAGAGACTAGAAGTGAAAACCTATAAAGTTTTTTTAGAAATAAATATACTGCTCCTCAAGAGTTAGGAATATCGTATTCAATCGTTTTGAAAAGTATGTAATCTTCGAGAAAATCGCTATAAAATGATTTAAAACTCAATAACAACTTGAATCGATCCAATAAAAATCAGTATGAGACAATTTTTGTCGCTTTTTTCAAGGGTTTGCTTTTTTGCATATGTTCATGAATGTTCTTATATTAAAATGGAGTCAGTTTATCAACTTCGATTTGAAACTAGTTTTCTGAAAATGCCAAGACGTGAATCAACAAACGCTAAGGCTAAAATCGGAATGCTACCGGGTGGACTAACTCAGAAAAAACAGACTTTTTCAAGATTTTGTAACTTGGCAAATGATGATTTTTTGTCCATCCTGAATAACTGACAACTATAATTCAAAAGCAGTGACATGGATCAGATCTATATCTAATGACTTGCTAAATTTCTGACTTGAAACTCAAATATTGAGCTAACTAGAGTCATTTTCGTAACACGCCAATTTGATCTGACATTTCAAAAATAATTAATAATTCAAAAACCGTTAAAGATGGGTAGGAAAAAGTAAGAATGAATAGATTTAATATTTTATGGAGTATCATAAAAACCCATTCGAAATAAAAAAGCTGTTGCCAAATTGTCATACATCCGGCAACACTGGAAAAGTGAAATTATTTTTAAAAGGGCCAAATATCGATCCAAAAAATTTTGAATTTTTACCATCAATAGTTTCCATAATAATCTAATAGGCCACACACCTTGTGACACCCGATATAAGATAAAAAATTTAAGTTTTCCACTTGTTTTTCTCAAGCTGTGAAAATTCCGAAAGTTATCGATTAGTAGATGGCGAGGAATCAGGAGGCGTCGCATTAAAGATGCAATTTTCTGGCTATTTATTGCAGTCGACAGAAAGTCTGAAATTCCTTCATTAGGAAATACTGAATTTTGAATTAGAGACATCTGGAATGAAACTCTTTCAATTAGAATGAAAAATCTGAGTACATTATACAGGATAAAGTATAGGGGTGCTGGGGTGAGGACAGCCCGCAAGTCTTGATTAGAAAGGACACTGCCTCCCCTGAACCGGCGGCAGTCTCACCCTAATCCATCACCCCTCGAAAGATACTCATTTTTAATATTCGAACTTAGACTTATCTCCCGATTTGACTGAAGATCGATGCCTGTATTGTCGTCTACTAGGCAGATTTTCCTTCCTACTTAATTTATCCTTTTTTCTAAATCGTCGATTTTTAACGTTGATGAATCTAGAAAAGTGAGCTTAATTAAATATTCAATATCGAACTTTTCTTTCAAGGTTTAGTCATTTTTTCATCCTTCACAGTTAAAATGCGGATCTGTGTTTCGTTAAGGATCAAGAACTATATCATCTGTTTGTTAATAATGAAAAATTCCGTTTTGATTGAAAAATCGAGAAGCCCTGATGTTAAATCCGAAGTTTCTACGCCATCATTCATATTGGAAGAACGATAGTTTGAATATCCTTAGAGCTATTGTTTTTATTCTATTCATTTAGGGATTCAATCTTTCAATTCAAATCTGAACCCACCCCGAAAATAAAGGGTTTTCCAATAAGAGGTGTTATTTGACAAGTAGAAACTACGCCACTTATAAAAATGATACGATACACGGTTCAAAAACGCATTGAAATTATTAAAATTCATTATAAAAATGGTGAAAATTTGGCAGAGCAGGTTCGTAAAACTCGAACATTTTTGGGTCGTCGTGAAGCATCTTGTCAGACTGCAATAAAGGAATTGGAGGAAAATTTTGATCTGTTAGGACAAGTTAGTGATGTAAAGAAGAAATCCGTGCACGTCGCTCAAGAACAGCAGAGAATATTGCTGCTGTAGCTGAAAGTGTTGAAGAAAACGCAGGATTGTCCATTCCTCGTTACGGTGAATGGATTGCGCTATCGAGAGATGATTAATGATTTTTTATGGCCGAAATTGGATAGTATTGATCTGGACAACGTTTACTTCCAACAAGACGGCGCTACGTTCCACACAAGCAACGAAACCATTAATCTTTCGCGGGAAAAGTTTCCGGACCGTGTTATCTCTCGAAGAGGTGATCACAGTTGGCCACCGAGTTCTTGTGATTTAACACCTTGCGACTTCTTCCTTTGGGGCCACGTGAGAGAGAAGGTCTACGCCAATAGCCCAGCGTCGATTCAAGACCTCAAAGATGGAATTCGTGAAGCTAACGAGGACATAGGGCAGCCACTTTGCGATTCGGTTATGGAAATTTTCATTGAAAGAATATGGTCCTGTCAGCGTGGTCATGGTGGTCTTAGGCCTGATGTTATTTTCCGCTATTAACGGCATAGCTTCTTCTTTATAATGAAATAAACATCCGATCATTTACATTGAAAAATGACATTTTTCTTTGAATATCAAAATAACACCTCTTATTGGAAAACCCTTCAGTTTGTTCAAATATTGGTCGATCATTTTTCTTTGTACTCAATTTTTCTGAAGGAAACTATTAAGTTGTATACATACAAGGTGTTCCATCTCAGACGAGCCACCCCGTATATTTCTTATCCCAAAGTGATTGGAAAAATGAGTTTGTTTGGGGGAGAACTTTTTACGTTTATCACGAACCTAACCAGAAATTTGAGGCGAAATCTACATAGCATTTACCATAATAATTGTCAGAAATTAACTGCACTCATTCTACCTCATATCTCCCCAATATAAAATGGAACTTTGGAAAATTCAATGAATTCCCATATGTTCACGAGTTTTCCCTATATGTTTTGCTTTCGAAGTTTTCCATTCAGGAAAACGGATTGGTGGTCAACGAGACCAACTATTTCGACATAATAAAAACAATAGCCTAGCAGAATGCCCCGAGTGGTTTCCTTAGAAAATGGCTCACCCTTAGGAAGAGGCTCAACATCGACTCTTTCCACGTCACCCCGAAAATAACAATGCAGGAAATCTGTAGACTTCGTCTATTTATACTTCACCTTAAAACACAATGAAAATGAATGAATTTAGAAAACTTTATAATATTTTAATACCTAACGTGATGGTTGATGTGAAATTCTGGTTGATTGAATATTCATAAAAATAAAGGTATATGAGGGTACTTATTTTAGGGGTGGTAATTAGGAACAAAATTTCAACGACCAATGCTGATAAAGTTTTCACTGCCTGAAATACTTTTGATTTGAAATTTCTACCTTTTATTCAATGTAAAAATTATTTTCAATTTTTGACGATTCTCCAAATCATTATTGAATCAATGGTCCTATGTTCAGTTATACAATACGGTAAAATAAATAATGAAAGCTGAAATTGGTCTGAAATGTTTTTCACTACCTGATAAACTTCCTAGTAACAGTCGGAGAAAAGTAGCAAAATTTGAAGAAAATACGATAGGAATTCGAGAGTTCTTTTCACGACATCTCAATGACCCTTTTGTCAATTACCAATTCAAAGGAGGGAAGGTACCGGTCTAGACGGGACGCTAATGCTGAAGATGCCGGAATAATGCCTCAACGTTTCCTGAGAAAAATCCTGAAAAGCACAGACGCAGCATCATATAAGAAAAAAAAGATGTGTATTAGAAGTGTGTTTAATTGAATCGGTCAATTGAAGAATTCCGCAAATAACCAAGTTTATCTGAGATAATTCCCTACTTCATATCAGTAGATTGCATGAAAAAAACCTGACTTGTTCTAGGAAAATGCTCATAAAGATTTGAATATCCTCAGAACTATCGGTTTCATTGATGCATTCACAATTCTGTTCAAACCTATTCTGAAGTTTGTCAAGTTTTTGATCAATATTCTGAAATTGAATTTAATATTTTGGGAGGAATACCCACCCCTGTTGAAATCTATGGAAGACGATTATCCAGTATTAGGGGTCAGTAGACAGTTACTCGAACATCTGAGTTTCTGAAAGATCATCACTTGGAGAGCCAGACCTAGTTTGATAAACCCTCCTAGCTACAGACAGCTTTTGTCGAATATCGAAGAAAATTTAAGGAATGGAATAAATAAGACTGTTGTTGGAGGCAGAGTTGATACTCAAATCACTAATTACTTTCTGGTTTTCCTGCTTTTGTTGTTTTGTTTATACTGAGAGCAGACTTACATTTTCCAGGTGGTACCACAATAATTTAAGATAGCGGAGGGCCATAGGATATTATGGACCAAAGAGGCCACTTTCACGAAATCAGGTTTGATCAATTTACGAAAAACCATGTAGGGCAGAAAGAAAACCCTAATGCGACTATTGTTTCTCATTTCCAATATGAGTTAATTATCAACGTGAGGTTGGTAGTCATGAGAAGATAACTTCTCATGCACTTTTAAAGTACACACCCTGTATACACGTCAACAAATCCTAATTATATACAGTGTGCTTGGTCATGACTTAGCGATAATTCAAGGGCATCAAATATACCTAATAATATCGAAAAAAACACCCACATTTGGAAGTTTACCCCCTTAGTTTTGGAGTAGCCCCCATTTTAAATTTACTTCTTTATTTTCGTTGACCCTTCCAAATAATATCGATTTCTTTGGACATAAAGGTCCTACAGATGTGAAAAAAATGTTTTTTGAAAGATGATACTTCCGCCTTTTATTGAAGTGGAACAATATGAAAACTTTCATGAAGAATTTTTTTTTTAATTTCATTAAAAAATATACTGATTTTCTTAGTAAATCCGCAATCGTACAAGAACTGGCACATTGAAGTGTAATTTTGTTTCAATGAGCTAACACGCAAGGATATTAGCTACAAAACGATACCAACATAATTTCTGTAAGTTGCATATTTAGAAAGTAATTGCTATTCGAACATGACACTTATGAAAGTTGATAAAATAAAACTCAGTTCTGTACTTTCGATAATTTTTCATGATCAATCAAACAAATTAATCATAAAAATTGTTCAAATGGTCGCCTCTGACAGGCAGTGGCCCTCATGACGACCTGTCTTCTGTCTTGTGCTCGCGTAGTGGTCATGTTCGAACAGCAATAATTCTCAAATTATGTAACATACAGAAATGATGTAGGTGTTGTTTTGTAGCTAATATCCTTGCGTTAAATCATTGAGAAAAAATTATACTTCAATGTTCTAGTTCTTGTACTATTGCGGATTTACTAAGAAAATCAGTAAATTTTTTCAACAAAAATTTTTTTATAGAGTTTTTTTATGGCATTTTCAAGTTGATGTTTTCATATTGTTCCACTTTAATGAAAGGTGTTAGTATCATCGTTCAAAACACATTTTTTTCACATCTCTAGGACCTTTGTGTCCAAAGAAATCGATATCATTTGGAACGATCAACGAAAATAAAAAAGTAAATTTAAAATGGGGGCTACTCCAAAACTAAGGGGGTGAACTTCCTAATGTGGGTGTTTTTGTCGATAATATTAGGTATATTTGATGCCCTTAAATTATCGCTAAGTCATGACCAACACACTGTATATCGACATTTCCGTCTACAATCCTACAACACAACAAATTCGAATTCAAAACTCAAGTTACACATCTATCCCAATTCAATTCAACTCCGTTATACTATAAACACCCCCAAAAGCATCCCCTTACCCGAATCATCCATCAAGAGAAGCAACGAACATAGCATATTGTGAAGATTGCCGAAATTGAGGGCCTTTGTTTGTTACGTCCATGAAGGTGGGCCATCTTCGAGGTGGCTTCGGAAGCGTCGTGTTGACGTTTTGCGATATAGCCGCATGCAAAGACTAAATTGAATTTAGGACTGGCCAGCGTGTTTGGATTCCAGGATGGATGTTTAGTTTGCCGGAACAAAGAAAACAGCCATGTGTTTATTCTGCTTGAAATAGCAAGCCACTCCCTGGACCTGCTCTCGGCTGTTGTAAACACCTCGACGAGCTGCACCCGGCGCCGATACATCCATCGTTGATACAAAACAGGGTGGCTTTATTTTCGCCTTTCTTTGCCTCCTCGGACCTACTGTCTGGACCGACACCCTCCGAATTGCCTATTCCGGCGATTTCAGGCCGAAATGCTAGCGTGGCGTTTCGATTGATGCTTTTGATGGACAGTGGTTGTCGTCGTTGTCCGTAATATTTATCCGATTTGGTACCTTGTGATTTTTTTCCATATGAAAAATTAAGGAGGAAAAACTTGCGTTCCGTCTTGGCATTTTCTCGAACGTTGATACAGTCACCGCAAAAATAATCGATCCACTCAAAAAATCGATCAAGTTTGTTAATCCATACTAATATTATAAATGCGAAAGTAACTCTGTCTGTCTGTCTGTCTGTCTGTTACTCTTTCACGCCAAACGGCTCGCTGAACGAATTTTGATGAAATTTGGTATGGTGATAGATGATAACTAGAAATGGTCATAGGCTATGAATAATCACGCCATCGTTTTTAGGGGTAGGCAGTAGGCAGATAACTAAATTGAGTTAGTGATTTTTTGTAGTTTTGTGGGGGACTTTTGCTCTTTCACGTCTGAACGGCTGAACAGATTTTGATGAAATTTGTTAATAGATAGTTACCTAAAAACGGATATAAGATCAAAATGATCACGTCATCGTACTTAGGGGGTAGGAAGTAGGCAGAAAACTTAATTGAGTTAGTGATTTTTTTTATGGTTTTTGCTGGGAGTTTTGCTCTATGATGCCTAAACGGCTGAACGGATTTTGATGAAATTTAGTTAGGTGATAGATAGTAACTAAAAAGGATATGGGCTTTAATATTTATGCTATCGCACTTAAGGCGTATGCAGTAGGCAGAAAACTAATTAAGTTAGTGATTTTTAATCGTTTTTGGTTTAAAAATATCATTCACTTACGTCATTCAGCCTTACCGTTTGAACGGATTTTTATAAGACTTGTTAATATAAAGATAAGATCCTAGGCACGAACACAGGCTACTTTTTACGGCGGGTAAATACCTCATTCCCGCGGAAATCTAGCGTGATCGTGTCAAGAAGCGCATGACGCCATAGATACTGAAATGATTTGATGTTTTTTTTTAACTGAGTGTTACTAAGACTTCAAGTTAGTATTTGATCACTTTTCTAACTTAGAGGGTTGGTAGTCGCCATAATTTAGGGAATTTATGATAAAATTTTGATGCAACTGTCTTTGTTCAACAAGTTTACTTGGATCAAATTACCGTGCGAAGCCAGGGCGGGTCGCTAGTCCTTAATAAATCCTCAGTTTTGAATTGAAGAAAACTTTGGGTACATCATTTTATAAAAGGTAAAACAAAATCTGTTTTCTACCCTACCTTTAGAACCATCCTGGTGTGTTCCAGTTGTTTCACCGTGAGATTTCTTATCTCATCATCAGGACACATCTTCTCTTGACAATTTAAATCTTCATTCATAACAATAACTTGACTAATAAATTGATAACTGTATTTTGCGGGATAAGGACAATCCTTATCCCGCAAAATACAGTTATCAATGTATTAATCATTGTGGTGGACACTAATATTTGCATTCAATAACTTGATTTTTGTTAGAGATACAGAGTTTCCAGAGCAACATTAAACTCCACAATTTCGCTATGGCTATGAAAGTACTTTCACAGATTTAACCTCAAATCCGAACGTTATGAAAATAAACTAAAAAATAAGTGAAAACATAAAACAAGAGCAGTTTTAGAGCGACATGTTGTACCGCATGCACCGTTTATTTGAGACCATTTCGTGCTTATGCTTTATAATGCCCCACCGCATCAACCGCATGTGGCTAGGATTGCCAGGGAGTATTTAGCAGAGGTTCATATCCAAGAGTTCAACTGGCCTGCTCTAAGCCCAGATTTGAACCCAATTGGGCATGTTTGGATGCTCTTGGGGAGAAAATTCGATCTCGCGTACCAACTCCAGAAAATTTTCAGCAGCTCGGTGATGCTCTAATTGAATCAAAACCTTAATGACGATATGCCGAGACGAATTGCTCCTGCTATCCGCGTCTGGGCGGAAAAAAACACGTTATGTTAATGACTTAGTTTTCAGGTCATTTCTTTAGGTCAGAATTTTATGTTGAATCTGTTGAAGTACTGTTATAGCTTAGCGAAATTTAGTTTTCACTGAAAAAACGTATCTTAACGAAAATTGAGCAATTGTTATAAATGAAGGATTAAATTGTCAAGAGAGGATGTCGATGATGGAATTAAGACATCACTCGGTGGTAAAACTGAAAAACACTAGGGGTCGTTCTAAAGTTAGGGTAAAAAAAAGATTTTGTTTCAACCGGTATAAAATGACGTACGTCAAGTTTTCTTGATATTCAAAACTGGTGATTCATTAAGAATCAACATACCTACAATTGAAAAAAAAATCATTCGAATCGGATTCGAAATAACATATTTATGAATTAACAAACTTCATCGTTTTTTTTTTGCCGGTGAGTGTATTTAGATCATTTTTACCTGTCCAATTTTTTTCAAGACAATATAGCATGTGTGTTTCACTGTATAAGAAGAGGAACCATACATTTCTGCGAATGGCACAAGAGCACAGAGAGAGAACCGCAGTAAAAACCTCTCCAGCATAAGTGGGGTGAACAGAAAGAAAAAAAATTAATTTTTTTGACAACTGAATAAATCAATAGATCAAAGTCATCGATGATTGTTTTCTGAGATCTGTCGAAAATGTCGAACATTTTTCATATTGACGAAAGTTGCTTTTCTGAAAGTTAAAAGTTTAAGACGTTTTCCCTGAAGACTGCTAGACGAAACGTTAAAGAGAAGGAGTGCAGAATTGACGGAAATAACCCAAATAATATCTCGATTAATGTTCTATCATCAGCTAGTCCAAACGAGTCGTTTTAGACGGCTTAAGATATTCGAAACGCACACATTTTGTCAAAACTATTCTGTTTCCCTTCGAAAATTTCGAACTCACTGTTGGAAAAATTTGGAAATAATTTGAGTAATTTAGGAATGAAAAATTCAGAACAGAATTGAAACTACAAATATCGAGTAAAAATTGTCTCAAAGGAAACTCACTCGATAGAAAGAAAAAAGTTAAAGCCGTAATTTAAGAAGGAGCTGAACCGGCATGTTTTTCTCGTCGGAAAAACTATCGATCAGTAGCCGGAAAATGAGGCGTATAAAATTGCCGAAGTTCACCTGGGGGTTTCTAGAATACTGTTGTGTCTAAGCGAAATGTAATTCTGTTTCAGATACGGGCACTATCACTGTGAACTGTACTTCGTTATCTAGATAAATGGATGCAAAGCTACTTCTTGAGCCCTTTGAATATTTATGCGTTTTCTCCCTTCAATAAAACTTTCCTGATGTCTTGTTTTTATTTCGAATTTTCGGATCTATAGAATACGGAAAGTCATCAGTCAGAAACCCTATTTAACTTTTATGTGCGGGAAATTTATCGAATTACTTTGGAAAGCTTGTAAATACTTCAGAAAATTATGATAATTTGTTTCTTACTATAACAGGTATTTTGACATGAACAATTACATTTTTGTTGTAGTGAGGATAAAATTCAAGAAGAATTTTAATTTATGAATGCATTTATTGAAATAATGATAATGGAACTTTCCTGAAACCCTTATTGAGCGCTCGTTCTACTTACGAGTGCTATATCGTTTTGGCCCAATGTCTGTAATTCTCGAATTTAGAGCCGAAAATGGTCTCAACCGATAGAGTGCGACTGCTTGATGAGGATTCCGTGGTCAAACTCAATTATAACCGTGGGGCCGGCCGGCCGTAAGCACGATAACTTTCGAAGGGAATATCCGAGAGACTTGAGATTTTCAGAGTGAGTTGGGTTCTCAAATGCCGCGGTTCGTTATCAGCCAAATCGTACAGGGTGTTCCATAAAATATGGCCATCGAAAATTTTTGTTTCTCAATATCTCAGACAAAACGGAACCAATCGAAATGAAATGTTGCTTCCACATGCAAGATGCTCCTAATAAGCCTCATGCAAAATTTTGTGACCATAGTGTACACAGAACCATGGAAAATCCAATTGGAATATTGAAAAGAAGAAACTTCATGTTTCCATTACAAGGTAATTGAGTCGAGTGAAATTCATTTTGTGAATGAAAAATGATATACTGAATGTTCATGCAGAGTTTCAAGAGGCTCGCATCATCACAACCATAGAATTTAATTTTGTTCATTTATTGATTTTTTACATATTTCATTTTCTGATTAATTTCCGGAATATAATTCCGATAGTGCTGAGATTTAGCAGTCATATACTGAGCATGAATCTCAAATCCTATACAAAATTTTAGGGTAATAGCCTTATTAATCCACCTATAAACGGACGCTCAAAAGCACGTGCTCAGTGTTTTTTTACATTTTTTATTGGTAATTTCAGGAATTTTTAAAACTTTTCCTTTGATGGCAAATGTTTGATCAATGTCAATGTCAGGGCACTTTTAAAATCCATAATCCATAAATTTGACTGTAATTTCAAATAAAGGTGTGATATTACTTATTAATTTTTATGTTTTTTCGAACTCAATTTTACACTGACAAATCAGATAAAAGTTTGTGGAATTCAAATGCTATATTGATCGATATACGAGAAATTTTGTAGAGCCATATCTCAAAAGGTTATACAGGGTGTCCCATTATTCGACGTCAACCCGGAACCGGGTGAAAAGGCAAGTAATGCTGGTTGTCAGAAAAATATAGAAAAGAATCTAAGTTGCATGATTTTAAAATAATGCGCATTTGAAAAAACACCCAAAATTCCACACCCTGTGACAGTCTTTTCGCTCCTGTTGCCACAAATATCAACTTTTTCCAACTTTTTTCTTTGCTGTGTAACCTTGAATAATGCTTGTGTAAACTGTAATCAAAATTTTGATACCAGCTGCTCTAGGTTTCATAAAAATAGGGCTTACTTCTCAGAAAAAAAATTCGAAATAAACAATTGCCTAGTTTCAACTGACTGTATTGAAAAAAAACGTACTACGTAGGTTTGGCATGTTTTTTCAAAAGTTGGCGCACTTAGTGAGGATTTCAAAATGGTATAATACTTGTTTAATTGTAGCTGCCGTAGTTCAAATTTATTTTCGATTGCCTTTGAATACACTTTTTCGTTAACTGCTTCCCAGTAATAGAGTCCAATGGATTCAAGTCCGGTGAACGGGCCGGCCACGAGATTGGACCAGAACGTCCGATCCATCTTCCGGGAAAAATGTTACCAGAAAAAAAAATTTTCAGAGAATTTTCTCCGGAAAAATTTTTTCTGGAAAAATTATTTTCTCTGGAAATTTTTTTTTTCCTGATAACATATTTTTCCGGAAGATGGATCGGACTTTCTGGTCCAATCTCGTGGCTGGTCCGTTCACCGGACTTGAATCCATTGGACTCTATTACTGAGAAGCAGTTAACGAAAAAGTGTATTCACAGGCAATCGAAAATAAATTTGAACTACGGCAGCTACAATTAAACAAGTATTATACCATTTTGGAATCCTCACTAAATGCGCCAACTTTTGAAAAAACATGCCAAACCTACGTAGTACATTTTTTTTTCAATGCAGTCAGTTGAACTAGGCAATTGTTTATTTCGAATTTTTTTCTGAGAAATAAGCCCTATTTTTATGAAACCTAGATCAGCTGGTATCAAAATTTTGATTACAGTTTAGACAAGCATTATTCAAGGTTATACAGCAGAGAAAAAATTTGGAAAAAGTTGATATTTGTGGCAACAGGAGCGAAAAGACTGTCACAGGGTGTGGAATTTTGCGTGTTTTTTTAAATGCGCATTATTTTAAAATCATGCAACTTAGATTATTTTTTATATTTTTCTGACAACCAGCATTACTTGCCTTTTCACCCGGTTCCGGGTTGACGTCGAGTAATGGGACACCCTGTATAGATCAATTTCCAGAATTAAGGATAGAAAAAATCCAATCAATATAAGTGATATCCACACTGTATATTCGTAATCGAAAAGTAAAGTTATTCCAGGAATGCGTTACGGTTTGGCAAGGTCCGGAAGGAAGCTTAAATGAATTCAAACAGTTCCGACGAAGCATAATTGAAAAACATTTTCTGATTTCGAAAAGTGGAGTATTGTTCGGGATCCGTTGATTTTGAAAGGATTGATATTCGTGGAAAAATGCATCTCCGAGTCCGTATCGACAGAATGTCGAGGAAAACGAACGATAATGACTAAACGTAGCCCTTATTTCTAGCAAACGGATTAGCCACATTTCCCTAACCGCGTAGCTCCAGCCTGGCTTGTTTGTGTTTGGGTTTCGAGTTCCATCTGTAAAACAAATACTGCTGTCAGTCTACGCTCTTATTGTCTTTTTGTTATAGAAATAAACCACTGTGGAGAAAGCGGCCATTTTAATTCACCCCGATCGAACAAAAAGCTTGATCGTTTTCCCCTACGAATGAAAAAATATCATAATTTCTAGTATACGATTGAATAATCCACCCACTCGGTTTGCGATCACTTTAATTCCAATTTTCTGCCGCTTCCTCTGTTTCTTTTCGTTTTCATATATCGACGGACAAATTGAATGGAAATCGAATGAATTATAAATTCAAGGAACATAAAGTCTGATAAATAAGCGCTGCCATTCTAATCGATATTTTTTGCGGTTTTATTAGTTGAAACGCACCTGATTGGATGAGCGTCCTGGCGTCATGAACGCCCTTGT
Organism: Propylea japonica; assembly: GCA_013421045.1. Taxonomy (NCBI): domain Eukaryota; kingdom Metazoa; phylum Arthropoda; class Insecta; order Coleoptera; family Coccinellidae; genus Propylea; species Propylea japonica. Next base: position 25,161,019 of record CM024248.1, read on the forward strand.
CAACTGTCACTACCGTGTTATGTTTTCAAATTTCAGTTTTTCCTTTGTTAGTTTGGAAAGAGTTAACACAAGTGCTCTATCATTATTCCGAAATATGGGTTGATATTTAGGGTGAACTATCACTGTTTAAATCTACATGAAATGATTACCTAGTATTATAGGTCTGTAGCGTACCTTAAAGATCGAAGATTATGAAAGAAAATAACTTGGAGCTCCGGATAAATTTTTTGAACCCTCAAATTATGATGCATCTCCTTTAGAATATCGAAGGAATTGCAAGGACAAAAGATCAAAATTGAGTTCAGTTTGTGACGCATAGTATTATTTGTATTACTTATCCCTCTTCTTGATTTATGCTTCTTAATTTCGTTATTTCAGAGCTTTCTCAAGATATTCAGGCAAACAAGATCTGGAATCTATTTCAATGAAAGAGATAACCCTTCGAAATGAATATTTCAGCTAATTCTTCAAACAAATTCTATCATCTGATCACTACACTTTTTTTACTAGGTCTTCCATCAAATTCAAATATACAGACACTACACTTATACTTGAGGACAGAGGTTTTTTCTCTGTACTTCTGTATCATACGCAGAAATAAATGGTACCCCATTCACACATGATTTATTGTTCGATTCTCGAAAAATTTTGTTATGACAGCAGAAAAAAATGAAGTCAGAATACCATACATTTCTGCGTTAGATACACAAGTACAGAAAAAAACGATGTTAAAACATCTTAAGAAAAGCCCTGAGCAGGAGCTTTTGAGAGCTCGTTCTTTGGTGGAGCAATTAGACTATTACCGCAAAATTTTATATGGGATTTGAGATTGATACCAGATATATAAATGCAGAATCTTAGCATAATTGGAATTCTATTCTGAAAATTATTCAAATATTTAAAAAATGAATAATCACAAAAATTTTATTCTATGGTTCTGATGATGCGATCCTCTTGAAGTATCAATCAGTTTTGATTCACGAAATAAATTTCATTTGAATCGGTTATCTTATTATTAAAATATAGAGATTTTTCTTTTCCATATTCCAATTGAATTTTCTATGATTCTGTTGACACTGTGGCCACAATATTTTGCATGAAGATTCAGTATAACAGTCTTCATTCACAAAAATATTTCACTTGAATCGGATATCCTGTTTTGGAAATATAGCGATTCTTCTTTCAATATTCCAATTGAATTTTCTACGGTTCTATTAACACTTTGGCCACGAAATTTCTCATGAACATTCAGTTTATCAATTTCTATTTATAAAATAAATTTCATCCGAATCGGATTTTTTTGTGCAAATATGAAGTTTCTTCTTTTCAATATTCCAATTGAATTTTCTATGGTTCTGTTTACACTATGGCCACAAAATTTTGCATGAAGCTTACTATGATCATCTTGCATATGGGCGCAAAATTTCATTCCGATGGGTTTCGTTCTGTTTGAGATATTAAGAACAAATTTTTTTAATGGCCATATTTTTATGGAACACCCCCTGTACGATTTGGCCGGTTAACGTACTTAACCGATCCATTCGAGAACCGAACTCACACTGAAAATTTCAAGTCTCTAGGACAATTCCTTCGAAAGTTATTCTGCTAATGGATGACCCCACGGACAGAATTGAACCACGAATTCATAATCCGGGAGTAGAACCCTATCCTTTGAGACCATTTTCGGCTCGAAATTCGAAAGTTAGGAACAGACATTTGGGCAAAACGATATAGCACTCGTTTAGTTAGAACGAGCGCTCAAAAACTGTCTACAGATCCATAATACTGGGTAATCATCTCCTTCAGATTGGAACAGATGTATGTCGCCCAAAATAACAATTTCGGAATGATGGAAAAAAAAGTTTGTGACAGACCTATGTAGAAGTGACTAAAAGTTGCAACAGAACAACAGAAAGAAGAAAACCACGAGAAAACAAATAGTTATATGAATAATCTTTGTGCTTCAGATTACAGTCTCATCTATACTTCTTGATCTTGATATTCCTTCGATATTTGAATAATATGCTCTACAACCAGAATGGGTCATCAAACCAGATCTGACTTTGCAAGCGATGATCTTTCAGAACCCCAAATGTTCAAAGAACTGTCCATAAACCCGTAATACTGGGTTATCATCTCCCATAGATTCAGATATACTGATATAAAAACTTGTGACAAAATAATTGGAATTTTACGTTGTATTCTTTATCGAAAAACCGATTCGAACTTTGGCGAAATATGCAATGAGAAAAGAAATCCGATCGATTCCAAGTTAGAACATTTAAGGAAGTTTACGCCGATGAAAGAATACGAAAATAAGAACATTCGGAGCTGAGGCGAACGAACATAAAGACGAATAACTTATGATTTTTTCCCTTCTGTTGTTCGATTAGTGCGCTAATTTACGAGAATAACATTTCACTTCTGATGAATCCTTTCAATTAGGATAAACAACGGGGCAATAACTTGATCAAATGACCACGTCCAGAATTGCGAAAGGGCTAATATTTATTTGTTTACCACTTCACCAACAGGGCCCCTTTCCCCTTGCACGGTTTCTATTCCCTTCAGGCAGGAGCTACATAATAAAATCTGTTATTAAAATGGCAACTGAAACGTTGGAATTTTTGTATTTGTATTTCTCGAGTGATTTGTCTGTTTGGTCAGATGATAGAGATTATTTTCCATATGTTGATTCTCACATCTCTTGATGTTTCATTCGTATGCTCTCTATTTGATGCTTGATTGCTGGATTTATACATCCATAAATTTTATTTAAAATGGTGAAGTTTTTTTCATATGATGAAAAGAAGAGATAAAAAGTTTAAGCGTTGGTATGAAACTGAAGTTACTCTTGCAATAACACTTTTGTCTACAAACGACACCCGAAGAATGAAATCTTCAGAAAGAAACTTATAGAGAAGTCTACAGCTTTGAGCCGAGTGTGGGATTTGATTGGACTCACCAATGAAGAATCTGATATCAAAAGTATTTCTTTTGTAAACACTCTAACTTGCGAACGGAATTAGCTGAAAACTTCAATATTCAGGGTTTGTGTGGCGTAAACTTCTGTCCATCAGGATTTCAAGCAGGAAGCCTCGCCATAAGGAAGCATAATCGCAATGTACGAGACACATCTTGCTGCTTCAAAGTTCCGAAGGAACTTTGTGGAATTATCCATCCCTGGGAGATTCCTCCAGAGGTTTTCCTTCTCGGCTTTCTCGTTCTCCAGAAATTTCTTCTTATAGGTACATTTACCTATACCACAGAAGGGTTCTGGGCCAATGAGTGACATTCGTGCGCCCTCTTTGGCAAGTGTATTGGCCTCTTCGTTTCCTTTGATTCCCGAATGGCCAGGAACTCAGATTGAAGAGACCTTATTTTTCTTGCCTACCTCACTGAGTTTGTTCCGGCACTCCCAGATCATCTTTGAGTCGATGGCGTAGGAGAGCAGTACTTTAGTAGCAGCTTGACTATCTGAGTGTATGCTTATAGCGCACCTCTGATACTTTCTTTCTAGATTTATATCTGGACATCTTTCAATAGCTAAGATTTCCGTTTGAAAGACGATCATACAGAAGCCTAGCGACAGTGCACACTTGGTACTTGGCCCGTATATCCCAGCGCCAGCTCCTGTAGAGGTTTTGGAACAATCTGTATACCATTTAACGGTATTTTCTTTTGAGGTTAAGGTCGGTGTATTCCCGTTCTCATCCTCTCTTTTACTAAGCAATGTCCTGAAGTTTTTCTCAGTGCTCACTTTCTTGATCATAACATCACTAGGGAGGTTCCCAGATGAAATGAATGATTGCGTCAGAGGCATTCTGCGGATTCCCAACCAGTCATCAAAAGATGTCAGTTAAGGATTAGGAAGAAAAGAGGAGGATAAGATCCTGGCAAGTGGCTGAAGGCCAAAAACTGACCATTCCTCTCCTTCTCAACAAACTGGACCAAAAAGTCATTCCACTCAGAAATTAGAGCTGAGCTAAGCTTCAGGTGACGGTGGGAATGCTGACGAGGCACTGTCGGTACAAACATCATTTGTACCATATAGGAAAGTCACCAAATGAGATTTGCAAGCTTTGTGGATCAGAGGCAAAAACAGCTGAATACAAGGTATGCAATCGTCCAGAGCAGGCTGGATTTAGAACAATTCATGAAGGAAAAGCGGTCCTGGACACCCAAGAGGTAACGGCCAGTGCTTCTAAGGCATTCGTTCTGTTTTATCAACTTCATTGACGACCTCTTTGGGTTTCCAAGAATGAGTAGGGTACAGGACAAAAGATCTACATGGTCGCAGTTCCCAGAAGGCTATAAAAACGCCAGTTGAAATAATAATAACAATAATGACTGCTGCATATTCTTATAAATAACTATTAATTAATATGATCAAAATTTACAGGATTTATCAAAATATAAGGGTTTTCTAATAAAAGGTGTTATTTTGGAAAGCTTTCAACGAGACGGCGCTACGTGTCACACAAGCAACGAAACCATTGAGCTTTTGCGGGAAAAGTTTCCGGACCGTGTTATTCCTCGAAGAGGTGATCACAATTGACCACCGAGATCTTGTGATTTAACACCTTTCTTCTTTTGGGGCCACGTGAAAGAAAAGATCTACGCCTATTGGCGTCGATTCAAGACCTCAAAGATGGAATTCGTGAGGCTATCGAGGACATAGGGCAGTCACTTTGCGATTTGGTTATGGAAAATTTCATTAAAAGGATATGGTCCTGTAAGCGTAGTCGTGGTGGTCATTTTCCTAATGTTATTTTACACTACTAACGGCATAGCTTCTTCTCTATAATGAAATGAACATCCGATCATTTTTATTGAAAAATAGCATTCTTCTTTGAATATCAAAATAACATCCCTTATTGGTAACCCTTTATCAATCAAAAATATTTCCACATACACTTTCATATTCATTTTCTGCATACGTGGTCCAATCTGCGACATATAAAGAGAAGATATTGATGGGAAACTCATGTTTGTTACACCACTGTAATCTCATCGATGAAAGCCGAAAATCTCTCGTCATTGCCAGCATGGAAAGGAGGCTTTCCTTCGAATCGAAACCCGCGATCATATATTTTCCGAGCATTAAGAAGTGACACACTCTGTCCGCTCGTGTAGAAAATCTTGCAGCTGTTGTCTTGGAGTCAGTTTTCCAATACAACTCCGGAAATCTAAAGGGATATGGATATATTGAGTTTGCATATCTCGATTCGAGCAAAAAACACGCGACATTTAAAATGGATGGTATTTGATGAATTCTTCTCCTGGATTCTAACCCCAAATTTCGAATTGAATGTCGACGAGGGGTTTTTGCATCAACCGAAGCAGTTTTCCCGAACTGGCTGTGTGAAAATTGCCCTGTTTATCGATCGTATTGTTTATTTGTTTCGCAGACATAAATGAATTAAAAGGAACGAATCGAGCACTTTGTACTCTCGTTATTTTTTATTCATACTATTCTCTGATATTTTTGAATATCAAGTTTGGGTAAATTTTATTCAGTGAAAGCTTACGTACCTTTACGCAATTTTTGGTTAGATGATTTTCATCATCAGGTTTTACTTCAATTAGATCGTACCTGATAGTATCTCAACTTTAGAATTCTGTTACTTATTTTCAATTCTTCCATATTTTTGAAACCCTTTAACATATTATATTGTATTGCACTAGTTATCGTTCTGGTTGTATCTTTATATTATTGTGTCCAATTGATCTAGATATCTTTTGGATCTTGCTGTTTCAAAGTTCCAAAGGAACTTGGTGGAATGATCCATCCCTGGCAGATTCCGCCAGAGTTTTTCCCCTCGCGCTTTCTCCTTCTCCAGAAACTCCTTCTTATAGGTACAATTACCTATACCACAGAAGGGTTCTGGACCAATGAGTGACATTCGTGAGCCCTCTTTGCAAGTGTATTGGCCTCTTCGTTTCCTTTGGTTCCTGAATGGATGGGAACCCAGATTAAAGAGACCTTATTTTTCTGCCTACCTCATTGAGTTTGTTCCGGCACTCCCAGATCATATTTGAGTCGATGACGTTGGAGCTCAGTGCTTTAGTAGCAGCTCAACTATCTGACTGTATGGCTATATCGCACTTCTGATAGCTTCTTTCTAGAATTAGATCTAGACAGAAGATTTCCGCTTGGAAGACGCTCATACAGGAGCCTAGCGACAGTGCACACTACTTGGTAATTGGCCGAATATCCCAGCGCCAGCCCCTGTAGAGGTTTTGAAACCATCTGTATACCATGTTACGGAATTTTCTTTAACGTTATAGTCGGTGTATTCCCGTTCCCATTTCTCTCTTTTACGTAGCAATGTCCTGAAGTTTTTATCAGTGCTTCTTTCTTGATCATTACATCACTAGGGAGGTTCGCAGATGAGATGTAGTTGTTCAGAGAGGACCAGACTCTCTGATTCTTTATTCTCTCATTACATGTACCTTCCTTCGATATTCTGAGGATAGCCTCATGAGCTACCCTATCAATCACTAGATGTAGAGGTGTGAGGTCCGTAATGACCTCAAGTGCCCTAGTTGAGCACGTTCTCATAGCTCCAGTGATGCGCACACAGACAAGCCTTTGTACTGTAGAAAGGGAATTGGTCAGATCTCAGATTATAATGTGGGACTAAGTCAGTGTTTCATAATGATATATTCCAAGAGAAAAAAGATAGAATCTCAAAATCTATATTTCATTTGAGCAAAGACAAGTAAAACATTTTCACAAATCAACTTGACTTTACAGTTGATCAATAATCTAAAAAATGTCGCTACAAAGGTGGATGTAAACATGAAAATGACTCTTGATCGAAAGAAAAAAAAAGATTTTTCCTCCTGTGCCCTGTTCGTTCGTTCGTTCGTTCGTTGTTCGTTTCTTATTAAATTTCCCGTGAAGAAACATCCGTAATTTACGTGAATAACAACGTGATAAAGCAGGCATGCCGAATTCTCCGAAAGACGAAACTCAAACAAAGCTTCCTGCAGCGATTTTTCAAGAAAACCGTGAACGGTTCTGGAGCGCAGTTAAACGATAGCAATTGACGTTCGGTTCACATCGACATTTCGTCAGGTATTAGTCAGATGAAAATCTGTGAAGTTTTTGCCATTCAGGGTCTGGCTCGCCTCAGCAGTCTGCCCTCTTGTTTTATTGGTATTCCTTTTCCTGGCGTTTTTTGCAGCAGGGGCCAGTGTTGTGGTAAAACGTACGTAATCTTAGCCGTTGACATCTGACGAAGGACCGCAATCACCATTAACCGCCTTGGCTGACCGAGGAGACGGCTTCGAACGTTCGATCGTGGACCAGGCGAACTTATCCGACGTTTAATCTATAGATCGAAAAGAGGGTCTGTCTTCTTCTGTGGGGAATGTTTTTTAGCGCTGACACCGTTACGGTCATTAAGGTAAAGAAAACGAATCTAAATCCTCATAATAGTGTTTCTTTAGACGGCCCCTTTTTCCACTACGTCTTTCTCGCTGTTTACGTTTTAGTCTCGGAGTTTTTTGCTTTTGGGATGTAGATTTTCAAGAGAAAAACTTCAGGGTCGAATGGGAAGATTTGATGAAAAAGACTGTAATATAATTAGGTGATATTTGAGAATAGCACTGACTTGCAGCATTTTCACTCGACTTACATTGAGACAAATGACTATTAATGGAATATTATTTAGGCTATTTGCATACGTTTTGTTGAATGTCCCCTAAAGAAAATTCTCTAAGTGAAAACTAGGATGGGATGAATCAGATGGATGCAAACCTCTTGGCAAAATCATCTTATACCAACCATCTTCGATATCGTCCCTAAAAGGGAACCTCAAGGGGTCGCATGTCTACATTACCAGAGACAGCTAGACCACGCTGATATACCTGGAATCACACTTCCATAAAGCAAATGGCAAGAGGCAATAGAGTGACTTTACTATGGGTGTCAGTGCAATGTGGTGTTGAAGGAAATAGAAATGCTGATGAACTTGCAGAAAGTGCTGGAGCTGAGCCTTTCTGTTGTCTTAAAAAACAGCAATATAAGGAAATGGTCCAGCAATGGGAGTCGACTGAAAGAATGACCCTCTGGAGAAACACTCCTGGATTCACTCAAGCCAAGAAATTCGTGATGATTTCACCTACCCATACCGGAAAGCTTCTGAAGCTATCAGGAGCTCAGCATCAGGTGATGGTGGGTCTGCTGACGGTACACATATCATTTTGTACCGTATGGGAAAGTCAGCAGATGAGATTTGCAGGCTCTGTGAATCAAAAGCAGACACAGCTGAACACATTATATGCAAGTTTCCAGAGCTGGATGGCCTAGTTTTATACTGTAGCCCCACAAAACTTCTCAAGATCAGCATATTGGTTTTTTCTGTAGCTACCTCAAAATCCTCAGCCATACAGCGCATTTCCAATGCGAAAGATCAAGAATAGAACAAATAGGTGAAACGAAATCGCCGTACAGCGATATGGCGGTGTGAGTAGTAGATCATGATTGAGATGTGAACTGAAATGCCAACTAATAGCCTTCTTTTAGTCAGTTTTTAATCGCATAAGGAATTGCATATCGCAACGAACAATATGCAGCTATCGGAAAAAAGGATATTTATATTATCTGGCAGATGAGCAGCCCAAAAGACCCTTGTCTACCCGTCAGTATGGCCAAAGCTAGTCAGGTCAACCTTGTATGGGTACTTGGTCATACGGCAGTGCATGACAACGAAATGGCAGATCAAGTGACAATTGTTCAATCCATACTGATATTATAAATGCGAAAGTAACTCTGTCTGTCTGTCTGTCTGTTACTCTTTCACGCCTAAACGGCTGAACGGATTTTGATGAAATTTAGTATGGTGATAGATGATAACCTAGAAATGGTCATAGGCTATAAATAATCACGCCATCGTTCTTAGGGGGTAGGCAGTAGGCAAATAGCTAAATTGAGTTAGTGATTTTCAGTCATTTTTGTTGGGACTTTTGTTCTTTCACGTCTAAACGGCTGAACAGATTTTGATGAAATTTAGTAAGGTAATAGATGGTTACCTAAAAACGGATATAAGATCAAAATGATCACGTCATCGTACTTAGGAGGTAGGAAGTAGGCAGAAAACTGAATTGAGTTAGTGATTTTTTTATGGTTTTTGCTGGGAGTACTGCTCTATCATGCTTAACGGCTGAATGGATTTTGATGAAATTTAGTTAGGTGATAGATAGTAACATAGAAAAGGATATGGGCAATTAATATTTATGCTATCGTACTTAAGGCGTAGGCAGTAGGCAGAAAACTAATTAAGTTTGTGATTTTTAATCGTTTGTTTTAAAAGTTCACCTCATTCACGCCTTAACGTCTGAACAGATTTTTATAAGACTTGGTTAATATAAAGATAAGATCCTAGGCACGGACACAAGCTACTTTTTACGGCGGGAAAATACCTCATTCCCGTGGAAATCTAGCGTGATCGTGTCAAGAAGTGCATGACGCCATAGCTACTGAAATGATTTTGATGTTTTTTTTAATTAATTGTTACTAAGACTTCAAGTTAGTATTTGATCACTTTTCTAACTTAGAGGGTCGGTAGGCGCCATAATTTAGTACTTCCTACTCAGACGATGTTGCGGATGTCACACTGTCTAACATCGGGGGTTGGCAGATAGGTAGTTAGTAGTATTTTAAACCGATTTACATTATTTACTTTTTATATTTACTAAGGAAACATTCGGAGCTATCCATTATGTAGCTTAGGTTGCTTTTGAACAAATTTTGATGTGAAGTTGAGGACTGGAACACGATAGTGGGACATTGTTGCAGGGGGACTTACAGCCGGGAGAAAACAAAAAAACTTATGCGGACGAAGTCGCGGGTCAAAGCTAGTTTTCCATATACGAAAAGACTGCTACAACCAGAGCAAATGATTTAGCACCAAGGAAAGCATAGGGTTTCTAAAACGAATAGAACAAATAGGTAGAACGAAATATGGCGATGTCAGTAGATCGTATATGAGATGTAAACAGAAATGCGGCACCGGAAACACGGTATCCATGATCGCGGAAACGCGACTAGCGAAAAGTAATGCCGGAACGGGCTCTCGGTCACCATCTCTTATTATTTCGGTTAAACATTCCTCATGTTGCTCCTCGAGGCAGCGAGACAAGAAGGCTAAAGAAGCTAGTAGGTGAGCCTTCTTTTTGCGAAGCGATTCTTGACGCTTATCCATACTAATATTATAAATGCGAAAGTAACTCTGTCTGTCTGTCTGTCTGTTACTCTTTCACGCCTAAACGGCTGAACGGATTTTGATGAAATTTGGTATGGTGATAGATGATAACATAGAAGGTCATAGGCTATAAATAATCACGCCATCGTTCTTGGGGAGTAGGCAGTAGGCAGATAACTAAATTGAGTTAGTGATTTTAAGTCGTTTTTGTTGGGACTTTTGCTCTTTCACGTCTAAACGGCTGAACAGATTTTGATGAAATTTGGTAAGGTAATAGATGGTTACCTAAAAACAGATATAAGATCAAAATGATCACGTCATCGTACTTGGGGGGTAGGAAGTAGGCAGAAAACTGAATTGAGTTGGTAATTTTTTTAATGGTTTTTGCTGGGAGTTGTGCTCTTTCATGCCTAAACGGCTGAACAGATTTTGATGAAATTTAGTAAGGTGATAGATAGTAACCTCGAAAAGGATATGGGCTTTTAATATTTATGCAATCGTACTTAAGGCGTAGGCAGTAGGCAGAAAACTAATTAAGTAAGAGATTTTTAATCGTTTGTTTTAAAAGTTTACCCCATTCACGCCTTAACGTCTGAACGGATTTTTATAAGACTTGGTTAATATAAAGATAGGATCCTAGGCACGGACACAGGCTACTTTTTACTCCGGGAAAATACCTCATTTCCGCGGAAATCTAGCGTGATCGTGTCAAGAAGCGCATAACGCCATAGCTACTGAAATGATTTTGATGTTTTTTTAACTGAGTGTTACTAAGACTTCAAGTTAGTATTTGATCACTTTTCTAACTTAGAGGGTCGGTAGGCGGACGAAGTCGCGGGTAAAAGCTAGTAGGTAATAAATACTTCCTCCCCGTAGAGGCGCATAACGTATTGTTTAAGACTTTCGCGGCCAACATAGGGATTTTTGTGGTCTATCGGGTACTTGTATGGGTACTTGGTCAAACGGCAGTGCACGACAACGAAATGGTAGATCAAGTGACAATTGTTCAGCTGTCCCTATATGAAAAGACTGCTAACATGTGTTTTCAACCAGAGAGAATGATTTAGCACCCAGGAAAGTAGTAGGGTTTCTAAAACGAATAGAACAAATAGGTAGAACGAAATATGGCGATGTCAGTAGATCGTATATGAGATGTAAACAGAAATGCGGCACCGGAAACACGGTATCCATGATCGCGGAAACGCGACTAGCGAAAAGTAATGCCGGAACGGGCTCTCGGTCACCATCTCTTATTATTTCGGTTAAACATTCCTCATTTTGCTGGCTCGCACCCGCCTCTCGAATACTAAATAAACATAAGTTTTAATTGAAGAATCTCGTTGTATCTCGGAGCGATGTGGACGGCATGTTCGAGTTCTCTGCCTCCCTGGAGTTATTATTAGATCGCTACAAGCTGATGCAAATACAGATTATAAAGATCGGCCAGATGAAAAATGAGATACAGCATTCGTATTGTCTTATATTATGACAATGGCGGTCCCCGCTGCGGACGGGGCCAAATATTTGTCTTCCACCATAATGCCGCTTTCTGGCTCCCGCCATACTCTCGCTTCCATCCTGCATATTTATCATAACTACTGTTTATATACCTTTACCCTCCTCACACGATGCGCCTCGCTTCGGCCGGCTGGTTACGTATGCACTCCAAACCGCCACAACTCCTACGCCGCCTTCGATAATATTAAAATCTGATTCGTTCTTAGCTGATCGATAACCCCCTCAATTGACGGATTCGACTCTGGCGACATATTTCACGTTGAATTGCTGCTCTCGACTCCGATACATATTACTTTTCAGTATTGCTATGTTGTTACCCTTGATTTTTAGTATTTCGGATGATGGATGCGACATTTTATATGAATCTTTAGGCCAGTTGAAATGAGCTTAGTGCTAATCGAAGTTAAAAGATGCAAATGTGGACACCGCTCGACTTTTAACTCTCAACAGAATCCTTAAGTTTTCTACGTTATATTGAACTCTCGTTTTTAACTGATCGATAACTCCTTTTCTTGATTTATATTCTAGTTGGAATCAGCTAGAGGCTCTTAGTGAGATATATCGATGTTGTAATATAAAAAAGTTTTCACTGAATGCTTGAATTTCTTAGGATTATATCGATCTTTAGTTCTTAACTAATCGATCACTGCCTTCATTGATATCTAGTTAAGAAGGAATAACCTGGACGTTAGCTGAGCGAGCTGAATGGGAAAAAAAAAGCTTCAAATTGAAACTTGAGTTTCTCACGATCATTTTGTACTCGAGCTTGCTCTTAGCTAATCGATACTCTCAGATCTCTCTTCATTGACCTATAGTCTGGTTGAAATTGGCTGGACGCTTTCAGTTAGACGTATAGAGTTTAGAAGCTTAAAAAGGTTCAACAGAATGTATCAGCTTCTCACGATAACATTGAGATTTCGTTTTTAACTAATCGATAATTGCCTTCATTGATTTCTAGTCATGAAGGAATTAGCTGAACGTTAGCTGAATAAGCTGAATGCTTTCAGTTGGAAATATCGAAAAAAAGAAGCTTCAACTAGATATCTGATGCCATATTGAACTCAGCTCTTAGCTAATCCATAACTAACTCCCTTAATCTACATTCTGTTTGACTTATCGATGTTAGAAGCTGGGAAACCTCACATTGAATGCTACTTCTTAACTAATCGATAATTGCCTCCATTGATCTCTAGTCTGAATGAAGTTAGCTGCACATTAGCTGACTAAGCTGGACGCTTTTAGTGGGAAATATCGAAAGGAGAACAATAGCTTAAAATGTATTCTCGCGTTCTTACGATCATATCGAACTCAGCTCTTAGCTAATCGATTACTCTTTTCATTGATCTACAGTCTGCTTTAAATAAGCTGGATGCTTCCAGTCAGATGTATCGAAGTTAGAAGCTGTTAAAGCAATAACAGAATGTACATATAAATTCCAAACAATAACATTGAACTCTCGTTTTTAACTAATCGATAATTGGCTTTATTGATTTCTAGTCTAGTTGAAATCAGCTGAATGCTTTCAGTATGTTAGCTAAATAATCTGGATTGAAATAAGAAGAAAATCTTCAAACGGATACTTGAGTTTCTAACTATCATATTGAACTTGAACTCAGCTCTTAGCTAATCGATAACTGTCTTCATTTCGGATTGAACACAGTCCACCAAGTTCACGTGAATTTGCTTCAGTCCAGTACCTACTGTGATATTCTTCAATAATATTGCAATCAAGACACATGTACGTAGCTTGTTTCATATTATTTAACTTCAATATTAGCTGATCGATTCTACACTGTCGATATAATGAATTTCTTGAGTGTAATTGAGAGTTCAGAGGAATAGCTACAATTCGATCATTTCTGCATTTCTTGGAGGCACGAGTGTATTCTTTTTTAGGTAAAATTTTTAGGAATCAGTGAGCATTAACTGAGACCAGCACGAATCGAATTTATCATTGTTGAAACTGAATCTTTCGATTTTGTTTCAAAGTTTTCTATCTCCTCTAAAATCTTCTTCTAAATGTTCAATTTAAATTATAACAAAGGAAGATGACAACGACGAATGTTTCTCCATAATTCATCGTTTTGGATTCATAAATGCATGAATTTCTTAATCTAGCAAATTATAAGTGGAACGATCACCGCAGGGTCACGATGATTTTATTCTGTACATAGTTGCCGGTTCGATATTTTTTTGCCGTCCTTAACAATTTAGTTAGAGTCGAGTAAGTGGCACCCTCTCAGCCATTAGTCGAGAACGCTGTCCATTTGGCTCGGACCGAGCCACGTCAGCAGTCTGTCCTTCCTCCCTTCGCGACTTTTCCAGCCTTTTGCGGTCCCACCCCTATCTCTCTCATTATCATATTCAATCTCATTCCGACTGAGGGGAATTAGTTGTAGCTATATGACGTGTCAAATGCAACGTGCATTCCTCGACTTATCCCCTTTTTCACGTCAATAATTCATTCGAATTTGAAGAAATTTAACTTATGAAAACTCGAAAAAAATCTTTCTATATCGACCAAATATCATCCGTATTTTCCAACGTCAATTACATAGTTTTAATAATCCTGGAAGCTTCAGAGAATTGAAGAGTTTTCAAAATCTTACAGAATCTGAAAGGATTATTCACAGATGAATTTCAAACTTTTTGTTGTCGGCTAATTACCTCAAGACAAAAAAGGTCACTTGTTCATTCGCCACTTTGCAACCCTCATTCATTTATTCTGTATTTAAAAACAAGCGTGACACTCCTTATACATAAAAATATTCATTTTTGTAGTTTCAGATATTTTATGTCCCAAAACGTGAATGTAGGATGGTGCATTCACCATTTTGCAACTTACTTTCATTCTGTTGTGATAATCTTGTTATGGAAATATAAAGATTTTTCTTTCCAATATTCCAATGGAATTTTTCATGGTTCTGTTAACTCTATAGCAACAAAATTTTGAGGGAGGCTTATTATGAGAATATTACATTTCAATTACTTTCTTTTTTCTGGGACATTAAGGTACAAAAATTTTGAATTGCCATATTTTATGGAACACGATTTGGCTAGTTAAGGAAATTAACTGCGGTATTTGAAAACCGAACTCACCCTGAACATCTTGAGTCTCTACGACAATCCCTTCGAAAGTTATTGTCCATACGGATAGAATTGAATTCGACCAAGAATTCGTCATCAGGGAGTCAAACCTTATTGTTGGAGACCATTTTCGCCTCCAAATTCGAAAACAACAGACATTTCGGCAAAACGAGAGCATCCGTTTAAGTAGAACGAGCGCTCAAAAACGGTACAACCAATTTTACTTTGAGCCACTTCGCTGAATAGGTAATCAAATAAATACTTTTCATAAGAGGTATCACAATCCATATACAGGATGTAACTGAATAAGTGTAAAATATTTAAGGAGGTGATTCCTCATCGAAAAAAAGATAGGATCTTTCATATAAAGAAACTTCATTGGAGCATCCCTTGTTGAGATACAGCCCCTCAAAGGGAGTACATAAAATTTGTACAACAACTTTTTCCATAAGCACCAAAAAAGTTATGATATTGAAATTAACCTGATGTTTCCTACTAGCAAAAAGACCCCATGGTCGTAAGGGTGGGAAACGCAACCTCTAAAGTTTATTTCCAATGTAACTTTTTGTCTTATTATTTGTTTACCATTTGAAAATTTATTTCCGATAGCCTGTTTCATTCCGAACAAAAAATGTCTCTTTAGTTTTTTACCCAAAATAAACCAGTTCGCAGTAAAAAATTTTTTTACGAACAACTACAGAGATAGATCGTCATAAACTGACAGCGTTATACCAATTTAATTGTCACTATCGCTAAAAGTGTCCTACTAGAAACTAGATAGATTAGTTTCGCCTTTATGACGATCTATCTCTATAGTTGTTCGTAAAATAATTTTTTACTGCGAACTGGTTTATTTTGGCCAAAAAACTCAAGAGACATTTTTTGTTTAGAATGAAACAGGCTATCGGAAATGAATTTTTAAATGGTAAACAAATAATAAGACAAAAAGTTACATTGGAAATAAACTTTAGGGGTTGCGTTTCCCACCCTTACAACCATGGGGTAAACCAAATAAATAACTGGAAGTGTCTTTTTGCTAGTAGGAAACGTCAGGTTAATTTCAATATTGTAACTCTTTTGGTGCTTGTGAAAAAAATTGTTATACAAATTTTATGTACTCCCTTTGAGGGGCTGTATCTTAACAAGGGATGCTCCAATGAAGTTTCTTTATATGAAAGATCCTATCTTTTTTTCGATGAGGAATCACCTCCTCAAATATTTTACACTTATTCAGTTACACCCCGCATTACCATTTGAAAAAATGTCATCAATTTCCGTCTTCGAAATACAAAAAGTACGATTAAAATGAATAATTTAATTTGCCTTTATATTCAGTTCATCCGAAAATGTTCAGTATAAGAAAATTTACTCAGTTTTTTTGCTCGCCAATGTATTTCGTTGTTCTAAGACCTATATTCAAATCTGACGATAACAGCTCAACATCTATCTAACCGTGAAAACCCCGGGAAAATCGAGAAAAAAGATAATATAAAATTGTATCTCAAATTGCCCTTTTTTCTTGGTTGACACCAGTGTCGATTATTTGTTGGGACAGCGGTCCCTGCATATTACGAAGGGATAGCGCTATTCCTTGAGTTGCATATGTTACATCTGCTGGACTCCTAAATGTATAGAAGGGGATTTTCTGTTATTGAAAATATACTGCCATCAATATGAATTTATATGCACGAGTATCTTCCTGAAAATATTTCGAAGATATAAATTCATGATAATATTTCCCTGCATCTGTTCTCCTATCCATAACGTGTTGAAGTTTTTCGTCCTGCTCCTTAGGGATATTTAAAATCACACGGTCAGCTGTAACCGAGGTCTGACTGACCTGACATTTGCTTGTCCAGCATTCTTGGTGTTTCGAGTGATTGTTTATTGATTTATTTCATACCTAAATTGATACACACATATGATCCAAATGTTCAGTCAGCATTTACAAAAAGACCCAAGTTATTATTCCTAAAATCCATAAACAGATAAAAAGGAAAATTTTTATTGAACATTGATTCCTCAAATTAGGAATTCATGTTGGTGAATTCGCCATTCTGCAACCATACCTAAGTTTGCTGTATTTTAAAATTCATTATTCATGATATTTATGCTTAAATTGGAATGAATGAACATTTTCAAGATTAACTGAATTGAATGGATTCTGAAATTGTATCGAACAGTATATAGAAAATTGGAAAATGTTTCGTAAGGAAATTAAGAGAATATCTAATATGTCGTTCCTCACAATGTTTATAAAATCACATATATTCTAGCACATCCTGAATAGTTATCTATGCCCAAAGTTCCCAAAAGTTTCAGAATCTTCATGAAATTAGGAAGAATCATTGACAAAGAAAATATCGAGAATTTTAGTGACTGAATATTGCGCATTCGCCATTCTGCAACTCAAACCCTCAAATTTTGAACATTTTCCTTGAAGAAATCTCAGAAAAATGAATGAATCCCTAATACTAGCAACAATGGATTTTCACAGATATTCGACGAAATTTTAATGGCTCCATAAGGTTTCAACATCTTTTTGAATCTCAAAGAATAATTTACAGATGAATTCTGAACTCTTCATTGTTGATGAATTTTTCTGAAACAGATAAGTCTCCAAGTTCATTCGCCAATTTGCACCCTACAATAATTCCAGCTGTATCTTCAGAATGGCCTCTATGCATATATTTAGAGATTTCAACATATTGTAATGGATTGAAGTTCTGTCACAAAATATGGAATCGTTCTTCAATATTCGTATCAAACACTGGATTTCAAAAGATATTTGCACGGCAATCTGGTAGCTCCAGAGAATTAAAAAGTTTCCGAAATCTTATAGAATCTGGAAGGATTATTCACAGATGAATTTCAAACTTTTTGTTGCCGTCTAATTACCTCAATACAAAAAGATCACTTGATTCATTCGCCATTTTGCAACCCTCATTCATTTCTTCTGTATATTAAAACAGCGTGACACTCCTTATGCATAAAAAATATTTATTTTTGTAGTTTCAGATATTTTATTCCTCAAAACGTAAACTTATAGGGTGGTGCATTCGCCATTTTGCAACTTACTTTCATTCTGCTGTGCCATAAGATTCAGAATTCAGAAGATTTGCATATTATTGAATGTCTCTAGGACTGATTTTTTTGTCTAGAAAATTTGTACTATTTACTCTTTAATTTCAAACTCTTTGTAACCGATAAATTACCTTTGAACAAAAATGTCAATTGGCTCATTCGCCATTTTGCAACCCTTATTCATCTGCTTATTCAGAAAAACTTTATCGTTATAAAAACATCCACATATTTGATCTCTTAAAACGAAAAGGTGTATTGGTGCATTCGCCATTCTGCAACCTACTTTCATTCCTGTTGGTTATAAAATTCAGAATGACCAAAATGCATGAAGCAAAAGATTTGAATATTTTTGGAATTTATTGAACTGATTTTGAAGTTGTCTAGAAAATTTGTACTATTTACTGATCAGTTTCAAACTCTTTCTAACCGAGAAATTACCTTTGAACAAAAATGTCAGTTGGTTCATTCGACATTTTGCAAGCCTGATTCCTTTCTGTGTATTTAGAAACACTCAATCGTTAAAAAATATCTACTTCTGTTGTTTCGAATATTTAATCCCTTAAAACGAGAATATGGGTTGGTGCATTCGCCATTCTGCAACCTTCTTTCATTCCTGCGCTTGCTATAAAATTCAGAATGACCATTATGCATAAATCTGAAAATTTTAATATTTTCGAAATTTATCGAATGTTCCTTTAATTGCCTATTAAATATTCTCGAAAAGTATGAAATATCAAAAAAAATATCAATTATAATACTTGTTCGGTACATATCCAACACCATCCTCGGCACTGATGTGGCATCAGCAAAGAGACCGAGGACTGTACAGCATCAGCGAAGGAAACTTCTCCTACTGGCTGAGCAGGGGCACCAGGGGAAGCTGATGTAAGGGAGTGCAGTCCAGCGACCTCTGAAGATTTAGGATTGTGTTTATGGACGTGGAGGCTGCGAGGATCGTGTGCAGCACGTAAGAATCGGGGGAGGTGGGAGGAGGCAGATTGTAGGTGTTGGTATTGCGCGAGGACCTTGGGTGCCGCCCGTTCAGCCGCCACTACAGATATACACATACAAACAACACAAACTGCATTGCATCGGCGCATCAGCGGGAGTCAGGACCGCCTACGACTCTCCTATACCATCTCGGCGACTTCAATGACCCTTTTTGCGCAACAACACAACTAACTCTTGTTCTTTCTAGCGAAAAAGAAATAATTAATAGGCGCTGTTACCGTTTATGTATTTAGTTGTGTTTAGGTGTTGTGCTGTGAGTGAGTGTTTACCTGCAGGAATGAAGTACTGCGAAACACGGATGCTGGCCTCCTTCGCACAGGTTATTCTTTTATTTACTCCTTGTTTACTTCTATTTATCAACAATAAATACAAAATACAATCGAAATTCGTCGAAAAATAAATAAACGAAATTTAGATACGTTCTTGATATTTTTGTTAATTTTTGGAATTCCTGTATCTTGAACTGAATATTTGAGTGAAATATCTATTTATCATTTCGTTCAAAAAAAATAACAATATTTATGAATTCTCAAAATTTTATCTATCTGAATTTACCTGATATACTCAATGAATTCCTCATGAAATGTGGTATACAAAAATAAATAAACTAACAGTATTTTTTTTGGTGACTTTCAATAAATTAAATTTCATTTTATGCTTTTATCCATACGTAACACGAAATTCCACACAATAGAGATTTTAATGTTCGAAGCTATTTATTCATAAACAACAAGACAGAAAATTCAATCAAAATTCATCTCAAAAGAATAAAATAAATTTCAATTTACTCAAAAATCAGTCTCATTTCTATTTATTTCTTTCACTGAATGTTTATTCAAATCAGTATCGAATATTTTGTTCTCCTGTAAATCTAACGAGAAGAAGAAACATTATTTTTTCTTAGAAGAGCATTGTTCATTTTCAAAAAAATCCATAATATTTGATATACAGAAATATTATCTGTTACGATTCATCTTAATCCATGAATTGAACTTCAAATAAAAGCTTGAGATTTCGATTTGCTTCAATCAAGGAATCACTTGGATTGTCATCTGAACTTTTATTGAGCATTTATAACGAATGATTTTTTTTATGGAATTTTTATACCAATTTTCCTATTACATTTGGACGAATGAAAGGATTCCCAACTGTTTTCAATCTCGAAAAATATAATTCCGATTGTATTATAAACAAAAAGTCAATATTCGAAGTTCGTCCATTTTTCTAGATTTTATTATCTGAATCAGAATAATTTCAGTAAGTATTGAAATTCAATCTCAATTTCAATTGAAAATTTCGTTCAGAACTATAGGCGCCAATTAATTGAATAGATTTTGATTTTTTATGACTTACATCCCTTTGTATCGAGATTTATTGATTTATTCTTCATTTATGATATTTAATTCATTATTAATGAATTTATCATTTTTTTGTACATTCAAACTGAATTTTCTTCAACTAATCATTCTCAAACTACAAGCCAATCAGTCACACCAATCGATTGAGTTTTTCCATCAATAAAAAATCACACAAATAAAATGAAAAAAATTGTCCTACCCCAATACAACTCTCTTAAAACTCACATTTGCCAACAATCATTCAAACAACACTCCAACCAAATAAACTGTGTAATTTTCTTTATTTCACTCATATTTTTTCCCTCATCGAAAATCCACCCCAGCGTAGTTTCCGACGCTGTTAGACTGCCGTCGGGACGCTGGCTCGACCCTCGCTGCACGGACGGCGGTGCTCAACTGAATATCCGTCGAGTATCGGATGAGGGGTTGTAGCTTGTTGTATACGTATATACAGGATCACAACACATAAACATTTCGGCCTAGTTTCCCGATTCACGTAGTTTTGGGGCGCAGTCTCTCGTTGGGGTTGAAAATAGTACGGAAACTCATGAATGAACGTGCGTTTGGCTTGAATGAAGGTGTATCATTCATCTGAAAATTGCGAATTGATTCGTACATAATCATTTCATTGAAGGAATTAGGGAAAAACGTGAAAATAAGGGTATTTCGTACATAAATGGGGTGGAAAATCGAAGTATTAGCTGCGAGAAAAATCGCTAAATGCAGGTTTCATATGTATTTTTCTATCATTCATAAGCATAAATATTACAAGTTTGGAACGAGTGCAAAAAACTCAATATTTAAATTTTTTTGATTTGTTTTCCAATGCAGTTATTACTATCATCATTTCTGACAATGAAATAGTTAACTATATTGAAGTAAAAGCGATGCAGCCTAAAATAAGCATGTATAAATCCAATATGTCACTAACATACTCATATCACAGAATGCCGGAAAAAAGAAAAATGAAAATCCGTAGTGAATCAAACTCGAAAGAAAATAAGCTTCAAACAATATTCCTCAAGAAATTAACAACGATAATAGGTTACCCTTCCAAAGCTTGAATTATTTCTTTTATTCTTTTTGGAAATTTCGGATTTGATATATATAACTCTTCACAGTTCAGTTTTTCGCGCACAAATTCGTGTTAGACATCTACAAAAGTTGAATAAATACGAATTTATATTTGTTACGATG
This sequence comes from Propylea japonica, assembly GCA_013421045.1. NCBI lineage: Eukaryota > Metazoa > Arthropoda > Insecta > Coleoptera > Coccinellidae > Propylea > Propylea japonica. Next base: position 25,182,488 of record CM024248.1, read on the forward strand.
GAATTCTATTGATTCTTATTTATCTTTGATAAAACGAATGAAATAGCTTGTTTACAAATATAAAACAAGACTGAATAACATACAGATAACATCTAAACAATTGAATAATGGTCTCATTTATATTATTGAAAAATACACCTATTCCTGCATAGATATGAATGCATTCTTCTATACAAACCATTCATATATACTGCCCGAAAATAATAATTCAATAGAATGGTCTTTCATTCATCCCAACATGGGAAATGCATTTGGTTTTGCGATTCATTGTTTTCATTTAGGTATTTATTTTCATTCTTTCCTTCAGCTATCAACAGAGAAGGCGGAATTGAACTGATCTTCCATCTAGGACAGTTCAGATGCTCAAAAGGCTTGAAAATTCTACAATAGCATTTATATACCCTTCCAAATAACTCTTATTACACCAATATGACGTTTCACCTTACCTAATCTACCAATCTACCTTCTAATTATTCTAAATGGGATTTCAACTACGCTTTAAAAGATTATTATCACTAATTTATATAAACCAGATGTGCCCTTCTAAAAACCATCAATAATTTGAAAAAAAAATGTTCTACTATTTCAGCTAATTTATCTAAACCGTTCAGGTTCTTGAGCTTTTTGAGAGGTTCACAACTCCGACAAAAAACTGATTTTATACTCACTAATAAACAATAAAATAAACTAAGAATATCAAATTGAAATTAGTTTCAAATCATAACAAAATAATCATGAAAATCAACAGTTTTCTATTGTAACCATCAAAAAATATTATTATTATTTTTCATGATTATTCAAAAAATGCTACGACAAAAAATTGTGTGATGAGTGAATTTAACTCAGTAAAGACATTCACTATAAGAATTTTCATACATTTCCACAGAATATTCGTTAGAGAATCAAAATTATCGAAAAATAATTCTATGAAGGCTACGACATAATATAATGTAAATTTTCATGATAAATTCATGGCATATACTGTTCCAAAAAGCTCATATTCCTAGCTGGAATATTTTAGCTATCGAAAGCTATCTGTCTAGCTATCGTAGAATATCGTTAGATATTCATTAGAACGGAAGATAATTTTGAGAAAAGTACGATAGAATATTCTGTGAATTTTCTACTCAGTAATTAGAAAATTCTTTTCAACAATATTCAAAAAAATATTCAGCTAGACTATTCTACCTATAACAGCCAATCCATCTAGCTTTCGTAGATTATCGTGAGATATAGGAACCAATTATAATTTTGAGTACAACGAAATATTTTGTTGATTTTCCTAAGAATACATAGAATATATTCACCAAAAAAAATCATATTTCCAGAAGTATTTAGCTGGACTATTCTACCTATCATAGCCTATCCATCTAGCTATCGTAAGTTATTTATAAGAACGAAAGATTATTCTGTGAATATTCATAGTTATTCATTAGGTATATTTTCCCAAAAAAAAATCATATTCCAAGAAATATTCAGCTTGACTTTTCTACCTATCATAGCCCATTAATCTCATCGAAGAATAACGTAAGATATTCATCAAAACGAAAGATAATTTTGAGAAGATTATAACAGAATATTTTATGACCTCTCATATTAATTAATAAGATATATTCTTCAAAAAATTTAAGAAAAGCCCTGAGCAGGAGCTTTTGAGTTTCTTATTCGTTGGTGGAGCAAAAAGACTATGATCTCAAAATTGAATATGGGATTTGAGATTGATACCAAATATAAAAATGCCGAATCTCAGCACAATCGGAATTAGATTCTGGAAATTATTCAAAAAATGAAATATATGAAAAATTAATAATTCCAAAAATTGAATTCTATGGTTCTGATAATGCGATCCTCTTGAAATTTCGCATGAACATTAAGTACATCAGTCTTGATTAACAAAATAAATTTCACTTGAATCGGTTATCCTGTTATGGAAATATATAAATTCTTCTTTTCAATATTCCAATTGGATTTTTTATGGTTCTGTTTAAACTATGGCCACAAAATTCTGCATAAGCATTAAGTGTATCAGTCTTCATTTATAAAATAAATTTTATTCCAATCCGATATTTTTTTATGCAAATATAAAGTTTCTTCTTTTCAATATTCCAATTTAATTTTCTATGATTCTGTTTACACTATGGCCACAAAATTTTGCATGAGGCTTATTATGAGCATCTTGCATATGATCGCAACATTTCATTTCGATGGGTTTCGTTTTGTCTAAGATATTGAGGAACAAAAAATTTGAATCGCCATATTTTATGGATTTGGTTGGTAAACGACCTGAACCGAGTCATGTGGGAACCGAACTCGCCATGAAAATTTCATTTCATTTCATTTTCTTTAGGACAATCCCTTCGAATGTTATTGTGCCCACGGGCAGAATTCGATTCGACCACGAATTCGTCATCAGGGAGTAGAACCCTATCGTTTGAGGCCATTTTCGGCTCAAAATTCTAAAATCACAGACATTTGGGCTAAGCGATATAGCACTCGTTCAAGGAGAAGGGGCGTTCCAAAAACATATTACCTAACAGATATATTCAGCTGTATTGTTCTACCTATCAGCCTATGGTTCTAGCTATCCTAAGAACGAAAGATAATTTGTCAAGACTACAACAAAATTTTCTAGTTATGATAATATGATGAGAAACATTTCCACGAAAAAAACTCAAATTTACAAAAATATTCGGCTGAAAAGTTTCGCATTGAAAGTACACTCTGTACATTAAAATTTGTATAAGCCTCGCACAATTATACCCTCCGAAGATATCCATATTGAAGGAAAATCTGGGAAAAACAGCGATGAAATTGACAAGAATGATTAGGCAACTGAGTGTAAGGGCTGCGGAATCCCTTCATCTGTCAATGTTTCACCCCGAAGTTTCATTATTGCTTCGGCAGCATGGCGTGAACTGATTCGTTGGAATCTTTTATATTTAAATTGCTAGTGGTGGGCCTCCCGTGTAAATATTCCGCTTCTCTGCCATCCTCATCAGAGATACAGATATTTACTCAACTGTATTTTTCTTCGGAGAATTATTCGGATGAAGTTTTTTACTCCACGTTCCCGCCATTTAATTTCATTGTTCTTTCACTCCTGGCCCGATGTTTTATGTTTCTTTCGAGTTTTCTATTTGAATGTATGGGATGATGCACCTAATGAAATGCTAAATGCATCGGCCCCGGGCCCCCTTCCTCAATTTTACTTATTGTTTATTTTCGCTGAATCCTGCCTTCTTTTTAATGACTTATTCATGATTCTTTTCTGGCAACTTTTGCTGTCGATGGAGCAGTTTACAGTGAATTTTATGGAATAAAAACCACTCTTTCGAAATATTCATTTGCATCGAAGAAAATGTTTTCTTCTTTTTTGTCAATTATGATCATTTTCTAAGAGAACATATTCATAGAAGTATTCTACCTATCATAGCCAAACCATTTAGCTATCGTGAGATATTCTTAAGAACGAAAGAAAATTTTACGAAGTAAGACAGAATTTTCTTGAATTATAATAATTAATAGGATATATTTTAAAAGAAATATTCACACAAATATTCAACTGGACTATTCTACTTATCACAACCTTTTCCCCATCAACTAAATGTGCATTATTTTTCAAAAAAAATTCAAAACAAATGCGTGAACCAAAAGATAAAGAATAAAAACCAGTCAGTTAAAATTCAATACGGGGTTATGAGTCAACTCAGCAATTTCTCAAAGCACGTGAATGATCATAAAAATAACTTTCAGGGGTAAAAAAAGCTCCACCATAGGGTTTCGGAATTTACCAATTTGAATGTTGCTCTTTTCAACATATACAGTGTGTCATGACTTAGCGATAATTCAAGGTCATCAAATATACCTAATATTATCGACAAAACACCAAACTTCGAAGTTTACCCCTTAGTTTTGGAGTAACCCTCATATTAAATTTACTTCTTAATTTTCGTTGACCCTTCCAAATAATATCGATTTCGTTGGACATAAAGGTCCTACAGATGTGAAAAAAATGTTTTTTAAGAGGTGACACTACCACCTTCCATTAAAGTAAAACATATAAAAACATTCAACTTGAAAACGCCATAAATAAATTCTTTAAAAAAGTTCATAGGTAAAATATGTTCTGATTTTCTTAGAAATCCGCAATAGTACAAGAACTAGCACATGAAGTATAATTTTTTTTCAATGATTTAAGACGCAAGGATATTAGCTACAGAACAACACTCACACCATATCTGTAAGTTACATATTTGAGAGTTATTGGTGTTCGTCGAACATGAACACTACGAGAGCAAAAGACACAAGACAGGTCGTCATGAAGGCCACTGCCTGTCTACAGAGCAGAGCAGAGGCGGCATTTTGAGCAATTTTTTATGATTAAATTGTTTGTTTGATCATTGAAAATTATCGAAAGTACAGTACTGAGGTTTTTTTTTATCAATTTTCATAAGGATCATGTTCAAACAGCAATAACTCTCAAATTATGTAACTTACAGAAATTATGTGAGTGTTGTTTGTAGTTTGTGTCCTAGCGTGTTAAATCATTGAGAAAGAATTATACTTTATTGTGCTAGTTCTTGTACTATTGCGGATTTACTGAGAAAATCAGTACAGGAAATCAGTACATATTGTCACTATGAACTTTTTCAAAGAATTTTTTAATGCCGTTTTCAAGTTGAATGTTTTTATATTGTCATACTTCATGAGAGGTGGTAGTATCATCTTCAAAAAACATTTTTTTCATATCTGTAGGAGCTTTATGTCCCATGAAATCGATATTATTAGGAAGGGTCAACGAAAATAAAAAAGTAAATTTAAAATGGGGGCTACTACAAAACTGAGGGGGTAAACTTCCAAGTTTGGGTGTTTTTGTCGATAATATTAGGTATATTGATGACCTTGAATTATCGCTAATTCATGACCAAACACACTGTATATGATAAATTGCTCTTTAAAACACCTCAACTATCGATATGCTTTGAGGGCAAGCTTGCCTCAAGTTATCGTGCAAACATTTTTATTATTATTATTATATACCAGATAACAGAGTTGAGGTTACATAACTAAACTCTAAACTTAAGATATACACAACACAACTGTAAAACGAGAGAAAACAAAAATTGACACAAGTGAGTTCCAGAATAAGAAACATAATTAATTGAAGGCAAACGAAATTTGTAGGAACATTCAGTATATCAATCTTCATTCACAAAATAAAATTCACTCGAATCTGATATCTTTTTATGGAAATACAAGTTTTCTTCTTCTTTTCAATATTCCAAATGAATTTTGTATGGTTCTGTGTAACTATGCCTCAAAATTTTGCGTAAGGCTTATTATGAGCATCTTGCATGTGGACGCAACATTTCATTCAATTGGTTTCGTTTTGTCTGAGATATTGAGGAACAAAAATTTTGAATGGCCATATCTTATGGAACATCCCGTACGATTTGGCTGGTTAACGAACTTAACCGAGTCATTTGGGATCGAACTCAGCGTGAAAATCTCAAGTCTATGAACAATCCCTTCGAAAGTTATCGTGCTAACGTCTCCCCTATATCGAAAAGTATCTAATCAACTAAATTTACATCATTTTCGGTAAAATTTCAAGACAAATACGTGAGCTAAAAGATAAAGAATAAGAACCTGTCAGTTAAAATTTAATACGGGGTTATGAGTCAACACTGCAATTTCATAAAGCACCTGAATGGTCATAAAAATAACTTTCAGGGGTAAAAAAGCGCTCCAACATAGGGTTTCGGAATTTACTAATTTGAATGTTGCTCTTTCCCAACATAAATATGGCGAAATTGCTTTTAAGAAACACCTCAACTATTGATATTCAAGGAGGGCAAGCTTTCCGCAAAAACTCGAGAAAAATCCTTAGCCACGATCGCATATTTCATATGCAAGGAGCTGTTTTGCTTGCCGGGGCAATATTATTTCCATATTTTTCACATAATGCGCCTCTGTATATGGGTTTTATTCCATGTGACATCATGGCAATGCATTTTAACGTCTTATCATTCATTCGGGGCTCACCGCAACTCTTTGAGAACAGCCACCGGTAAATATTTGTTAGAGGTTGACTTTCGGATCATTTATATTCCACACTTTCATACCCTCTGTATGGCTGCTCTAATATTTCCCTCATAAATTGCTTTCCCTCCACATTTATTTCGTTGAATTATTTTTTCACTATGTACTTTCGCTTTCCAAAATGAATGAAGTTTTTATGGCTCGACAGAATTAAATATATTATCTAGACATTCTGGAATACTCGAACTTTCCATTGAAAAAAGCCATTTATAATTTGTGAATATTTTTCAAATCCATTCAGAAACTAATATCCAATCACAAAATTATGCAAAACGTAGTCAGAAATTTTTAAATTGTTTTGAAAATAAAATAATATGAAGAAAAATCAAAACATCAAATTGAATTCACCAAAAATAGTACTGAGCTTCTTCTAATTCAGTATCTATGTTAGATTTGAAGCGAATTTGCCGAATATTGAATACCTGTTCATTTTTGAGCGCTCGTTCAACTTTTACGAATGCTATATCGTTTTGTCAAATGTCTGTAATTTTCGAATTTTCAGTCGAAAATGGTCTCTAACGATAAGGTTAGACTCTCTGATGAAGACTTCGTGGTCAAATTTAATTCTGTCCGTGGGACCGTCCGGCTGTCAGTTTTAAAGGATGAGAATCGATCAATCTTAAAGTGTTTTTGAGATAATGAAGTTCTTTCAATATACAGTGTCATTGGTCATTAGCGGTAATTTAAGGTCATCAAATATTCCTAATATTATCGACAAAAACTCCCAAACTTGGAAGTTTACCCCCTTAGTTTTGGAGTAGCCCCCATTTTGAATTTACTTTTTTATTTTCGTTGACCCTTCCAAATAATATCGATTTCTTTGGACATAAAGGTCCTACAGATGTGAAAAAATGTTTTTTTTAAAGATGATATTACTACCTTTCATTGAAGTATAACAATATAAAAACATTCAACTTGAAAACGCCATAAAAAATTCTTTGAAAAAGTTCATAGTGAAAATATGTGCTGATTTTCTCAGTAAATCCGCAATAGTACAAGAACTAGCACATTGAAGTATAATTTTTTTCAATGTTTAACACGCATGGACACAAGCTACAAAACAACACTCACATCATTTCTGTAAGTTACATAATTGAGAGAGATTGCTGTTCGAACATGACCCTTACGAAAATTGATAAAATAAAAAAAACCTCAGTACTGTACTTTCGATGATTTTCAATGATCAAACAAACAAATTAATCATAAAAATTGCTCAAAATGGCCGCCTCTGCTCTGTAGACAGGCAGTGGGCTTCATGACGACCTGTCTTGTGTTCATAGTGAAAATATGTACTGATTTTCTCAGTAAATCTGTAATAGTACAAGACCTAGCACATTAAAGTATTTTTTTCAATGATTTAACACGCAAGGACACAAGCTACAGAACAACACTCACATCATTTCTGTAAGTTACATGATTTGAGAGTTATTGCTGTTCGAACATGACCCTTATGAAAATTGATAAAATAAAAAAACTCAGTACTGTACTTTCGATAATTTTCATGATGATGAAACAAACAAATTAATCATAAAAATTGTTCAAAATAGCCGCCTCTGCTCTGTAGACAGGCAGTGGGCCTTCATGACGACCTGTCTTGTGTCTTTTGCTCGCGTAGTGATCATGTTCGAGCAGCAATAACTCTCAAATTACGTAACTTACAGATATGCTGTGTGAAAGTTGTTTTGTAGATAATATCCTTGCATGTTAAATCATTGAAAAAAATTATACTTCAATGTGCTAGTTTTTGTACTATTGCGGATTTACTAAGAAAACTAGTACATATTTTTACTATGAACTTTTTTAAAGAATGTTCTTATATTGTTATACTTCAATGAAAGGTGGTAGAATCATCTTTCAAAAAACATTTGTTTCGCATCTGAGGACCTTTATGTCTAAAGAAATCGATGTTATTTGGAAGGGTCAACGAAAATAAAAAAGTAAATTCAAAATGGGAGCTACTCCAAAACTAAGGGGGTAAACTTCCAAGTTTGGGTGTTTTGTCGATAACATTAGGTATATTAGGTATATTTGATGACCTTAAATTATCGCTAAGTCATGACCAAACACACTGTATATATATATTGATATAGATGAGTTTTCATCGAAATTGAGTGGTAAATGATTTGAAAATATTTGTCAAAGAATGAAAGATTTCAAGTCAATTCAGAAATAGAATTAATTATGCAGAAAAAAGAATTCATCGAATTATTTTCAATAAGCTTTGCTTCATCATGAAATATCTAAACATTGGAAAAAGAACAATAAAAATTTAAGAAAGCCCTGGGCGAGTGCTCTGGAGCGCTCCTTTATAGGTGAAGTAATGAGGCTTTTACCTCAAAATTATTTATAGAACTTCAGATTGATACTAAATTAATAAATGCAAAATCTCAGCACGATCGAAATAATATTATGGAATAAATGAAAAACTGGAATAGTTAAAACTCAACGTTTAAAAAATTAAATTCTATGGTTCTGATGATGCTCCTCATGAAATTTTGCATGAATACTCAGTATGTTAACCACAAAATAATTTCACTCGAATCAGATATCTTATAATGGAAATATGAAGTTTCTTCTTTTCGCCATTCCGATTTGAATTTGAGATCATTTTCGATATAGCACTCGTTTGAGTAGAAAACTTAAAGATTCTATTGAATTCAAAAATTGATATATACGAATAAGTATAATATGCAGAAAAAATATCAGAAATTTTGTAATATATTTAAAAAATTGATGAAAACTTCAAATTAAATTGAATACTGAAATATTTCCACCTTCGATAAATATCGGAAAAAGAACAATAAAAAGCTGGGGCGCACCTTGAAGTGTAAAAGGGGGACGTAGCCAGTATATTAGGCAATAAAACATGCTTAGCGCGTACATATTCGTTGACAAATGTACAGTTTTAAAGGAAGCAGGGGTCCCCGCTGTAATTTACAATGGTCAGTCTCAATACCGGCCATGACTGCTGAATTTCACACTTATGAGAACGTAGCTGAACTTAACGATGCCCCTAATTTATTGAAGTCCGGCTGAACTGCCAATGCACCATGTGTCGTTGTGCTAGCGACAGCCACCATTTGTAACATCTTGGGGTGGTCCTCAACTAAACAGGAAACTGCTAAATATTAATAACTCTCGATTACCTTACACTTACTAAATCCGCCGATTTGTCAATTCCAGTCATTATCGTTTGTCCAGTCTAACAGGCCGTGTAAGGGTATTTTCTACCCCTGACCCCTTAATTTATTGCATAAGTATCCCTCACAAAACTGAGAACCGTAATTTCATACAGTGCTCATGACAAATTAAATTACTTAGATCCACCATTTTCGAGCTACCGACTACGAGATTTATTTTAGAACCTGCTACTGATATTTATGGCTTTGGATAGTAATATACGAATTGCATTTCATGTAAATTTCAAGGAAATATTTCAATAATAGCTCCTCATCGAAATATATGCTCTTTGAACTCTCGTTCTACTCAAACGAGTGCTATATCGTTTTGCCCAAATGTCTGTAATGTTCGAATTTTGATCCAAAAATGGTCTCAACGATAGGGTTCGGCTCCCTGATGAAGAATCCATGGTCAAACTCAATTTTGTCCGTGGGTCCTTCCGTTAGCACAATAACTTTCGAAGGAATCGTCCTAGAGACATGAAATTTTCAGAATGAGTTCGGTTCTCAAATGCCTCGGTTGAGTTCGTAACCAACCAAATCATACAGGGTGTTCCATAAAATATGGCCATTCAAAGTTTTTTGTTCCTCAATATCTCGGACAACAAAACCCATCGAAAGAAATGTTGCAGCCACATACAAGATGCTCATAATAAGCCTCATGCAAAATTTCGTGGCCATAGTGTAAACAGAATAATAGAAAATTCAATTCTTATAGAAAAGAAGAATCTTTATATTTCCATTACAGGATATCCGATTCGAGTGAAATTTCTTCTGTGAATCGAGACTGATATAATGAATGTTCGTGCAAAATTTGAAAAGGATCGCATCATCAGAATCATAGAATTTATTTTTTCAATTATTTATTTTTTACATACTTATGTATTTCATTTTCTGAATAATTTCCAAGATATAATTCCGATTGTGCTCAGTTTCTGCATTTACATATTTGTTATTAAATTTCAAGTCCCATATGAAAGCTCAAGATAATAGTCTTATTGCTCCACCAATGAACGAGTGCCCAAAAGCTCCTACTCAAGGCTGTTTTCACTAGAACAACGTAAAGTATTTGATCAGGAAGTACAACAACATATAGTAATTTCATAGAAATAATTATTAGTCCATTATTTCTGCCCAAAAAATGATGGTTTGCATTTTTTCTGCATTGATGATGAAGCAATTCCACAAAATCCTGTTTGCACATTTTCCTAGTAATGTACTTTCAAACCTCGACTTTCTGTTTACGTCACTTTCATTCTTTATGCGCAGTGTTTCTCGAGAACAAAAAAAATTCTCCGATTCGACTCGCTTCCACACAATACATTGTCTACAATTCACTCCTGCAATAGCTAATAAAACCACCCCTCCTTGTAGATTACAAACAGAGGGTATACTACTGTTTCCCGCATTAATGATTCAATATCAATTAGCGGTATACTGAATTATATAAACTCAATCTTGGAGCTGAACAAAAAAGTCGTCTTATGAAAATTCTATGCGGAGCTTACAAATTACAGATTGATTTAATATTTCATTGGAATATCTTAAGACATAAATAGGAGTGGAAGTGTTTGCCAATCTAGAATCCTGCCTGAGGACGATTGAGCACAAAGCGGTGCTGTTGCTATTATTTTGAAGCAAATGAGAATGAAATAATGATAATTTGCGTATGGTTCGTCTAATTTATACGAAATATATCAGCAACATTGATTTTTTTAGAAAAAAATATATTGAGTTGAATTACCTAGGTTACTTACAAATAAGAAATTGACGAAACAATAGTTAATATAATAATATATAATTAATAAATTGATATGAATATGCGTTTATGACACACAATATTAGATATTAATTGTTGAAGACTTCCTTCAGGATGAACCAAGAGACATTTTCAATCGTTCTAAACTTGAGAATTGAAGAAATCATATACCGATGTTACATCTTCAATGTCTCTACCTATGTCAATCAGTTGAAATGAAATTTTAGAGTTCATAAAACGAAAAGAATACTTGAAATAATTCACGCTATTGTATATCATATTGATTTTCAGAGCTGGAGTTGACTTATCTTAGCATTATGGCCACAATTACATATCTCACTCCTTTACAGCTAATAAATAAGGTCTTTTTAATCTGGGTTCTCGGCCATTCGGGAATCAAAGGAAACGAAGAGGCCAATACACTTGCCCAAGAGGGCGCACGAATGTCACTCAATGGCCCAGGAGCCTTCTGTGGTGTAGGTGAATGTACCTATAAGATGGAGTTTCTGGAGAAGGAGGAAGCCGAAAGGGAAAAACACTGGCGGAATCTTCCAGGGATAGCTCATTAAACTAAGTTCCTTCGGAACTTCGAAACAGCTAGATCCAAAAGATATCTGGATCTTGGTGAGAAATAATTACAACTCCTCACTGGCTTTCTTACAGAACACTGTCGCCTCAGGAAGCACGTGTTGAGGATGAGATTATCGGACACTGACGAGTGTAGGTTCTGTGGGGAGGAGGAAGAAACCCATCCACCTAGTCACGGAATGCTTTGGCATTGCGAGCCTAAGGAGAGAATGCTTTAGGCGGGAAACTTGTAAGAGTGAGAAACTAACCTCGTTGAAGCCTTCACATATATTGGATTTCATCAGATATCTAGAACTGGAAAGGGGGCACAATAGACCTTGAGTTTGCAGTGAACTGGGAAGCATATTATGAGATTTGGTTTAAGAGGAACTCACCAGTGTAGATTCTGTGGAAAAGAGTTTTAAACTCCTTTTCACTTGGTTACAGAGACAAGAATATCATAGGAGAAACAAAGATCTACCCTACTAGAAGTCCTCTCAGATACTTTAGGGCGAGCAGTTACCTAAAGAGCTCTGATGGACAGCGCAATAGACCTTAAGAATAGACAATCAGAATCAAAAAATGATTACATATGATAAAAATTTACTTGAGGACATTTCTTAACGCTATAAACTTAGGAATTGTAGAAGAATAAATAAAGTATGCTTCTTGAATGCAATGTTGGAGTATATCAGACTGAAAAAAAGTCTAGAAATAATTCATGCCTTCGTAGATGTGATTGATTTCCGGCCGCCTGTATGGTTGTAGGCCGCATTATAGCCACGGAAGCCATGTGTCTTGATGCAATGGTCCGCTCATAATACCTGTATACCTTCGCTGAATATATTGCCCTTGCTCCGTAAAATAATCTAGACGTAGTGCCTTTGCTGTCTGTCCTTCTCCAATATAGAGGCGCCCTGCATAAAAAGACGCCAAATTGGATTTATTTTTGCTATTCGTCCTGAATGAATATACTCCTAACCACATTTTCGCTCTTTATACATATGCGTTTCCCCGGGCGTTATAAATGGAAAACACTCCACATTTCATACGTGACGCAGTTAATTCTATTTTTCTTTCGTGTCTTTTTATATGAGTTCAAACAATGGGGGATTTCGACTGTCCATATTTTAAGGCTCTAATCGGAGCATCTTGTTTGAATTCTTATTGGTGAAACAATCGCAGAAGAAACTCACTTGCTGGCTTCTTCACCCGCCAATCGCTATTAGAATCGAAAAAATCGAAGATACTCAAAAATCTGGTTTTATTTATTTTTAAAACGGTATTTTGGATGATAATATGATATTTGGGCTATTTGCATAATCGAATAAAGCACCACGGTTCTCAAAATCCAACAAATACTGTATAGTGAACTTCTTTTCAAACCTATCCAACATTTTATCACCAATTGAGAGGCCAAAATTTATATGATAGACTGATAAAGCATCAGAAATATGTTCTCATCAAGAAAGTGGAATTGAAATGAACATCGCCGAACTTCCTTAAAAAAATGACTTTCCCTATAAATTATCAGAAAAAACCAAAATAATGGTTCACAAAAATATAAAACTACCACTTACTACAAGTCAAACCGAACTCACAGGAATGATAACCAGTATAATACCATATAATATAATAATAAGTTATTTGAAAAGATCAGAAGAATTAGAAGAAAGTACAATGTGAGAACAGCATTCAAGACTCAAGATACAACCAGGACTAATCTAACTCTAAGCCTAAATGATCTGAGGAATCACCCCCTTATCTTTCGCATCAATTCAGAAAGACCCTGTATACAGGGTGTCTGTATCGAAATCGACCCCCCTTCCAAGATACAGCCTTTGGAAGGCGATGATGAGTTGACAGTTTTTAATTATTTTAAGGAGTCCTAAAAAAAACCACTAGTCATAAAACTATACATAATATGAATCATTAAGAATTTTAGAGTTTGTCTGAAGAAGGTGTCGGATATAGCCACCGAAACGTTACAATATCCTTTTAATTTGTTTCATTTTTCAGTTTTACTGTTAGGCAACAATTTTTTTCAAGACCAATTTGCTCCTGACAAATAAGTGCAAAGATTTTCGCAGGAGCACTTCACCTTAATCAAACATTTTTTAATTATTTATGTTTCAGAGACTGGGAGTGAAAACCTATAAAGTTTCTAAGAAATGATTCATTAAGTAGATGTTACTACCACATTTTTTTGATCCCATAACTTTATTATTAGGGATTGAAAATAACAACCCCTATGTTTTTCCTTCAAAAATTGTTTTCAATTCTGGAGAAAAAAAGTTTTTTGCAGAATTTCGATACAGTCGAAACTTTCTAGGAAAAAATAAAAACTTACAAGCAGTTATAATCACTTTTCATTCCATTTAATCGTATACTCCGTAGTATCTGGAAACAAATGAAAACGTCTGTTGTCAATTATGCTTATTAATCGAAAGAAAGTTCTATTTGTGAAATTAAAATATTACGGATATAATTTTCTTTCGAACTTAAGTGATTAAATCTCCAGAAAGATACCATAGGAGAATGTTATTTTTCGAAAATCTATCCCACAAAAACTATTTTTGAACGGAAATCATAGGGAGTTGTTATTTTCAACCCTTATTAATAAAGTTATGAGATCTGAAAATTTTGTGTGAGTGACATCTACTACGTGCTTCATATTATGTATAGTTTTATGACTCAGTATTTTTAAGAAGCCGCAAAAAAAATTAAAAACTGTCAACTCGTCATCGCCTTCCAAAGGCTGTATCTTGGAAGGGGGGTCGATTTTGAAAAAAAATTATTTGAACTACCTCCGCTTATTTTCATAGTGGAATCATCTCCAAGTCCCTCGCATTTCTTACAGAATAATTTAAATTCTTCCACGCAATAATTTCGTACATCTTCATAGGCTGTAGATATGCATAATTCGATTTCGAACCAACTAACGGTAACTGCAAAATGTTAACCAACTTTTTATCATAGTTCTTCGTTACAGCAAGCAGCATCGTTAGAGAAAGTTTTAAAAGAACAACAGCAACACCAGCAACTCGAACTTGAACGCAGTTGGGACCAAGAACGAGACTTCAAGGGAAATGGAAACAGCACCCCCACTTCAGAATCGAGGTTGCAAGAGACCACACCATCCCCAACATCAGAATCACAGAAAAATTTCACTGCAACAGTCCCTCCAATATCACAGGTTCAGATTTTAAAAAGTTCATTTTTGATGATTTTTCACAGATAATGTATCTATTCATCTTGAATGTTGAAAATTGTTTCAGACACAAACTCCTGTTCCCCAGAGTCAAATAATGAACGCACCAAGCTCTAATTTACATCATATTCTACAACAACATGTACTGAGTCCCACACAGTTACAGAATTTGATGAAGCAACATACTATTCTGCAACAGCAGCAGCATCAGGTAACCTAACTCTCTGTTTTCAAGGTATCACAATGGGATTTTTCGGTACATTTGAAAATTAAGGTTGTTTTCATCATTAAGGGTAGTGTTTAATCTGTGCCTATCCAAAGATTCACTTAAAATTTTCTCGAAAACCTGACATTGAAACAAAACGAATAATGGCTGTGATTTTCTGAGGGTTCATTATTTATGAAAAATTTTTTCTGGAAATCACTAGAAATCCTCATTGCGCTTTCGACAAATTTTCCCACAGATCTTCTAAGAAACGTTTCTTGTTTAATTGAGTGATTTAAACATTAATCGATTGTCTTCGAAGTCGAAATCAAATGCACTTTGATCGTATTTATTTTTGTGATGGAGCAGTAAATAACATTCAACCTTTCATTTATCAAACTGTTAATTTCAATAGAAAATAGGTTAATATAAAAAAATCGACTTACCTAACCTCAAACGTCAACCAGAGTTATGATGATATTATGTCACTCAACAATTGCCTCATAGTTCATTCAAAATCCTAAAAAAAGAAGAATAATCACAAATATTTATTATACAGGGTGGCCGGACGATTAACGTCCAAAAGAAAAAAACAGGTCCCTCGTCTCATGGGCTATTCGAATCACCCCCATGTATGTTATGCGATTTTTCACGGTTTTCGAGTTATGAATTTTTTTATGAACTTTTGAGAATTTTCAACTTGACCATATTAAAAAATATATTAAAAAAAAAGTACAAGAGTTTTCTGATATATATTTTTTGTAAATAAATCGCCATGAAATGTACTTTTATACATAAAATAACCAGCATCGTAAATTTGATGAAAATTATAGAAATGTTGGTCTCAAGTGAAAAAGTTACGTATTTTGGATCATGATCTAAATTTTCAAATTCAAATTAAAAATGTAAACAGGCTACTTCATGGTTTCTCAGTAGGCTTAAAAACTGCGCTCAACACTCAGCTTTCAGAATCATCAATAAAAAATGGTACTCAACAGTCTACTTCTGCTAGAATTAGCCTTCAAAGTCAGCGAGGTGGAAAAATCAAAGAACTAGACATTTACTCAAGAATTTTTTTTGCAATTTCAAGATTTTCCTGATCAATTTATGATATAAAATGTTTCCAATTGAGTATCAATTTGATCAATGCATATCATTTCAGGCATTTACATGTCACACAGGGAGCGAAAACTGAGATTTTCCTAATCAGAATAGTTCGATAAGAATAACCCTATCGAATACCTATAGATATCTCTTTCCGACTTTTTGGAGAAATGATTATTGTGATAACTTTTATACCCATTAAGCCTATCCACAAACTCAAGTTTCATTTGAAATTTCGAGTAATCTAGATCGTGATTGGCTGTTAGATACTTTCATTTCAACCATAAAGATATATTGTTCATTCAAGAAAATACAGAAATAAAGAAAGATTTGATGAACCACAATGATATGAAATCAGTATAACTCTAATCGATGAAAAAAGCAACACGTGCTTCGATGAACCATAGATATAATAAGCAATGGCATAAACAACGACAATAAATTATCGATAAAAATTATTACAAAGAAAAAAACCCAATTAACTGAAACGAAGTAACATTATTTGGTCAATGAACGAACAGAAAATCAAAGTGCAATATAAAAAATTGAAATGAACTTCCCATAAAAATCTATCGAGCTACTTAACTGAAGAATTTTTTGATCGTTTTTTTTTAAGATCAATTCGAGAAATGAAATATCTATTTCCTCCATTTGGAACTGATTCTAAGTTCCCTTACTTTCAATCTGAACAAGCGTTTCAATTTTTCCCTTATAGCAGCATCAGCTAGTCGAACTTGGGAAGAAACAAATCGAACAGACCATCCAACAGTTGCAAGAACAACTCCAATTGAATCTCATCCAGCAAACACATATCCTTCAAAGTCCAGACAAGAAGAAAGCATCAACATCCTTACAGCAGCTCGGTCTTCAACAGCAACAAATCATACAGCAGCTGCAGCTCATGCAGAGGCAATATGTCGGCTACCAAGGCATTGGAATGCAGCCGCTCATAGTAACGCCTGGTCAAGGTACGAAGAGAAAGAAGAAGAAGAAAATGAAGAGAAATCGTACATTTTACTTTGAATTAATTGAGTTTATAATTTTATTTTAGTAGTAAATGAAAATTCTTGAAAATATAAAGAGTAACGTTCAATAAAATTTGAGTTGAGTTGATTCATGCATGTGAAATAGTTCAGTTGTTGATCAGCAAATGAAAGAAAACCTCGAGGAAGAAAATGACAATCGGAAAGATCCAGGCAGGTATGTACATCCTGTTCCCGCCTGTCCATTTAACCCTTATCAAGTGAACGAACCTAGATTGGGCAATGCCATTGGAATATTCAATCATTTGTACTCATGGAGATCTTATTGGTCAATACCGAACGAGAAAACTAATTTTTTTTGTCTCCAATTCAACCCTGGTGGAGGACGGCTTCACGTGCGGTCTTGATTATTGGTACTTGCCCATCCCATGTTCTCCCATTCCCATTCCCTTTGGTCTTACATAATCGTGCCTGGACCCTTCCGATGAGTCCAATCGAGATCGTCGTGAAGCCGTTTACACAATCGAAAGACTGTTTGTTTCAAGCACTTCATTTTCGTTTCGACAGGTCTCAATTCGAGAGAAGTGTCAAATCATTGGAAGGAACATGCTGATCCTCATCATCTTTCGAATAAGACTCCATCAGATATGAATGGTGAGCATTCTGTTTTACGTACACGATTTTTTATCAGCGACAATTATTATAAAGGGTTTTCCAATAAGAGATATTATTTTGAATAGCCTGCTATTTCAGTAGATGTCACGTTTAAAGCTGTCATTTTTAGACATTTGACAAGTAGAAACTACGCCATTAATAAAAATGGAACGATACAAGTTTCAAGAACGCCTTGAAATTAGTGAAATTCACAATGAAAATTTGGCAGAGACGGTTCGTAAAACTCGAACATTTTTGGGTCGTCGGCGTCGTGAAGCACCTTGTCGGACCGCAATAAAGAAATTGGTGGAAAAATTCGAGCTGCTGGGACAAGTTAGTGATGTGAACAATAAAACCCGTGCACATCGCTCAAGAACAGCCGAGAATATTGCTGTTGTAGCCGAAAGTGTTGAAGGAACACCAGGTTTATCCATTCCTTGTCGTTCTTTGGATTTTTTTCGCCGAAATTGGATAGTATCGATCTGGACAACGTTTATTTTCAATAAGGCGGCACTACGTGCGACACACAAACAACGAAACCATTGATCTTTTGCGGGAAAAGTTTCCGGTCGTGTTATCTCTCGAAGAGGTGATCACAATTGGCCACCGAGATCTTGTGATTAACCACCTTGCGACTTCTTCCTTTGGGGTCACGTGAAAGAGAAGGTCTACGCCAATAGCCCAGCGTCGATTCAAGGCCTCAAAGATGGAATTCGTGAGGCTATCGAGGACATAGGTCAGCCCCACTTTGCAATTTGGTTATGGAAAATTTCATTAAAAGGATATGGTCCTGTAAGCGTGGTCGTGGTGGTCATTCGCCTGATGTTATTTTCCACTATTAACGGCATAGCTTCTTCTTTATAATGAAATAAACATCCGATCATTTATATTGAAAAATGTTCTTTGAACATGGAAATAACACCTCTTATTAGAAAACCCTTTATTATGAAAAATATTGCTAACTCATCGAAATACAGGGTGAGACAGACGAAGTTGCTGATTTAGAAAATCAATAATGGACACCATTTGCCAGATATCATCTTTAAAAATGTCTAAACATAAAATTTAAATGTTATTCTTGATGAGGGATAAATAATTCAATCAATATTTGCATGAGTTTTTGTTTAATTGGAGTTCTAAATTAGCAAGTTCCTCTGCCCCACCCTGTAGTGTTAATGAAAATATGTTATTCAATTTGATATCTACGTCTCTTGTGTTGTTGATAGTTTTTCATTATATTTAAAATAAAGACATAAATTAACACAAATTCTTTTCGTTTTCGGACCAGAAATTCGGGATTAGCGAAATGTACGAAGAAAATTTCACAGTATGAAAATTCAATGCGACTCATTCAAAATAAATGAAATAGAAAATTACAGGATTTCAAATTAGACCTCGCGGATTTCTTCTTCATATTCTTCAGCACCAATGGGGAAAAAAACTCAGTTTTTCAAGAAAAGTTATAAAACTACATTGCGATGGTTCGATCTGAAGCGCCATCTCTTAAGATGAAACTGAAACTTCCACGAATCGAGCAGATATTTTCAGGGTCTCTCTATGATACAAGCGTCCCAAGTAATCAATACTCTTGTTGAGGAATATATACAGAATACATCAAACGCAGAATACTTTCCAATGGTTCAGGAATGAGATATGAATTAAAAGTTCTCTTCATTTTCATCAGAAGATCGTCTACCATAAATCATATTGAGGATATTCGATATTTCACAGTATAAATTCATATTTCAAAAGTTCCCAAGATCACAAAGCATAAAAATGTTGACGAATTCCAGCAAATTTTGACAAAATGTCTATACCTTCTAGCTGGGTCGTTGTCCAAAAACATTATTTTTCTTACAGATAATTCGCCAGGGCTTCTAGGAGTAGCCCCAAACAGAATAAAAAGAGAAGAATCATCTGAGGAAAAACCAGAAAGGACACTAACGCCAGAAAGGGTCCATCATCTTTATGGACATGGTGTTTGCAAATGGCCAGGCTGTGAAGCGATATGCGAAGATCTCAAAGTCTTCATCAAGTAAGAAACCCTATTTTGTTTGCGCGTTTGTGTCGAAGAAAGAAAACTCTATCCTCGTCAAAGATGAAATCATCATATGCTTATATTTGACGCCATTCTGAAAAGTTATCACTTGATTTCGATTCAGTGGTTCTCTCTGTTATGAAAACCTTATTAGGAAATGACTCTGACATCCGGATATATTCATGACTCTTCCAATTGTCTTTTTAATCTTTGTTGTTGAACTCCTTGGATTTTTCTTGAACACATCTTTCAGTATATTCCCTTTCGTTATCCATAGATTCCATAGTTACTCCAACAGAAAGGTGACTGTGTATCAGAGGAACCTTTTCAACATACTTCACTTAGTTGTCTAGCTTATCAAATTGCATTGGTAGACCATCTATTGGTGATGTATCAGTATATGTCAAGATTCAAGATTCATTGAAAGGACACTTTTACACCGCGACCTGATGGTATTTGTACCCTATACATTGAGCTGTCTACGGTTCTCACCCTATACCCTAGAAACTGAAGTGGTTTCAGGAATAGTACATCTTCGTCTCTGATAATTTCTTTACCTTATCTTCATTATCAGTCCAAATGCAACCTAGCATGAGCACGTCTGCTCAGATGCCAAGTCAGCTGCACAGAAGCT
The DNA here is from genome assembly GCA_013421045.1 of Propylea japonica. Taxonomy (NCBI): domain Eukaryota; kingdom Metazoa; phylum Arthropoda; class Insecta; order Coleoptera; family Coccinellidae; genus Propylea; species Propylea japonica. The sequence continues at coordinate 25,202,924 of CM024248.1, forward strand.
TAGCTATCTATTTCGTGCGAGGAAATTGTTCACTCCAAAGCAGCTTTTATTACTTTACAAGGCTCAAGTGCGTCCAGCTATGGAATATCGCTCTCATGCTTGGGGTTCAGCTCCTAAGCGCTCGTTACTCCTACTTGATTCCATTCAAAAAAGAGCAGTGCGCCTAATAGACGATCCAACGTTAACTGCCAACCTTCATAGTCTCGATCACCGTAGGAAGGTTGGAGACTTATGCCTTTTTTACAGATACTACCACGGAAGGTGCTCTGCTGCCATTGCCTCCATGATTCCACCAGGGGCTCAATTTGATCGACAAACAAGGCTAGCCGATAATAGTCACCAGTTTGCTGTGCATCTTTCTACAGCTAACATATCGGTGTATCAGAAGGCTTTTCTTTACCGAACTGCAAGGCTATGGAATACCCTACCTCAAGATGTATTCCCCCTTGGTTACAACTTACTGCAGTTTAAGACACGCACAAACCGATTTCTTTCAAATTCATCTCGGGGCGCTTGAAAGGGCGTTATAAGCTCAGTCTTTTCCCGAGAGATGCGTATAAAAAAATCTTGGCATACCCTTTGTTGGAAACCGATGGCCAGATATTCCGTTACAACATGAGGCTTCTCTCTTTTCTCCACAGAATCTACATTCATCGTTTTCGCCCACACTCGGTATCCTTACGTATTTCCTATAACGGTTGAATTCAAGAATTAATCAATGTTTCATTCGAATAATATCGTCAGCAAGCGCTCAAAATAATATGGTTATAGCTCTTCTTCGATTCTCAATCGGAATACACCAAGTGCTACATTTTCTTCCAGTCATTTGAACACAGAACATAACTTGGACGATAGGTCGACTGCGCAGGCTCGAGTTCAAATGCAAGTGGTTTCCCAGTTAGAACTGCAACTTCAGAAGGAGAGGGATAGACTGACTGCTATGATGCAGCACCTGCACCTTTCAAAACAGCTTGGAGCCATGGACCCTCTTCGGGAGGGTTCTGGACAGCTCACTCCAAAGCTTTCAGTAGGGTCTACAACTCCTCAACCACCAGTTACCATGAGTCACATGGTATCTGCCATAAGGTCACCAGTTCTTCATGCTGCTTCTCCCCAAATGGGGGGTCCAATCAGGAGAAGACTTAGTGATAAATCAGCACTTTCATTGGCTGGAGGTGAGTTTTTGGAACTTTTATATTTTGGAATACTTTCAATCAATTATATTTCTCTGCTGCTGAAGGATTACCTTATATGTTGGAGAGAGCAGGATTAGATGTCCAGCAAGGTATTGGCAATTTTTATTGAGAAACGCATGGAAAAACTGAATATATTCGTATATTCGAAGAATTCACAATTTTTTTCGGTTGAGGAAACGTCCACTTTTCACTATTACATTGGCTGAAAAGTCTTTGGTCTGACCCAAAAGCGGGACGGCGGATACAGAATTTCTTCAATGTTTAGAATCTACTAACCGTGATATGAAAGATGTAGAAATTTCATGACATTTCAATATTTTTTCCACAAGTTTATCTCTTGAAGTACGCTTTCTTTGAGATGAACATAAGTCCATTTTTCTGTTCATCGTATACCTAGAAAAATGCATGACCGTTGAAATGAAATACAATATATCGTAAATTGTGGCTTTGAAGAGAAAATTAGACCACAAATGAGAGAGAAAAAGTGCCTTTTTACTAGGACCATGCATTACATCACCAATTTTTGGAAACCATAAGAAAATTTACGAAAAATACTTTGAAATTCTTGTAGAATTGTGTATTTTCCTTGCTAGACCGAAGGCTTTTCAATCGATGCTATATACAGTGTGTTTGGTAATGACTTAGCGATAATTTAAGGGCATCAAATATACCTAATTTTATCGACAAAAACACCCATATTGGGGAGTTTACCCCCTCAGTTTTGGAGAAGCTCCCTTTTTAAATTTACTTTTTTATTTTAGTTTACCCCTCCTAATAATATCGATATTTTTGGACATAAAGGTCCTACAGATGTGAAAAAAATGTTTTTTTTTGAAGATGATTCTACCGCCTTTTATTGAAGTGGAACAATATGAAAACACATAACTTAAAAATATTAGAAAAAAATTCTTTAAAAATATTTTAGTAAAAATATGTACTGATTTTCTTAATAAATTCGTGGTAGTACAAGAACTACCACATTGAAGTATAATTTTTTCTCAATGAGCTAACACGCAAGGATATTAGCTACAAAAAGATACCAACATAATTTCTGTAAGTTACACATTTAGGAAGTAATAGCTGTTCGAACATGTATCTTATGAAAATTGATAAAATGAAAAAAATCCTAAGTACTTGATTTCGATAATTTTTAATGATCAAACAAACAAATTAATCATGAAAATTGCTCAAAATGGGCGCCTCTGCTCTGTAGACAGGCAGTGGCCTTCATGACGACCTGTCTTCTGTCTTTTGCTCGCGTAGTGATCATGTTCGAGCAGCAATAACTCTCAAATTATGTAACTTACAGAAACGATGTGAGTGTTGTTTTGTAGCTAATATCCTTACAAATGGAATCATTGAAGAAAAATTATAGTTCAATGTGCTACTTCTTGTACTATTGCTGATTTACTAAGAAAACCAGTACATATTTTTACTAAAACTTTTTAAATAATTTTTTATGGCATTTTCAAGTTAAATGATCTTATATCGTTACTTGAATGAAAGGTGATAGTATCATCTTTCAAAAAACATTTTTTTCACATCTGTAGGACCTTTATGTCCAAAGAAATCGATATTATTTGGAAGGGTCAACGAAAATAAAAAAGTAAATTTAAAAAGGGAGCTACTCCAAAAGTAAGGGGGTAAACTTCCAAATTTGGGTGTTTTTGTCGATAATATTACGTATATTTGATGCCCTTAAATTATCGCTAAGTCATGACCAAACACACTGTATAAGGCTGATACTCTGAATTCTGATTAATTTAGAGTGAATTAGCCTGTCGGTTTCAGAAATTCAATTATTAAACCAATCAATAAAAACTGACCTAAATAATGCGAATATTTTCAAGGTTATTTCGATATTTCAACTTCTACTCAATTTCAATAGAATATTTTCGTGAAAAGTCATACAAAAATATGAGCAAAACTATCTGAAATTGCAGAAATCCAGAGGAATAGGGAATTTTACAAAAATGCGGACGTTAGGCCACCTTTTACCTATGCATCTCTTATAAGACAGGTAATAACTCAAAAATTTCCGAATTTCAAAAATTATAACGAAAAATTTCAGTCTATTATAGAATCTCCAGATAAACAGTTGACGCTAAATGAAATCTACAATTGGTTCCAAAATACGTTCTGTTATTTCAGGCGGAACGCAGCTACGTGGAAGGTATTGTAAAATTTTTTTTACGTATTGAGAAAATTTTCACTGTTTTTATTTCATCAATATCAAAAATTCAGTAGCTCTGAGAAACTCAATCATTTCTCGAATAAATAAACTCAATTGCTTTTATAAAAAAGATTGAAAACAGTGCACATTCTCTCTTTATTTCGATGATTTGAAATGGAAATAACCAAACTGTATATCATATTTTCACTACTGAAGCAATCACTAAAATATATTTTGTATTTTATGGATATTGCAAGTTAGGATTAAATTTTGATATCGAGGAAACGAATAATATACTATGTGATATGGAAAAGAGGGAACACCGTAAAAAATAGAAATTCATTACAGGAAATTCCTACAATTCATTCAATTATGAACAAAAAATCATCAGTTTTTCTTATGGTCTGTCCATTGAGAAAGAGTCTGTAGGTGAAAATTGTGTCAACATTTTACAGGGTGATCAGATTCAGTGTAACAGAGAAAATTTATATCAATAGGTATGACCAGGCTTTTCTGAGTTCATTGGATATCGTTATAAATCACATTTGTATTTCTTATACATCTTGTTTTTTTGCTGATTTAACCTCTTGAAAGACGTGAAATGTGACTATGAATTGATCAATCAATACAGGATAACTTGCAATATTCATAATATGAAACTTTAAGTATATAAAGAAATAATATATGTTTGTTGGTGTATCATAACTGTTGAAGTTACAGGTTTGCTCAGCTTGCATGCTCGATGTTATTCTTTATTAAATCAATATTTAATTTTCGATTTTACACGGAGCTTTAGGGCACTCAACTCGTTCACTACAAATAAGGATAAATTTTAGGAAATTTTCATTTTTACGGTAAGAATCATAAAATAATTTTTTTCTTCGAGCCAATGGCTTCGAAAGAGAGATAGATTTCATTATGGTTGGAATTGATAAGAAAGATATAGGGTATTGGAGTGGAGACGAACGTTTTTCGAAAGTTCCTGCAATGATTCATTTCCATGAAAATATTTTTATATATTTGCGGCTGCCATTGTTCACATATCATTGAGGAAGACCATTATTTGATACGTGGTGTCTAAGATCAGCAATGCACAGCTGAAACTATTTTTTCTTATATCACTGGTGAAGATCAACAACCCAAATTCTATTTTGGATTCGAGCTCACCATGAAAATGAGACGGCATACTCTTCTGCAAAAACAGCTAACAACTCCTTCACTCTGGTGGAGGACAGAAGATGTTTTACAAGAATAATGTAGCGCTCAATCTGAATTGATATTTCAAGCTACAGACAACGCTAATATTACATTCTACATAGCCCACTACATCAATAATCCCAGGGATGGATCATTCCACTAAGTTTCTTCGGAACTTTGAAACAGCAAGATCCAAAAGATATCTGGATCTTGGTAAGAAGCAATTACACCTCCTCACTTGCTTTCTTACAGGACACTGTCGCCTCAGGAAGCACCTGTTGAGGATGGGATTATCGGACACTGACGAGTGTAGATTCTGTAGAGAGGAGGAAGAAACCCCCATTCACCTAGTCACGGAATGCTTTGGCATTGCGAGACTTAGAAGAGAATGCCTTGAGCGAGAAACTTGTAAGAGTGAGGATAATATAAGATTTTATTGCATTTCTGGAACTGGAAGGCGAGCTGTGAAGGGTGTGGCCAGAACAGCTCTGTAAAGGGGGCACAATAGACCTTGAGGTCGCACTGAACTATCAACCCTTTTTAAACTAAACTAACTCATTCTACCAGAAGAATAACCAAGTGGGCAAAAAAAATAATATTGTATGAGAACTCACAAAAAATCTCGATGCTATCGGTACAGAAAAGCTCTAACAAAGGCAAGTAGTTGCAGTACGATATAGTTACAGTTCTTTCACTGGCCTCTTCAACAACAATGTAAAGCACCAAACAGAAGCAGATTTATGTTACTGTTTATCCACATGGTTCAGATGAAAATATGCCATTAGAAAGGTTTCTAGCAGATCAACCCAAACATTTTCTGGGGTCTTCTAGGGTTTCTGTATGCTTTTATTAGTGAAAATATCTCGTATGGGAATGCTTGAGCCCAACAAAGAATAATGTGTGTTGAGGAAACATTCCGATTCCACTGGCGATGGAATTCCTTGAAAGACTCGTTGAAGCTTTCATAACCAAAAATATGGTGTTCCAAAAACCATAGTTCAATAGTTTTAGCTGATCAAAGGGTAATAGGACCATAGGGATCTTACGATTGTAGCTACATTCTTTTCAGCCACTGTGAAACTGAAAAGGCTTTTGAAAACGTTCGTCTTCACTGCACCATTCTGTACTTGATGACTTCTAAAGGCTTTTCCAATGAGAGGTGTTAATTCGATATTCGAAGAAAATTGCCATTTTTCAATTCAAATGATCGGATGCTAATTTCATTATAAAGAAGAAGCTATGCCGTTAATAGTGGAAAATAACATCAGGCAAATGACCACCACGACCACGCTTACAGGACCATATCCTTTTAATGAAATTTTCCATAACCAAATCGCAAAGCGGTCGCCCTATGTCCTCGATAGCCTCACGAATTCCATATTTGAGGTCTTGAATCGACGCTGGGCTATTGGGGTAGACCTTCTCTTTCACGTGGCCCCAAAGGAAGAAGTCGCAAGGTGTTAAATCACAAGATCTCGGTGGCCTCTTCGAGAAATAACACGGTCTGGACCCAATCAGCGAAGACACGACGTTGTTGATGATCGGCCGGCTTGAGTTTTTGTGTTAATTGAACTTTATAAGCCTTAAGACCCAAATCTTTATGCAAAATACGGTGTAATGACGTTTGTGGAATGCCTAATTCCAAAGAACGACGAAGAATGGCCAAACCTGGGTTTTCTTCAATACTTTCGGCTACAGCAGCAATATTCTCGGCTGTTCTTGAGCGACGTGCACGGGTTTTATTCTTCACATCACTAACTTGTCCCAACAGCTCGAATTTTTGCACCAATTTCTTTATTGCGGTCCGACAAGGTGCTTCACGACGACCCAAAAATGTTCGAGTTCTAAGAACCGTCTCTGCCTAATTTTCACCATTTTTATAGTGAATTTCAATAATTTCAATGAGTTCTTGAAGCGTGTATCGTTCCATTTTTATTAATGGCGTAGTTTCTACTTGTCAAATGTCAAGAAATTACAGCTTCAAACGTGACATCTACCGAAATAGCGGGCTATTCAAAATAACACCTCTTATTGGAAACCCCTCTATTTCTTTCAACATATCGGCGTATAGTAGTGTCACAATGTAGCATAGATCGATTGATGTTCCATACCAAATAGAATCTAAAGCTCTTCTAACACAAGAGCCACTCAATAATCGGACTTATGGGTATGCCAGATCAACATTGAAAGTGTATGAGCTGCAGTAAAAGTGAATACAATATTGGAAGACTCCTTATAAATATATGAAACTCACACAGCAGACTCAAGTGGTACAATTAGATCCTTATTGTTAGAATATGGCAATGTGTAAATTCGTACGAATATATATATATAAAGCACAAAATGGTGTCTGAATTTGTTGAGTGTCCAGAGGTTCTAAATGTTGGAGTCAGTTAAATTCGTAACTCCATCACAAAGTGATTTGGTTTGTTGTTAGAATGCAGTACGACACAACCTGTCTCTCCACAAATGTTTCATGCGGGTGGAGAACGTAAAGGGGGCAGTTTGGACAGTGGATGAGGTGGAATTCTACAAGAGGCGACCGCAAAGATGTTCATCTGGCCCCCTATCCCATCCATCCGTTGGGTACGTGGCCCTCCGGCCCACCATTTTATTTTTTTTTCCATTTTGTATATTGTGTATTTCGTATTTTTCGACATCTTTTTCTAACCTCTTTTCATATCTTTTTTATAATATATTAATATATTGTGTGGCTTCTGTGGCGAGAAAGTGGTTGTGTGCCAGTTAAGTAACAGCATGACAGGCCTTTGCTGGCTTTAGCAGCAGAAGACCGGAAGGTATATTATTATCTTAGCACCAGGTGTCAAGACAACAATAAACCTTGACTTTACTTGATTATTATCTTTCTCTTTCTTGGGATCTGATGGGTGTATAGAATGCGATACGCACCAATCTGTCACTCCACAAGTGTTTTGTGCGTTATGAAGACGACTTTGGGTCATTCTGGATGGTCGACGACGCGGAATTCGTCAAGCGGCGCCACTTGTCGCGTGGCAGGCCGCGGAAATATGACCCAACACCGTCACCTACTCCACCCTACTTTGCACAGTAAGCACCATTCTACGCGTGCGTGTTGCTCAGCTCTAATGCTGTGCCGTGCCCTGTGCCGTGTAATATGCTTTTGCAAAGCAGATATTCCTTTCACGCTACTGGTTCGTTTTTTTTTCTTACAATTTCATCAATATTTTGAAATATCAACAGTTTTCATGAACCAGAAACGTGGAGGAATATGATGATTGTGTAGCTTTGATAGATGTCAAAACTAGGAAATAGATTCGGTTCGTTTGATTCAAGCTTCGAAGTTGAACTATCAGTGATCAATATGGCACATATCTCTTCGAGATCGCAATATTTGAAAAATCATATTATTTTCCATGTTCATATTCAATTTTACACTCGGTATCATCAGATTCGACTAGATTGAAAAATGGAGATATGAAATGGATGAATTTCAATGATAAACAATGGGTTTTTCAATCCCAGAATCAAGATAAAAAATGTCAAAAAATATACTACACTACTGGAAAACATTGAAGGATCAAAAAAAAATTCCAATTTTTCGGCAATTTTCAACATGCCGTAACTTTGAGAGGAATAGTCGTACAAGGAATTTAAAAAAAAGAAATTGTAGCTCCAAGTGTCTAGTTTTTGGATAAGAACTTCAAAAATTTTAAGTTTCAGTGGTTTTCGAGTAATGATAGAAAAATCAGCAACAAAAAAATTCTCAAAATTTTACCACTTTTTTTTTTCTTCTCTACGAGCGTGGAAATTTTATTTTTGCATAATCGTTACAATGATGGGATACTTTGTTAATTCAGCTTTAATTTATTTTTTTTATTGACCCCAATACGTCCACTTCTCGCCGAGATATCGGTCTTCAAATGGAAAAACAGGGGTGGTAATACCCGTTAATGAAAATTTTATTTGTTAGTTTATTTTATTTTTTTTTAAATTTATGTACTATCCGCGATTAAAATGTGGAAAAAGCTCGAGAAAATTCTTTTTTGCTTTTTTTAAAGATTATGAGCTTTTCAGAACATAAAACGTGATCCTTATTTTTTTCAAAAATTCAATCGAGTCAAACAAAAAAACGGCTCGCTGAATTGAGTTGGCTCTTCGTAAGGTTTTTATCAACATATCGAACTGTGAAAGTCACACTTAACATTATTGTTTTCCTCAACATTTTCGATCCAGCGGTAGATTTTCCAAGAAACCACCAAAAGCCTTTTTTTTGTTAAATTTTTATATTGATGGGACATGAGGAAAAAAAATTTTCTATGAATAAGCAATGGTTGTTCATTAATGGGAGTTCATTTAAGGTCTTGAAACCCTCCTTCAATTTTCTGTGCGATCATTGGTTGCTGAGAAATCGATAATCAAAGACAAATGGATCCTTTTCCATTTGAAGACCGATATCTCGGCGAGAAGTGGACGTATTGAGGTCAATAAAAAAATAAATTAGAGCTGAATCAACAAAGTATCCCATCATTATAACGATTATGCAAAAATAAAATTTCCACGCTCGTAGACAAGAAAAAAAAAGTGGTAAAATTTTGAGAATTTTTTTTGTTGCTGATTTTTCTATCATTACTCTCAAAACCACTGAAACTTAAAATTTTTGAAGTTCTAATCCAAAAACTAGACACACTAGACAATTTCTTTTCTTTTAATTCCTTGTACGACTATTCCTCTCAAAGTTACGGCATGTTGAAAATTGCCGAAAAATTTGGAATTTTTTTTTTGATCCTTTAATTTTTTCCAGTAGTGTAGATTCCATATGGACTTTAGGATTGGCTTTGGAATTATCATGAAAATATTTTCAAAATGGGAAAATTAGAAAAAAAACTTCGTGTTTTTGAAGAATTCCGATATTCTAGATGCTATTCAGAATAACGTCTTTTGATTTTCGAGTTATAAGCCATGGTCACTGTTACTTAAATTTGCATTTTGCAAGGGGAGGCTTTCTATAGTATAGTAGCTTTTCAGTAACATTAAAATAGGAAAAATGAATCAATCATTTCTTTCATAGACGTAAAGTAATAATTTTTTGAGTCTATGGCAGTATTATTTATGTTAGGTTGATTGTTATCAACATGTTATCGGTATACTATGAAAATCTTCATTTAGATATAAGCCTTACCACATATATTCAATTCGACATGTTGTAGAAAGCGTTATTTTGAAATAAAAATCCAAATTGAATTTAAAAATGGAAAAGCTTTTCAGTCAGGATGTAACTGTTCGGGAAAATTATCGTTTCTTGACTTAGGGATAGTTCGCATTTTCACCTTATAATTGATTCAATGAAAGGAGTTTTTTATTATTATCTTCAAACAAAATATGAGATTTATTTATCGTTTTTTGAAACCCATGAAAATTACTTTTCTAAGGAGGGATATGTGTCTCCTAACTGTCTATTAAGTATTTTATTAATCGAGATACAGTAACAGAGAATACTTTAACCCAGCTTTTCACTTAGCAATCGTTAAATTCCCATAAAAAGAATGACAATTAGAGAACGATTGCATGCCAAATATTCTCAAATATTAGATTTTCCTTTAACCTTGCATCATTTTACTTGAAATAATTTCTTTAAGTTGTATGACCTTTAGCACGTTAGATGAACACAATGTATTTCTTTTTAGTTGTCCCTTGTCAATTATTTTTTATGTATTAATTCAGTTACTGTATTTCCACGATGGCTTGAATCAAATATACCTTCGAATGAGAAATTATCGCATATATCTGAAAATCGGTAGTTTCACAATTTTCTGATTCAGTTCATTTCAAACCAAATCTAATTTATATTCGTCGAATAGATCAATAAAGAAATATATAGAGGAATTTTCGAAAAGACGTTCCAAATAGATTACGGTCCATTGCATCTTAAGAAATATTTAAAAATTAAAAATACAGTGCAAAGTTACTTAGTGATAGTTAAATCAAAAACATGACAAGTTCGAAATCTCAACACAATTATGAAAAGAGATTCGACAGGATAAAATTTTTCAGATTATTCATTGATCTACATCGTACAACAATTATTTCGTCGGTTCTTCATAACAAAGTAAATTGAAATGTTTTCCATGATCGAAAATGAAAATTTAAAACAACACAGTATAATATATACGTGAATCAGAAAACAGAAAAAATACAGACCGTTCCGAAGGATAATGATTATCGAATAATATCACATTATAATCTCAAAAGTGAGAAAATCATATACAGTGTGTTTGGTCATGACTTAGCGATAATTTAAAAGCATCAACTATACCTAATTCTATCGACAAAAACACCCAAATTTGGAAGTTCACCCCCTTGGTTTTGGAGTAGCCCCCATTTTAAATTTACTTTTTTATTTCCGTTGATCCTTCCAAATAACATCGATTTCTTTAGACATAAAGGTAATACAGATGTGGAAAAAATGTTTTTTGAAAGATGATACTACCACCTTTTATTGAAGTATAACAATATAAAAACATTTAACTTGAAAACGTCATAAAAAAATTCTTTGAAAAAGTTTTAGTAAAAATATGTACTGATTTTCTTAGTGAATCCCCAATAGTACAAGAACTAGCACATTGAAGTATAATTTTTATTTCAATGATTTAACATGCAAGGATATAAGCTACAAAACAACACTTACATCATTTCTGTAAGTTACATAATTTGAGAGTTATTGCTGTTCGAACATAATAACTACGCGAGGAAAAGACACAAGACAGGTCGTCATAAGGCCACTGCCTGTCTACAGAGCAGAGGCGGCCATTTTGAGCAATTTTTATGATTAATTTGTTTGTTTGGTCATTAAAATTTATCGAAAGTACAGTACTGAGGTTTTTTTTATTTTATAAATTTTCATAATGGTCATGTTCGAACAGCAATTACTTTCTAAATATGTAACTTACGGAAAAAATGTTGGTATCGTTTTGTAGCTAATATCCTTGCGTGTTAGACCATTGAGATAATATAAGACTCCAATGTGCTATTTCTTGAACTATTGCGAATTTACTGAGGAAATCAGTACATTTATTTACTGAAATTTTTTTAAAGAATTTTTTTATAACATTTTTAAGTTATATGTTTTCAAATTGTATCACTTTAATAAAAGGCGGTAGTATCATCTTTCAAAAAACATTTTTTTCACAACTGTTGGACCGTTATGTCCAAAGAAATCGATATTATTTGGAAGGGTCAACGAAAATCAGAAGGTAAATTTAAAATTGGGGCTACTCCAAAACTGAGGGGACGAATTTTTAAATTTGCGAGTTTTTGTCGATAAAATTAGGTATATTTGATGCCCTTAAATTATCGCTAAGTCAAGACCAAACACAATGTATAACCAAACTTCATACAGTAAACATTAAAAAAATGATAATAAATCATATTTATCCGCATACACTCGATTCAAAATTCATTTCAAAGTCTTTTTTTCAGAGGGTTCATAAATTTCATTTTTGTATGGAAAACATTTCAAAATATATTTTGTGTCAAATTCCGAACTCAAGTCGAGCCCTCAAAATGTAAATAAGTAGACGCTTCTTGCTTTTTCTTGCTTGAATTGTCCAAATAAGGAAGAACTTAAATTTCCCAAAATCACATTCACAGATTTCCCGAAAAAAAAACAGAAGTTCTTCCTGGTTTCGACTAAAAAAGCTTCAAAAGATAAAAACGCATGAATAAACGAACAAATAAAAATGTACTAGCCCTTCAATCTTCACGGATTCTTCGTACGGTAAGAAGAAGGTAAACCCAGACTAATTGAAAAATTTTATCTATTCCATTTTTTCTTATTCTCTTTTCGAACATCTCGATGTTTTTTTCAATCTTGCATGTTTTTAGATTAAATTTTCTCTTTTTCTCTTTAACAACACCCTGTACGGTTTTTTTACATCATTTTTAATTTTCATATGTGTTCGAGTAAGGTCGGAAAGAAAACCATCCAGGACTTCATTGAGGTATGTTTACCGTGCAGGGAAAAAATGTAGATTTATTAATTTTCACCATTTATTCTGAGTGTGGGGCCATCAATTCATCCATCAAATCACAAAAAATCATCTCAAGCACTTCAGAAAATACTAGAGACAACTTTCTCTCATAAAATTTTTCTAGGAAAATTGTGTGAAGAAATCATTTTCATCATAATATTTCCAAAGATTTCATAATTCAATTATCAATCTTCATTCAAATTTTTGTTCAATTCGTTCACCAATGATAGAAAAATTCGGATTACTTTCAGATACAATTTCAGAAATTTGTAGGAAAAAAATGTATCTTTTATCAATGATTTTTCGACAATTTTGTAATATAAATTTTCATCAATTTTCATCTGAAAATTCCTTGCAATTTATAATTTTCATTTATTTATTGATGATTGATGCAATTCTCGAATTCGTTTCCGAAGAATTGTCTTATACAGGGTGTCCCAAAACTCGACGTCAACCTGGAACCGGGTGAAAAGGCAAGTAATGCTGGTTGTCAGAAAAATATGAAAAAAAAATCTTAGTTGCATAATTTTCAAATAATGGGCATATAAAAAAACACGCAAAATTCCACACCCTGTGACAGTCTTTTCGCTCCTGTTGCCACAAATATCAACTTTTTCCAACTTATTTTTTTGCTGTGTAACCTTGAACAATGCTTGTCTAAACTGTAATCAAATTTTGGATACCAGCTGCTCTGGTTTCATAAAAATAGGGCTTGCTTCTCAAAAAAAAAATTCAAAATTAACAATTGCCTAGTTTCAACTGACTGTATTGAAAAAAAAAATGTACTACGCAAGTTTGGCATGTTTTGTAAAAAGTTGGCGCATTTAGTAAGGATTCCAAATGGTATAATACTTGTTGAATTGTAGCTGCCGTAGTTCAAATTTAGTTTCGATTGCCTTTTAATACACTTCTTCTTAAACTGCTTCCCAGTAAAAAAGTCCAATGCATTCAAGTCCGGTGAATGGGCTGGCCACGAGATTGGACCAGAACGTACGATCGATCTTCCGGGAGGAAATGTTACCAAAAAAAATTTCCAGAGAAATTTCTCCGGAAAAATTTTTTCTCGAAAAATTATTTTCTCTGGAAATTTTTTTTTTTGGTAAAAATTTTTCCCGGAAGATGGATAGGACGTTCTGGTATAATCTGATGGCCGGCCCATTCACCGGACTTGAATCCATTGGACTTTTTTTACTGGGAAGCAGTTTAAGAAAAAGTGTATTCAAAGGCAATCGAAAATGAATTTGAACTACGGCAACTACAGTTCAACAAGTATTATACCATTTTGGATCCTTATTAAATGCGCCACCGTTTGACAAAACATGCCAAACTTGCGTAGTACATTTTTTTTTTCAATACAGTCATTTGAAACTAGGCAATTGTTTAAACTGAATTTTGTTTCTGGGAAGCAAGCCCTATTTTTATGAAACCTAGAGCAGCTGGTATCCAAATTTTGATTACAGTTTAGACGAGCATTATTCAAGGTTACACAGCAAAAAAAAAGTTGGAAAAAGTTGATATTTGTGGCAACAGGAGCGAAAAGACTGTCACAGGGTGTGGCATTTTGCGTGTTATTTTAAATACCCATTATTTTAAAATCATGCAACTTAGATTTTTTTTATATTTTTCTGACAACCAGCATTACTTGCCTTTTCACCCGGTTCCGGGTTGACGTCGAGTTTTGGGACACCCTGTATATTGATACAATTCTCGAATTCGTTCCCGAAGAATTGTCTTATATTTTCAGAAAAAAATTCGTAAAATTGGGAAAGGAAAGTTCCATGTTTCTTCCAAAAAATTTCATCAATAACCATTTTTTCTTCATCTGAATTTTCATTTAATCGCAAATTGAAAAATATTCCTCATTTTTCTAATTTTTTCAGTAGGTATAGTCTCTTGGAAAATTAAGTCTTTCATTCGCTTTTTTCTGTATTTCATCTCGAATTAATGGCTTCATACGTCGTTATCTTTTAACATCAAAGCTCACTCATTATCCACTAACAAAGGTCAGCGAGGTTGCATTGGGGTAAAGTATTTTTCACTCTTTTAAGCCTTCTCGTTTCAAATCTTGATGTTGCATTCAATCGTAATACCATTAAAATAAAGTACAATACGAAATATTCCGACTGTACCATTCATTAATTTCCTTCGTATGTACAGGGGAGTTTCGAAAAGTCCTACATCGAACCATAGTCCGACGTTATATGGGGAGCATATATCTTCGAATATGCAGGTAAGTGAAGATATTTATTGATGATATTTTTTCACCATCAATTGAAATGGTAATTTTGATTCAGGCGTCACTCATGGATGAAAATAACTTTTCATTTTTGACCGGTGCTCCTTCGATTATGAATAGACCAAGGGATGGGTCAGAATCACCTGCTGTAGATTCACATTTGAGGTGAGTTTTATTTTTATTTACTGTATTTCATTGTTTTCGCAGAATGAAATACCCGTGAAAAAGTGATGATGTCCACAATGCAGTAAACCAAACGGTTGTTGTAAAAATTAACAAAACTTTACCAGAAATAGAGTAATGTTATGAAAATTTACAGGATATTCTATCGAAACCTCTACAAATTATCTTTCGAAAATGAGAAATGTCCTCCAATATTACATTTTATACTGGTCAATAGCCATACAACGAATCGTGTGAAATTTCTTGGAGAGAAAATAGAAAAAAATCAGGAAAATTTCGATACAAGGATGAAATCATGTATACTAAAATTCATCTCTCCAGCTGAAATAATTCAGTTTTTTCATTCAGAAATAGCATCTTTGGTCAAAAAGTGACTTGAATTTTTATTGTTTTCGGAAACATAAATAGAATGAAGGGTTTTCCAATAAGAGGTGTTATTTTGATATTCAACGAAAAATGCCACTCTTCAATATAAACGATCGGATGTTTATTTCATTATAAAGAAGAAGCTATGCCGTAAATAGTGGAAAATAACATCAGGCAAATGACCACCACGACCACGCTCACAGGACCATATCCTCTTAATGAAATTTTCCATAACCAAATCGCAAAGTGGCTGCCCTATGTACTCAATAGCCTCACGAATTCCATCTTTGAGGTCTTGAATCTACGCTTGGCTATTGGCGTAGACCTTCTCTTTTACGTGGCTCCTAAGGAAGAAGTCGCGAGGTGTTTAATCACAAGATATTGGTGGCCAATTGTGATCTCCTCTTCGAGAGATAACACGGTCCGGAAACTCTTCCCGCAAAAGATCAATGACACGACGTTGTTGATGGTCGGCCTTTCTAAGCCTTAAGACCCAAATCTTTTGCAAAATACGGTGTAATGACGTTTGTGGAATGCCTAATTCCAAAGAACGACGAGGGGTAGACAAACCTGGGTTTTCTTCAACACTTTCGGCTACAGGAGCAATATTTTCGGCTGTTCCTGAGCGACGTGCAAGGGTTTTATTCTTCACATTACCAACTTGTTCCAACAGCTCGAATTTTTCCACCAATTTCTTTATTGTGGTCCAACAAGGTGCTTCACGACGACCCTAAAATGTTCGAGTTTTACGAACCGTCTCTGCCAAATTTCCACAATTTTTATAGTGAATTTCAATAATTTTAATGCGTTCTTGAAACGTGTATCGTTCCATTTTTATTAATGGCGTAGTTTCTACTTGTCAAATGTCAAAAAATGACAGCTTGAAACGTGACATCTAGGTACCGAAATAGCGTGCTTTTCAAAATAACACCTCTTATTGGAAAACCCTTTATAAATCAGTGAAAATTGTGCTGACAGTTCGATTAATTCACACTCCTTGTGACGATGTGCTCTAATATGTTTAAATGATCAGATTACCAACATTATCCATACAAATTGAAGACTTTACTTTTCAGAAGGTTTGTATACCTATTTATATTGGAAAACGTTCATTAAAATTCAAATATCCTGGAAACTCTACATCTCATACTACATTTACCCATGTATTCAATTTTCCTGATTGAATCTAGAAAAGTTTTGAACTTGTTCCGGTCGAAAGTTATTGTGTTTACGGCTTCCAGAAGTTTTTTCAATTGTTCTTACAAATAAGTATTTTCTTTGACATTTCGCGTTCTTCTCTAGACCAGATTTGCTCAGTTTCAATATTCAGTAACAAATGAATAACGTTAAAATCATAAAAAATGTAAGGTAAGGCAACGTCCTCAAATACCACTATATTCATTAGATTTTGCGATGCTACGTTTATGAGAAGAAGTATACAGGGTGTATGTAAATAAATGCGAGGGATTTTGGGAGATGATTCCTCGATGAAAATAAGCAGGGATAGTTCATACAATTTCTTTTCGAAATCGACCCCCCTTCCAAGATACAGCCTTTGGAAGGCGATGACGAGTTGACTGTTTTTAATTTTTTTTACGGCTTCTGGAAAACACTGATATCACAACTTTATTATTAGGGGTTGAAAATAACAACCCCCTATGATTTTCGTTCAAAAATTGTTTTCGTGGGTTAGACTTTCGAGAAATGAAATTCTCTTATGGTCTCCCATTCAATTCTGGAGAAAATCTCCTGCAAAATTTCGATACAGTGGATACTTTTCTCGGAAAAAATGAAAACCTACAAGAAGTTATGATCACTGTTCATTCCATTTCACCGTATAAGTGTTCCATAGAATGAATATTCTAAGATATTGAATGTCTATGACAGGAGATAAAGATGTTCTATAAATATTTCTGAAGATTAAATAATTACTTATTCCCGGAAGAAAATTATATCCGTAATATTTTAATTCCACTAAGAGAACTTTCTTTCGATTAATAATAATAATTGACAAACCAATTTCGAACATAAACAATATAATATTAATTGTATGGAACATACTATGCAATGAAATGAACAGTGATCATAACTGCTTGTAAGTTTTTATTTTTCCCGAGAAAAGCATCGACTGTATCGAAATTTTGCCAGAGACTTTTTGAGAGAATTGAATGGGAAACCATAAGAGAATTTTATTTTTCGAAAATCTACCCCACGAAAGCAATTTTTGAAGGAAAATCATAAGGGGTTGTTATTTTCAACCCCTAATAATAAAGTTATGGATCAAAAAAATTGTGTGAGTAACATCTACTCAAATCATGATATTATGTATAGTGTTATGACTCAGTGTTTCTTAGGACTTCTGAAAAAAATAAAACTGTCAACTCTTTATGGCCTTCCAAAGGCTGTATCTTGGAAGGGAGGTCGATTTCGAAAAAAAATTATATGAACTACCCCTGCTTATTTTCATCGAGGAATCATTTCCCTTAATCCTTCGCACTTGTGTTCAGACACCCTGTATGAAGTTTCAAAAGTTGTTCAAGAAACACTAGCCTAGATATTACTGTACAAGTGAACAAGCCATCACGTCGAGGTAGTATCTGAGAGTGCTTCAAGGGTCTAGATCCGCTTTTCCTACAGTTCTCCTGTCCAAGACATTCTTTGCGCAGGCTCGCAATAGCGAATTCATTATAACTAAGTGAACAGAAGTTTCTTCCTCTTCTCCATAGAATCTGCACTCATCAGTTTCTGATAAGCCAATTCTCATCATAAGGCGAAAATGTTCTGTTAGGTATAGAAAGCCAGTAAGAGGGGAAACTTATTCTTACTGAGATCAAAATATTTTTTTGGACCTTGCAGTTTTAAAGCTCCAAAAGAACTTTTTCCTGGAAGATTCCCCCAGAGTGCTTCTTTTACAGTGTCTTCCTTCTGCAAAAACTCTTTCTTATAGATGCATTTGCCTATACTACAGAAGGGTTGTGGGCCAGTAAGTGGCTTTTGTGCTGCTTTTCTGGGGAGTGTGTTAATCCCTTCATTTTATTTGATTGTTGAGTGATCAGGAACCCAGACTAAAGAGACCTTATTATCATTGCCTATTTTATGAGTTTTCTTCGGCACACCTATGTTAGTTTTGAGTCGATGACATAGGAGTTAAGTGCTTTAATAGCAACTTGACTATCAGAATCACTTTGTCATACCCTTGATAGTTAATTTCCAGGTTTCTATCTATGCATCTTTCGATTGCAAGTATTTATGCCTGAAAAACGCCCGAATAGGAGTCTAAGATAGCGTACACTTAGTTCTTGACCCGTACACTCCAGCGCTGACGTCCATCGTGGTTTTAAAACTATCTGTATACCATCTGACGGTATTTACTCAGAAATTTTGGGTAGTGTATTCCTTTTCCCATTCTTTCTTCTTCTATAGCATCGAATTAAAATTCTTTCTGGTGGTCTTTATTTTGATCATTGCCACTTGGTCCTTCAAGTGATTTTTGATACCTACCGAAAGAGTTTTGAGGCCCAGCAAAAATTTCTGTTAGAAAGCCAGTGAGTGCTTCTTTTACAGTGTCTTCCTTCTGCAAAAACTCTTTCTCATAGATGCATTTGCCTATAACATAGAAGAGTTGTGGGCCAGTAAATTGCTTTTGTGCTGCTTTTCTGTCAAGTGTGTCAGCCCCTTAATTTCCTTTGGTTGTTGAGTGATCAGAAACCCAGACTAAAGGGACCTTGTTATCATTGACTATTTTATGAGTTTTCTTCGGCACTCCTATATTAGCTTATTTGAGTCGATGACATAGGAGTTTAGTGCTCTAATAGCAACTTGACTATCAGAATCACTTTGTCATACCCTTGATAGTTTTTTTCAGGTTTCTGTCTATGCATCTTTCGATTGCAAGTACTTCTGCCTGAAAAACACCCGAATACCGAATAGGAGCCTAACGATAGCGTACTATCGTGGTTTTGAAACTATCTGTATACCACTTGACGGTATTTACTCAGAAATTTTAGGTAGTGAATTCCTTTTTCCATTCTTTCTTATTCTATAGCATCGAATTAAAATTCTTCTCGGTGGTCTTTATTTTGATCATTACCACTTGGTCCTTCTAGTGATTTTTGATACATACCGAAAGAGTTTTGAGGCCCAGCAAAGATTTCTGTTAGAAAGCCAGTGAGGAGGGCAAACTTATCCTTACTGAGATCAAAATATTTTTTGGGCCTTGCAGTTTTAAAGCTCCAAAAGAATTTTTTCCCCAAAAGATTCCCCCAGAGTGCTTTTTTTACAGTGTCAACCTTTTGCAAAAACTCTTTCTCATGAATGCATTTGCCTTTACCACAGAAGGGTTGTGGGCCAGTAAGTTGCTTTTGTGCTGCTTTTCTGTCAAGTGTGTTAGCCCCTTAATTTCCTTCTGTTGTTGAGTGATCAGGAACCCAGACTAAAGGTACCTTGTTGCCTATTTTATGAGTTTTCTTCGGCACTCCTATATTAGCTTATTTGAGTCGATGGCATAGGAGTTGAGTGCTGGGATAGCAACTTGACTATCAAAATCACTTTGTCATACCCTTGGTAGTTCATTTCAAGGTTTCTACCTATGCATCTTTCGATTGCAAGTATTTCTGCATGAAAAAAACACCGAATAGGAGCCTAACGATAGCGTACACTTGGTTCTTGACCTGTACACTCAAGCGCCGGCCTTTATCGTGGTTTTAAAAATATCTGATGTATACCACCTGACGCTATTTAGGTACTCAGAAATTTTGGATGGTGCATTCCTTCACCCATTCTCTCTTTTTTATAGCATCGAGTTAAAATTCTTTCCGATCATTACATCACTACATCCCTCTAGTGATTTTCGCTACCTTCCGAAAGAGTTTTGAGGCCCAGCAAAGGTTTCTGGGCCTTCACCTTTACTACCTGAAGGGAAAGCTATTTTCTGATAGTCCTAGATCATATTTTTCTGGATTTAAGATTATTTATGTCATTGTTAGAAAATATAGATATCTTTCTTCTGTGTCATGGGGTGTTACTGCAATTGTCCATATAATTTCACTGAAATATCAACTATTTCCCAAAAAAATTGTCAACTACCCTACTGTCGTAGATCGCCAATCAACGGGGGTATGCATGTTAAGCAAGAGGGTATGATGAGCCACGAGCATCATATAGTAAGGGAGCCAGACCAAATCCACCACCTCATAAAAAGGGAAGTTCATTCAGATCACGAAGACGTGAAAAGGGAAACAACCTTCAGAAAATGTAGCAGAAGATCTGAGTGTATCAACTGAGCAGAATTTGAACGCTATGGAAGCGTAGTGCGCGAATAGGTTATGAAATGTCTATCGAAAAAAGATATTAATTAAAGAAGAGAAGATATTGAAGTTTGAACAACTCGCAAAATTAAGAACATCTGAAAAAAGATTTCACAAAATTTAGGCTAATTTATTTATATTAGATTAAAATAAGCGTTCCAAAAAAATGTTGTTCCCCGCAATCATGAAAATGAAACAAAACAGAAAGGTAACTTATGAATAAGTCTAATCACCTTACTGCGCATGTGCATATGATGATGAAGCCAGCCTGGAGCTATTGGCGACTGCGCAGATTAGTATAATAGAAAGGCTATTGCTGATCAGTAAAATCAATGTTAAATGTTTCCTTGTATATGTTTATCAACATAATGTATATAATTATTAGACATATCAACATAAAGGATGAAACATGATTTATCGTCAAATATGTACTGAATAACATCTTTTCGAATTCCTTTTAGCATATTTGATACAGCGAGCAATGCAAATGGTTAGACAACAGTTGAAAGAAAAAATATTGCGTTTTCTCGCTGCCATCTTGAATGAATTTCAGTGTTAAGCAATTAGCTCATTTTTTCCTTATCAACCAATAAAAAAATAATCGTTCGGCAGAAAAATATGTGCCAATTCTCAATTCTTGTCGATGAGAAGACCAAAATTGTGACTCGTTCAATGAACTTCAATATCTCCAATGCTAACTTTCACCTTTCTGTAGACTTATTCTAGGGTAGAAAAAATATGTAGAAAATGGACTGAATAGGGCGAATGGACTTGTACAGTTTTGTGTGTACATAGACAAGTTACTTTTAATGAAGCGTGTTTAATTACTGTTATTACTATACATTTAAATGATGTGATGATCAGTGTGAAAAATTATTTTGTTAAGTATACAGGGTTATTTGTTATGTGTTGAATTCGGCAGTGCCGAATGTTTTAGATACCATGGAACGGACATATCGAGAGACTTTGGCTTTATTCAAGCGCAATGTTCGAAACTTCATAAAGCATGCGCGTTGCTCTGAATCAACACAATATGCGCATTGCGCACGCGTTCTAGTTTACCAAAGCATTGGTGCTTGCGAATAGAAGTCTGAGATCCTAGCCGCTCCAAACTCACGTCATTTTGAGCGGTTGTTTATCATGAGCTCAGAAAGGAATAGACACAGAGAACATACATGGGAATAGATACTTGCTAAGCTAAAAGCTGGATCGTTTTACAAGAAGCAGAAGGTGACTTAGGTCAAAGTAGGAAGTCTGGTTTTTAGATGTGCCATAAATGATATTGTTGTATTCAGTTTACAGACTCATCCTGTGGAATATAAGTTGAGCCAGACACTTAGGAATTCGTTAGAAAAATACGTGATTCTACATCACTTTTGGTAGGATGATAGCTTCCTTAATCAAGGACAACATTGAAAGTTCATATTTAGACAGTTTTAGATATGATATCTGGCAAATGGTGTCCATGATTGTCAATATACTACGTTAATTGATTCCAGGAATGTAATTTCGACACTTTTTTGAAGTATCTTCCTTCACCCATCAGATTCATCTGGCTCATTAGAGAATATTCGAAATATCAAACTTAGGTTTAGGTACCTATACAGTGTGTTTGGTCATGAGTTAGCGATGATTTAAGGTCATCAAATATACCTAATATTATAGACAAAAAAACCCAAATTTGGAAGTTTACCCCCTTAGTTTTGGAGTAGCCCCCATTTTAAATTTACTTTTTTATTTGCGTTGGCCCTTTCAAATTATATCGATTTCTTTGGACATAAAGGTCCTACACATATGAAAAAAATGTTTTTTGAAAGATGATACTACCACCTTTCATTGAAGTATTACAATATAAAAACATTCAACTTGAAAACGCCATAAAAAATTCGTTAAAAAAGTTCATAGTGAAAATATGTACTGATTTTCTCAGTAAATCCGCAATATTACAAGAACTAGCACATTTAAGTATAATTTTTTTTTCAATAATTTAACACGCAAGGACACAAGCTACAAAACAACACTCACATCATTTCTGTAAGTTACATGATTTGAGAGTTATTACGGTTCGAACATGACCCTTATGAAAATTGATAAAATAAAAAAAAACCTCAGTACTATACTTTCGATAATTTTCAATGATAAAACAAACAAATTGATCATAAAAATTGCTCAACATGGCCGCCTCTGCTCTGTAGACAGGCAGTGGCCTTCATGGCGACCTGTCTTGTGTCTTTTGCACGCGTAGTGATCATGTTCGAGCAGCAATAACTCTCAAATTATGTAACTTACAGATATGTTGTGGAAGTTGTTTTGTAGCTAATATAAAATAAAATAATAAAAAAAATTATACTTCAATGTGCTAGTTCTTGTACTATTGCTGATTTACTAAGAAAATCAGTACATATTTTTACTATGAACTTTTTAAAAGAATTTCTTATCTCGTTTTCAAGTTGCATGTTCTTATATTGTTATACTTCAATGAAAGGTGGTAGTATCATCTTTCAAAAAACATTTTTTTCACATCTGTAGGACCTTTATGTCCAAAGAAATCGATATTATTTGGAAGGGCCAACGCAAATAAAAGAGTAAATTAAAAATGGGGGCTACTCCAAAACTAAGGGGGTAAACTTCCAAGTTTGGGTGTTTTTGTCTATAATATTAAGTATATTTGATGACCTTAAATTATCGCTAAGTCATGACCAAACATACTGTAGCTGTTTTTGTTTGTTTATAACAAAACCATATATGACATATCTAAAAAAACTTCCTTCCTTGAGGTAAGTTAGTATTAATTCCATCTTAAGTTTATACTTTACTACCGATCGTAAAAATATGAATTAAGTCTGGCGTGGCTGGGATCTTCTCTATAGCTACGAACAGTGATCAGGAACTTAGTTTCAGCATTACTCTCTCATTTACATATCTCTTAAACTGTTCTTGTGTTTTCTAACCAATTTCAATGTCAAATCAGTATGCAGAATAATAAATGACCAAGTAATACGTTGATGTTTTACGATTACTTAAAATTTTTTTCATAGAAAAAAATCGAACCTAACAAATTTCTGGCCACTGTTCTTGAGTATCCATCAACTCTCGAAGAGAACTGTTTGAATGCATCCAGTTGTATTTGGATGTGTGTATATTTATTGAGTGCACTGAGTGTACTCATTATTCTGTCTTTTAAAATCAATAATGTGCTCATATAGTGATGCATAATAAGCAATATTGTAAATTTTTATCGTTAAGCATTGACTTACTATATTCGACCTTGAAAAAAGGAAATTTGTTCCATATCATTATATTTACTATATCATATATCAGTGTAAAATATAATGTAACTAGTTGAGCATTTTTCATATATTTACATAATCGATTATGATTAGATGATTGTTCCATCAAACCCTTGATTTTTCGACATCTTACTCATGACGTTGAAAAACTTGCATTTCATTTTTTATTGCTTTTTAATATTTTTTTTAAACGTCATGAGTAAATGCTCAAAACCAGAATAGTAATGAAGAGATGGCCTAGACCGCTTTTACGAATCACCTACATTGTTATCTGTTTGGAAGTATATGCAAGATTATTTTGATGTATACAAAACATTTCCAATCGGAATTTTCTAAATTACTCCATTTTAGGAAGAACTATCGAGAGAAATTGTAATATATAGATACTGACCATGCTCAAATATGACAATTCTTTTATGTAACTAGAAAAAAATTCTTATTCATTTAGGTTCCACATTTTCATATTTAAATGGAAAATATATGGCACGGTATCACAGCAAAAAATCGAGAAAGAATTGATAAGATATTTTCATTTTCGTTATTTTTCTGGAATTTGAATTCATTACTTCTCTGACAAAATTTGAGAACAATAATTGCCAAAAATGTGCATTCATGTGATAATAGTTTAGTTTTCAATTTTAATTACATGTAGAAATTATTAGATAGGTTAATACTGTAAGAATAGTATTGCATGAAATTCTTTGATACAAAAGATGAGAACAATTGATGTAAAAAAAAATCGGAATTTCCATACTCTAATCGAAAGTCACATATCAAATTAATCATCAAAATTGTGCGCTTTTACTGTTTCACATCTGTTTAGTTTTGTAATATTTTTCTGTGCAGGCCATCATTTCTCCATGTAATTCAATGTAAGAACTTCTCATGTAATAGTATTTCTCATTTGTTTAATATAATTGAAAAACTCCGTTTTCATTTAAAATTTCCTATTCCGACAAGAAATTCAGCTCCTGGTACAACAATTCTTCATGAAATGGCCGATAGTTATACAGGGTGTTTCTGAACGGATGCGAAAGATCCCTCAGATCGTTTATGAAGAAAAATTCCTATAAGTGCAGGACCGGAAATCTTATGTTTCCAAATTATATGGTGTTGAAATTTTACTAAAAAATGACTGAAAAATGTGGCACGCAACTGAGATATTGCAAACCAACAATTATTTTTAAAATCTTCGTTCAATTTGTGGCAAAAAAAAACTCTTAAAGTAGCGTCTCTACTAGAAAATGTGTAAAGACAAATACGCGTTAAGGTTTTTTATTATCTCACGAAAAGAGGCGCCCCCACGAAAAAAAGCAGACGAGAATTTTTGTCACGAATTAAATGAAGAATTCAAAAATAATTGTTTGTTCAAAATTGCTTATTGGCGTACCACTTTTTTAGTTAGTTCTTAAGTCAAACTTCAACACCCTGTATCTTGGTAACAATGCATTTCTGGACCTACATTTATGGGAATTTTTTTATAAAATGATCTGAGAAATCACATCCCCTTAAAACTTCCGCATCTATTCAGAAACAGCCTGTATAATAGATGGTCTAGACTCTAGATAAAGTACCAATTTTCAATTATTTTTGGCCGTTTGGAAAGGTAAGTCTTTTTCTGGGGGGAATAGCATGCTATATTTTGGCCCAAATATCTGTAATCTGGTTCCAAACGACTGATTGGATTCTCTGATAAACAATCCGAGGTCAAAACAATTTTGTACTGTTGGAAGTCCTTCTGATCTTCGAATATTTTCTTTTCATATAAAACCGATCGATCCGGTCATCAATGATGATTCAAAGTGCAAATGGTAGAGATGATATTTCGAATAAAAATCTTGAAACTTCAGGTTTGCAAAGCATTGTTATAAAGATTCTAAACTGTCAAGATAGATAAGATGAGTGAACCAATTCTGAAAACTTATTATTACTCACCTTTTATTGATGAATATGCCTCCAAAAAATCCCTGGTAGCCCCCAACAAGCACAATAATCAGAGCAAGCGTTCTTTCAACATTGGAAACCAGAAACCTAAGAATAAATTCAGCAGTTCAAATGTATTCAACAAATATAACATATCCTATTCTTACTAACTTTGAAGAAAAAATAAATTAAACCCCAGCATTTTTCAGAAACAACATAAATATCATATTTAAAAGTTCATTTTTGTGAAACGTTCAAAGAAATATACGATGTAGGTACACAGAATATAAAATACTTATATAGCTGTCATTTTTCTTGTATTTTGAGATTGCTTAAAGCACTGTTTGAGTCCTTAAACAATGCTAAAAGATATGCAAAAGTATTAGCATTGTTTAACAATTGTTAAACATTAGTATTAGTAACAAAATTTCGGATTTCGAAATGTCTGGAAAATCTAGAAGAACGGGTCAGTTTTTGAAACATTAACGTTTCACATGGATATGACAGAAAGTAAGCTTTCCTCGATATAAATGCGACCTATAAGGTAAAGTTACACATCTAATTCAGGTTATTTTTAGAGTTTCGTGATTGATTTGATTCCCAATAGAAGACAGGAATCTAAGTATTGAAATCGACATTGAGAAAATGGAAACTTCAGAGGTAAATCCGAGTTCTCTCATTTCCAATTGAAAATTGTTATTGGAATATCCTGTGGGTATAAAGTTTATTTCTAGCAACTTACAGTTCAAATTTCACAAACTACTAAACGTTTTCTATACAGTTAACTTTCCGTTTCTAGGAAATTCACTTTCTTATCCCTGCATTTAGTTCAATCTTTTTCTTGAAGGTGTCTGTACCATCTGTCAAATTTCCTTTCTGTGTTGAAATGATTTTTCAAGACTTTTTTGGAAGATAATATAATAAATTCGATAAGTATATGCATTATGTTAACGAAAGATATTCCTCTAATGAAAAAATCCTAGAATTTCATCAGATTCAAATAGAAACATGAAAATATTTTCAATTATTATCAAGAATAAGAGGTGTCAGGCAACCCATATTACAGTAATGATAAAAATGGTCACTGTGCGATCATATTGTGTGTAGCGCTATCTATGAGGTACAACCTCAACTTATTGTGTGTAGAATTTTCAATAAACTATGAAGTATAAAGAAAACTACCATATCATGGTTGCGGTCAGTACAACTGCTACGAAGAATTCTACTGCTGTGAATGACATCTTCAGTGGCTTACTCAAATTAGAGGAAAGTCGCTTTCCAATGAATACTAAAAGAATAAGTTTTGTTGCTTTTTTCAAATGAATAGACCTGACCAAATCACAAACACTGCCTGTAATCGAAAAATTAAACTTATGTATGGCATTTTATGTGAGAATTCAAAGAAATCTTCGTATTTTCTTACTATAGTTGAAGGCATCTAATAAAAAACTTTTAAATTGGACCTAACATTCTTAGCATATCTCGAAAAAAAAACTTTTCGGAGAATTTTCGTATCTTCTCCTAAATTCAAAATGAAAATTTCTAGCTCTCTATTGGATTGTTTGCAACCAGTTGATGGCTCAGATCTGTGGTTTTTCCTCTATTCATAATTTTTATCGAAATTCTCATTATCGTTTCTGGCATATCTTGAAAAAAGGAAATCATCAAAAATGTTTCTCAAATATCAACGAAAATTTAGTATGTCTGTCCAGAAAATATCTCCATATGTGCTATTGTTTTCTTAAAAATCAAACAATTCAAAAAGCATACATAAAATAGTTGGATTTTTACCGAAGATCCATCGGAATTACCACCGTATTCCTTGAAAATTTAACCATTCAAAGAACAGAAAAAAAAGTTAGATTTTCCCAAAGAATCGTCGAAATTACTCAGCTTTTTTATGTACGATTGAGACAATTAATACCTAGTTTCATTCACCTCATTTCAGCTTTTGAAACTGCCCAGAAAATATTTTCATTTGAGCTATTGTTTTCCTGAGAAAGGGAAGTTCGAGAATTATATTCAGTACCTCCATGTTTAAAGAATATTCAAGTCATTTTTTTAAATAAACAATTTACGAATTTTTCCATTATATTCGCGAATTCGCAATAACGATGAATGAAGTTATTGGCCTAACTCTGATATTGACAAAACCTTGAGAAATCAACAAAAGTTTTCAATGTATAAACAAATCGAAAGAAAACAGAAAAAGCTTAAAATTTCGAGACTCGATAAAAATCACCACTCAAATATCAATAATCGATAAACTTGACGAATCTGATATATTTCATGTATCAGGAGTAAGTTGCTCCTGATACAAACAATTGCGTGGATGCGAATTGAGCTGAATACGGATCTGCTCCCAGTGATTGCCGAGGTTAATGACCTCTTCAAGCCGATGATCAGGGACTCCTGATACAATTTCGTATACCTCCTCATTTCTCAACGTTGAACCACAGAAATATATAATAGATATTTCTGTGATCTAACCTAGATTTAGTTTATCAACAGACTGTCGATTATTATTTTAATTTTGTAGTGTATTTGTTAGATTTCTCAAGCCCAAAAGTTCTGACTGATGGCCAGATCACATAATACTATGGAAAGCTGCATTAAATTAATGAACCGATGATAAAATCCAAAGTACCTTGGGCCTTCAAAGCAGTGCCCTTGTTTTCCTATCATATTCGAGGGGAGTTTCGATATTACGAGAATAGAAGCATTAAGATTAAAACAGCAGCAATGCAGGTAAGTCTTTTACCCACTCTATTAAAGTATACCAAATGTATCATTTTAAAAAATGTAAAGGTAACTGTGCTGATTTAATTCCTAATTAACATAATATGTGCGCATTGCCTTGTCTTGTTTTTGAAAACTCTTTTGAAATTTTTACAGATAAATCAATTACTGTGGACGCAATGGATTTGCCTTAGGAGGAGATTGAGGGGAGAAACTCATATAATCTGAAGGAAAGGCATTAAAAACTTGAGACCAAAAGACCTGAAAATGGACAGACCACAAGAGATGGAAGTTGAGGAAGGATAAAAGGGCATATTCAAAGAACATCACTTTTGTATAGAAATTGTAAGTATTTTCATTGTTTAATTCAAGTCAAGTGTCAATAAATATTAATAGTATATTTAATTTCAATTCAGTTATCATCTTTGTTATCGTGTTATTCATATTGCGACATCTGTTAGTGGAGTCGAAAACTTGAAGTGATCATTTTACAGAAATCTGTTAGGAAAGTAGTTTTCTCTATTGCTAATAGGAAAACTCCCTAACTACTTCATTCGCTAGTTAACAGATGTCGCTAATCATATCGAATAGAATATTTCGAATACTGTATTATAAGTTGCCTAACTCTTGTTTTTTTTGGCGTAAGACAAAATTTTTCATTTTTCTATTCAGAAAAGAAGTTCTCGAAATCGAATTATTCGATCACCAAAAAAAATATATTTGCGAATAACTTTGTTATGGGTTCAACGACTAAAATGATCGAAGAATATTAATTTATATAGAGATTATACTTGTGAATTTTTACAGGTGAATGGTGTGAAAACCTACAAGAAATCAATCAATTTGTATGGCTACAATGTATAAATCAACAATTCGAACTGAAGTTGTCTTCAGGATATGTTCTATATTGCGACTCACGCAGATGTTTCCTTGTAATATCCTTATAATAACTTAAGAAAGTTATGCTACATTGAATAATGGACAAATGAATCTATGCCTCCAAGAACGAATAAAACTGTATGGCTAAAAAAGGTGTGAAGGAAGAAGAACGAATGGACCGCAAGAAGTGGAAGTTGAAGCTTTAGAATTCAGATGTGCATATAAAATGAATGGTAGATAATTTTTTCTTACACATTAATCAATAGAAATCAGTTTTGATATAAAGAAACTGAATCACATCTGCTTCGTATAATCAGAACATGATTTCATTGTTATACCACAATTCTTTTATAATAGTGGAGTATCTTTCTTTCTATCTAGTACTTCTGTTTTATTTGTTCAACATTTGGTCATCATCCGTTCAAAAAAAATATAATTTTCTTGAGTGATTGAGGGGACTTTTAGAATAATATCAATTTGAAATTCTCCTCATTCATATTCAATAAAATCCCTTTATTAGCGAGGGTGAAACGATCTGTACAGATTCGAACTTAAGTAGAACCTCGTCACAAGTGTAAATTTTTCAGTTTAAAGTTCGTGTCATTATAGGACTTCAGTTATATTTCATTACAACATAACATCATCAAATATCAGGGCAAAATTAAATATTTCAAACCTTCAACGATTTCCGTTTGAATCGTATGCTGTCCTGAAGAATATTTACTGTTAATGGCAAAGAGACAAGGCTTAAATTCTTATCGAGTCACTGTATTGAATCGAACATAATTAGGATCATCATCTTTATAAGTGTAATTTTTTTAGTTTTCTTGTCAAATTATTTTTTGAAACTGTTTACTTCTCTTTGGTAACATGAATTTTAATGACATTTGTTTTTCTAAGGTTCTTGTGGAATGAGTCTGGAGACAATGATAGAAATTCTCATCATTCTACTTCAAAGGCAGTCTTCAGGAATGAGATTTCAGAAACATGCAGGTCAGTGAATGATTATATTAATGAGTATCTGTTAAGGAAATATATGGCAAAAGAAGTATACAGACAAATTGTTATTTCATCCATCGAAAAATTTATTGTTATATTGAAGTTTCAACAATTTAAAAAAAATCGAAAACTGATTTTTTCTTCCCAAATGATTTCATCACAATCATCTTTTCCAAAATGCATATACTCGCTATCACTGCATCATAGATTTCACAAAAATCCTGATTTTTTTTTTTCAACAAATATTGTAGAATAAAATGTTCACAGGTGAATGCTAGAGATATCTCCAAAGATGAAAATAAATGGACGAACATATGTGGCAATGGAAACTCATCGAAGAACAGAACAAGGCAGCCATCTTTGAAGCTGGAAGAAGAAAGTTGAGGAAACTTTGAAGGCTAGATATTGATAGACTGTAAATTAGCAAGCATTTATATGAGTTATGGTTAGTCCTCACTTCTCATTACCCATTATTTCGGGTTTTAATCAACTAGTGCGATAGAGGAGTACCAACTGTTTAAGAAGCACCGAAAATTACTTCCCTTCCTTATGCAATGAATCAACTTCTATTCAGTAGCTTAAAACTAAATGAGCATATCCTGAAAATATTAGATGTCACACAGGCCTGTGAATATTTCAATAAATTTTTTATTATTATGTTTTCACCATTGGCATTGAATTCACTTTAGGAGGTCGTGTTTACTAGATTCTTACCTGAATTACTTTCTTTGATAAAATCGGTGAAAGCATAAAAATTAACAATTTATAGAAATCTTCACAGGCTTTCGTAACATCTAATCGTTTCAGGATATTATGCTCATTAAGCTTTCTAATAAAGTTTGTTTTTCGGTGTTTTTGAACAGTTGCCAACTCTTATGGTACTTCTCTATTTAGATAAGTGTTATAAACAATAATGTTATCTATATCAATCAGCACGATCAAAAATATTGTCAAAGCGAATATTTGAACATCGTCGAATAACATCATACATATTTTTTAAGATCGTCTAATCTGAAGTAGTTTCTGTAACTTAGATTCACCTCCTTCATCAGAAGCTATCAAACATTTTCCTCAATTTGTTAACTTTGAGGTCAATAATTAAAATTGAAAAGTTTAAAGTAATGTTTCTTCTGTAAATTTTGATCGTTAATTATTGTGAAATTTTCATTAAATATTCGCAAAACTGATACTTGCTAATACTGGTTCTAACATTTTTTTTATTTTCACAGGCACCTAAACATCTTGGGGTCCCCTCTGCATACCTGCCACAAAGAAACTTATTGTATCGAAGAGCATGTTCAATCGCTAGCCTATAGATGGTAAAGCTGAACTTTCAAAATTTGAAATTAAGAATAATTTTAAACCCTGTTCTATTAGATAGACTTGATAACAATGATGGCCAGTTCATTCGGCATAACTTGGAATGAAATTTAGCGGAGGCTGAAATCTGCAAAGATTATGTGAATATTTCTTTAGATTTACTTATTTTGCATCATTTTAACTACTCGTGAAATATTAGCCCTTACTAATCTCAAGCTTTGAATTCTGTATTCGCAGAAAAGAAATTTAATTAGTTAGATTCTTTAAGTCAACTTATTTTCTACTCATTATTGAATATCCAACAGTCCAGTGATGAGCCTATCAAGCATGAACTAAAATTAGAAATGATACTTCTTAATTTTCAAAAATATACATCAAATCATTTAGAAGTTTTTTATACCAACTGAAGATTATCATCTTTTATGAATGGTCTTTAAAGCAAATATAGGTCTGCCATGTTGTTTCTTTGTTCCATTTTAGTTTTGTAAAGCGTATTTGAAATTTGTAACTGATGGAAATAGATTGAAAGTTTATTAGGATTTCTCGGTCGAAGGATTAGTGATACACTTATATATTACCCAAGCTTTCGGTAATTTTTATTACCTTTCTCAAGGATCTACAAATAAATATACTGTTATAACTAATTTTCATATTTGATGGAAATAGATTTACTCAGTGAAATGGATAACTAATATATCGAAATAGTACACAGATAATTCTGATGAAATTGCAATAACAATAACTTAAGGGAATTGACTGTCCTATGTTTATTTAGTAGGTTATTATTTCTAATCTTCTCGTATTCTTTTGCTTTCAGATAATTTATGGATATCAAAGAATTATCTTGTGGATGCTGTCAGCTTGTCACGATGAGGAAGACTGGCTGCTAGATTCGAAGTGGAACGCTGTATTTTCATAAATTTTTCAAAATAATGTTTGTTATCCTATATATTTTTATAATAAAGAGAGAAAATATAAGTTAAAATGTAAGTTTTATGTGTATTTCACCACCTTAACCTAAAAAATGATGCTAAAATTATTGAAAAGCATCTTGAATTGAAGCTTAACATCAGAAAAAGATATATAATGGAAAGATTCGATCGACAACATAACACTCAGAAAAACATGTATTTCGAGGTTCTTTGAAATTTTCAATATAAACAAAATGGGCTAGAGACGGTCCTGTCTAACTAAATCTCAAGGTCACTCCTACCACTTACGTCGAAAAATGGCGGGAAATATCAGGAGCTCCTGGTAGAAATCCGTATACCTCCTCGAACTCATATGTTCCTGTTACTCGATCCGGCGCTTATAAACTACCCAAATTGGCAAATATTTGATGGAACACACCGGAAATGCAAGATTCGTCCAAAATTTCTGGTTTTTAGCGTTTTCTTTGTCGGGTAGTGTATAAACGCCGAATCGATTAACAGAAGTATAGATACAGGAACGAGGAGGTATATTGATTTGTAGCAGGAGCTCCTGATATTTTTGCGTTTTCGCTAGCAAAATTGCATTTTAAAAATGTATTTTCGATATACTAGGAGATATAACTATTACTCCTGATACTTCACGAATGGCTCAAATGCTTTCATTTTGTCGATCAGTGTATGTTGAAATGAAAACTTGAATTTTAAATGTTTTGATGATAACTAATTTCACATTATTGGATAATTGAGTCAAAAATATCTTTAAGAAAAATTCATACTGGTATCTGAATATGAGGAACAGAATTTTCAAATTCTTCATTATGAGAATTCAAAAGAAATGAGGGTATTACCATAAATTCAGAAGAGATACAGAAAAAATTTCCCATCAAGAAGTTCACAAAAGTTTTCAACTCGAAATTCTGTTCGAAAACTTCCAAAATTGTATGAATGTTCTAATGAAAAACTTTGGCGCGAAATATCCGGTGCTCCTGATACAATTTGAATATTGCCGACCACAGAGCTGAACACGCAGACTCCAATAAATGGCGCGAAATATCAGGAGCTCCGGATAGAAATCCGTATACCTCCTCGAACTCATATGTTCCTGTCACTCGATCCGGCGCTCATACACTACCCAAATTGGCAAATATTTGATGAACACGTCGGAAATGCAAGATTCGTCCAAAATTTCAGGTTTTTGGCGTTTTCTCTGTTGAGTAGTGTATGAAATCAGGATCGAGTAACAGGAGTATAGATCTTAGAACGAGGAGGTGTATGGATTTGTAGCAGGCGCTCCTGATATTTCGCGTCAACAATTCATGGGACTCCTCTGAAATTTCGAATTTAGAAGCGTTTTCGCTAGTGTGAATGCATTTTAAAAATCGATTTTCAAAATATTGTGACTGATTTTGTTCGGTATTTGCTTTCATCCTGATACTTCAATGAAACTCTTGTGATAAAATTTGCGCTCAAAAATATGTACAACTTGAAGGTCTATTCGAATATCTATTGAATAACTTCGGATGTATTATGAAAAATTTCAATTTGCAACTCATTGGAAAAATTTCAATCGAATACTTCACTCCTGGTACTTCAGGTAAAATATAAATTATTTCTCGAAGGAAGCATTCGAAAATGAATACCAAATTTCACTCCCTTCGAAGAAAATTACATCAAAATGTCCCATGAAGTGTTCACGCAAAATATCAGGAGCGCCTGCTACAATTCCATACACCTCCTCGTTCTTATACCTATACTCTGTTACTCGATCCGGATTTCATACACTACTCAACAGAGAAAACGCTAAAAACCAGAAAATTTGGACGAATCTTGCATTTCCGGTGTGTTCCATCAAATATTTGCCAATTTGGGTAGTGTATGTACGCCGGATCGAGTAACAGGAGCATATAAGTTCGAGGAGGTATACGGAATTGTATCAGGAGCTCCGGATATTTCCCGCCATTTTTTGACGTCACCGGTAGGCGTGGCTTTGAGCGATTCAGGGGGACAGGGCCGTCTCTAGCCCTTTATGGTGTTATTGAAAATTTTATTCAGCATCGAATTAACAAATTATGCTATTTTTTCTAGTGGAATAAGGGATATTCTGTATTTTGCTTCTATTTAATATTCTTGCTTTACATCAAATTAGAATTTGAGATGCATTTCATCATTCTGTGGAATATTAAGGTGGTTTTGGGAACAGATAGAACAGTTTAATTCAACTTTCTTCATTTAATAAGCCATAAATCATACAGCTGTACGTAATAATACAATTGTTTTATGAAATATAATATTCAGTGGTAGAATAATTAGAAACAATACATTCGAAATTATCTATTATGCCTGTAGCGGTCTGCTGATATGGGTCCTGAGAAGTTTCTACGGGTATCTTCGAAAAAGCTGAAACAAAGGAGAAATACAATTAGAAACAATAATGAATACAGTAAACATCAGACTCGTTTTAAAAAACTATATTTTGAAGCTTATGCATTTCTTTGAATGTCTTCCAAGTATTTTTTTCACTCTCACCATCGTATAATCAATTCATTTATTAATGAACTGTTTCAAAAATCTCAATTCTAAGCTCAAATTCATTCTGCAAATTCATCAGAATTCTTGGACAATTGATTTTATATTAGAAATTCATTTTCATGAGCAATTTTACTTGCCAACGTTTCAAAAGATAAATGTGAAGCTATTTTCGGTCGTTTGTGTAGGAGGACCCTCGAATTTTCTTGAATGCGTATGCGGTATATGAGCGTCTTTCAAGCGGAAATCTTAGCTATTGAAAGATGTCTAGATATAAATCTAGAAAGAAACTATCAGAAGTGTGATATATCCATACACTCAGATAGTCAAGCTGCTATTACAGCACTGAGCTCCTACGTCATCGATTCTAAGATGATCTGGGAGTGCCGGAACAAACTCAACGAGGTAGGTAAGAAAAATAAGGTCTCTTTAATCTGGGTTCCCGGCCACTCGGGAATCGAAGGAAACGAAGAGGCCAATACACTTGCCAAATAGGGCGCACAAATGTCACTCTTTGGCCCAGAACCCTTCTGTGGTATATCTAAATGTACCTATAAGAAGGAGTTTCTGGAGAAGGAGAAAGCCGAGAGGGAAAAGCTCTGGCGGAATCTCCCAGGGATGGGTCATTCCACTGAGTTCCTTCGGAACTTCGAGACAGCGGGATCCAAAAGATATCTGGATCTTGGTAAGAAGCAATTGCACCTCCTCACTGGCTTTCTTACAGGACATTGTCGCCTCAGCTAGGAAGCCCCTGTTGAGGATGGGATTGTCGGACACTGACGAGTGTAAGTTCTGTGGGGAGGAGGAAGAAACCCCCATTCACCTAGTCACGGAATGCCTTGGCATTACGAGCCTGAGGAGGAAATGCCTTGGACAAGAAAGGAGTGAGGAACTAGCCTCGTTGAAGCCTTCACAGTTACTAGATTTCATTAGATCTCTGGAACTGGAAGGCGAGCTGTGAAGGTTTTTGGCCAGAACAGCTCTGTAAGGGGGCACAATAGACCTTAAGGTCGCAGTGAACCGTAACCCCTCTGTAAACTATCAACTATCAACGGTATAACTAGAAAAATGCAAGGTATGTTATGAATTTCGATATGTTCTTACAAAACTAACGTGAATTGAGAGCAATGTCACAGCTGCAAAGGGATCCACAATCTGTGCACATAATGCAAACAATCAAAATAGTTTTTTGTACTGAAACCTTCAGGATGAATTGAGAGATTAAGCTAGGACATCAATATAAGTGTAAAGGATTATTCAATTAAACAATAGCTTCATCAAATATTTACCTATCAAACAGTTTCCAATTTTGCTAATCTGTTGGTCTTTTGAAGATGACGCTCGCTGCGTCTTCATCGTAGTTGTTCTGAAGGGATTCCAAATTGTTAAGGGTCGAGCATGAAACAGATGTCTTCAACTGTAGTTTAAAAATAACAGGATTAAATAAAATAATTTTATATAATGCTAGACTTAAATCCATTTAATCTATCAGAAATGCTCTAGCTACGAAGGTTCCTTGAGGCTAATCGAAATTTAAAAAAATGAACACATTAGGCTGAAAGTATCCCACATGATAATGATAAACATCACCTATAGTGAGACATTCTATTATTGAATTGATTTGTTCGATATTTTTAGTTTTTCTGATTCTGCATTTAATCACTTAATTTAAATTCAGAAATGTTTCAATTTCAATGAATAAAGCGAAATGATCGAAATTTTAGTGTTCAGTTCTGGACATCTATAATTGTATGCCTGAAATCTGGAGTTCTTCCAGAGGAAGAAATCTACACAGTCACCTAATATTTAGATAGCTGACCGATAGATGGCGGTGTCGGCCAATTAATTACAGAGACTGTATACCGCTCAAGAGACAGTGCCATCTATCGATCAGCTATCGAAATATTAGGTGACTACAGTAGGTTTCTTCCTCCGAAAGGATTCCAAATTGCAATAGTTCAGGCATAAAATTATAGATGTCCAGAATTACACACAAAAATTTTAATGATTTCGCTTTATTCAATAAAATTGAACCGTTCCAAAAAATAAATCTAGCGATTACATGAAGAAATAACAATTACAAATATGAAACATACAAGCACGTAAATAGAATAAATAGATATCTATAACGGTTTTGCATTCGGTTTAGGGCGGCCTCTATGAGAAATCCGATTTACTATGTTCGTAAGGTCTTTATTTGTGAGGAACTGTCAGAATTTAAAATAACGGCAGAGACAACATATGTTGACTCCATGATACAGAGAAAACAAAAAAAAAAAAAAGTTTTCTTTGTATCATGTGTTGACTCTGATAACGGCCAAAATCAGTTAATCAGAAACAAATCAAACACAAGACGGTTTTCCATTGAAAAATTGGTGAAATGGCAGGTTTGTCAGTAATTTCAGCATCTAAAAAACAAAAATTAGCTCCTGTACAAGTGTTTTTACGTATACGGTAAGACTCAATTCCAATATATAATCTGGATAAAATTTTGTAATCAGCTACACTTTCTGATTGCCAATAAAGAGACAGAAAAAAAAGCTATTCTTTACAGTACGATGATGAAAACATTGTACCTTGTTGTGATTATATCAATACTGACAGTTTTTGTATTTATTCTTGTTTTATATGTTTTTAAAGTCTATATTCGAATTGGATCAAGATTGAATAATTTCACCAGAGAATATAGTTGTCTTGTTGATACTGACAAATACTTGCTTTAAAATAAATTTTCTGATTTATAGACCCAAGCATAACGATGACGGTGCATCAGCCATTACTTATTGTACACCTAAAGGAATTCATATGAAAGGACATCTGAAAGGCTATACATTCGATCAGATTTTTGATGAAAAAACAACCCAACTGAAAGTATACAAAACTGTTGTTGGAAAGATGATAACAGATGTCAGTAAGGGCTATAACTGTACAATTTTTGCTTACGGACAAACAGGAACTGGCAAAACATACACTGTAATCGGAGATGACTGCGTAAAAGATGTTGACGATACATTTAATTGGCAACACGTAAATCTCCCTGAATTTTTTTTAAAAAGTTGAAATATATTATGGTTCACTTTTTAGGAATCAAGTGCAGGCATAATTTTGAGGGCTGCAATGCATTTGTATGAGGAATTGGATAAATTGGATCCCAGTATACAGAGAACGGTTACTGTTTCTTTCATGGAGATTTACAATGAAGAAATAAGGGACCTGCTTTGTGACAGAGAATTGACACCGTTGAGGTATGCTTTACTACTCCTGGAATATTATAGTTTTTGGTCCCAAAATGAGAATTTCACGTATATTTTAGGATTTACGAGGATAAGGTGAAGTCTGTTCACGTGAAGAATTTACAAGAGGTGACTGTTTTAAATCCTTGGGAAATAATATCATTCTTCTCTGTGCGGTGCCTTACCGGCCGAACTGAGGCCTAGTGGCCCATTGTTCACAATAATATCATTACTGAGGAAAGGATGTGAAAAGAGACAAGTGGCATCAATTGTCTTCTTTTACATCCTTTCCTCAGTAATGATATTATCACAGGAAAGGATGTGAAAAGAGACAAGTGGCATCAACACTTATGAACAATCGTAGCTCAAGGTCGCACACAGTTTTCACCATTTCTGTTAGTACCATGCAGACAATTTCAATGGCAGAAAACATATCGAATATAACTTGTGGCAAACTTAATTTAATAGATATAGCAGGAAGCGAAAATATAGCAAAATCTGGTTCCAAAGACCAGAGAGTTAGGGAAGCCACAAACATCAATCAATCACTTCTTACATTAGGGAGGGTTATAAAAGCATTGGTCGAGAATTCTTCTCACGTTCCATACAGGTGAGTTCAAGACAAGGTAAAACGTGAGGTGTTTCAATTTTTTAATTCAAAATCGATTTTAGAGAGTCAAAATTGACTAGAATCCTGCAGGCCAGTTTGGGAGGAAAAGCTAAGACATCCATAATAGCGACTATTTCACCAGGGGTGGCTTCCTTGGACGAATCATTGAATACTTTGGATTATGCTTATAACGCAAGAAATATCACCAGTTGTCCAACTATCAATTTAAGAGTTGGACAATTGGTGATATTTCTTGCGTTATATCACCAATTGTCCATATGTAGACCAATACTTGAATATGGACATCTTTTGTATAGCAACGCTAGGAGACCCACCCTGAACAACATCGAAGTGGCAGAACGCAGTAGCATGAGAGCATTGAGCAAGATACGTCATCCAGAACAGAGTCAAACTTTCTATCGTTTGAGACCATTTTTGGATCAAAATTACAGATATTTGGCAAAACGTTTAAGTAGAACGAGCGCTCAAAAAATCATCACATCTTCGAAATTCTTCATAATATTTCAAATAGTTATTCGTGTATACTTTATTTCAGGAGTTTATATGGATAAAGAAAATTACGATGAAATGACACAGTGTTTAACTCAATTCAAAAAAGAAATTGCTAACAAGCATGAAGCCATAATAGCTCTAAGAGATCAGGTTGAAGATCTAGAGGCTCAAAGACATGAATGGGAGAATTTGAAGGAATCTTTCAGGAAGACCAGCCAAGCCTGCCAGGCGATGCAATCTGAAACTCAAAGAAAGGAAAAAGAAATGTTGAGAGATACTGAATTACTACAATACTACAAATCGGAATCTAACAGGTTAAAGGAGATTGCAGATCTCTTGTTGACAAGGGAAAATCATCTCCATAAAAAGCTGAATCATGTTTACGCATCGTCAAGTAAAAATCAGAATGTAGTAGAAGACATCATTTCAATGGTGGAAAAAACTATAAACAATCTTATTGTTCCTAAAGAAACCAACAATTTTTCTGCGAATATCAATTCCCTTCTTCAGTTCAACATGAAAGTCTGCCAAATGTTCGCCAACGTTATTAAAGAGTTGGAAATTAAGTCTCACAAATTCGGCCCAAATGATGAAACTGAAGAAATTGCAAGCGATAATTATAGCAGGACTATTTTGGGGGATGTCTACGAGACCATCCAGTATTTGAGGAATAAATTTGAAATATTCACGGACACATGCAATTCTAAAATTCTTGAAATTCAGATAGTGGATAGTGATATCATAATCAAAATTCAGGAAGCACTGCAAGAAGTGAGTTCACATACAAAACTTTATACAGGTTTGGAAATTCCCATAAGAAACATACGATATTCAATGCATCAGACAGAAAATTTTGCCGTCCAATTGAACAGCTATGAATATTATTCAGATATCGATTGAAATATATTTGGGAGGATTCTGCATTTCTAAAAAACTTTTCAGGTTTTCACTCCCAGTGTTAATTTTTAATTAAGATGAAGTGCACCTGCGAGAATCTCTGCACTTATTTGTCAGGAGCAAATTGGTCTTGAAAAAATTGTTGCTTAACTGTGAAACTGAAAAAGGAAATAAATGAAAAGGACAATGTAATGTTTCGGTGTCTATATCTGAAGAAGTTGTCTGATATTGAAACAGAAACGTTACATTGTCCTTTTCATTTATTTCCTTAATCAGTTTCACTCTAAAGCAACAATTTTTTCAAGACCAATTTGCTCCTGACAAATAAGTGCAAAGATTCTCGCAGGAGCACTTCATCTTAATTATTTCTGTTCCAGAAACTGCGTGTGGAAATAAAATTTATTATTTTGACTAATATTTGTAGGGCAAAAAGAAAAAAACTGAAAGAAAGGCTCTGTTAAATAAGGACTTTGCAAACTACAGAAAGTTTGAGGAAAACCTAAATGAAATATTAGGAAGGCAAAGGTCTTCTATTTTGGAATACTTCGAAGAACGTCAGAAATCTATTGAACGGGAACATCAGAGAATTCAAGAAATCAGAGAAATGCTGAAAAAGGAAGATATTCAAAAAGAAATCGCAGACTATGAAGAAAAACGACGAAGAATCTTC
The DNA here is from genome assembly GCA_013421045.1 of Propylea japonica. NCBI lineage: Eukaryota > Metazoa > Arthropoda > Insecta > Coleoptera > Coccinellidae > Propylea > Propylea japonica. The sequence continues at coordinate 25,244,121 of CM024248.1, forward strand.
GATAGAATTTCAAGTTTAGATCAATTGGAAGATAATGTATGATGGGTTTTTCTTGTGGTAATTGAAAAAATATAATATTTAAAATTTTAGGCTCACCAGAAAATCAATAATATCACTGAAAAAGCAATTCAGTGTATAGGAAGCAGCAGCTCGAATATGGATAAAATCAAAAATTGTGTTTTATACATACGGAATGAAACATCTAAGGTGAGAAATTTTATTTGCCATTTTTCATTTGATCCTTTTTCCTAGGGAAACAACGAATTTTAAAGTTATAATTCCTAACACTTTCTAGGTTTGTGAGCATGTCCTGAATGAATACCGAGAGCAGAATTCTGAAATGGCGAATGTATTGCTACAAATTTCTCATATTCTTGATATAGCGGGTAAGACACACATTGAAATGGTGAATGAATCTTTATCAACAACTGGAAAAGAATTAAAAGAGAGCGTAAAAAGAATTTATGAAACATCCCTCATTCCTATAACTCGTACCGGTGATACCCCCAAGCCTATGGAAGGAGTTCAAATTGCATCCCGAAGTGAAAGGAATTCCATGATCAAAAATCTGTTCTCAAATTCGAGCTGTGAGGTGAGGCGTTGAAAAAAATTGTATTTTCATCTTTCCTTCTTCTTTCCTTAATTCTCAAAAAAACAGAATAAATCTTCACAAAGTTGTTACTATTTAAATTATAAACAAACCAATAGTGAACTATATTTTTTCCACTTCAGGATCCAACTGACTTGCCATAATCTGAATTGCCCCATTTGGAAATCATCGTCGACAAAATGGCTGTGAAATAGCAACTACGAAGCAATTTTCTTAGGTTTTTAGATAATTTCGAAAATCTTTTATGATTATAAGTAGAAAAATCAGTATTATATTTACATTAGGTTAAGAATTGTAATTTATGTGTGTAGAAGTATTCGTTATTGATTGTTTGTCTATGATTTATTGTGTATTGTGTATTATGATGTAAGAAAAAAAGCGTTCAACATCTTCTTGAATTTTCTTTGATAAATTCTTAAACCTAATATGCAGGACATTAGTCAGATATTCTACAGATTTTTTTGAGTACAGTAACATAAAATAATGATTATTTTGGGTGAAAAATACTAGAAGTTTGTATGTACAGGGTGACCAGAACTTGATATCCCTGAACTACAACTTTTCTACCCTATATTTTCTTTAAAAAATGGTGTTACTACTCCAATTAAATAGAGTAGATACTCTACTACAATAAAATGAAGTTTAATATCTCTGTTCCTTTATTCTTTTTGTTCTGTTGAATGGATACACAATAAAAGGTTCGCCATTATGATGAGGGCTAAATGAATTAACTTTTATAGTTAGAACAAAATATCACAATTGAGTGAATTATAAAAAATTGAAATCTTTGGTAATTATTTAGAACTAAAAGAATCGTGTTGGAGATGTGAAAATAATTGTACAATATACATATATAGATATAATTATGTCTATGCATAATTCCATTTTCAATTCAAAAGTGTTGAGTTTGGAGAAAACACATTCTATTTTTATTGAATAAAATCCATAAACTCAATATCAGATATTGATTTATTTTGGTTTGAGTCTGTTTGAAAATTGTTTGTACTGATACCGAGTTAATTTGTTATCATTCAGCTCAAAATACCAATGAATGATAATAAATTAATTCGATATTGTCTGTTTATAAGTATGTTCGATATTTCCAAATGTTATTATTTCATATAATTATTCAATTCAATATTAAAAAGGTTCAATTTCAATGAATGAGCGAAATGATCAACATTTTTGTGTACAGTTCTGGACATCTATAATTTAATGCCTGAACTAATTTGGTTTGGAGTCCTTTCGCAGGAAGAAACCTACTGCAGTCATATACTTATTTCATAGTTGACTGATAGATGGCGGTGTCTAAGGGAGTGACTAAATAGAACACTGTAATTGGTTACAGTGTCCTATTTGGATAACATCCATCGCCATCTATTGATCAGATATCGAATAAGCGGGTGACCGTTGTAGGTTTCTTTCTCATAAAGGATTATCTTGGGAAAGTTTCAGGCATAAAATTATAGATGGCCGCAACTGTACAAAAAAATTTCGATCATTTCGCTTTGTTCATTAAAATTTAACCCTTTAAAATATTAAATTGAGTAAATATATGGAATAATTACGTTTGGAGATATCAACCATACATAAAAACGAACAAAAGTATCAACTTTCATTAGAAACTGATGTCAATGGAGTGTATTATTATTTATTACCTCTTTGAGTGTCCAACACCTGTTTTCCGATATGAATTATTCTGGTTATTCAATTAACTAATCGCCTAAATTTTCTACTGCCATTTTATGAATACAGACACTGCTTAAGGGCAATTCACAATACAGATTATATCGATATGAACTTTGAATGTTACCACAGATTGCTCCAACGTAAATATTAATTTCTCACCTCTCCAATACATGTTCATGATAAGTTGTGATCTTGTTTGGAAAGTCTATATCGATTTAATCGAGAAGTTTCAATTCAAAAATGATAAATTCAAATATTTACCTGTAAGCAGCCACCGACGGTTATCGAAAATGCAGGTTCTTGTAGTAGGTTTCTTCCTCCGAAAGGATTCCAAATTGAAATTGTTCAGGTATAAAATTATAGATTTTCAGAAATGTACACAAAAGTCTTGATCAATTTGTTTCATTCATTGAAATTTAACCATTTGAAAAGTATACTTGTAGGAGACCAGAAGCTGAAATTAAATCATAGAAATTGGGTGAACGTTTTATTGGTTACTTTCTTGGTATAAAAATATTAATACGATTATTAAAACATGCAAAATTCATTATTTTAGAGAACATACATAGCTTCATGTTGAGCCTTTTATTTAGGATTTTCCTGCAAATTAATTTGATTACAATTGTATACATGAATTTGATTAATTTCTCAAATTCTCTTTACATTGTGTATAAAATATCTTATGCTTCCTTAAAACAAAAGGCTCATTTATCTCAATAATATCAATTTAAAAAACAATTTCAATTGCATAAATGTTCCTTCATAATCAATATATTAGGAAAATGAGATCATGGCAGAATTGAAAATTGATACTTAATTCTTTCAGTCTTGCAAAAAGAAATTTATATTTCTTATTAATTTCTCGTAAAAAAAAACTCGCTATTTCTCAGTAGTCAAGTTAACGTGAAAAAAAGTAGTTTATTTATACCCTAAACTCGATCTCTTAATTATATGAAATTTATATAAAAAGTAAAAGACATTAATAAAAACTCTCCAATAACACGCCAGCAAAAAAAGATTTGGTACCATGGTTATCATTATTGGAATCAACATTAATGATTTTTTATCAAATTTTATCTGTAAATAAATTATTTATTGTATTTTAACTGTACCAGGCACCAAAGCAACTTGGCGTGTGTAGTATTAACTGCTTATTTAATATAAATAAAATTATGCACTGGTTGACACCAAACACAAAATGATTCAATATCTTAATACTAAAATGTTTTTCGAGAAAACCATTTAGTGGCAGTGGTCAATTAAACTCTACATTAAATACCATGGATATTTTAGTAACATTTCTCATTACAAATAATTCTTTAACATCAATTAACACTCATATTACCCTGTATACAAATATTCTAAGCAGCATATATAGACTTTATATACTACCAAGTACCGTCATTGAATGTTTGAATAAATCTAGTTTATTCAACACAATAAATTTAAATATCCCACATGTGGATTCTATTAATGTATTTGCTAAGTGTAACAGTTTTTGGATATTCATCATATTTCTCTCATTAAACCTATTTAATATTTGAGTAGCGAAAATGTAAGTGAATATTACTATTTCTCTCTGCAGAAATCAAGAATTATGTCATTATGAAGAAAGTTAATCTATGCATACAAAAGGCCAAAATTATGTCTTCAAACACATTACCATCTATACATCTTTTGGTACAGTTAGATGTCCAAACCTTTCAAAAAACTTTAGCTGAATAAGAAAATGTCTTTGTTTCGTTGTCGTCTATTGTGGATACTATTTCTCCTCGAAAAAAACATTCAAGGAGTGAAGTAAAAAAGTATAAAAGCCCTGTGTTTCATAACTTCATCATAAAAACATTATTTTCAATAACTACAGGTTATTATTATGATACGTTCCATGTAAATAACTTGGAACATATTTTTATATCAATATCATTTAAGTTCTGTTCAATCTGAAATTCGAATCTATTTAGTTGCCCATATATATTAATATCGTATAGTATTTCTTGATTTTCTGCTATCCTAACCTATTCATTTTGTAGCTGCAAAAAATTCAAACAAAAAACATTTGGCACATGGCTAAAGGAACATATCCTAGCTAAATTTTCATCAAATTCAAACATATCTGGTCAATTGTGTATAAAATTCTTCCAAGCATACTTGCAACTGAGTCAACGTGGGCCTCTCGTCAGCACTCATAGCCCAGCAATATGCCATAACAGCAAATCTAGAAAAAACAAGGTCAAAAAACATTCATTCATTCTCCAATGCTACTTGGCTTCACATGCATCTAAAAACATCTCTGTTTTGTGATTGAGTAACCAAATATTAAATTTTGATCCAATTGCTAGTTGAAAATATTAGGAAAAATATTATAAATATTATTCTCCGCTTTCATTGTTTATATTATTCCCGCGTTACTCTTAAACGCATGAATTTTCATTCATTACTATTACCCCCACGTCTGGTTTACGACGAAGAACCGAGCGTTTCCACTTCATCGACTGAAGGTTAAGTCCACATAGTTTGTATGAAAACGGATAAACATCTCGCACTTCGTTCAGAGTTCATGCATCGGAGGTAGGTGTTCGAAAGGATCCCAAGAGATGGCGTTTTGGTTCTGTTATTCTCAGAGCTAGGGGACATTTCTTCAAATAAGGGAACCTAGAATGCCTTTCAGACGGAGCTCCTCCATACTGAAGAGCCCCATAGCTATCTATGGATGCTCTGTTTGATATTACCACTATGCATGTTCTTTGTTCATTGACGGGATTAGTTCCGAAGTGTGGGTTTATATTGGTTGATTTTAAATCGATTAATATTATTCTCCGCTTTCATTGTTTATATTATGCCCGCGTTACTCTTAAACGCATGAATTTTCATTTATTAGGAAAAAAATTTGAATCCGAAATGACTCATGAACTATTGAACCAGATTATTCATCGGTAAGTTCAACCGAGTCGTTTAAGACCACTCAAAATTCAAAATGACAGTGATTTCGGTATAGATTGAAGATTGTTTATGGGGCTACATTCCTACTGCTCGCCCTCCATTTCCAGAGCCCCAATGAACTCCAGTATCTGAAATGGCTTAAGGAGCCTAGATCCGCGTTTATCCTATAATTTTTCAGGCTCGCAATGGCGAGTCATTCTGTAACTAAGCGTAGCCCTTTATGGCCAGTGTATCAGCCTTTTCATTTTAAGAGCGCAAAAACCTATGAAGGAATCAATAAGCGGTAAAAATTCAAATGCACAGTTTTACTTACAGTTCATCTGGGCAGTTGATAGGTTGAGCAAGTCGGTATCCATCTTTCAAATAAGCCGACATTTCAAATGGATCAATTTCAATGTAAGGCTGCTGGGCTAAGGTCGTAAGTTCCCAAAGCAAAACTCCGAATGACCATATATCTGAACTTGTCGAGAATGTCTTGTGTAGCAAACTTTCTATCGCCAACCACTTAACTGGTCTATTCTCGTTGTCTCCCAAACAGTGGTAGTCGGATGGGAATAAATCTCTGGATAAAGCATTATCGGCAATTTGAACCTTTAGTTTGTCGTCCACCCTAAGAATATGAAAATATTGAATTATTATTATTTATTGTTATGAAATGATGAGAGTAAAGGCAGAATTTGTCTACTCACAACAATAACCTTAAAAAAGTGCTATACAAGGAATAAAAACTGATCAATGGAGTTAACAGTTCGTAGTTATATCTGATAGGTTAAACAATTTTCTATCATAAACAGATTTTTATTTTGACATTTCTGGGACAAACTGGACGCCACAATTTCAATTTTTTCAAGCTACAACCCAAAATAAATTTACACCCCTACGTTTGATCAGAATAATTAATACTTCGTTTCATTTGTTGCATATTTCTCTGAAAAGGCGCCATGAGAAAGATTTTCTTATGCCTTCAAGTTTTCATATAAATTGAAAATAATATAGAGTGCCAAAAACGTAACATAACTCGTCAATAATTCTTATACGAAGAAATATTGTGGAAAATCCTCACACTGTCGATTTTTTATTTCAAAAGCAACTTATCCTATGCTTTTTAGAATTTGATATTTCTCACCCCCACAGCCCTGTACTTTTTTTTTCTAATAGGCAGTGGCGCAGCCAGAATTTCCGTTCGGGGGGGCCCGATGCAAATAGTCAGGGAGAAAAAAAACAGAATAGTGTTATTTCAATCTTTCTCTTTCTGGTTGATAAAAAATGTCAAATTCACAATATCTTTTCTGAATTCTGGTGATCATTTATTTTCTAAAATGCCTTTTCATGTATATTAATATTTAGGGCGTCAAGGAAAAAAGTACCATGCATAGTGTCACGCAATGAAGGGCCATAAATATGAAAAAAAGGCCCATGAATATATGTTGGAAACTGCTTTCCTCAAGAAATACAAGGTGTTACAGTTTATTTTTTTATAACTTAGGACAAAGAGGTAAGAATTGAACAAAATGTGATACCCCGTTTTGTATGATCCAAATATCCAACTAGTTTCTGGATTACTTATAGAGGACGCCACAAACAGGATTTCACATTTAAATCAACCCAAATTCTTTTGCCTCACACTGTATGCCATTCTGGAGTAGAAAAAGCGATTCCTCTATCTTTTTTCCTTTGAAACAGTATACGTTAATAAAGTCACTAGGATGCATCGAAAAGTTATGATGCATGCAAATTGTCCAGAAGCGCCAAAGTAACCTACATACAATAACAACCAACAGCAAGGAATTAGATCAAAATCTTAATCAAAAACACAAAATTATAAAAATGACAGGCAAAAAAATTAGGGCTGACGAGTGAAGGTTCTGTGGGGTGGAGGAAGAAACCCCCATTCACCTAGTTACGGAATGCTTTGGCATTGCGCGCCTAAGGAGAGAATGCCTTGGCCGAGAAACTTGTGAGGGTGAGGAACTAGCCTTTACAGATATTGGATTTCATTAGATCTCTGGAACTGAAAGGCGAGCTGTGAAGGGTGTGGCCAGAACAGCTCTGTAAGTGGGCACAATACACTTGAGGTCTCTGAACTTTAACCCCTTTTTGAACTAAACTAAACTAGGGTTGATTTTAATGTAGAGGAATTGTTTATGGCGCCCCTACTATTAATCTAAAAATATTTGGATATTTGGATTCTGCATCATACAAAACCCCCGCATATCACATTTTGTTCAATTCTTACCTCTTTGTCAAAAGATATTCAAGAAAACACCAAATAAAAAATAAACTTCAACACCCTGTATTTATTCGGTTATTACGAGTTGTTTTTGAAATAAACGTGAATAAAAATGGCATTATATTGCATAGGGGAAAAGAAAGTACCGAACACCCTTAAAGGAAGCAGTTTAGGACATATATTCCTGGGACCTTTTTTCATATTTTATGGTCTTCTATCGCCTGGCACAATGAATGGTAATTTTCTCCTTGACATCTTGTATATGTGTACCTAGTCTCATTTTCAAAAGGTTAATCATTATGTTTTTGCTGGAAAGCAGAATCAATTAGATTCTGAAAATTGACTGTATGCATGAATACCATTCAGCTATTTTAAATGAAATATTGAAGATGTGCTTGAATTCAACCGTATCTACGGAGATACTGGTAGAAAAGTTTACATGCTGAAAAATCTCGGGGGGGGCCGGGCCCCTCCCTGGCTGCGCCCTTGCTAATAGGAATATGTATATGGATTGTGAGACATCAAAAGAAAGTTAATTTGATTACCTATTCAGCGATTTGCCTGAAAGTAGAATTAGTTTTGTCGTTTTTTATAAAAAAATTAGGAAATAATTTAGAATTTGTGATTGGAGAGTACTGCAATCAGACCATTATTCTTTTACTAATTTTTACTATGGGAAATCCACGAATCCATGGATTTGTAATTTAGGAAGCAGGTCTCCGCCTTTTACTTTTGATATTTCTGGAAAAAAATAGTAGAAACGAAAAATCAACTCTTTTCAAACTAGGAACCCAAATAACTTAACACTTGTTTATTCAATCGTGATGAGGTATATCTAGTTTTATTTGAAACATCTTATCCATGAACGTATTCTTGATATCTCTCTTTTCCAACTTACAGTTTTTGATATTTCTGAAAAAAAACTTGTGAAGTTATACTTACACGCAGTTTCTAGCGGCCAAGTCCTTATGCAATAAATGCTTTTTGTGAAGATAATTCAATCCATGAATAACTTGCAGAGCCATATCAACAACTTCCTGTTCGTTAAGGTATGAGACACCCCTTCAGGTGAAAGTTTACATTTCTGCAGAAAAGTTTTCAAATTCTTCGTGTATTTGTAAGGAAACAGAAGAAAAGGAGCTGTATGATCTTCTATGGATACCGGCGTATGCTCAGAATATTCTTATGGTTTAAGGAGTACATGGACATACCCTCTTGCAGTAAAAGAGATATCTGTACCTCACTAGCATGGTCTGTTACTGTTTTGATTATAACCGTTTCTTCCTTCCCATTTTCTGTAGTATAAGATCCAAGATAAACTCTACCAAATGTACCTTCCATCACGACACTGCTCAAGCGCACTCTACATCTGAAAATGGAATACAAACCTTCAATGTGAATGTCAGTTAAATATTAAATTAATTCCAATTAATAAGATAATCTTTTTCAAGATAGAAGTTACAGAACCTTTTGAGAACAATCTAAGATAATAAAGGGTGTTTCAAATTGCAAAATTTGCATTCATTCTGAAAAATCAGTTATGATATTTATGTACGAAAAATAATATCTAATACCTTTGAACGGTAAGCTCTGCAATTCTTTCTTGTAGATCCTTGAAGCGTTCGTCCAGAAGGGAATAACTCGGGGCACTTCTAAAGCTTTCGTTATACGTAAAATTCACTGCATTCCTTGGCATTGTACTCAAATAAGAACCAGAGGGTTTGTTATTATGCTCAACAGTTCTCCTCTCTTTCTTATTTTTAACGTAGAATAAAATCACGAACAATGCCAGGATTGTCAGCATTACCAAGGCGGTACCCACAGCAAAGTAGAAGATATTTGTTGAATTTGAGCGGCTTGGCACAGTGTCGATGAAAACTTGGGAACCAGCAAATTCTTCCAGCTTTGTACATATTTTTTTACGTTTTATGACCAGAGATGTTACGTTGTTTTGTGCAACTGAAATATTGATTTTTATGATGATCATCACTTCGGCAGCTGTGAAGCCTGTGCAAGGAAATGAGACGCTGAATGTTTGCGTTGATGTTGGTACATTTCCTGTTGCTGATATGTTAAGTTGTGGAGGGTATAGAGCTGCATTATTCGCAGTTACATCAATTGAATACGGTAACTGAAAAAGTTATTTAGAAAACTATCAACTCAACAAGACTGCATCACATACTTTAAATTTAACAGTTTGCTAATAGGAAGCAGAATGATTTGATTAACCTAGAGACCAAGACAGCTTGCTACAATAATGGTAATTATTTTTAAGTTTCACAGAATTCATGCAAATTGCAATTGGTGTTTCAATAAACTTCAAACTAACTCAGAACTAGAAAAAGTCAGTCAGGTTCTAGCTGTCATTCTATAATATCCACTTCCTAATAGTCTGTTTTGAAAATATATTTAATTTTTGTTTATTGACTATTTACCGGATGCCCTGCTACATTTTCCCACGTGAACTGAGAAGAGTCAACTTTGGACGGAACTGGAACAACAAAGTTCAAGGCATATTCATTGATATTGCCATCTCTCACATAATAAAGTTCAGCTCCCAAACCTAGAAGGAAGTTCTTTATAGTGAAACAGTCAATGATATTTCATTGACTACTCAATCTTTTGATAGTTGATTTATATAAGTTTGATTCTTGTGCAGATATTAATAATACTTGCAAACACAGGAATATTTCTGAAGCATACAACACCTATTCTTTTTTCATTTATTACAAGATTCGCAAGATCATCTATAAAAGTGAGGATTAATTTCCGGATAGCAATAACTCACCTAGAAGTCTTTGTACTTCGAATAGATTTAAATATAAATTCAAGTAGCTATAAGAAAACGGGAAGATTGTGAGCAGAGTCAACAAGATAAACAATAATACAGAATTTCCCTTCATTGTGGAAGCAATATCTATCGCTTATCACTTGTGCTACATTTTCATCTTAGATTTATTGGAATATCCTGTTATTACTTGCTGTGCTAGTTACATTACGAAAAAGGTTTATTTTATTGGGATTATGATGATTTCACAATACAAAACACAACACTCCTACAACACCAATTCCACAGAACATTTGCTGATTTTTCTGTGGTTGATTATGACAGCTTGAGAACAGGACCGTCTTCAGCCAATTTCGTCTAAACAGAAAATTTGTTATTTCAAATCGTCGGAATTTTTATGCCAGCAAATATTGGACAAAATTTTGTATCTCTGCCCAGCTTTTAATCCATAGGGATCGAAGTTTATATGAAAAATGCACAAATTTTAAGATAATCACCCAAATCAAATTTTATTGGGATTATTGAAACAATTTCTTCAATATCTTTGTCGAAAAAGGAACGATTACCATTAGACTTTAAATTCCTAGGAATACTCAACACGATTTGTTGGCATTTCTACTCAATTCCTTCATTTCATTTAGGTATTATAATTGAAAATAATCGAGTTATGTCTGTAGTGAGCCAATAGCATGAATTTAATGAAATACGATATATTTGAAAATAATTACAACTACTTCTACAATACAAAACTTTATTTATGAATATGATCTCAACAATTTTCTTGTTCTGTCTTCATAAGTTGGGTTCTATCAATATTAATACTATCCAAAAACTGGTGCGCCTTGTTCAGAACATCAGGACTAGGATTTCTAGCTCTAGTTAAAATCCATACATTACCTAGAACAACGAGAATTAAACTCATTAACTATCACTGATAAGTCTTATCAAGAAAATACATACGAGTATTGAGTAATCCAAAATTGACGCAAGACCAAACTACGGCATAATTATCATAATCTGTATCGAGTATCCAGTAAGGAGCATCAAATTGAACTGAAATTCAAGACAAATAGTCAAAATACTGGGAAATTTACAGAAACTACGAAAAATGTAAGCAATAGAAAACAATTTTTGAGTATATTTGCAGTTTTCAGGCGAAAACGCGACTCAGCCGCATGTTATTCTATACTATAAGAATCAACTGGTACAGTATCAATGGTAAATTAAATTGAAAAAAATAGAAGATATAGAGAAAACTTCACTATTCCACTTAGTCAGAAATTACACCCAAAAGAAAATGTGCAATGAATTACCAGAAATATTTAAAAATCCATCCATAAGTTCATAATCAATTTAATGAAATTTCTTTTCAAGGGAGCTTATTTATTAGAGGACGAATTTTTCAATTCCATCGTGACAATTCAATTATGATGTTTTCTTCTCTTGTAATTTCTTTGTTTGATCTCAAACCATAAAATGTATTTGTATACCTAATCTAATACATATGTTGTTTGTGTTTGTGAGAGATTTCACTAGAGTGTTCCATTTTCCTGTAGATTTTGGCACATTGGTGTAACAATAATATGAATTTCACTATGCTATTTTAAAAGTAATTTATATTAATTGTTTGATTCACCCAAATTACTTATCAAGTCAGCAATAAGCATTCAAATTTCTACCATACCTGGTAGTGAAGGAAATCTAACAGATAGCTTGCCATCTTCAGGTTGCCCAACAACTTTGGCTACTCCTATGATGGTGGATCTAGTTCCACTTCTGAAATTTCATTTCTTTTGCTTATTTTGATGACCATGACTTAGTATCAAACTTACATATCATTGAACTGACTGTTATTAACTGAAACTGTACCGTCTGGATTTAGGGAATATTCTGCAGTAACGCAAGTGCCTCCTAATTCGAAGAAAGCGAAGTATTTTTCTGCTTCATACCATTTACCCAAGTACTACAAAAAATATATTATTTATTGAATATTTCCTGAAATTTCTCCGAATATGTTGAAGACCTTAAAATAAACTGCTCCACATGGGTTAGGGATATTGACTTAAATTGCAAAAAAATATAGTTTGAATGAGATTTTGTGATGAAATTCATATTAATATGATTTCAAGTTGCAGGAAATAAAATTAATTTTAGCCTGTAGGTCTGCAGCGTATACAGGGTGGTCAACCGATGTTCAAGAACGTTTTTATATCTTAAAGCAATTTTCGAAAAGTAACACATTTTTTAGAGACAGTCTTCCAAAGTATATCTTCAATAATAGCTGTGTGAATCACTACAGAAGAAGGCTTAGTATTTTCTTTTTCGACTCACCTTGCTCACTTGAAACCCTTTCATGCTTTCAACATGAGGACATAGCCCCCCAAAAGGAACTTGCGCATGAACTATATAAAAACATAATAGTAAAAATATTATATTAATAATCGACATTATAACAGTTTCCGTTCAATTCATACGGGAATAGTCTAACAACGACTGATTTTATTGCTGCAATCAAAACAACGCATCCTATTGCCATCTTTTTGTAGGTGTTAAAGTCGAATTTCAACATTACAAGGGCAAATTTCATACGTTAGATGCAATTAGATGAATAATCGTCGAAACAGGTATTTGAAGAACGAACTCTCAGAAATGTTTTAACATAAATAAATACATTACAGTTAATTGCTAAGTTCACGAAACTATAATTTAGTTAACGTTGAAATGTATCAGAGTCGTTTGGCGTCAGGTTTACTTTGGACTTTAGTTGGTTTTTTCTTTCCTTTCGTTTCAGATTCAGCCTTTTTGAGGAGGTACTGAGCAACTTCTAGAGAAACCTTTTTCTCTTCTTTTGGTTTTTCTACTGGTGATTTCTCGTTCTTCTGAACTTACTCTGGTTGTACTTCTTTTTCACCATCTTCAGGTATGGTTTTTATCTCTGCATCGATTCTGTCTTCTAAAAATGGACCAGCGCGCTGCGCTTTTCCTGTACCTGTTTCAACTGATTGAGAACCTTCACTGATCCATCTTTGGGCAGCGTTGATTTCAGAACCTAGAAACTCATCTTAAAAAGAATGCGAGAATGCAAAAAATGTTTTAAGCATGTTTTTCAGAGCTTCTAAGAAATCAACGTATCTCCTCAAGATAATTTTCGAAAGAAAACTCATTTTTCATTGACAGTTTTTCAAAATATATTTAACACCATAGTAGAAGGCTCAGTGTATATCGGTACTGTTCCACTTACCTTGCTCACATGGCTTTCAACATCAGGAACAAAGTCCCAGAGAAGGAATTTGCACATGAACTATATACACTGCGCAAAAAAATTCAACGCACATTCTGAAAATCACAATTTTAATGAAAGTTAACTCTACATTGATTTTATAACTTATTTTTTATGTTCTCTCGGGAAGGTTTTGAACGAAACAAGACACATTAAATGGAAGAAAAATTCAGGATTTCACCGATTCTTATGTGAAAGAAGAGAAATAAACAATTTTCAAAATACTGGAATGATGATAAGTTATTTAATACTTGATATTTCCACCCCTTGCGTTAATTACAGCTCGGCAACGACGGTTCATACTCAAAATGAGTGATCTCAAAATGTTCTGATCTAATCCTTCCCAGATTTCTCCGAGTTGGATTCCTAAGTCATTAAGAGTAGCTGGATGATTTTCTGAACTTCTCAGCCTTCTATTGAGGTTGTCCCAAACCTGCTCAATCGGATTGAGATCTGGACTTCTTGCTGGCCATTCCATTCGAGAGACTTCAACCTCTTCAAGGTACTCCTGAACGATGCGTGCACGATGGGGTCTGGCATTATCGTCCATAAAAATGAAATTTTCACCAATGTATGGGGCAAATGGCACTACATGCTCTTCAAGAATGTTCCTTATATACCTATCAGCATTCATAGCTCCATTATCAACGACCACTAGGTCTGTGCGAGCAGTCAAAGATATTATACCCCATACCATAATCGATCCTCCCTCGAAACCAGTAGTATTCAGGAAATTGCACTGAGCATACCTTTCTGCAATTCTTGTGTATGTCCACCCTTCTCGCAAAACTACCGCTTGGGCACATTTCTCTTGGGTCAAATTGCATGTTTCGCATTGCATAGCGATCGAGTGTAGAAAATCAAACGAAATAAAAACTATTGATCACTAGAATTGATCGAGAACAACTGATTTCAGAATGGAGCCAATACATTCAAAATCTGATAATCTCATCTTTTTTCATCCTACTGGGAAAAACATCTGTATTGAGAGAAACGTTGAAAGTGGATAACATTGCATGCATAATTCTGAAAAATAATAATCCTTGAGAACACCTTCAGTTGTAGATTAAATTTGGGATTTCCATAATGTGCGTTGATTTTTTGCGCAGCAGTACCTATACCTATATAAATAAAAACTTGGATCTTCAATTAGTAAATCTGTAATTATTTAGAGAATCTAGATGGATCAAGTAAGAAAAAATAGCTATAATTCTCAAAAATGTTTTATTATAAATAAATAAATAAATTACAGTTGATTGGAATGTTCATTAAACAATAATTTAGTTAACGTTGAAAAGTATTAGAGTTATTGTTTGGCATCAGGTTTACTTTGGACTTTTGTTGGTTTTTTCTTTCCTTTGTTTCAGATTCAGCCTTTTTGAGGATGTGCTGAGCAACTTCTAGAGGTTCCTTTTCCTCTTCCTTTGGTTTTTCTACTGGAGCCTTCTCGTCCTTTTTAATCTCCACAGGTTGTACTTCTTTTTCAGGTTGTTCATCTTCAGGTATGGGCTTGATTTCTGCATCAATTCTGTCTTCTAAAACTGGACCAGCGCTTTTTCCTGTTCCTGTTTCAACAGATTGTGAGCTTTCACTGACCCATCCTTGGGCAGCGTTGATTTCAGAAGCAGCAAGTGAGCAGCCTTCCTGTTCTGTTCTTTGGAAGAAAGTTCTGCTGATCTTGTATCTGTCTAGGACTCCATAAGCTTTCTGCATAACACTGGTAGGGGGCAAGCGATCCCTGGTCATTACCCAGGCGTTTTCTGAAAATATTACATCTTGAAATTTTGAGCCATTGATACTTCAAAATGAATATTCAAAGGTCACAGCTGTTTGGAAGTAGATCATAGTAGAAACATTGTTTACTCCCAACAATTCTTATATTGTAAACCTTATTTGTTGTTAAATATCTGAGAACTGTTTTAATTTAATTCTAATTTTATTCTGTTTTTAACATTTTTGTACTTTTTCTTGAAAATTCTTTAGAATGGTTGGCCAAACTTTTTGAATTTGAATTGATTTTTAATCATAATTGTAACAGGTTTTTATCATTATTACTATACCCAACAACCAATAATTCTTAAACCACACGTAAAGTTGAATGACTTAACTTGCCATAGGTTTGGGTCATACATATTTTGAGTTTCTTTCGGAAACGCCCCGAAAAAATATAGGTGGACTACTCAATTGTTGTTCTTTTCCTCATTTTAGTTCCTGCACGTTGCAAAGGTATTTTCGTAAGCCTGTATCTTTCGAAAAGTACAAATAAATCCAAATTCTCAACGAATTTTGCTTCAATATTTTGAGTTTTTAATGTCGAAATGTTTAATTGAGCAATGCTACAAAAAAAGAGTTTTCGCGAGTTATAGCTATGTATATGAACTCTCATAAGAAGTGAAGGGCTCATAGGTAATAGGATTTCAAATCAAGAGGAATTGCACGAACATTGGTGCAAATTTTCACGAGAATGGCACTAATGAAAAATTTTTATGGTCCAATTATTTTCTGACCTCAAATGAAAGCTATAAAGCTATTTGGCAATGCGATTGGAACACAGGTAATATTCAAACCAAATATTTAATAACTGATCCCTCCAATAAAGTTCCTGGGTTTGATCTTCCAAGGAAAATTTGGACTGTTCTCAATCGTATAAGAACAGGTCATGGCCGTTGTAATAGCATGCTTTTCAAGTGGAATTTAGTTGAGATTCCTAGTTGCGAATGCGGAGAAGCAGAGGAGACTATAGAACACCTGATGAATATTGTCCAATATTTAAATTTCAAGATGGCTTAAGGGCTATACATGAAGTTACAGAGTCGTTTTTGAAATTGGTTGTAAATTTCAAATCGATTTGATAGAGTTTCAATTTTATTTTTCTATTCCTTTTTTTCTGCTTCGATTTATTTTCGTTTCAGATTCATTCAGAATTCCGAAGGCATCTTGGAGAGATAATCGGTTGGACTAAATAAAGAAGAAATGCTTTACTATATTCGAATAGTTTTTAAGTGTTATTTTTGTTGGAACGGCGAGACAGGGTTTTTTCTACTGAGGTTTTTCCCTGAGCTCTGGTATCATACGAAAAGATAGTATGGTACCCCGTTTTGAACTAACCTCAGTTAGGGATTTTTAGTTTTGTTTTATGTGTTGTATTATGTTAGCTCTTAATTTCAAAAGAATATATATGGAGCAAAGTTTTGTGAGCGAGCAGGGTAATGCTTCTTTCGATTTTCCTGTTATAAAAGAAGGTAGGTACTCACGTGTGTAGATGGGTCCATAATTGCTACAACTCCATAGAACAGAATAGGTATCGTAATCTGTGTCGAGTACACTGATCGTGGTTGTTGAACTGATTGGAGAAGTTTGATAACGTACTTTTATTTTACCCTCTCCTGCACGTCCTACAAGTTCTAGGTCTCCACTCAAAATTCTCTTTACTCCAGTTCTGCAATATTAAAAAAAATACCAGGTAAATATGTACAATTTTGAGCCTTTCTCGATATATAATTATGATACTTTCGTGAACATAAAAATGATCAAAATTTTATTTATTCAATAAACTCCCTGAACCAAATGGTTTAGGGGGGTAAACAAAAACAACATGAATAGTTTAATTCCAAAAATTTATGAATTTTCATTCCAAAAATGATATGAATTACCCATGGAAAAATTCTTAGGGTGGTAATTAATTTTTGATTTATCCTTCAGATGAATTTAAAGAACTTTTCAGTACTATGATAAATATATTCTGAAGAAGTTCCAAATATCAACAACCAAATAATTCAATTGAATTTATTAAACAAACAAAATGATTTATTTTTTGAAATATTGAAGGATGATATTGGTACTCACATTCTACTGGTGACTTCGTTAGAAACAAAAATTTTCCCATTAGCAGATTTGGCGTAATCCGATACAACACATCTAGTTCCTAATTCAGAAACTTGGAAATATCTTTCAGATTCGTACCATTTTCCCAAAAATCTCTCCATGTCAAAATCTGACATGGGCACATAGTCTGGACACCAGCCAAAATTTGGCACTTGTGCAGAGCTTAAAGCTAGCAGCGCCGCTAAAATACCCAAAGAACACTTCATTGCGGATGATGGAATTGGTTTTGACCCGAAGACCCTATGTTTATCTGCTTTTATATACCAAAGAACCGCTATGCCATCCGTGCCAAGAAACCAGTAATCGGTTCCATTTCTATAGCATGTCTCTGAAAATTGATCGATATTCAAACGGATTTAAACCCTTTTGGAAAGACCCAGCAATGTTCCCGATAAGTACCTACTTTCAGGTCGTCTGCCTTTTTGACATTTTTTATGTCAGGTGATGTAGAAATGGAACAGGCCGTGTTTAATGCAATTGTACTCTTGGTTGGATTTTTCTTGGACATTACTCCTTTGAACCATTTTGTATTTTCTGAGAAAGTGCTGAAGAAAACACTTCAAATTTTGTGGGTGGTCAGAAAGTAACATAATATACTCCACCAAAATATCAGTCGTTTTGAAAATTCTAAAACTGAACTGAAAATAGTATTTTCGAAAAACTCAGATTTCAATGCTTTGAATTAATATTTCTCCAGTTTTTCTCAAAAATCGAGGCAAACAATAAAAGAAATTGCAATAGATGATATTGACGATGCCCATTTTGAGTCTCTTTTGAAGATATCCCAAAAACTTTTTGCGTTGATGAAATAAAGTTATAGTGTTATTCTTTGGATTTCATCATATTCTTTTCTTTAGTATGCAGAATTAATTATCTTCAATTCTTCACGAAATTTTGCTTGAATATTCTGAGTTTCTGGTGAGAATGTGAACTTCAAAATCTTTCATTAGTGAAAGATGAGGAAGTACCGAAATATAATTCACCTATACGTGCGTAATTTACGAAATTCTGTCCAAAAATTCTAACGAAAGATTATGTTGTACTTATTGACGAAGAAGAGAGGTCTTACAGAATTCTGTCCAGCCCAATGAAGATATAATGAATCGGAAAAAATGTTAATGCTTTGAATTGAAATTTTTCTAAATATTAAAAAAATCTTCGGAGGACTTAGCCCAGCAAACAATTGAAAAACTTGCAATTAATGATAGTACCTAAACATTTTGAATTAATTTTGAGTATCCCAAAAAAAATATAGAAAGATCATTGATTCGTTGTTTTTTCCTAATTATTTGATTCGTATTTACGAATAACTTTATTAACCTTTCAAACAATGGACTGCAACAAAATCACACGAAAATGGGCCGTAAATAAATAAGATCTACGGCTTTGAATACTTATTTAAGTTATGGGTGATGAAAAAATTAAAGTGTTTCTCTTTGTACTGATGTCCTTCAATTTTTTCTTTCATTTGGTATTACCAAAAGTATTTCCCAGCCGTCTTTATAAGTTTTTCCGAAAGCTTGTTTGTTATGAAGAAAACTATGAAATTTCTACAATTCTTCACGTAATTTTGCTTCAATATTTGGAATTTATGATGAATGTCATGCCTTTTATTGAAGTTCAATTTATGCAACAATTTATTTAATTGGTTAATGATAGGCAAATCCAGAAAATGGAACAAACGATTAAGAAATTTTTAAGGAATAGAGACCTTTTCAAGTTTTTTGAAACAACTGGAGTTGCCATTACTTTCTGAAGAACTAGATAGCTCAATTGTTGCCACTGAAACTGTTTTTTCCAATTTCTGGGTGAAAATAGATTAATAATATCAGTATCGATCCTTTTTTTATGAAGCCTATCCAAGCACGCTATTGAAAACTGACATTTTTGCAAAAATGTTAAAAATTTCTGTTCGAAAATTACTTCAAACGACTCGATTTTCTCAGTGATGTAAAATTGGACACCAATACACTTTTTTGTACGGTTGCACGTAAAAACTCAAACTGAAACTTATAAATAGGCCAAAAACATTCGTTTGGATAAAAACGAACGGGTTTGCCAAAAAAGTGCAAAACTATTGTTCTTCTTGATTTATATCCTTATTTCACTTAAAATATTCATAAAGAGATGCGTTTCCAAATATATTCTCGAAATTCTAGGGTTTTTCTCAGTTTGATCAGAAATTACTTGGCAATCCGGTTGAAATTGACATTGTGAATGAAAAACTCGAATTTTATTTTCTCTCTGTCGTGGTGCAATTTAATTATTCATGTAAATATGAGAAACGAATATAATTACATTCAATGTACTTTGGATTCAATTTTCCTAGACAATAGAAGTGACTGTTGCGAAAAATATTCAAAACCGCATTTTTGGAATGAACTTTCCTCGTCAATCTTAAAACCCATCTTGAAGATTTTTCAGTTTTTGAGTTGTTGTTTTCGGCAGTTAAAGTCTTCAGAGTCAGTGTTAACTATGTCAAATTTTTTGCTGAATATCCAGATTGAACCTAGATATATTCATTATCAAATTTTTCAAGGGAATGATACATAACCAGGCAGTGAGGCGTGATAGATGAAGAATATTTTTTGTTCACCAAATCGAATTTTTTTTCGCTTAATCAAAATCGTTCGATTATAATTCTCCTGATATTGCTCTCACAGATGAATAACTGTTATTACCACAAAGAAAAACGAAAGTCTGTTAAACACAAACATGCTCATTAAATTCCATTTTGCAGTTAATGGTCCATCACCTCCAATGGGTTTTACCACCATCAGTATAAGTATAAAAACTTGCCGGTAAACAAACATTTAAAGGATAATTGAACCAAGTCTATTCACGTATCTATTGACATGCCGATTTGCATACGCTGAAATTGTCCTGTTAGTTTTCATTCAATAAAAATGTTGTCTAGTTTATTTATATTTTGGAAAGCCAATGTCCTGGTATGGCCTCTTGAACTTTTTGCGGCAACGGTTTCTTTACCAAGAAGCATTGAAACTGGATCTTATCGAAGAGGAGAAACGGCAGAATCTACCGCTGATTTGACCTAATATTTTAGAGCTGTGCGTGAACTCGTAAATATCGCTCGTTTTGATAATTAAAAAATTAAGAGAGCGTTGACATGTGCGTGATTCTGCCTACACAAGTTAAATTTCAATTTACCACCCTATGGAATAATATGGTGACCACAGATCTGAAAAAATTTTCCTGAAATGTGTGTAGTTTATACCCATTGAGAATGAGTTATGGTGATTTCAATGGAATCTGCATATTTAATGGGAAAACAATGAAACATTTGGATAACAGTTGTTTATTGATGAAAAACGGTCAGGTTTTTGCCTGGCGTGAAGCAGAAGTTTAATTTAATAAACGTATTTCTTTTTGTCTTCTTTATAATGTTTTCTTCGTTTTCAGATTCACTCCAAAATAAATTGAAGAATTTGGCGAAAACTAGTCCCCAGCTCAGAAGCATACTTCAAAATATAGGATGTTTGACTGAAATAATAAAGTAATGACTCTTTTGATAATTTTACTGACTATGAATTTACTGAAGATTTATTCATATTATTTCAGTTGAATAATTTTGCTTAATAGATTTTCAGCTCAATATTGATCGACGTCTGATTTGTGTTTTTGAGCGCTCGTTCTACTTGAACGAGTACTTTATCATTTTGCTTAAATATTTTCAGGGTGAGTTCGGTTCCAAATGCCACGGGTAAGTTTGTTAACCATCCAAATCGTACGGGGTGTTCCATAATATATGGCCACTAAAACTTTTGTTCCTCAATATCTCACGGAAAACGAAACCAATCGATATGAAATTCTACAGCCACATGCAAGATGCTCATAATGAGCCTCATGCAGAATTTTGTGGCCATAGTGTACATAGAACCATAAAAAATTATATTGGAATATTGAAAAGATGAAACTTCATATTTCTACAACAAGATATTCGATTCGAGTGAAATTCATTCTGTGAATGAAGATTGATATACTGAACGTTCATGCAAAATTTCAAGAGGATCGCATTATAAGATCCAAAGAATTTGATTTTTTTTATTGTCAAGTTTTCACATCTTTCAGTTTTTGGATAATTTCCATCGTGCTGAAATTTTGCATTTGTACATTTTGCATCAATATCAAGTCCTACACAAAATTTTGAGGTAATAGCCTCAGTGCTCCAGCAAAGAACGAGCGCTCGAAAGCACCCGCTCAGGGCTTTCTTATTTTTTTAGAGGAACACGCCAGTCTCTTTATTTTAAATCACTTTTTTTATACGCATCTCTCGGGAAAGACTGAGCTTATAACGCCCTTTCAAGCGCCCCGAGATGAATTTAGAAGAAATCGGTTTGTGCTTGTCTTAAACTGCTGTAAGTTGTAACCAAGGGGGAATACATCTTGAGGTAGGGTATTCCATAGCCTTGCAGTTCGGTAAAGAAAAGCCTTCTGATACACCGATGTCCTAGCTGTAGAAAGATGCACGGCAAACTGGTGACTATCATCGACTAGCCTTGTTTGTCGATCAAATTGAGCCCCTGCCCCTGGTGGAATCATGGAGGCAATGGCAGCAGAGCACCTTAAGTGGTAGTATCTGTAAAAAAGGCATAAGTGTCCAACCTTCCTACTGTGATCGAGACTATGAAGGTTGGCAGTTAACGTTGGATCGTCTATTAGGCGCACTGCTCTTTTTTGAATGGAATCAAGTAGGAGTAACGAGTGCTTAGGAGCTGAACCCCAAGCATGAGAGCAATATTCCATAGGTGGGCGCACTTGAGCCTTGTAAAGTAATAAAAGCTGCTTTGGAGTGAACAATTTCCTCGCACGAAATAGATAGCTAAGCTTCTGTGCAGCTGACTTGGCAACTGAGCAGACGTGCTCATGCCAGGTTGCATTTGGACTGATATTGACCCCTAGAAGCTTAAGTCCATTAGTTGGTTTTATTGTTTTATTGTCCATTATTAGTTGGGGTGCAACTGTCGATGTTTTTCTTGTGAGCAGAGTAGCCTGGGTCTTAGAGGCATTGAATTCAACCAGATTGTCAGAACCCCATTGTAGAATAACTTCTAGATCTTTGTTGATTGTTTGTTTTCGACCTTCTACCAATAATCATAAAAAACAATTGTCCATTACATTTGTTTACCTAACGGTGAAGTTAATTCCAACAAAAACAGAATAACAACCAAAAATAACAATAAATAAATCCCCTTCTTGAATACAGGGGTATTTTTAATGCATGAATTGAAATAAGAAATACTTTGAACGAAATGAATGATTTGAAAAGCATGAAATGGCACCTATTGAATAAATACTGGAAGAAAAATTAGGTTTTCGTGAAACCACAACTATTTCTATAAGTATTGTTGTAGTGTGAGCGATGTTCATAACAGATTTATTACCTTACCTCTTATATTTTTAATTGAAGTCGTTATACCTACCATCGTATGCAATGGGTTATACCTACCATCTTCGAGAATGACTATTGAAGTAAATAGAAGAAGAGACAACTTTATTTCTTAAATACGCTATTTACATAAGTTATTTACAATGTACAAAATCGAAAGAAAAATCAGATGAATTCATGTTATTTGTACCACAACTTTTAGCATAACTAAATAAATTTTTGACAATCAAAATGAATTCCTATACTAAGAACATCGATTTATCTGAAACATTTTCATTAAACTGGAAAGATTCTCCAATATTTTTCATCTAAAAATGGTAGAAAAGGGGTTTTAAGCAGAGCATTTCAAAGCATGGACCCTAAGTAATTAAATAAGAAAAAATCAACTCATTCCATTTTGAAAGTTTTTCTGATGCAAGGAAATTAAGAAACGAAAATGACTGATAATCACTAGGGTACTCAGCTTTACAAACTGAAAAATATTATTAATGTTTAATTACAACTCAATTTAGTTCTTTGGTGCGTATATTAAAAAAATATACATTCGTAACATCCAGTTTTTTAGTAAAAACCATATAGCAATATTACCGTTTAAAAACTAAAAATGCTAACCAATCCAAGATTGCTCAAGCCTCTAGTGAGGTAGCAACGAAATCACTTCTATCAATGGGCTTGTCCAAGGTTTTTACTATTTGATTGTTCAAACTCTCAGTGATATTTTATTACCACAGTTGGTGAAAAAGAAGACACAAAGCTCAAGATGTTAGGTGATGCCTCAGAGACGAGAGAAGCAGTTAAGACATCAGTGGTTTCCTTTGACATTCAGCTCCAGGGAAAAAGTTACTATATTTCAAATCGATGATGTTTTGTGTCTCGGACTTAAAATGATACTTCAGAGCATCACGAATCTTCAAAAGCATGCAACTAGTTTAGACCGAAATCTTTATTTCAAGATGAGATCCAGAAAACCTACATTTAGAGATTCTTCAATGTTTTGAAGAACTTTTGAGTTTACTGTTTCAGGGAAGAAAAGAGAATTTATTTGATGGAAAATTATGAGATCGAATCAGAGATTACAGAGATTGATAACATCCAAATGAAACAAAATCTTCCTGTGTCGATAAGATATGTAAAAATATTTCATTCCCATTATTCTGCATTCGTTTGAATCAAAAGTAAGGATTATTTAGAGTACTGAATAGCATTTTTAGTTATTCAACGAATATTTTCCACTTTGCGATGTGTACGACATAGAACAGATATAAATAATTTATATGAACAGTTGCTATTGTCGGACCAGCCGTATCTATTCTAGTCATAAACATTAGGTGGAGTGTTTAGGTACTTTAAGTCATTTTGAACACAAAATGGGTTGAGTCATCATTAGGGTTTCAGAAAACCATTGCAAAAACAATCTATTTATAATAAATAAGTTCAGAATTGTAGAGAGTATTTTTTTTTCAACTCGAAATTGGCCCTGAATATTGGGTGATTTGAACGAGGTACAAATTGGTCACTTATTTGAGAAACGATTCATTCATACCACCCTGGTATATACAATTGAGTATTCCCTGCAAATTTATCCGATCAAAGATATCTAGAATTTCTTTAGGAATTCCAATATCAAGTGCCAATTACAATGATATAAATATTTCATAGAAATAATGCAAAATCAAGTAGGCGTTGTGAGATCGAAATCCATCAGTCACACCAGTCTCCAAAAAAATCATTACATCCTACTTCAAACGCTTATATATTCAAGGCTTTTCACGAACAAGTGGCATTTCAAACTGTTGTAGCAGATATAGCCCTGCCATCATGCATTTGAAAAATGAAAATATAAATTCCCAAATAATACAATATACACATGCGCCAGGTCTCGAAAACAGTTCCACCGCAGACACTGACGCATGCGTGACTCCCACATGCAGAATCTAGATGAAAAATTTCAAAATTTTCAATAATATTTATAATGATTGTAAAACAGATAAGGGAGGTGTCTAAAACTCACGAAGGAGTCACGAAACATATCTTATGGTGAAGGAAAGTTATATTGAATTATCATATTCAAGAATCTGAAAAGAGACAAGAACTAGTTTCGTGATAAGCCGAATATAGTTAAAGTTTTTCTCTGTCTCTTCTCTTCAAGAAAAAATCTTCAACTGAAGATGTAACAATGCCAATCTTCTGCAGGAATCCCACAAATACTGTTGAATGAAATATTTGAGACTAGCCATAAAGGTTTTCATGTGAATCTGATTGCGTGCAATATTCTCCTGTGGATTAGTGTAAATCAAACTTGAGATCGGATAATTTTGCAGTGAGTTTTTTCGTTAACTAGCATGTATTAATACTAGAATTAAGACAAGTTATCACAGAGAATTTGATTAAGTGGTATATTGAACGTACGGGTTATTCTATTAGATTGCTGATGTATCAATGTTCTCGAAGACCTCGTCTGAATACTGAAAAACACGTACAATAACGCGAATATTCCCCATATCGTTTAATATTCATTTCCCCAAATGAATTAAATATCGATGATTAAAGGTGTTATCACAAGCTTCGAGTCTGAGATCGTACCACATAAATTTTACGATCTTCCACTAACCAGGAATGTACTATTTCAACTCTTGCATGTTTTTGCTAAGCAATAGATTGTTGTGTGGTCCAGACAAATGCCTTATCAATTCCGGTAGTGATTCGAAAGATAGTGTACAGAAGCAACAATTGAATCGTCCATTGTTACCTTCATTGGTAGTTATAACATTTCTATGTACAGAACAGAGGTGTTTCAAAAGATGAGCCTTCTGTTTAAACATGGCTACGCACAACCTACACGCGAAAGGCTTCTCTCCTGTGTGGACTCTCAGATGAGTCTTGAGGTTCCAAGACATCCCGAACTGTTTACCACAGTACTCACAACGATATTCGCGAACTTGGCCGCCAATCTGTTTACTGGATGTTGAGTGAGAACTTTCAGCAGTTTCTTCTGTGCTAGCACCGCCACAAGAAGCAATGTAGTTCGCTGGGACTTCTTTTGTGTCTTCTGGTGGAGGATTCACTTGGGTTTGGCAGAGAGACCAAGCGCCCCAAGTATGTTCAAACGTCTGGTAAGAATCTGACATGAGCCCTTGGTCAGCTGAAGGAGGACGGTGCTTAACATCACTGGTAGAAGTGTCAGGGTGTTGTCCAGGTGTAGGGGTATGAGTCCTATCAGTGAGAAAAGGAGGGGCGCTCAGAGAAAGTGGATGATGTGCTGCCATAAGCGGTATCGGAAGATTCTTATATCGGTGGTGATGAGCTGCTGCTTCTTCTATATAAGAAGGAGAGAACGGAATAAATGGTGGATTCTGCGAGGGAGAATTATGGAAACCTGGTTTACGCTTCCTATGTGGTGTAACTACGTAGTTCTCTGGATTATGAACTAGAAGATGGTGGTCAACGAACGGTGGTTTCAATGCTAGCTCTTCATGATGTTTAAAGTCGATTTGCTCAATGTACATCCCTTTTCTTTTCATTCTATGGTGGTGAAACTGTGACATATCATGTACCTTAGGAGATATTTTGACAGAACTCTGGCCAATCTTCAAATGCTCTGAATTTTTCTCCTTTGGTTTCTGAAACATATTCAAGAGGATCAGTATTGATAACAAGAAACTGCATAGGCAAGCTCGTTTCTCTAATTTCTTTACTTTATTACAGTACCTAGTTGCATGAGTATCAGTAAACAATGTAATGATAGAAGATTGCGATTCTATACAGAATGACTCTTGAAGTTATATTATATTTTTCGAGACAAATGTGCTTGTTATATTTAGTCAGGTAGTCAAGATCTATTTTTTATATGTAGGTAGGTTTCAAATGTTGAAAGCTAGGACAATTATTTCGCATTTGGAAAAGAAACTCATTCTGCACAGTAAATTGATAAAAATTTGGAATTCCAGACTACACATTATCAGATACATTTGAATTATATGTCTCGATTAGTTCTCCGTCAATTTTTGATGAACAAAATGCATGCCAACGCTGCCAAGTTATTTCAAAAGTGCAGAAAAGACCAAAAAGAATACCTCTGTGTCACTTCCATCTTGAGATGCCTTTTCCTCCTCGTTCGATTTAGTATTTACTGTCAGATTTACAGGGTTTGGGGAATTTTCACTTGCTTCAGATTGAAGATTTCCTTCGTTGGTATTATCGTCATCATCATCTTTGATTTCTCCCTCCTCCTTCTCATCAACTTCGTTCTCTTTTTTGACGTTAGATGGATCGGGAATATCTGCATCTTGCGACCAATTTCCACTCTCGTCTGTTGGAAATTTGTCTTCTGATGTTGAGGATCGCCAAACGTCGGACTTTATTTGGAGAAGCTCGAATAATTCCTGGATACTGTCCAATTCGTTCGACTGAAAAAGTAATAGGTATATAAATATATTCTTTTGGGTAACAATATTGCATTTTCAACATCAAACGATAAAACCTGTGTATTTCTTAGTATTACCAGGAGTGTGTCTGTTTTCCAGTATTTAATAAAGGATTTCTGTAAAGTGTAGACCATACATTGCAACGTATGATATAACAGCACAGAGATAAAATTGGCAAAACTTGCGTCTCCCTTATAAATACTATAATAACATTCGTCTCAAGAAAAAATTGCCTTTGTATTGACGGATATATCTTCATTATTTTAAGTATTACTGGGGTCGTTATGACTTGGTAAGCCTTCCGGTAACTGTGACCATGCAGGTCTTTTGTTCTCTACCCCATGAAAACCCAAGGAGGTTGTCAATGGTGTTGATAAAACCGACTACCTCCTTAGGAGCCTTGGGTGTTGAGGACCGGTTCCCCAAATGAACTATTCTTAGGCCAGCCAACTCCGGACCATGTGTTCAGCTATTTCTGCTTCTGGTCCACAGAGTTAGCAGCTCTCATCTGCTGACTTTCCCTTACGGTACAAATGGTATTTCTACCGATAGTGCCCCGTCAGCTGTCCCAGTCCCACCATCACCCGAAGCTCAGCTCGTGACAGATTTAGGAGCTTTCCGCTACAGGTATAGGTAATTTCATCCGAATTTTTTGGTCTGAGTAAGTACAGAAGTTTTTCCAGAAGATTATTCTGTTATTCAACTGCCATTGCTGCACCAAGCTCACAGAAAGGTCTAGGGTCAGTAGGTGTTAACCTTGATGTACTTCTTGCAGTTTAAGGGCTTATTTATTCCCTTCAGCAACAAGTCACTGGCACTCATAGTAGAGTCACTTTAACGCCTCTTGCCAATTGTTTTATGGTGTTACGGCACTCTCAGGTCAACATGGATCCCTTTCAGTGCGATTCCAGGGATCTGAGCGTGGGCTGGCGTGGTGATGCAGATATGCGGCTCCTTGAATATATTTTTGGTCAACCGTATTTTTTGGTCAACCGTATTTGAAATAAAAGGTGTGTATTCGACATAACTGTATTGCTATCTGTACACATAATTGAAATGTTCAAACAAACATCCATACTGCGCAAAAAATAGCGCACATTATGGAAATCTCAAATTTATTTTACAAGTGAAGGTGTTCTCAATGATAATTATTATTTTCATCAGAATTATGCATACTTACATATGTTATCCACTTTCAACGTTTTTCTTCGATACAGATTTTTTTGCCCAGCAGGAATAAAAAAAGATTACCGATCAATTCTAGTGATCAATAGTTTTTCTTTCGTTTGATTTTCTACATTCGATCGCTATGCAACGCGAAATAAGCAATTTGACCCAAGAGGAATGTGCCCAAGCGGTAGTTTTGCGAGAAGAAGGGTGGACATACACAAGAATTGCAGAAAGGTTTGGAGTTTCCCATACAAGTGTGTCCAGAATGTTGCAGCGATTCAGGGAGACAGGTATGAATGTCCGAAGACCACGGGTAACAACTGCCATTCAAGAACGTTACTTGAGAGTTTTTTCGTTGAGACAACGGTTTGCAACCGCTCGCCTCCTTCAAAATCAGCTTGAGCAAACTCATGGGGTGCAAATTAGCACTCAGACAATAAGAAATCGCCTCAGAGAATATGATTTAAGGCCTCGTGTCGCGGCAAGAGGCCCAGCTTACCCCAGCCCATCGAAGGGCGCGTTTGGATTTTTGCGAGAGAGCATATCCATTGGGAAGAGGCTGATTGGGAAAGAGTTCTCTCCACAGATGAGTCTAGCTTCTGGCTCTACCATTGTGATCGACGTTCCCTTGTATACAGATGTCCACATGAAAGATATGCTCAGTGCAATTTCCTGAATATTACTGGTTTCGGGGGAGGATCGATTATGGTATGAGGTGGAATGTCTTTGACTGCTCGCACAGACCTAGTGGTCGATGATAATGGAGCTATGAATGCTGATAGGTATATAAGGAACATTCTTGAAGAGCATGTAGTGCCATTTGCCCCATTGGTGAAAATTTAATTTTTATGGGCGATAATGCCAGACCCCATCGTGCACGCATTGTTCAGGAGTACCTTAAAGAGGTTGAAGTCTCTCGAATGGAATGGCCAGCAAGAAGTTCTGAAAATCATCCAGCTACTCTTAATGACTTAGGAATCCAACTCAGAGAAATCTGGGAAGGATTAGATCAGAATATTTTGAGATCACTCATTTTGAGTATGAACCGTCGTTGCCAAGCTGAAATTAACGCAAGGGGTGGAAATACGAAGTATTAAATCACTAATTCGGTGAAATCCTGAATTTTTCTTCCATTTAATGTGTCTCTTGTCGTTCAAAACCTTCCCGAGAGAACATAAAAAATAAGTTATAAAGTCATTGTAGAGTTAACTTTCATTAAAATTGAGATTTTCAGAATGTGCGTTAATTTTTTTGAGCAGTGTAAATAGTAAATCTCATTTCACCTTGATGCAAGCTTGACCATGGTACAGGAAATCCAGCAAGTGACGCATGTGGCAGCTCTTGATTCCAGGGATGAGAACAACACTTGGTCCGTTAGAATGAACACTTTCTCCGAGAATTTTTCGGACTAAAGGGCTAGCGGACGCCATTACCAACTTGTGAGCGCTGAGAGTTGTCTTGTCGTCGCATACGAACGTCATATCTGTGAAAATTTCTGATGTAAAGCAGGTCTTCACTTCATCCACTATGGTTGCGTGGTGCTTTCCATAATGCAGGGTTAGTAGGCCTTGCGAGTCTTGTTCTTCAGAGTACATGGCGGATTTCGTGATGAGAGAACAACTGAAACAAATAATTGGTTATTTAACACTACCACATTTGTGACATACTGTAAACATCAGTTTAATATGAATATTTTTCTACTGTTATAAATGTCCTCTTGATCAAGAAAAAGTTTCACGTTTTTTAAAATCAAGCAATAGGGCTGTGTATTTCTTTATATTAATAAGGAAAATGTACACGAACATATATTTCTACGTATTGGAACAGAGATAAAATACCCCACAAAAATGTAGCAAAAAAAAGAGATGAAAAAAGCATTAAGGGGCTCAGTTTTTCTTCTTTTGATATAATGGAAGCTTCTCCCCATAAAATATCATAGTCATCATTCAAAGCATGTTGGACAAGCTTTCACTCATCACTATCTCCAAGTTAAGCTAGTTTTTTATGTTCTTTGATTCAACTATTCAATAGACGTTTAGTTTTCCTATATAGGCCCTACAACATTAACAAGGTACTTCATATATGCGGTTTTTGGTTAGTTGAATAATTTTGAATTTTCCGATTCATCCAAAGAAAGAATTAGACACTGAATGAAAAGCTTCTGAACTTTATGAACAAGTGTAAAAAAAAATTATCCCAAGTAATTGGTTTTTGACTTTTTTCAATTGAAATTGACCAGAAGTTCTGGAATGTAGCAAAGTTTATTGCTCTAACTATTTCTAATTAACATTGAATATTAATTTCCTACCAAAACCAATGACTCTGTGGAAGACTCCATCAATACAAAAGGTGGATTTCGAAATGTGAAGTTAATCTATTCAACTACCAAATCTTTGCAACTGGTATTAATGACACCATGTGAATAGAATGCATAATAACTAAGGCCAAGTTCGATAATCTCTCTAAGTAGACTTTTTGAAATTTCACTTCATCATTGCTTGTATCACCAACGAAAGTATTACTAATTCCTTTATACCCTGGTTTAACTTTGTATCTCATTTGAGGATATACCTTATAAAAATGTGGATACATTCAGAACGTCCTCATATTCGAACCTAAAAAAAATCAAATCGATAGTTTCAAGAGAATTTACCTTAAACGAAAAAAAACCAAATCCAAATAGGATAACTTACAGGTCAGTCTGTTCGTCTGTATGTCCGTCCATTTGTTTCTGTCTACCATAGCCATTTGTCTCATTCGTTGAATTTTAAAAGTTATATGAATTAAGTATATTCCAATAATAGGCGTTAGATAATGTCTTCAAATCATGGTTACATTTAGAGAGCTTTTTCATTTGGCTAATTCAGTTGGAATAAAGTCAATTCATCATCCCTCTGAAATCAAAATCAGGAAAAGAATTCAGAAATTATCAATCAGAAGGGAAGGAATTAAATCGTATTATTTATATTGGAAGAGTTCAGTTTTTTCTGCCGTTCAATAGAAATTCAAGCTCAATTTCTTTGGGAATGTATCTCTGTCACGGTCTTAATTCAATTGTATTAATATATTAATATCCTTTCTTCTTCTGAGACTTTGATGCTTTGATACAACGTCATTATTTGAAAGAGAGGAATCGAGAAACCGAATCTAAAGAGTATTAGTAAAAAAAATAATGTCAAGACCAAATAGGTATACCATTTTTACCGAAAGTTTGATAATAGTTCACTTATGTGTTGATTCCAAATGACAATAAGGATGAGTCTTTATTTTGGCTATTTTCCATAGTTTGGAAGAAGTGGAGGCTTCAGTTACCATGAACTGTGATGGCTAGGTTTGTCTAGGATTTGTGATCATATAGATTTCTTGTTCTGTACCCTCCTTATTCATTGAGGTTGTCAATGGCGTTGACAAAACTGACAACCTTTTTAGGAGCCTTGGCTGTTACCTCTTGGGTATCCAGGGGCAGTTTCTATATATGAAATTGTTCTTAGGCCAGCCAGCTCTGGACACTTGAATAGTATGGGTTCAGTTTTTTTTGCTCCTGATCCAGAGCCTGCAAATGTCATCTGCCGACTTTCCCATAAGGTACAAATGATATTTGTACCGACAGCAGTCCCACCATCACCCGAAGCTCAGCTCGTGACAGCTTCAGGAGATTTCTTACATAGCTAGGGGAAATAATCACGAATTTTTTGGACTGAGTAAGTTCAAGAGTCTTTCTCTAAAGGGTTCTTCAACTCAACAAGGCTCAGATCCAGCAGGTCACTCAAAATGTTCGTTAAAATTGGTTCCATTCTGAGTAACTGTTTAAAGTAGTCATGTCTCAATTGGACCACTGTATGCTCTACAGACATCAGCTTAGAAAGTCATGACTTGGACTAGCAAGTGGTCAAGTTCCATAGATAATCCCTCACACATTACCATCACCAACTCAGTAAACTTTCGCAAAATATATTATACTATTTCTTATGTCAGTTATCGCACATCTACACATTGATGAGCTGTCATAATTAATATAATTGTCATAATTGAATATTATGAATTCAATTCGTAATATGATTTAGATCGTTATATGAAGGGATTATCAGTATAATACTGATATTATTTCCTGATTAAAAAGGACATTATCAAAGTTATAGAAATGCAAATACATAAAGCTTTACTCGAGCCATTCATCTTTTTTATGAGAGCAAGCATTATTTTTTAGTACCTACTATTATTACTGTTACTCTCCATTATGATTCATCTGAAAAGTAGAACCAGAACATGTTATCACTAGTAGTTCTCGAGTTATCAGGATAATAGCCTATTGTACCTGAAACCAATTGACCTCATACACCGAAACAAAACTCTTGTTCAAATGAAAATAATCTTTATGCAAAATCTGCAGCGTTACAATGAATCATGGAAAATATCAAAAAAATTTGTTATAGGTCATTGTTTTCGTTGAGTAGGTCAGGTCGAGCGTCAGGAAAGAAACATGAGTGGAGTCATTTATATAAATACGGAATAAAAAACGATGAGTGCTATAAACCCATTCAACAGTTAATATTTACTGACGTTGAGTTTACTACTAATACTACTACATACGTTCGAGATAAAAATATTCAGATATTTTATTTTTGGAATTGTAACCTATATTTAAATCTGGTATGTTGTCTAATGCGTTATCTTTCATATAAACTAACTCAAACGTATTCGGAAGGATGTGTAACACTATGCTGAATCTGAGTCATTTTACTATGCAATAGCAGGACGCCTACAGTTTTATTTCGAAGCCAAATGACTAGGCCAAGCTATAATAAATACACTCACGAATTATTTGTTAACATATTTTCGTGACAACTTGAGAAAAGTTTAAATGTTCCATAAAAATGTTTATTCTTTTGAGTATGAGTTTTTCCAGATCTTCTCGAATATTGAACAATATAGCAAGTGTAGTGCTCAATATACATTGAGGAAAATGTTAACAAGACATAAGAGCTTACTGATTTGAAAATTCATGCCCACTTAATAGGATGAAAAAACTTTTCATTTTCAATTTATCATGTATAGTCATCTAGTTTATGGTTTCTCCCTTAAAATTCAAAAAGTATTCTATTCTACAGATTTCCAGAAGAATTATACTTGAAGTTATTTCCTTATGTCCGTCAACATGCCCCACCTTTTCCTAAAATATTCATTCAGCCTCTAAAAAGTATCATGCCAGCTTTTATTACGAAAGAAATTATAATCCACTATGCAAAAGGTGTTGCCCGATCTGTAAATTCTACAATTTTCACTCCTTCTTGAATATTTTCCGCAAAGATAGAACAAAAGAGATCAACATATTAATCTATATCGGGTGAGAATTGCAAATGTTATATTATTACATAATAATTAGCTTTGTTCGTTAATCAAGAATACTGAATGCGAACATTTATATGTTAATTAATTCAAATCAGTACCATACTAAGAAATTAAAGAAGAAATCGTGATTTAAATGCTGAAGTTGTAGAATATGAATCGATTTTATTATGTGATTAAATAATCTAGAAAAGAGATGAGTTAAAGGGGCAAAGAAGGTAATATTAGATGGGGTATCTAACCATTGTATTATTTTGTAATATTTTAATTTATATATAGACATTGCAGACTGATTCTTAGGACGGGGAGAAATACTATTATTATGAATAACAAGAGCTACAATTCATTCCAATTATTCAACATTATCTTCGCTGAAAAAAGGTTGAGTATATATTGTAAATGAAAAAATATAGCGAAACTCATTCTAAATCGAAGAAATTATGCATTACATTTGAATAAGATTTTGATATGCATTATATCATATTATGATTACCTGAAAGGAGTAGAATTATTTCACAGAATGTCACGTTTTCAATATTATAATTCAATCCTTCATGCTATAGATTTTTGAAACGCGATTCGAATTGGCTTAGTTAATTATTCACCATTGACAAATGTCATTTAGAAGGTTTATTGTAAGATGCTCATGAATGATGATAGAATAAAATGTATTCTCAGTAGATATCTTCAGTCACATAAAAAAATACAACTGCAAAAATTTAAATTGATGAGTGATGTGCTCAAGACTGTCGATAGTACAAGAGATCCAGAATTTCCATTGCTCTTGAAAGTCAGATGGCACTGAAACAACTGATGGCCGTTAGTTGAAAATTATGGACCATTTGCAGCTTTAAAAAATACCTGGTGAAACAAAACAAGAAAGTTTCAGATTAGCTATCTCCTCACAAGGACATTGAGGTAAATAAGAAAGCTGACGCCCTTGCAAAAAAAGTGCAAACACTCCTTCTTCGGACTGGTGTTGAGCAGAGGTCAATGATTAGAAAAAGGGAGAGGCACTCTCTCTACGTTTACACACTAGGTCGAAGGCAAGCAAAGAGACTGACTACACTCTCAAAAGAGAAGTCTCAACAAGCTCTAACTTAATCAAAAAACGAATTGCTCACTGGGCTCCTTCTAGGTTATTGTATTGTGAGATATCACCTTAACAAGATTGACAAGGGAAATTCCGATATATCTTGGTTGATGATTTGGAAAAAAGGCAGAAAAGCTTACTATATTAACAAACCAGGTTAAAGATAAGCAAAGAGATTGATTGGACCTTCAAAAGAGAAGGCTCAACAAGCTTTATCGTTGTCAAAAAACGGGAAAGGCTGCTTACTGGGCTTCTCACAGGTCACTGTTTGTGAGATACCACATGCACTAGATTGGCAAGGAAAACTTCGTATCTGTAGGTTATGTGGATCAGCCGCAGAGCATATTTTAGGCCAATGCAATGTGTTGGCTCAAATAAGACTCACTTTGATAAGGAGGTAGTAATGGTGACTATAGAAAACAATCTCCTAATAATAAAAATCACATCTAATGGCTGTCTAATTTCAGTTGTTTCACCAAGGTTTTGGCATTTACCTGCTCCTTTCAGAGTTATCCTTCAATCCTTATCATGTATCTTGAACTATTTATAGCTTATTCAATGAACTAGATTTTATTGCCTTCAAAATGAAAATACCTGACTTAAAATGACTCATCAAATTATTTATTACAATTCATTAAAGACTGGAAATACCTAGTGAAATTCAGTTTGTTTTCAGCGGACTAAATGTGCCTATCAACATCGAAAGGGACCAAAAAAATCTGGAAAGCCCAACATTTTTATAACCACTTCATGTTAAGATACAAGAAGATATACGAATGAAGGATCTGATCACCAAACACAATTGTAGAAAATGAAGATAGGTATTACTGCATTGTTTATGGAAATATACTCCAGATTTCATCAAGACCCAGCGTAATAAATAATACCCAAGCAGGTATTTGAAGAATGAAAATTTTGTTGATATAAAATATAGTTGAGGCAACAAATGAAAAAGTTTCAAAATACACAAGCTTTGGAGCCAGGATATGTTCCTCCTAGTTTAAAGTGCAGATTATTCACGGGACAAAATCCTGGTTGATATCACCTGATTTGCATTGGTCAATTTGAAGCTGTAAGTCATATCTACCAATTAAGTAGCATGGCAAGTGTGAATGCAAGGCCAAAACTATTACTTCAATGTAAGTTCCTTCATCTCATTTCATCGACATTGAAATTATTTACAAGATATCCACTGATTACAAAAGATATAATATGTGTTAAGAAAGTCAAACAAAGAAATGCGGGGGCCTACATTATAATCTAAATCAAACATGAAACGAAGGGACGATTAGCATATTATTCATCATCATATAATTTAAGTCATCGCTGCTGGTAAATATTTAACATGTAAAATTTTACTCTCCTATACCGGTTTTCTCCTCTCAAAGTTTCAGGCTTCGTTTTTGATTTTTTTCAACCAATGTTTTACACGTCAAAGTAGAAGAAAATTGCCTTACGTCTATCATACAGAAAACCTTTTCGTAAAGTGCTTTTGATTGATTCTTACGAGAATTCTAGAAGCTTCCAGAAAGAGTAAGTATCAAATGGAAAGGAAATCTGCAGTCATTGATGACTCCATAATGTGTTAATGTTTTTTCATAAAAAATATCAAGCTCTGCTGAAAGTAAAGCTGATTGAACGGTAAAATCTTCACGAAAACTTGATATATTCAGCACAAAAATCTAACAGTTGGTGGAATAAAAAATTCTATCGTTCTAAGAATCTCACAGTAGTTTTCCGATTGATGAAGAGCTTGAAGCTTATGTTGTTGAGTAGGTGGACTAGCCATCAGCTAACCATCTGAAGACAAGAAGCAAGTGACTCTACTGTGGGTGCTAGGACATTGTGGTGTTCAAGGAAATGAAAAAACCTATGGCCTGAATCATTTTGTGGGCTTGGAAAAGAAAAATATAAGGGGGCGGCCCAGCAATGGGGTTGACTAACCCTCTGGAAAACACTCATGGACTTACTCAGGCCAAAAATTCGTGAAGGTTTCACCTATCTACACCAGAAAGCTCCTGAAGCTGTCATGAGGTGAGCTTTGGGTGATAGTGAGACTGCTGCGTTGTAAGTCAGCAGATTAGTTTTTGGAGCTCTGGAGCTCTGTAGATCAGAAGCAGAAAGAACATTGTATATATGCAATTGCTCTAAGATCAATTCTTATGAATTGATCTTAGAGCTGCCAAGGCTCCTAAGGAGGTTGTCAAATGCATCAACGCCATTAACGACCTCTTTGAGTTTCCATGAATGAGTAGGGTAAAGAACAAAATATAATCGAGATCAGTTTGTCCTAAATTTGCATGAATCGTATCATAGATAGTCTATGTTTTGTGTAGGTAAATTGCTTCAAGCAAACCAAGTTATAACTTTACCGACACTTTTGTTTATTTCAATACTTTTCCTCGTTACTGAAACCTATTATATTTATTTTTTCTATTGAAATGTTGTTCTGAGAAGCTCTTCACTCTTCAAATAAACATTGTGGTTTCTGACCATAATATGTCCCAAATAAATGAATGGGAGGTTGATAGTGTTCAACAGTGTATATGAATAATAGCGCGAATTCTCCTATTTCCCTCATTTTCCCTATCACACTATGAAAAATCGAATATCTCCATGCTGCTCGACTGTGAACTTCCACCCAGTAAAACAAAATAGCTATAACAATTTCGCAATCCATTATAATGCCAAAATAAGATCAACTGACGTCCATTTGAATGGATACATGGCGTGTTCCGAAATCTGAACGAAATATTTGAACGTTCACCAGCTCGATTCTATTTTACTAAATTTCCTAATTGCAATTGAGGATGGAGAAACTGGGTCACGTTTTGATCATTTCGAAAGAGCTCATTATAGAACCCCAGAATTAACTTTTCCTTGCAATAATGCAAAGATTGTTACACTGAAACTTCGTTCTAGATATATGATTGGAGTTTTTTCGAAACTTTGAAGATTCTGCTCAGCGAAATGAAAATGGCGAATTTATTATTTCAACACTTTATTATCTGTTTTACCCTGTTATGATTTTCAAAATTGTTTCATTACAAAATTTGAAATACTTTTTTCACCTGGCAAACTCTTCAGCACATTCTATTGAAATACTAAGTGTAGAAAAGAGTTATCTATAAAATAGAAAAATCAAATGTATCATAAACTGCATGGAATGATATAATGAAGAAATTGGATTAATTTAATTGAAATTTGAAATGAAACTGAATTAGGGCTTTGAATTATGGATTAAAGGTCTCCATGTGAGAACATTCTCTTTTATTCACTCAATCATTTTCAGTTATCCTTTTATAGGGAAAAAATCTGTTCACTTTTGCTCTATTTATTGCAGAAAATTTACTACACATCTAAACTTGAGACCAAGCAGTAAAAATTACAAAATTTAGTTTTATTGCAGGAGATTTTTTAAGTTTTAAAAAAAATCAAAATACTCAATGTAACAATGAAATCATA
This sequence comes from Propylea japonica, assembly GCA_013421045.1. Classification (NCBI taxonomy): domain Eukaryota; kingdom Metazoa; phylum Arthropoda; class Insecta; order Coleoptera; family Coccinellidae; genus Propylea; species Propylea japonica. The sequence goes on from CM024248.1 coordinate 25,282,448, forward strand.
AATAATCATAATAGAACCGAAGTTCAACTTTTCCTTTCGAATTTTCGCCATTCAAAATCTTTTTTCGTGATCCTCCGTATACCCACATTTTCTCCTGTTATTTACAGCTTCGTTGAAAAAATAAGACCACTTTTGTTCGTATATTTTCTTCAAATTTAAATTTTTCGCTGAAAATCAAGTACCTAGCTAGAACGAGAATCAAGTGCTAAAAATGTTTGAAAATGGAATAGAAGCGGTCGGTAAAGGATACCAGTTTCCATATACCATAAGCAACTGGCTATTTTACATTACAAATAAATATAAATGAATTTTCTCTGAAAGTAACTCAAGGATAATAGAAAGGTTTACATAACATCAACTCACGTACAGTGATAGTCAATGAAGGGCATACCAAACGTGAACGCAACAGGAGTGGAAATAACATTTTACCGAGTTCTTTTGAAATCGACGCAAGTAATTCATTCATTACATAGAATGTTGGATTTTGACATTTCAGTACTTTCACCCAACGAACACAAAAACCATATGAATTGATTTTCAAATGAATCATCGACAACAAAGTAATTAATGTTTCTTCATGGTTTTTTAATTACGCATTTAATTTTTGTTGCTTCTCGTATTGGAAATATATCATCATTTTAAACTAGTATTAAATTGATTTCACTCTCATGAAGTCTATTTAATTAATATTATATTTCATCCGAACTGCTATTTATCTTGATCAATTAAAATAAATTTTCTATACTGCAACATATAGATTTTACGATATGGAACATAATGAATATTATTTTTGGCGTTTCGATAAAACTTTCATCAAAGTATTCGACGTAACAGAAATTTGTTTGTTGGACTTCGTTATCGGAAAATGAATAATGACATTATTACATTACAGTTCTTTAGCGCCTGTTGCTGATGAGTAACTGATAGCTATCTAGCGAATATATTTGAAATGGATATAGCTATTCATCAAGATGGAAGCTTTTTAGACTTTTCAGTCGGAAAAATATTCTTTTTTTAAGTTATGATATTCCATACTGAAAACCTGACAGTTTTTCGATGCAATAAATGCTGAGGAACTTATTTCAGCAACATTTATCAGATAGCTATCAACAACTTATCCGTAAATTGTGAAACAGTCCCTGAGGGCCTGTTCATTTGCTTATAAAGTGGCTGATGGTTAAGTATCTGATATACAGGGTGTAACTAAATAAGTGTAAGATATTTAAGGAGGTGATTCCTCATCGAAAAAAAGATAGGATCTTTCATATGAAGAAACTTCATTGGAGCATCCCTTGTTAAGATACAGCCCCTCAAAGGGTTTCCTACTAGCAAAAAGACACTTATCCAGTTATTTATTTGGTTTACCCCATGGTTGTAATTGTGGGAAACGCAACCCCTAAAGTTTATTTTCAATGTAACTTTTTGTCTTATTATTTGTTTACCATTTAAGAATTCATTTCCGATAGCCTGTTTCATTCTTAACAAAAAATGTCTCTTGAGTTTTTTGCCCAAAATAAACCAGTTCACAGTAAAAAAATATTTTACGAACAACTACAGAGATAGATCGTCATAAATGCGAAACTAATCTATCTAGTAGGACACTTTTAGCGATAGTGTCAATTAAATTGGTATAACGCTGTCATTTTATGACGATCTATCTCTGTAGTTGTTCGTAAAATAATTTTTTACTGCGAACTGGTTTATTTTGGGCAAAAAACTCAAGAGACATTTTTTGTTGTTGGCTATCGGAAATAAATTTTTAAATGGTAAACCAATAATAAGACAAAAGGTTATATTGGAAATAAACTTTAGGGGTTGCGTTTCCCAGCCTTACAACCATGGGGTAAACCAAATAAATAACTGTCTTTCTGCTAGTAGGAAACGTCAGGTTAATTTCAATATTGTAACTTTTTTGGCGCTTGTGAAAAAAATTGTTATACAAATTTTATGTACTCCCTTTGAGGGGCTGTATCTTAACAAGGGATGCTCCAATGAAGTTTCTTTATATGAAAGATCCTATCTTTTTTTCGATGAGGAATCACCTTCTTAAATATTTTACACTTATTTAGTTACACCCTGTATATCGTTGAAATAAATTCGTCTGGATGAAAACATCGAAATAATTTCATTCAATTATATGAAAGAGGAGAAGATTTTCGAGACTGAAAAATCTGAAGGGCTTTTATTTATTATTATTTTAATGAATATGTGTAGGCATACAACAGGAAAAAAACAAATGTGTTTTCGGATAGTTTTTGATTTTTAATTCGCATTCGTAAGTACCTAATAGTACTCGCTATCTTTTGTGTACATCGATCTGCACTGTATATGCTTTTATGTTATTTCAGTTATACTTAAAACCTTCTTCATTTCATTCTTATTTTTTTCGATAATTTCTGCTATCTCAATTTTATTCGAATTGGAGTAAAATCTTAAATATGTTGGCTTATTCCAATCTGATGTTGAAGTATTCATACTTGTATTCGAAGTGTTAGATACAGCCTTCAGTAGTTGATGACTTTCTTTGTACCCTTAACTTTTTTGTAAGAACTTTCACAGAGAAAATTTACAGCATTTACCCACACACATAGGTATACCTAATATAAATGATTGCTTACCTTCCTTCATTCAATAGCTAAAAAGTTTTCCTATAATTTCCAGAATTGCCATAATTCTGCTTATTTCACTTGCTCACTTTTCTTTACCAAGAACTGTTTTGATTTCTCTAGGTTACTACTGAAGAGGATGTACATAAACACAAACGTGTTGCATTTCATTCTGACTATAATTCACAAACTAATGAAAAGTAAACATAAACAAATCCACAAATATACTTATAACACGTAGATGTGGAATTTTTTTATATCATGTGAACTTGGCGAAAGTGCGATGGCAGAATTTTATCTATCTATAGAACGGGTGGTGTTCTTTGGAGGTTCTTGACCTCCACACCTATACAGGAAGGGTATCGTCATTCCATATTGAAAACATCTTAAGTTATTAATGGAGTCGAATAAAAATTCAAGTATTTTAGTGGTAAACTGGTGTGTAGAATTCAAAGAACCTTTCAGAAACTGTACCTAGTTTTATTACCTCACATACAAATTTTATTCGGTGTTTCTTCATTGGGATGAATAGAACAGCTTTTTCAATGTTTTGTGCTTCAGTTGAGCATCTAGGGGACACATCTGAAGAACTTTCTATAGAGCAGAGGCTTAAGAATTCGTATGGAAATATATGTTGTTCCCTGAATGTACAAATGGCCGGAAATATGTCTTTATATATATGTATAAATTCTTTTGAGGAAGAGTTTTATAGCATTTCTCGATATCAAACAATAAAGCAAACGTTTATTTCTTCATCATCATACATGATAATAGAGCGAAAAAGACATTAAACTATTTCTCTATGTATAAGTGTAATGATAATTCGTTTGTCCGAAGAATGAGCTGAAATATTCGAACCGAAGAAGGTCCTACTAATTTTAATAAGAATATTTGTGTAGGATTCTTTCTCAAAGAAATATTTATGCTTGCAAAGAACTCTCGTTTGAGTATAGTATAAAAACTTGAAATTGTATAGAACTTCAGCTCATGAAGGCTGTATGGAGAAATATTCGATGTGCCTTTGTCTTTGGACTAGTTGGTATGACCAATAAACCATTCAGTACAATTTCGACAGATGGTGAAGGATAAAACTCCCATACTTAAAGTAATACTCAAATACCATACTTGAAACTATCGATATCATCCACTTGAAGCATCTCGCACATAATGAGCTTTCAATCAAACAAACCATCATCATTAGAAATAAATTATGCCATCCAAAATATTGCATTATTTAGATGATCGTTAAGACTCAACTTCGTATTTTATTTTACGTTCCACAGCCAGCTCCACAACTTATACGAGTTCATTGAGTAAATTATATTCAACATTACCTATTGTGCTAAATTTAGACCAATTCGCAATGGTATTTGCCAGTACTCCAAGAAATCTTCACAGTAAACAATTTGAGGAGATGCAATAAGGAATGCACTACAAGTAAAACATTTATTTGTAGTGGTTTTCGCATGTTGGAAACATCTTATTTTTATCAATTAATAAATTTTAACTCGCTTGCTTTCATCTGGTTTGGTTTGTATCTGAGATGATAGGATAGTGCGATATACATAATAGGTTTAAAGTACTACATAGACGCTAAGGTTTATCATGACCAAAACAGTTTTATGTTTGTCCGTCGAAAGTAGAGTCATTTTTAACATTGATCATATAATGAGTAGTTTTTTCATCGCAAATCGAATCCGAAGTTTGACAGTAAAGCTCGGAATATTTAGTCTATCTCAGTGAGAAGCTGAAATCGAGAAATAGTTTTTTCTTAAACTAGCTGGTTTTTCACTGGTTTCTGATGACATCATTTTTTACACAGAAACTGTGATCCTGGTTCATTCTGCTACTGAATATCGTTGCTCGTCTGGTTTAGCAGGGCTCCTTTTCATTAAATTGATGAATAACTCAATGTTACCATGAGATTAGATCTTCATTTCTATACTATTAGAGCTGATGGTTTCCTTATGGCTAGGTTAGCTTTCTGGAAACTGCGTCAAGGTAGATCTTTTGTTCTCTACCCTACTCAAGTCCAGGACTATTTCTCTAAAGCGTTATTCTGTTAATAAACTCCCACTGATGGCTTATATTGGTCTCTTTCAAGCCCACAGAATCTCATTTGGGTGCCTGGTCACTCCGAGATTCACGGCAATGAAGCGGCAGACCAACTGGCCAGGGAAGGGGGGACAACCCCCTTCACTGGACTAGAACCTTTTTGCGGCTTCCCAGCCAGCCATCAGGCAATGGCTATTAAGGACTGGGAACAAAAGAGGAAGCTTATGTACTGGCATACGACCGATGGTCAAAGGCAAGCTAGGGCACTTCTCTCTTACTCGACGAGCTGGACCAAGAAAGTTCTCTCACTCAGCAAATTGGAACTGAGGAAACTGACGGGCGCTCTCACTGGGAACTGTCCCGTGAGGTATCACTTAAAAAACATGGGAAAAGCGCCCGATAATACATGTCGCTTCTGTCAGGAAGCCACCGAGACAGCCAGACACCTGATGTGCGAGTGTGAAGCTGTTCACCAGAATTGGCTACGGCATCTTGGTTCCTGGTTCCTAAAGCCTGAACAAGTAATGGATGTGGCCCCCAGAAAGATGGTGAAGTTCATTGAGACTTTGCTGCCTGACTGGTAAACAGCGCGGGGATGCACAATAGATCTTAAGGTCAAGGTGCTCGCAAGGTCGGTTTTGATCTGTCGCCCCTTCTCTAATCTAATCTAAGTCCTGGACTATTTCTCTAGAGCGTTATTCTGTTAATCAACTTCCACTGATGGGTTATATTGGTCTTTTCCAAGCTCAAAGAAAGGCTCAGGTCTAGCAATTGTAAACCTTGATGCACTTTTTGCAAGCAGTAGAGTCGTCTTATTGCCTCTTGCCAATTGCTTTATGGGTGTTACGGCACTCCCAGATCAGCAGTGACCACTGGCAGCTCATCTCAGATTCTAGAACTGCTAGATTAAAGTAACGTTAACCTTTGTAGATAGTTGATTTCCAGGATTCCAATAAAACTGTCATGGAAATGTGGAGATCAGAATGGTATTCATAGGAAGTTTTCAATAAAAGTTTAATGAGTGATTCAGAAGAAATAGCTCCTGGCATCAATCCTCACTTCTGTGTCGTTTGAATCGATCGAAAACAAGTTATGGTCGTTGTTATTGTTAATTATCAAAATTGATTTCAATCGATAGTTTTAAGTAAGAATATGAAGCAGATAATAACAAAACAATAGAACATTTGGTAAACAGTTCAATTATAAAGAGATAAATAATTCAAAAATTTCATTTTGAACTATTGTTGGAAGCTGCCAGCTAAATTTTTCCTATCCAACTTTATTGTATTTACGGAAAAATACCTATCCAGATAGTTATAGAACCCGTTCGATACTGTTTGACTTCATAATTGTTTTGAGAGTTTTATAGGGATCCTCGTTTTTCAACACTTAACCCATAAATATGAATTCTGATTGGATAGGAGTTATAGTTATATTTTCTTGAAGAAGAAAGTGTTCAAATCGAATTAAAATTAATGCAATGGCTCAAAATTCTGAAGCTACAGACATTTTGGCAAGAAGTTCAAAGGAAGTAATCCACAAAAACCTAATCAATGATTTGAGTACCATTCAGTATTGAAATTTATGAGCTGTAAAGTTATTAATTTTCTCACATGTATTGTGATTCCGAGAAAAGTCAAAAGGATCCGTGGAAGGTATAACTGAAGTTTATGAGGTAGCTCAAATTACTCAAACAGTGAAACCCCATTAACACTTGGGAGTTATGATTCATTCCTATACAATTGTGTTCCTTCAGATGTAAACAAGTCATTATTCGACATCTTATTCGGTTTCATCTTAGGTATGGATGGATTTTTACGAGGTAGCGAATCTGGAGAGTTACGGGGATAAAAATTAGACATCTTATGACGTATTTCTCAAGTTTCAATATGAACCAAAGTACCTCAGAGCTTCTGATTAAAGTGCTTTTAACATTTTTATTTGTAATCATGAAGAAATTATGTTTATAGCATTATCGTAAATGAATTATTGTCTATATCATTTCTTGTATATCTGTATACCTTTCTACTCACTCTCAATTTCGATAGTTATGAGTTCTGATACGAGGTTGGTTCAGAAGAAAAGGGGAATTTGGAATTTTTTTGAGATGTATTCATTTACTCCTTAATTTCCCTTTTGTCCCTTTTTGCCAGTGTATGGCATGGCTTTTATGCCAGTGCTTTCCGATATGCGTCATCAGCTCTATCTTCGATTCTGACTGCACCTAATCAATTGTGACAAAACGCTTACTTTTCATTGGTCTCTTCAGGTTTGGAAATAGCAAAAAGTGACAGGAGGCCAAATCTGGTGCATAAGGTGATTCAGGCATAGTTACGGTGTTGTTTTTGGCCGAAAATCACGAACAAGCATTGATGTGTGAGCTGATGCATTAGCGTGATTCTCGCTGTCACACGTTTCATGCCCAAAATATACAAGAAAATTGCATGACATGAGTCGATTGATATGCCAACATCCTCTGCAACTTGCCTTAAAGTGATTTAACGATTTCTAAAATATTTTTTCCAATATTTCGATGATTTCTCTGCTTGTTGACATGGTTGCCACTTCAGGACGCCCATCAACATCTTCTCATCTTCTATAAACACTCTTTCAAGATTGTCGAAAGCCACAGTCATTGCACTTTTGTTCATTTTTAACTTAAATATAGATTCCTTGATCTATTTTTTTCAAAAGTCAAAATCGAAGAACACACAAAAATATGAGTAACCTTTTCAGTTGTCAAAAAACTACCTATCCAAATATTGGAGCACCAAAAAGTGGCCAACAGCTTGAAATCACAGCCATTTTTCATGCAATAAATCTACTTTTATTAGAGCCTTATATATATATATCTTTTTTTTTTTAATTGAGAGCTAACAAAATACAATACATGAAACAAAAAAGTCCCTAGCTGAGGTTGGTGGAAAACAAACGGGGTACCATACTATTCTGTCGTATGATACCAGAGCACAGGGAAAAGCCTCAGTAGAAAAAACCCTGCCTCGCCGTTTACAAAATTGAAACTTAAAACTATTCGAATAAATACCTTCAATATTCAGACACAAAATACGTAATTCTTGCTCTTGGGCCAGGAGGGTGTTTTAAACCAGGTCTGGCGTTCCAAGTGATGATTTTCGAATCTTCTGTTCTTCTAAGACCGCTACAGGACCCTACTGAAGGGTAATCATCTCCCATAGATGTAAATAGTGGTATTTCATCCTAAATATCGAATTTAATTTCGGAATAATGATGTAAAACGTGTGACAAACTTATGTCAAAATGACATAAGCATATCCTCGAAATAGTGGATGTCACGAAGGCCAGTGAAGATTTCAATGAATTTTCTATTCTTATGTTTTCACCAATGCTGTCAAGCAAAGAAATTGAGGTTATAACCTGGTGAACATGACCTCCTTGGGGTTGATTTTAACTTTTGGTGAAAACATAAGAATAACAAATTTATTGAAATCTTCACAGGTCTTCATGATATTCTCAGCATATGCTTATCAAGATTTAAGCTTTCTAATAAAAGTTGTTTTGTTGCATGAAAAAGGGAACTGATTTTCCTTGCATTTTAAGCACTTGGCACTCTTATGGTACTCCTCTATAGGCAGATAATGGTGACAAAAAAATATTTGATCGATTATTCAAAATATACCTTTTCGTTTGAACAGACCTCGTATATAATTAATGGTATATCTTTCCATATTTTACAAGCATTGATCAGGAGTATTGCAAAGATCATTCCCCATTCTCTTTCGAGCCCGCTCCAAATATAAGAGAAAGAGCCGAGTGAATTGTAACCATTTCTGTCGTTACCTCGATCGAATGGTATGAGCGACTTCGGTCCGATATTTCTACATCTCTTCAGGGTTATCCAGTGTTGTTTTACTTGCACAACCTTCGAAGGCGACACATCATTTTGAGTCTAAAATTCCTCCTTTCTTATTGACTAACGATGACGCTACCACTTTCGATATCATTCAGACTTGCATTTGACCTTTCATGGTTGGGAACCTCGAAGATCGAACAACTCATCGGTTCCTCTAGGTATCGCATTGAAATGAGATCCGGCCAAAATTAGATCTTGAATTTTACCAGAGTTGGGAAAAAGTTTGGTCGAGAGGTGGGTGGGTACTGACCAGTTATATGAACCTTAGTTTTACCCATCTGATCGAATAAATATTTACACATTTTATATATTGTAACTGCGATGGTATACAGAAGAATAACACGGCTTGATTATCTAGGAGAATTTCAATATAACAGAAATCAAAATTCATCGATGATTAATATATGAACCAAGAAATGCCACAGGTACCACCAGGTCATCTGGTTGCAGTTGTCATTTTGACATAAGTTTGTCACACGCTTTTTATCATTATTCCGAAACTGAATTCGATATTTAGGATGAAATACCACTATTCAAATCTATGTCAGATGATTAACCTTCAGTAGGGTCCTGTAGCGGTCTTAGAAGAACAGAAGATTTGAAAATCATCACTTGGAATGCCAGACCTGGTTTGAAACATCCTCCTGGCCCAAGAGCATGAATGAAGTATTTTGTATCTGAATATTGAAGGTATTTATTCGAATAGTTTTAAGTTTCAATTTTGTAAAAACGGCGAGGCAGGGTTTTTTCTACTGAGGTTTTTCCCTGTGCTCTGGTATCATACGCCAGAATAGTATGATACCCCGTTTTGCACCAACCTCAGCTAGGGACATTTTTGTTTCATGTATTGTATTTTGTTAACTCTCAATTCAAAATAATATATATATACCTGGTTGCAGTGAGTGATCATTCGTGTCTTTCTTATCAAAACAAAATTGTTAGTTTCTTGATGTATTATTTGGGTTATTTTCATCAAATTTACTTCAAGCAACTTTTATCACTCTTTTGAAATGTTTGTCATTTTTGACAGTTCCCAAAAAACAATCGATCACTTTGCTTCATTTTTGATTTATTCAGTTATGAAAAATTTCTTTCATCTTCTATATGCTGCATCTCATTATTGGAGTCCAGATGTTTTTGATATCAACAACAGACGGTTGACTGATGGGGTTTCAAGTTATTGACAGAAAGCTGCTTCCTTCTACGTCCCAGTTTTTCTCCTTTTGAAGTTATGGAAGCTTCACCCCATGAAATCTAGTGGCCTTCATTCAAAGCATGTTGGACATGCTCTGACTTCTCAGTATCTCCAAGTTGAGCAAGTTTTTTATGTTCTTTTATTCCAACAATTAAGGGACGTTCATTTTCTCCTCTACCACAATCCCAAGGCTCAACTTGAAGATACTTATTAGTCAAAGCTAGTCCAACATGCCTCGAATAAAGACCACAGGATTTTATGGGGCGAAACTTCCATAATATCGAAAGAAGAAAAAAGTGAGACGTAGAAAGCAACAGTCAACCGTCTGTTGATATCAAAAACATCTGAGCTCCAATAATAAGATCCATCCTAAAAAGGATCAAATGAATTTTTGACCACTGAATGAATTGAGAATATATCAAAGTTATCGATGTTCTGAGAACATGACAAACATTTTTGAAGAGTAACGAAAGTTGCTTTTCTGAGAGTACAGAGTCTTATGTGTTTTCCTGGCGATGGCTGGCAAATGCTGGCCGAAACGTTGAACAGAAGAAGTAAATACGATGGCAATAATAGCCAAAAGTTCAAATATTCTTCAATAAAACAATCTTTGAGGTAAATGAGATTATTATCAGAATACTGTGAACAAAGATCAGAGAGCTCCTAAGCAATAACACAACTAATGCTTATTTCGTAACATTTTATCACCTTTTCTGCACCTAATTTTTCACACACCTCAACGTATTATCATTTAAAATGATCAATAAATTAATAATTATCATTACTAACAGTGATCTTCAATGCCCAGTCCCCATACGGGTTAAAAAGTAATTCCTTTTGCACAGAAGACTATACAAAGCTTGAAAACAATTAAAAACATCAACGAGTTATCAAGCAGAATTCAACAATGGACAATTATCTCCATTATCTCTCCACTGAATCTCTCAATTTATTCTCGATTCCAAGGAGAGTGATAATTTTCTTTCTGTAACCTTCTGCCTGTCCACCAATAACCGGTTGGATCAAATTGTGTCAGAATTGATTGGTTAACGAGATGAATGATATAATTCGTTTCTAGCGAAGAATCTTTTTGGGGAAGACTACCTACATCGTGAGAAATTTGATATTGATTTATTATTCCATAAAATTACCAATATGTAATATGTATATTCTTTTGAATAAAGAGCTAACAAAACACAATACAATTAACAAAAAAATCCCTAGCTGAAGTTAGTGCAAATTGAGGTACCATACTAGGCTTGGTATGAAACCAAAGCTCAGGGAAAAATCTCAGTAAAAAAACGTTTTTACAGAATTGAAATACCTTCAATATTCAGATGCAGAATACATAATTCTTGCTCTTTGACCAGGGAGGTTTCTAAATCAAATCTGGCCATCCAACTGATGATTTTTTGAATCTTCTGTTCTTTGAAGACCACTACAGGACCCTACAGAAGGGTGATCATCTCCCATAGATGTGAACAACGGTATCGAATTTAATTTATAAATAAAACACTCGTGATAAACAATGTTATACCATATTGTGAAGAGTTATCTGTAAAGATTAGAAGAAAAGGAAATAAAAATAATGCAAGAACAGTTTTTAGGACTCAAGATACTATAAGGGCTAATCTAACTAACAGAAAACCTGAAAATGAAAACCAGCCAACCAAAAGTTGCATATATGAAGTGCCTTGTGAGTGCGGTAGACTCAACTTCGAGATAGTCAAAGCTTGTCAACATGCTTTGAATAAAGACCATATGATTTTATGGGTTGAAGCTTCCATGATATCAGAGGAAGAAAAACTGTAAAAGATTGAAGGAAACCTTCTAGTCAGCCGTATGTTGACATCAAAAATATCTCGGCTCCAATAATAAGGTCTAGCATGAAAAAGATCCAATGAAGTCTTTTCTGACAACTGAACAAATCAAAAATAGATCTAAGTTATCGATTGTTAACTGATATCTGTAAACTGACCCTTTTTGAGAAGTAAAGAAAGTTGCTTTTTTGAGAAATACTGTCTAGAGTGTTTTCCTGGAGACAACTGGCGAAAGGTTAACAGAAGAAGTAAATATGAAGGAAATAGCCCAAATAATACATTAATGAAGGTTCCATCTTCAAGAAAATCAAGTAAATTACCTACATCGTGAGAAATTTTCTTCCGTTTAATCTTTGTATTGTTTCAACCACCAACATAATGATAATGCGATTTTATTATGGCGAACAGTGTATTCATAGGAAAATGAAAGTGAATTCATTCTTGTTATTTCACAGTTGACCTTAATTCTGAAGGTGATTCAACAGATCGCGAAGAAATTATTTCCATATTCGTCAATTTCACATTACTTCCATTCGAATGTGGTTTGAACTGCTATGGAAATATGACAGAAGCTCTGTAACTATATTCCATGCTCTGATCTGGATACAAAAGATACCCACAGTGTTATAAAGGATGTTTTTAAGAGCTTGAGAATTAATACAAGATATGAATGATTCTGGTTGATCTAACATTCATTGAAATATTATTTGAGCTATTTCCATCTTTAGACTTTTTTCAGAAATTTCGCCACTTTTCGGAAATTCTTGTCATTTTTGACAGAAAACATTCATCGATGACTTCAATCTTCCTTTTTAGACTGGATCTTATTATTGGAACCCAGATATCTATGACTGATGGGGTTTCGGATTTTGAGATGAAAGCTGATTCCTTCAATTTTCCACGTTTCAGTCTTTCTTCTCTTGATACCATAGAAGCTTCACCCTATATAGAATCCTATGGTCTTCATTCAAAGCAAGTTTTTACCCATCAGTACCTCCCTGTTGAGCTAGTCTTTAATGCTTTTTGATTTTTTCTCCAATATAGGCTCTACTGCATTGACAAGTTACTTCATATATGCAATTTTTGGTTAGTTAAAGCATTATTAGGTTTTTCTCCAGTTGAATAAGCCCTTATAGTATCTTAAGGCTTGAACAATGTTCTCACATTGTATTTTTCCAGTACATCTGATCTTTTCCGATAACCCTTCAACATAAGGAATAATATTGGTTATTCTTTTTGCTGATTCAGTTTGACTTGTTGTAGGTTGAGATACTATGATATTATGTTCAATTTCTTTAGCCTTTTCCAACAATTTTTTTTAACGATCCACATGCAAAGTTTCCTAAAATGGGATATATATTTTTTTATACGCATCTCTCAGGAAAAGACTGAGCTTAGAGCGCCCTTTTAAGCGCCCCGAGATGAATTTAGAAGAAATCTGTTTGTGCGTGTCTTAAACTGCTGTAAGTTGTAACCAAGGGGGATACATCTTGAGGTAGGGTATTCCATAGCCTTGCAGTTCGGTAAAGAAAAGCCTTCTGATACACCGATGTCCTAGCTGTAGAAAGATGCACGGCAAACTGGTGACTATTATCGGCTAGTCTTGTTTGTCGATCAAATTGAGCTCCTGGTGGAATCATGGAGGCAATGGCAGCAGAACACGTTCCGTGGTAGTATCTGTAAAAAGGCATAAGTCTCCAACCTTCCTACGGTGATCGAGACTATGAAGGTTGGCAGTTGACGTTGGATCATCTATTAGGCGCACCGCTCTTTTTTGAACGGAGTCAAGTAGGAGTAACGAGTGCTTAGGAGCTGAACCCCAGGCATAAGAGCAATATTCCATAGCTGGACGCACTTGAGCCTTGTAGAGTAAATAAAGCTGCTTTGGAGTGAACAATTTCCTAGCACGAAATAGATAGCTAAGCTTCTGTGCGGCTGACTTGGCAACTGAGCAGACGTGCTCATGCCAGGTTGCATTTGAACTGATATTGAACCCTAGAAGCTTAAGTCCATTAGTTGGTTCTATTGTTTTATTGTCCATTATTAGTTGGGGTGCGACTGTCGATGCTTTTATTGTGAGCACAGTAGCCTTTTCTTGTGAGCACACAGTTCACCGAAGATTTCCAGACCAGAAATCTACGCTTACAGCTTACACAGCTCAGCAGTTAACGCATTTTTCTTCAAAAATTTTAGATAAATGGGTAAAACTATAGTGAAAATATTTATATGTGATACTTTTCTGCTTCGGGTACCAGGTCAACGACTAACTGAGAAATTTCTTCTCCTGCTAACTAATCTTTTGTAGCTACACCAAGCGATAATATTTCCCATTTCCAACAAGAACATTGTTCTCGTTTGTAGCTGATAATAACACTAGTAAAGTAGGATAACATACGAGTACGTGATTTCAACAAACATACATATTCATATACATATCTGCAATTGCACACACAAATTATGGAAAAGCTCATAGCTTAGATGTTATCTCACATCGTAAATACCTTAAAGTAATCCAACTGATTTTCATGGACCGTAAACTTCGGCAATATTCGTTGACCTAAATTTTTTATTGCCAGAACTAATCGACTTTCAAATGCTTTCGGTACTTTGTTAAGAATCGGTAGCTTTTTTTCGGAAATAAAATAATTCGTTATATTACTACTGTAGACACCTGTTACTCAACAATGTAATGTATTATTTTGTATATGATTTGCATTGCATTCCACATAATTATTCTCTAGGCCATCTGCCCACGGTCCTGTTGCAGAACGTATCTGAAGTCGGATGAAGTCATGAATATGAGCGATTGTTTCGAATTATCGCTATATGCAAATTAAGGAATATTTCTAGGAACATTGTTGCTTCCACGATATACCGTGAGATCCATAATCTTCGAATGAAAGCCATTTATTCAAACGGACTTGTTCTCTTAACAATTATACAATGACAATGTCGAAGGAAAAGCTTTAGTTTTTTAATTATGGTGTAAACATAACATAAAAGTTGAATGAGACCAAATGGAGATTGGAGTTATTATGAAATGAACAGAACTTTTGCTTGTGAAGCAGTAAAGTGTGCAAGTGCTTCCGTCTCTATAGTTTTTCAGCAATAGAAACTGAGCGCTTACTACTTAAAAATTCGAAATTTCCAGAAAGGGTTAAGCTTTCAACAGGAAAATAAAAAGTAAAAAGTAGAAAGTTTGATGTGAATGATAATTTTTTTAATATGGACAAGCTTTCAAATACTTCTGCTTCTAGCTACTAGTTGATAGTTGATAGTTTACAGAGGGGTTACAGTTCACTGCGACCTTAAGGTCTATTGTGCCCCCTTACAGAGCTGTTCTGGCCAAAAACCTTCACAGCTCGCCTTCCAGTTCCAGAGATCTAATGAAATCTAGTAACTGTGAAGGCTTCAACGAGGCTGGTTCCTCACTCTTACAAGTTTCTTGTCCAAGGCATTTGCTCCTCAGGCTCGTAATGCCAAGGCATTCCGTGACTAGGTGAATGGGGGTTTCTTCCTCCTCCCCACAGAACCTACACTCGTCAGTGTCCGACAATCCCATCCTCAACAGGTGCTTCCTGAGGCGACAATGTCCTGTAAGAAAGCCAGTGAGGAGGTGCAATTGCTTCTTACCAAGATCCAGATATCTTTTGGATCCCGCTGTCTCGAAGTCCGAAGGAACTCAGTGGAATGATCCATCCCTGGGAGATTCCGCCAGAGCTTTTCCTCTCGGCTTTCTCCTTCTCCAGAAACTCCTTCTTATAGGTACATTTAGATATACCACAGAAGGGTTCTGGACCAAAGAGTGACATTTGTGCGCAATCTTTGGCAAGTGTATTGGCCGCTTCGTTTCCTTCGATTCCCGAGTGGCCGGAACCCAGATTAAAAAGACCTTATTTTTCTTGCCTACCTCGTTGAGTTTGTTCCGGCACTCCCAGATCATCTTAGAATCGATGACGTAGGAGCTCAGTGCTTTAATAGCAGCTTGACTATCTGAGTGTATGGCTATATCACACTTCTGATAGTTTCTTTCTAGATTTATATCTAGACATCTTTCAATAGCTAAGATTTCCGCTTGAAAGACGCTACTAACTAACTACCTATATTGCAAACTCGAATTTTTCAAGAAAGGGTAAAGGCTTCAATCAATAGAACCAAAAGTTTGATTTTTTTCTATGGTTTTGTTTGCAATAGCAACTTAGCTATTTACTACTTGAAATTTCAAAGAAGTTGAATGAGACAAAAAACCCCAATATGAACAAGTGTGCAAATGTTTTGTTTTTATGGTTATGTTCATGATAGCAATTGAGCTATACTTACTAACTCAAAAGCTTGAAATTTCAAAGAAAGCTTGAAGGTGACAAAAAATTAGAATTTGAATGATCGTTTTTCCAATATGAAAAACCGTGCAAAACGTTGTTGTTTTTTTGCAATAGAAAACGAACTACTAAAAACTAAAACTTGAAATTTTCGGGAAAGTTTCCAAGCTGCTATAGAAAAGTGAAATAAGATCAGAAGTTCGTATAAGAATGATCGTTTTTCCAATATAAACAAGCTTGCAAATGCTTCTGCTTTTATGGTTTTGTTTGCAATAACAACTGAGATAAAGAGAGAAAAGAATGGAACAAGAGGGTGGATTCGAATGTTTATTTTCCCAAAATAAAGAAGGGTGCAAATGCTTCACCAAATAAAATGTCCTTCGCTAACGAAAGTTCACCTCTTTTTACTTTCTTCTGATTTTGCATGGAGACAGAGATACTGAAGCTCGTATTCTTTCAAATCGACATGTATAAGTGAATAATGTATTGTATGAATTGCATTATTTGCGGAAAATGATGAAAAATGACGTTTTTTTTGAAAAAAAATTCGAAGATAAATTAAGAAAGCACATTGCACTCCTCAATCTAAGCTGTCATCAGAAGGGATGAGTTTTTCAAACAAAAGACTTGGTTTCTTAAAAAAAAACTATGTGGCCTCGAATTGCCAAAACTTTTTTCGAGACCTTCAAATGGTGGAAATATCTCAGTCTGGGTATAAAAACTAATGAAGGTGTGGGTCAGCCAGCACTAAAAGACTATTAAGAAATTGAAAATGAGCCAATTACAAAGGTAAAAAACCATAACCGTGGCTTTATACTGAGCAATTTAAAATCTGAATTGATTCATAACCTTATTTAATTCAACAAAAAGATTTTGCAAGTAATTTCAGCTGAATAAAAACAGCTGTTTCGCCATTTCGTATATCTGAGCAATGCGAAGTTGAGACTAAACTAAATACGTGTCATTAAGAGAATCATCATGGAATGTGAATGTCATTTCAATTGTGAAAAATATCTATTGAATTGTAGATTCATGGCTATTATAATCATCTCCTTTCAAGACAGGAAAGAAACTTAATACCATAGGTATAATTTATCTAAGTTTGTGATGTGAAATAATCTCATTGTGTTTTTGAACTCATCGTTCTTGAATTAAGTATGAAATGAATGAGCTATCTATGCACAAATTAATCTATAAGCTATCGCGTTTCATACTGAAATATTTTTCGTATATTTTTGCGCACTTCTGTTCGTAGGTATAGAAACAGCATTTTAATTATTGTCCAAATGAATGTAATTTTCGAAATTGGCCTTCGAAACAAAAAAAGATCCTCAAACAGAATATTTCTTTTCAAATTGGATCTTTTCATTGAAAAATCTTAATTTTTATACATCAACAAAATACAATATTAAAATGAATATTTGAAGGTTACAAACTTTTATTATAGTATAATATACAGCTTGCCAACACACACACAGGATAATTATTTTTGAAATTAAAAATCGATGGGTGTGAGGATTTTCCTTCCTTCTTAGTACAAGAATTAATTATTTGTTGTATGGAATTGTTGTTGTGTTGCCTTATATAATAAAATACATCAATTCCAAATGCCTATATTAAGGTCTATGGGAATCATGTGATATCTACCTGTTCTACCAATTAATTTTTTTCTACACAGCTTCAAAAACCAGAAATTTTAAGACCACCTCAACGAAAAGGATCAAATGGGTGACCTTAATTTTATTTATCAAGCCAAATATTCGGCAAATAAAGAAAATGTTAATTTTCAAATATTATGTACTTTGGTATTGATGAATAAAATTTATTGTTCATGGTATATTATTACTAATTTATAAAATTTTCAGAATAAAGTTTACAAGTCTGATAACATTCAATTTCAATCATTAAATTAAATTATATTGGTTAGTTTGTAACACTATCTGTATTAAATAATAAAGAGAAGTTGAAAATATTTTTGTATTGGATTTTTTCAAGACAATTGATTGAAATGAATCAAAAAGTTTGGAATATTGCTGGAATTCTGTGTACTTCGAACTTACCACTATTGGTTCGAAAGAGCTAAAGGGAATGTTTACCAAATTTCATCGACAAGAACTGCTAAAAGTTGCTGTTTTTTCCCTTTAGGTCTTCGATAAATGGTTTGATAATGCCTTTTGGCAATGGCAAAGATGTTGAGGTCAATGTAAATAAATAGATGAAATGAAAGATAGGTGCTTTTACGTAAGCACAATAAGTTGAAATACAATAGACGAAACTTTGATGACTAGAAAATAGAAAAGTGCGATATTTAGTTTGAGGTCAAATGGCCCTATTTTGAGACAGGGTATGCTGTGAAATCTAAACAAGAAATGTACATGGAAGTATGGATGGATAGTTTCAAAGAATGGTTCTATTCGTCGTGTGTAATGTTCCATTAAATTCATCCTTGAAATCAGCAGTTATTGTTGGACACATTGATCGATTATCGGGTATTTGTTCTTGGAAAGCAGTGGAACATGAAGAATTCATAATGCACTTCAAAATGAATACTCTAGGTGTGAATTCCAGATGATCAATCTCAACAACTTCACTTACATTATTATAATCAACTCACCAAAAAAGAAATGCATATGGGTTAGTTACAGCTCGAATGAAAAATTCGAATATGTGACTTTTCAATTTTATTCAGCTGTTCCGAAAGCAGAAACTTTTTTTTACCTATGATGGGAGAAAGAACTCACGAAAATGATCAATTTCAACAGAAATATTCATCGGAATGGAGTCCTGCTTCTTTCCTGGATTTTTAGTTGTTTTCACAAAATTTTTGATGAAATTCGTCAATCAAACGACTAGCACCATTAATATACCTTCGTTCTTAGCACAAGGCAATTGTAGCTATAAAGGGTGTTTCATATTGAGCGGTAAAAAAAAATAAAATATAGATGAAGCACTGCATTCGTATGGGTATTTTGACATTCAAGAAGTGTGATGTATGAAATTCATAAAAATTACTTCTTGAACGATACAAAAATGCTTTCAAATTGTTGAATTAATTCATGAAAATCAGCGTTCTGTGATGAGTGTTTTCAGAAAATTACGTGAATTTTATGGTTAACATAATCGTCTGCCTGAAATCACTATTGGTCGAATTTTAAAAAAAATTCGAGAGACCGGTTCGGTGGAAGATCCAAAAAGTGAAAAATACAGTCGCAGCTCTCGTTCACGGGAAAATATTGGTTTGGTCCATAAAAGTGTCGCTGAAGACACTGAAATGTCCATTAGACGACGTTCACAACAAGTTGGTCTTGGTGGGTCCACAACATGGCGTATTTTACACAATGTTTTAGCTCTCTAAGGTTCAAATAACACAGGAACTCAAGCTATTAGATAATCTAAAATGTCTTTCATCTGTCAATTTCATCAATGAACAACCAGCCGATTTTTCATCATGTGCTTTGACATCGTTGGACTATTTTCATTGGGTTATGTGAAAAGTCCAGGTTCATAAGAATAATCCACAATCGATTCCCGAACTGAAGCATGAAATTATTCGTGTCATCAAAGATATAGAGCATCGATGATGTCAATTTTTTTAAAATATTTTAACCAAAGAGTCTGTAGAGCTTCAAGAGAGAGCCATTTGGAAGATATTACTTTTCGTACATAAATGTCATAACTGATACTTTAATTACCAACAGGAAGTTTTTTAAAATGAATGCAAATCATGTGTTTTATTCATTCTTAGAAAAACGAGCTGTTTGAAACTCCCTTCGGCTTATTGAGATAATCAAGCAATATTACATTTTTCAGGAATATTTTCAAAGTCAAAGTCCTATAAATTATAACAAATTACCGTTCATCTTACAGAATCAGTTTCATTAACCTCAAGAATTAAAGAGTATATTTATGTACTTACGTACCTACTTCTTCTGCAAGAACTGTCGCAATACTCTTCTTGTAATGAAGAAAATTTACCCTTGGGTCATAAGCATTCGAATTCTTTTCATTGTGTACAACGTGAAGAATGTCTCCAATAATTTTAATACGACTTGATACCGAGAAATTCAATTAACTTAATTATTGATTACTCAAACAAACAAATGTTCAATGCAAATGATAAGATTGGTAAATTCTTGCGAAAATGGGGTTGGTATACAATTATTGTTATGACTGCTTCGAATCGGAAGAATATTAACGATCTATTCTTTTTATTTGCTGCTATTAACGCAAGTTTTTATTATGATTCATTTTCATGAGAATTTTACTAACAAACCAAGTGGCATAGAAACAAGAACAACCTGTAAAAATCTCGATTCAAAGAATGATGACGGTATGTTTGTTCTGCAAAGGTATTTTGCGATATTACCTGTTTCCATAAAAAATTAAACAATAGTTCTGTATGTAGCTACATTCGGCATTTGACCCTAAAACAATTTGGTTGTGTAAAGCTTTTTCAATGTGTGCATTTTGGTTAGAGTAGAAAGATAATGGCAAAGGTGTTTCAAATCACGCGTTTTTTAATAATAGATAAAACACATAATTTGCATTGATTTCCAAAAACTTTTCATTAGTAATTGAAGTTGACATTTATGCACGACAAATAATATTAACCAAATGGCCTCCTCTTAAAGCTCTACAGATGTCAAATCTTCCGTCAAAATTTTCAATGACATTTTGACATAATTGGAGCTCTATTTCACTAATGATGCGAATTATTTCATTCTTTAGTTCAGGAATCGATTGTGGATTATTCTTATAGACCTGGCTTTTCACATAACCCCAAAGAAAATAGTCCAACGGTGTCAAATCATATGATCTTGGTGGCCAATTGACATCACGGTTTCTGGAGATTATTCGTCCAGGAAATTTTTGACGTTTTAAATAATCTAATGGCTTCAGTTTCGGTGTTTTTAGAATCTTATATGCTTTCAGAGCAAAATACTATTGTAAAATTCGCCATGTTGCGGACCCACTAAGTCCAACTAGTTGTGCATTTCAGGGTCTTCAGCACCACTTTCACGAACCAAATCAATATTTTCTTGTGAACGACCGACACGACTATAATTTTCACTTTTTTGATCTTCCATCGAACCAAAATTGCTGTTCTGCAGGTGTCCACTTGGAATAATAGAACACTTATTCAAAGTTATCACTTATTGAGCAGCAGGAAACTATTTCAAACCTCAGGTTAGAGATGGGTCAACATTTCAAGGAAATATCAATGGATAGAAGAACTCTAGAAAGATAATAATGTATTTCTAAAAAACTTTTTAGGTTTTAGTCTCTGAAACAGATATAATTAAAGAATGTTTAACTAAGATGAAATGCCCCAGCGAATATCTTTGCACTAATTTGTCAGGAGCAAATTGATTTTGAAAAGATTGTTGCCTAACAGTAAAACCAAAAAAGGAAATAAATGAAAAGGATAATGTAACGTTTCGGTGTCTATATCAGACACCTTCTTCAGACAAACTTGTAAAATCTTCGGAATTGGGTGTTTTTTCATTTGCGGTTTAATTGATTAGACTGAATCGTTACATTATTATCTTTTTCATTTATCTCCTTTTTTAGTTTTACTGTTAGGAAACAATTTTTTCAAAACCAATTGGCTCCTTACAAATTAGTGCAAAAAATCTTTGCAGGAGCACTTCATCTTAATTAAATTTTTTAATTATTCCTGTTTCAGAGACTGGGAGTGAAAAAAAGTTTTTTAGAAATGTAGAATCCTCCTATTAGATTATATTTCAATCGATATCTAATAATGTATTGGGTTATTGATCACTTGTGTGGGTGTTTTCCATTTCTCATCATCATTAGAAAGTATGATATATAAAGTTTACTGTTCAGAATAACCATATTGAACTTAGTTCGCTAATATTGAGCTCTGGAAGATTTCAGTGCTGTTGAAGTTTGAAAAGATTTTCCAGAAATATGAACCCACTATCGATTCAGTATGACAAACGAAATAGGTATTCAGAATTGATATTGAAGGACAGTTCTGAAAAAATTAAATGACGATAGACTAAATATAATAGGTATGGCGAATAAGCAGATATTGAGCTTCAGAGGAACATTTCAATAACCAGTATAGTAAAACGTATTTTTGATGGAGTTTTTAGAGTATGTAGGTAATGACTATCAAGGAGCTTTTTCTGTGGGGTATGAAAGGCCACCTTATATAGGTAAAATTTTTTCAAACTCTGCATTCTGCTGGAGTTCAGATCCTTTTGACCTAACCAAACAGTCGATTATACATAATTTGTTACAAGTTTGACCTAACCGTCTAAGGGGTTGTTATTTCGTCTATATTGTTCAGTATAAAGTATAATCATTATAGTGATATAGTCATTTGAAGGTTTGAGATTGTTCTGTTTCCCAGAACTCCAATACATTCGCCTCAAAACAGGTAGGTACAAGAAAACGTCCAAATTTTGATGAGGAATTGAATTTAATCTGAATTGGAGCATTAGGTCGCCCTTCTGAAATAGCCATTAACTGGTTTTGTAATTTCTCATGAACTGTGCACTTGGTTATTGCAGCTGAGAGCTGCTGAAACGATACGATATACATTGTATTTCATTCACAGCAACTGATCCTACACGTAGTTTCGAAATCTTTCTGTTAATTTATAGAATGTTTCTTCATTTCGCATCAGCGGGAGTTTTCTATTTGGAACACAACCGTGTGCATGTTATTCGGATGCATATTTTATATTTTCACCATCCGATAGCAATCTCATGTTCACAATTACACCATTTCTCTCTCTGTACAGGGTTGCCAGATTTGAATGTTTCAGTTCTACACCTCCTTAACTAGTGGAAATACAAAAAAGTTATCTATATATGTGATGTTTTACATTTTTGAGTTCACAGAAACATGGCTTCTTTTTTTGAAGCTACAGGGTAGTTCTGAACTGGCATGTTTCTATTAATGTCTACAACTTCTGCAATATTGGAGATATGCTATAGAATCAGATACTTCTTCAGAAAATCTTTTTTCTGGCGATGTTACCAAATTTTGGAGAGCTTATATTTTTAGCTTGAACGCTTTTGGACGCTCTTAATAATATATGTCATGATATACTTTCAAATCTATTTTACATCTAAAATTTCCAGTTAACACTTATAGACCGAAGACTGTTTGCTCAACATTTTCGATTAGGTACAATAAAACTCGAAGTGTATCATAATTTATACTTTTTGAAGTGAAAATCTTGATGATAGCACAAACTAATATTAGCTCAATGATTCATAATATGGAAATCATGTCACCCTGTGCATTTTCTTTTTTTCTCATTCAACCAATTTGAGAAGAGAACCCTTCTGGTCATAAAAGGACTTCATACACACATGGTGTTTGGAAACTTGAAACGATCTCTCGAAGAGGTAATTATCAACCTGAGAGTAACAACATGTGATGACAAATTCGACAGTTTGGGTGCAATTGAAACAATCTGAATTCACGAACTTTTAAATAAACAACACATATCTCAGGATTCATAGTAAAGTGAATAGATTCATATAGGTTATTATATTATATTGTGTATATAAACAAATATAAATATTGAAGGAAACATTGAGTGACATACTGTGTGGTAAATACGGCACTAAAGACAAAAGTTATATACTGAGAAGAATAGTATTATTCGAATCTCCTAATGTATTTATGTGCAAATAGACAAGAATTTAAAGTGGCAGCAATAGCTGTTATTTAGAAGTACTAATATCTGCCCCTACGCTTAGGAACATACTTGAGCCGGATTATAAGAAATGCCAAATTAAAATTGCAGATAGAATAAAAGGTTAACATATCCAATTTGAAGCAGAATGAAAAATATCTGCTCATTTAAAAAAAATTCAGTACCTCAACTTTATTGCAATCTGAACGTGGATTTATAACGATCTTTCGATGTAGTTTTTCGATGCACTGTCCATTTAAATATTGAATCCAGATAGTTAACGAACAATTTTTGATACACTACTGACGAAATATCTAGATTTGCTCAATATAGAACATTTCCCAGAAATATGAGTAATGAAAATAATTGCTTCTAAAAGATAAGTGCTTCATCAACAATTTATATTACAAGAAGATAGAAAATACATTGCAGAAAATAAAAAATTCCATTCCACTAATCTATGGGATTCCCGCAATATTAGTTAACAATATTGTAACGTGATGACTAATTTGAATAATTGATAGTGGTATTACGAGAATACTTTCATAATTTTAATCAAACCAATCTCATATAAGTGAGAGGATGATTCAAAGCAATTGAAAAGATTTATACCAACATTATACATATGCTCCATAAATCAGATAAATAGTTTTTTTGAAATTTTGTTTTTTGTAAGATTGAAAATGAAAAAAAAATTGAAGAAACTATTCAATAGAATTAGTTATCCTAGTGTTGCAAAATATATCATCATTTGAACTGCTGTTGTGATACAACATATCATAAACATAATATAAAGAAGTACTATGAATTGACAAAAAAAATTTGATCGAACTAATTCTAAATTCTACTAGCGCTTTATTTTTTATATAGTAACTAATGAATACTATTGGGAAGAAAGGTAAATATAGTAACAGAAATATTCCACACCAATCCAGTATTGACAATTTAAACACGAATTGAATAGAATTGACCAGACACATAGTTACAAAGCGATTAGCATTTGCACTCTATTCTGAACGGAAATATGTTAAATTAACAATTTCGGATAAGTAGTGATGTTACAAGGTTCACGATGATGTTCAAATTGGGACATTGAGATAATTATTTATAAATGAGTGAGATTGCTATTTAGAAATTGATGTTGAGGGTTAATGCTACCTGAACAAGCACAGCAGCTATCATTTCTCCTTGAAAATTATTTTTTTAATAGGCTTAAAAGGTCACAAGAACTCAGATTTCCTCAGGTTGATTCAAGATGCTGTTTTTCTCTTTTCAAACGTAGAAAATGTCGGGTACCAAATTCATAATTTTACCAGGACATTTCTTCAGCATATTGAACATTGAGACATTTAAAGACAACTCAAATTTTGAAACAATCGAGTACCAATTATTTTAATATTTTGCAATTTCATCAGGGTTTTCTCTCTTTCAATGGCAAAATATATGCTCCAGAATTTTTGCCAATATCGATAGCAGATTGTAACGTTATAATAAACTTCGCAAAGAATTACGAAAGATTATATAATTAAAAGTACTATGCTGTAATCGAGTGAAATCTTATTTCACACACACTGATTTCTGTTCTAAATAGGAGTTAAATTATTCCATCACTGCACATATTGGCTATATGTTGGATTAGCAAATAAGTTCATAAGGAGTACTTATGTGAAGAAAATGCATTTTGAATGAAAAAATGAGAGAAAGAAAGATAAAAGGATGAGAGCGAGTTGATTTGGATAGTAAATTGTCGGTTTATAGGCGAGATAATAACCATTGCATCAAATGAGGTTAATAGGTTTATGAAAATAACAGCGTAAATGCATTTTCCGTAGGGCTAGGATGTCAAATATAGCACGAGGCGCGCAAAGTACAGTGCGCAAAGGTGTTTTGAAAGCGGGAAATGTCAAAATATGAATATGTTTTCGTATGTTGACGGTTCGAACTTACCGTGGAAAAAGTTGAGTTCAGAGGGTACCCGCGACTTCGGTATCCAAATTGTCGCGAGCACCAAAAACAAAACGGGAAAATGGGGCCATAACTTCACCTCACTGCACTCTTTTAGCACTCACATAAGTCGTTCTCTTCACTGGCCTGAGTTCGCATTGAGTGAATGATATTTTTGGGCCACTACTCTCAACATCCGTTGCGCCACAAATGAAAGTAAAAGTGAATGCTCGACAAGTCTTCCGATTCTCGTGAGCTTTGTATATTCGAGCGCGTGTTTCTCAGACAACTGCACGTCGCGAGTACGAAATCCACTATTGAAATAATTCCTGGTTGAAAAGGCCACCTGTATAATTTGGTGCAAATATTAACATCGGCTGGAGTTGCAAGATCGCACATAATAACACGACTTCTAATTTCTCCCTTTACTTTCCCCTCTTTTCTCTTAATGGCCCCCACCACTGCACGAGTTTTTTCCTATCTCTAACTCGCTTGGGTCGTCTTTCTCTAGTACTTCCAAGGTCGGGAAGGCTTGCGAGAACACTATTCGCTTGGATTTAGATTTTTACTTTTGCACTCATCTGTGAACATTGTCAAGTATCTGGTGCAGTCTGACTATAAAGTCTTCCATACACCATCACAGGTGTCACACATCACATCTTCCAAATGCTTCCTTCCAATATAATTCTTTCTGACAATATCTTGGTTGAGTACCTATCAGAGGTATCATGACAATTGATTTGGCTACCTTTCTTCCATTGGGCATCTCACTTGATCAATCCTATTGATAAAATAATCCATAAGTACTTTTAACGATAAGTACTGTACTACTGATCAGTAATATGCATAAAAGAGTACTACTTAGAATAACTTCATGGAGTTTTTGTTAGAATGAAAGGAAAGACATTGGCAATAAGAAATATTGCTAATGACCTTTGCTAATTCATATCAAAAATCAGCCGATCTGATTATAACTTTGATACAATATATTGGTCAAGTTCCTTCTGGTACTGGGTACAGTCTGACCATAAAGACTTCCATACCCCATCACAGGTGTCACACATCACCTCTTGGAAATGCTTCATTCCACTTTTTCCCCTAGAGACATCTTGCATCCATATAAATGAGAATCTGTAACAATATCATGGTTCAGTACTTATCAGAGGTATCATGACGATTCCACCTTTTACCTAATCCAATTTCTCCCTTCACGAATAGTACCACAGTCAATATGTTTGTGAATTGAAGATTAGTACCTCAGTCAATATTTTTGGGAATTCTCTGTACTGCAGCATGATCAACAATATTGATCAAACATCATCACGTTCTATGATTAGTACATAAGGTCTTTCATACATTATCACCTATGTCACACATCACCACTTGTTTATGCTTCATTCCACTTTTCCCTCTTGGAAAATCAATATTATTGACAATACAATACTTCTCGTTGTAGCAATATTTTGGTTGAGTATCTGGAGAAGTTAGAGTTCACTATTAAAATGTATCACACATGACTATTTATTTAGCTGCATTCTGTATTTCTTTCTCCCATGATTAATATTATGGATGGAATCATCAATCAGCACCGTTTACGATTAGTACCATAGTCAATATTTTAGTGAACCCTCTGATACTGATATTGATAAACTTATTGATGATTCAATTGGCACTCATTCTCATTATTGAATTAATAAAAGTCGATAGATGATAGAGTAATTTCATGAAACTCTTGTAACTAGAAATAATGATATTGGCAATTGTGAAAAACTGCCAATGCCAAGATACCTTGCATAATCAATATAATTGACAATATAATTCTTTCGAACAATCAATTGTTTGAGTACCTATCGAAGGCATCATGAGCATTGATAAATCTACATTCTGTCTTTTTTCCATTGGACATCAGTACCTTTTACGATAAGTACCTCAGTAAATATTTCAGTGAACCCTCTTAACACTGATTATGCAACAAACGATCAGTACCACAGTCAATATTTTTATGATATCTCCGAACATCATCAATATTATTGATAAAATTATCCATCAGTACCTTTTATGATCAATAGGTACCATAGTAAATATTTAAGTGAACCCTCTAAATACCTGTAATGAATGATCATTCAAATGTATTGAAAATTGTTTGTCACCTATTGATATTGACCAACTTATTGATGATTCAATGGACCCTTTATTATTATCGAATTCATGAAAGTTTTTAGTTCTTAAAATAAGTTCATTAGAATTAAAAGTTATTGGTAATCTTGAAATATCGTCGAAGTCAATCAATGTTATTGCCAAAATGACCTTTTTACAATTTTCGAGATCAGTTATACAGTCAATACTTTCGTGAATAATCAAATCATCATGTAACACTCAGTAATATTGATTCTGAACTTATCAGCACATATTGAAAAAACGTTTGTTGATACTGATATTGACAACTTTATGACAGTGGTAATGGACACTCTATTCTTAAGGTCTGGTGCCATAAATTTGATACAATTATTTGGTCAAGTAGTAGAAGCTAGTGCAGATCGTCAAACGTCTACCACACATTTTCAGAGATAACACAAGCTTCATACCCCTTTCCTTACAAATAGCTTACATGATCCTTATTATTGAGGAAGTAATCCTTTAGCGCCAGTCACGATTAGTAACATAGTCAATAAATAAGGATATCGCCTAAACATTGAACATGTAGTAACAATGATTCAGTAAGATTTATCTGAACATATCAGCTCGTTCTGAATGAATTGTTTGTAAACACCGACTATAACAAAATAGTCGATATGAAAATTTATCATCATA
Source organism: Propylea japonica (assembly GCA_013421045.1). NCBI lineage: Eukaryota > Metazoa > Arthropoda > Insecta > Coleoptera > Coccinellidae > Propylea > Propylea japonica. Next base: position 25,310,768 of record CM024248.1, read on the forward strand.
TTTGGTTACTCACACAATTCATGCTTTTTCTTCAGAACCAAAATAATAGAACTTGTTGAATTCATTCTTTGTTTTTCTCTGAAAAACGTTTATCTTCCTTTGAAGATATATATTTGAGTGAGAACTCCATATTTTTAATAGTAAACAATAAAGTATATACATTTCTCTTTCTCAGCAGAGAAAAATATTGGTGGGGTAACATACCTACATTTCTATTTGGGATAAACAAGCACAGAGATAAAAAATTGAAAGAAAAACTTTGAAATTGCATATGTGTAAATAATGAGTTGATAAATTTATGTTGTACACTCATGATATATACAGAAATTCTTCTTCCCAAGTAAATGAAATATGAATATTATAAATTACTACTTATATTTCTGTACGATAAATAGCGAAATATTTCCGTAATATTCTTGTCGAGTATTTTTATTCATCATATAAGATTTATTGTAAAAGCACAAGATATTATAAATTCTAAATAATTCGATAAGTATGAATGTCTGTTACTTCCGAATTTTGAGCTTCAACTTTAAAGTTGCATCCACTAATGAAGAAAAACAGCTCAAATCAAATAATGAAAGTTCATGTGTTAACACAATAACATTCTAAGAAGAAAATATATGAGACTAACAATTTTCAATTATCAGAATAGATTCAGATGCTACATAAATCAGTTTAATTCGTTAACAAACTAGATCGGCATTCGAATTTCTATACCTATTACTTTTTCAATTTCAAGATGAGCATATATTCTGATGTCATACAATGATTTGAAGGCTTATACGTTCCTATAGCTTCCATACAAGTTTTAGAAAATATTATAAAGAGTCTAATGAAGAAGGTTTTCATTCAGTCAAAAGCTTAGTTTCCTGCAATGAGTGCCTAAGAACTTTCCCTACAGTGGTACTCAGTTACCAATTAATTCTTGCATCGTATTGTTTATGTTGATATTTATCGATATTGCAAATATGTTGTATTGGCGCCCCTCCTTATACATCTATCTGTCTTTCTTCATTTGTGGAAATTGACGTAACACCTGTTCTAAGAGCATTCATTTTTCTCAAGGTGTGGAGGAATATTATATAATCTTCATAAGCAGCATTCCAGGTAACCTTCACCTTGCTTTACTCAGGCGATAGAAGTTTCTGCTTGTATAAAACCAGAAAAGTATCCTATTACAGTGACTATTTGCGAATCGATGTAGCCTTAACCTTATTAGAAATTCAAATATGTGCCATGATCTCTGAAATTGCTACTTCCTGGCATCAAGGAAGTTGATATTATTTATGAGTATGTATGTACACCTGATTATGGATTCTTGAGCTTGATATGTCATCGTTGTCAATGAAGTTTTGCAGAATTATTCACGATGTTCTTTCTACAAAAACCTCAGTGAAGTCGCTTCTCATCTTCTGAAGAAAACTGGTGGTTTTAACGTGAATCAATCAATTATAAGTTTCCTAATATTAAGAATAGTTTCTTTCGTGAAACAGACAGTTTTATGCTTTTTCTGAGGTTATTTCATAACTCCATTCATAGGATGCTTAGTTCATTGAAAAATTAATACATTTTCTGGAAATATACAGAAAAAGAACTTCAATTCAAGCGAGGTCAGGTTGATTCTTCTTCAGTCATTAGCAAAATTCAATAGTGGAAACTCAACCTTGAAAACTATATCATTACCCTTATCGTACATATTCATTTTCAATTCGTTATTGAAAATAGGACAAAGAGAAGAACTATTAAGTTTAACCCTGACGAATATATTAGCGAAATTGGTATCTTACCAAGAGGTTTTCAGTACCCCAGCACATTCGCCTGATTTAGCCCCTTGCGATTTTTTTATGGGAATATTTATAATCAGGACAAGGACTTTGCTCCACTTAAAGAACGACAGTCGTTTTGCTATCGTCAACATAGCCAACAAACTGGCGAAACTTCATTTTGAAAATTGGACAAAGAGAGAATTATCACTAATGTGGGCCGAAGTTCTGGCCTTGAAATTTTCTGAGAATATTCATATACTTACAGGGTGTTTCCTAAACATGCGGCAAAAATTCAGGGGATTGTTCCTTGGACTATTCTAAGAATATTTTGTCCTTTGATGATTTTTGAAAAACCTCTTTGTTTCGAAGATACCGGGGAAACAAAATTTTAGATAATAACATTTTATTATGAAAAATTACATGAAAATTTAACTTAACCTACAAAAACTGTTGAAAATGACCACCTCTAGCCAGCATACAAGATAAAATGTTAATTGCTAATACATCACAAAACGAATTCAAATGAAAACCGTGTTTAATCTGTATTCCTTTACCATCTGAACTTATCAATTTTAAGTCAAAAAACTGGCCGTTTTTAGTAATTGGAATGTTGTTAAACAAATTTAAAAATAAATTGTACCTACTTAGTAAACACAGTGCGGTACGCATTTTCATTTAAACTATTATTAATTTTAAAAATATGAAAAATGTTGTTCGCCCTGTATCTTCGAAACAAAGAGGTTTTTCAAAAATCATCAAAGGACAAAACATGCTTAAAATAGTCCAAGGAACAACCCTCTGAATTTTTGCCGCATGTTTAGGAAACACCCTGTATACATATAACGAATGATTTGATCAAGAAAAGGTTGATTTTTTCATTGGCTAAATCATTGTCGAAATATGGAAACTTGGACGAAAAGGAGAATCACTAATTTGGGTGGAAGTTTCACCTCTAAAATTTGATTCCGAATAGGTTGATATCTCTCTTCTCTCAATCACTGGCAAAATTCCATATTTGAAATGGGACGAAGAAGGAACTTATCATCAATGTGGGCCGAAGTTTAACCCCTAACATTTTCTGGGAAAATACAGAAATTACGAATTATTTTATCATGAATAGGTTGATTTCTTTACTGTCTAAATCTTTGGAAAAATTCTATATTGAAAATTGTAAAAAGAGGAGAATTATAACCAATGTGGGCTAAAGTTCTATCCAAAACATTTTCTGGAAATATATAGAAATATAAAGAATGATTTGATCGAGAATAGGTTGATTACTTTATTGACTAAATCATTAGAGAATTACATATTCAAACTTGGAAGAAAGGGAGAATTATTATCAATGTAGACATAAGTTTCACCCTTAACAAGGTGTGCATTTGCAGAATCGCTACCTTGTTTAAAAATTATTTTATTTACCAGAAAGACAAAGAAATGTTTAACCAAGAATTAGTTGATTTCTAATTGATTCAGTAGCAAGATTCAATATTGAAAATAAAACTAAAAAAAAAATGTTGACGAAGTAATACCACTAGCAAACCCATGGTACATTTTCTTGAAACAATAATATAACAAAAAATATAATTCTTTGTCGATTTTTTTCAATATCAAAAATGTGGACATAAAAGATGTGGACAGAATATCACCCTCACAATTTTTTTGCGAAATTTGCACGTTTTTCATTGAAAAGACAGAGTTTTAGCATTCGATGTGTTCTGTAGGTGACTGGTAGCATTATTGCTTTCACCTCACTGACTTCGCCAAGGAGACTTGTCGCTAGAGTGGGCCCCAAACAAGGGGCCTCTACGGCAGCCGGACTTTCACAATGCCAACAAATGGGAGAGGGGAATAAAGTTGTATAACATCGGATCCGATGCAATAGCACCAGCAACCTATCTTGGATAGTACAAAGATATGCCCAATAAAACACAGGGCATCAGTGCTCGATCAGGCAATAAAAAAAATTCAATAATTCCATACTTTTCTGATTATATTGATATTGGCTTCTATAAAATAAGCTTCAAATTGGTGGGGTTTGGAGTATTGATATGCTATTCAAGCAAAATTGGTTTGACATGAACTTGGGATTCTGGAATATTAGTCTGAAACTGAGAAAAAATATAAAGAATGCTTATATGAACATTTTCTCTTAACAGACGCCTAAGAAGGGTAGACCCTCAACAATGGTTCTCAAAAATTCCGATGCAAAAGCACAGCAAACCTATCTTGGATAGTACAAAGATATGCCCAATATAAACACAGGGCATCAGTGCTCGATCAGGCTATAAAAAAATTCAATTAGTTCCATACTTTTCTGATTATATTCCATTGGCTTCTATAAAATTAGCTTCAAATTGGTGGGGTTGGCAGTATTGATATGCTATTCAAGCAAAATTGGTTTGACATGATTTTGAGATTCTGAAATATTTAGTTTGAAACTGAGAGAAAATATCAAGAATTCTTATATGAACATTTGCTCCCAACTGACGCCTAAGAAGGGTAGACCCTCAACAATGGTTCTCAAAAATTCCGATGCAAAAGCACCAGCAAACCTATCTTGGATAGTAAAAAGATATGCCCAATATAAACACAGGGCATCAGTGCTCGATCAGGCAATAAAAAAATTCAATTAGTTGTATACTTTTCTGATAATATTCCATTGGCTCCTAGGAAATCAGCTTCAAATTGGTGGGGTTGGCAGTATTTATTTGCTATACAAGTTGAATTGGTTTGATATGAACGGATTCTGAAATATTTAGTACAAAACTAAGAGAAATATCAAGAAAATGCTTATATGAATATTTTCTCTTAACTGACCCCTAAGAAAGATAGATCCTCAACAATGGTTCTCAAGAATTACTTTGATTTGTCATCTTCAATATCGTTGACAATTGGAATACCTATAGGAACGTACTGAACTAGAAATTCAATTAGAGAAAAACCTGAGCAAATATCATTTAAATTATTTTTCCATCAGGTAGAAAATTTAAAGTTATATTTAGACAGTTTTGAAGATGATATATGGCAAATGGTGTCCATATTTGTCACGTTAATCGATTTCGGAAATGTCGGACAACTCTGCCCAGCATTCGTTGGGCATGCTGGCGATAGCCAAACGAATGTTGTGCTTCAAGTGAGGACAATCGTTATAAACCTGTGAATTTAGATAACGCCATAAAAAAATCGCAGGGGGCTAAATCAGGCTATTGTGCTGGAGTGCCTAAAAACCCAGATAATTTTACGAATTTTCTCGAATAAAACAAGAACGGACAGTTTCAGTGACTTCTGACCATTATGTCCACATGATTAAGGAGTCTTTCTTTCCTGGGGTTTTCGGCTAAATCATGTTACTGTGCTGGAGTGCTGAAAACCCCAGAGAACTTCACGAGCGGCTTCTATATTCACAACGTATCACTGTTTGGTGTGCACTATCGTCGTTTTCTCTGACCATTATATCCACATGATTCAGGACTTTTCTTCCTGGTGTTCTCACACTAATGTACACAATATTCTATCGCCAATATCCAACGAAATGTTGAGCAAAATTATCCGACATTTCCGAAATACATTAACGCAGTGTATTGACAAAATTGGACACCATTCGTTGTTCAATTTAGTTCCTAAATCAGTAAGTTCCTCTGACCCACCCTGCATTTTCTAGCAGAGCATGAAATTAGGCAATCATTCAATTAAGAACTGAAAGTCTGAAAGTATTAACGATGTATTTCTAGAAAACTTTCTTGGTTTTTACTCCCAGTCTTTGAAACAGAAATAATTAAAAATTGTCTAATTAAGATGAAGTACTCCTGCGAAAATCTTTGTACTTATTTGTCAGGAGCAAATTGGTTTTGAAAAAATTGTTGCCTAACAGTAAAACTAAACAAAGGAAATAAATGAAAAGGATAATGTAACGTTTTGGTGTCTATATCAGACACCTTCTTCAGACAAACTTGTGAAATCTTCGGAATTGTGTATTTTTTCTTTTGCATTCTAATTAACATTGAAAGTTGTCAACACATGAAACGTTACATTATCCTTTCCATTTATTTCCTTTTTTTTAGTTTAACTGTTAGGCAACAATTTTTTTAAAACCAATTTGCTCCTGACAAATAAGTGACATTTTCGCGAGAGCACTTCATCTTAATTAAATTTTTTTATATTATTTCTGTTTCAGAGACTGGGAGTGAAAACCTGAAATGTTCTTTAGAAATACAGAAAAAGGTGGTTTGTAAGGATTGCAATCATTAGCTAAAATTAAAAGATTAAATCAAATGAGAACTATCCCTTGATTTTTTTTGTTTTGCCTCAACAGGGCAACCCCAAATATCTTTGAAAATTGAATATTAACACTTCTGATATTAATTACAGGGCCTAACATTCGGGGTTTGGGTTTTTTTTCGGCTATTTCAGACCCTATGAGAAATTTGCTGAAAATTACTGTATAGCATAATTTTGAATGTTAACCTTGTGAAACACAATCTCCAAATCATTGAGCTCTCGATTTCTTGGGTATCATTTTTAGCAAATTCGATTCAGATCATTATAAATTTTATTCGGTAAACCAACCAACTTTCATTCATTCTTCATTTTGTGTGGGAGTGTTCGAAGTCGTGATAAAAATAGACTTTCTGCAAATGACAAACATAAAACATTCCCATAAAAATTTAGTCCCACCCAACGATTGTTCGATAGGGTTGGGCCTGTCAGTAATATCAGGTAAATGGTATACGCTCAGGTTGGGGATCATGACTCATCTTTCCAAGAAAAAAAGGTTCCATCCTCTTGCGCACACGCTTCGTCAGAACGAGCCAATTACTGAGCTTTCCAAAAACGAATTGAAAATTTTATATTCGGAAAATATTATAAAGGAAGTAAGCAAAAGGGTAAGATATCGATGAGTGGTTCGTAGGAATGACGCCATCTTCGCTTTTACAGCAGAAACATCCTTTTTCAATTGTTTTTTCAATAAAGAAATAAAATTTATATTGATATTTCTGCTGTTTTAAACATTTCCATTTTTAATTTTGTTTCAGCAGTATTCAAGGATCGCTTGTTCTTCTACAAAAATGTGATGTTCGTACAAAATCAGGTACGCAAATATTTAAAAACAGAATTCATCACCTTACAGATGTGAAAAATAAAGATATCAAGAAACATTCAATTTTACATTGTCGGTTAGCTGGGTATTCTGATTAGTCCAATCAGAATTGAGAAATATTTATGATAGGGTCAGGATAAGTTTGTCTAAGGGTTTGGAGTACAATAAACAGCAAAAAATTATTAGAAAGTCACAAGTCGAAAGACTGTCCGCCCCCAATATTATCAACATAATCAGTAAGCAAGTTTTTGCCTATCTTGTTTGAACCTCTGCGAAAGCACCGACTCAAAGCTTAGCCTACCTAAAGGGTTTGTTCATTTTTTTGCCTAGATAACCTTTCATATCTGATGAGAAATTTATATTATCCAAAATTCGTGTAGACGAAGTTATACATTGGTGAATCTGATTGAAGTGACGATGAATTTTGAATTCAAATGAGTTTTGAAAATTTAGATAGAATTCTGTTGAAACAATTCAAAAAACTATTTTTCGAAAATTATGAGTTGGAACCTTAAGATAATACTTCTGATTCCAGACAAGTAGTGTCATGAAAAACCAACGGAATTATATCTGCTTCTAAATAATCATTGAAATCGAGAAGAATAATTGAATTGATATTCACAATTAAAAATATTTTATTTTATTGCTATTGCATAGGTTATTTCTTTATCCATTCCAAATAAGTCACAAGTTTTTTATTATAAGAGCGAAATTTAATTCGATTTTTAATGCAAAATATCGGCTTTTTGAATCTGAGATGATTACCCACTATTAAAAGTCTGTAGACAGTTCATCACTCCGAGTGACAGACTCCTGGCTTTAAATATCGATTGAAATATATTCTGGGAGGATTCTGCATTTCTTAAAAACTTTATAGATTTTCACTCCCAAAAATGTCAATCAGATTGCAAATGAAAAAACACACAATTCTGAAGATTTTTACAAGTTTGTCTGAAGAAGGAGTCTGAGATAGACACCGAATCGTTACATTATCCTTTTCATTTATTTCTTTTTTCAGTTTTACTGTTAGGCAACAATTTTTTCAAGACCAATTTGTTCCTGACAAATAAGTGCAAAGATTCTCGCAGGAGCACTTCATCTTAATTATTTTTTTAATTATTTCTGTTTCAGAGACTGGGAGTGAAAACCTATAAAGTTCTTAAGAAATTCTGGCTTTAGAGCTCCTTTTTTCGAAAACCAATGGAATATCAAGGGATGGTTTGAAAGTGATTTCAATTTGTGGCACAGAGGTGACATTACTCATTATTTTTCAAAGTTTTTCTGTGTCTGTTGTTTTCATTTTTCCGATGCAATTTCGAGATGACAAATCAAAATTTTGATGCATTGTCTTTGGAAGTACGGAAAAATGAAAGAAATATTTCTGTAGGTGTAGTTTTTTTGAAAAAGTTTTTTGTCTTGAAGAGTCGCTGAATATCTGCTCATACTGTAACGCAGTCGACTGAAGTAAGACCACTTTCACTTCCTTACAAAGCTAGGACCTTGACGGTTTTCAAACAGGTAAAATCAGTCTCGAGGACACGACAACCAACGATCAATTACTTAATACACAGCGCTTGGCTGTGTTACGTCATTTGTAATTTATGAGCCACCGTATTTATTGTCACTTAACAACGTATTCGGTTGTTTGGAGAAAGGATAGAAAAGGGTCCATTCCGACAAAGTTCCCATTGTAGGGAATTTAGATCAGATAAATATCAGCGAAAACACAAATTGGCTCAGACTATTTCCCATATCATGCAAAATCGATATTTTTGCTAATTCAGATCAACGTTTGTGCGATATACTTTTTTCAATACCTTGTAGATTGCTAAGGGGATTACATTTCCAATGAATTTCAGTATCTGAGAGAGCTTCGAGGAGGCTAGAATCTCGTTTCTCCAATATTTCTCCTGTCCAAGACATTCTTCACGCAGGCTCAAAAAGCGGAGGCATTCTGCAACTAAGTGAACAGGAGTTTTTAGTTTTTCCCTTCTCCACACAGAATCTACACACGTCAGTTTCTGTTAAGTCAATTCTCATCATAATCTTGCCAAAGCGACAATGTCCTGTGAGAAGCTAGTAACTTATTCTTACTGAGATCCAAATGATTTTTGAACCTTGCACTTTTAAAGTTCCGGAGGTAGTTTTTTGGTTCCACTCCCGGACGATTTATCCAGAGTGCTTCTCTTTCAGTTTCATTTTTCTACAAGAACTCTTTCTTTAGGTGGATTTGCTTATACCACAGAAGGGTTTTGGGTCTGTAAGTGGCGCTTGCGCTCTTTTTCTATAGCTACTGTGTTATTCTCTTCAACTCCTTTGATTCCTGGTCAGGAACCCAGACTGAAGGGATCTTGTTGTTTTGCCCTTCACTCATCAAGTTTTCTTTTGCACTATTATAGTAGCTTTGAGGCGATGACAGTGAAGTTCAGTCCTCCCAATAGCAGCTTGACTATCAGCGTGGCCAGGTAAGGAGGGACAACCCCCTTCACTGGACCGGAAACCGTTTTGCGGCTTCCCAGCCAGCCATCAGGCAATGGCTATTAAGGACTGGGAACAAAAGAGGAAGGTTATGTCCTGGCGTACGACCAATTGTCACAAGCAAGCTAAGTCACTTCTCTCTCATCGACGAGCTGGACCAAGAAAGTCCTCTCACTCAGCAAATTGGAACTGATGAAACTGACGGGCGCTCTCACTAGGCACTGTCCCGTGAGGTATCACTTAAAAAACATGGGAAGGCACCCGATAGTACATGTCGCTTCTGTCAAGAAGCCACCGAGACAGCCAGACACCTGCTATGTGATGTGAAGCTGTTCACCAGAAACGGTTACGGCATCTTGGCTACAGGTTCCTAAAGCCTGCTGAACAAGTAATGGATGCGGCCCCAGAAAGGTGGTGAAGTTCATTGAGACTTTGCTGCCTTACTGGTAAACAGCGCGGGGATGCACAATAGATCTTAAGGTCAAGGTGCTCGCAAGGTCGGTTTTGATGTGAACTGCAATATCATGATGATGGAAGAAGCAAATCTACGAGAAGAGATCCTTCGCAGATTTTCCTGAAATTGTTATTTATCAATTAAATTTAAATTGTCTCAACATATGGAATTATAATAAAGGCTGAAAGACCCCTGGTCGATAACCATTAGTACGGTAATGAAGATGTGTTACTATCACTCTATTATTATATTTTCTCAGACGATTGCGGCACTTTTGCGCCTTTTAGTTTTAAGACTTTCCTGAGCAATTTGACCGCTGTTACTCTGGCATCATTGGAAAATTAGGGGGGCTTGATGATGCTAAACCGCACTTATTAAACTTACTCTCCCCAAACATTTGCTCTCGCAGAAACACAAATAAAACAAACCACCAAAGGTAACTTATGTGAACACCAGCTTCAGCCCCCTCAAATATCATCTCTGAATTTTACATGTCTGGCTGATGTGTAGTTTCCGAATTCAGAGTATCAAACGATTAAGCAAAACTCTTCGAACGAAAAATCGTAGCTATGTTCAATTTACATAGCGAAAAAAATAAAATTTTCCTTTGGTTTTGTCGAATTTTTGAACTGATGTGCTCTTTGTTACAGCTGTGCAAAATCTTATAGTTGCAAAAAAATGATTAATTAATTTTAGACAAAAGGAGTTTGCAGAGGACAGCACTCTTATAGCGTCCATGACAAACAAGAAGCCTGTATCAGCGTCAACATCCAGTTCCCAAAGAATCGCTCAAGCTGTGACAATCAACAAAGATCTAGAAGTTATTTTACAATGGGGTTCTGACAATCTGGTTGAATTCAATGCCTCTAAGACAAGAAAAGCATCGACAGTCGCACCCCAACTAATAATGGACAATAAACAATAAAACCAACTAATGGACTTAAGCTTCTAGGGGTCAATATCAGTCCAAATGCAACCTGGCATGAGCACGTCTGCTCAGTTGCCAAGTCAGCTGCACAGAAGCTTGGCTATCTATTTCGTGCGAGGAAATTGTTCACTCCAAAGCAGCTTTTATTACTTTACAAGGCTCAAGTGCGTCCAGCTATGGAATATTGCTCTCATGCTTGGGGTTCAGCTCCTAAGCACTCGTTACTCCGTTCAAAAAAGAGCAGTGCGCCTAATAGATGATCCAACGTTAACTGCCAACCTTCATAGTCTCGATCACCGTAGGAAGGTTGGGGACTTATGCCTTTTTTACAGATACTACCACGGAAGGTGTTCTGCTGCCATTGCCTCCATGATTCCACACGGGGCTCAATTTAATCGACAAACAAGGCTAGCCGATAATAGTCACCAGTTTGGCGTGCATCTTTCTACAGCTAGGATATCCGTGTATCAGAAGGCTTTTCTTTACCGAACTGCAAGGCTATGGAATACCCTACCTCAAGATGTATTCCCCCTTGGCTACAACTTACAGCAGTTTAAGACACGCACAAACCGATTTCTTCTAAATTCATCTCGGGGCGCTTGAAAGGGCCTTATAAACTCAGCCTTTTCCCGAGAGATGCGTATAAAAAAAAGTCTCGAGAAGTCAAGATTTGATATTTCTTTTCTAACAGAGACGATGCATGCTAAAATCTCAAGTTGTATTTAGAAGTCCCATATTGGCTTCAACCAAATAGCTTGGACTCAATTGTATTTCTTTGTTAATTTTTAGTCAGTTCTTTTCGTATATGCTGAATAAAGCAAGGCGAGAAGCTCATGTGGGGCAAATAGTGAATGGTGTTTCAGCTACAAGCGTGCAAATGTTCCTGACTTGACGTCGGTGCAGTTCTCGAATTTGGTAGAAGTACGATAGAAAAAACGACCAGTGTTTCAGTTTGATGCAAGAAAAGTTTATAGCGCTGAATTTGAACCAGTCGAAAGGGAATGTTGAAATATATGTATAATGATTTCGAGCCTCTCTGAGTATCTAGAGCGTAGTTTAAAGTTTGAGGTCAGCCAGGTCGATTAAGAGCATACTACTGTATAGCCAGACGATAGTTACGCGATGGTGAAAGTGCTACAGTATGGTTACTTTCCCTCGATCTCATAACGTAACGTGATGTTTGTAATATAACAATGGATTATGACATGGATATAAGCTGTGGCGCTTAGCTTGCCAAACCAAATTGGAGCGAATCAACGATAATGTTCTAACACGATGATAATTCTTGTTCAATGAACGTTGGGAGAACAAAAGCACAGACATAAAGTCAATTTATTGTTTTATATACACTTATTACATGCTTAAGAGTATGAAATCTATTTAAAACCTTGCTATAGGGAACTCAGCGCTAGTAACTTTTATCCTCCATGATATAGTTGGTTAGAATTTCAATAATCAACCGAGGAAAGTGTTAAGTCTTTTCACATTTATGAGAGCAAGTGAAATAACAAAATGCAAAATTGAAAAATTGAATATGTACATGAAACCGATGAATAGATGAAACTTTACGTGACTACCCAACTACTACTACTATATTAATTGCCTAGAGTAATCTCCTCCATTATCTCATATAACAGATTTGTCCAAATGTTGAGATGATGCATAATAATGAACTTAATGATTCAGAAATTCAATTAAACAAGAACTTATGCAGATATTGATTTAATTATTTTTCCATTTTCGAGTGAAACATTCAAAGTTTATGTTCAGAGTGTTTTAAATAAGATATCTGGCAAATGGTATCCATTATTGTAAATACACTGCGTTAATCCATTTCGCAAACAATGTCGGACAACTTTGACAAGCATTTCGTTGTATGTTGGTGATAGCGAAACAAATAATGTTTTTTAAGTGGTCCAGAATCTTAGGACGATCGTTATAAACATGTGATTTCAGATATCTCTATAAAAAATCGCAGTGGGCTAAATAAGTCGAATGTGCTGAAGCGCTGAAAACCTCAGAGAACCCCAGTAAGGAAATACTCCTCAATCATGTGGACACGACAATCAAAAGCCATTGAAACCGTTATTTCGTTTTCTTTGAAAGAATATGACAATTATCCCAAATAGTGATAGTGCATACAAAAAAGTGACACGTTGTTAATGCAGGGGCTGCTCGTGAAGTTCTCTGGGGTTTCCAGTGCTCCAGTACATTGCGATATTTTCATGAGGATATCTGAAATCACACGTGTTTTTTGGTATAGCAGAAATACATATATTCAATATTCGTCCTGCAGAATCTCAAAAGTAGACTCGTGAAACGCATGCTTAGGTTGAAGTTGTCTCAAACAACAAAAAACTTCTTCATATTCAAACGAAGTTGGCAACTTGCTAATTGTGGTATAACCATTGTCCTGTAGACATCCATTTGCATGTTTAAAAGATAACCTCGTTTGCAAATAGTTCGTATACCATCTCATACAAAATGACATTGAAATTCGAGCACGATGAAAAGATTTCACGAAAACATTCACAACCAATGTGCCATGGCAATAAAAGGACCTAAATAATTTGCATGGATGCCAACTGAATGAAAATATTTCACTCGTTCTGGCACGTGCTTACGGTTGTCAAACACTCATCTTCGCACCTTGAAAGTCCCATTTGCTAACATACTGTAACTCACGTGTGTGCGGTTCTGTTTGCATCAACTTTAAATTGGTTCTACATCAAATTGTTCAACTTTGGGTCTTTTGTTGTCTCGAACCTTGAGCTATCATCCTTCCTTCTCTTACCTCCAATCTACAAAACTGCTGTTGCGTCATTATCATCATCCGTATTATACTAATAATCATCTCTCATAAACGTCTCGACCTACACTCTTTTTCTCGCTTGCCGGTTCTTTTGCTTTTAAATCTGTTCATTCTAGGGAACTAATCATATTGGGATTAAATTCTTATGACTGAATTATGCTTTATTACATACTCTGTCATATTGTTTATGGGTATTTCGAATCGCTGAAAATTTTTTAAAGTGATTGAATATAGATGATTTCTGTTTCTGAGCTACAAAAGTTATCCTAATTTGCAGAATTATTCTGAACTAGCGACCCACCCCGGCTTCGCACGGTAATATCTTCGAAAATATTCACTTAAATTATACGTCTGAATAGTCTGAATTTTGGTACCTTCCTACCGTATAAGTTAAGTAGTGTGATGGAATGTCGCTAATTTTCGATCCAAGTAAAACTGTTAAATAAAGACATCAAAATTTTATCATATATTCCCTAAATTATGGCGCCTACCGACCCTCTAAGTTAGAAAAGTGATCAAATACTAACTTGAAGTCTTAGTAACACAGTTTAAAAAAACATCAAAATCATTTCAGTAGCTATGGCGTCATGCGCTTCTTGACACGATCACGCTAGATTTCCGCGGGAATGAGGTATTTTTCCGCCGTAAAAAGTAGCCTGTGTCCGTGCCTAGGATCCTATATTTATATTAACCAAGTCTTATAAAATCCGTTCAGACGTTAAGGCGTGAATGAGGTAAAATTTTAAAACAAACGATTAAAAATCACTAAATCAATTAGTTTTCTGCCTACTGCCTACGCCTTAAGTAAGATAGCATGAATATTAATAGCCCATATCCTTTTCTAGGTTACTATCTATCACCTAACTGAATTTCATCAAAATCCGTTCAGCCGTTTAGGCATGATAGAGCAAAACTCCCAGCAAAAACCATAAAAAAATCACTAACTCAATTCACTTTTCTGCCTACTTCCTACCCCCTTAGTACGATGACGTGATCATTTTGATCTTATATCCGTTTTTAGATAACCATCTATTACCTCACTAAATTTTATCAAAATCTGTTCAGCCGTTTAGACGTGAAAGAGTAAAAGTCCCAACAAAATCACTAACTCAGTTTAGTTATCTGCCTACTGCCCACCCCCTAAGAACGCTGGCGTGATTATTAATAGCCTATGACCATTTCTAGGTCATCATCTATCACCATACCAAATTTCATCAAAATCCGTTCAGCCGTTTAGGCGTGAAAGAGTAACAGACAGACAGACAGACAGAGTTATTTTCGCATTCATAATATTAGTATGGATTGTATCCAGATTTTCAAATCATTTAATATTTTCTAAAATTGATTTGAATACCTACGTATATGTTTTTTATTATATGGAAAATTATGCGAACAAAAAAGATTCATTTAGAATCTAAAGGATGTTTCAAATACAGATGGTGCACTGAATTCGTCTAGTTTTTTAACATTCAAAAAGTGCGATGTGTAACATTTATAAAAATGGCCTCTCTCGATACAACAACGCGCTCAAATTGTTGAATTATTTAATAAAAATCAGCGTTCTGTGAAAAATGTTTGGAGAAAATCACGCGAATTTTATGTTTTACATAATCATCCATCTGAAACCACCATTGTTGGAATTATCAAAAAATTTTAAGAGACCGGTTCGGTAGAATATCAAAAAATGGAAAACACAGTCGTGGCGGTTGTTCACAAGAAAATATTGATTTGGTTCGTGAAAGTATTGCTGAATACCCTGAAATGTTCATCGCATGACGTTAACAAGTTGGGCTTAGTGGGTCCCCAGCATGGCGTATTTTACACAAAGATTCGGCTCTTAAGGCACTTTGCAAATAACACAATTAATTTATTGAGACAAAATTTTCCTCAAAAAATTATTTCCAGAAATGGTGATGTCGATTTGCCACCAAGATCATGTGATTTGACACCGTTGTACTATTTTCTTTGGGGTTATGGTGAAAATCAGGTCTATGAGAATAATCCACAATCGATTCCTAAACTAAACGATAAAATTATAGTTGTCATTAATGAAATAAAGTCCCAATTATGTCAATATGTGATTGAAAATTTAAACAAACGAGTGGACGTCTGTAGAGCTGAAAGACGAGGCTATTTGGGAAATATTTCGTACATAAAAGTTATAACTGATATTTCAATTACCAATAAAAAATTTTGTTGATGACTTCAAATTATGTGTTTTATTCATTTCCGAAAAAAGCACGCTATTTGAAACACCCTTAAGTATCCCTGAGTGCAAACTAGGTCTTTTCTTAGAAAATTTATAGGTTTTCACTCCCAGTTTCTGAAACATAAATAATTAAAAATGTTTGATTAAGGTGAAGTGCTCCTGCGAAAATCTTTGCACTTATTTGTCAGGAGCAAATTGTTGCCTAACAGTAAAACTGAAAAATAAAACAAATTAAAAGGATATTGTAACGTTTCGGTGGCTATATCAGACACCTTCTTCAGACAAATTCTAAAATTCTTCAGAATTGTGTATTTTCTCATTTGTAATCTGATTAACATTGATAGTTGTCAATCTATAGAGATGTTGATTTAATTCAATTTGGCCAATTGTTCTGTTGGAATAGATCATATTTGGATTGATTTATTGAGGAAGGGAGTGACATCAGGAAATTTCAAAATCAAATAAATCAACATCTCTATAGATTGACAACTATCAATGTCAATCAGATTACAAATGAGAAAATACACAATTCTGAAGAATTTTAGAGTTTGTCTGAAGAAGGTGTCTGATATAGCCACCGAAACGTTACAATATCCTTTTAATTTGTTTTATTTTTCAGTTTTACTGTTAGGCAACAATTTGCTCCTGACAAATAAGTGCAAAGATTTTCGCAGGAGCACTTCACCTTAATCAAACATTTTTAATTATTTATGTTTCAGAGACTGGGAGTGAAAACCTATAATGTTTCTAAGAAATGCAGAATCCTCCCAGAATATATTTCAATCGATATCAAACTAGGTCTGTCTTGCCTAGTGATGATATTTTAGATCCATAGATGTACTAGGAACTGTCTACAGGCCCATTATCGTAATAATAAACAACTTGTGCCTAATTGACAAAAAATGTAAACTTATATCACATGTGGTTTTACCACAATTGAAAAAACTTCATGTTCATATTAATTAATTGAAAGAATAAATCAATGAATAAATAAAACACAACATAGAGTTAACAGTTCAAAAACTAAGTAAAAGAAATAGATTGAACACTGAATATACATATATTATATTGGCATCATGAGAGAAGTGTATACATGTGATGTCATATCTAACAAACAACCATCATAAAAAAATGGCGTATTTCCTGATCACTTCCTATACGGGCTATTCTCGGCAATGAGTACCCGAAAGAAACATGCAGTCTGCTGGGGATTATTAAAAAAGAATCATTATTGATTTAAGCTGCCAAAAATAAAGTAACCATAATATGTTTTTTCAATCATACTTCAAGATCATTCGCTAATCACCTTATATTAGTAGAGAATTAAGGTATGACGTCGATTTTTTTCAATAGGTGCTATCTAACAAGATTTCGGTATTATTTCGTGCATTCCTTGTTTTGAAATGATTTTATAATAATAGGTGTATTGAGAGGCAAGCCGAAGGTGATTTGGGATTGGAAATATCCTTGAAAGTATACATCCGCTCTCTCACTGCGAATCATTTTGCACTTACCCGATCTAAGAGGTAAAAATTAAGGTGGGCATCCACCTAAACGCCATACCATCATTATTATTTATTTAGACTATGGCAATAGTATACATTATATTATTTTTTGCCGAAGAATATGTAGATGTTTAACCATCGCCCAGTAGAGTTGCCCAGGGTGCTCCACAGGGAGGCCAATCTACGTATCAATATTTTGGGAGCAGATATCAATTTCATTTTTTTACCATAATCAACATTTCAAATATGTTTCAAAAATAATATTTGGTAAATGGTGTCCATTATTGTCAATACACTTTAAGTTAATCAATATCTAAAAAGTTGGACAATTCAGACTGAGCCCAGCATTTCGTTGGGTATCAGTGGCGCAGTCAGGATTTTGTTTTGGGGGGGGCTGAACTGAACAATTTTTGATGATACAACAAATAAACGAAAGTTGCAAAAAAATAAAGAAGGAAGTAATAACGAAGAAATTAATCTTTGGGGGGGCTGTAGCCCCAAAGCCCCCCCGTAGCTGCGCCAGTGTTGGGTATATTGGCGATAACCATACGAATGTTGTTCTTCGAGTTGACCAGAGTCCTGGAACTATTGTTATAATCATGTGTAAATAGGTAAATATCGATTGGAATATATTCTGGAAGGACTCTGAATTTCTAAAAAACTTTATAGGTTTTCACTTCTCTGTCAAGAGCAAATTGGTCTTGAAAAAATTGTTTCTAACGATGGAATTAGAACAGAATAATCAAATATCTTTTCTAGATGTTCTAATGAAAAAATTTATAGATCATTTTGAAACAAGTTTATTTCGGAAACGAACTCACACTAATAGATATTTGAATTTTTATTCTAATCATCAGTTGAATGTAAAAACAGGTATTATAAAAACACTTTATCATAAAGCCTTTTTGATTTCATCTACACTTGAAATTAGAAATAATAAAATTTCCTTCATTAAAGAGTTTCTACTAGATAATCAATACCCACCAAATTTTATAGAAAGAACAATTTCAAATTAAGAACGAAAAATATCTAATCAAAATTCTAAGGATGATCAGGTACAAACAGAAAACCGTCAAGAACAACCAAATTTGTTGAACGTCGTTCCTTTTATTCCTGGCCTTTCAGAGAAAATAGAAAGAATTGGTTCCAAATTCAACATAAGAATTGTTTTCAAAACACAAAATGATTGGAGATCCATTCTAACCAGAACGAAACCAATGAATGAGACACAAAACACAATATTCCCTGTATATGTGAAAAATTTTATACAGGAGAGACATCAAGACCTTTAGAGATAGAGATAAGAAAACGCGAACATAAGAACAACATCAAAAATAGAGACATTACAAGATCACAAATCGGTGATCATGTATGTTCAAATAGTGGAGATCATATGATGAACTGGAACAACACAAAGATCCTAATGACGGAACCTGATAATTATAAAAGGAAAATTAGGGAATCCACATGTATTTTGTTAAGTAGATAATTTGGTCAATTGTTCTGGTGGAATAGATCGTATTTTGATTGATTTATTGAAGAAAGAAATGAACTTCAATATTAAATAAATCAACTACTCTATGTGTTGACAACTTTCAATGTCAATTAGACTGCCAATGAAAAAACACACAATTCTGAAGATTTTACAATTTTGTCTGAAGAAGGTGTCTGATATAGTCACCGAAAAGTTACATCGTCCTTTTCATTTATTTCCTTTTTTAGTTTTACAGTTAGGCAATAATTTTTTCAAGAACAATTTGCTCCTGACAAATAAGTGTAAAGATTTTCGCAGGAGCACTTCATCTTAATTAAATTTTTTTTAATTATTTCTGTTTCAGAGACTGGTAGTAAAAACCTATAAAGTTTTTCAGAAATAAATAGGTAAATATTGTATCGTTTTATGGAAAAATGATCAGATCGATATTTGCAAAAGTTTTCATTTTATTGAATTTCTAGGAAGTCTTATATTTCTCTCCAGTGTTAAAATCATTTATTCGATATCAACCATATCAGTTTCATCTGTACTTTGGTACGATTATCCATGGTCAATATTGAATATAATTCTCTTCATTCAGGAATAAACATATGAAAAATTCAGGGTAGGTATAGGATGTGAAGAAACACGTTGAATTCGTGAATAAATAGCTTGCGACCGAAAGTTTTCAACATATTTCAACTTCAATTATCCTTTTCCCAATATAATCTATAGGGAACAAAAGCTCCTCACTTGACGTCAGAGCTTCCTTCAATTTTTTCTTGAACACTTATAATAAAAACATACAATACCTCTATTTATATCAGGAATAAAAATTTTATAATAAATACAACACATTTCGAAATGTTGCTTTGATTCGACCATGTGGTAAAGCTCACAGTTCTCTGGGTGGATACGTACCTTTACATTAATACTCGAGAGTATAAAATTGTCTGGGAAGCAGTTGATTTGGTGACCTCGAATTTCTTGAGTAGATTTCATAAAGAACATCTTAATTGATGACAGAAATTTACATAGGACTCGCTGATATATTGAAGGCGTACATATATAATCTATCCTCATATTAATTAGGTTTATATTTTTTCTATGCCTATAGGTAATGGATATAGAACAAAGAACATAAGCATTGCGATAATTATTCGCTGTTGGTATATCCGAAATTTTCTTTGCCAAACTCAATTCTTTTCCTTGAATCTTGATTAATATGTTGAAGCTCCGAGTTAAAAGCTGATTGTGATTAATCGTTTCAAAAGTTAGAAGTAAACTTTTTTCAATACTACTCAATTTGATTCAAGTATAAATTGTGATGATGAAAAAAGCACCTGACCACATGGAAAAAACTCAAAAACTTGTCACTCATCAGTCAATGTGAAAATTAGAGGGTTACATAAAAATATCAATAAATCTGTCAGCTGTATTACTTCAAGGTCAATCTTTAGAACATTATCAAGAAACAAGTTTTGAAAATATTAGAAGACTTGCAATCTTTCACAATCCTGTGATGCAGCATACGCTATGATGATCTAAATTGAACGATAATTGAGATCGGGAAACCCAGAGAATGAAACTAATTTGAATAATTACCACTTAAAGATAATCAAGATGTTAATAATACATAAATCTCACGTTGTAGAATAGCACTTTGCACATTTTCCAGATTTTTGTTTTGGAAATAAGATAATTAAATACGTACTAATGAGTTCCTCAGTTGATTCAAACATCGAAATCGAAGTTACGAATTTGACAAAATCGTTTCCTATCAATACAAAAAACTTCTGATTGCGCCTGAATATATAGTGTGTTAAAAAATATGTGATGAGTTTCAGTGGTGAGCAGTACCATTTGGGAAATAAATAAATTATCAACTAAAAAATAGTAGGGTTTTCCGTCCACAATGTCAAAAATTTTATTGTGAAGAAGTAAAAGGTTTTTCAATAAGAGGTGTTATTTTGAATAGCCCGCTATTTCGGTAGATGTCACGTTTGAATCTATCATTTTAGAAGAAACTGCGCTATTAATGAAAATCGTACGATACACGTTTCAAGAACGCATTGAAATTATTAAAATTCACTATGAAAATGGTGAAAATTTGGCAGAGACGGTTCGTAAAACTCGAAAATTTTTGGGTCATCGTGAAGCACCTCGTCGGACCGCAATAAAGAAATTGGTAGAAAAATTCGAGCTGTTGGGAAAAGTTAGCGACGTGAAGAATAAAACCCGTGCACGTCGCTCAAGAACAGCCAAGAATATTGCTGCTGTAGCCGAAAGTATCTATCTATCTATCTACACCGTATCTTGCATGAAGATTTGGATCTTAAGGCTTATAAAGTTCGGTTAACACAAGAACTCAAGCCAGCCGATCATCAACAACGTCGTGTCTTGCGATCTTTTGCGGGAAAAGTTTCCGGATCGTGTTATTTCTCGAAGAGGTGATCACAATTGGCCACGGAGATCTTGTGATTTAACACCTTGCGACTTCTTCCTTTGGGGCCACGTGAAAGAGAAGGTCTACGCCAATAGCCCATCGTCGATTCAAGACCTCAAAGATGGAATTCGTGAGGCTATCGAGGACATAGGGCAGCCACTTTGCGATTTGGTTATGGAAATTTTCATTAAAATGATATGGTCCTGTAAACGTGGTCTTGGTGGTCATTTGCCTGATGTCATTTTCCACTATTAACGGCATAGATTCTTCTTTATAATGAAATAAACATCCGATCACTTATATTTTACACCTCTCATTGGAAAACCCTTTACCTTTCTTCATACAGCATACTGGAGGTACATTCTGATATATCCTCACATGTTTTCGACTAGGTGTTCATTCCAATGAATTCAAAACTTGCCCACATATAATAGAATGTGTACCACCTTCCAATCAATATTCATCAATTCCTCATAATTCAGTTGTACAGGAAATTAGAATCGTAGCATTACGTAATATTTAAAAGTCATTCGGACAACTATGTGAAGCAGATATAGGCGAAAATCCTTACCCACCTTTTTTTAATTCGAAGGTGATTTTTTTCCTGAATGAATTTTAAATGAGATCATTTTGTAATTCGTGCATGGTATCAAGCCAAAAGTCAAGTTGTTCTTCGAGGAAACCAAAATATTGTTGAAATGACAAAAATTTTAGATTTCACCTGACGAATGTGATGTCACAGTGTGAGACAAGATAGATTACACTATATTTTCAATAGAATATCGAAGTTTTAAGCTCTGTCCAATGCACTAAATCATTTTGCCACCAAATGAGAATGTTCTTTGAGAACGCTCTGTATGTGGTACGCAATAAAATGTACAAACCAAATGGAGATCGATTAAAAATATAGAGGGAGTACCAACAGAGGCAGATAATGTTGAAATCATTAACCATTGTGTGAAATTTGCAACGTTTGTTTCTCTTTCCGAGATAATATATGTACCACGCCATATCGGATTTCATTATAATAGTTCCATTGAGAATAACTTTCGTTACTTTATCAACTATTTGATTTTCACTACATTGCAAAATATTTACCCATCAAATGCTTCGATTATATCACAAATATCCATTATATTATGAATCTGATTTGCTCGAAGAGCTGGTGAAAAATTTTAATTGTATAATCAATAAACAATATTTGCTGTAAGTTTGTAGGAATTAATTTAAATTTCACACGTTTATTCCTAGGGCTATATCGAATATTTACATCCATTATTATCGAATTCAAAGGACAGAATGTACCATTTCGAATACATATTCATAATTTTCATTTCATTATTAGTTGCATCGTGAATATTATTTCAAATTGGTGTTGATTTGAATATAAGTGAAAGAGTTGAAATTATTTGAATTTTATTTTGATATTTGTGGCTGCAATTTTTCATGTTAATTTTTACGCGCTTGTTTCGGGATAAAATCAAACAGACCAACGAAGCTTGCAACTTTTGTGCACTTGTTCTAATGAGAAAATTGATCATTCAGATTTGAAAAATTATATATTCATTCCTGAAAAATCTCGTGCACGTATATGCATGAGAAATATCCTGGAATTGCGTCGAGGCTTTTTCAAATTTTTGAATCCACTTTAGCCATAATATATTCTGTATCTGAGTTGAAATTCGTATTTCACTGAACACATACAATTTCCTTTCACTGATCGATAAACGGTTTTTAATTGTTTCTGTTCTCATATTATAACCAAGAAAGTAGAGCAACAGTTAAATTTTTATTATTAGTCATGAACAACATCATCAGAACATATTGGTTCTGTACAAAAATTGTTGTGAAAAAGTTAGAAAATAAATCCCCATATCCATACTAATATTATAAATGCTCCATCCATATTAATATTATAAACTCTGTCTGTCTGTCTGTTACTCTTTCACGCCTAAACGGCTGAACGGATTTTGATGAAATTTGGTATGGTGATAGATGGTAACCTAGAAATGGTCATAGGCTATAAATAATCACGCCATCAATCTTAGGGGGTAGGCAGTAGGCAGATAACTAAATTGAGTTAGTGATTTTTAGTCGTTTTTGTTGGGACTTTTGCTCTTTCACGTCTAAACGGCTGAACAGATTTTGATGAAATTTAGTAAGGTAATAGATGGTTACCTAAAAACGGATATAAGATCAAAATGATCACGTCATCTTACTTAGGGGGTAGGAAGTAGGCGGAAAACTGAATTGAGTTAGTGATTTTTTTTATGGTTTTTGCTTCGAGTTTTGCTCTATCATGCATAAACGGCTGAACGGATTTTGATGAAATTTAATAAGGTGATAGATAGTAACCTAGAAAAGGATATGGGCTATTAATATTCATGCTATCGTACTTAAGGCGTAGGCAGTAGGCAGAAAACTAATTAAGGTAGTGATTTTTAATCTTTTGTTTTAAAAGTTTACCTCATTCACGCCTTAACGTCTGAACGGATTTTTATAAGACTTCCCACAGGAACCTATACACAGCTATTTTACTAAGGAAACATTCGGAGCTATCCATTATGTAGCTAAGGTTGCTTTTGAACAAATTTTGATGTGAAGTTGAGGACTGGAACACGATAGTGGGACATTGTTGCAGGGGGATTCACAGCCGGAGAAAACAACAAAAACTTATGCGGACGAAGTCGCGGGTAAAAGCTAGTATTTCTATAAACGAGTGTTTAAAATAACGCGTTTTTTGAACAATAAATAAAATATAGATGGCACACTGAATTCGCCTGGGTAATTTGACATTTAAGAAATTCGATCAATGACATTTATAAAAATGGCTCCGTACACGATAGAACAACGCGTTCTAATTGTTGAATTATTTAAGGGAAATCTGCGTTCTGCGCAATGTTTTTTAAGAAAATTATAGAATTTAATGGTTCACATATTTTTCTATCTTAAAGCACTTCTAGTCGAATTATTGAAAAATTTAAAGAGTACGGTTTCGGGGAAGATCAAAAAAAGTGCAAAATACTGATTTGATTCGTGAAAGTGTTGCTGAAGACTCTGAAATGACCACAATCGATTCCTGAACTGAATAATGAAATTATTCGTGTCATAATTGAGATAGAGCCTCAAAAATGCCAAAATGTCAATTTTAACAAATGAGTGGACGTCTGTAGAGCTGCAGATTTTATTTTTCGTACATAAATGTCATAACTTCAATCACTAATAAAAAGATTTTGATAATTAACACAAGTAATGTGTTCACTTGATTCTTTAAAAAACCGTGCAATTTGAAACACCCTTTATGAATAAAAATAAAAAAATCTTCACGATAGAGAATGTGGCTAGTTAATGGCAAGGAAGCAAGAAAGATTAACTTGATGTTAATCTATTTTTAAATAGTTCATCATCAATAAAGTGCAAACGACAACATACTAATACATCTAGACAAATCGTATCACTATTCTCCAGGCCATGAATATTTATTACCAACAAACTCCAATCAGGGGACCTTCTACATACACCATGAAAGGTTTTTTCATCGCCAACCATTTGATTACGTAGTAGTTTAACAATGTATACGAAGTATTACCTAATAATAATCAAGGTTAGAACTCAAGATTTTTGTTTTGTAATAGTGTAAGTACTTTCCTTTCAGAATGAATGTTTATATCATTGCTGTAGAAAAATATATCGCGCTGAAGGTATACGATGACGTGCGATAGAGATAAACGAGATTAATATTTTTGTTCTTATTTGTTATTAATTCTAATCATATGACACTAACATTTTGGGGTTGAGAATGAGTCGAATTCAACAGAAAATTATGATTGTGAAATACTCTATTTTTTTCAATTGAATCCGCATCAAATTAAACCTAATTGGCGAATCAATATTCTTCTGAATTATGGCTTTACAAAATATATGAAATAATATTGCATTAGTATTTCACATTATCAGCAGAGGAAAATGTAGGTAAAAGGGGCACCATACCTTTCTGCGTATGGTACAAAAACTCAGTAAAAATATCTGTCTCCCTGTATGTATAAGTGTAGTGCCCGTATGTTATAAGTTCTTCAAAGAATAAGCTGAAAATTCATATCAGCTATCAATTCTTTCAATGATTTAAAATTCTGACATCAAAACATCATAACAAGTATTAATAATTTACCTACTTAATTGGACAATATAATTCTAAGTTTTCTATCTGAAAGTTATAATGACGCCCTTAAAAACATATCCTAATTGAATTTTAATCATTGCCAATTGATCACAACTTCCTGAACCAAAGGCATGAAATCAATAAAGTCCTGAAACATGATTTTATATCCTAAACCTGACCACATCACCTTGAGGAACAAAAAAACTGAGTCATTAAAAAAAGAATGATATCCAAACCATACAAATCGATCATCAATTATTTCATAATAAGAGGACAAAATAGCATTTATGTGCGTTAATAAATTATTTTTAGATATTTCTAATCAATAAAGTGTCACAGTTGTATTTGACGAAGCAAAATCTAATTTACATAATCAAGTTGAATGTGATAAATTGAATTAATTAATTTCCAGTTGAAATTAACAGAATTTTTTCATTAGTATTAAAAAAGTTTAATCCTCTAAGCTATCACTTCGGTAAATATAGGAGGATCTCAATTCGTGGTGATTATCCCTCATCGATTAAAATTGAATCCAATAAAATTTTTAAATAAAAAAGAAAAACTTCAGACATTTTATGACATAAAAAACCAATAAAACAAATACAATTTCCGGTGAGGTGACTATATACAATTTTATGTTAAATCTGGTTGAATTTTTTCCTCCATGAGAATGAATGGTCAACTGCTGGTTTCCCCTCATTACTGCTGCTATTTACTCAATAAAAAAATGTTCCTTTCCCTATTATATTCCTCAATCCAAATATACAGTCAGGCAAATGTCTTTTTGTATGTATGTGAAATTAATCCTTTAAATGACATTGAATTCTCTTTCGAAGACAGTGGGAAGCGGTGTTAATTTCTCAATTCATGAATTTCATTTATGGTTCAGATCAACAATGCGCCATTATGAAAAGATTCCCAAGATTATGTTTCATGTTTCGCATGTGACCATTAACATTTTCATCGGGGGACCAAGGTCGTTTAACTTAAATTGTTCAGACAGTTCCTATTTCGCAATATTATACGAAAGTGCGATGCAAAATTTCAGGGTACAAGCAGACCAGTTACATCTGAAAAGAAAAAATTCCTTGAAACTCTTTTTTTCACATATTCTTTCACAAAATTCAATTCGACTTATCTTCTTCCTTTTGCTGGAATAATAACAATAATATAATCAATGATCTATCGATTAACGATAACATTCGACCGTATACATTTTTTTCGCTAAGTACATAATCATTAACAGATTATTTCTTTCATCAAATACTTACTCACAATTTTTTTAGAGAATTATCACTCGAAATTTTTCAATAAGTTTCATTGGGGCTCAAAAGGGGATGGAGCCCTAAAAATTTACACCACTTGAATGAATACCATTATTCCGGAAAAATGATTCACGATTATTGTGTATGAAGATTGATATACTGAGTGTTCATGCAAAATTTCTAGAGGATCGCATGATCAGAACCATATAATTCAAATATTTTTATAGTATTTTACTTTTCAAATGATTAACAGAATATTATTCCGATCATGCTCAACTTTTGCATTTATATATTTAGTATCAATCTTGAGTCCTATACAAGATTTTGAGGTAATAGCCTCATTACTTCACTAATGAACGAGTGCTCGAACACACCAGCTCGAGGTTTTCTTTATTTGTTCCTTATCCATTTAATTCGGAAACTATAAATGTTCTGAATATGAAATCAGGTTAGAAATTTTGTTATTGTTCGATTATAACAGTTCAATCGACATAAGTTGAAGAAATGTTATACTACAAATTATTATTACAATTTGAAAAAACTTCTAAAACCATCTTCACTTAATTCAACAACTAAATTATCATTTCATTCATTCAGGTAGAGAAAAAAATTATCGGAGGAATAGAACTTTCTCCTTTGTTAAAATACAACCATTTTGTTCTGAAAAGTATCACTCAAAAATATTTCTTAGAAACTTTATAGGTTTTCACTCCCAGTCTCTGAAACATAAATAATTAAAAATGTTTGATTGAGATGAAGTGCTCCTGCGAAAATCTTTGCACTTTTTTGTCAGGAGCAAATTGGTCTTGAAAAAAATTGTTGCTTAACAGTAAAACTGAAAAATAAAACAAATTAAAAGGATATTGTAACGTTTCCGTGGCTATATCAGACACCTTCTTCAGATAAACTCTAAAATTCTTCAGAATTGTGTATTTTCTCATTTGTAATCTGATTGACATTGAAAATTGGAAGAATTGTATAAGAAATTTTTCAGAAAATTGGAAGAATTGTATTAGAAATTGTCTGATATAGCCACGGAAACGTTACAATATCCTTTTAATTTGTTTTATTTTTCAGTTTTACTGTTACGCAACAATTTTTTTTCAAGACAAATTTGCTCCTGACAAATAAGTGCAAAGATTTTCGCAGGAGCACTTCATCTTAATCAAACATTTTTAATTATTTGTGTTTCAGAGACTGGGAGTGAGAACCTATAAAGTTTCTAAGAAATGCAGAATCCTCCCAGAATATATAATATTATATTTCAATCGATAACTCAAAAATATGTTTCAATTTGTTTCATTGATGAACCTAGAAGGAGCTCAAAATGGGATGTCCCCCTACTCCCCCTAAAAAATAGCCCAACCTGAATAAAAATAATTAATGATTATACGCGAATTCATGTTACAGTTTGAAGAAATTTACAAAACCATTTTTACTCCATTCAACAACCAAATTAACATTCAGTTAGTCAAAAATAAATTATCTGAGAAATAGAACTTTCCCTTTCGCGAAAATAAAACCATTTTTTTCTGAAAATTCTTCGATTTTCGGTCTTGGATATCACCCTCTGTATAATCTGAATATTCCCATAACTGAAAGGGCCCGAAGGACGAAAATATAAACAGAAGCAAAAAAACAATAGAAAAAATCAGAAGTCGCTTTCTTTGTTACAACCGAAGGGACAAAAACTGCGATAATATAATAATAAAAGTCCCTTCTGTAGGCGGCATATTTTATGGGGTCTATATATTCTCTTTTGCATACCGTCAGCGATTTTATTGCTCCTTTTGGTTTATTATTTCCAATAATAAACCTTCGGAATTGAACAGGAAACATTTCGAGACTACCTGAATATTCAACACTTTATATTTCACCATGCAAGGATTCACCAAATCGAAAAAAATTATACTATCACTCTCACGAAGTTGGGTTTATTATTCTCAATAATTCAAGCTTGAAAGTCGGGCAAAAAAATCTGAACCTTTTCTCTGCCAGGCACCATGAAGACGTATCCGAAGAAAAAAGAATTTAGCCATTCTGAATTTTTTTCAAGGGGAACAACTTTAACACTTTCGATGAAATTTTGAGTTCGCACAGGTATAATTTTTTTTCCTTTCTCCTCTTTGAGCGCTTGTTCCACTTGAACGTGTACAATATTGTTCTGCCCAAATGTCTGTAATTTTAGAATTTTGAGCCGACAATGACTTAGATTCCATTTTTTGAATAATTTCCAATATATAATTCGAATCGTGCTGAGTTGTTGCATTCACATACTATTCAATTTCGAGTTCTATACAAAATTTTGAGGTATAATAGCCTGATTGCTCAACCAATGAACGAGCGGTAAAAAGCCCCTACTTAGTGCTATTCTAAAAATTTCATTTTAAAATCATATTATGTGTAGTTGTTGTACACCATTGGGAGGTAGAGGGATCGAAAGAATTAACCAATGTACAAAAAATATAATCACACTTATACATACATAAGTACCTACATAGTCTCGATTGCCATCCAATTCGAACAGTTAGTAAAAAACATGAAAATACTACACTTCAGTAGTAATTTTATTCAATATTAACACAACGCACGAATGTATAGGTATAACAATTAACAACAAGTAGTAAACATCCAGTGAGTCTTTCTCACAACGGAGTTACACCATTCATTTTACAGCCTGTGCAGAATGGAAAATCAAAGTCAATCACTCAATATATTTCACCCTTAAGTGATAGGAATATTGAGCGGTTGTAATATTATCTATTCACTTCAAGTAATGTCGCTCTTCAAGTACCCTGTATTAGAAATTATTTCCCGATTTTTCTCAGTTTCTTTCAGCTTTCCCTATTTAACAATAAATCAACTTACCAACATCTCATCAGCACTGAAAATAGTACATTTTGCTTAGGATAGAATATATTTTCATAACAAAGCTTGTTCACCTATTTTTGGTCCCTAAAATACATCAATTCCATTCTACACAACTGTTAACATTTATTGTAGCTTTTTCGATTTTCACAAAAAAAATGTTCAACAATCAACATGAGAATATAAAAAATACATCAATATTTATTGATCCCATTTTATGCTTGATTATGGTGGGATATATCATTGCGTAACTTTTTATGCTTTTTGACAAGTCTAATTGGGGTTCTACGCTCTATTTACGCATTCAGAAAATAGAAAAGTCAATGACGACGCTAGAGGGGCCAGGGGGGCCTCAACCCCCTCAAAATTTTTGCTGTACCACCCTGAAATCTGGCCTATGCTCAACGAAACTGTACAAATTCATTCATTTAGACTGAAAAATCTTGGCCACAAAAACAGGCGTCGCCACTGAGTAAATTTCGGGAATATTGTGTAGCTAATAAATGCCCGTGTAGAGAAAACATCACATTCAACATTTCAATATTTTTTTCCACATATGCTAAAGTTGTAGCATTTATTGTAAAGGGTTTCTCCTCTTATTGAAAAATCCTTCACTCTTCAGAACTGAAATACAATCCGCTGTTTTCAAATCGAAAAAAATTCACACCGTTATTGCTGACAATTGTAATTAATGTTAATGTTTGTTATATTAATTTCTTCGAAGTAATAACTGACAAATTACATATTTGGGAATGAGATTAGCAACAGAAAACAATAATTACATCAAATCTGAGATATCTTTCTGAAGCAACTATATGTGCACATCGATGATGTCAGCTTTAACATCACATCAGGCAAAAATTCCCATAGTAAGAGAAGTTGAAATGATTGAAGAAATCTTGCTGCTTTTTATTCTTTTCAAGGTGAAGACAGTCATCCCTAACAATATAATGTGAAAATATAATTATATATTTAGCTCTTATAGAGAGATAAGTTTCCTTGACACATGGTACCTACTACGATTGAAAACATTTTTAACAACTGCCAAATTATAATTAAAACAAACTGACAAAAATTCTGTCTGAATTGAAAATAGAGTGTATAGTCAAGAAATATATCACTTCACAGTTGAGCGATATTGAGAAGGAAAAAGTATTGAAATTTTAATTTAAGTTGATTTCAATTCAAAACTGTATGGCATTTATGTAGAAGTGCATACATTTTTTCGGATTTTAGAAGTACCCATAAGGTTCAGAAATTTATATTTGGAGTGGTTAAGGTTATATTCACATAGAAAAATTTTGTCTTTGGGTGCAATATCATTTTCCATGATTTCCGAGGTCATATTACCCCTACAATATGAAGAATTTAGAACGATGTTAATTGTCGATATCTTTTTATATCTCTGAGTTTTAGTCATCATATTTTAAACCCTGTTTATATAGATTGTACAACAATACCACAACTGTCAAATGTTGTGCCTTAAGCCCTACTGACAGAAAGAACACTACAACTGATTTTTCACCATTATTGAGAACATCAATAGGTTCATATTCTTATTTTTTTCGTTTTGATTTTCCAGAAACTTCAGTGCCGTATTTAAAGTTTCAGATAAATCGACATAAATCAGTGTAAAAATCCTGCAAACAAGAAAGAAGCTGCGGAAGTTGTGGTCTTTCTATAGGATTGGCTAGCCAACAGTAGGCCATAATGGCATATCTGCAAATTGAAAACAATTAAATTAAATGGATTATTTTTTCACATGCAATAACTTCTGACTGAGTATTAGATCTTTTCGTTTCGATTATT
The DNA here is from genome assembly GCA_013421045.1 of Propylea japonica. NCBI lineage: Eukaryota > Metazoa > Arthropoda > Insecta > Coleoptera > Coccinellidae > Propylea > Propylea japonica. The sequence goes on from CM024248.1 coordinate 25,342,042, forward strand.
TGACAGAGCAGAACAGAACATTGATGATAGAAATTAGTAGATTCAATTATATTAAATTTTATTTAAAAGTTAAGGATTTCAAAGATAAATTAAAAGCACTAATTTAATTGAAAAAAATAGTAACAACTTTGATTCGTGAAATTTCTGATTCCGCTTCTTTATGAAGCTAAAAAAAGTTGTTGACCATATTTCCTTCTTAGATCGAAGTTAACTTTTGGAACTGAATAGGTACAATCCGAAGACTGAATGAGAAATTATGTATCGAAAACTATATATTTAGACGAAAATGTTCATTTAATGCGAAGCTATGATGCACAGTTTGGCACCACTTCCTAAATACAGCGATACACCCTGTATACACAGGTAGAACAAACTGAGCTTCCCAGTTTGGTTCACAATAGAATCAACTGAAACTTTTTTCTACTTACAACTCGTCCGGACAGCCAACAGGTTGAAAAAGTCGATATCCATTTCTGAGATGAGTGCCCATTTCTAGGGGATCTATTTCGGGATATGGTTGGTACGCTAATGTTGTCAGTTCCCACAAAAGGACGCCAAAAGACCACTGAAAAAAAGATATGCATATACTGAACGTAATAACGAAAGTAAATAGGAATTATGAGCAAATTTACATTTCGTTCATTCTCGAATTTTTAGATCAGAATGGGTTCAAACGACAATGTTGTGTTCGATGGCCTAGGAGTCGTTAAAGGAAATGATGTCTTCAGAAAAGTTCTTTTTAGATCCTGCACCTACCCTGAAAAAATCTTCAACTCTTTCCCTTCGAAAATAATTATTTTTGATCTATGATTATTTTCAGAGTCCAGAAGTTTCAAACTTACAGACATTTAGGCAAAACTATGGCAAGCTGTTTCCCTATGAACAAAGGTCCAAAAAAGGTATTACACATCCCAAAAATTTTCAATCTAAGTTCTAAGTACGAAGCCAGGGATTCGAAATTTTCAGGGAAAGTTCAGGTCTTGAATATCTTGCTTGCTTCGATATGTGGGCCTAATCAAACCAACAGTTTAAAAGTAATACTCATTTGAAATTTTTTTTTTCAAACCACAATATAATATAGTTTTGAGAAATATTCCGTGAATAAAAAAGAATTTTAATTTTACCGTTTTGCTTCTCCGATGTTTACCCAAAAAATATATAAATAAATATATTTCGCTTTTCCACACCCCTCTGTAGAAACAACTCGTCAAATTTTGTCACGAAAGTAACAATATATTTTTTTGTAATTAAAAGAACTTTCAATCCTGCGTTCATAAATCAAAATAGCAGGAAACAATTATCATTTCAAAATATGAAATTTCACGTATAAAAAACGAAGTAAGATATTCTGACTGATATAGTTGAGCACCTTGAAATTATTCATCGCTAAAATAACTTCTGGTTTGAGTTTGGATTTCGGAATAAGCAGAATGTGAGGTGGATACCAACTATCGAAGACTAATAACAAGGAGAAAATACTCTTCAGCGAATTGCCACTCCCTTAGTACTTCTTCTGATTTTTATTTTCCCATTTTCATCATCTTGCCAACCAGAAAAAGTAGAAGTACCCAGAAAGACGTTTTCGCAACAATAGAATTTCAAAGAAGATTCTTCAAAATGCTTTGAAATTTCATAACAATTGTTACCAAATAAATATATAAATAAATAAGAGGACAAACTGGGTTCCACATTTTTTCTTTCGTTAATTAATTTTATAAAATTAATTTCGGTGTCAATGTTCGTCTGTATACAGACGAACTTTAATCTGCAAATGGTACCAGAATGTACTTTCTGCTCTTAATGAAAATCAGGGAAATAGCAACTTGAATTTTCAATTGAACAATACCTATAGTTTCGATCCTTTTGAAATCAGATTAAAAATAGATAACACAATCATATCTTATTTATAAATCATGGTTTGTCGACTTAAGTTAGTTATTACACATTCAATGTGTACTTTTGTAGAAAAGCATGAATTTCAGATTATTAGTAAGGGCATTAGGGTGAACAAACAAGAATCAAAAACAGACAAATATACTCACCACATCTGATGCAGAACTGTATTGTTTGAAGATGAGGCTCTCAAGAGCAAGCCATTTAACAGGTCTACTCTCATTATCGTCCAGACAAAAATAATCGTTGGGAAAAAAATCTTTAGAAAGTGCAGTATCGGTTATTTTCACTTGGAGTTTCTCACCAATGCTGCAAAAAATATATTTATCGGAAAAATCAATATTTTTCTCAGCATGGACATAGAGAAGCTCATTTTTGGGGCGCATCAAAAATGATCTAGATTAGTAGAAAAGCATAATCAAGTGAAACCAATCGAATTTAATCAATAATAATTTAAATACGGTACACTAGTACTTCGAGGTCTGTCTTAGATAAAAAAATGGATGAAGTGGGCAAAAATAACATGAAATAAATGCTAGGGACTTTGGCAGATGATTTCTCGATGAAAATAAGCAGGGGTAGTTCATATAAATTTTTCTCGAAATCAACCCCCCTTCCAAGATACAGCCTTCGTAAGGCGATGACGGGTTGACAGTTTTTACATTTTTTACGGCTTTTTAAAAACACTGAATCATAAAACTATACATAATATGAAGCACATGTTACCCACACAATTTTTTTTAGATCTCATTACTTTATTATAAGGGGTTGAAAATAACAACCCCTATGATTTTCGTTCGAAAATTGTTTTCGTGGGATAGATCTTCGAACAATAAGATTCTCTAATGCTTTCCCATTCAATTCTGGAGTAAAAAAGTCTCTTGCAAAATTTCGATACGGTCAATACTTTTCTCGGAAAAAATAAAAACTTACAAGCAGTTATGATTACTGTTCATTCCATTTAATCTAATATGTTTTATAGAATGAATATTCTAAGATATTGCATGTCTATACTTTTGTTCTCCAGAATTGAATGGGAAAACATAATAGAATTTTATTATTCGAAAATCTATCCCACGAAAAAAATTTTGAACGAAAATCATAGGGGGTTGTTATCTTCAACCCCTAATAATGAAGTTATGAGATCTAAAAAAATTGTGTGAGTAACATCTACTTCATGCTTGATATTATGTATAGTTTTATGACTCAGTGTTTTTAAGAAGCCGTAAAAAAGTTTAAAACTATCAACTCGTCATCGCCTTCCAAAGGCTGTATCTTGGAAGGGGGGTCGATTTCGGAAAAAAATTATATGAACTACCCCTGCTTATTTTCATCGAGGAATCATCACCCAAAAACCCTCGCATTTGTTTACAGACATCATGTATAATGTATATATGCTATATTTGCATATAGTTTTTGTTTCATTGAATTTACAAATCCTGTCCTATGTCACAATTTCTTCTACATTTTAGCGAAAATACTTACACGCAGTTTCTCGTGGCTATATCCTTATGGCATAAGCATTGACTGTGTAGGTACATTAGACCTAAAATAATTTGTATAGCTATATCGACCAGACTTTGTGTCGTAAGTGTATATTGGTCATCTTCTCTTTGTCGACATTTTATGAGGAATCTGAAATATCGAGGAAATATTTATTACCTAACCGGTCTTCTTGATGTTGAACGATGTCCAAATTGAGAGTTCTGTACGACTGCTGCGCCTTTATATTGTTCCAATATACTTTCGATAAATGGCATCTGCTGGTTTGCGATAAAATGCAATATCAAAAATATTTTTCTTGTGGTCGAACAAATTTCATTTGAAACAGGCACAGTCTAAAAGTTGTTTGTCACCATCGAGTACATGTATGAAGATATATGATTATATTTTTTCAGATCAAAAGTTCAACCATAAACAATTCGAAAATGCACAGGAGATAAATAAAATTAATGAACATAATATACTACTCATACCAGATAAAAATTTTGAAAACCACTTAAATTGTTCATCTAAAATATAATACATACATTTTGCCAAAGAAGTAACGTATATGTAATTCTTTTTTTAGTTTTACTGTTAGGTAACTATTTTTTTCCAAACCAATTTGCTCCTGAGAAATAAGTGCAAAGATTTTCGCAGGAGCTTCATCTCAATTAAAAAATTTTCAATTATTTCTGTTTCAGAGACTGGGAGTCGAGAGGGAGTCAAGAATGCCGAATCTTTCCAGATTATATTTCAATCGATATCTGTATTTGTATTTCGTCAATAATTCTTGTACGAAGAATTATTAAGGAAATTCCTCGATTTTTGATTTAAAAAAAATTCATCCTATGCTTTTTCTAATTTGATATTTCACACCCCCTACGCCACGCACCCCTCTACCGGCTCTACCTTATATTATATGGATATTGATACATCAAATGAAAGGAAATTTGATTGCCTATTCAGCGATGCGACTGAAATAGAATAATTTGCAATTTGAGATTGGAGAGAATTGCAATCAGATCATTTTTCTTTTATTAATTATTATCAAGGAAAATTCAGGAATTCATGGATTTTCGATTTCATAAGGTCTCCCTATGCTTTTTTGAATATAAAATCTCTCACCCCCTCTGGACTTTATTTTCCAAACAGGAATATATGGTTTATGATACATCAAACGAAATATAATTCGAGGACTAACTCATTTTATTTGACATGTCACAATCCATATTCTATTTTTAAAAAAAGGTACGAGGCGTAGGGGGTGAGATCTGTAATCTGTATAAAAATAAAAAGAAGCAATATAACAGTACACTACCTATAATTCAATCAATGACATTCTGATTTTTTATATCTATTTATGAACGTTTCAAACACAATGCATAAACTAACATACCTTTTGAGATTCCCCCTGTTGATAAATGGGTAGATAATTAATGGTTCATTTGATTTATCTGTATTCACTGCCAAAATATTGAGGATGTTTTTGTGTTCCATTCCATGAAACATCGTACCTTCATTCAAAAATATGTTTACATGCTTTTGGGAAGCTCCTTCTGAAAAGTTGATTGAGATTTTTCCGATAAATCACCAGATATTCGAAAAAGTAATGATGTGACAATTTGGAATCTTGAAAATTGCATCAGGAATTTTAGAACGAGTCCAAAATAGGTATTCATTTCCAAAAAACGGACTGTTGTTTTTTGTATTTTCATTCAAATAGATTTAATATGAAATGACCAGAATATGAAAGGTGGGTATCTCAAAAAATTCTGAAATTGACCCATATTTATAAAATATTTTCTGGATTCATCAGGAAAAGCAATTATTAGAAATAAAACTGGAAAATACACATGATTACTCAGATTCATATAAGATTGAAAATATAATTTTTTATTTCCGAAAAACTTTTCAATTGGCATTTCCAGTTATTTTAGAGATCCTAATGGAATTTTAGAAAATCATAATGATAAAGTATACATTTTTTGTTCCATTGTTAGGTTTTCGAGAAATAAATTATTGAAATCACCGAAATAAGCCTACGGTTAAGCATTAAATTCATTGGTTAAATGTTGAATCGCAGTTCACAACGACTCTGTTGTGAATGGTCATCCCCACTAATTATGCTTGCTTGTACGTCATCATGGCGCGATGTTTGAACTTATGAGAGTAGAAATCGCATTTTCAATGTTTTATTAAAAATTAATTACTAGAAATTTTAGGTGGATAATTAGATAGGTATTTTACGCGACTCTAACGCTGTCACATGGAAGTATCCTACATTTTAGCACACTGGAAATGCCCATTGAAACTTGTGGTAGTAATTTTCGTGAAAAGCTTTTATTGCCCTACTTAGAAGCTTCGAAAAATGTCCTGCAGGTCCTTTGCTGTGGAAAACAAAGGACTGCAACTGAAAACTCTTCCGAAATCACTGTCGAGGGACCAAAAAATAAAAGTTGAATAACTCAGGGCAGAGAGTGCGATTCGTTAGATGACTCCTACATGGAAAAATCAATTCGAATTTCCCCGAAAGTTTCAGTTTCCATTCATAGGTGGCCACACATTGGTGAAAGTGGAAAACAGAAAAACTCGAAGATTCGAAATAAAGAAAACTTGACATTTACCCTTGATAGTTTTCACAGTAACAGTTTTCTCTCCCATGAAGAGACCTCTATAGCTCCGACCAAATATTCCTTCTTCTATAACTTCTTCCAGCACAAGAGTTTGCCTCGGAACCGCTAGATCGCGCAATCGTTTTGCTGTATCAAAGCAGGTATCCTGTGAACCATTCTGCAAATGAGATTGGAGATTGATCCTTCAAGGTAACATAATCTGGTCATATGAACATTACAAATCACTTCGATTAAAACTGCTCAAATCGTTAAGGCAAAGAGGAAGTTTGAGGAAAATTTATGCGAGGTTCATATACAGGCTGTTCATAAATGCAACATGATGTTTCGATTAATGGTATACAGGGCATTTTTGAGGTGATGTGGATGAACTCATCAAAACAGATCAGTTCAACAAATGTTGCTCAAACGAAATATTCGATATGAGATAGAGAAAAAAATCTTGGGTATCAATGCCCTTATACTACTATCAACTACAAACGAGAGTCTCTTTCTGCACCAGGTTCATGAACATCTGCTAAGTTGAGTGATATTATCCTCTTTTGTACAACCTGCATGCTATACTATAGTTCTGCTCGAACTCACCATAAATTAAAATCTAAAATCACTATTTAAATAGACGTGCTATATTTTCTCTTCGAAGATTGAAGTACAGTAGAACTTCCCTATAACGAAAGCGCTAAATCCGCAAAAAAATTTGTTATGAAGAAGTTTCGTTATACAGAAAATTTGTTTCTATATTCAGCAATGTCGCGGTCGACTTCACTGATAAATTTAAGTTTATCATTCAAACTTAAGCACTTGCTTTTAGACATTTTCGCACAACTTTTCACACTAGCGTAATGGTTAGAGTGAAACCAAACAGTCAGGGGTGTATTTAAAACTCTTTCAGAAGGATCTCTCTGTCCGCCGTAATGATTTAGTTTAAGGTCGTGATTTATTACGTACCTACTTCCAGAAAATTCATACCTTATACCTTCTTACCAATACCCATTCAAAGAGTGATGTTCTTTGAATATTTTGTTATAGAGAGAATTTACTTCGTTTTAGAGGAGTTCTCAACATGAAATTTGGATTCAAGGTGCAATGTCTTGTACGATATTCGTAATACAAAGAAATTCGTTATACAGACGTTCGTTATAGGGAAGTTCCACTGTAATATTGAAAAAGATCTGAGATGATGCAGCTCACCGCTAAACAACACAGGTTTCGATGAAAAACATAGGCAATATTGCCTAAAAACAGGTGGTTATCTCATATGATCGATTTTTGGAACAATGAGTTATTTTGATGAGTTATAGGCTTTACCCGACTCTAGGCAGTGCTTTCCAGGAATTGCAGGAAACTACTGATATTTAATTAATCAAAAGGTTCTTCTTACTATTCAAATGCGTCAATATAACAACTTAAGAAAAACAATCCCTACGAAACTTTGAATTTCGAGCAGTTTCTACTCTGAATACTCAGTTCAACTTTGTTCAAATAACGATTAAAACAAGTAAAGAGCATAAAAGTTTCAAAAGAGTTAATGCTCATTTCAAGTACCTATTTCCATGTAATATCGAGATTCATTTGTAGGAATAATAGATGAACTGCTCTAATGTCATGACTTCAATACCTGCAATTAACATTCTTTACGTAACCGTTTTATTCTCATTATTTATAGCTGCTCCACGTGGACTTGTTGATTCTTACATATTCCATATAAAGATTCATGTTCTTAATGATTTTATTAACTGTCATGAGGAATTTGAAATTAGGGGGTTCAGTTCTTAACGGCATTCATTATGGATATAATTAATCGGATTTTTCATTTCTTCCAACAATGAATCCAGGAATTTCAGCGTGACCTGGATTTCTGGTGTTCAATGGGATGATAAAAAGGATGTAAAATGAATTATCTAGCTAACAGCTTAATGAGATATTACTAATTGCATTTTTTCCTGAAAAAATGATCGAAACACTTAAAGGCATTAAATAAAATCATTGAGAATTTCAACGTATTAAGAGGAGTCAAAAGCTTATCATTACAATACGAATGTCAGCATGAAGGCCATGACTTTTTCAAAACCCTCAAGGGTCTCGTTTTTGGGGAAAGAAAAAGCACCAAACATATCACTTAAATCTCTACAATTCTTCGAATTATTCGGAAATTATCTCGAAGATAAGATAGGGGTGGTGTAATAGCCTTAATATCACATCAGCTGATTTGGTTTCGAATAAAATTCTTCTAGAGTTCCTTTGAGTTTCAGGCCTGGATATTTCAGTCACCAAAAAAAGTGTGTTCAATATTTCCGTAGGTTGTCTATTTCATGAAACTAAGCGGGGGTTTTCCGAAACTAGTGACTTCTTCATACATTCCTACGGTATATGGGCCGATGCACAATCCAGCAAGATCCTTTATCTCCGAGACAATACTCAATTTTTCTTACGAACTATAAATCTCTCGAATATGTAGAACAGCCGCAAGGAACCTAGGGTGTAAAAATTGAATCGATCTACCCCTTCTTTCATAGCTGCAAAATACTCTTACACATAGGAGTTGTAACATGTACATGTCAGGCAAACTTTCTAGCATAAAAATATATGACGTAATAAACCTTTTAGACGCTACGTTTGAACCATCGTTGGGGGATCGAATCGAAATTAAACATTAACAGGGTACAGTCAATAGTCGGACTGTAAGGGAGGGATAATCGAGCCTGGGCGTACTGGAGTGGTTGATTCGATAATTTTCATAGTATGTGGCTCTAACGCTGCTGGACCCCTCACTTTCAAGCTTAAAATGACGGCTGATGTGCTCGATAAGGACATTACTCATTAAATTAACAGAGATGAAAGAAACGCCAGGTCGAGAACAGTCCTTGATTTAACAGTTTTCAGTAATTCAGAGAGTGACTTTTTCAGGACTGCCTCGTTGACCTGAAATTCTTGATATTTAAGTTAACATATTAATCACACGAAGAAATATTTTGTGTAATGTCCATTCATGCAGTTCATCATCAACCTTCTGTATCTAGTGAGGTTTCATTACCGCCCTCACTACTGGGTCTATGTTTCATTACACCATTCTTCATAAGAAGTTCATTAGATAAATGAACTTGAAAACTGATTCAATGAACTTGTACAATGGGTTAATGAACTCAATTTACCATAAATTGTTGGAATCACTAAGGGTATAAGCATCTTTAAACCCTGGTTATTACTGATTGATGATTGTCATCCAAACAGGATAAAATAAGTAAATAATGAACAATATCTTCGTTAGGACACTCTGTAATATGATAATATCTCTACAATAATTAGTTCAATTCACTGTTTTAATCACGTATTGGATAAACGTCGTCATATCCTACTTTAATAATGTCGTTTCGAACGTCAAAACAAGATATGATCAATCAATGAACATCATTTACATGACATTCTGCAGAACACTACACTGCGCAAAAAAATTAACGCACATTCTGAAAATCCCAATTGTAATGAAAGTCAACTCTACATTGACTTTATAACTTATTTTTTATGTTCTCTCGGGAAGGTTTTGAACGAAACAAGACACATTAAAGGGAAGAAAAATTCAGGATTTCACCGAATCTTATGTGAAAGAAGAGAAATAAACAATTTTTAAAATACTGGAATGCTGATAAGTGATTTATTACTTGGTATTTCCACCCCTTGCGTTAATTACAGCTCGGCAACGACGGTTCATACTCAAAATGAGTGATCTTAAATTGTTCTGATCTAATCCTTCCCAGATTCTCTGAGTTGGATTCCTAATTAAGTCATTAAGAGTAGCTGGATGATTTTCTGAACTCCTCAGCCTTCTATTAAGGTTGTCCCAAACCTTCTCAATCGGATTGAGATCTGGACTTCTTGCTGGCCATTCCATCCGAGAGACTTCAACCTCTTCAAGGTACTCCAAGACGATGCGCTCACGATGGGGTCTGGTATTATCGTCCATAAAATGAAATTTTCACCAATGTATGGGGCAAATGGCACTACATGCTCTTCAAGAATGTTCCTTATATACCTATCAGCATTCATAGCTCCATTATCAACGACCACTAGGTCTGTGCGAGCAGTCAAGGATATTCCACCCCAAACCATAATCGATCCTCCCCCGAAACCAGTAGTATTCAGGAAATTTCACTGAGCATATCTTTCATGTGGACGTGTGTATACAAGGGAACGTCGATCACAATGGTAGAGGCAGAATCTAGACTCATCTGTGAAGAGAAGTCTTTCCCAATCAGCCTCTTCCCAATGGATATGCTCTCTCGCAAAATCCAAACGCGCCCTTCGATGGGCTGGGGTAATAGCTGGGCCTCTTGCCGCGACACGAGGCCTTAAATCATATTCTGTGAGGCGATTTCTTATTGTCTGAGTGCTAATTTGCACCCCATGGGTTTGCTCAAGCTAATTTTGAAGAAGGCGAGCGGTTGCAAACCGTTGTCTCAACGAAGAAACTCTCAAGTAACGTTCTTGAATGGCAGTTGTTGCCCGTGGTCTACCCTGTCCTGGTCTTCGGACATTCATACCTGTCTCCCTGAATCGCTGCAACATTCTGGACACACTTGTATGGGAAACACCAAACCTTTCTGCAATTCTTGTGTATGTCCACCCTTTTTCTCGCAAAACTACCGCTTGGGCATAAGCGTTGCATAGCGATCGAGTGTAGAAAATCAAATGAAAGAAAAACTATTGATCCCTAGAATTGATCGAGAACAAGTGATTTCAGAATGGAGCCAATACATTCAAAATCTGATAATCTCATCTTTTTTTATTTCTGCTGGAAAAAAAACAAATGTGTTGAAGAAAAACGTTGAAAGTGGATAACATATGCACGTATAATTCTGATAAAAATAATTATCATTGAGAACACCTTCAGTTGTTGAATAAATTTGAGATTTCCATAATCTGCGTTAATTTTTTTGCGCAGTGTAGGAGTATTATAATTTTCAGTTGAATGATCACTAAGGGTACAAGCATCATAAAGCCCTGGTTGTTATTGATTGATGATTGTCCTTTCTGAACATACAAAAAAGGTTAAAATAGACAAATAGAACATTCTCTTCGTTGGGACACTCTGTTATATTATAATATATCCCTATAATAATTACTTGAATAATGTCGTTTTGAACGTCAAAAGAGGATACAATGATCAATTAATGAACAATCCTCTGATTGGGACATTCTGCAGAATACTATATAATAATTATCAGTTCAATTCACCACTGAATTGTTGCAATCACTGGGGGTAGAAGCTAGAAGCATCATTAAACTCTGGTTGTTACTTGTTATTGATTGATGATGGATTTTAAACGGATAAAATAGACAAATAATGAACACACTTTACCTTCGGACACTCTGTAATACAATATATCTCTATAATAATTAGTTCAATTAACTAGTGAACTGTTTTAATCATGTATAAGATAAACATCGTCATATCCCACTTGAATAATGTCGTTTTGAACATCAGAACAGGATACAATGATCGATTAATGAACATCCCCTTCATTGGGACATTCTGTACAACAGTATTATAATCACTATCTGCAAAATACACGTATAACTCACCTCAGACATCAACCCCACCTGCGAGGAAGCGTAATAGGAAACTCTGTAAGCATTTCCGGTAGGGTAGGACGAAGGTGACGGTGGTGATTTTTGGATACTGGCAATTGTTGCGTAGCTTCCACTCCCTGCGCTTGAGGGTCTTCTTATAGACGACCCAAGACTAACGAATACGTGTTGATTGTTATCGTAAATAGCCGTCATATAACTGAAATTGTTTCACATTTCATTTAACAGCAATATTTTAGTAACACGGTGAGAGACAAGACATGAAAATAGCAGAACATTGAAAAATCCTAAATTCTTTTCGTTGTTTCCCTAATTTGAATATATATACACTTCATCTTCAACGCTCATGTGGAGGAATAATCAAAGATCCAACCAAATAAGACAATATTCATCTTTTTGAATCACTCCATGGTAAAATAGAGAAAGTCTTTTTTGATTATCACCAATACTGATAATGACAGAGGACCATGATTGAAAAAAATTTGACGTTCTAACACTGGCTTGGTATCCCAGGCTAAACCTGATAGTGCCCTCTGAAATAAAGGCTCGACAAGCCCTATTTTTGTTAAAGAACGAACTAAAGCTGCTTTCTGAGCCTCTCACTTCTTATCATATCATGAAATTTAACCCCCATAAGATGGGCAAGGAAAACTCCGAGATCTGTTGTAGGCTAAGTCGATTGGCTACAGAAACTACTAAGCTTATACTCATTATGCCAATGACAAGTGTTGGCACAAACTAGAGTTATTCTACCTCATTGGGTGCAGAAAAAAATTCATTGTGCCAAGCAACCACAATCTGATTTAATTTAGAACAATTTTTCGTTTTACTACTTCACAGGATTCTGCATTTCTAAAAAACTTTATAGGTTTTCACTCCCAGTCTCTGAAACTGAAAAAATTAAAAAAAATTTAATTAAGATGAAGTGCTCCTGCAAAAATCTTCCCATTTATTTGTCAGGAGCAAATTGGTTTTGAAAAAACTGTTGCCTAAAACTCTTCCCTCAGAGAAACTTGTAAAATCTTTGGACATGTGTATTTTTTCGTTTTCAGTCTAATTGACATTGAAAGTTGTGAACACATAGAGGTATTGATTCATTTAATTTTGAAATTTCCTGATGTCATTTCTCCCTTCAATAAATCAATCCAAATACGATCTATTCCAACAGAACAATTAGCCAAATTATCTACTTCATTTAACACAATACATGTGGATTCCTTAATTTTCCTTTTACAATTATCATAAGGATCTTCATGTTGTTCCAGTTCATCATATGATCTCCGCTATTTGAACATACATGATCAGCGATTTGTGATCTTGTAATGTCACTATTTTTGACGTTATTCTTATGTTCCCGTTTTCTTATCTCTAAAGATCTTGATGTCTCTCCTATATAAGATTTTCCACATATACAGGGAATATTGTAAACACATTTTTTTTTATTTTTGTGTCTCATTCATTGGTCTCGTTCTGGTTAGAATGGATCTCAAATCATTTTGTGAACTGAAAAGAGTTCTTATGTTGAATTTGGAACCAATTCTTCTGATTCTTTCTGAAAGGCCAGGAATATAAGGAGTGAAAACCTATAAAGTTTTTTAGAAATTCAGACAAAGTCTTTGAGACTTTTGTATTACCTACTGCAGCATAGTCTTAATTACAGTAAGAAACATTCCAGGATATGTTCGAAAGAGCATTCTTCCTGGCAGCTTATGATTAATCAAATTCTATTAGCATTATACTTATTATTTACTTACTGGGGATCTTGCGATCTAACTTTCTTGTTTTTCAAGCACACAGCGGAAGAAGTGACAATAATTAATGTTATCATTGCCACTGCACATGCAACAGCAACGTACGTAGATCCTGTTGCATTTTCCAGAGATTCGGGATCTAATCTTATTGAATCATTGCAATACACATTCTCTGCACCTGTGAAATGAACATAAATCATACAAGTATTTAAAAAAGGTGTGTTTTTTTCTCAACGGGGTGTGAAACTCATTAAAATAAATGATATAATGAAATGATAAGCTACGTAAAAGTTTCATAATTGGTTTCATGCACGTTTGATATTGGAGTGAAATATCAAACATTATTCCTTGCAAAAACACGTTTGGAGTTAATAATATGTTTCATTAATAAATTTCCCTGAAGAGATTGGAGGACACATCTTCAAATGATACCAGTAGATCTACTCTAAATTAATGCAATAGCATATCTTTCTTGAATGTTAAAAGTTAAAAATATATACTTCTGGAAGAACCCCTCTATTCAATTACGTATATCCCCTAACTTTAGTAAATAAATTGAATAACGAAAAAAGAAATATTCTTCATAAAAAACTCACCTTTCTGACATATTTTATTCCTTTTGAAATGGAGCGTTGTTTCATTGTATATTTTATCATATGCAGGAACTGTCAGATGTAATTTCACTTCAATTTCAGCGCTTTTTATTCCTGTGCACATTAATGTGACTCTGGAAAAGATATAGTCGCAATTGAGGTTGTCATATATCAGAATAAAAGAATATGACATTGCATTTCGCTTATACGAATGAGATTAAGCTATTCTTTGGATAAAGCTCGGGCCTATTATCTAAGATATGATAGGTAGGTATATTATTGAAAAACGCCGAACAGAAGAGGTTATGATGATGGATATAGACCAAATAATATACCAATGAAGGTTCCATCATCAAAAATTTCATGTCAACACTCATACGTAGGATCATAGCAAAATAAATATCCCATTACCATACTTATAGGATATTCCTGAATGCAGAATGATAGTTTAAAATTTTGAAAAATCCTTGTTATTTTCAAGGCCAACAATTTCAGCTATAATGTCACTTCTAGATTGATCATTTTTGGTAACAATTCAATACTATACAGGGTGTCCAAAACTCGACGTCAACCCGGAACCGGGTGAAAAGGCACGTAATGCTGGTTGTCAGAAAAATAAAAAAAAATCTAAGTTGCATGAAAATAATGGGCAACTTTTTTTTTGCTGTGTAACCTTGAATAATGCTTGTCTAAACTGTAATCAAAATTTGGCTACCAGCTGCTCTAGGTTTCATGAAAATAGGGCTTGCTTTTCAGAAAAAAAATTCAAAATGAACAATTGCCTAGTTTCAACTAACTGTATTGAAAAAAAATGTACTACGCAAGTTTGGCATGTTTCGTCAAAAGTTGGCGCATTTAGTTAGGATTCCAAAATGGTATAATACTTGTTAATTGTAGCTGCCGTAGTTCAAATTTATTTTCGATTGCATTTGAATAGACTTTTTCTTAAACTGCTTTCCAGTAAAAAAGGCCAATGGATTCAAGTCCGATGAACGGGCCGGCCACGAGATTGGACCAGAACGTCCGATCCATCTTCCGGGAAAAAATGTTACCAGAAAAAAATTTCCAGAGAAAATAATTTTCCCAGGAAAAATTTTTCCGGAGAAATTTCTTCGAAAATTTTTTTTCTGGTAACATTTTTTCCGGAAGATGGATCGGACGTTCTGGTCCAATCTTGTGTCCGGCCGTTCACCGGACTTGAATCCATTGGACTTTTTTACTGGAAAGCAGTTTAAGACAAAGTGTATTCAAAGGCAATCGAAAATAAATTTGAACTACGGCAGCTACAATTTAACAAGTATTATACCATTTTGGAATCCTTACTAAATGCGCCAACTGTTGACGAAACATGCCAAACTTGCGTAGTACATTTTTTTTCAATACAGTCAGTTGAAACTAGGCAATTGTTATTTTGAATTTTTTTTTCTGAGAATCAAGCCCTATTTTCATGAAACCTAGAGCAGCTGGCATCCAAATTTTGATTACAGTTTAGACAAGCATTATTCAAGGTTACACAGCAAAAAAAAGTTGATATTTGCAGCAACAGGAGCGAAAAGACTGTCACAGGGTGTGGAATTTTGCGTGTTTTTTAAATGCCCATTATTTTAAAATCATACAACTTAGATTTTTTTTATATTTTTCTGACAAACAGCATTACTTGCCTTTTCACCCGATTCCGGGTTGACGTCGAGTTTTGGGACACCCTGTATAAGTTGATAATTGCCGAACCATTGAAATTAAGATTAAAGAATTCTAAGTTGTCCAACTGCTTCTGTGAGAGCAAAAAGATCGAAACAGATGTCTGCAAATACTCTGCTATTTATTGATATCGACGTGTTTTACTCTTTTAATAATCAATTTATAGCATTTATGGCATTTGACATGAAATATTTTCATATCGCAAACACCCGTGAACTCTTTTTTGTACTGGTTCATAATTCAAAATAATTCATTATCAAAAATCATTCACATTCAGTTGGAGATTCCTGGAACATCAAATTATGACACTTTTCGATAAGCACATCAAATAGAGCGCAGAAGAGGCAGTAAATAGGGTCAATCAATTCTGTTTTGTTCACCAGGATATCAAGAATTCCAATCACACCTTTCAATGGAAATTTCAAAGTTATTGAATTTAGTTCGGTCGCTTAATGAAGTGTCCATCCATCGATGTGTAAATAATTTTGTTTGAAACTAGGATGCAGCATCTCATTATCGATATTGACATTTTATCACAATTCGATCAATTTCGTTGTTGGCATGCAAGATTTTCAATTAATTTCGCCGTCTAGAAAATAATCAGGAACAGGTGAACATGTTTATTCATTTAGATAGATAATTTATCGAGTTTGTCACAGCGTTTTGTGAGCTATAATTGAAAATTGGTTTAATTAAACGGTATCATTCTCAAGGCAGGCATTAGGCGGACTTCTAAATAAAATTAACTTGAAGAAATAAGTCTTCCAAAGTAGAGGCAGCTTGACACCCAGTTTTATTTACAGCCCAGTTCATTCGAATTTTACATACCTACGCCATTCTATTTCAACTGAGCCAACCGAGGCAAATGGGCATTTATAGGTATCAATCAAACAGTACCTAAAGGCCCGTTTACATTAGTCAAGCGAGTTGATCAAGTCAGTTGAATTCAAGTGACTTGCACAAAGTTGAGCATGCTTCTACTGAGAAGCCGTTCAATTCAGCCGATCGAGTGAAACGAAAAGGGCGGTTTACACATTCAATTCGCTTTCAATTCAACCAAGTCGATCAACTCACTTGACTAATGTAAACGCGGCATAACACATATAAGTCTTTTCAATTGAAATGAAGTTGAATGGAAGCACACATTCCATTTTGACTTTTGAAACTCAGCTTTCCAGAAGATCATCCATTACTCGAAGCCTAAATTGCATGAATGGAAATCAGCTTACTTCAGTGAAGCTGATAAAGAAATACCGAAGAAAACTCAATGAAATAGGCAAAAACAACGGGTTCTTTTAGTCTGAGTTACTGGTCACTAAGGAATCAAAGTAAATGAAGAGGCAGACGCAATAGCTAGGAAAGAAGCACAAATGAACCCACTGGTCCAGAACCCTCAGGTGGAGTAGGCCAATGCACCTGAAAAAAGAGTTTGTGGAAATGGAAGAAACTGAAATAATAAGCACTCTAATTCCGAAAAGTTGGATCTCAGAAAGAATAAACTGAGCTTCCTCCTGTAAGAAAGCCAGTAAGAAGGTGTAATTGTTTCTTACCAAGATCCAGATATCTTTTAGATCTTCCTGTTTCAAAGTTCCGAGTAGAATGAACCATCCCTGGGAGATTACGCCAGAGTTTTTCCTTCTCGGTTTTCTCCTTCTCCAGAAACTCCTTCTTATAGGTACATTTACCTATACCACAGAAGGGTTCTATGCCAATGAGTGACATTGGTGCTCCCCCTTCGGCAAGTGTATTGACCTCTTCGTTTCCTTTGATTCCCGAATGGTCGGGAACCCAGATTAAAAAGACCATATTTTTCTTGCCTACCTCATTGAGTTTGTTTCGGCACTCTCAGATCATCTTTGAGTCAATGGCATAAGAGCTCAGTGCTTTAATAGCAGCTTGACTATCTGAGTGTATGGCTATATCGCACTTCTGATAGTTTCTTTCTAGATTTATATATAGACATATTTCAATAGCTAAGATTTCCACTTGAAAGACGCTCATACAGAAGCCTAGCGACAGTGCACACTTGGTACTTGGCCCGTATATACCAGCGCCAGTTCCTGTAGAGGTTTTGGAACCATCTGTATACCATTTTACGGTCATTTCTTTGAGATTATGTATAGTCGGTTTATTCCCATTCCTCTCTTTTACTCAGCAATGTCCTGAAGTTTTTCTCAGTGCTTACTTCCTTGACCATTTTATCACTAGGGAGGTTCGCAGATGAGATTTAGTTGTTCAGAGAGGACCAGACTCTCTGATTCTCTCATTATTATCTCATTACCTGTACCTTCCTTAGATATTCTGCGACCATGTAGATCTTTTGTTCTCTTCTCTACTCACTCATAGAAAACCACGTAGATCGTCAGAGGCGTCAATAAAACCGACAGCCTCCTTAGGAGCCTTGGCCGTTACCTATTGGGTAACCAGGGCCGATTTCCTCATATGAATTGTTTATCCAAAGTGTATTTCTGTTATTCAATTCCTATTTCTGGACTGCTGCCTCAAATCATCCTTATCCAAGCCTACAGAACTCAGTTCATCGTCTTAGTCACTTTATGGGAAAAAACTTCATTCAAGAGAAGGATGTCTTGTGTTTTCTGTAGTTTCTAGATCAACAACTTGTTCATGAAGATGGTTTTCATTCAGATCGAGTATACCACAGTTTTCCTTCAATTTTCTGCGGGAAGAAGAAACTAATAATTTAAGAAATAGTGTAACTCAACACAGCGATTATCTGTCACAAAACAAACGACCCTTACAGAGCTTAGGGGATGATCACCCCTGTTCAACGGGCCTTACTGAAACACCCATTAAATTCATTATATCTCTTGTTTATAAGTCAACATCAGAAAGGTACAAAATTGATCATCATTCTTAAAATCGAGAAGCCGCAAAAGCATCAATTGAATTAATACGAAAAATTACATACCTAAAAGTCTGCACAGATGTTGGAATCACACCAGTTGATGAAATATTCATTTGAGGAGGAAGTAGAGCGTCTTGTCCATCATAATTCACTGCCAGAATGTAGGGTAGCTGGAAATGTCAACATTAATTCAGTCGATCATTCCTTACTTGTATATGCAGAAATGTAACCAAATTTAAATGGGTTTCGATTCCGATTTTCGCTTGGGATATGTGTTCATTATGCATATGAGGGTGAATTCCGAATGAAGTCATATTGGGGAAGTTCCTCCGATAACATTTGACTTTTTTGGCTAATGAATATTCATTGGGAAAATTCAGGGAAACTAAGATGGAGTTTTGAATCATTCGACGTATCAAAACATTATTGTATTAAGTTGACTCGCAGCGTTTTATTCAGATATTCGAGGTATATTCGTTATGATTCATGATTTTCATAGAAGAACTGAAGCGCTATTTTCAGTCTGATAATTTTTTATATTTTTTACTGTGGAATATGTATTATATGGGAAAGAAATTTATAGGCACCCGTTTTCACTAATTTGATCAATTCTTTTTCAAATCATCATACAAGGAAAACAAGAATATTTTTCCTGATGTTTCAAGCTCTGTTTCATCATTATATTAGATTAGAGGAAGGGCTTCAAACCTAAGTAGGCGTCGCAGAACCTTTATAATAATCATTTATTTATATTATAAATACGTGACATTATATATTTATATACAAAATTTAACTTGACAACAGTTATCTTGATGTAAGCAAAATATAATATACAGGGTGTAACTAAATAAGTGTAAAATATTTAAGAAGGTGATTCCTCATCAAAAAAAAAGATAGGATCTTTCATATAAAAAAACTTCATTGGAGCATCCCTTGTTAAGATACAGCCCCTCAAAGGGAATACATAAAATTTGTATAACAATTTTTTTCACAAGCACCAAAAAAGTTACAATATTGAAATTAACCTGGCATTTCCTACTAGCAAAAATATACTTATCCAGTTATTTATTTGGTTTACCCCATGGTTGTAAGGGTGGAAACGCAACTCCTTAAAGTTTATTTCCAACTTTTTGTCTTATTATTTATTTACCATTTAAAAATTTATTTCCGATAGCCTGTTTCATTATAAACAAAAAATATCTCCTGAGTTTTTTGCCCAAAATAAACCAGTTCGCAGTAAAAAATTATTTTACGAACAACTACTGACAGCGTTATACCAATTTGATTGTCACTATCGCTAAAAGTGTCCTACTAGATAGATTAGTTTCGCATTTATGACGATCTATCTCTGTAGTTGTTCGTAAAATAATTTTTTACTGCGAACTGGTTTATTTTGGGCAAAAAACTCAAAAGACATTTTTTCTTTAGAATGAAACAGGCTATCGGAAATAAATTTTTAAATGGAAAACAAATAATAAGACAAAAAGTTACATTGGAAATAAACTTTAGAGGTTGCGTTTCCCACCCTTACAACCATGGGGTAAACCAAATAAATAACTGGGTAAGTGTCTTTTTGGTAGTAGGAAACGTCAGGTTAATTTCAATATTGTAACTTTTTTGGTGCTTGTGAAAAAAATTGTTATACAAATTTTATGTACTCCCTTTGAGGGGCTGCATCTTGACAAGAGATGCTCCAATGAAGTTTCTTTATGTGAAAGATCCTATCTTTTTTTCGATGAGGAATCACGTCCTTAAATATTTTACACTTATTTAGTTACACCCTGTATAAATCAGGTAAGTAAATACAATACAAAATAGTAAAATATATCACACCATCAATACTCACAATAAACTTATACTGAGTTACCCTATTCCTATTCGATTCCTTCTTCCTGACGTTGATTTGTTGAACCTGTTTCAGGTAGCCACGAATCCGATGAGGATCCTCGAGAAAAGAAGCTTAACTTCTTTCATCCGGATGATTCACGTCTCGGCAGTTCATAGGTTCAGCTTTCGCACCCTATGTACCTCTAGCCAAGGTGAGTACATTGTTTTTGTAGTAATAAATTTGTTTTCGGTTCTTTTTCTAGGTCAGCTTGCTCTCCAATCATCTGGTCGTCAATGATAATGGTGGTTTTTCCTAGAGAGACCAATATATCTGGTTTTTGGAGGCTTGCGGTGGCCATAAGGCGAGGTTCTTTGAAGGCAAGTAAACTCCTGGTTGTCCAGGTTCCTATATAGGTGAAATGGGATGTATTTAGAGATATTCCGGGAAATGCGACCAAGTAGATCATTTCGTTTCTACTTTACTCTTTCATAGAAACCTTAGGGGGTCCTCAATGGCGTTGATAGAACCGACAACCTCCTAAGAAGCCTTGGCCGTTACCTCTTGGGTGTCCAGGACCGATTGCCCCATATGAATTGTTATTTGGCCAGTCAGCTCTAAATCCTTGCATACATACCATGGTTTCAGAGGTTTTTACTTCTGATCAACAGAGTCAGCAGATGAGAGACAGTGCCCTGTCAGCAGTCGCACCATCACCCGAAGCTCCGCTTGTGGCAGCTTCAGGAGCTTTCTGGTATAGATAGCTATTATCAAAAAAAAGTTTTGACCTTAAAAGGATCTTAGTAATGAACATTGACATCATTACTAATTACCTCAGTAAGATGTTGAACAAATCTATATTGGAGATAATTACAGATTAATATGGAAATATTGCTTTGAATTTTCTTTCCTACATTTCATGTCTGACAAAAAATCTTTAAAAAAATTATATGTATAGCAAGGAATCTTCGACTTTTACTCATTATTTGGTATTCTTTTTGATACCGAGTTTTCTTCGAACACTGCATTGAAAAATTCAGAGGATGGTATATGAGATACAGTGAGTAATTTTTCTGTAAAAGCTGACTCAATAACTCTTCATCTATGTTATTTTTCTTCATTAATTGCTCTTCCCTTCTTTGTTGAGACTCGCACAAAAACAAATCCAGTAATTCCAGTGTCTGTCGGAATTCCACAAGTGCTATCGTTGATGACTGGCTGAGAAACCGCAGAATGGCTCTGGCTCAAATAAAAGGGCTTGAACCTTGCTCTTTTGTCAGTTATTCTGCCATTTCGTTGCTGTGTACTCCACCAGTATGACTACTTGTCTGGTCCAATTCTAAGAAAATGATAAGTAATTCAACGAGTCACTGACTTTTACTGAATATTAGGCACGCTTTCTGACCACCGAGTTTTCTTCTGACCCTATATTGAAATAAATTCAGAGATTCAGAGAGTATATGAGATACAGTAAGTAATTTTTCTCCAGAAGCTGACTGAATTGAATTGTAATTGAAAGAGTCATGACAAACATCAATAACTCTTCATCTGGGTTATTTTTCTAAGTCAAATGCTCTTTACGTCTTTCTTGAGACTTGCACAAAAACGAATCCAGTAATTCAAGTGTCTGTCAGAAATTCCACAATTGCTATCGTTTGATGACTGGCTGAGAAACCGCAGAATATCTCTGGCTCAAAGAAAATGGGTTAAACCTTCCTCAATTGCCAGTTGACCTGCCATTTCGTTGCTGTGTACTCCATCAGTATGACCAGGTACCCATACAAGGTTGACCTGGTTGTCAAGCCTGAGTGCATTTTGTGATTGTTCGCATTACAGACAGCTTTGACCGTACAACCAGAAAGTAATGTTGTATCAATATTCAAGTATTTTGGATTCAAGAGTTACTTCAATTGATTCCAATGAATGGTTTCCTTAAGTGATCTTATTAGTAGTATGTTATGAAGAATCGAATTGATGGACATTTTCAGAAACACGTAGAAATGTTTTCTTTTCTACATTACTCGTCTGACCCAATTCTAAGAAAATGATATATAATTCAGCGAGTCTCCGACTTTCACTGAATATTAGGCATGCTTACTGGCCACCGAGTTTTTTTCTGACCCTATATTGAAATAAATTCAGAGATTCAGAGAGTATATGAGATACAGTCAGTAATTTTTCTCCAGAAGCTGACTGGAGTGAATTGTAATTGAAAGCGTCATGACAGACATCAATAACTCTTCGTTCTTCCAGAGACATCTGAGTTATTTATCTACGTCAACTGCTCTTCCCGTCTTTCTTGAGACTTGCACAAAGACAAATCCAGTAATTCAAGTGTCTGTCGGAAATTCCACTGTATACCGACTACATTCCGCTAGGAATCAATTACACGCATTGTGTTTATCGATTCCGGATGCTTCAAGCCCCAAATTGATCTCCTGGCGTCAGGTTACAGGATGCTCCATCACCATCCGGAATCAGACCTAAGGCACACATGTTTTTGTGTGGAAAATGCGGGGAAAACGTCCTGACCTATCAGTTTCCTCGATTTCCCAGCGCTCGAGCGAATCCTTGAGTGTACAGGATGCTTCAAATGACATGGAGGAGATTGTATAGTATTTTTTGTTTTTAGATGTATGATATGAGGTGTTTTCCAGGTTTATTTAATTCGATTTCCAGATGATATATCAAATTTTTAATTTTTGGGTCCTCTACACTTCCTTGCATTTCTCATGTTTCAGAAAAATTAATCATTTCGAAGAAGGAGCTGATAGGTCTTCCAGGTCAGGCATCAGCCATCAAAATGGTTGCAGTATGTGAGGTTGAGGTGTGTTTGGTCATGACTTAGCAATAATTTAAGGTCATCAAATATACCTAATATAATCGACAAAAACACCCAAACTTGGAACTTTACCTCCTTAGTTTTGGAGTAGCCCCCATTTTTAATTTACTTTTTTATTTTCGTTGACCCTTCCAAATAATATCGATTTCTTTGGACATAAAGGTCCTACAGATGTGAAAAAAATGTTTTTTGAAAGATGATACTACCACCTTTCATTGAAGTATAACAATATGAGAACATTCAACTTGAAAACGCCATAAAAAATTATTTAAAAAAGTTCATAGTAAAAATATGTACTAATTTTGTTAGTAAATCAGCAATAGTACAAGAACTGGCACATTGAAGTATAATTTTTTTTCGAAGATTTAACACGCAAGGATATTAGCTACATAACAACACTCACATCATATCTGTAAGTTACATAATTGAGAGTTATTGCTGCTCGAACATGATCACTACGCGAGCAAAAGACACAAGACAGATCGTCATGAAGACCACTGCCTGTCTACAGAGCAGAGGCGGCCATTTTGAGTAATTTTTATGATTAATTTGTTTGTTTTATCTTCGAAAATTATCGAAAGTACAGTACTGAGGTTTTTTTATTTCATCAATTTTCATAAGGGTCATGTTGGAACAGCAATAACTCTCAAATCATGTAACTTGTTTTGTAGCGTGTGTCCTTGCGTGTTAAATCATTGAAAAAAATATACTTTAATGTGCTAGTTC
Source organism: Propylea japonica (assembly GCA_013421045.1). Classification (NCBI taxonomy): domain Eukaryota; kingdom Metazoa; phylum Arthropoda; class Insecta; order Coleoptera; family Coccinellidae; genus Propylea; species Propylea japonica. The sequence goes on from CM024248.1 coordinate 25,365,937, forward strand.
TTGTACTATTGTGAATTTACTCAGAAAATCAGTACATATTTTCACTATGAACCTTTTTTTAAAGAATTTTTTTATGGCGTTTTCAAGTTGAATGTTTTTATATTGTTATACTTCAATGAAAGGTGGTAGTATAATCTTTCAAAAAACATTTTTTTCACATCTGTAGGACCTTTATGTCCAAAGAAATCGATATTATTTGGAAGGGTCAACGAAAATAAAAAAGTACATTTGAAATGGGGGTTACTCCAAAACTAAGGGGGTAAAGTTCCAAGTTTGGGTGTTTTTGTCGATAATATTAGGTATATTTGATGATCTTAAATTATCGCTAAGTCATGACCAAACACACTGTATATTCTGTTCATTGCTTTCCCATAGATTTCCTCTGTGTTTTTTTCTGATAACATTTCGAGGTGTTTTGCCAAACAACATTTTTGCCAATTTCTGTTCATTATTCAGATGAAAACAAAAAGCTTGTGCTTTGTTAAGATAAGGACATATTAGCCACTCACTAAGATAATTTTTTTGATTGTTTACGTCCGTAGTGGAATAAGCAGAAGCAATACCAACTGTATAGATTAATTTCTCTGAAGAAGTTGTAAAAATAGCACATGAATATTGCTTCAATAGAACAGTAGATTAAACTGATCCCTGTGTACGTCCATTATTGAATATTTTCAAACTGTCGATATTTAGGGCACAATAGGTACTGCTGTTTGAATCTATGAGAGATGAAGAACCAGTATTTTGAGTATACAGTACCATGAACATCTGAGGTTCTGAAAAATCATCACTTGAAGAGCCAGACCTGGTTTAGAGCAGCTTCTTCAGAATATCGAAGGAATTTCAAGGAAAAACTGGAGAATGACAGTATATTGTGGCACAGAGATGATATTTATATTACTAGTTGATTTCTCGTAGTTTTTTTGTTTTTGTTGTTTTGTTTTTTCAGATGCAAAAACGAGAAAGTAATGAGTGCTATAAATGTCAACTTTGTGCCTTAAATTGCTGTCACATTCATACTTTTCCTTGCAATTTCTTCGACATTCGGAATAACGTGCTCTGAAGCCAGAAGGGTTCATCGAATCAAATCAGGCTCTTCTAATAATGATCTTTCAGAGCCACAGATGCAAGGAACTGTCTACAGACACAGACACAGATAATAGTCTCTTACAGACTCAAACACTGGTATTTCGCCCTAAATATAAAATTCAATTTCGGAATGATGATGAAAAATATGTGAATCAAATGAAGTCAACTCCAATGAGAACAATATTTATTCGAAGTTCCTGAAACTAATTTCAAGCCTTTTTCATTTCATGAAGCACACGATTTAGTATAAATAAAGAACAACTAGAGAGCATAAAGCGAACAGAAAGAAGAATGAATTCGCCTAGAGAACTTCAATAAAGGCATAATTTCAATTTGACTTCACTTTGAGAAGGCAACTTCCACATAATACGCAAAATTATGGATATCCACTCTCTGAAATGAATTTTTTCAAGGGAAAACATTGGTGCATAATTGCGTAGCTGCTGTCAAAATGTCACAATTACGCTATTTACTGACGAAGTCAATTCCATTGAGAACAATATTTATTCGAAGTTTCTAGAAACTCATTTCATGCCGTTTTCATTCCATGAAGCACACGATTTAGTATAAATAAAGAACACCTCGAGAGCATGAAGCGAGCAGAAAGAAGAATGAATTCGCCTAGAGAACGAATCTGAACTTCAATAAAGGCATAATTTCAATTTGAGTTCACTTTGAGAGGCCAACTCCCACATAATACGGGAAAATTATGAATATCCACTTTCTGAAATGAATTTGTTCAAGGAAAAACATTGGTGCATAATTCCGTAGCTATTCCCTGAGGAATTAATTTTATTATGCATGACTCGGTCCTGGATGCAGTCGGCAGTTGCTCTGTTTGAAGGAAATACTAAATTTCGTACGCCTCATATTCCCACCCGTGATTCCCAACAACAAATTGGAACTGTGTTTGTATATTCACCCTTGTATTTTCCGATCTTATTTCCTCATCTTTCCAAGGAATATGCTCAACATCAAAAGACTTAAAAACTCGCATTTCGTTCAATAGGTACTCCTTACTTAATCAAAGGGCTTTGAATTTAAATTCCAAGGGAAATTTTTATAGCCTCGATTTTCTTTCAGCGGATCGGAAAATTGCGCAGTTTATGTGAAAAATCAAACTGCAATTATTCTAATAAGCTATTAGGGTTGACTCTTTCAGTTTTTGTTGAGATTAAACGAAGGGAAATGACGTTATGTCATCAGATACGATATGGAGCATTATTTCTCAGAAATTGAATTCGATGTTCAAGTTTAAACACTGCTTTTTGAATCTATGAGAGATTATGACCTATTAATATGGGTCATATAGCCATTTTCGTGAACATCTGAGGTTCTAAAAGATCATAACTGGAGAGCCACAATAAATTAATAAATCCTCCTGATGGTTGCACAGTAGGTAGTATAGGATTAAAAGTTAATTTGTGAGAAACTCATAAATCGAAATGTTATAAAAGATGGAATAACACTCTAGATATAAGATTACCAAAGCCTTAAACTGTTCATATATTATTCGATTAGAAACATTTCATTTTTCCGAAATCAGTTCTAGAATTCCGAACACAAAATGCTCAGCGACTATCCTAATGGAAAACTGTCCATAACAATCTGAATTTTCCATTTAATCTCGAGAAAAAATTATGTAGGAACATATTCAGTTCATAGCAAATGAGGGTTACAAAATGAAAGTTCATGTGGAATGTTTATAACTGATTTATTAACCATTCTTTTCTCGACAACATTGGAAACGTCTTTGGATGAAAATTGGTGTTTCTGTTAGCAAAAAAGCACTATCGTATGCCTCATAAATTTTTATCCTTATCCTAAATCCGGCCGGAAAGTCACGATCATATTCAAATCCAAACAAACAACATAGCTGAGTCAGTTTCTCGAATAAATAAAATAATCATTGCCAGAAATGCTCCATGTTGAAAGAAAGCCCTTTTGTTTACGAGAGATGCTGGTGGAGGGTAAATTCCATGTTTGTTCATTCTGCGTATCAAATGAGGCGTTTTATGGTCCTAACTGAATCTTAATGACCTTATTATGTCTTTATTTGGGATGCCTCTGTAGTATTCAAGGCGCAGAATCGAATACCAGTTCTCAGTTTATCCGATTTCAGATCTTCTGGTTGTACGACTAACACTGAAAAAACAAGGTATTCATCTTGATTTTAACCATCAGAACTATTGATGAATAACACCGCACTACACCAAAGGGTTCGAAACATTTTTCAAGAGAACAATATCCAGATAATGAACTGACCAACAAACTTTCCAGACATGAATCCAATTGAATCTGTATGGTATTACTTACGGAGAGCAATATTCATTAGCCAAAACCCAACAACTTTTCAGGAATTGAGTTTAGACCTTCAGGAAGAATGGAACGAAATGCCTGAAAATTGATGCCTAGGCGAATTATGTAGTTGATTGAAAAAGAGATGATAATATGAACTATTGAATTGCAATTAATTTGTGGAATAACTATGATTAATCAAAAATAAATTACCGACAAAGTAAGAGTTTTTCTCATCCTTTATATTAGACTAGCTTTTACCCGCGACTTCGTCCGCATAAGTTTTTCTGTTTTTTTGTTTTCTCCCGGCTGTAAGTCCCCCTGCAACAATGTCCCACTATCGTGTTCCAGTCCTCAAATTTGTTCAGAAGCAACCTAAGCTACATAATGGATAGCTCCGAATGTTTCCTTAGTAAATATAAAAAGTAAATAATGTAAATCGGTTAAAAATACTACTAACTACCTACCTGCCAACCCCCGATGTTAGACAGTGTGACATCCGCAACATCGTCTGTGTAGGAAGTAGGTACTAAATTATATGATCAAATACTAACTTGAAGTCTTAGTAACACTCAGTTAAAGAAAAACATCAAAATCATTTCAGTAGCTTTGGCGTCATGCGCTTCTTGACACGACCACGCTAGATTTCCACGGGAATGAGGTATTTTCACGCCTTAAAAAGTAGCCTGTGTCCGTGCCTAGGATGCTATCTTCATATTAACCAAGTCTTATGAAAATCCGTTCAGACGTTAGGGCGTGAATGAGGTAAACTTTTAAAACAAACGATTAAAAATCACTAACTTAATTAGTTTTCTGCCTACTGCCTAAGCCTTAAGTATGATATCATGAATATTAATAGCCCATATCCTTTTCTAGGTTACTATCTACCACCTAACTAAATTTCACCAAAATCTGTTCAGCCGTTTAGGCATGATAGAGCAAAACTCCCAGCAAAAACCATAAAAAAAATGACTAACTCAATTCAGTTTTCTCCTACTTCCTACCCCTAAGTACGATGACGTGATCATTTTGATCTTATATCCGTTTTTAGGTAACCATCTATTACCTCACTAAATTTCATCAAATCTTTCAGCCAGCCGTTTAGACGTGAAAGAGCAAAAGTCCCAACAAAAACGACTAAAAATCACTAACTCAATTCAGTTATCTGCCTACCCCCTAAGAACGATGGCGTGATTATTATAGCCTATGACCATTTATCATCTATCACCATACCAAATTTCATCAAAATCCGTTCAGCTGTATAGGCGTGAAAGAGTAACAGACAGACAGACAGGCAGACAGAGTTACTTTCGCATTTATAATATTAGTATGGATTGTTTATTAATTGAGAAACCTTAGATGTCCACTTCTGACGAATGGTCTATATCTAATGTTGAAAATGGTAGCAAATTCTGCTATGGGCTAATACGCCTCTGCATTAAAACATAAATATTTATTGATTGTCTATTTCGACTATTATTCAACGTAAGGGAAACATGTCTACCTGATTCGTTTCGAGCACTTCAAGTCTATAGCTCTTTTCTTTATTGAAAACAAATTGAGTCGTTTATCGATCATATTTTATTGTGTTCCAAATTGATGACCAGCCATATAGATATCAATCATCTTCAGTACAGACAAGTTTTTCCAACTATTCAATGGCAGTTTAGAATCCATCAAACGAAATTACACATAATGTGTTCTACGGAAAGTATGTTCGAGCTAGAGGAAGCTCTCCCAAGAAATTAACTAATTTACAAATGGTTTTGCCGCGCGTTTCATTCGGCCGCATGTAGGAGCCTCATCCGACACTTTCAAAACTTGTAAACGAAACATTCTCTCGTATTTGATCATTTAAGAAGTTTCCCAGCTGTTGCGAACGGTCGCCTATTTGGTGATGAGGAAAATTAATTAGATAATCAAGTGTTCGCAATACTGATGTACGCGCTCTATCTACCAGTTGCAAACTCTTATATTAATGGGACTTGAGATATCAATCAATAGTGAAAAAAAATATCTACTTGGCAAGCGAAAAAGTTTTATTATGTTCGGAATGAAGTAGTGCCTCCGAAAATGTAATGAATAATGAGAGTATAAGATCATTTCGTTGAAATTCTTTATGATGAAAAGCAAAGTACTTAATTGTCTTTTGCGTTGTTAGATTTTCCGCAGGATGTTGAGAAGTTTTTCTTCTATTTTGAACGTTTTTGCTTGATTAAATGAAAAACAATGTTTTGGCTGCGCTGTAATTTTCACAATTTCCGTTCCAAAGTATGTAAACTTCGAAGGAAAACAATCCGTATCCACGCTCCTTCATCAATAGATTTTCCTCGGAAGTAAAGGAGGAAAATTCTCTTCAAAAATAAATATAACCCAAGGATAATCCCTCGAGGGTTTCATTGGAATCTGTTCATTCCAAGATGTGGAACCGTGAAAAGCAGTGACGTGAAGCCAGGAGCTTTCACACGATTGTTCATATTGCTCAAATAGATTCCAACGTGTTACTATGTTTTTCATTTCGATATGATATTACGGTTTATCCACATGTGAGTTTCAACTAATAGTTTCAGACTATTTTGGACTTCATATTATGGGTATATACAGTGTGTTTGGTCATGACCTGGCGATAATTTAAGGGCATCAAATATGCCTACTTTTATCGACAAAAACACCCATATTAGGGAGTTTACCCCCTCAGTTTTGGGGAAGCTCCCTTTTTAAATTTACTTATTTATTTAGTTGACCCTTCCTAATAATATCGATATCTTTAGACATAAAGGTGATACAGATGTGAAAAAAATGTTTTTTGAAAGATGATACTACCACCATTTATTGAAGTGGAATAATATGAAAACATATAACTTAAAAATGTTATAAGAAATTTCTTTAAACAAATTTTAGTGAAAAAATGTAATGATTTTCTTAGTAAATTCGCAATAGTGCAAGAACAAGCACATTGAGGTATAATTTTTTCTCAATGAGCCAACACTCAAGGATATTAGCTACAAAACGATACCAACATAATTTTTGTAAGTTACATATTACACATAGTACAAGAACTAGCACATTGAAGTATAATTTTTTTCAATGATTTAACACGCAAGGACACAAGCTACAAAGCAACACTCACATAATTTCTGTAAGTACATGGTTTGAGAGTTATTGCTGTTCGAACATGGCCCTTTTGAAAATTGATAAAATATAAAAAACCTTAGTACTGTACTTTCGATAATTTTTAATGATTAAACAAACAACTTAATCATAAAAATTGCTCAAAATGGCCGCCTCTGCTCTGTAGACAGACAGTGGCCTCCATGACGACCTGTCTTGTGCCTTTTGCTCGCGTAGTGATCATATTCGAGCAGCAATAACTCTCAAATTATGTTACTTACAGAAATGATGTGAGTGTTGTTTTGTAGCTTATATCCTTGCGTGTTGAATCATTGAAAAGAAATTATACTTCAATGTGCTAGTTCTTGTACTATTGCGGATTTACTAAGAAAATCAGTTCATATTTTAACTGAATCTTTTTGAAGAATTTTCAAATTAAATGTTTTTATATTGTTATACTTCAATAAAGGGGGTAGTATCATGTTTCAAATAAAATTTTTTTTACATCTGTAGGACCTTTATGTCCAAAGAAATCGATATTATTTGGAAGGGTCAACGACGAAAATAAAAAATTAAATTTAAAATGGGGGCTACTCCAAAACTAAGGTGGTAAACTTCCAAATTTGGGTGTTTTTGTCGATAATATTAGGTATATTTGATGCCCTTAAATTATCGCTAAGTCATGACCAAACACACTGTAAGTATAAGATATCCACCCAAAGCAGATGAAAGGACAGGAGAAAATTATTAGCAATAAAAAAAAATCACCACACTTGTACTGGGTGCTGAGATTTTTGATCTCTTATATCATACGTGAAGAATAAATAAAACTGCTCTCTTGCAGCTTTACACACGTTCACTCCTTTGTTGAAATTTTATTGTCATTTTGACATAATTGAGACTCCATCTCACTAATGGCACGAATAATTTCATTTTCACTAACCCAAAAGAAAATAGTCCAACGGTGTGATATCGCACGATCTTGGTGGCCAATTTCTGGAGATTATTCGTCCAAGATATTTTGTCTCAATAAATTGAATCAATTTTTAGTGATGTTCCTGTGTTATTTGAACCTAACATGCCTTCAGAGCTAAATCCTTGTTGTATAGTGTTCAAAGACATTTTTATAAATGTCATACATCACACTTCTTAAATATCAAAATACCCAGACGAATTCAGTGGTTTTACAACCTTCTGAATATCATTTGACGGTATTTACTTCGAAGTTCTGGGTAGGGTATTCCTTTTCTCATTCTTCCCCTCCCTAAAATATCAAGTTAAAGTTCTTCTCCATGATCACTTTTTCATGATCACCTTTTCCATGATCACCTAGGCTTTTTCCAAGGCTCACCCTCCAAGACAAAATTTCACTTAATCCTTGAATGATTGCTCAGCTATATCCATTTATAATTTTATTTAAGATCATTTGAATTAAATACTTTTGAAATATTTAGCTTCCTTCTCTAATGACTTCTCTGGTTTTGTTTGAGTAATATCTTCTACACTAAAATATGTATATTTCGAATCATAAAAAATAATGACCCCGGATTCGAAAAAAAATAAAAAAGCAGTAAAGCCATTAATTAATGTTTTAAATTGTTTCGAAAGCTATTCCAGTTGTTTATATAGACGATAAACTACTCAACTTATAGCTATCAACTCAAATAACTCTCATTTCTGTCATTACAAGTTATCCTAATGGTAATTGGCAATTTCCCATGCGATGGGCATGCTCCGTAGGTTCGTTCCGTAGGAAATGAACTTTGAGGGCTCAAAATCTCTCCCTTGACGTTGACTAACCTACATTCTAACATCTTAATAATTCGCGAGACGGTTTTTCCCTTTATGACTTTCTTGTCTAGCAGCGTAATTGCGAACATCTACGGTTTCACTTTGCAAGCTAAACAACAAAAAAGCAACCGTTTTCCAGTTGGTAATTAGTTTGAGGAATGCTGTTTGAATTTCTATATAAACTTTTATAACACCTTCCGGTTGAAGTTTCAACAGAATGGGGACGTGCCGTTCAGGAGCATTTTGTTTCCTGATTTCACCTCGGAATACAATGCAGAAGGAGTACAACGACAGAGCGGTGGAATAAACAAAGCCTCGTTTCAGGTATACCCGAAATTAATGATCAAAATTTTACACAAAGGTTGAGTCTCACCACATCGAGTTATTTTTTATGGAGTAAGCAATAAATTTATTGGTAGTTTCATTCTTGGTTACAAGAATGTAGTCGTTTTGAAAGATCTCTGACAATGGCCACAAAGAATCAGGATGGACCTAGTGTTGCCCAATCAACGACTGTCAAAAAATATAGCAATTGTATTTTTTTAGTATGAGTAATAGTCCATGGGCCAGCGCCTGTTTTTCATAATGATTATCAACAATCTGAATATTTGTGAGTAGCTTCATTTTGACGAGACGCCCAAATTTTTCCTCTACGAAAATTTTCGATAGTAAGGGCTAATACAGTATAGAGGCGTCAAAAGTGTTAAATGGATGAATGTTCAAATTTTATTACTAACAGCTATTTATAAATGAAATCTTGAAACGATTTTATAACAAATTGAAAACAATAATTGTCCTACAAAAAATATGATTCTATCAAAGTGTCCCCCACTCCCAACATATATCAACAATAAGGTCTAAAAAAATTATTACTAATCGCCTGTTTTTTTTACTGATGCTAAGCAAATATTGCCTTTATGAACTGGTCACATTGTTCCACAAATTGAGTGGTACGTTTTTCCAGTCCAACGCTCGGAAATTGTCAATTGTTAGTAATCATTTCTAATTGTGGTACAATTTCTGAGGTAGAACTGGAAAAAAATACCACTCAATTTTAGGGACAATGTGACCAGTTCATAAAAGAAATATTCGCTAAGCAACAGTAAAAAAATCAGCCAGTTAGTAATATTTTTTTTAGACCTAGTTGTTGATATATGTTGGGAGTGGAGACACTTTGATAGAATTAGGAAAATTATTTCTTTCAATTTGTAATAAAATCGTTTCAAGATTTCATTTTTGAAGTAGCTGTTAATAATAAAATTTGACATTCACACATTTAACACTTGACGCCTCCTTACTGTATTAGCCCTCACTAACGAGAATTTTCGTAGAGGAAAAAGTTGGGCGTCACGTCAAAATGAAGGTACTCACAAATATTCAGATTGTTACTAATCATTACAGGCGATGGCCCATGAACTATAAGGAAAATCTACATACAATTCTACGTGTGATACAAGAGAGCAAAAATCTTTGTCACACCGTAAAAGTGTAGTGATATTAGAGATTTTTTATTGCAAATGATTTTTTTCCGTCCTTTCATCTGGTTCGGCTAAATCTTTTATGAAGGGTGTTTCACACTGAGCGGTGTATTTTGAGAATAAATTCAATGTAGATGAAGCACAATAGCACAATCAAAAATTGCATATATAACAAGCAACAGTTAACTCACAGCGTGATTGAGCAGGCTCTTCCATAAGAAGTATATATGAGTTATACCTATAAAAATTCTCACCAATACCTAATGAGGCGTTTACAATCAATCCTAATTGCTGAATAATGATGGACGCTTAAGGGTCCAGAGAGACTGTATTCCTTCTACACAAACTCTTTTCATCCTTGGCTGAATATAAACTCGAATCAAAAATTGGATATATAACAAGCAACAATTAACTCATAATGGTGAACGCTTTCAGATTAAGAGAGACTATATAACGCAAATATTATTATAGGATGTAACCCCCTCATCATCATTTTTATCTAAAGCATAAACTCGAATTTATCTAATGATAGATAGCAAGCTACACTTAAGTCACTGAGTGATTGAGCAAGTCCTGCCATGAGCAGTGTATGTCAGTTATAAATGTATAAAGTTCCATCAATAGTGGTCGCCGAAGGGTTCAGAGATACTACATAAATTCATTATTATTAGAGAATGCCTCCCCCAATCCCCCTACCAAAACTCTTTTTACCCCTGGCTGAACATGAATTCGAATCGAAAATTCGATATATACCTAAGAAGCAACAGTTAACTCACCGAGTGATTGAGCAGGCTCTGCCATGAGAAGTGTATGTCGTTATATAAAAGTTCCTTCAATAATGAAGCGTGTACAACTATTTCTATTCGATGAGTAATGGTGCACACTAAAGGATTTAGAACTACTATATAAATTTAATATCATTATAGGATGCAACTCCCTAAAGAAGCTCTTCTTATCCCTAGTATAAAGCCGAATCAAAAATTAGAAAGATAACAAACAACACTTAAGTCACTGGGTGATTGAGCAAGTTCTGCCATGAGCAGTGTATGTCAGTTATGAATGTATAAAGTTCCATCAATAGCGGTAGCCGAAGGGTTCAGAGATACTACATAAATTCATTATTATTAGAGAATGCCCCCCAAATCCCCCTACCAAAACTCTTTTTACCCCTGGCTGAGCATGAATTCGAAGCGAAAATTCGATATATACCTAACAAGCAACAGTTAACTCACCGAGTGATTGAGCAGGCTCTGCCATGAGAAGTGCATGTCAGTTATATAAAAATTTCCTTCAATAATGAAGCGTTTACAACTATTTCTATTCGATGAGTATTGGTGAACACTAAAGGGTTTAAAACTACTATATTAGTATAATATGCCACTTCCTGAAGTAACTCTTCTTATCTCTTGTATAAAGTCAAATCGAAAATTAGAAAGATAACAAGCAACACTTAAGTCACTAAGTGATTGAGCAAGTTCTGCCATGAGCAGTGTATGTCAGTTATATAAAAATTTCCTTCAATAATGAAGCGTTTACAACTATTTCTATTCGATGAGTAATGGTGAACACTAAAGGGTTTAAAACTACTATATTAGTATAATATGCCACTTCCTGAAGTAACTCTTCTTATCTCTTGTATAAAGTCAAATCGAAAATTAGAAAGATAACAAGCAACACTTAGTCACTAAGTGATTGAGCAAGTTCTGCCATGAGCAGTGTATGTCAGTTATGAATGTATAAAGTTCCATCAATAGCGGTAGCCGAAGGGTTCAGAGATACTACATATAAATTCATTATTATTATTAGAGAATGCCTCCCCTAATCCCCCTACCAAAACTCTTTTTACCCCTGGCTGAACATGTATTCGAAGCGAAAATTCGATATATACCTAACAAGCAACAGTTAACTCACCGAGTGATTGAGCAGGATCTGCCATGAGAAGTGTATGTTAGTTATATAAAATTTCCTTCAATAATGAAGCGTTTACAACTATTTCTATTCGATGAGTAATGGTGAACACTAAAGGGTTTTAAACTACTATTTTAGTATAAGATGCAACTTCCTGAAGTAACTATTCTTATCTCTTGTATAAAGTCAAATCGAAAATAAGATAGATAACAAGCAACACTTAAGTCACTAAGTGATTGAGCAAGTTCTGCCATGAGCAGTGTATGTCAGTTATGAATGTATAAAGTTCCATCAATAGTGGTAGCGAAGGGTTCAGAGATACTACATAAATTCATTATTATTAGTAGTGTTCTTTCGTACTGATTGAACTGATGGAACTTATTCCGCGATTAGAATAATCACTTGCAATCACTTTAGAGTTGTGGAAGGGAGAACGAAAGAACGATCGCTTCAACTGATCTTTCTGATTGAAGTATATATAAATCACTTCGTTCAGTTCGAAAGAAACATCATGATTATTAGAGAATGCCTCCCCTAATCCCCCTACCAAAACTCTTTTTACCCCTGGCTGAACATGTATTCGAAGCGAAAATTCGATATATACCTAACAAGCAACAGTTAACTCACCGAGTGATAGAGCAGGCTCTGCCATGAGAAGTGTATGTCAGTTATAAAAAAAACCTTCAATAATGAAGCGTTTACAACTATTTCTATTCGATGAAAAATGGTGAAAACTAAAGGTTTAGAACTACTATATAAATTTAATATCATTATAGGGTGCAACTCCCTAAAGTAGCACTTCTTATCCCTAGTATAAGGCCGAATCAAAAATTAGAAAGATAACAAGCAACACTTAAGTCACTGAGTGATTGAGCAAGTTCTGGCATGAGCAGTGTATGTCAGTTACATATGTTTAAAGTTCCATCAATAGTGGTAGCCGAAGGGTTCAGAGATACTACATAAATTCATTATTATTATTAGAGAATGCCTCCCCTAATCCCCATACCAAAACTCTTTTTACCCCTGGCTGAACATGAATTCGAAGCGAAAATTCGATATATACCTAACAAGCAACAGTTAACTCACCGAGTGATTGAGCAGGCTCTGCCATGAGAAGTGTATGTCAGTTATATAAAAATTTCCTTCAATAATGAAGCGTTTACAACTATTTCTATTCGATGAGTAATGGTGAACACTAAAGGGTTTAAAACTACTATATTAGTATAAGATGCAACTTCCTGAAGTAACTCTTCTTATCTCTTGTATAAAGTCAAATCGAAAATTAGAAAGATAACAAGCAACACTTAAGTCACTAAGTGATTGAGCAAGTTCTGCCATGAGCAGTGTATGTCAGTTATGAATGTATAAAGTTCCATCAATAGCGGTAGCCGAAGGGTTCAGAGATACTACATAAATTCATTATTATTATTAGAGAATGCCTCCCCTAATCCCCCTACCAAAACTCTTTTTACCCCTGGCTGAACATGAATTCGAAGCGAAAATTCGATATGTATACCTAACAAGCAACAGTTAACTCACCGAGTGATTGAGCAGGCTCTGCCATGAGAAGTGTATGTCAGTTATATAAAAATTTCCTTCAATAATGAAGCGTTTACAACTATTTCTATTCGATGAGTAATGGTGAACACTAAAGGGTTTAAAACTACTATATTAGTATGAGATGCAACTCCCTAAAGTAACTCTTCTTATCTCTGGTATAAAGTCGAATCGAAAATAAAAAGATAACAGGCAACACTTAAGTCACTGAGTGATTGAGCAAGTTCTGCCATGAGCAGTGTATGTCAGTATATGTATAAAGTTCCATCGATAGTGGTCGCCGAAGGGTTCAGATATACAACATAAATTCATTTCTATTAGAGAATGCCTCCCCAAATCCCCCTACCAAAACTCTTTTTACCCCTGGCTGAACATGAATTCGAAGCGAAAATTCGATATATACCTAACAAGCAACAGTTAACTCACCGAGTGATTGAGCAGGCTCTGCCATGAGAAGTGTATGTCAGTTATATAAAAGTTCCTTCAATAATGGAGCGTGTACAACTATTTCTATTCGATGAGTAATGGTGAACAATAAAGGGTTTGACACTACTACTAGATGAGTCCTGAAGATGCTTCCTTCATGAGTACTCTTCACCAATCGTAAGATCAAATCAAAATTAGACTTAAGATAACAAGTCACTAAGTGACTTGAGCAAGTTCTGCCATGAGCAGTGTATGTCAGTTATAATGTATAAAGTTCCATCAATAGCGGAAGCCGAAGGGTTCAGAGATACTACATAAATTCATTATTATTATTAGAAAATGCCTCCCCAAATCCCCATACCAAAACTCTTTTTACCCCTGGCTGAACATGAATTCGAAGCGAAAATTCGATATATACCTAACAAGCAACAGTTAACTCACCGAGTGATTGAGCAGGCTCTGCCATGAGAAGTATAGGTATGTCAGTTATTAATATAAAGTTCCTACAATAATGAAGCGTTTACAACTATTTCTATTCGATGAGTAATGGTGAACACTAAAGGGTTTAGAAATAATATATGAAACTCCCTGAAGTAACTCTTCTTATCTCTAGTATAAAGTCGAATCGAAAATTAGAAAGATAACAAGCAACACTTAAGTCACTAAGTGATTGAGCAAGTTCTGGCATGAGCAGTGTATGCAGTCAGTTATATATGTATAAAGTTCCATCAATAGTGGTAGCCAAAGGGTTCAGAGATACTACATAAATTCATTATTATTAGAGAATGCCTCCCCCAATCCCCATACCAAAACTCTTTTTACCCCTGCTGAACATGAATTCGAAGCGAAAATTCGATATATACTTAACAAGCAACAGTTAACTCACCGAGTGATTGAGCAGGCTCTGCCATGAGAAGTGTATGTCAGTTATATAAAAATTTCCTTCAATAATTAAGCGTTTACAACTATTTCTATTGGATGAGTAATGGTGAACACTAAAGGGTTTAAAACTACTATATTAGTATAAGATGCAACTTCCTGAAGTAACTCTTCTTATCTCTCTTGTATGAAGTCAAATCGAAAATTAGAAAGATAACAAGCAACACTTAAGTCACTAAGTGATTGAGCAAGTTCTGTCATGAGCAGTGTATGTCAGTTATAAATGTATAAAGTTCCATCGATAGTGGTCGTCGAAGGGTTCAGAGATACTACATAAATTCATTATTATTAGAGAATGCCTCCCCACTCCCCCTACCAAAACTCTTTTTATCCCTGGCCGAACATGAATTCGAAGCGAAAATTCGATATATACCTAACAAGCAACAGTTAACTCACCGAGTGATTGAGCAGGCTCTGCCATGAGAAGTGTATGTCAGTTATAAAAATTTCCTTCAATAATTAAGCGTTTACAACTATTTCTATTGGATGAGTAATGGTGAACACTAAAGGGTTTAAAACTACTATATTAGTATAAGATGCAACTTCCTGAAGTAACTCTTCTTATCTCTTGTATGAAGTCAAATCGAAAATTAGAAAGAAACAAGCAACACTTAAGTCACTTAGTGATTGAGCAAGTTCTGTCATGAGCAGTGTATGTCATTAAAATGTATAAAGTTCCATCGATAGTGGTCGCCGAAGGTTCAGAGATACTACATAAATTCATTATTATTAGAGAATGCCTCCCCACATCCCCCTACCAAAACTCTTTTTATCCCTGGCCGAACATGAATTCGAAGCGAAAATTCGATATATACCTAACAAGCAACAGTTAACTCACCGAGTGATTGAGCAGGCTCTGCCATGAGAAGTGTATGTCAGTTATATAAAAATTTCCTTCAATAATGAAGCGTTTACAACTATTTCTATTCGATGAGTAATGGTGATCACTAAAGGGTTTAGAAATACTTTATGAATTTGATATTATTAAAGGATGCAACTCCCTAATGTAACTCTTCTTATCTCTAGTATAAAGTCTAATCGAAAATAAGAAAGAAGTCACTTGGTGATTGAGCAAGTTCTGCCATGAGCAGTGTATGTCAGTTATAAATGTATAAAGTTCCATCAATAGCGGTAGCCGAAGGGTTCAGAGATACTACATAAATTCATTATTATTATTAGAGAATGCCTCCCCTAATCCCCATACCAAAACTCTTTTTACCCCTGGCTGAACATGAATTCGAAGCGAAAATTCGATATGTATACCTAACAAGCAACAGTTAACTCACCGAGTGATTGAGCAGACTCTGCCATGAGAAGTGTATGTCAGCTATATGTGATGGGATCATCACCGTGAAGTTCAGTGCATATCTGTTCACCACGCCTTTGTCCACGTAATACACATCTGCCTTTATGCCTAGAACAAACATAAATTTTCATGATACGAAATAATTCACCCCACGCCAAAGTTTCAACGGTAAACAATTACGGCACGTCCCGGTATCGAATCAATAAATATCCTGTATGAGGATTTGACGTGAATTACTCTGTTCTCTCCCGATTTGAAGCCTTGAAAAATTGATATGTGCCCCAGGTCATCGTTACCCGTCTCTAAATCGTTAATTTGAAATATTGTCTGGTGTCAACAAGTGAACGCGGCAAAAGGTATAGAGTTCTGTCATCTCGCTCTGTGATAGTTGAATGTTTGCACTGATTGATAAAAATTACAGCGTGCAATATTCAATTAAATATAAAATAATTATCGAACATCAAACCAACTATTCCACGGAGCGTGGTTCATTTTGGATATAATTAAATACCAATTGAAATTACGTATATGATGTTGAAAAAAGCTAACATTTCTGTTTCGAACACAACATTTTAATCAATAAAATAATGGCACAGTGAACAGATTCGCTAATTCTGGACTGGTTGGCAACTTTGAACCTTTATACATCTGATGAAGATGCCTACAGTTTATTTTGACGGATTTTTGGATAAAAATCATCTTAGACCAAGGCCAATAAGTTCGGAATTATCGTTGTTCAAGAAAAATCTCTTTAATGAAATTACGACAGACGAAAAAGAAGAAACCAAAATAGGTCTTATTCTCTGGACAAGCATTTGCATATCATGTGTTCAGCTGTTTCTGCTTCTGATCCACAGAGCCTGCAGATTTCATCTGCTGACTTCCATATGGTACAAATTATATTTGTTCTGACAGTGCCTCGTCAGCAGTTCCAGCATCACCTGAAGCTTAGCTCCTAAGAGCTTCAGAACTTGTCTGGTGAAGAAAGGTGAAATCATCACGAGTTTCTTGCCTGAGTAAATCAAGAAGTGTTTATCCAGAGGGTTATTCTGTTATTCAATTCCCATTGGTGGATCACTGCCTTTTATTGATCTTTTCCATATCCACATAAAGGCTCAGTTCCAGCAAGTGTTAACCTTGATACACTTTTTGCAAGTCCATAGGCTTTTTGGTTTCTTTCAACGCCCTGGCACCCACAGTAGAGTCACTTTATTGCCTCCTGCCAGTTGCTTTATGGTGTTGCGGCACTCCTAGGTCAGCAGAGACCCCCCGGCAGTGTCATTCTTGGGATCTAAACCCTGGAGGTTCATCTAAAGACACACCTGAGTGCATATGTAGATAGCCAGTTTCTCTAGCTATTGAATAGAGGGTGCACTTACCAGGGCTTTAGAAATCCTCAGTTTAGGTCTATACAGTATGTTTGGTCATGACTTAGCGATAATTCAAGGTCATCAAATACACCTAATATTATAGACAAAAATACCCAAACTTGGAAGTATACCCCCTTAGTTTTGGAGTAGCCCCCATTTTAAATTTACTTTTTTATTGTCGTTAACCCTTCCAAATAATATCGATTTCTTTGGACATAAAGGTCCTACAGATGTGAAAAAAATGTTTTTTGATAGATGATACTACCACCTTTTATTGAAGTATAGCAATATAAAAACATTAAACTTGAAAACGCCATAAAAAAATTCTTTAAAAAAGTTCATAGTAAAAATATGTACTGATTTTCTTAGTAAATCCGCAATAGTACAAGAACTAGCACATTGAAGTATAATGATTCAACACGCAAGGATATTAGCTACGAAACAGCACTCACATCATACCTGTAAGTTACAGTATTTTAGAGTTATTGCTGCTAAAACATGATCACTACGAGAGCAAAAGACACAAGACAGGTCGTCATGAAGGTCACTGCCATTTTGAGCAATTTTTATGATTAATTTATTTGTTTGATCATTGAAAATTATCGAAAGTACAGTACTGAGGTTTTCTTTATTTTATCAATTTTCATAAGGCTCATGTTCGAACAGCAGTAACTCTCAAATTATGTAACTTGCAGAAATGATGTGAGTGTTGTTTTGTAGCTTGTGCGTTTGCGTGATAAATCATTGAAAAAAAATTATATTTCAATGTGATAGTTTTTTTACTATTGCGGATTTACTGAGAAAATCAGTACATATTTTCACTATGACTTCTTTTGAAGAATTTTTTATGGCGTTTTCAAGTTGAATGTTTTTATATTGTTATACTTCAATGAAAGGTGGTATGTCATCTTTCAAAAAACATTTTTTCACATCTGTAGAACCTTTATGTCCAAAGAAATCGATATTATTTGGAAGGTTAACGAAAATAAAAAGTAAATTTAAAATTGAAGGGGTAAACTTCCAAGTTTGGGTGTTTTTGTCTATACTATTAAGTATATTTTGATGCCCTTAAATTATCGCTAAGTCATGACCAAACACACTGTATACACCAAAAATACTGAACGAATCAATTTAAATGTTCAATTGAGAAGATACAGGCACTTGCGGACATAGACCAAATACGAACATTTCTGTGTCAATGTCTGTTCAACGTAATAAGAATTGGGATGGTTGATGAAGGCAGTAATCATCAACTTCCAAAAATGAGATGAGAGGGAGTTTTGTTATTTTATAACGAAACATGACAAAAGAATCAGTTGTACACTAAGACACGAAACTGAAAGCAGTAATCATCAACTTCCAAAAATGAGATGAGAGGGAGTTTTGTTATTTTATAACGAAACATGACAGAAGAAACAGTTGTACACTAAGACACGAATTTACCCTCACAATAAGCCAAAAAATGCTCACCCTATAAATCGAACGATACTTCGCCACAAAACTTCCTGCATTGAATATTCGAGTGACAATAGAAAGTGCAGTTCACCCCTTAAATATCCGGCTAAGATCGCGGATTACCAACAGCATCTAACAAATTGTGCTATGGGGTAATTCTTCCTTCACAAATACCCCTTCAGAAACAATATAGTCTTTCTTGGAGCCAATAAACGGCCAGCGAAGCTTGGAAAGTCCTAGACATCAAACGCAAAGATAAAGAAGACGAAGTCTGATCGAGAAAGAAAATTTCGCGTAGTGTTAATTGAAATTAGATTGAAAAAGTATTTTTAATTAAAGTATCTGAGCGGACCCCGAAATGTTCGCAACCTGGGGATTTATCTCTCGCTTGTCTCCGTCAAAGACATCGAAGCAAAGGTGCTAAGGGAATTCTGGTCATTTTTTTCAAAGAAATAGTACATTTTGTTGCAGACAACGGAAAGGCAACTTCTGATTCATCTTCGTAAGTGGTCCTTGTGACAATATGAAACATCAGTCACGAAATTTTTTATACTGAGAATTTAGATGTAAAAAAACTGATTTAATTCATGCTGAGGATATCTATGGAAGATGATTACCCTTCAGAAGGGTCCTGTAGCGGTTTTCAGACAGAAGATCCAATAAATCATCGCTTGGAAGGACAAAATTTGTTAAGAACAACCTCTTGGCCAAAGAGCGAAGAATTCCATATTCTGCTTGAAGGTATTTCGAAGGATAAGATCGATAATGTTTCCAAATTAGCCTAAAAGCATGGTGTCTAGGTGGTACTTTTCCAGGAAACCCATAGTCTAACTGAGAAGATTCTTCGTGAGAGAAAATCTTTAATATGTTATTTTCCAATTGATTTTTTATCTAGTGAAATACACTGTTCAACAATTGATAGGGATCACTTACTTGTTCTAAATTTATTTCTGAAATATTCGCTCCAAGATTATAAATTTAGTCAGATATCAGAGTATTTTCAGTTGATAATATGGTTCACTTGAGAGAAGAATGAAAAAATGGAAAGTTGGAGAGAAAAAAAGACTTTATTAGAAACAATCAAAATTCTGTGTGTTTGAATAACATAAAAATTTTATGATGAAACCACAAGAAGGCTGAAGTTTCGGTTAAGCTAGTAACTAGTTGGTCCCCTACGAGCTCGTCTCGAGCATTCTTCCCTACGAGGCATACTTTCGATCAAACGATTTATAAATGTTGGGGCAAATTCGTCAAAATATCCCGTAAAGCGTTAGAAAGGTCCTCTCCAGGTTATTGATCGGTTGTTCTAGGATGACAATTGTCTAGACATCTCAGACCAGACATGTCGATGCAATTCATGTCTGGAGAGCGAGCTGGCCAGTCCATCCTATCAATGGTATGAGTTTCTAGCGCTTCATTAACCAGACGACTGCGGTGTGGACGGGCATTATCGTCAATTAAAATGAAATTCTCGCCCACGGCAGCCGCAAACGGAACAATAATGGGTTCAATAATCATATCGTGATATCTCTGGCTGGTTATGGTGGTGTTCTGCAGAACAACCAACTCTGTGCGTTGGTTTAAACAAATGCCTCCCCATACACATATAGAACCTCCGCCAAAAGCTGTTGTGGGCACTGTTCTGCATACCTTCGACCTCTTTCCCTCCAAGCAAGAATACGTCCATCGGAGTTGACCAAACGAAATCTAGACTAATCCGTAAATAAACATCGGCTCCAATCTTCAAGTGTCCAATTGCGGGACTCCTCAGCCCAATGCCGTCGATTCCAGGTGTTCCCTATTCAAACAGGGATGTTGTACCCTACTACGTGCTCTCAAACCACGAACATGTAGTCGTCGTCTTACAGTCTGGTTCGAAATTAGAACTCCTGTTGCAACTCTCAGTGATCTATTGAGCCGCGACGCCGGGTAAGTGGGATTTGACTGATAAGCTGATATTGTTCTCATTTCTTCAATTATTGTCACCTTATGTGTTTGAACGAGAGAAAAAAACAGAATTAATAACAAATACCACATTGCTTTTCACTCCACCTGTAACAGCCTACAGAT
Source organism: Propylea japonica (assembly GCA_013421045.1). Taxonomy (NCBI): domain Eukaryota; kingdom Metazoa; phylum Arthropoda; class Insecta; order Coleoptera; family Coccinellidae; genus Propylea; species Propylea japonica. Next base: position 25,386,735 of record CM024248.1, read on the forward strand.
AAGAATCGATTTTGTGAACAAGAGCCGATGAAGTGAGGAAGACTTTGATATAATCAACTCAAAACATCTTACTTTTTCCTTAGAGAACATATAATGTACAGATATTCACGAGATAACTTGAAGAAAATACAAATGAAGAGAAGTTCATAAGTGATCCCTAGCAATTGTTGATCAGTGTATATGGTGCAGTTCTTTTCAAAAATTCAAAATTCGCCTCATTTCTATAGGTTAAAAACGTGAAGATTTCGATTGGTAACGTCAGATGGCGTCTGAAAACCTTATTAAGGTTCGAAAAATATAAACTGTGCCCTAGGTATCTGGCCGTGAGTGTAAACCGAAAGAAAAAGAGGGAAAACAACTCATTAAAAGTGGGCAAGTGGCAATCTCCGTTCACTAGTCTGTCAAGGGTTTAATTGGAATGAATTGGATTCAGCTGGAAGAAGCGAGCATTTTGAGCTTTGTAGATCCTGGACTGCAATTAAGGACATCCAAATAGGACATTACCGAATTACAAGTGTTCGCCCAATCTTTCAATCGTCATCTTCTAATCTGCATTTCACAAACTTCAAAGGGCTTCCTTCAACCTTCGACTGAACGATCATAACGTCTAGGTTTGTACTCATTTCATTCATATAAATGTTAAATACAGATGAATAATTCAGTTTGGGAACACTTAACACACGAAGAAAATATAGAAGTGATCAGTTATTATGAGGTTAGAGAAAATATATGATGAAAATTCAAAAAAACTGCTTCAGACAGTTATACAACCTGGCCATTACGATCCCAACGTTTGCACATAATGCATCTGATCTATGGAGTATGGGGTTATTTGTTAACTGAAAACTCGTAATAATATCTCGAAATATTGGCCGACGTTCTCACTTCTTCAATAAAAGTTGAGCACTTCGGGAAAACGTTCTCCAATTAATTTGATTGAATTGTGATATCCATCATTGATGGGCATCCATGTGAAAACAGCTCTAGAATTTTGAACCGGAAACGAAGCACATCTGTTACGTGTATTTAACGAGGAAACTGAACAGAAAAGGAAAAAGAAATATAAAGGAAATTACAATCAATAATTGCTCGTTTGTCTGTGAACGTTCTGTCAAATTTAACACAACGGTTTATAATTTTCACAAATCGCTTACTCTCTGCGATAATTGCGAATCGTGAACCGTGAGAGTTTTTGTAAAAAAAATATGAGCCTGTTTGTGAAGATTTATGATTGGAAAATAATGAAGTTGAAACAAAACCAGTTAACACGTTTTTCCTTGAATTTCGTTGTTCGTTATTTTTATTCGGCAAAGAGCTGAAATTAACGTTCGTCACTACCATTATTTCTGTTCAAGTAGGCGTACGATCAGAATTATTTTTCTCTTACATAGAAAACCTCGAAGTTTTTCGTTTTCAACATTGTTTTGAAATAGGTAAAGAATCTTCGATGTTAACAAAAGTGAATCAATAATAAAAAGCAGGATCAGGTAAACTTTATGAAGCGCTATGAAATGAAATGGAGAATTTAATTTCACAAAGTTGAATTGAAAAGTCCTGGATCTTCTTTTTTGTGTCAGCCTTCCTTAGACCAAAAATGTTACCTATAAACTTTCTTACAGGGCCAAAAGAGTCAGATAAAAGGGATATACTATTCTGATATGTACTCTTTTTTTATTTATACCATTCAAAACACCTGAGAAACATTGTTTCGTTGTATCAATGGAAATCGAAAAAAATGAACGATGTTTCGAATAAAATCACAATATAGAATTCAAATGAATTTCACTCGGTAAATGTTTTCATTTTGAATACATTATAATAATCTTTATCAAGTGAAACTTATCCTGCTCATTTTTCCTTCAAAATTGTATCAACTATATAAAAAGTGAAGAACTACATAGCTCAGCAATCAATTACTTTTACTTCCATCAACTTGTAGGCAAATTTTTCTAATGAATCTCTGGTAAAAGTAACCTAAATAAAGAATATACAATGTGTATTTTCTATTTAATTATCTTTCCACTCTGTTTATTATACGTCATGGATACAATAACGTTTAAGCTAGAAAATTCAATATACGATCAGTTTATTGCCTATTGAACATTAATGAGAAAGACAGGTTGAGTATCGATATCTTGGGGTAGACATGCCAAGTTTAGTATCGTTTTTATATTTAATAGCATCCACTAGTTGGATCGTTAGTCGAATATTATAGTGACGATGGATAATATTCAGTCGCTTGGGGATCAGAAATATATAACGTAATAACAATAAATTGAATCCTTCATAGTAACATTAACTTGATTCTAATGAAAAAAAGCAGAAATATTTCAAAACAATACACAAATACCATCAGTTCATAGAAAATGCGTTGTTACATAGATATTTATAGTTCAATGAAGTTACTTAAGAATTTCCACACACTGAAATATCACTCAATTGTTCTTCAGTTTACTTCTTACTATACTTAGGCATTGAGTGTAGAAATATTTTTAAACTCAATGCTATGGGTTAAATCTTCAACTTTAACATTAATTTCAACTAAGAATCATAAAAAAGAAACACTTCTATTCTTGATTATTTTTCTAATTAGTTCTCTTGAAGGGATTTCAATCGTTTGATATATTTTACCAAAATGTATACAGAGTGTTTGGTCATGACTTAGCGATAATTTAAGGTCATCAAATATACCTTATATTATCGACAAAAACATCCAAACTTGGAAGTTTACCCCCTTAGTTTTGCAGTAGCCCCCATTTTAAATTTACTTTTTTATTTTCGTTGACCCTTCCAAATAATATCGATTTCTTTGGACATAAAGGTCCTACAGATGTGAAAGAAATGTTTTTTGAAAGATGATACTACCACCTTTCATTGAAGTAAAACAATATAAAAACATTCAACTTGAAAACGCCATAAAAAAAATCTTTAAAAAAGCTCATAGTAAAAATATGTACTGATTTTCTTAGTGAATCCGCAATAGTACAAGAACTAGCACATTGAAGTATAATTTTTTTTCAATGATTCAACACGCAAGGATATTAGCTACAAAACAACACTCACATCATATCTGTAAGTTACATTTTTATAGTATTCGTTTTGAGATATTTCGTGCTCCTGAGCTGTTCCAGTGCTTGTGCGCAACCAATGGCAAGCCGTATTTCGAGCTTTTGAGTTACTCAGGAGCACGAAATATCTCAAAACGAATAGGCTAAATTTGAGAGTTATTGCTGCTCGAACATGATCACTACGCTAGCAAAAGGCAAAAGACACAAGACAGGTCATCATGAAGGCCACTGCCTTTCTACAGAGCAGAGGCGGCCATTTTGAGCAATTTTTATGATTAATTTGTTTGTTTGATCATTGAAAATTATCGAAAGTACAGTACATACTCAGGTTTTTTTATTTGATCAATTTTCATAAGGGTCATGTTCGAACAGCAATAACTCTCAAATAATGTAACTTACAGAAATGATGTGAGTGTTGTTTTGTATCTTGTGTCCTTGCGTGTTCAATCATTGAAAAAAAATTATACTTCAATGTGCTAGTTCTTGTAGTACTGCGGATTTAATGAGAAAATCAGTACATATTTTCACTATCAACTTTTTTAGAGAATTTTTCATGGCGTTATCAAGTTGAATGTTTTTATATCATTATACTTCAATGAAAGATAGTAGTATCATCTTTCAAAAAATATTTTTTTCACATCTGTAGGATCTTTATGTATCTTTATGTCCAAAGAAATCGATATTATTTGGAAGGGTCAACGAAAATAAAAAAGTTAATTTAAAATGGGGGCTACTCCAAAACTAAGGGGGTAAACTTCCAAGTTTGGGTGTTTTTGTCGATAATATTAGGTATTTTTGATGACCTCAAATTATCGCTTAGTCATGACCAAACACACTGTATATGTAGATAAAACACATTCACATAGGTCGTATTGTAATATAGCCAAAAGCTTCCTTATTCGCTTGGTGTAATAAAGCATTGATACGTTCCCAACACAGGACCCTGTGGAACACCAAATGGAATTTTGACCGTTTGTTAATAATTTCAACAATTTATCTACCAGTTGAATAAGTGCGCATTAACTCGTTAATTTTCGTTTGCAATCCATAAGTCTTCATTTTTTCCAGAGGTTCAGGAAATGGAAAGATCCGTTCGAATTGATAAATATGCACTTCTCGTCTCGCATTCACCATTCAACATCTGAAAATCTAACTTACTCAAGACAAAGTCATGAAGCTTGATATATTCTTCATGAATAACATCGCTTGAACGGAATATAAATATCAATATGTAAATTCACGTACGAGATTCCCACGAAACTTCGTCTCATTATTAAAGAAAAATACGGGAAATTCAGTCTGAATACAGACTGGTTTACACGTGAACCGTATTCGTCATTGTGGAAAACGCCAGAGAGCGGATTGAAAATTGACAGACGGGATATCAGGCTCCCCTCATTCGTCCTGAGGGCTAATATTAATCGATTTCAAAATTTCAACGGGGGTATTTCTGGTGGATTGATAGGGAACAATGATATAGGCATTTGGGGAGAGGGATATACTGATATTAGAATCCACAAATATGAGATGATTCACTTCAGGTTTGCTCTTCAATTTCCGAAACGAAATATTGATTCTTGCTGTTTTGTTTACACAACTCGATATTCGGTCAGGAAGTTACTCCCTATTCTAAAACCACAGGACTAAGGAAACATTTCTAACGTCTTTCAATCCACCATGTTTATTTACAAAAATTTTAGGAGAATAGTCCAATGTTTTGGTGTTGTCTTCACGATCAGCATCAACATTTTTGAATTGCTATGAAATGAGCCAACCATTATTAAGTGCCTAATAAGTTCTTATGGAACCAATGAAAAAATGAACGCTTTTCATAATATCAGAGGTTATTTACTTTGGTGCTGACTTTACAGTCCGTACCAACAGATTCGTATTTCGTGTTAATACACTGCTCAACAATTGATAGGGATCACTTACTTGTTCTAAATTTATTTCTGAAATATTCGCTCCAAGATTATGAATTTAGTCAGGTATCAGAGTATTTTCAGTTGATACTATGGTTCACTTGAGAAAAGAATGAAAAAAAGGGAAGTTGAAGAGAAAAAAAGACTTTATTAGGAACACTCAAAATTCTGTGTTTGAATAACATAAAAATTTTATGATGAAACCACAAGAAGACTGAAGTTTCGGTTAAGCTAGTACCTAGTTGGTCCCCCACGAGCTCGTCTCAAGCATTCTACCCTACGAGGCATACTTTCGATCAAACGATTTATAAAATTTTGAGGCAAATTCGTCCAAATATCCCGTAAAGCGTTAGAAAGGTCCTCCAGGTTATTGATCGGTTGTTCTAAGGTTGACAATTGTCTAGACATCTCAGACCAGACATGTTCGATGCAATTCATGTCTGGAGAGCGAGCCGGCCAGTCCATCCTATCAATAGCATGAGTTTCCAGCGCTTCATTAACCAGACGACTACGGTGTGGACGGGCATTATGGTCAATGAAAATGAAATTCTCGCCTACGGCAGCCGCAAACGGAACAATTATGGGTTCAATAATCATATCGCGATATATCTGGCTGGTCATGGTGGTATTCTGCAGAACAACCAACTCTGTGCATTGGTTCAAACAAATGCCTCCCCATACACATATAGAACCTCCGCCAAAAGCTGTTGTGGGTACCATACACTGTTCTGCATACCTTCGACCTCTTTCCCTCCAAGTAAGAATACGTCCATCAGACTTGACCAAACGAAATCTAGACTCATCCGTAAATAAACATCGGCTCCAATCTTCAAGTGTCCAATTGCGGTGCTCCTCAGCCCATTGCCGCCGATTAACCCGGTGTTCCCTATTCAAACGGGGATGTTGTACCCTCCTACGTGCTCTCAAACCACGAACATGTAGTCGTCGTCTTACAGTCTGGTTCGAAATTAGAACTCCTGTTGCAACTCTCAGTGATCTATTGAGCCGCGACGCCGGGTAAGTGGGTAAGCTACTGAGTCGTTTTGGATGAACCTATTCCAAGCCCGACTCACGACACTTTGCGAAACATTCAACCGCCAGGACACTTTTCGCTGGGACAAACCTTCCTGTATCCACCGAATGTGAGTTTTAGAAGAAGAGGGTCGATCATTCTCGTAGGCAGAGACAAGGAGAAGATTGCGGTTAATCAAACGTGTGAAATCTGTCAATTGACAGATGTCATCTGGCAATTCAACAATGCTTAAGTTCGATAAAGGCAGTATATTGACAATAATAGACATTTGCCAGATATTATCTTCTTTAAAACAGTCTGAACATAAACTTCAACCTAGCTGAGGTTAGTGCAAAACGGGGTACCATACCAGTATGCGTATAATACCACAGCTCAGGGAAAACGTCAGTACAAAACACCCTGTGTTATTTTCACAAACTTGAAACTATTTGAAAAAAAAACCTTCAATGTTCAGATACAAAATACTCAATTCCTGCTCTTTGGCCAGGAGAGTGTTTCAAACCAAGTCTGGCCCTCCAAGTGATGATTTTTCGAATCTTCTGTTCTTCGAAGACTGCTACAGGACCCTTCCATAGATTCAAACAGCGGTATTTCGTCCTAAATATCGAGTTCAATTTCGAAATAATCATAAAAACTAAAAGACAAATTTATGTCGAAATGACATAAGGATATCAATTGGTATTACACCTCAAAAGAACCACTTCAATCAAACTCAATATCAGAGAAGAGATGAAACCAATCAAATAACAATTCGAACAATAGAGCAACACTTCGCGATCTTCGAAACTATGTAAGTAGTTGTAGAGATAAAATAAGAAAACTTGGTGTGAAATACACCGTCTTCGACAGCATAATAAATTGAAAAGATCATTGTTCAACAGCGAGAGATTATTTCATTGATGAGAAAAGTTCTGGCAAATGGAAACTGCCACCCCAAAATCAAATTTCTCCATCCATATTATCATCCAGTTCCAAGGGGTTGATTATACATCCCTTCTGCTTCTTAACAGGCAATCATTCTTGAGCTTCACATGAAGGGCCCCTCTATTTCAATTAGGATATTTATGCAGTTGAGCTCATGGTATTGTAACTGTATAATAACGTGATGAAATGGGTTTCCTGTCGAGATAAAAGTGGCTTTATGACTTATAAATCGATATCTTATAACGCATTCTTGGTCGCATATTTTCTTTGAATTCCTCATATAATTTCATATTCAAATTAATTTCATCATGGCTAGATCTCATCTATATTGATCCTTAAGTTCATTTGAATATTTGCAAAAGCGCTGCTTGCTAGTGGGCTTAAAATCCAGCAATCTTTTTATTAATCTTTAATAATTCTTTATTCCATATCTTTGCGCCAGTTTTGAAGAAAAGCTGGAGTTGAGTGGGTGGCGGTAAACGATTTGCCAAATATTGCGTCGGCAAAATTTGCGTGCAGAAATATGGCCTCAAATGATTTCTCGATCAGATCCTTGAGAAACTCTGCCCTATAACTGTCTTATTTAACCTAACCTCAATTTAATGATGTATCATCTGCCGCAAAGAAGGAAGCTATTTACTGAAATATTTCCTCGTCAATATATGGCAAGAAAATCCTCAAGTAGCTTTAAAAGTTTCCAATCGCTTAATATTAGGTCAGGGCAAAATATGAAATTCGTGCATGGCTTGCAAAAACATCAACTTTTTCAGGTTTCCTCGAATCAATATGCTGAAATATTTCCTTAAATGACTGCATTTCAGGAGTAAACCTTAAAGGTCACTGTACCTCAAGTATTTCTATGAGGCTTTTTTGTGCATTTTTCATATTGTTAACCTAATGTCCGCATGAGTCTCAAGAAAAGATAGCACAAAAATGTGGCATAATGATAAAGGACATTGAGAATAACAAGAAACCTTTTGAAATTAACCTCGGAGTTTTTATTTATTGATCAGTTATTCCCCCAAATTCGTTGCTGGTAAGACCATTTGAAGCTATATAATTTCGTTAAATTTTTTCCTGAATATTAATGGCTTCAGTTCTTCAGATAACACCAAGGAAATATATGCTCTTTGGACGAAAACTTTCAAGATGCAACTTCAAACATTCACATAAGACTTACATTTTTTCTGCCTTCAACATGATTTGGTTTCAGCCACAAAAGAAAAATATACATATAACTAATATCACGATAAAGAACTCGGGACCTCTAAGATTTGTGCCCCTTGAGCTTGGTTCAAGGCAATACTACTACAATTTTCTGAGAAAACTTCAAAGTAGCCCCAAATAAATTACATGTTGGAAAATTGCCACTAATACCTTTTCAAGAGATAACGAATATCTGAATTCAGTGTTGTAAATTTCTATCTCTCAAACAATCATTCGAAGCTTCATAAGTGCTATCTATTACAGTATCTGAGAGAGCTTCAAAAAGTTTGGATGAGCGGTTCTTCTGTAATTTTCCTGTCCAAGATATTTTTTGCGCAGGCTCCCAATGGCGAGGTCTTCTGTAACTGAAGTGAACAAGACTCTTTTCCTCCTCCCCACAGAATCTACACTTCAATTCAGACTTGTTCTTTTTACCTACTCCATTGCGTTTTTTCGGCACTTCCATGTTGCCTTTTATGCTTGCCTCCTTCTTGACACCCTCAGAAGGCGATGACACTTGCTAGAATATCACTTTTAATATTTTCAGGAATTGCTAAAACCTTTCAGATTTAAGGGAAATTCGTGCTTTCGTTTCATTTGTGTCCGAGAAACTATGAAAGGAATTAATAGGTACCTTCAGTTTTAAGTCTCAGAAAACAATCGTTGACTTTGATCTATTTTGGTATCCTTCAGTTGTCAAAAAAGTCATTTCATTTTTTCTTAAGCTGGATCTTATTATCGGAGCCCAGATGTTTTTGATATCAACAGATGGTGGACAGACGGGTTTTCGTTATTGACATGAAAGATTTTTTTATACGCATCTCTCGGGAAAGACTGAGCTTATAACGCCCTTTCAAGCGCCCCGAGATGAATTTAGAAGAAATCGGTTTGTGCGTGTCTTAAACTGCTGTAAGTTGTAACCAAGGGGGAATACATCTTGAGGTAGGGTATTCCATAGCCTTGCGTTCGGTAAAGAAAAGCCTTCTGATACACCGATGTCCTAGCTGTAGAAAGATGCACGGCAAACTGGTGACTATTATCGGCTAGCCTTGTTTGTCGATCAAATTGAGCCCCTGGTGGAATCATGGAGGCAATGGCAGCAAAACACTTCCGTGGTAGTATCTGTAAAAAAGGCATAAGTCTCCAACCTTCCTACGGTGATCGAGACTATGAAGATTGGCAGTTAACGTTGGATCATCTATTAGGCGCACTGCTCTTTTTTGAATGGAATCAAGTAGGAGTAACGAGTGCTTAGGAGCTGAACCCCAAGCATGAGAGCAATATTCCATAGCTGGACGCACTTGAGCCTTGTAAAGTAATAAAGCTGCTTCGGAGTGAACAATTTCCTCGCACGAAATAGATAGCTAAGCTTCTGTGCAGCTGACTTGGCAACTGAGCAGTCGTGCTCATGCCAGGTTGCATTTGGACTGATATTGACCCCTAGAAGCTTAAGTCGATTGGTTGTTTTTATTGTTTTATCTTCCATTATTAGTTGGGGTGCAACTGACTCCTTCAATTATCTATGTCTCAGTTTTTCTTCCTTTTCTGTTATGGAAGCTTGACCCCATAGAATCCTGTGTCCTTATTCAAAGCATGCTAGACTTGGACAAGCTGTGACTTATTAGTATCTCTCTAAGTTTTTTATATTTTTTGATTCGAACATTTAGGGGATGTTTAGTTTCTCCAATTTAAGTCTGGAAAACATTCAAATGACAGAATATACTCTCAAAAACATAAAAGCATTTCCCTTTTTCTCTGAGCTAAACCTGACGAATTTAAAACTTGATGAGAATGAATGGTCGAGTATATTTTCAATTAAAAAATCTGAATTGCATTGCCAAACGTTTTTACAGAACAAAGTTCAAAGGTCGTGGGTTAATTTGCTTGAGCCTACGCAACCCAATATTTGAATTTACCCCTGACACTGAGGATTTATCGCTGGAAATAATGGAACGTCAACAGGAAGTAATTGAAATTATCCTCCTAACACATAAAGCCTTAATCATCTTTTCATACTAAGAAGGATTGTCTGTATGAAGTTTCAGCTAGAACAAGACCTTGCTTTCCGATCCTTTCATTCATTGTTGATCCTGTTACGCCCTCCCCTGTTATCTATGGTTCGGGAGATTTTCATCGGCGCCAAGAGTATCAAGGTTGGGAGGAAACATTGTAAGTTCTTATACTCATATATCACTCGCAACATACGGTGCTCGGGAAATATTCCTCCTACCATATTTTGTTGTTTAAATTGGAAGTGATTTTTTTTACTTTGACGAGACTTGAACATACTTCGGTGGTTTGAGATATTTTTTCCACTGTATTGACTCCATTCGCCTCTATAAAACCACTAAGGTGGCCATTGTTTGATTATAGCAAGTTTATGTTTTCGTCATTTAAAGCATTGAATTCTTGGAGGGGGATTTTCGCGATTTTCCCAAAATGAACCCAATAAACTACAGCTGAGGTAGCAAAGTTGAATAAACTATAACAATTAAAATGATAGATATTCAACATCCGTGAAAATTTTCAGATTTTTCTGAAAACCAACTATACATATACAAGGTGCTTGGTCATGACTTAGCGATAATTTAAGGTCATCAAATATACCTAATGTTATCGACAAAAACACCCAAACTTGGAAGTTTACCCCTCAGTTTTGGAGTAGCCCCCATTTTAAATTTACTTTTTTGTTTTCGTTGACTCTTCCAAATAATATCGATTTCTTTGGACATAAAGGTCGTACAGATATGAAAAAAATGTTTTTTGAAAGATGATACTACCACCACCTTTCATCCTTCATTGAAGTATAACAATATAAAAACATTCAACTTGAAAACGCCTTAAAAAAATTCTTTAAATTAGTTCATAGTGAAAATATGTACTGATTATCTCAGTAAATCCGAAATAGTACAAGAACTAGCACATTGGAGTATTATTTTTTTCATTGATCTAACACGCAAGGATATTAGCTACAAAACAACACTCACATCATATCTTCAAGTTACATAATTTAAGAGTAATTGCTGCTCGAACATGATCACTACGCGAGCAAAAGACACAAACAGGTCGTCATGAAGGCCACGGCCTATCTACAGAGCAGAGGCGGCCATTTTGAGCAATTTTTATGATTAATTTGTTATTTGATAATTGAAAATTATGGAAAGTACAGTACTGAGTTTTTTTTATTTTATCAATTTTCATAAGGATCATGTTCGAACAGCAATAACTCTCAAATTATGTAACTTAATGATGTGAGTGTAGTTTGTAGCTTGTGTCCTTGCGTGTTAAATCGTTGAAAAAAAATTATACTTCAATGTGCTAGTTCTTGTGCTATTGCGGATTTACTGAGAAAATCGGTACATATTTTCACTACGAACTTTTTTAAAGAATTTTTTATGGCGTTTTCAAGTTGACTGTTTTTATATTGTTATACTCAATGAAAGGTGGTAATATCATCTTTAAAAAAACATTTTTTTCACATCTGTAGGACCTTTATGTCCAAAGAAATCGATATTATTTGGAAGGTTCAACGAAAATAAAAAAGGAAATTTGAAATGGGGGCTACTCCAAAACTAAGGGGTAAATTCCCAAGTTGGGTGTTTTTGTCGATAATATTAGGTATATTTGATGACCTTAAATTATCGATAAGTCATGACCAAACACACTGTAGAATGTAGTGTGCCAGAAATGTTTAAGTATCATCCATCTTATAACATGAAACCAACAATATATCAGTGAGTTGAATATACCATGATGAAAAAGAATATACATTCAACATCTTGAAATCATTATCGTGAAAAACTCAATTTTCCGAATCATAATAAATTTCATGACGAAATAATTAAATATATCGAAAGTATATAATGCTCAGTTGATAAATTCGACAATAAAAAAATTATCTATTCTTTTTCACATTGATATTCAAGAAAATATCGATGATTTTTCCAATTACTATTTGAAAACACAAACAAGTATCGATTGAAATATGTTCTGGGAGGATCCTGCATTTCTAAAAAACTTTATAGGTTTTCACTCCCAGTCTCTGAAACAGAAATAATTAAGAAATTTTTAATTAAGAATTCTGAAGATTTTACAAGTTTGTCTGACGAAGGTGTCCGAAACGTTGCATTGTCCTTTTCATTCATTTCCTTTTTCAGCAACAATTTTTTCAAGACCAATTTGCTCCTGACAAATAAGTGCAAAGATTCTCGAAGGAACACTTTATCTTAATTAAATTTTTTCAATTATTTCTGTTTCAGAGACTGGGGAGTGAAAACGTATAGAGTTTTTCAGAAATAATCCAACAGGTGACTGATTGATCCTTTTATTCCGAAAAAATGAAAGAATTTTGAGATTTCTAATTTCTATGTTCTCCTTATGGTGGTATTCTGAGCTGGTTTCAACTCGAGTGTATTCGAATGGAATTTTCAAGAATTTTCCAAAAATCAACTCAATAATCTGTGATTGAAGATAAACACTGAGACTAAACAGGTGAAAGATGTGATCAACTTTTCATTTCCATGTCCTCTGTGGGGTAAATTTTTCAGTTGATTTACTTTTGACTCGAATATATCTGAAGAAAATTTCGGTGCTTTTAAAAAAATCAACTCAATGATTTGTGATCAAACATTAGCACTCAGAATCGAACATATGAATGGTGTAATCAACTTATGTGTTTACTCAAACACCTCAACAATATCAACAGCCTTTTAGAACATGTCATTAAAAAAAAACGAAGACAAATTCAACATCAAGAAACCTCTACCGAATATTGCTAACTTCACTGCGAATTCTCCTGACATTCAGAAGTGCCATTCTCGAAAATCACATCAGCTCAACGAAAAGTCAAAAGATCACCTCCTGCGTTTCGAAAAATTGAAAAAACATAGAAATTGAAGAGAGAGGGAAACTCTTTTATTCTCTCCACGGTTGACTACATTTGGATTCGAAAATTTTGAAGAAGATTTTACGTTTTCCTCAAAAATCATTTCAGTAGTCTGTAATCAAAGATGAACAATGAGATTCAAACAGGTGAAAGTTGTAATCAGCGTATGTGCTTACTCAACACCTCAATGATAAAACCGGTTTTTTATACATGCCACAATTCAAAATCAAAAACAGTCAACATCAAAAAAACCCATTCTGAGTGTTTCCAATTCCACAGCGAATTTTCCCAATTTTCACAAATTCCAATAGCCACATTCATTTGTGCCATTCTCGAAGATCACGTCAACTCACCCACAAGCTCAAAAATTTTCTTTGGCATTCCGAATAATTGAAAAAAAAACATGGAAATAAAAAATTGGCAAATTTTTTCATTTCGAAAAAATATCATAGTCGAATTTCGAGTTGAATACTTTCAGATTCCACGATATCACGAGAAAATTTCGACGATTTCTCCAGACATCATCTGTGATCAAAAATCAACACTCAAACAGGTGAATTTTGAGACAATAAAAGAATTTTCAGGTTTTCCATTTTCATGTCCTTCTCATGGTGGAATTTTGAGTTGATTTGGTTTTGACTTCGAATTATTTGAAGAAAATGTTGATAATTCTTCCAAAAACCAACTCAATGATCTGTTATCAAAGATAAACACTCAAACAGGTGAATGGTGTAATCAACTTCCCTGCTCATTCAAACCTCCAATAATATAACCATTTAGAACATGCTACAATTTAACAACAAAAACACATTCAACATCAAAGAATCCCTTTCCCAATTTCATCATGAAAACGGAAATTTCACCGCGAATTTTCCGAATTTCCTCCAATTCCAATTGCCACATTCTCGAAGATCACGTCAACTCACCCAAAAGCCTAAACATCTCCTCCTGCGTTATGAAAAAATTGAAATGTGCGTGAACCTGTAGCACGAGCACAAGGGGCAGAAACAGGAATTTCCGCATGATGCCGCGCTCACACTTCCGCGGCTCCACCGCTACTGAGGGAAAGCGAGCCTATTGCTGTCACTCTTCGAGACACCGCCAATCGTTCCTGCGATTGAACGCGACACCAGCGACGTTTTCCTGCGAATACTTGAAATTCTTTCGTCCTTTAATTAATTCCAATATCCTTATACTGAAATAGCTGCCGCGGTCGCTGATTGGCGAATGCGCCGGTATCGTTTCACTGCGCTATTTCCAAAAAATCAAATAAGTTCGAATTTCCCATTGGTGCTTTAGTGTTTTTTTTGGGCCTTGAATTCATTTTTTCTCATATCAGCGCCAACATATTTCTTTACTGTGATTAAACGCGACACAAGCGATATTTCCGTAACAATACTTGAAATTTTTCGTGCTTTAATTAATTCCAATATCCTTATACTGAAATAGCTGCCGTGGTATCTAATTGGCTGCCATGGGTTCGTTTCACTACACTATTGGCAAATAAAATCAAATAAGTTTGAATTTCCCATTGGTATTTTGGTGTTTTTTGACTCTTAAATTCGTTATTTCTCGTATCAGCGCAAACATATTACTTTACTGCGATCAAATGTGACACAAGCGATGTTTCCGTGCCAATACTTGAAATTTTTCGTGCTTTGATTAATTCCAATATCCTTATACAGAAATAACTGCGGAGGTTGAAGATTGGCGAGTACGCCAGTTCCGTTCAACTCCACTATTGGCGAACTAAAATGACCAAAAAATGTATTGGAATGATTGTCGATTTAGCAAGGGAACAAATACGTTTGGTTGTGTGTCAAATTTATTCAGGTACTTACAAATACAGCACACCAACTTGAAGAGGGTAGTTTTTTACATTTGCAATTCGCTAATTTTCAATTTTCCGTTGGGGTTTAATTTTTTCAAATCCTTGACTTCATTATTTCTAACAGCAAAGCATATGCCTTTACTGCGACTGAACGCGACATAAGTGACGTTTCCCTACGAATACTTGAAATTCTTTCGTCCTTTAATTCATTCCAATATTCTTATAGGTACTGAAATAGCTGCCGTGGTTACTAATTGCCGAATGCGTTGGTTCCCAAACACTGCACTTGTGGCCTAAAAATCGAAAAATATGTATTGGAATAATTATTTTTGATCCTAGACTTCATTATTTCTTATACTAAGGCAGACTGTGATTGAACGCGACACCAGCGACATTTCCTTACGAATAGTTAAAATTCTTTCGTCCTTCACTTAATTCAAATATTCTCATACTGAAATAGCTGCCGCGGTTGCTGATTGGCGAATGCGCCTGTTTCGTTTCACTGCGTTATTGTCAAGTAAAAATTGAATAAGTTTGAATTTCCCATTGTGTTTTAGTGTTTCTGGATCCTTGAATTCAATATTTCTCATATCAGCATAAACATATTTCTTTACTGTGATTAAAAAAGACACAAGCGATGTTTCCGTTTCAATACTTGAAATTTTTCGTGCTTTGATTAATTCCAATATCCTTATACAGAAATAGCTGCGTAGGTTGAAGATTAGCGAACGCCAGTTCCGTTTAACTTCACTATTGGCGAATAAAAATGACGAAAAATGTATTGGAATAATTGTCGATTCAATAAGGAAACGAATGCAGCTGGTTATGTGTCGATTTGTACAGACTAATTCAAGAATAAATCTAATTTATTCAAGTACTAACAAATACAGTACACCAACTTGAAGAGGGTAGTTTTCAACATTTGCAATTCGCTAATTTTAAATTTTCCATTGGGGTTTTTTTTAAACCCTTGACTCCATTATTTCTAACGCCAAAACATATGTCTTTACTGCGACTGAACGCGAAATAAGTGACGTTTCCCTACGAATACTTGAAATTCTTTCGTGCTTTAATTAATTCCAATATTCTTATACTGAAATAGCTGCCGTGGTTGCTAATTGGCGAATGCACGTGTTTCCAAACACTACGTTATGGTTTTGGATCCTTGACTCCATTATTTCTTATAATAAGGCAAACATATGTCCTAATTGTGATTGAACGCGACACCAGCTACCTTTCCGTTCGAATACTTGAAATTCTTTCGTCTTTTAGTTAATTTCAAGATCCTTATGCTCAAATATCTGCGGCGGTTGCTGATTGGCGAATGCGCTGGTTCCCTAACACTGCTATATTGGCGAAAAATAAAAAATATGTATTGGAATAATTGTTTTTGATCCTTGACTTCAATATTTCTCATACTGAGGTAAAAATATTTTTTTACTGTGATTGAACACGACACTAGCGACCTTTCCCTACGAATACTTAATATTCATTCGTCCTTTAATTAATTCCAATACCCTTATAATGAAATAGCTGTGGTTGCTAATTGGCGAATGCGCCGGGTCCGTTTCACTACTCTTAAGAATGAAATGAACCTATTTTATTTCGATAATAATGTACAATAAGAGTTGAGACGGTTACTTATAAACTCATGAAAATAAATTTCATCGAGAAAAGGATGCTACACTGTGGTGGTCAAAATAAAGTCTGATCGTTGATGGAATTTACCTAGACAGTTCTTGAAAGCCGGTAGATGATGATTCAAGACATCAAAGGAAGAAGTTTTTTATTTAGCCAACTTGTAGTAGCGGATCGTTGTTCAGTTGAAAAATGTTTAAAAGGTCCACACTGAAATGGCCACTTAACCCTTTTAATTTGATTATCATATCACTGCGCCTTCACCTATCGGAATACTAGGGATACCTATGTAAAAAATTTCTCTCATATAAAACAATAAAGTATGTGTATTTCATAGTATGAGCATGTGAGAGAAGCGCCATTAATTTCTACGTATGATATAAGAGCATAGAAAGAAGAAACCTCTGTCTCCCCTTACAGCTGTAGTGCTTGTATAATTGGATGTTTAGAGAATAAACAAATTTTTTTTTCTTTTCATCTAATTTGTCATCTTGAAATTGCTTCTGGAAGAAACAAATTACAGAATAACCACAAAAAAGTAGGTTGAACAAATATCACCTTTGTGCCTAGAATCACAGTCACATTTATACTTTTCTTTGAAATTCTTTCGACATTAATCACATCAGGTCTGGCTCTAAAAATGATGGTCTTCCAGAATCTCAAATGTTCTATGGAATGTCCACAAACCCAATATACTGGGGTATCATCTCCCATAGATTGAAACAGTGGTAATTAGCCCTTGTATGAAATTAATTTGCTTAATTACGGTGATTAATTAATAATTTTCGTATGAAATTATTGGCATTCGAATGATTGTTGATTCGCTAAGGAAATAAATTTACCTGGTTGCGAATCTATTTGTTCAGAAGAATTCAACATTGAAAATATGCAGGTAAAGAACATTTTCAATCGATAAAAATGAAAAAATGATATGACGCACTAAAGTACTCCTATATTTCATGATCTGGATATTGGTTTTGCTATAATAACAGAAATTAATTTCAATATCTTTATACTTTAAAAAGTCCCAGTCGTGTTGCAAAATGGCGAATTCGAAGGTTTCATTTTACTCCGCTTTGGTGCTCAAGATTGAAATGGTATTATTCGAATGATTGTTGATTCGATCAGGAAAAAAATTCAGCTGATCGTGTATCAATTCGTTCGAAACACTTCAAAATCAAATCAAATGCAGTCACACTGCTTTCATTTACACAGTTTTAACCTGAGAAGTTATAGTTTTCTAAGTTTTTAATTGGTAAATTTTTAATTTTTCATTGATGTTTCTGTACTTGCTTACCTACGCCTCCATTATTTCAAACCGAATCATTTATTACCCCTCCCAGGTAAAAATTCGAAAAAATAATAATCATGAAGAATAAAATATCAGAACTTTCATGAAATTGCATAAAAATCAACAATCAACAAATTATATAAGACGAAACGATGGAATAAGATATCCATCTGAAATCGCTAAGAGGAAATAAAAATCCATATTTGAAAACAAAACGATGCATATTATAGTCCTGTATAAACGAAATGTGCCAATTATCCTTTTCGAGACCCCCCAGCGGAAGGGACATAAAAGGCATGATCTGTATATGTTATTGCTATACGTTATCGCAACCACTTTATTAGTCTTTTCGGTCCGTTTTGGGGTAGACATTCACAAACAATCAGATCACATTGTACCACCCTTATATTTTTATCCTCAACATAAATAGATTCTTATTGTACTACCCTCACACTTTCATTCTCAACATAAAAACCAGTCATAATACTTCCTGAAATTATGAATCTTGGATTCTCGCAACGAGAATATTGTACGCCAAATTACTTCCTTTACATCCGTTTCTTAATAATGCTCTTAATCGAATTTATCGATTTGAGGAAGGAAATTCACATCAACGTTTAATGATGGTCATAAATAAATCAAGGTAATCATTGTTATCATGTACTTTATTTGAATTTGTTGATCGATTTCGTCACTGGAGGAATCTGAAGAGAAACATTGTTTGAGACGATGATATTTTATTCACGGTAACTTGACCCTTTTAAATTATGGATCAAATCAATCTTAGATATTCGAAGGGTCGTTACCCTTTGTTATGGTCGCGTATTGAAGCAAGGACAAATCTATCTAGGTACATGGGAGGACATTTCACAAATTGGTGGATGCGCTAGGTACCATAGGAATTCTCTTCTCAGTTTGAACCTAAGTGATATATTAACGAATTGAAAACGGTTTTAAATTTGTTGTTGTTGTTTTCGTGACAAACGATACTTTCCGAGAATTCTGATATGGAAAATTTTTTTCCATGATTTTCAATATCAGATATTTTTTCTCGGAAAGTATTGTTTATCAAGAAATTATTCTTACGTGCTTTCGTATAGTACTATCTAACAAATTCAAAACCGTTTTTTTATTGAATGCACACCCCGTTCTTCATAGGAAAATCATGAAAAAACATTTTCCAGATCAGAATTTTTTTCTCGAAAAGTATCGATTGTCAAGCAAGAATTCTCTCGTGCTCTTATAAAGTATAATTTAAAAAACTCAAAACCGTTTTTTAGATGCACATCCCGTTCTTCATGGGAAAATCATGAGAAAATATTATCAATATCAGTAAGTGGTTAATCAGCATTAGAGGTATCTAGAGAGGTCGTTTCACATCTGAAATACTGAAAAATTATCACCTGGAAAAACAGAAATTATTTGATAAAATTTCAGAACAACTGCTGCATTTTGAGTAACTAGGTATATTGCAAGCAAATATACGATATTTAATTCAGACCAATAACAACATTGAAGGTCATATATTCTAGGAGGATTCTGTATTTCTAAAAAACTTTATAGGTTTTCACTCCCAGTCTCTGAAACAGAAATAATTGAAAAATTTTTAATTAAGATGAAGTGCTCCTACGAGAATCTTTGCGCACTTATTTGTCAGGAGCAAATTGGTATTGAAAAAATTGAATTGTTGATTAACTGCAAAACTGAAAAAGGAAATAAATGGAAAGGACAATGTAACGTTTTGGTGTCTATATCAGACACCTTCTTAAAAAAAAATTGAAGATCATGTTCGAATAGTTTTGTAGACAATATCTGGCGAGTGATGTCCATTATCCATACTAATATTGTAAATGCGAAAGTAACTCTGTCTTCTATCTGTCTGTCTGTCTGTCTGTTACTCTTTCACGCCTAAATGGCTGAACGGATTTTGATGAAATTTGGTATGGTGATAGATGATAACCTAGAAATGGTCATAGGCTATAAATAATCACGCCATCGTTCTTAGGGGGTAGGCAGTAGGCAGATAACTAAATTGAGTTAGTGATTTTTAGTCGTTTTTGTTGGGACTTTTGCTCTTTCACGTCTAAACGGCTGAACAGATTTTGATGAAATTTAGTAAGGTAATAGATGGTTACCTAAAAAAGGATATAAGATCAAAATGATCACGTCATCGTACTTAGGGGGTAGGAAGTAGGCAGAAACCTGAATTGAGTTAGTGATTTTTTTTATGGTTTTTGCTGGGAGTTTTGCTCTATTATGCCTAAACGTCTGAACGGATTTTGATGAAATTTAGTTAGGTGATAGATAGTAACCTAGAAAAGGATATGAGCTATTAATATTCATGCTATCGTACTTAAGGCGTAGGCAGTAGGCAGAAAACTAATTAAGTTAGTGATTTTTAATCGTTTGTTTTAAAAGTTTACCTCATTCACGCCTTAACGTCTGAACGGATTTTTATGAAACTTGGCTAATATAAAGATAGGATCCTAGGCACGGACACAGGCTACTTTTTACGGCGGGAAAATACCTCATTCCCGCGAAAATCTAGCGTGATCGTGTCAAGAAGCGCATGACGCCATAGCTACTGCAATGATTTTGATGTTTTTTTTTAACTGAGTGTTACTAAGACTTCGATTAGTATTTGATCACTTTTCTAACTTAGAGGGTAGGTAGGCGCCATAATTTAGTACTTCCTATGCAGACGATGTTGCGGATGTCACACTGTCTAACATCGGGGGTTGGCAGGTAGGTAGTTAGTAGTATTTTAAACCGATTTACTTTATTTACTTTTTATATTTACTAAGGAAACATTCGGAGCTATCCATTATGTAGCTTAGGTTGCTTTTGAAAAAATTTTGATGTGAAGTTGAGGACTGGAACACGATAGTGGGACATTGTTGCAAGGGGACTTACAGCCGGGAGAAAACAAAAAAAATTATGCGGACGAAGTCGCGGGTAAAAGCTAGTTGTCAATAAACTGCGTTAGTCGATTTTGGAGATGTCGAAAAAATGTTTCCAGTTTTTCGTTGGGCATGTTCGCGAAAACCAAAAGAATGTTGTTCTTCAAGTTGGCCAGACTCCTGGGACGATCGCTGGTGGTTTAATCAGGCGACTGTGCTGGAGTGCTGAAAACCCCAGAGAACTTCACGAACGGCCCCTACATTCAAGACGTGTCACTGTTTGGTATGCACTATCGCGAGTTAGCAAAATTTTTTCGAACAAAACGGACGGGTAGTTTCAGTGACTTCTGACCATTCTGTCCACGTTATTTAGGAGATTTTCCTTCCTAGAGTTCTCAGCACTCCAGCACATTCGGCTGATTCACCTCCCTGTGATTTTTTTGGGGTTTTCTAAAATTACATGTTCATTAAGATCGTTTCAGGAATCTGGCCTACTTGAAAGACAACATTCGTTTGGCTATAGCCAACAAACCCAACGAAATGCTAGATAAAATTGTAAAATAGTATTAACAATAATGGACACCATTTGTCAGATATCTTTAAAACTGTACAAACAAAAGTTGAAATGTTTGATTCAGAAAAAAATGGCAAAGTTTCTCTGTCCCACACTGTATTACATTATGAAATCACCTTTTCGGTTCAAAACTAGAAAGTTATACCTATAGACGTTAAGGAAAACTCAACCTCGCCTTTCCGAGGAACAAGCATGCAGAAAGTTCCAATATTTTTTAGATCGAAACAATTCGAAAAAAACATATAAAGTGGAGAAATCTAATACACTCCTGAAACAGGTTTGAAAAAATAATTCGAAACAAATTAATGGCCAATAAATTATCTCTATGCACCAATCTGATTACATTCACAAAATTATAATAGTATACCATCTAGACTAATTTATCTAAACAAGTCCAGTAAATTCGCACATCAGGAGAAATTTTTTGGCACAATTTCTCTCCGATCGAGATTTCTATGTGAAGGTTCAAATTTCAAGGAGCCTTCGGCTTTTTATCTTATCAAAACATCGCGAAAATATCATAGCATTACCAGTTCTCCGGAATTCGAAGCATGTCATCAAATTGTGGGCAGTTACACTCCAAGGAAAATAAGTTTACTTTCCCTCATCACGCTTCATTGAAGTTTGGAACTTGGTCCAATTTCTACCGAATTCCATAAAATATTTAATGGCGAGATATTGAATGAACGTGGATCGTTTTCGCACCGAAAAGTTACCTTGTTGCTGAAAAATTCGGGACTAATATTATTAAATATTAATAGGTACTTTAAAGCAACAGAATTACATCTTCAATATTAAACGATGAAGCCTATGTATGTTAATCCATACTAATATTATAAATGCGAAAGTAACTCTGTCTGTCTGTTACTCTTTCACGCCTAAACGGCTGAACGAATTTTGATGAACTTTGGTATGGTGATAGATGATAACCTAGAAATGGTCATAGGCTACAAATAATTACGCCATCGTTCTTAGGGGGTAGGCAGTGTAGGCAGATAACTAAATTGAGTTTGTGATTTTTAGTCGTTTTTGTTGGCTCTTTCACGTCTAAACGGCTGAACAGATTTTGATGAAATTTATTGAGGTAATAGATGGTTACCTAAAAACGGATATAAGATCGAAATGATTACGACGTCATCGTACTTAGGGGGTAGGAAGTAGGCAGAAAACTGAATTGAGTTAGTGATTTTTTATGGTTTTTGCTGGGAGTTTTGCTCTATCATGCCTAAACGGCTGAACGGATTTTGATGAAATTTAGTTGGGTGATAGATAGTGCCCTAAAAAAGGATATGGGCTATTTATATTAATGCTATCGTACTTAAGGCGTAGGCAGTAGGCAGAAAACTAATTAAGTTAGTGATTTTTAATCGTTTGTTTTAAAAGTTTACCTCATTCACGAATTAACGTCTGAACGGATTTTTATAAGACTTGGTTAATACAAAGATAGGATCCTAGGCACGGACACAGGCTACTTTTTACGGCGGGAAATACCTCATTCCCGCGGAAATCTAGCGTGATCGTATCAAGAAGCGCATTACACCATAGCTACTGAAATGATTTTGATGTTTTTTTTTAACTGAGTGTTAGGTACTAAGACTTCAAGTTAGTATTTGATCACTTTTCTAACTTAGAGGGTCGGTAGGCGCCATTTATGATAATATGATAATTTATGATAAAATTTTGATGCAACTGTCTTTATTTAACAGTTTTACTTGGATCGAATTACCGTGCGAAGCCGGGGCGGGTCGCTAGTTCTTAATATTAGCAGAGGAAAATATACACAAGGTAAAAACCCTAACAAGAACTCAGGCTTATTGTATAGCTACTACAAAACTTATACTAAAAATTGTATTAAGCGCTTCCACTTTTTATAATATTCAAAAAATCCTTTCTCGCAGATGCTTTTGAGCCCTCGTTCATTGATGGAGCATTAATGCTATTGCCTCAAAATTTGGCATAGGACTTGAGATTCATGCTGAGTATGTTTTTTTTTCTTTTTTTTTATACGCATCTCTCGGGAAAAGACTGAGCTTATAACGCCCTTTCAAGCGCCCCGAGATGAATGTGAATACAAAATCTCAGCACCATCGGAAGTATATTCTGGAAATGATTCAAAACATAAAATTAGAAAAAAATAAATTCTATGGTTCTGATGATGCGATCCTCTTGAAATTTTACATGAACATTAAGTATATTAATCTTCATTCACAAAATAAATTTCATTAAAATCGGATATCTTGTTATGGAAATATGAAGCTTTTTCTTTTTAATGTTCCAATTCAATTTCAGTTCTGTTTTGGTTCTGTTAACACTGTGGCCACAAAACTCTGCATGAGGCTTATTATGAGCATCTTGCATGTGGCCGCAAATTTCCATTTCTATTGGTTCCATTTTGTCTGAGATATTGGTCTAGCTAGTTAACGAACTTGACCGAGGCATTTAGGAACCAAACTCACCCTGAAAATCTCAAGTCTCTAGGACAATCACTAAGAAGTTATCGTGCTAAATGACGGCCGGTCCCACTGGCCACGGACAGAATTTGATTTGACCACGGATTCATCATCAGAAAGTTGAAACCTATCGTTTGAGACCATTTTCTGCTCAAAATTTGAAAATTACAGACATTTGGGCAAAACAATAGAGCACTCATTTAAGTAGAACGTGGGCTCAAAAAGATGAATGAAATTTTTATCAGCCGCAAATAGTCACATACCTTCTTATTGCATACTTAACACCAACGATAAAAGTCGAGGATTTGCTCCGCTCACTCGTTGAAATATCTTGACCATTATAGTCGATGTCTTCAATAGCCTAATTGATTAAATAACTATAAACATAGTTTATTGGCATGGTATTGCTAGGGGAACACTCAAATTGAAGACATCTGCAGAACCTTTGTATTTTATGCAAAATCAGAAATGCAGCTTTCGTATTGTTCTATTCATTGCGAAGTGAAGCGATTTTTCATTCAAATAGAAAAGTCCATGTGTAATACCATAGCATATCTAAGGTTCACTTCAGAATTGTACACTGTATTTTATATTTTATGAAGTAGGATAATATACAATTTAGAGTACCTAATTCGAAAAGAAAGCACTGACGGGAAGTTAAGAATAAACACGGTGGTATTAACTATATGGTTTTATATGGAAATGGGCTGAATGAATCCAATATTTCCAGGATTTTCCACATTTCAATTATCATTCCTATTGAACGCATTATAATCCGGCGTAGGTTCTAAGCGGAACCAAAATGATATCATCGCTTTCACTCAACAAAATGCGCTACCCATATCGTTTCTCCCGGATGAGAGAAAGTGGTGTTAACCTCAACAATACTCAATATTTCAAATAGACTTGAGTCTTCCATTACGCAGGTGACAGGTACGAAAACACCTTTTCTGGTCAACACAGTTAGAAATCGACATATGTCATAGTTGTGAAAATGGGAAATTAAATGGACCAAAACATTTCACATGAAATCCATTAAATTCCAATGAACTAGATATTGGAATATGTAGTTTACGAAGCTCAAGTCCATATCTGGTCTTAGTTCTGGCATACCGATAAAAAATTACTCAATATAGATTTAAACAAGTTTGGCGAGATCTGCGTTATGTGGATCAAATACTCAACATTGTAAAATATTGACCAATTTTTTCTGATACTTCTTATGCATTGAAATTCTAACCTAACTCAACATAGTGTTTCTAATATGAACTAATGATTAATTCCTATCGCATCCTCCATTTTCTAGCATCTGCTAAATACAACGATTATAAAAACTCGTCTTAGTAATCTGAAATAATCATATTTTTCTGAATTACTGATATAGTATCTTTTCATATAGGTAATAAAATTCTCATTATTATCCTTTCCTACTACAATTTCAGAGTAACCAACTTCAAAAAAGCGAGTGAACATCAGAAAACTCAAAAAGTAGTGCATCAATTCTTTGTGTTCGAGTCTCAACATTGCTAATTAGTTTTACTAATTCAAAAAATAAGCAAAATGTAGTTGAGATCAATAAAATCAAAATATGAAAAAGCTCACAATGAAATGAAAAAATGAAAAGTTGGTATACAAAAATATAACATTATATTCATTATTTCTTGAAGTCAAATAATCTTTCGTTATAGTTCATTTTGGTTCGATGATTATTCTAAATGAAAATGCAGTTCAGCTTAATTTATTTAATAGTACAATAATTTAATAAAAATAAATAATGATCATATCAATAATTTACAACAGTTACATTCAGTTGCGAGTAATACTGCATCTTTTAGCAATACAGTCAAAACTATCCAAGAAACAATTTTTATTTCAGTATAAATCTTCTACTTCCCAAATAATAATTGTATAATTGTCATTTGAATAATTTTAACAACTGCCTATTCAAGAAAATTCAATAGAAAAATAATGAAGCCATTATATTAATCGACACTTTTCATCGAATTGTATTTTTTTGAGTATTTGTGCTCGTGAATTATGTACATTGGAACTACATCCTATATAAGACTAGTTCTTTTCTTCATCATTTAGTGAAGAAGCTCATAATTACTGGTCAGAAAACAAAAATTTGAATTCCGAAGAATTTTCTTTATCACTATTCACATAAATAAGTTAATAATTGAAAAATAAGTTACCTAGATTGAATTAACATGTAAACTTTCGTCTTCTATTCATATATATGAGATGCTCGTTGTGGACAATAAATAATGAATGAGATGGCCAATCTATTTATAGAAGAACAATGTCGGTCCAGTATGACTTAGGACTTATGTGAACCTTTTCACAGGCGTGAAAAGGTGCATAGTGAAAACAGAAGAAGAAAAAATAACTGGAACGACATTGTCCTGCTTCAATTCTTGAGTGAATTGAAATAGAGTGACCATAAAGCACTTCGTTTTTTCGTTGCACAACCCATTCAATTTCTTTGGATACTGACGAATTTTAACATCCAGTCTCTAAAATGTCAGTTTGCAACTTTAACAAATTCAGCGTTATCGTATCCCCTAGTGTGCATGAAAGCTGGTGCTGCTCCTTTCCTATCAATTGCTCGTACTCTAACGAACAAGAATGCAGCTACCAAACTTGATACAATAAGAACTAGAAGGAGCATAACAAGTCCAGCTACGAAGCTTGGAATCGACATACAAATCGTTTCTGGATCTGCCGAAGAAGCTGACTGTATGACAACAGTTTCGTTATTCTGCGCTGCGTTCAAAGCGAAGTTAACATCTCCAGGAGCCACAACTTGAATAGTCCTGCTCGTGTTTACATCTGTCATTTCTTGTGCTTCTCTCTTGTAAACATGACTTACAACAACGTTGAAAGTTTCAGGGGATCTTCTTCGCCTAACACCTTGCAATTGAGCTGGGAGGTTCTCAACAGACCTTGGACGTCCACCAAGAGTGGCTAGGTTATTCTCGAATTCTCCTTCGATATCACTCTTCCTCTTGACTGTATTGTATTGACCATGATGACCAGGTAGTGGAGGAGGAGGTAAATGGATGTCATTTCCAGATTGAGCGTTGGTCTGAGGAGCTGGGGACGATAGGTTGGATGGGTTTGAAGTCGAGGAAGATGAGGTTTGAGCTTGAGGAGCAGGTACAACATCAGGATTTGGTTCTGAGTAAGCTCCAGCAGGTCCTGAAGGATGTCTAGGGTCTGGGAAGGCTGGTGGAACTCCGCTGTATTCAGGTGGTGGTGCACCATATTCCGTATTCAAGTTATTGCCGTGTCCACTGCCACCTAAAGCTGGAAGACCGTATTCACTGGATAATCCCAATCCATGCCCACATTTGGGTTCTGGGCAGTTATATCTGCATACTTGGATAACACATTGGAAGTGGACATTCATGGAGTCTGGGAACTTGAAAGCCTGGAAGTAAGCGAACGATACTACCGAAGCTGAGGGTCCGAAATTCTTTATCTTCTGGAATTTACTCATGATTTTAGGTCTCACAACGCAACCGTATTGATCCACCAATTGAATTGGAGCCCTCTTTCCATCATGTGCAACACAATTCCTGACTAGCATATCAAACTTGTTTTCGTCATCTTTAATAGCTAGAACCATAGTCATGGTTTGACCGATTTTCACGATTCCGGATACCTCAGATGCCCATGGTCCCTTTCCTACTTGTATTTGCATCCAGCATTGCAGGTTATCACCAAGGAAGTTAGCAGTTACAGCATGGAGCATGTCAACTTGGAATGGTCTGAATGTAACAGCCTTCTCGTAGAAATCGTACCATGTGCAACGAAGTTTCCTGGCTTGATCCCACACTTCCTGGACAAATGGATCATACTGAATGATGATGGTATTCTCAACATAGCTTCCACTTGGTGTTGGTCCACCGTAACTTGCGGCGTTGTGATTGGCTGAAGACGACATACCGCAACTATTGAGGAAAATTTCGAATGTTGCACTCAAGTGTCCAGTTCCTGGTTTCAAGTGAACGCAGTGGTGATCACTGTAGAACCCTTTGGAGAAGATCATACCATAGAATGGTCTGTCGAATTCGATATTTACTCGCATATGAGTTTTTTCACATTGAACCTGTAGATGTTTGATTTGTGGCATGTCTGGTGTAGCTAAAGGCCAAGGGTCATCAGAACCTCCACCTCCTTGAAGTAATCCTGATGGTGGAGCGTATCCAGGACCAGACAGTGGCGGCCCGTATAACCCCCTATGCTCCAGTGGTAGAGATGCAGAATCTGATACAGGAGCATCACAATTTGTGTTCTAGAATAAAAGAGAAAACGGAATTGAAGTAATGAATGCATTGATAATCACTTGGTTAGACATTTCTTCATAGCGTAATTTTGAAATCCCCATTTATAAGTAAACACTGGTACCTGCAGAATTGTTTATGTAATTTGTTATATTATTATTCAATGCACAATAAAATGAAACCTAGCAAAACGCGTGTTTATGAGGGTATGACTATGAATCGGTACCGAGAAATAATTTTCATGTTTATATTATAATATACAGTTTGTTCTAACTCAAATCGGAATTCTATTCGACAGATTATCCCATTAAAAAGTTTCGTACAAAATGAATGAATTCTTCATACATTAAAGTTATTTCTTCGATGAAAGTTAGAGATTAAATAGTCTTTTATCATTCTAGCCAATCTGACACCTTAATTATAATTCACTTTCGCCCATGGCTATTATATGAAAGTGTATCATATTTTCGGGGAAAAGTAGGTCGAAAAGCCTCAAATAATAAGAATTAATCTCGTTTGACAGGAGCTTAGTTTTCGTAAAGAATATTTAATATTTTTTATGTGAAGTGAAGATAACTTTCCTATTTCCATAATAACAGATGATGAAATGTTCTCAAAGTGACCGTTATTCAGAGAAATATTTTAGAACTTCAACAAATTTGGGAAATAAAAGGGCCAATATCGAGTTTTTAATTTTAGATTTTGGTTGCACTTTTTATCATCGATTTGATTTCGGCTTTTCAAAACATACTTGATCAGATTTTTATAATATTTGGATTTTTCCATCATATTTACTGGCCAGCATTCGCCAGTCGTTCTAAGGAAACCACTTTTTGAAAATCATTGTCGTTTTTGACAAGTTTCAGAAAAAAAACGATCTCTTGATCTATTTTTGATTAATTCAGTTGCTAAAATTTCATATGATTTTGTTTAGCTTCTTTCAATTTTCTATGTCTCCGTTTTTCTTCTTTTGATATTTTGGAAGCTCACCACACATTTTCCTATGGTCTACATTCAAAGACGAGCTTTGACTTTGACAGTATCTCCAAGTTTACCTAATTTTTTTGTTCTTTGATTCGAACATTTAAGAATCGTTTACTTTCTTCAATATAGGCTCTACCGCACCCACAAGGTGCTTTATACATGGTTTTTGATTAGTTAATTTTCATTATCAAGTTTGACTTTAATTAAATCAGTTCTGATAGTATTTCGAGTCTTAAATGCTGTCTCAGATCATACTTTCTTCCAATAATTTTATATTATATGATGAAAATAGCCCCAATAATAAATCAAGTAATTTCACGTCAACATACTTGATCACGAAATACTAATTAAATAATCTGGATGATGAAAAATTTATTGAAATGTTATCTTGACACTCTTAGACTTAAAAGATGCAAGTGGAGTCAATTCTGACCTAGTAGAGAAGAATATGTTGGAAAAATCCCAAATAAAATCTCAATAGTGAACAATTAAAAATTAAATAGTAGCTCTTACCTTTAAAAATAACACTGCAAGTAAACTGATGCTTATAAGATTGAGTGTCTTCGTCATTTTGTTGGGTGTGCCAGTATATTCTGCAAAAAAAGATTCATTCGTATATTCCAAAAAACTAAGGTTCAATATAAGAAAAATTCTTCGGAAAATTAGGATTTTCGATCAAAATGAAATATGGAATCTCAAACTCGATTTAAATTCACTCATATGATAAAAGTGGGACGTTTGCAAAATTATTTTGTCTTTCGCGCCAGAAATGTTGAATGAAAATTCAAATTTAGTTTTATAGAAACCATAAAATAATAACTTCGAAATGTTTATCATCTTCTTTTCTACAAATTGTCGAAAAATTTCGTATTCTTTGGCTTTCGTGGAACTAACCAATGGGCAATTGACATTTTCTTTTTCAGCAAGACATCGTTAAAGTTTTCACAATAAAACACATCAGTAATTCGAAAACTTCTCACAACCGCGACACAACAAATTGTTACCGGAACAACATACACTAGATCTCGCACGTAAGTAGCAACTGAAGACCAACAAGTGTCGAGGAAAAAAAGATTTGATTCTCCCACTCGGGAAAACATATCGAGTGCATCTTCCCTCGCTTTAGGTTCTTTCGATTCGCTAGGCCCAATGCACCGGACTTTCTCTTTTTCGTGATCAAAATAGCCGAAATACAATTCGTGGAGAATGAGAGTTAAAAACGACCTTGGCCAGTTCACGATCCAGATAATTAGTCTGCTCTTTTCACTGGCCGACCGAGGAAGAGAGAGTAAGAAGGATCTGAGGATGTAGACCCATCGTCAGATGTGAAAAATGTACACAAGAGATAGTTAGCCACTATAGAAGAGCCTCTTGATTGTGGCTGACCCACTAACACACTCTTGCAGCACAGTTCTCGACGTCTCTCCGCACTAAACATACATATGATGCCTCTCTCACATTTTCATTTTGTTCAGTTGCCTCAAGAGCTCGCAAACAGTATATGTACATATAATAAATTACCAATCCGAAAGTATTTTCTTCTCATTAAACTCTATATTAGTCAGGACAAATGGGATACAAGCTCCACTTTCCAAGGATTTTATTTCACTTCGTTATGCAAATCGAGAAGATAACTAAATGTCCCTCTTATATTTCCGGTTCAGATTAATTTAAATGAATTATTCAAGTTTTCACGAATGTTTACTTAGCGTGGAACTTTACTTTCATTCATAACTGACTGTTATTTTGATATCAGATTATCGATGGTCACTTAACTCGGTCAGTTTCACGAAATTTGAATGACACCAAACACTTCTTTCACTTTATTATCGATTTAAATTGCTTGATGCTCATTTACACATATTTTTTCGGTACACATTCGCCATCGTTTAAATTATCTTATGAGATTATAAAAGTTTCTACCAGTAATAAAAATACCATTGAAAGTATCTTGAAATCGAAAATTATCTATAATTTATTTTATGAACTCAATTGTATCTCGAAATTTCACACAATTACTTTAAAAGAGTCAAAATATCTTTAGCTGAATATATAAAATTTCTTGAAAAACACTATTCTAGAAATTAATGAGACCATATATTTCGCTGAAAATGAGTAGCAGATTCTTTAAAAAAAGACACCTATTCTTGAGATCGTTCAAATTTCGTGAAAAAATTAAAATAAAAAAATAACATATTTTGATGATTTTTCTAAAAATCGTGCAGAAATTAAGAAAATTTAATTAATAATTTAAAATAAACAAAATATAGATTGAAATTTCAAGGAAAAAAAATAAATTCACATTGTCCACTAACTGAAGACAAAATAATCAAAACTAATAATGAAATTATTTAAAGGACAGATCACCACGAACCATGATAATGGAGTCATTATATTTCACTAAAAATTAATGATATGTCCATTCAAAATAGACACCTATACTCTATTTTATACAAATTAATTCAGAAGTGAAAATAGGATCAAGAGATTGATATGAAGGAAAATTAATTTTGAGTAGTAAAAAATTGTTTTAACTCAGATAAATGTTGAAAAAAGAATAATAAATACTCTATAACGACAGAGAAATATACATGTGTATGCAGTTCCTATTAATACCCACAAAACTAACCATCATCATGTGAAATTTGTGAAAAAAAAAAAATGTTGAATTTATGATTGGAAAGAATTTCGATGGATAAGGTTTTTCTTTCAAGCCCAATCCTCGAAAAAAACATTGAATTAATAGGTATTCTAGTGAAAAATGAGATTCTGATCAGAAGACATGTACGTTTTCTTTCGATCGATGTTTGGGACCACATAGTTGAATTCATCCATGAAATTACGCGAAGAAAAAGAAGCAAGGAAAATACCAATGTAGTTCTGACCATCCATTCGAAACCATTCCAAAATCGTGATAATCATTCAGCCAAGAAAATATGGCGATGTAAAGGCAAGAATCCATACTTCTAGGTTACTGGGTGAAACAAAGTGAAAAATTATTATGTTTTCTAATATCAATTACATCTTCCAACCGCATATTTATGGAATTATTCCGGATATTGATGGAATCACGGAAATAAATGAATTCGCTTCCTATGAAATTGCCCAAATAGTGTATTAAATCCGGGTGAAAGGCTCATTAGTATCTATTTAGAAATGGAATTTCGAACAATCGTAGCGGATAAATTTCTCCTTCATCATTTATGTGTAATCGTTTTAAATGCCATTAATTAAAAAAAATAATTAGAAGACGAAGGCTAGCGAAATACGACAGCAGTATAATCTTGTTAGAGGAGGATCAGTAACGGAACAACCATTTAGAATAAGACCTACTTAACACCATCTTCGCTAGACATTCAAACGACCTTGTCTTATCAGAAAGCGCGAACTCCTTCTTCGTTTTTTCATTCATCAAATCTCTCCAAATTCCTCAACAAAATAACTCTTTTCTATCTCGAGTAAACATTTTTTTTCTCCGTTGAAAGCGAAATATCTTTCTTCTCTGGGATGAAGCACTCAGACCTTTCACAATATTAAGTAGAACTTTATTTACTCGCACCTAATATAATATGCTATTTGTTCTTGAACTATTATTTTTAGGGCATTCCCGCACATAATTTTACCAAATTCTCAATCAAAAATTAGAAATTAATCATTGATTCCCCCTTTTTTCTGAGGGATCATAATTTCAATAAGATTCATAAGAACGACTGACCAATGATTACCGAAACGTTTGAAACATTAAAACATCGATAGGGATAATGAAAACCGGTCAAATAATCATTCTTCAATTTTTTCATTTCTAAGAATTCCACATTAACATTTTTTATATAAACCCCCCTTCAAGTAACATTAATTTTTAAGCTTGATTAAATAAGGGACCAGAAGTTCTTTCGTTCATTCGATATTCGAATTGAATTTCAAAAACTCATTTACGGGTCCAAAAAAATAGGAAAATTAAAATCGATATCAATATTATCAATACATTGAGAATAGTTCATTGACATGAAATTCTTGACAATGAAAAACTAATTGAAATTTCAGTTGAACTTTTTCCATCATTCTCTCCTCTACTTTTCAACGTTTCGGCCAGCATTCGTCATCCGTCATCAGGAATCACACAACTTTCGTTACTTTGTAAAATATTCGTCACTTTTGACATTTCACGAAAATCAATTATTGATCTGTTTGTGTGAATATTGAATTGCCAAAATTTAGTCGATCTTTTTTGAACTTGATTTTATTATTGGAACCCATTTTGAGATTTACAGATGCATGGATTTTTAATTTTTTTATTTACATAATTAGGTTTGACTTTAATTAGATTTTTCCACAAAAACATCAAGCAATGAGAAGATAAAGTTTGAAAAAATCACCTGAATTTTGACAATCCAATAAACCACAAAAATAGATAGAACAAACACATTGATAATAGATTCTCGATTACTTTCAAAAGTGTCAAATATTCGAAGAAAAAAACAACGAAAGTTGAAAGACTGTCGAATGCTAGCCGAAATCTTGTACAATGGAGGAGAAAATTTTGGAAATAGACCAAATAACATTTTAATGAAAATAGTTGAATTGAAATTCTATGAAACCGCGTTAATTGATTATTAAAAATGAAGAAGAAAATTTTTATGTGCAGAAAAATAATATCTCAAAATTTCGAATAGATTGAGGTTATTTCCTTAAGTTCTGTAAAACAATTTCCACAAGAAAGTCATTTATATTCTTTTAATAACAAATCCAAATCTCAATAATGCTCCTGAATCCATCAAAAATCGAACGGAACAAATCTCCAAAAACTCCACAAATTATTTCCATTAGTAAACCACTACTAATAATAACGTATAATTTAAAATTTTAATTCCGTTAGTTCAAATGAAATCAAATCCATTCAATTCGTTTATAACTTTTAAATAACACGTACATTATAGAACGCACGGAAGGATAGTTTATTCTATTAATCTCCTAATTGAAATTCTCTCAAATGAAAACGTTAATAATTGCGTCTAGAAGAATGAGGTCTTGTTTCTATAGCAAATAAAAGAAATGCAGATGCTTGAGGAAAGAGCTTCGCATACTTGTTTTTAGAAAGTAGAACATGCATTTTCTATTCGGTTCAGTTT
This sequence comes from Propylea japonica, assembly GCA_013421045.1. Taxonomy (NCBI): domain Eukaryota; kingdom Metazoa; phylum Arthropoda; class Insecta; order Coleoptera; family Coccinellidae; genus Propylea; species Propylea japonica. Next base: position 25,420,859 of record CM024248.1, read on the forward strand.
GGTGTGATCTAATACCATTAGTTAGAGCCTACAATCATTGCCAACATCCGTTTGTGATTCTCTATATTAATCCCCTGAATTCAAAATTAAATATAACATTCGGAATTAGATTTGAAATTCTTGTTGGAATTTCTATTTCTACGTGAAATGAAGAAATTTTACTTCTTTGTTCTATTCATTCCAACAATGTACAAATAAGTTTCTCCCATTGTTTTTAACTAGAGAGTAGAACGTTATTAGCTGATTCTTTTGATGACGCAAGTAATTCAATCAGAAAATTAGAAATCTGACAATTCCTTTATGTCTAGCACCATGAAAACACTATTATGTTGATTCCTTTGTTGAACATCCAAGGAAAAATTTCAACCTTACTCATTCTGAACAAATTTTTCCCATTGCAGAGGAACTCTGAAAAAAATAGAATTTCGCCCCCTGAAGATGAAGAAAAAATCTTTCTAACTACGCATTTCACGTGAAATCATTCCTTCAAATTCATGTTAAGATAATAGTTACTATATTTTTCTTTGGACAATACAGTCATCATTCAACTTCACGTTTGCCAGCTGTCTTAAGATATCTTCTTGAATATTTTTTCTTATTAAAAAAGAACAACTGCTTAACAAGATGCTAATGAATGCTTTCGAAACATTTAAAGGAACAACAATGATGAAAACTCGAAATCTGAAAAGTCAAATATTGTCAAAAAAAATTTTAATTATTTCAAATTAATTTCTGTCAAAAGATTAATGATTCTACTTCCTGGTCCTCAAACAATGTTGCGGAGTGGAGTTATTGACCAGAATCTAGAACATTTTGTGTACAAAACATTTTTTTTATTATTCCTATTCCGAACATGACCTAAGAAAAATTTCAAAAATATTTTCTTCGGTTCTTTCATTTTTTAATTAGAAAATATCGAGTGGCCATCTCATTAACCGGATCTAAATATATTTGAATATTGCCAATGAGTTTGATACAGCAAATGAATAAAATGGTACGTTTAAATTATCAAATGTGAAATCAAGCGATTTGATGCAACATTAATTGTAGGATATTCGCGAAAACAAATAGAATATCCTATAACTAGAGTAATTAATTCAGCACATAAACACTTCGTTTGGTGCTTCATTCGCAGTGAAACATTAATCTCTTCGGTTATTATCATAAATGCATAAATTGCACCCATTTTATCAATAACAGTTATTTCATATACACATATCTATATGTATCTCAGCATACATTTTTCTGTTCTATTAATCATGTGTTTGAAGCGTTTCAAACTGAATAATATATCAATTTTAGTTACGTTTTATTTACCACTTAATTGGACACTACTGGCTAAATGAAGACAAATTTAATGGTTGATATGATTTAATACCAGCTGAATGGGACGGATATACTCAAAATTGTATTTGATATCCGTGATTGTATCTGTTTAACCCATTTTTGTAGATTAATTGGTTCATTCATGAAGTATATTGCATTTTTTGGGGGGACCGTCCCATTAGTGGACCATTGATAGATATCAGAAGTAAATTCTGAAAAACATTTTATTTCCTACACTTAATCGGAGTATAATTAGAATAATTTTAGATAAAATGTCTTCAATTACTCATATTTTTTCGAATAATTTTCATTCTATCTACTTTTCACCGACATTTTTGTGATTTAATCAATTTCGATGAATTCGTAAATTGAACCAGATACAAAAACAGTTGAAATTTCGGAAGATGTATGGAATATAAATTTTTCTAGGTATGCCCAAACATTTTCGGAAATATGGAATTTTTGTATTCTTCAAAAATTCTTTTCAGCATTTTACATAATTTTTACTGAAATATTCTATGTAGAATTAAACCTTAGTTTGTTTTTTCGGAAAAACTGATCTTGACATGGCTAAAAATCCAAATAATTATAGTTAACGAAAGTTCGAGAACATTTTTGGATTATTCGCAATGTTAGTCGAATATTTCCCCCACCCTGAATTTTCTTTGAAATCAATTGTAAAAAATCACCCCTTTGCATTTTCACAGTAGCAACAAAGTCTTAAAGTCAGGACATTCAATTCTAAACAAAGTCTTTTGACAACATCGAACTGAAATTTTGGAAAAAGTCAGTCAAATGCTTCAGGAAAATCGAATAGGGTCCCACAATATCTCCAATAGGTTTTGGAGAAGCAAAAAATATGTTAACAGAACAAACAAATATAATTTCCTTTCCTATTGAATATAATTTGTATTTTTTGATCATCGCAGTATTTTTATTATCTATTCTAGAGTTACAATAAATATAGATAAGAAATTGTTGCATTGCGTCTGCATAACACTGAACAGAAATATTAGGGAATTTTGAGAAATATTTCCATGAAAAATATAATATATAAAAATTTCCATTGTCATTACATATTAATATTTTTATGCACAAATCAGGAGAAGACCCAATCAATTAATGAAATTAATATTCCTAGGAAAACTATCTCGAATAAGAAAATAATAAAAAACGTTATGAAGAGCTTTCTCCCATCACTAAAAATTTAACGACATCATCAAAATTAAAATCCGACCTGACCTGATGAACCTATGAATATAGCGGCTATAATATATCCGAAGAAATGCGTCCCATATAAAATTTTGCAAATAAATAAAAACGATTGGAAATGTATATGCATGATAGACTCAACACCTGTTGAGAAAACGCCTGCGCAAGAAAGTAACTTGACACACTGGCTTGCTTTCTTTTCCACTGTGTGCTCAATAAATTGTTCTTACACAGAGGCTGATTTCAGCTGGCCTTTGGCAAACCAATATGTCAAAATATCATTTCATCTCGATTTTATCCAGTCATAAATGTAAACAGGATGTAGAGGATCTTCTTCTGTGAAAACTAGGGTACCAGTGTGATCACTGGAGTCGATCACCTTACGACAACGCATTGCAGTAGTTCAAGGTCCTAGTCGACCAGATGATCGCTTTCAATGCCACAATAGATAGTTCCGACTTGGGAAGTTAAGACCAACGAAGAAATTTGGGTATTAAAAGGTCTCACATTTGAATCATTAAAAAAAATTGATACATTGTCGTTGTGCGAAACAATTTTTCAAAATCGTAACTTTTTTGATCAATCTTCACCATGACATGTTAAAAAACTAATCGAATCATATGGAGTACTTAAAATTTCAAATTGCAATTTTGTCGTGAAAATTCCGACTGAAAATTTCATACTTTTGTTTGCATTCGTTTTTTTGACAATTTTCTGGATATGATTTTGTTATAGAAATTGACGAAAAAATCTTGATCTAAGAAAGATCAAAATCTATTGTTAAATATTACCAAAATTTCCCCAATTCATCAATGAGGAATTAAAAATTATCACGAATTCATGAAAATTCGGGTTCTGCTGATAACAATTTTTAGGGACTTCGAACGAATTTTGTCTAATTAAATGCGAAAATTGCATGAAAAGCCCAAAAATTTATCGCCTGAATTTGACATTTTTAAGATTTTTTGAAATTCATCTCTTCCAGAATTAAATTCTGATTCTGATAATAATTAAAAAAATATTTTTTGACAATTTTCCACTGGGATAAAAATGATTCAAAATTTTTTCACAAGTAAAAAACAAATAATGATATAAACCACAAATTAATTATTAATCGAATGAATTGTTTAATTAAATAAATTATTTGTTTTATCAAAATTGTCTAGAAGAAAAATTCTCATTATCATTTTCGTTTTTAAATTTTTCATCTGATCATGCCCTTCTTATATTTTTATAATTTTGTGGGCCTCGTCAGTTTGGTAATTCGTCAATAGATTTTCATCCCCTAGTCACAACGATTTTTCACGAAATTTTTGAAGAACATAATCCTGAAGCGCACTTTTCCGAAATTTTCCTGGTAATTTTCACTTTTCGCCCTTGTGTCACTTACACTTAATCCAAATTTTCGGGGTTGGTAGTGAGCACTAAATCACTGCGTAATATATCCTTCAGAACACAGTCACACGTAAACACTGGCACAGAACATTCCTCCCAAACCAAAATGCAGACACTTTTTTTTGTAACACAACCGAGGTGATGGACGTTAAAGAAGTAATACACCTTAAAATCTTCTCTTGATTATATATGGCTGTGAAAGTAAGGTCCCCACTCTGGCGTATAGACGGTAGTAGAGCAAGTAAGCTCTACAGAAAGCTTCATTAGCCCGGATTCTATTTCTCATGTTATTGTATACGGATTCTGGAGAATTTTTTTTCGTGTGTCATCATATTTTGACGTACTTTTTGGTGTTACACAACCGAGTTTGCACCCTACATTACGTACTTTCCATTGCCTAATCGCAATAACGGAACTACCTGCTGTATCCGCGTGTTGCGTGCAGTAGCGGATCACCCCATGGGTTTTTTTTATTGATAGCAGACCCCCTTCATATGGTCATATGATTCAGATTGAAAAAAATAAAAAATCGAATGGGTGTATTTGAAAGATCGCACAAAATTTAGGGGGTTATTCCTTAAAAAAATAGGGTGGGTCTATCTATCAATTTTTTTAAGGTACCCCTACTTAGTTACATCCCCTAAAGATGGCACCTGAAAAGCAGTTCTTCTTTTTTTCTAGAAGCCATAAAGCTAACAAGAATGAAAAAGAGCAGAAACTTTATGCGGGGGAAAATTTTGGTGTTGTTCCTCTATAACTGCGAGGGGTAGAAAAAAACCTTCCCCTAATCTAATTTCCATATTCAAATTTCAGACAAAAAAATAATTATGAGGTCTCTTTTAATTTCTTGCTTGAATTCACGGTTTTTGAGAAAAATAATAGTGTATCATCTTGATTGAAAATTTTTTCGAATATTTTTGAATCTGGATATCCGATCGGGTCAAAAATTTCAAATTCAGGTATTCAATTATTATATGAAGATTTGGGCCGAGTTTCTTAGGAATTCCTTTAATTAGTACATAATTTTGAAACTTTGTCACGGGATGAGATATATTTCCGAAATTTTCAGGGTGGTGGAATGTATGAACGTTTGTGCTTAGTGCTTGAATAGATTCAAAATTTTATTTCTTATATATTTTCAAAACTAGAAGACCAAATTGTATACATAGGCTTGGGCAGAATTAGGTAAAAATTCTTAGAAAAGAAAATTTTGGAAAAATTTCAGAAACTTCAGAACCTGTACGACATATATTGATGAAATTTTTACTATATGAATAGAGTGCAATAAAATCAGGTATACAAAAAATCAACCCTTCAGATTGTTCGAAGGAAAAAATTTTCAGGATTTTCAATTAGAAAATTATTCTGATATTTCTTAATCTAGAATTCACATTCAACGCGTGATGAGAATAATGAATAAACTGTTAAGAATTACAATCAATATTACCAGGAATATAATTATAAATCGTCCAAAATTTATATTTAGATGACAGTTCGATTAATTCATACTCTTTCTGGGAATTTTCCATGACATTTATATCCTTGACATAATCCAAATAAATTTCTAGTGTAAACAATATCATACAATTCAAAAGAAAGGTATGGTAGTTTATTTATATTGAGAAAACGATTATTCAAACTTGAATATCCTGAGAGCTATATATTTCTTTCTATTCAAATTATGAATTCAATTTTCCTATTTCCCTCAAAATGTTATGTTTTGAAGTGAATTTCCTTCGGAAGGAACGACATATGAATAGGATATATTATGAATATGAAGAATAAAATGTACCAAAAGTTCTCAGAATATTCAAATTTGAATGAACATTTTTCCAATATGAACAATTGTGCTGAAGCTTCAGACTTATATATGATATTGTTTACAATAAAAATAGGTTACTGTCTGAGATAAAAATCTGAAAGCTTCATCCAATTTTTCAGTTCCTCATTTACACTTTACATCGCTCATAACTATAAAAAATAGCTGCTGACCATATACACTCCACAAAAGCTACAAAAATGCCTCAGCTTTAACTCGAACTAAACGGTTATCCTAGCACGCCACTGTTCACACCCTGTGTTACGGATAGAAATAACGGAACTCGGGTTTTACTTCCGCAGAAGTATTTTTTGGGGTTCCTAATAATAGCACTTAGTAGCAGGTGACTTCTTGGGTTGCTACAAACTGCTGTTCTTGGCCAGGAAGTCACTCATTAATTGAAGTTTTTACTGCTTGCTGTGCGAGAGTACAAGTTTTATATTTTTATTCCCAAATTTGAATCCAATTCAAAGCTAATTAAAAATTATGAGAAGTGATAACCAAATATTGGGGTATGTGGAGAGTTCCTTGTAGATTTTCAAGGGGGTTGCGTTCCACTGCAACCTGAAAGTCTATTGGTTTCCTTATTAGAGTTATCTTCACTGCAACTCGTTTTTCAGTTCCAGAGTCCCAATGAACTATAATTTTTTCGCCCAAGATATTTTTGCACAGGCTCGCAATGGCGAGGCATCTTTTGACTTAGTCAATAAAATTTCAGATATCGATTGAAATATATTCTGGGAGGATTCTGCATTTCTTAAAAACTTTATGGGTTTTCACTCCCAGTCTCTGAAACATAAATAATTGAAAAATTATTGATAAAGGTGAAGTGTTCCTGCGAGAATCTTTGCACTTATTTTCCAGGAGCAAATTGGTCTGGAAAAAAATTGTTACCTAACAGTAAAACTGAAAAATGAAACAAATTAAAAGGATATTGTAACGTTTCGGTGGCTATATCAGACACCTTCTTCAGACAAACTCTTAAAATCTTCAGAATTGTGTATTTTTTCATTTACAATCTGATTGACATTGATAGTTGTCAATCTATAGAGAGGTTGATTTATTTAATTTTGAAATTTCCTGATGTCATTTAGTTCTTCAATAAATCAATCCAAATACGATCTATTCCAACAGAACAATTGGCCAAATTATTTACTTCATCTAACAAAATACATGTAGATTCCTTTTAATTTGTTTAATTTTTCAGTTTTACTGTTAGGCAACAATTTTTTCAAGACCAATTGCTCCTGACAAATAAGTGCAAAGATTCTCGCAGGAGCACTTCACCTTAATCAAACATTTTTTAATTATTTATGTTTCAGAGACTGGGAGTGAAAACCTATAAAGTTTTTGAGAAAAAAATTCCTCTTCGGGTCCACATAATCTATACTCTGGGAACCTCCAAATACTTTTGGGAACTATTTGGAATGATCCATTCCCGGAAGATTCCTCCAGAGTGCTTCTCCCTCAATTTCTACCTTCTCCAAGACCTCTTCTTATTGGTGCATTTGCTGAGGAATATAACCGCTGTAGGGCCTTATAAAAAAATATGAAGCTCTTTCTAAAAAGAACTTAATTTTGCTAATTTTCCCATATTGGACCTGGTAAAATTATTTATTTCCTCGGTAATAATTTAGTAAGAGTAAAAAAGAAAAGCTCCTTGTGAAATCATCTTAAACAAAAAAAGACTTTTGTCTAAGGTGATTTCAATAATTTTTGACTCGAAAACCTGACTACAAGACAAGAACGGATAATTATCCTGGAAATGAGTTAGATAATATAATTTTTAACAGAAGGGTTGAATTCATAAATGAAGAGACTGAAAGCCATAATAGTTCTCAAAATGTTCAAATTTTAATTATCAGTTTTATGATTCAAACTGGCATACAAGAGAGATAAAAATATTTTTGAAACTTGACCAAATGTAGGTACTATTTCTGAAAAACACAGAATTTATTTTTGTCAAATGTTGAGCTCTTGTATAATTTCTTCATTTCATCGATAACAGGAACTTAAAAAAAAATCCATTAACAGAGCCTTGTGTATTACAAATAAAACATAGTAAATTAAAAAAAAATTATAGATAGAACAGATCCAATTATAGGAAGATACTATTTCAAAAAGTGACTCTCTCCTATTTCTAGAAAAATTTTCATAGTATATTTGATAGATAATTTAGGCTAGACGGAGGCGCGAAAAATAAATTAATCCGGAAACCGGATCATTGTTTACGGGCGTGCTTTACCGATAGGATTGCGAATTATTGTGATGATTCATCATGACATGATATTGTCACAACTTTCTGCAACAATTCCCCAATTTCAATTCATAAGTCCGTCTCCTGCATAACTTATAACTCCTACTGTACGTAGACGACGTAGGTCAATACCTCACAAAGAAACGGCACTTTCACTTCTTTTATAGGCGGGAATATAGCATCGGACTAACGGATATGACCCACTTCTCGCATCTGGCGTTGCACACACGGAACAACCACCAAAATTATTGGAATCAATTTCGTTTTCACTCGGCTTCTTATGGTCACAAGTTATTAGATATTCTGGTTGGTCGCTTAAAATTACAACATAGCTATAAAGCGGTAAAGCCCGTCATCCGATGATCCGAAAACGATACCATTTTTCCACGTTAATGCTCCGACAAGTTGTTCCGACAAAATTTATTTTGAAATTTTGCAAATATTGCAAATTTGCTAATGCAATGATACCAAAGTGTTATAATTGTTCAAAATTCTAGGCTTGTTCCTAATCATATTAATGTCCCGTTCAAATGATATTTCAAAACGTTGTCATCTGTCCATCATGCAGGCTTGTTTCTGGACGAGTTATTGTTCCGACAAAATTCAAATGGAAATTTTGTCATGCAAAAAACTATCCATACTAATATTATAAATGCGAAAGTAACTCTGTCTGTCTATTACTCTTTCACGCCTAAACGGCTGAACGGATTTTGATGAAATTTGGTATTGTGATAGATGATAACCTAGAAATGGTCATAGGCTATAAATAATCACGCCATCGTTCTTAGGGGGTTGGTAGTAGGCAGATAACTAAATTGAGTTAGTGATTTTTAGTCGTTTTTGTTGGGACTTTTGCTCTTTCACGTCTAAACGGCTGAACAGATTTTAATGAAATTTAGTGAGGTAACAGATGGTTACCTAAAAACGGATATAAGATCAAAATGATCACGTCATCGTACCTAGGGGGTGGGAAGTAGGGAGAAAACTGAATTGAGTTAGTGATTTTTTTATGGTTTTTGCTGGGAGTTTTGCTCTATCATGCCTAAACGGCTGAACGGATTTTGATGAAATTTAGTTAGGTGATAGTAGTATTTTGAACCGATTTACATTATTTACTTTTTATATTTACTAAGGAAACATTCGGAGCTATCCATTATGTAGCTAAGGTTGCTTTTGAACAAATTTTGATGTGAAGTTGAGGACTGGAACACGATAGTGGGACATTGTTGCAGGGGGACTTACAGCCGGGAGAAAACAAAAAAACTTATGCGGACGAAGTCGCGGGTAAAAGCTAGTTGTCCATAACTGCACTCTTGTTCCTGTAGGTAGATGTTCCGTCATAAAATACTAACATTTTGTGATGCGATGATGCAAAAATGTATCATTTCTATTATTGCAGGCTTCCTAAACTTGTTAATGTTTCGACAAAATCTAATAAACAGTGATCATAACTGCTTGTAAGTTTTTATTTTTTCCCAAAAATTATCGACTGCATCGAAATTTTGCAAGAGACTTTTTGTCTCCAGAATGGAAGGGGAAGCCATAAGAGAATTTTATTGTTCGTAAATCTATCTCACGAAAACAATTTTGAACAATCCCTAATAAGCTATGAGATCTAATAAATTTGAGTGAGTACCATCATCTACTTAGTGCTTTATATTATGTTTAGTTTTATGACTCAGTGTTTTTGAGAAGCCGTAAAAAAATTAAGAACTGCCAACTAGTCATCGCCTTCCAAAGGCTGTATCTTGGAAAGGGGACCGATTTAGAAAAATATTTATATTAACTACCCCTGCTTATTTTCATCGAGGAATAATCTCCCAAAGTCCCTTGTATAGGCTCAGAACCTACTGCGAAAATATCTTAGTATGGTCCTACTAGCAGAATGGAAGAAAAGCATAGTTTTTCAGCGATTCAAAGCATTCTTGGTTCCAAACTCGAAAATAATACTGTGTGAAATTGCTTTTCATGCTCTTGAGAACAGACTAGGTAAATAACATTAATCTTATTTGTATTGGTTCTCATTAAAATGTCGAACTGATCAGTTAATACCTATTATCTTGTTGGCAAATTGAACTTGGAATATGTACCATGATCATATTTCAATTATTATTCTTGCTACGAGCTGGTTCATTCAACATGTTACAGAATAAGTATAACAAATTACAGCATAATAATATCCGAAACACTGTTGCCATAAAGGTATGCATATCAATTCATACCCGTATATGAATTTGCACTTCACCAGTGAAAGTTCTGATGAAATGTATGTACTTAAGTGGTCTGTTTTGCAGGTAAATTGCATAACGTCATTCATCCTTCCAGGAATATCCTGCTTCAGCACAATCATGGCTATACAGTGTGTTTGGTCATGACTTAGCAATAATTCAAGGTCATCAAATATACCTAATATTATCGACAAAAACACCCAAACTTGGAAGTTTACCCCTTCAGTTTTGGAGTAGCCCCCATTTTAAATTTACTTTTTTATTTTCGTTGACCCTTCCAAATAATATCGATTTCTTTGGACATAAAGGTCCTACAGATGTGAAAAAAAGTTTTTTGAAGAATAATACTACCACCTTTCGTTGAAGTATAACAATATAAAAACATTCAACTTGAAAACGCCATAAAACAATTCTTTAAAAAAGTTCATAGTGAAAATATGTACTGATTTTCTCAGTAAATCCGCAATAGTACAAGAACTAGCACATTGAAGTATAATTTTTTCAATAATTTAATACGAAAGGACACAAGCTACAAAACAACTCCCACATCATTTCTCTAAGTTACATAATTTGAGAGTTATTGCTGTTCGAACATGACCCTTATGAAAGTGATCAAATAAAAAAACCTTAGTACTGTACTTTCGATAATTTTCAATGATCAAACAAACAAATTAATAATAAAAATTGCTCAAAATGGCCGCCTCTGCTCTGTAGACAGGCAGTAGCCTTCATAACGACCTGTCTTGTGTCTTTTGCTCGCGTAATGATCATGTTCGAGCCGCAATAACCCTCAAATTATGTAACTCACAGATATGAGGTGAGTGCTGTTTTGTAGCTAATATCCTTGCGTGTTAAATCATTGAAAAAAATTATACTTCAATGTGCTAGTTTTTGTAGTATTGCGAATTTACTAAGAAAGTCAGTACATATTTTTACTATGAACTTTTTCATAGAATTTTTTATGGCGTTCTCAAGTTGAATGTTTTATATTGTTATACTTCAATGAAAGGTGGTAGTATCATCTTTCAAAAAACATTTTTTCACATCTGTAGGACCTTTATGTCCAAAGAAGTCGATATTATTCGGAAGGGTCGACAAAAAAAAAAGTAAATTTAAAATGACGGCTACTCCAAAACTAAGGGGGTAAACTTCCAAGTTTAGGTGTTTTTGTCGATAATATTAGGTATATTTGATGACCTTAAATTATCGCCTAAGTCATGACCAAACACAATGTATATGTTATCCGAAAATTCACCGTTATAGCGATATTGAGTTTTGAAGATTTTTTTTAAATCCCTCATTTTTGTTTTTTCCCCTTTTTTCCAGAATTAGAGCTTCTAAGGTGTGTTGGTGTATTCAGAGAGGATGTCAATGAATAAAAATAATCAAAAACAGTTCCTACCACTAACAGTTAAAAAAGGAAGCTCGACGAGGACGAATATTAGAATTGAAGAGTTTTCACCGATTATTTTCAACTTTGAAGCGCTTTTCTCATATATGAAAGTTATTCTGCGGATGCTTTTAAAAATTTCTCCGTGTTCTCACCTTTTCAAAAAGGTATAAACTTGCTATTAAATAGGCAAAAAATCGACCCAATTACAGTTAAAGTAGTAGAGGGTAGGTACATTTTTACTCCGAGGTAGAAGAGACTAATATACGTAAATGAAACAAAGGTAGGGAGAACAATATTCTTATAACTCTTGTTCGACATGACCGAGGTCATTTCTCACACAACTTCTCAAATTACATTAACCGACAGAATTTTACAGGCTCCGGCTCATTTCCTCAGCTGCATTAATTAATAATCAGATATCGATTGAAATATATTCTGGGAGGATTCTGCATGTCTTAAAAACTTTATAGGTTTTTACTCCCATTCTCTGAAACAGAAATAATTAAAAATTTTTGATTAAGGTACAAACAGAAAACCGTCAAGAACAACCAAATTTGTTGAACGTCGTTCCTTATATTCCTGGCCTTTCAGAGAAAATAAGAAGAATTGGTTCCAAATTCAACATAAGAACTGTTTTCAAAACACAAAATGATTTGAGATCCATTCTAACTAGAACGAAACCAATGAAGGAGACACAAAATCAAAAAATTGTGTTTACAACATTCCCTGTATATGTGGAAAATCTTATACAGGGGAGACATCAAGACCTTTAGAGATAAAAAACGGGAACATCAGAATAACATCAAAAATAGAGAAATTACAAGATCACAAATCTCTGATAATTTATGTTCAAATAGCGGAGTCATATGATGAACTGGAACAACACAAAGATCCTTATGACGGAACCTGATAATTATAAAAGGAAAATTAAGGAGTCTACATGTATTTTGTTAGATGAACTGAATAATTTGGCCAATTGTTCTGTTGGAATAGATCGTATTTGGATTGATTTATTGAAGAAAGAATGACATCAGGAAATTTCAAAATTAAATAAATCAACATCTCTATAGATTGACAACTATCAATGGCAATCAGATTACAAATGAAAAACACACAATTCTGAAGATTTTAAGAGTTTGTCTGAAGAAGGTGTCTGATATAGCCACCGAAACGTTGCAATATCTTTTTAATTTGTTTCCTTTTTCAGTTTTATTGTTAGGCAACAATTTTTTTCAAGACCAATTTGCTCCTGACAAATAAGTGCAAAGATTCTCGCAGGAGCACTTCACCTTAATCATTTTTTTAAATTATTTCTGTTTCAGAGACTGGGAGTGAAAACCTATAAAGTTTTTAAGAAATGCATTAATAATCCTCTGACTACGAACAAAAAACGGATAATTGCTATGAATTCCTGAGGGTTCATTATTTCCATAATGAGTTTTTCGGGAAATTAATGGAAATGCCCATTTCATCACTACGTCATGAATGAGATGAAAAATTAGCATTAATTCGATCATTCATTCAAAATCCATTTCTGTGAAACTCTTCACTTCTATTTCTTTCAGATTATCACACGAATTGAAATAATTCGAGTTAATGATAATCTCATTAGCAGGTAGACTTGTGCACATCGCCGAATTTCCATAAACAACACGTTGTGGGTGAAATGAAAAATGAATTGTTCCTTATTTTTTGCGTATGGGAAAGTGAAAGCAATTATTAACGAGACAGATTAATTAAAGTAATTTTTCCTTTGTGGAAAATACTCGTATTTGAGTATAATATATTCAAGGTTCACTGGAACAGGTGAAATTTCACGAACAATATGAACTTGACTGACAATAAGACTTATTTTTGAATACGAAAGTGCTCTTAATGGATGTAGATTATGTTAATTCAGAGAATGGACCTTCCAACTTGTTATTATGGAAAGGAATTCATACTTCCGTTGTTTACGGCTCAGATGAGAATCCTCTAATATATGTATTCGAGTAGAAATTCGAATAGTGATTCTTCTAGACCATTGGTTCCAAAACTGTTGTCTGCCGACTACAAGTTTTCAATGGAATACCGTAATATGTCTCAAGTAGTTTCATTTTGAGAACTCGTTCTATTCAAAGGAGTGCTATATTATATAGTTTTGCCCAAATGGCTGTAATTTTAGGATTTCGATCCGAAAATTTGTTGTCTCAAACGATGAGGCTCGATTCACTGATGTCGAATCCGTTGTCAAATTAAATTCTGTTCGTAGGACCTTCCGTCCGTAAACGCGATAACTTTCGAACGGTTTGTCCTAGAGACTTGAAATTTTCAGGGCAGGATCGGTTCTCAAATGCCACGGTTCAGATCGTTAACCAGCAAAATCGTTTCATGACATATGGCCATTCAAAATTTTTGGTCGTCAATATCTCAGCCAGAACAAAACCAATCGAAATAACATTTTGCAGCCACATGCAAGATGCTCATAATAAGCCTCATGCAAAATTTCGTGTCCATAGTGTACACAGAACCATAGAAAATTCGATAGGAATATTGAAAAGAAGAAACATCTTATTTCCATAATTAGTTTTAACTCCAAGACGCTCATTGTCACGCTTCACATAATTTCTAGTATTTCCAAATATACTGATCGAGATGAAATAAAGTATTTGTTTGAAAAATAATAATTTCAATGCATATTATACAACTACAGATACGTGAAATACTGATAGTTATTTAGGATACCTGAAAGAACCACTGTAAAAAGCATCACGATTTCACCATTTTTTGTGAAAAATAAAGATTGGAAGGGGCATTACTTGAGCTCACAGAATGACTTATTACATTTGTTTTCCTCAGTCAGCGAAGTGTTATTCTCCTTATGATTCCGTAATCAAAGGTAAATTAAAAGCACAAGCTTTCTTCAGAAAATACCTATGTGAAATACAGTGTGTTTGGTCATGACATAGCGATGATTTAAGGACATCAAATATACCGAATATTGTCGACGAAAACACCCACATTGGGAAGTTTACCCCCTCAGTTTTGGAGTGGTTTAAATTCACTGTTTCATTTTAGTTGACCCTTCCAAATAATATCGATTTCTTTGGACATAAAGGTCCTACAGATGAGAAAAAAAAATTTTAAAGGTGATACTACCACCTTTTATTGAAGTGAAACAATATAATAACATTTAACTTAGAAATGTCATAAAACAATTCTTTAAAAATAAATTAGTAAAAAAATTTACTGATTTTCTTAGTTAATTCGCAATGGTTCAAGAACTAGCACATCACTGGCGCAGCTAGGGGGGGGGGCTTTGGGGCTGCAGCCCCCCCAAAAAATTTAATTTCTTCGTTATTTGTTTCTTCTTTATTTGTTGTATCATCAAAAATTGTTCAGTTCAGCCCCCCCCCCAAAACAAAATCATGGCTGCGCCACTGTAGCACCTTGAAGTATATTTTTTTCTCAATGAGCTAACACATAAGGATATTAGCTACAGAACGATACGAACATAATTTCTGTAAGTTACATAATAAGAAAGTAATTGCTGTTCGAACATGACCCTTGTGAAAATTGATAAGATAAAATGAAACTCAGTACTGTACTTTCGATAATTTTTGATGATCAAACAAACAAATGAATCACAAAAATTTGCTCAAAATGGTCCTTCTGCTTTGTAGACAGGCAGTAGCCCTCATGACGACCTGTAGCAACAAAAAAAAGTTTGAGGCGTTCGCGTAGTGGTCATGTTTGAACAGCAATAACTCTCAAATTATGTAACTTACAGAAATGTTGTAGGTGTTGATTTGTAGCTAATACCCTTGCGTTTTAAATCACTGAAAAAAAATCATACTTCAATGTGCTAGTTCTCATACTTTTGCGGATTTACCAAGAAAATCAGTACATTTTTTTACTAAAATTTTTTTAAGAATGTTTTTATGGCATTTTCGAGTTAAATATTCTCATATTGTTCTACTTTAATGGAAATTTGTAGTATCATCTTTCAAAGCAATTTTCTTCGCATCTGTAGGTACAGGGTCTCTATAAATGATTGTAACATCGCAGTTGGCTTTGGATTATGCAAACCACAGAATTCTGTGATCATGCTATGCTCTGATTGGTTAGAGATTGGTATTCTGCAATCCAACGCCAACTGCGCTGTTACAATCATTTATAAAGACCCTGTATTATTTGGAAGGGTCAACGAAAAGTTAATTTAATAATTTTAGCCAGGGGCTACACCAAAACTAAGGGGTTAAAAAACTTCCCAATGTGGGTGTTTTGGTAGATAATATTATGTATATTTGATGCCCTTAAATTATCGCTAAGTCATGACCAAACGCACTGTATATTTGAATTTATACCATTAACAAGCATAATACCCTGACCACAACTATCCACAATCCCTAAAGATTTTTCTGTATACAAAAATAGTGAAGTGAAATAAAGATATTCGTCCAGAATTGATACCAGTGCGATCAAATTCAGCCGAAGCAACAATAGTCGATACATCGAAAACCGTGACCTAGTGCGCTCTAGTATACAAAAGATTGGGAACCTCTGTTCTAGAGAGATTTGTAGGTTCTTTAATATGAATGTAGATTGGAGATTTATAATTCAGATTGCATTCTGGCTGAAACAGTGCTTTTGGTTTATTTATCATTAGCTGACCGACCCGGGTAGCCCACAGGCAAACAATTCAAACGCCAGGGGTAGAACCTCTTCATTCAATTCTCGCCAATTTTCTACTTTACACTGTCTTCCGATCATTCTTATCATTCGAAAATGAATAGAATTCTCCACAATCATTGTTCTGCTATTTGAATTCTTGATATTCTTTACTGTCAAATAACCGCAGCAGAAAAATAGATATTCATTCACATATGTTGAGAAGAGAAAATATGAACATCATAAACAAAATTAATTTCATATTCATGCAAAAATGAATAAATAATAATGTAAAATAGTTATGATAAAAGATAAGATCCCATTTGAAGAAAAAATGTTATCACTATACTAAATATACAAGGTTGTGCCAAAGTCCTCAATAAAAATAATATAATAAATCTGAATCAGTGAATAAAAAATTGAAGGAAAGCCCTGAGCAAGTGCTTTTGAGAGCTCGTTCATTGGAGGAGCAATAATGCTATCACCTCGAAATTTCATATAGGACTTGAGATTCATTCTGATTATGTATATGAATGAAACATCTCAGAACGAACGGAATTATATTCTGAAAATTATTCCAAGAATTAAATATGTGAAAAATCAATCATTCAAAAAATTAAATTATACAGTTCTGATGATACGATCCTCTTGAAATTTTGCATCAACATTCAGTATATCAATCGTCATTCACAAAATAAATTTTACTGAAATCGGATATCTCGTTATGGAAATATTAAGTTTCTTCTTTTCAATATTCCAATTGAATTTTCTATGATTCTTTTAACACTATGACCACAAAACTTTGCATGACGGTTATTATGACCAACTTGCACGTGGCAGCAAAATTTCATTTCAATTGGTTTCGTTTTGTAGAAATTGAGGAACAAAAATTTTGAATGGCAATATTTTATGGAACACCCTGTACGATTTGGCTGGTTAACGAACTTAACTGCGGCATTTAGGAACCGAACACACCCTGAAAATCTCAAGTCACTAGGAAAATCTCTTCTTTGAATTTTTCATCACAAATTCATCATCAGTAAGTGGAACACTATCGTTTGAGACCATTCTCGGCTCAAATTCGAAAATTACAAACATTGGACAAAACGATATCGCACTCGTTCAAGTAGAACGAGCGCTTAAAAATAGTAAGGTAATATTCCATCTGTTACAAGCTTTTCAACAAATCTACACACGATATATTGTTCGCATTAAAAAAAGTCAGCTGGGGTTGCAGCTCCAGGGGCCAAAATAAGTTTGATTCAAAAGCAATTTACGTGATATTAATTTCATTAAGGAGTTACGTTCAACCCTGAATATATTTTGTGTCGCAAAACTGTTTCGACTATACTGTGACCTTCTTCGGATTCACCCTGTATATATAGGAGTACACTGCTTTCTACGAAGGACAAATTTTGTCTGAACTGACTGTCTTTCATTAATCTGATTCCACACTTGAGAAACCTCTTTTCTTTTCAGTCTTGATGCCTTTTATGATTTACGTGAATTGAAACAAAAATTACAATATAATCCGCTTGATTTCCCTTTGCAATTTCCACGCTTCTAGAGAGTTCTGCTGTTTATGGTATCTTTAAAATCAATAATCGAAGTCCAAGTGCGCTTCCTTGGGGAACCCCATACTCAGAATATGAGTCGAAAACAATTAAAACTCAACTCAAACCAATCAAACTCTAAAGCAGCTGAGCGTTTATTAACACAGAGAACAGAAATGAAAACAAGTTTCTTAACGATTCGTTTCAGAAAACTGTGAGAGTGAACAATTTTCTTGAATTTGTGCTGAACGAGATTTTCTCAAAAGTTACAAGATAACACAGGGCAGAGTCCAATTAATGGTGAACAATTTCATCATCAAATGTGTCACGCAAACAACCAACAAAACTTTCTGTTGATTCAGAAAATCATATTCATTGAATTTATTTCAAGTATGGTAGAAATCAACTCGATTATATCGTCGCAAAACGATAAACTTAATTGAATTGGGCTCCAAGATCCGGCATTATACTTGTATCAAGTGATTGTTCTCCCAAGTCATAAATTTTTGTAATTGCTATTGGATCATTCGGTAAGAATGAACCAAAATTTCAATTCATTGCCGAATACAAATTGCTTTCATACTCCAATTCAGATATATTTGGTGAAACTAAACGGACTATCACATCACATCAGAGAAAGTATTCAAATTTATTCAAATTGTGGAGGCTAATTATATTTGGATATCTTGTTCTAGAATAATTATATACCAGGAGAAATTTTAGGGAATATGAATCATTCACCATACCTATTATTCGGTATTTTCACAACATTCGGAAAATAATTCATTGTTGAGGAAATGAACACACCTAAGCCTGAATAGGAGATTAAATTTGTGTGTTTTTTTTAATCATAACTGACAAGAACCTTCACAAGTTGAATGTGGGTTGATGAATGAAATATTCAGTTTCCGATATTCTCCTTCTGTACCAACAAAATCGATAGGAAATTGGAAAATACCAATCAGTTTTACACCCACTACTTCAATATATTTATTAAACTCCAATTTTTTCGTCGAAAAATAGGAAGGGGAATGAACTTCTTCTAGATTTCGCTGATGAAAAATCTGAGGTCGAAAGTGATTCTGTCCGATAGACTCTAAAGTTTCGTGAATGGGCTAAATCGGTCGAAATTTTTAGAACATTTTTGAAAATTAAAATTCGGCCAAAATTCAATATGTAGCTGCTCTATAACGATACAACGGCCTGTGCAATATTCCTTTCAGATCCCATGAAAAAAAAACTTCAAGAAATACTGTCCCAAAAATCGACATACAAACATCATCAAAAGCCTATCTGTGTTCTGGAAATGAGATGAATATGCTCCTCCATTTCAACTACAATATACAGGGTATCTGTAAACAAATACGAGGGACTTTGAGAGATGATTCCTCGACGAAAATAAGTAGGAGTAATTTAAATTTTTTTTAAATCGAGCCCCCTTTCAAAGATACAGCCTTGGAAGGCGATGACGAGTTGACAGCTTTTAAATTTTTTTACTGCTTTTTAAAAACACTGAGTCATAAAACGATACATAATATGAAGCACTTAGTAGTTTTTTAGATCTCATAACTTTATTATTAGGTTTCGAAA
Source organism: Propylea japonica (assembly GCA_013421045.1). Taxonomy (NCBI): domain Eukaryota; kingdom Metazoa; phylum Arthropoda; class Insecta; order Coleoptera; family Coccinellidae; genus Propylea; species Propylea japonica. Next base: position 25,440,282 of record CM024248.1, read on the forward strand.
ATAATCACCCCCTATGATTTTCATCCAAAAATATAAATATAATATAAATAAGAAGTAGGTTATATGCTTCAGAATTTAGAAACCCTGAAGCATATACAGGGTGTCCCCTAATTAGACCGACAAACTTCTAGTGGACATTATAGATCATATTTTAGACAGATTCGACCCAAATCATATAATGTGAAATTGCTTCGTTAAGGAGCTAGTGTCCTTTGAAGATGACGTCCTGTCCACACTTTTTGCCACATATTCGCAAAACGGAGTCACATAAAGTGCTGAAAGTTTACACATTGGCTGATATGGAAAATACGCATCGACTAGATTGAGTACATTTCTTTCATGTCAAGCAGAATCGTATCATTTGAGGGGGGGACGAAGGGTATTCTTGTTGAAACTTTTTTAACTTTCATTATTTCGCAAGATTTACATCATATTCATTAACTCTGATGTTTTTTCCTGAAAAAAGAAGCCTAACCATTCTCAAGTGAAAATAAATTCAAAACAAAAGTGAACATTCAGAAAATTTCAAATCTATTTTTTCAGAAATGGTGCATCTGGGCGTTATTATAAAAAAAGCATCTTTTTTCAAGAAAAAACATCAGAGTTTATGAATATGATGTAAATCTCGCGAAATAATGGAAGTTAAAAAAGTTTCAACTAAAAATACCCTTCGCCCCCCCCCAAATGATACGATTGTGCTTGACATGAAATGAAAGCACTCAAACTAATCGATGCGTATTCTTGATATTAGCCAATGTGTAAACTTTCAGAACTTTATGTAACTCCGTTTTGCGAATATGTGGCAAAAAGTGTGGACAGGACGTCATCTTCAAAGGACACTAGCTCCTTAACGAAGCAATTTTACATTATATGATTTGGGTCGAATCTGTCTAAAATATGATCTATAATGTCCACTAGAAGTTTGTCGGTCTAATTACGGGACACCCTGTATAATTGGATATCTTATCAATACTACCATGTTGATGAAAGGTTATTTCTGGTATATAAATTGTTTTCGTGGGATAGATTTTCCAAAAATAAAATTCCTTATGATTTGCCATTCACTTCTGGAGAAAAAAAGTCTCCTGCAAAATTTCGATACAGTCGATACTTTTCTGGGAAAAAATAAAAACTTACAAGCAGTTATGAACACTGTTAATTCTATTTTAATCGTATAAGTGTTTCATAGAATGAATATTCCAAGATATTGTATGTCCATGACAGGAGATAAGATGTTCTACAGGGTGTTTCCTTGGACTATTCTAAGAATATTTTGTCCTTTGATGATTTTTGAAAAACCTCTTTGTTTCGAAGATACAGGGGAAACAAAATTTAAGATAATAACATTTTATTATGAAAAATTACATGAAAATTTAACTTAACCTACAAAAACTGTTGAAAATGACCAGCTCTAGCCAAAAAAACGAATTCAAATGAAAACCGTGTTTAATCTGTATTCCTTTACCATCTGAACTTATCAATTTTAAGTCAAAAAACTGGCCGTTTTTAGTAATTGGAATGTTGTTAAACAAATTTAAAAATAAATTGTACCTACTTAGTAAACACAGTGTGGTACGCATTTTTATTTAAACTATTATTAATTTTAAAATATGAAAAATGTTGTTCGCCCTGTATCTTCGAAACAAAGAGGTTTTTCAAAAATCATCAAAGGACAAAACATGCTTAAAATAGTCCAAGGAACAACCTCCTGAATTTTTGCCGCATGTTTAAGAAACACCCTGTATAAATCTTTCTGAGGGTTTAATTACTAATTTCCGGAAAAAAGTTATATAATACTCAATACCAGTGGCGCAGACAGGATTTGTTTGGGGGGGCTGAATTAAACAATTCTTGATGACACAACAAATACGAAAGTTTCCAAAAAATAAAGAAGAAGGAATAACGAAGAAAATTAATCTTTGGGGGGGGTGGGCTGCAGCCCCAAAGCCCCCATGCGCCAGTGCTCAATACAAGTCAATACGTCGATTTGATGAGTCCTGCGAATTTTTTCTCTAATTCCTAAATATAAAAGACAAGTATCTAGGTATTATGCTTCAGAATTTAGAAACCTTGAAGCATAAATAATTGGATATCACATCAATACCACCATGTTGACGAAAGATCATTTCTAGTATGTTTTTGGAGTAGAAATTGTATGCTGTGATTAAAACTAATTGGGAAATAGTTAGCGCTTGAATCAACAGTCCACATGTCGAATACGATTCAACGACACGAATACCCCGTGAAGATGAAATAATTGAATCAATGAATTCAGCTCTTCCATCGTGTAAATTGGTGATTCCAGGTTACTTTCTACTATATGATCGCTGTGCAAATGTTATTCAATGGCAATATAATTGGAGGTCGCATAATACTCGTGCAACGGCAGTACAAGAACGGATAAATCACAATAACGTTAGCCATCGTCTTTTAAACACAGACTGTAATTCATTTTTTCTTTTATTTATATTCATTAACATAAAGGAACCCCGACAGGTTACATCAAATTAAGGTATTCTTTCACAAATTAAGAGAATATTATACATAAATGTGAACAAAACCTACTATTTTCCTTACAAATGTATAATATTGAAGACAAACAAAAATTCTATGAATACTTTCCATATAAAAGCATATTCAGTTTTCTCTTCAACACAGCCAGGGACTAATTAAAAATAACAATACCAGGTATGTTCAAAGGAACAGGTGAATTTTTAATTTTATCGACTGTATACATTCAATTTCGAATTTGTTTTGTTATGTTGGTACACCTGATATATTTATCATATATTAGCATTATCAACCAATTTGGATTAGTAGTTTGTTGTTGATACTTCCCGACTAAAATATCTGAATAGCTCCAATTTGAATGAACAGATATATATTCATTTCAATGATATCTGCTAGATAGCTATCAGTAACTTATCAGCAAGTGGCGAAACAGACCCGCAGAACTTACTGATAGCTGTCTGACAACTATCGTTAATATAATTCATCTGCATTTATTATACGTTCAGGGTTTTGATATGGAATATGATAAATTCTACACAGAGAAGAGAATATTTTCCGACTGAAAAATTTAGAGGGATTCAATTTGAATGAATAGAGATTTATTCATTTCAATATTATTTGCTAGATAGCTATCAGTAACTTATAAGCAAGTGGCGAAACAGGCCCTCATGGCTTACTGATAGCTGTCTGACAAATATCGTTAATATAAATTCATCTGCATTTATTATACTTTCAGGATTTTGATATGGAATATGATAAATTCTACACAGAGAGAGAATATTTTCCGACTGAAAAATCAAGAGGGGTTCAATTTGAATGAATAGAGATATATTCATTTCAATATTATTTGCTAGATAGCTATCAGTAACTTATAAGCAAGTGGCGAAACAGGCCCTCAGGGCTTACTGATAGCTGTCTGACAAATATCGTTAATATAAATTCATCTGCATTTATTATACTTTCAGGGTTTTGATATGGAACATGATAAATTCTACACAGAGAAGAAAATATTTTCCGACTGAAAAATCTAGAGGGATTCAATTTGAAGGAATAGAGATTTATTCATTTCAATAATATTATACTGATGGACAAAATTAGCGCACCACCTAAAATTTCCTTAAATTTCAACAATTGATATCTTCTCAATCTTCAGTCGGATTTTAACGTTTTTTTCTTTCAATTGTAGCTCTGTTATTGCAGAATTTCCTTCATTAAACAGAAGTCCAAAAAATAAAATCTTCATGTTGTACAGGGCGTTTAATTAATGTCATGTTTTATAGTCAAATTTTAACGTCTTCTGTGGGCAATGCAAGGTTGCTGAGGCAAATAAAAACAATAAAGCTTTGTAGCCTAGTATCTCTTGAGTATTTTGTTTTTTTAAAAACCAATTTATCTTGAAGTCGTTCAGAGATATTCAACTTTTTATCAACTCTTGTATTTTATGCATTAGCCATGAATATCTTCGTAACCATTTGTCCGATTGAATGTTTTTTTTTAGTTGTAGCTCTTTTATTGGCGAATATCATACTACAATGAGATGTTCAAAAAAATAAATGCATCATGCTGTAAAGGGCGTTTAAATTTTCGGGTTTTTTTCATTACAGTTTAACGCCTTCTGTGGGCAATACCAGATATATGAGGCTTCTAAAAACTATACAGTGATGCAGCCTGATGTTTCCTGAGTATTTTGCATTTTTAAAAAGCAATTTCACTTGTACCCTTCCAGAGCTATTCACATTTTTATAACATCATACATTTTTCTGTTTTTCTTAATTTCTTTTCGTTTATTTTTGTGTTGAAAGTTAATTCTTATTTATTTTTCTTTGGTCGTTGTCTCCGTAGACTTATGGAAAGTAAAGAAAACTTTAGAAATTAACACAATTATTAATTTCGAATGAATTTTATGAATTAGAAAAAATTATGACAACTGTAAACCCCATTATCACTCGACTGAAAATATTCATTGTCAATATATTGTATGAAATGCAAGATGTTATAAAAATGTGAATATCTCTGGAAGGGTACAAGTTGAATTGCTTTTTAAAAAGGCTTTTTTTGAACATCTCATTGTAGTATGATATTCGCCAATAAAAGAGCTACAACTAAAAAAAAACATTCAAATCGGACAAATGGTTGCGAAGATATTCATGACTAATGCATAAAATACAAGAATTGATAAAAAGTTGAATATCTCTGGACGACTTCAAGATAAATTGGTTTTTAAAAAAACAAAATACTCAAGAGATACTAGGCTACAAAGCTTCATTGTTTTTATATGCCTCCGTAACCTGGCATTGCCCACAGAAGACGTTAAAATTTGACTATAAAACATGACATTATTTAAACGCCCTGTACAACATGAAGATTTTATTTTTTGGACTTCTGTTCAATGGAGGAAATGCTACAATAACAGAGCTACAATTGAAAGAAAAAATCGTTAAAATACGACTGAAGATTGGGAAGATATCAATTGTTAAAATTTAAGGAAATTTTAGGTGGTGCGCTAATTTTGTCCATCAGTATATTTGCTAGATAGCTATCAGTAACTAATCGGCAAGTGTTTCACTTTATTAGGAAACCCTTTCATTGGACCTCCCCTCGTAAATAATAAATAGGTGAATGAAAATCATTTTCAACCTATTTTTCAGGAATTTAGGAGCGCCTGCGACATGTGTAGGGGTACAACAGTGACCGGCAAGCCCTACAAGTGACTAGGAGGTGGGTTCTTAGCGGAACCAGATGACATCAACACGAATTTGCTCATCGCTTTCACTGAATAAAATCAGGCACCCATATCGGTGCCTACCCGGATAAGAGAAAGTGTCACTAACCTGAACAATACTCTATTATTATGAATAACCTACTGAGACATACCTACCATTTCGCAGATGACGGTTAGACCACACCAACAAACCGCTGAAAAATTCCGAGTCCGAAGGCTGACTCCGTATTTAGAAATCACAGTCTTTCACTGGGTTGGTTTGGATAAACTGTAAACTAATCCATTATCGGATATTCAATCAATGGTCCTCAGAGTTTTTTTCATTTCATTAGCATTTAAGGCGAAGCAGAACATTAGAAAATTGTCTGTAAGTTTATACTTTTCAGCTCGTTCGCAAGAAAATGGTAGGAACATAATATAGGAAGGAAAGAATTCGATCATTCCGAAGATATTTCGTAGATTTACGAAAAATAAAATTTAAGAAGCAGGAGCTTTCGAGCGCTCGTTCATTGGTGGAGCTATAAGACTATTACCTCGAAATATTATACGGGACTTGCGATTGATACCAAATACACTGCGCAAAAAAATTAACGGATATTCTGAAAATCTCAATTTTAATGAATGTTTAAGTCTTCATTGACTTTATAACTCACTATTTATGTTCTCTCGGGAAGGTTTTGAACAAAAAAAGACACATTAAATGGAAGAAAAATTCAGGATTTCACCGAATCTTATGTGAAAGAAGAGAAATAAACAATTCTCAAAATACTGGAATGCTGATAAGTGATTTAATACTTGATATTTCCACCCCTTGCGTTAATTACAGCTCGGCAGCTACGGTTCATACTCAAAATGATCTTAAAATGTTCTGATCTAATCCTTCCCAGATTTCTCTGAGTTGGATTCCTAAGTCATTAAGAGTAGCTGGATGATTTTCTGAACTTCTCAGCCTTCTATTGAGGTTGTCCCAAACCTGCTCAATTGAGATCTGGACTTCTTGCTGGCCATTCCATTCGAGAGACTTCTACCTCTTCAGGGTACTCCTGAACGAAGCGCGAACGATGTCTTCAAGAATGTTCCTTATGTACCTATCAGAATTCATAGCTCCATTATCAACGACCACTAGGTCTGTGCGAGCAGTCAAAGATATTCCACCCCATACCATAATCGATCCTCCCCCGAAACCAGTATTCAGGAAATTGCACTGAGCATATCTTTCATGTGGACGTCTGTATACAAGGGAACGTCGATCACAATGGTAGAGGCAGAATCTAGACTCATCTGTGAAGAGAACTCTTTCCCAATCAGCCTCTTCCCAATGGATATGCTCTCTCGCAAAATCCAAACGCGCCCTTCGATGGGCTGGGGTAAGAGCTGGGCCTCTTGTCGCGACACGAGGCCTTAAATCATATTCTCTGAGGCGATTTCTTATTGTCTGAGTGCTAATTTGCACCCCATGAGTTTGCTCAAGCTGATTTCGAAGGAGGCGAGCGGTTGCAAACCGTTGTCTCAACGAAGAAACTCTCAAGTAACGTTCTTGAATGGCAGGTGTCACCTGTGGTCTACCGTGTCCTGGTCTTCGGACATTCTCCCTGAATCGCTGCAACATTCTGGGCACACATGTATGGAAAACTCCAAACCTTTCTGCAATTCTTGTGTATGTCCACCCTTCTTCTCGCAAAACTACCGCTTGGGCACATTCCTCTTGGGTCACCTTCAGTTGTAGAATCTAGACAGTAGACTCATCTGTGAAGAGAACTCTTTCCCAATCAGCCTCTTCCCAATGGATATGCTCTCTCGCAAGAGCTGGGCCTCTTGCGCGACACGAGGCCTTAATCATATTTTCTGAGGCGATACCTTATTGTCTGAGTGCTAATTTGCACCCCATGAGTTTGCTCAAGCTGATTTTGAAGGAGGTGAGCGGTTGCAAAACGTTGTCTCAACGAAGAAACTCTCAAGTAACGTTCTTGAATGGCAGTTGTTACCGTGGTCTACCGTGTCTGGTCTTCGGACATTCATACTTGTCTCCCTGAATCGCTGCAACATTCTGGACACACTTGTATGGGAAACTCCAACCCTTTCTACAATTCTTGTGTATGTCCACCTTCTTCTCGCAAAACTACCGCTTGGGCACATTCATCTTGGGTCGAATTGCGTATTTCGCGTTGCATAGCGATCGAGTGTAGAAAATCAAACGAAAGAAAAACTATTGATCACTAGAATTGATCGAGAACAATTGATTTCAGAATGGAGGCAATACATTCAAAATCTGATAATCTCATATTTTTTTTTATTCCTGCTGGAAAAAACATCTGTATTGAAGAAAAACTTGAAAGTGGATAACATATGCATGCATAATTCTGATAAAAATAATTATCATTGAGAACACCTTCAGTTGTAGAATAAATTTGAGATTTCCATAATGTGCGTTAATTTTTTGCGCAGTGTATATGAATGCAGAATCTCAGCACACTTGGAATTATATTCTGGAGATCATTAAGAAGATGAAATATGTAAAAAAATAAATTCAGTATATTAGTTTTCATTCTGAAAAAAAATTTCACTCGAATCTGATATTCTGTTATGGAAACATAAAGATTCTTCTTTCAAAAATTGAATTTTCTAAAGTTCTGTTAACATTTTCGTGAAGATCGAGTATATCAATCTTTATTCAGAAAATTAATTTTATTCGAATCAGGTACCTTTTATGGAAATATGAAGTTTCTTCTTTTTTGCATGAGGCTTTTTACGAGCATTTTGAACGTGGCTGCAACATATCATTTCGATTGGTTTCGTTTGGTCTGAGATATTGAGGAACAAAAATTTTGAATGACCATATTTTATGAAACACCCTGTACGATTTGGCTGGTTATTGAACTTAACCGAGGCATTTGGGAACCGAACTCAACCTGAAAGTCTCTAGGACAATCCCTTCGAGAGTTATCGTGCTACCGGCCGGACGAACGGCATTTATGAATAAAACTTTCCTGTTCAAATCTACAACCCATCTAGAAAATTTCACCATCGATTAAAAATAAGATTGTGATAATAAAGATGAGAGATTGTGTTCAAAAAGTAATGAATAGGGCTTGATTAGATAGTTAATAATTAGGGCTTCATTAATAATCATTTATGTAAAATACTGAATCAGTTAAGTTCAACTGAGTTTCTTCTTCAATCAAGAATCCGATAATTTGCATGAAGACAAAGTTGATACCCTTCCTTGTCATTCCGAATGAATCCAAAGATCAATCAGCATCTTTCATTAACTGGAGCAGTTCAACTGAGAGAAACTCTCAAACGATGCAGCAGACTCCGCATTCAAGTTGCATAAAAAGTAGGTAAAGTTAATTCATATCGTACATTTTTGAGGATATCTTAAATACATATTGTTCGTTTGAGATTGAGAAGAGATTTAATAATTAGCTTTTGTTCCTAACATTCTCGCTAGTTAATTAGTGAAGGTTATACCGTTGTGGTCCAAATATTGTTAAATTTGATATACGTACAGTGAAATCTAGTATATGTTGAATGTTTTTGATTTTATTACCATGGACTTGAAGATTTCAATTATGGATAATCGAGCCATTGAACACGGACATGCCCACGTGCTTTTCAATGTTTCAAAAGATTAAATTAATTGTGTATTTCGGAGTAATTATTTATCGTGTAAGCAGAATATAGGAAAGATAAATTTACTTGACTGAAAAACAGCAGTCGCACCTCATCTTGGTTAAACTGAATATGAAAACTCCGATCAATAGTTCCTGAATTGTGACTTTTTCATTTTTTCGCAATCGATTAATCTAGAAGAATGTCCCTAAAAAATTCAACATATTTAAAACTATGTTTGTTTAAGTGAACCTGCATGTCTTACCTCTGTTAATCCACCTACATACGTATTAATTATCTGGTTTATTGATGAAATTGATGAACAGAATCATTCCATTTTTGGATTAACTATGGATGTTATACAGGGTGTCCCAAAACTCGACGTCAACCCGGAACTGGGTTAAAAGGAAAGTAATGCTGGTTGTCAGAAAAAGTTGCATGATTTTAAAATAATGGGCATTTAAAAAAACACGCAAAATTCCACACCCTGTGACAGTCTTTTCGCTCCTGTTGCCACAAATATCAACTTTTCCCAACTTTTTTTTTGCTGTGTAACCTTGAATAATGGTTGTCTAAACTGTACTTAATCAAAAATTGGATAGCAGCTGCTCTAGGTTTCATAAAAATAGGGCTTGCTTCTCAAAAAAAAATTCAAAATAAACAATTGCCTAGTTTCAACTGACTGTATTGAAAAAAAAATGTACTACGCAAGTTGGGCATGTTTTGTCAAAAGTTGGTGCATTTAGTAAGGATTCCAAAATGGTATAAAACTTGTTAAATTGTAGCTGCTGTAGTTCAACTTTATTTTCGATTGCCTTTGAATACACTTTTTCTTGAACTCCCAAGTTAGACAAGCATTATTCAAGGTTACACAGCAAAAAAAATAGTTGGAAAAAGTTGATATTTGTGGCAACAGGAGCGAAAAGACTGTCACAGGGTGTGGAATCTTGCGTATTTTTTTAAATGCCCATTATTTTAAAATCATGCAACTGAGATTTTTTTTATATTTTTCTGACAACCAGCATTACTTTCCTTTTCACCCAGTTCCGGGTTGACGTCGAGTTTTGGGACACCCTGTATAAGGAAAGTAATAACTTTAACCAAAAAAATCGCTAAATAACAATTCAAGTACCATTATTGAATCAAGTTTATTATGAGACTCACATCATCAGTTACAAAGGTAAATCCTTCAAATGAATAACTGAAAAGATTTTACAAGGATGTTTATCGAAATAAAAAAGATGATGGAAATGAATAAAGCAAATTACAAGAATTTGGGCGGAAGTCCTTGATAAAATTAAATCAATGTCTTGGAAAAAACTGGAACACGTGAATTAATTTTGAACTGAAGATATTTTTTGTGATAAAATGAAATATTTTCCTTCAATATTGTTAGCATATAAAGATGAAAATCAAAAAGCAAAGAGACATTTTAAAGAGTCGTTTATTGGAAATAAACTGGTTCAACAATAAATTATACGATTATAAGTATATTATTATAACATCAAAGGGCATCAGTATCCTGAGTTCTCTTCTGAGATTTACAATTCTGAAGGTTTTCGACGTTGAACAAATGCAAAATGAGGCAGACGTATTAGTAGTGTTCTTTCGTACTGATTGAACTGATGGAACTTATTCCGCGATTAGAATAATCACTTGCAATCACTTTAGAGTTGTGGAAGGGGAACGGATTGAAAACGAAAGAACGATCGCTTCAACTGATCTTTCTGATTGAAGTTATATAAATCACTTCGTTCAGTTCGAAAGAACATCACTATTGATGTAAGAACAAAACATAGTTATGGTAGAATATTTTTTTTTAGATAACGGTATAATATTATATCTATATTTTATGCTAAGGAGGTTAGATTCCTGGGAAAAACGTAGTTTTAGTATGGTAACGCACAAAAGACCTTATTGGTCGCAGTGCAGAAGGGTAATCAACGTGCCAATCGACCACTATCTAATCTAATCTAATCTATATCTATATTTTAAGTTAGATTATGGTCATTGCTGAAAAATAATTCGTCCGATGAAAAGCTTAAACTGCTTTTCTTATACGATTCACCTTTTGAACCCAAATTTAAAGTATAATGTTATTTCTTTCAGAAAACACATAACAACAGCCGTATGCAAGGCCATTTTTCTCAAATAATGAAATAAATAATAATTGCAATATTTCTGATTATTCTGAAAACGAATAAAAATCCGTCAATACTTTTCTCCAATAAACAAAAACAAGTAGTTTCAAATCAGGGGTAAAAATGGTAAAATACCATTTTTCCACAAGTACCTATGTATGAAATCCGAACAAAAACAATATTTTTTTAAATATAGCTTGCTGGCTATATTTGTCCAATCCACCTAGAAATAATTTCATTTTCGAGATACGAATTATTAAAAAAATTAAAAAATAATACATGCGCATCTTGCAAAATAATGAGAAATACATAGATAATATTGCTGAAATATGTATTTTCGAAACAACTTATGTTTTTTCAGAGAAATCATATAAGTTTCTATCATTTTAAATATTAAAAAAGCAACTTTTTGTTCTTAATGTTCGGTCAATGAAGATTAAGAATCAAAAACAATAGTGCGCATGCGCCTCCTGAAATAAAATTGAATAGTTAAATGAATAAATATCGTGTTAATAAATGCACCAAAAACCAGAAAATTCACTTGATATGATAATCTTTCGTTTTTAAGACAAAAAAATACGTTTTTCAAATTAACTTAACCTCTCAGCAACCACACATCATAATAAGACGAACTCGTTGCTAGATCTCAGTTTTTTTGCATAAAACATATGGAATATTTCCATGTAAAGAGTAAATAAAAGCAGTTGAAAATCTTCGAACCGGAACATAATAGTGCTATTGAAATTGTATCATAATATTTAGCTTCTGTATCATTTGGCACTAATTCTGAAATGTTGCACCAGAAATAGATTAGCGCATTTTATTTTGCATAATACATGGATGCTATGTGAAAACTGACTATATTGAATGAATAAGCTACGAATTCGTGTATATTAATGACAAAATACCTCTACCTGAACAAAAATGCTGTTACAAAGGCACCTCTCAAAACAGTTCAAAATCATCTTCAAACCTTCTGACAAACTATTACCTCTTGAGTTTCTTAGACTGTATTCATCACAGAAACTGGAGGAGGCCTATATAAAAGTAAAGGCAAAATGTGAATGTAAGTACACTTTCGTTAACTTTGAAAATATTCTTGAATTTATATATCTCAAGATTTTATTATGTTACTCTATCCATAATTCAATAATGGAAAAAACAACATTTTTGTCTCTCCGTAGCAAAAAAACTGCCACCAGACGTCAATTCTCAGGCTGTTTTTGCCTGCAACGAGCTTGATTTGAAGGAAGTCAATGTATATGGATTTGACTATGATTACACCTTAGCCTGCTATAAGCCATCGCTGGACTATCTCCTATATAATTTAGGCAGACAAACTTTAATAGAACATTATAAAGTGAGTCCAGTTATGAACTTTTACCCATTGAGCTTTTATAACGAGAAAATTAGGGATGCGCTACACATGTTTCTAAATATCTGAACTTGGATATTCCAATACAATTTAATCAAATTAGTTGGAGCCATATTTATGGTTGGAAAATCAAGCATTTACTGGTTAACATGGCTTGTGTCTTCCATTGAAAAATTAGAAACATCGACATGGAATAAATAGTAGTAGTGTAGTTTACAGCTCATTACTAATTTCATTCTTCACCAAGATACGTAGGAAAAATATCCTCTCTATCATCTTGAGCTGTACATCATTTGATATATATATTAAAGTCGGAGCTGTAATAACAATCAGCAAATTATCATTCACTGAATATATAATCGATATTGAATCAATCTTCGGCTTAAATGCAAGTTTCATTAAAAACTATCATTCAAAGTGATTTATAATTGTTTCAGTACCCCAAGGAAATAGCACAACTAGAATACAAACCAGGATTTGCTGTCAGAGGCCTCCACTATGATATTCAGAAAGGGGTCCTGATAAAATTGGATTCTTTTCTGCAAATCCAGTTTGGGGCTGTCTATAGGGGTCTCAAACCCTTGACAAGGGAGGAAGTCTTAAAATTATACAAAAATCGAATATTACCAATTGCCTACGTAGAAGGAAGCCGAAATTCTTCTGTAAGAATAATTTCAATTTAACCGAAAAACTTTTAGGTTAGGAATTTAAATTCATAACAATTTTCAAATCGCAGGACGGTCAATCACAGATGATTCAACTTGCTGATCTCTTCTCTGTACCAGAAATGTGTTTGATTTGCGATGTTACCGATTATTTTGAGAGAAATCATGTAGATTATCACCCAGAAATTTTATTCAGAGATGTAAAGGTAAGTTTATCAATTTCTTGCACTAAAATCTGTAATCTTTTCAAGCCCAAGCTGTCGTTGAAAAGCCAAATCTCTGTGGTGAAAAGTTACTCTAAACTCTATGTTCCTTCATTTTTCTTAATTTAACCTCAAAATTTTTTATTATTAAAATAAAATATACATGAAAATTGAAAATATACGATAATTATTTCTGTTAAATATGATCATTCCGCTTTTTCGGTTGTCTCAGTCTCCTGACACATTAACTATAGAGATTACAGCGAAATATATAAAATTAAAAGACTTGGAATTCATTGCTGAAGGAGATAGGATATATTTTTATTGTAAACCGTACCACTTGAAGTTGCATTTACCAGGATCCGTCGGACGTGAAATATTGAACTCTAAATATGATACAGACACTGGTCTACTCACTTTTGTGATGAAAAAAACCATACCTGGCGAAGAATTCAAAAATTTGGATCTGATTACACGATTGTTAGATCCTGTTAAAGAGAAGAAAAAAGTTGATAGAATTTTGATATTAGATGACGAACAGAATGTTTTATGGCAAGACACGCCAGAAACATCCTTCAAATATGGGTTTGCAATGAAAGGCTTGTATGATTTCCATCGTGTGATTGATGAGTATAGTGATGTCATAAAAATTGACCCCCGAAAGACAGACATAGAAGAACGTTTAGAGCTTATGAGAGCAGAAGAAAGTGAAAAATTCAATGTTGACCATTATGTAGCCGATTTTGCTGAAGAAGAATCGATCATCGATGAACTCTTTATATTAGATTCTCCTTGGAGTTCAACAACAGAGCAATCCTTATGTTTTGATGATTCAGAATTGGAAATCTTGAAAAATCTACCAAACAAGATGTATACTCTCTCAGAAGAACAGAGGAAATATTGTTATTACAGTCTCATTGATATTCTATTCGCTTATTGCTATGACTGCCGAACGACTTCTTTTGAAGGTAATTCCGAATCTGGGTGGACTATTATTGAAATAGCTGCGTCTTTGAGATGGCTTGCTGGTTTTAAAGATGCTAAAAGTGTTGTGTTGAGTGCCTATCGACGCAGTTTAATTTACCCCTTGTATCGAAATTTCAACTTGTGCAATAAAATATTTGAAGATCTGAAAACTATTCTAAACAAAGGAAGAGTTTGCATTATGAAATGCTTATTACATATATACAAAATATTTCTTGGAGGTGATCAGTGTCGTTATATTCTGAATGATATATTCATAAAGGACTATCTAATATATATCGGCAAATGGAACGAAGAGGAATGGAACAATGTGGTTGCAGAGGTTTGCAGTTTAACTATCGAGAAAAAAGATTTGAATATACCTCTTGTTGAAATCGAGAGAGATTTTTTGAATAGAATTTTACAAAACCAATTAGATTCTGATGACGAAACGGAAGATACAGAAGAAATTCCTGAAGATCTAGTTAAAAAATTCCAGGAAAAACTAGTCCTGGTAGAGAAGGAATGCAAACCTAAGGAAAAACTGGTTACTTCTTGTGAAAAAAAATATATTGATGTCAATGATTCTGATCAAAAAATTCCTGGTTCTATTGAATGTGATGCTGTGACAACAGACTGTTAAGTTTTTGTGAATGAAGTATTTTTCTATTTTATAATAATATTGTTTATATTAGCAAACTTTTAAAATACAAACAAGAAAACTTTTATGTTGAATGTTATCTTTGCACATTTTGATTCAGCAAAATTGTTTTGAATATTTGAAATACATTTTTTTATTTTGTATGTGTTATAAGTACTCCTTTGCAGTCCCAAGATATCTGCTTTGAGGAACAAGCGTTTTGAGAATAAATTATCCACTATAAAGCTTTGGCAGTGATCGCTATGCTGATAGACGAACATCCTGTCTTCTAAATTTTATATCGATTTTGTTTTTATAAATTTTCACATTTTCAGGCATCTATTAAATTTTCACATCCAGTGATGCATTTATAGTGAGTCAAAATGTGTCCGAATACATCGAGGGCCATGACTTGAAACCCCTATTCATAAGACTGAAACAAGCCAATAAAAAACTGTTTCTGGTTACCAACAGTCCATATAAATTTGTGTAAGTGAATAGAAGTTTCAGTAGAAATTATTTTGAAGAATAATATTTCAGAAATAAGGGTATGGAGCATTTGGTTGGAGAAAATTGGAAAGACTATTTCGATGTAGTCATAGTACAAGCTAGAAAACCCAAATTTTTCACAGATATTTCCAGGCCTATTAGAGTATTTGACGAGAGAAGTGGAATGCACATATGGGATAAGGTGACTAAACTAGAGAAAGGTATCATCTATTATGAAGTAAGTACATTTGTTATCTTATACAGGGTGTCCATCCTCAATAACTCAGCAAAATCAGAATTTGGGTAAACACTAGACAAGTCAATTTTTTATGACAGGGGGGCATGGTCTTGAATACAAAGCTTGTTTTTACTAGCAACTAGCCCCTGGTGAGGGTTGCAACCCCATCAGAAATAGGGAAAGTGAGTAGTTTCATAGCATAAATGTATGCATGAGTTCAAATTTGTTATAAGTGAATATTCACAAAGTTACAGTTTTTTTAAGAAATTATGGTGGCGATAAAACTAAATGAAGATTCACTTTATACAGGGTGTCCCAAAAATACCACGCGAAAGTGACACTGGAGATAGATTGGCATTAGGTCTTTCAGAAAGCATCAACATGACCTCAGTAAAAGTCCGCTGGTTTTGAGATATCACCACTTTTGTGTATTTTTTAAAAATCTCCAATTTTCGGTCTTCAAACTCATGTTTTTTTTACCTAAGCTATCCTGAATAGTTGCTTTAAACAATGAAGTAATAACTTCACCGAGAACTAGAACAAAATCCTTCAAAAAATGTCTAACTTGTTGTATTTTATGACGACGTTTAAACGTTAACTTAAGTTTGAGTGACTGATGTGAAAAAAAATTATATCAGACTGAATTGAAAAATAATCATGAAAACTGGTCCATTTCCTGCACTTTTCAAAATGATACAACACTAGCAATTTTTTTAAGTCAAAACCTTAGAAACTATAATTTTGTCGCGAGAGATGTGTTTAAGCCAAAATAATTAAAAATTAGGAAAAATGCACAAGTATCACCTGTTGCCAAATTACATGTTGCTTGATATTCTTTCCTCGCTACCGTTTCAAACAACCATTATTCTTGCTCTTCTTTCTCTTTTATCTCACTTTCTCTTTCATTTTTTGTTTGCAAAAGTGTTGATATCTCGAAAACCAGCAGACTTTTACTGAGGTCATGTTGATGCTATCTGATAGACCTAATGCCAATTTATCTCCAGTGTCACTTTCGCGTGGTATTTTTGGGACACCCTGTATACAAATTTGAATCCATGCATCATTTGTGCTACAAAAAGGTACACACTTTAACAGTTCAAATTCCTGATTGGGTTCACTCTACAGAGGGTTGCTAATAGAAACAACCTCAGAGGAAGAAGTTTACTTCTTCCTCTGAGGAAACAACTCTGTATCCCAGATCATGTCCCCTTGTCATAAAAATTCGACCTTCTTGAGTGTTTTCACAAATTCTGATTCGTTGTTGAGTTATTGAAGCTCGGTGGACTCTTACAAATGAGACACCCTGTTGGTACTATCTCAGAGCAAGGGGTGTATAAGCTTCTGTTTACTTTTTTCTCTGAGGGTACTACTCACAGTAATAAATCAATGAATCTCTTACTCTGAAGCCTACTACCTCAAACATTTTATTCTCACTAATTCAAATTTGTGTTAGGGTACTGTTAAACAACTTCAGGAGCTGACTGGGTGGAGAGGTCATCAAGTGCTGTACTTTGGTGACCATCCTTACAGTGATCTAGCTGATGTAACCCTTGAGCATGGTTGGAGAACTGGAGCAATTATAAATGAATTAACAGTAGGTTATTGTTCGTATCAATATTTGAGAGATGAATTTCACTGTATCTTTTTCTAGCATGAAATAGCCACGTTGAATAATCCTCAATTCAAAAAGGATGCAAATTGGCTTCAGATGTTAACTCAGCTTATTGAGGATCATCAAGATATCGAAGGGCCAGAGGCTGAGGCAATGTTGACAAAATGGATGCAAGAAAGGGATAAGCTAAGGTATGTTTTTATAATATTGAATAACAGCAACCACTTCGAGAAGAGTCCAGCTTTGAAATACACTGATCAACAATTGCTAGGGATCACTTATGAACTTCTTTCATTTGTATTTCTTTCAAGTTATCTCGTGAATATCTGTACATTATATGTTCTCTAAGGAAAAAGTAAAATGTTTTGAGTTGATTATATCGAAAGTCTTCCTCACTTCATCGGCTCTTGTTCACAAAATCGATTATTATCTGTAGGCTGTTTCAGGTGGAGTGAAAAGCAATGTGGTATTTGTTATTAAATCTGTTTTTTCTCTCGTTCAAACACATAAGGTAACAATAATTGAAGAAATGAGAACAATATCAGCTTATCAGTCATGCCGAGAAGAAGTTTGGCTCCTGTGCAACTGGACCAAATCGTACGGTGGATACAGGAAGATTTGTCCCAGCGAGAAGTGTCCCGGCGGTTGAATGTTTCGCAAAGTGTCGTGAGTCGGGCTTGGAATAGGTTCATCCAAGACGACTCAGTAGCTTATGTTCATGGGGGAGGTCGGCAGCGCAGTACAACAGCTGCCCAAGATCGTCTTTTGATCCTCAATGCTAGGAGAAATCCCACTTACCCGGCGTCGCGGCTCAATAGATCACTGAGAGTTGCAACAGGAGTTCTAATTTCGAACCAGACTTAAGACGACGACTACATGTTCGTGGTTTGAGAGCAGGTAGGAGGGTACAACATCCCCGTTTGAATAGGGAACACCGGGTTCATCGACGGCAATGGGCTGAGGAGCACCGCAATTGGACACTTGAAGATTGGAGCCGATGTTTATTTACGGATGAGAGTCTAGATTTCGTTGGTCAACTCCATGGACGTATTCTTGCTTGGAGGGAAAGAGGTCGAAGGTATGCAGAACAGTTTATGGTACCCACAACAGCTTTTGGCGGAGGTTCTATATGTGTATGGGGAGGCATTTGTTTGAACCAACGCACAGAGTTGGTTGTTCTGCAGAACACCACCATGACCAGCCAGAGATATCACGATATGATTATTGAACCCATAATTGTTCTGTTTGCGGCTGCCGTGGGCGAGAATTTCATTTTAATTGACGATAATGCCCGTCCACACCGTAGTCGTCTGGTTAATGAAGCGCTAGAAACTCATGCTATTGATAGGATGGACTGGCCAGCTCGCTCTCCAGACATGAATTGCATCGAACATGTCTGGTCTGAGATGTCTAGACAATTGTCAACCTAAGAACAAGCGATCAATAATCTGGAGAAGCTTTCTAACGCCTTACGGGATATTTGGACGAATTTGACCCAACATTTTATAAATCGTTTGATCCAAAGTATGCCTCACAGGGTAGAATGCTTGAGACGAGCTCGTGGAGGACCAACTAGGTACTAGCTTAACTGAAACTTCAGCCTTCTTGTGGTTTCATCATAAAATTTTTATGTTATTCAAACACACAGAATTTTGAGTGTTCCTATAATGTCTTTTTTCTCTCCAACATTTTTTTCTCAAGTGAACCATATTAGGTTTGTTCCAACCGCTGACTTTTGTACGGTAATTTGACGGTCACGAAACTGTTAGTAATCGATCTTATGCGCACGTCTAAACTTTGACCGTACAAGAACCGTCCAAACAGTACTTGCTCCAGACCAGGGATCGAAATGACGATCACAAAACCGTTCCACTCACGGTCCCGAAGCAGGATGGAACAAAAACGAAACCGTTCTCAAACGATACATTTTCAGTTGGAACACATTTTTATCTATGGCGCAGAATCCTGACGATCATTGTACGGTCAATTCTTGAGTTGGAACAAACCTATTATCAACTGAAAATACTCTGATATCTGACTAAATTTATAATCTTGGAACGAATATTTCAGAAACAAATTTAGAACAAGTAAGTGATCCCTATCAATTCTTGAGCAGTGTATATAAGGAATTATTTCAGTCAACTCTTCGAAAGCTCATAATAATTTTTATTTTTGCAGGAACAACATCAAATGTGTATTCAATGAACAGTTCGGCAGCGTTTTTCGTACATACCATAATCCAACATATTTTTCTAGAAGATTGTTCAGATTCGCAGATATATATACATCAAATATACTCAATTTAATGAATTATTCAGTGAATCACACCTTTTATCCAAGAAGAGGTGTTATGCCACATGAATATATTTCATATTTTGTGTAAGGATTGTGTGAATAATTATTGCTTAGTTCTTTTCAACAAAGTTAGATTGCCAATATTTTGTTGAAACTAAACTGCCCCGTCTTTTAAAAGAACGAAAAAGGAGAAAAATCTCAGGGACTTTGTAATGATCGCAGCTTACTATCAATTTTTATAGATCGTTGGATTTATCAAATATTGTTATTGAGAAAACTCAAGTATTTACTGCTTTCAATGTTTGTTTTAATTGTTGATTATTGTATATCTATTTTATAATGATTCATGAATAACGTATCACAATTTTTATAGAGGTTTTACTTTCCAAGACTGTTTTTAGATGAAAAATCTGTAAATAGTAGAACGAAAATTATATATGTGAAATTTTCATACAATTTGAATGGTTATATAATCACAAATTGTGAAAATTTGCTAAAATATATAGTTCAATGCCAAATTTTTTGAAGAATTTTGCCAAAAAGAGTGAGCATCAATATACATCAGAAAACTTGATATATATACACTTAGACTATATATCACATATCGAAGTACATAATTTGTCACACACAGATTAATGTTTATAGGGATAGCCCCATTTAGATATGTTCTTTATAATTGGCGCTGTATTACAACTACATCTGAAACAAATGTGACAATAATGATTATGAAAAATATATTTTGGACTGAAAATAGTTTTATTGTTTAGTATTCGCCATACCTAGAGTTCAAATATTCATCATTATACCAAGTATTAATTTTGTGTTACATTTATACCTCCAAATTCGAACAACTGGTCAACTGAATAATATGCTGTTTAAGACATCCAGTACATTGTATTGAAATCAGATATCCTGTATATTTACTTTATTGAATTTTTTAGGGTACACAATAAATATTCAAACATTGATTAGTCCAAATACTGATTCAATATTTGCACAAAAATCTCAACAACTCAACTCAACATATTTGGAACAGCACTCATTTCATTACATTTTGATATGAATTTTTAAATTGAATGTAATAAAATATATTATTGGCCGACATAAAATTAAATTATTCATAAAATAATTCAAAATGTTAACTACTAAATTTATCAAAAAATTTTTTTTTCAGTTATCGATTTAAACAATCAGAATTTTATTCATTTACATGTTTGAGCTGGTTTTCCTTTAGCTTCTTCTTTTTTCCGCTGTTTCTCTCGCATGACTTCTGCATCCCTGTTGAATAACACGAGTTATTAAGTGACAAACAAAGCGTCGCCTTAATATGCAAATCACATAAGTCCAAAACCCAAAGTTGAGAGTAGAGGAAAAAAAACTGTGAATCTGTGGATGTGCGTAAGTGATTTTTTTAAAATTCTTAGATAACGTCGTTCCGGGGTTCGTCAGCTATAAGATTTTTTGGTGTTGTGTGAATTTCTGCACAGGTGCGCACGAAGCTCCTCGACATAACTCAATTTTTCAAATTCGCCCAAAAGTGGACTTATGGTGTTTGCATATTAAGCCGACGAAAAATAAGTGATTATAATCTAATCACAACATTAATTGCAGAGCATCAAATTGGAAACAATACGATTACTCTGTATATGATTCGAATAGACATGTAATGTTTACAACTTGTTCCAATGGGTATTAATTGATCCTTAAAATGCAAATAAATTTGCCCATTGATAAGAATTATCGGTATACCGAATTATCTAGAATACAATGGAACAATAAAAACTTTAATAGGCGTATTTCCATATTGCAAAATAACAAACATGGCGGGAATATCATGAATCATTTGTTTTGATTACTGAACTATGCATGGTGTTTATTATTCAATACGATATAAAACGTTATATGGGTCAGTTGAACATGCTTCATGATTTTATACAAAAATAAATAAAAACTGAATGAGAATCAAATGAAAACTGTCATAATTTACAAATAGTTGGCAATATGCCATCGAATTATCAACAATTACTCACCTAAATTTACGTTGCTCTACTGTTAATCCATCCCCTCGCTTTCCTTTCGTTTGGTCTTGCAGCTTCTTTTGGTTTTTAGCTCTTGCAAGTTCTCTTTGATTACCACCTGAGGATAAAAAATTAATTTAGGAAGAAACGATGAACTAACAACTTACGAGTCATTTTGATGATAGAATAGCAAATAATCAGGAATTTTGTCAAATTATTTTAAACGAAGGCCTCCGAAGGCCGCAGCCCTTGCTTCCTACGACAAATTTGTGTACTGCAAATCAAAAGAAAACGTAGAATTTTTGATCATGAAATGAAATATGGTGGGAGAACACAAAACACAAAATTCCTTGAACCATAGAAAATTCAAACTTTGGTTTGGAATAAGTTGCAGTTTTGTTCAAATTATCCGAATGTATTGAAAATGAAAAATATTTCATTCATTTCCCTGTTGATCAGTAAAATAGAATCTCTAGGAGATATATCCATTCTTACAGTATCAATAGTTACAATTTCCATTGATAGCGAAATCGACCATAGAAGAATGAGTCAGGTGGAGTTGTAAACGATTATTTGCGCATTATATTCTGCGTCGTTTGTTTTGTGTTGCGAAGCTTTTTCATAATTCTAAAAGAAATTGATAAAGTGGTGGTTTTTGTGCACTTTTTTTAGGATATTATCCAGATAACAAATGGAGACATACGTGTCAATCAATACAATTTAATATTCGTCAACCTTCTAAGTAGAAACACTCTGTATCTTTCTAGTACCTCATCTTACATGTTGGAAAACAACACGCCGTTTCATTGAAGTTCAAATTTTGCATTTCGAAAATGTTGAATACATTCAAACCTCACGAACCCACCATAATCAAAAGGAAAGATTTAAATAGTTTATGTGATATTTTCAAACAGAATGCGTACTCCGCCTGCTATGAGACGCCTGAAGTAAGTTTTTGTTGGATAAACATTGGTGTACTTTGATGCCCACTTGAGTTGATTTCCATATCTAAATATTATATTGTTTGTGGCAGGCTATCTCAGCCTAGAAATATATGTTAGGAAACATCTCTTCATCTGCTACTGATACTTCAGAATTTGTTGTTATCAAATTACCTTTTCAGAGCTGGTCCTGAGTATCATCTAACAGTAAGAGCTGTTGACAGAGATTATTATTTTTTGTCTTATATTCATAAGTTTTTGTGCTATCTGAAGATATGACTTCAAGACGTTTAGTTGAACCTTTTTTGTATACACACATAATGTTAATTCAAGTCCAAATGTTCATCTTACTAGCAAAAATCATTTTCTTATTAGGCTGCAGCGGTCTTGGCTAAGTGCAAGGCATTGTTAGAACTGGATTATAAGGTAGTTGAAATCAACAATAAAGATGGATCCCTATGCTCGCACTATCCAAGTAAGATACTAATCTGCCAGAGCGAAATTTCGAAAAGAGGAGGATTTGAATTGAAAAATGAAGCACTCAACTTAGAAACAGAAGCCGATGTGAACCAAGTGCGTAGTAACATGCTGAAAGCAAGAAAGGGGAGGTGAGAATGTCCATAAAATTTATCATTTTGCTGTTTATGTAAGGGTGTTTTGCTCTTAGTGTGTACACCTGTTTTATGCATGCTTATTACAACTTCTTTCATTACTTGGACTATTCATTTTTTCCTAATAGCCTATCTGACAACATTGTGTTTTTATTTTAAGATGTCGTGCACGTTTCCCGATTCCAGTGATCCTTTACAAGGGAAAAAATATTTGCCGTTCAGGAACCACTGCCCATTTTGTTGAAATACTAGGTCGTGCTACTGTTGAAACACTTAATAGTTATGTAATTGGTACATCTGAAGATGAGCTGCCAGGCAGAGGGGATGAAGATCAGTTCAATGATGATCAGAATCTGAACCTTGAGAGTAGTGTGAGAAAATATGATGTTCAACTCCTCAAAACGTATAATGTAGAAAACATCTTCGATTTGATGGTTGAGCAGAGGAAAGTCAAATATGGTGTTTAGTGAGTATTTTCATTTAGTCAGATGTATAAGTTCATGTTCTAGAGTGTTTACAGAGATGAGACAGTCGCCCAAATGAAATATTTATAGTTTCTTCTGAAATAAATATGGAATTATGTTTTTTTCAGTGTAACTTCATCGGAAAGTGCAGACGCTGAAAATAGATACAGCGATTTCAAATATATCACATTCCTTTCCCTGGTTGTGAATTTTTCAGTGAATTCCATAATAATGGTAAACATGGAGAAGGGTTAATTTTTGACTGGACCCAAAAAATGGTCGATAAAGTTTTCGATATCCCTAATACAGAGAATTTTGCCGATATGAATATCAAATGGGATGACTACAAGACATGGGATATTATTACGTTAACTAGAAATTATCTTATGCTTGTTTTGAGGCAAATACATGTGAGTATATCTATTCATTTCATTTTGATTGTATGGTGACTGATCGAAAATGACAGGATCTTGCACAAGGCTTCATGCTATTTTTTACCAAAATAATTAATTTTTATTAATTGGTTCTGTAATATTGAACTACTAGGGAAATTAATATGTAATTACAAATGACTTGGCCTTTTAAAGAACTTTACAGTGATTTTTCAGTCATTTATATTCAGAATCTTGACTTTTTCTATTTTTGTTGTAATTTTCGTCACAACGACAAACGGAAACTGAATAAAACTTAGGTTTATGTTACATTTTCGCACACTTGTTCACATTGTTTTAACAGAATGAGGTTCTCTTTCTCCATTTATAATCTGCTTCTTCAATCACAGTCTAAGTTATATTGTTGACTAGCTTTTACCCGCGACTTCGTCCGCATAAGTTATTTTCCCGAAGTAAAAAGTAGTCTGAATTTTGGTACCTTCCTACCCTATAGTTGAGTAGTGTGATGAAATGAAATGTCGCTAGGTTTGGATTCAAGTAAAACTGTTAAATAAAGACAGTTGCATCAAAATTGTATCATAAATTCCCTAAATTATGGCGCCTACCGACCCTCTAAGTTAGAAAAGTGATCAAATACTAACTTGAAGTCTTAGTAACACTCAGTTAAAAAAAACATCAAAATCATTTCAGTAACTATGGCGTTATGCGCTTCTTGACACGATCACGCTAGATTTCCGCCGTAAAAAGTAGCCTGTGTCCGTGCCTAGGATCCTATCTTTATATTAACCAAGTCTTTATAAATCTGTTCAGACGTTAAGGCGCGAATGAGGTAAACTTTTGAAACAAACGATTAAAAATTACTAACTTAATTAGTTTTCGGCCTACTGCCTACGCCTTAAGTACGATAGCATGAGTATTAATAGCCCATATCCTTTTCTAGGTTACTATCTATCACCTAACTAAATTTCATCAAAATCCGTTCCGCCGTTTAGGCATGATAGAGCAAAACTCCCAGCAAAAACCATAAAAAAATCACTAACCCATTCAGTTTTTGCGCCACTTCCTACCCCCTAAGTACGATGACGTGATCATTTCGATCTTATATCCGTTTTTAGGTAACCATCTATTACCTCACTAAATTTCATCAAAATCTGTTCAGCCGTTTTGACGTGAAAGAGCAAAAGTCCCAACAAAAACGACTAAAAATCACTAACTCAATTTAGTTATCTGCCTACTGCCTTCCCCCTAGAACGATGGCGTGATTATTTAGCCTATGACCATTTCTAGGTATCATCTATCACCATACCAATTTCATCAAAATCCGTTCAGCCGTTTAGGCGTGAAAGAGTAACAGACAGACAGAGTTACTTTCACATTTATAATATTAGTATGGATTTTCGCACACTTGTTCACATTGTTCAAACAGAATTAGGTTTTCTTTCTCCATTTATATTATTCTGTTTATATATTATATTATATACAGGGTGTCCCGTAAATCCACGCGAAAGTGACACTGGAGATAGATTGACATTAGGTCTCTCAGATAGCATCAACATGACCTCTGCTGGTTTTCGAGATATAACCACTTTTGTGTTTTTTTGAAAATCTCCAATTTTCGGTCTTCAAACTCATGTTTTTTTTTACCTAGGCTACCCTGAATAGTTGCTTTAAACAATGAAGTAATAACTTCACCGAGAACTAGAACAAATCCGTTAAAAAAATGTCTAACTTGTTGTATTTTATGACGAAGTTAAAACGTTAACTCAAGTTTGACTGCTGATGTGAAAAAAATCAGACTGAATTGACAAATAATCGTAAAAACTGGTCCATTTCCAGCACTTTTCAAAATGATACAACACTTTTTTATGTCAAAACCTTAGAAATTATAATTTTGTCGCGAGAGATGTGTTTATGCCGAAATAATTAAAAATTAGGAAAAATGCACAAGTATCACCTGTTGCCAAATTACATGTTGCTTGATATTCTTTCCTCGCTACCGTTTCAAACAACCATTATTTTTGCTCTTCTTTCTCTTTTATCTCACTTTCTCTTTCATTTTTTGTTTGCAAAAGTCTCGAAAAGCAGCGGACTTTTACTGAGGTCATGTTGATGCTATCTGATAGACCTAATGCCAATCTATCTCCAGTGTCACTTTCGCGTGGTATTTACGGGACACCCTGTATATTCTGTTTGAATCACAGTTCATCGCAGTCGTATTGTTGATTATTTTTAGAAACATGAATCTAATTTTCCAGGAAAGCAATTCTGGCGTTCTGGTTCATTGCATAGTGGTTGGGACAGAACCCCCCTCTTCATATCTCTTATAAGACTTAGTTTAGGGCTGACGGGTTGATTCATAAGTCACTGTCCCCATGGCAGATGTTATACTTCACCATGGCATACGACTGGATGCTCTTTGGCCATAATTTGAAGAATCGTCTGGAGAAAAACGAGGAAATATTTTTCTTCTGCTTTTACGTGCTCAAATATCTTACCGATTTCGAGGTGAACAATCAGGGGTAAGCTTCTTTTTGCAATTATTCCTACAAATTAATCCAAATTCAAATAATTATAATGATAAACACCTGTCAATCTGATATTAAAATTTCAAAATGCCTCTTTGCCTTTTAAACATGAAATGCTAGATTTATTGAAATTAATGTCCCTCCTGAATAATTTCAGACTGGTTAAGCATCCCGGAGGATATATACAGGCTACAAAAGGAGATCACTCCCATAGTGATAATGGAAATGCGACTCCTAAAATCGATGACTGCAGTGGAAGCAATTTCAATGTACCTGATGATGTTCTTTTTGACCACAGAGATGAGAAGACTGATGAAGAGGAAGAAGAAGAACCGCTCGATAGTGATGGAGAAAACGACGATTTTTCTTCTGAAATGGAAACGCCCAGTTCTCAGGGTAGCAATGAATCAAATGGGTGAGCTTAATTTCAAAAAATTTTGACAATTCTTTTATGGATTATCCTCAGTTAAAACTCTGAATGGACCTCTTCCACTTCGAAGATGCTATTACACTGCTCAACAATTGATAGGGATCACTTACTTGTTCTAAATTTATTTCTGAAATATTCGCTCCAAGATTATAAATTTAGTCAGATATCAGAGTATTTTCAGTTGATAATATGGTTCAGTTGAGAAAAGAATGAAAAAATGGAAAGTTGGAGAGAAAAAAATTCTTTATTAGGAACACTCAAAATTCTGTGTTTGATAAACATAAAAATTCTATGATGAAACCACAAGAAGGCTGAAGTTTCGGTTAAGCTAGTACCTAGTTGGTCCCCCACAAGCTCGTCTCAAGCATTCTACCCTGCGAGGCATACTTTCGATCAATTGATTTATAAAATTTGGGGCAAATTCGTCCAAATATCCCGTAAAGTGTTAGAAAGGTCCTCCAGGTTATTGATCGGTTGTTCTAAGGTTGACAAATGTCTGGAGAGCGAGCTGGCCAGTCCATCCTATCAATAGCATGAGTTTCTAGCGCTTCATTAACCAGACGACTACGGTGTGGACGGGCATTATCGTCAATTAAAATGAAATTCTCGCCCACGGCAGCCGCAAACGGAACAATTATGGGTTCAATAATCATATCGTGATATCTCTGGCTGGTCATGGTGGTGTTCTGCAGAACAACCAAATCTGTGCGTTGGTTCGAAAAAATGCCTCCCCATACACATAATATAGAACCTCCGCCAAAAGCTGTTGTGGGTACCATAAACTGTTCTGCATACCTTCGACCTCTTCCCTCCAAGCAAAAATACGTCCATCGGAATTGATCAAACGAAATCTAGACTCATCCGTAAATAAACATCGGCTCCAATCTTCAAGTGTCCAATTGCGGTGCTCCTCAGCCCATTGCCGTCGATGAACCTGGTGTTCCCTATTCAAACAGGGATGTTGTACCCTCCTTCGTGCTCTCAAACCACGAACATGTAGTCGTCGTCTTACAGTCTGGTTCGAAATTGAACTCCTGTTGCAACTCTCAATGATCTATGGGGCCGCGACGCCGGGTAAGTGGGATTTCTCCTAGCATTGAGGATCAAAAGACGCCGACCTCCCCCATGAACATAAGCTACTGAGTCGTTTTGGATGAACCTATTCCAAGCCCGACTCACGACACTTTGCGAAACATTCAACCGCCGGGACACTTCTCGCTGGGACAAACCTTCCTGTATCCAACGTATGATTTGGTCCAGTTGCACAGGAGCCAAACGTCTTTTCGGCATGACTGATAAGCTGATATGTTCTCATTTCAATTGTCACCTTATGTGTTTGAACGAGTGAAAAACAGATTTAATAACAAATACCACATTGCTTTTCACTCCACTTGTAACAGCCTACAGATAATAATCGATTTTTGTGAACAAGAGCCGATAAAGTGAGGAAGACTTTGATATAATCAACTCAAAACATCTTACTTTTCCTTAGAGAACATATAATGTACAGATATTCACGAGATAACTTGAAAAAAATACAAATGAAGAGAAGTTCATAAGTGATCCCTAGCAATTGTTGATCAGTGTATTTATGCGCGCACTTGTTTATATTGCTCCGTCAGACTCCAACAGACAACTTTTCTCAATTCCTTCATTCAACTGGGTTTTTTTTTCAGTAACGATATAAATATCCGTTATCCTGGCTCAGAATCATGCGATGGACGAACGAGATCTCCCCTATGCCTATTGGTGTGGTCAGTAGTGCAAGTGATACGGACACTTCTGGCAGTTGGGTAGGTGTGACTAGCACTGGCAGTGTCAGAAGTAGTGAAGGTTTGGCACAGCTAGAGGAAGCACAACAATACAATAGAAGGTTAGTTTTTACTAGGTAATCTTTATATAATCCTTTTGGAATCTTGTTTACTAAGCTAGGTAAGATCCTACTTTGATTGAAAAAGCTTTCAATTTATGCACACTGGGTGGTACTAATAATGAGTGAGTTCCCATAAAAAGAGTCAGTCCACAAATGCGCTAATACCTATTGCACGAGAATCTTTTCTGCATGGTGTCCTAGAATAGAACCTTGGGGATTTCCAGGTCCGCTCTTTGGTTTCCTTTCACAGTCCTTCAGCCCTGATTCTAACCTAAAACTTGGGGTAAAAAATTGGTAGTTATCGAGATTTTGATGTTGATGAATCATTTTGCAGGAGACATAGGAAACTGAACAGAGTGCGTGAAGAATTTTACAAGCTCTACTACAATTGTGTGCCAGTATCATACAGGTTGGGTCCGTCTGTTTTTGGTCAGGTACTTGGCAATTTGTCTGAAAGAGTTGGTTTAACGTAAAAGTAACGTTCCTTAAAAAAAACAAATTGAATTTTTTACCTATATCGTTTATTCTTGTTATAAAAAACCATTTTTTCTATGTATTATTTCCTGTTTGTTCAAGTTGTAATGTTAATTGTTTTATAATTTTTCAGTCGCAAAGTGTTATATGTTATGTTCCTTCCAGTATTTCTTAAAAAAAAACTCATAATGAAGGAATATTTCGTTTCACAGCAAAACCGTACTAAAAACCATGATATTAAGTTTTGAATTTGTTTGTTGCAAATGTTGGTAACATCTTGATCAGATGAATTGAAATATTCGTTTGCGGAATTGTCAAATTCTACTGTAAGCAATTTATGATGGACAATAACTGCATTTAATATTTAATACAATGGTTTCCTAATGTATTTTAAGTGGAGACCATCAGTGAAGCGATAAATTATGTGAACTTAATAAGAGACTGTTGGCATTCTTGCATATTTGTCCAATATCAATGCCATTTTATATGAGGTATATATTGATCAGTATTGCTCAGAAAAGACATTTATTTTCTTTGAACTTTCCTCTTGTTCTTGTTTAAGCATAAAGTATCAATTCATCTTACTTAGAATTATAATACGCTTGTTACAAAGTAAACAAAAACTGTCCCAGAACTGGCTTAAAGTGCACATTAAACACTTGGTTGATACCTATTGCGTCCAAAGACTTTCTCATAGAAATACTTGTCTGGTGTACTTATCTCAAACTGTTCTGGAACAGTTCGGCTTGAAACAAGCCTTATGTACTTGTGTTCAGTTATCTAGTGATATTGTTTTTAATCTTCAATTAGTCGATGTTTAAGGATTTATTTCAAGAATCAATTCCAGAGTTCATAGATCATCTTTATTGAGTTTAATTTCTCTCAAATGACTTAGTTATTGTAACTCAGGGTACATCAGGAATCTTATTATTATGAATAACCATCATGATATCTCAAATCACTGAAGTATTCAACTCTTAAGATAAGAAATTTCAGTGTTCAATCTGTGTTTCAATGTTTGATCAAAGATTTTTGCTTATGCTTTAATTTTCAGGTTCGTTTGTTGTGTAATTTGAGTATTTCTGTAAGTTTTCATCAAATGTGATACGTAATAGATGACAAACATCTCTTTCAGGAAGATTACTTGTGTGTTATTTTCAAAGTTTTTAATAAAATATATTTTCTTAAAGAAACATTTTTATTACAAATAACTCCACCTTTCGCGCGAAACAGCGTTTACTAGAAGTATTTATTTATTTTATTTATTCTCCTGTGTTTGTGTTATTTTCAAAGAATGGAATATTATAATCGATAAAAAGGCACGGTTAGTTCCACTAACTTTTCTTGTATGATTCGGCAGTAAAACGTTACATCCTCTGGTGAAATATCGAAGTCACTGAAAATATTTACGGATTTGTGTGATTTTATATTAAATGAATTTTGAAATTGCTTTCTTGCATTTGTGTTCATGTTTTTTATGGACAATGTCCACTTCCATTCTTCGAGGTAAGTATGAATTGGTCATGTAGTATATTTTATTCATGAATATTTTGTTTGTAGATTCCAGCTGTAAGCTCAGAACGAACACTATTCCTGTGTTGCGTCAAATCATTCTTGATGTGAAAAAAGCTGTACAATGTTGATAAAGCGTTTGGCATTGTATCAGAAATTTATATACAGCTGTTCCAGAGTCAGCCAGATAAAAACGGATCTGATAATTGAAATGAATAAAAAATATCTCTGATCACTGGTTTCAATGTCGTTACTAGAATAACACACGCCTAATATAAATTATTATGAGTAAATACAACCATCTGAAAATCTGCGCATTCGAAAATTTTCGAGTATTTTTCCAGTAATACGTAACATTATCAATAATATAATAATAAACGTAGAAATTTATTTTATTCTCGATTTTGTGAATAACTTATCTAGCAATGACCAATTCACTATGTATATGAGCATAACATAGAAGTTAACATTTTCTTTGGAAGCATAAAGTTAATTCTCAAATGTGAAATATACGAATTATATGACAGTAATTTGTATATTTCACTTAGAGAATTACGTTTATGCTTATGCTCACAGGCATTGCGAATTGTCCCAAATAAATTTCCTGTAAACGCATTATTCTATTAGTTCTCTATTTATACAGTAGAAGTAACTGTCTTTTATTGCAAAATGCAATGGCCATCCATTTATAAAAATTGCATTCAACGCGTAAAAGTACATGTTTGAAGACAAACAATAATACATTTCAAAACATAATAATTTCTGTAGAATTATTTGTTTAACCAGAAATATAATTACACATCGGCCTAATATTCGAAAAACGATTATTTATATTTGAATATCCTATTACATTCATCCATTCAGGAATACAACTTTTCACAAGCACATGAAGAATGTTCTCGTGTAGTTGTTAATTGAAGAAAAAAAAAAAGGAAGTACTTTTTCATCTTTTACTATACAAATCCGTGTACAAAAATGAGCTAGACAAGATTTATATTGACATCATTTGGACTAGAATATTTTTAATATAATGCAATTCGATACATTTCACATCAACCCTTCAAGCTATTTCTTTAAAATTCATCAATTTGATGATAAAAATATATATCTAAGCTTAGATAATTCTAACAGAGTATTCAAAGTTAGCAGTTTACACAATATATAATTTTTTTTGTAATACTGGCATATTCATTGTACAATACTAATAAAATACTTAATATAATTCTTCATAGGCAAAAATATAGCTTTAAAAATGACTGGTAACAATAATTGACATTTATTGAGCTTCTTTCGACAGCTTCACAGTGTTGTTTCAATTTAAAATACAGTTTGTAAATTTTAAAAACATTGTATAAAACCATTAAACTTTATAAAAATTTCAAGGTCACTCTAAAAAAAGAGTTCATAGGTCTTGAAAGTTGAAGAGAAGGTAGAACTGCAATATTCGCTTGCACATGCAAAGTATTATCGCTTAGTAGTGATCATATGACTGTGACAGCCTGGCTGCACTACGACCATTGAGTCTTATATGCATTTCTAGCACGTTTTTCAGCGAAAAATTGGTTTTGAACTATTCAAAATCAACTCAAAGGAAAATTCGATAATAAAATTTGGAAATTGTACATAATGAGCATGCTTTGGTAATAGCGAATGAATATAACATCTTTAATACAGATTAATCTTAGTTACGTTATGAGCAGTTCATTATACAGGCGAATTTCAGGATTTGTTTATTGACCATAGTTCTACCTTCTATTCAATGAAGTATAACATTCAAAAACACCCTGCTCAAGAAATGAATTGTTATAAATGATGAAATACATTACTGTGGTTATGAGGAATGTGCAAGTTATTTATTTATCTTTGGTAGGATACGTCATGGTCATTAGAGAGAAATATTGCATTCATTGTTGTTAAATTCAGGTTTAAAAGTCTATACATTAAATTACAACAAAGTAATTGAATATAATTTTCCTGAGGACCATCAAGTTACACCAATTGCCACATAACTTTTAAATAACTGCTTAACAGGAATTGGCAAGAAAAATTCTCATAAAAATATGGTGACATCAGGAGTTTGTATATTCAGTTGTCTCATTTGTTTTACAAACAAATAGAAAAATTTAAAATAGTTCCTAATACTTCAAAAATCGCAGTTCTTAGATAATAATTTTTCATTTTGCAGAAAAGAAATATAGAAGAATTGGGATCCATAACTTTTGATTATCAGTATATGTATGGAAAAAAGTTGCCATAATTAAGAATATATTGATACAATATAAAATTGCTAAGAGAAAATAATTTTCAGAATGTTCAAAAACTTCAGTAATTGCCTTTCAACAACTCTTATTATTATTAATGTTGCTGTCAGGAATAAACCTTTCTTGTGTTGAAAATTATAAACTAAAACTTAAAAATAATTATAGTACGGTAACTTCACTTTCATATGAATCATAATGATTTTGGTAGACATTCATAATACTGATAAAATAGAGAGATGTGTGAATACTTCAATGTAGAAAATTAATTGAATCTTTTTTACAAAGAATTCCCAGGATTTAAACTTACTTATATGGTGTTGGAATTTTATTCGGATTAATGAAGTAGAATAAATGTTGAATAGTGTGGGAATATCTTTGTAAAATCAAGTATGACATTTTGGAATACTAAATCGATCATAAAGAATTAGGTAGATTAGTTTGCAAAGCGAACAAGTGCCAAAACCACAGATTAGTTAATTTCGAACCAATTTTCTCTATTAACTGCTTTTTGTAAGCGTTTCTACGAAAATAATTTCATCACATTTCGGGCAATATATGCATTTTATATATATAACACTTATTAATATATAAGAGATTACAAAAGCATATGAAAAGCTCCATATTAGACTTAATTTCAATTAATTCCCCAAACAATCTCAAATGACCGAAGAAAGAATATACAAAAGATAAAGTAACAAAATGTTAACTTCAGCTGTTTCGGAATTCGCTTTAATCACTTTTGGGACGGTTACCTGAGGTTTAAATGTGGTAGTAGGAATTATTGTAGTTGCTTTACCGCTTCCTTCGATGAAATCTTCATCATCGGATGTAGTGAACTGAATTGTATTTCCATTGCAGAGATCTCCAGTGCAATAGCAATACAGAATGTCATTGGCTTTTTGGCAGTCATCGATAAAGAGTTGTTCACATGTTCTGATCTTTGTGTCCCCTGAAAATTCATCATGCTAGAACTGCGAATCTCAAATGATTCAGAAAGTAATTGATTCTCACGAAATATTCACTACCTATCATTGACAAAGTAAACGATTTTGAAGTCAAAATGCAGATAAAATCAATTGACTTCTTTCAAAATTATATCGATAGTTGAACAACGATAATATTAATTTTACTATTGGAACATATGTTGTCAGTTGTATATTTATGGTGTCCATATACAAAATATTCTCTACGAATGAATTGATATTGATTCACTTATAATAATTTATCAGAACTGAAAAGCAAGAGCTCACCATGTGTTTCGAGACCACAGGAAGATTTTTTGGGGCAGTCCACTATGAACGAAGAATTGTTAGGGTCGAAATTCTCACATGATTCTGTATTGCCTGTTCCACAGTTGTAACATTTTGTAGCCTCTACAGTGTTGACTGAAAGAAATCATGTATAACTGAAGTAATAAGGCTTGAATTACAGTATGCTTACCTGAAGACCAATACAATGTTAGAAGAATGAACTTGGAAATCATGGCAGAAGTTATCAATTAAAACATAGCCTCAAAAATTTAAATGCCTCATTTTATTACTGTTGATTCCTGGAAAGCATATTATTCCAATATTCATGTCCCTACTATCTAAACAGGATCATTTCAGAGGTTAAGTGGCAAAAACAATAAACAAACTGAGTAAATCAACTGACAGGTATGTAAATTAATCTCTTATTTTTGGAACAGGAAAATAGAAGCTGGAAGGCATGTATCAACATAATAAATATTTCATAACAACTATATGCATAAAAAAGATACTGGTTTAACTAATGGTTAATTGTAGTGTGGTATGTAACTGAATACTCTTTCGTCTCTTTCGCATAAACATAAAGGATAGAATTACCATTTTATTGAATTTTGAAAAGAGAGGACCGATTCAGAATGTTTGAAGCGAGAAATCGCAACACACCATCGATTAGCACTCCAATGACATTGGCTTATTATTTTGAGAGGGGCAGTGCGCCAGACACATTCAATTAGCACTTGCAGTGAGAATTATTAATTATTGGCAATTGAATATTGCGATGAATATTGATGAAACTGCATCATGATGATAGTATTTTCATACATGATTCAAAACGCACAGTCCAATGATTCTATTTCAGGATTAATTTCAAGTTGCGGACATATACATATATATAGATATATGTATACACACTATAACAATGAATTGATAATTCCCAAGGCTTCCTCCATGGTACAGAACTTTGCTACCAATTCAAACTTCACCTTTGCTACTTCGTTTTCATTATTTGATCCGTTCATATCTTACATAATAACTTGTGATTATTTATAGAAAATTTAGTTACCTTCACTATGAAATTACACCATCAGGGAAGTCTATAGGTACATTAGTTTTTTTAACTGGATTAACCGACTGTTTTCGTGAAACCAAATGGAGCTCAGGAGTTTTTCCAGAAGATAGAATTGCGAAGACACTAATGCAGACGGAATCTATACCTAGATTACGCTGTTACATTGGCTGTGGAAATCCTTTTGTCCTTAGGAGTAGTCCACATTTGCCTTGGTGGCTCAATTAAAACCGTTGAAAAAACAATCAATCAGAAGCGAAATGTTTAGGTACTTATTTAAATAAATGATCAGTCCGATTGGGTCTCTGTATTCTAATAGGATATCTTCGTTACGTGCATGGATTAAAGGGACGATTTGCATTCATCCAGCAGGGGATATGTTGTCCTAAGAACCCCCGCTGACAGAGTAGGAAGGATTTGTATAAAATCAAGAACATTGTCTGATTTTCAGTCACAGCTATGGAACGGTTAATTTGGTTACATTGTGTTGTCTTGCTATTTTATACTTTCGAAGGAAGTGCTGTGTCCTTGAATGATGTGAGTTCTAGCTTCGAACAGCTCAAATTCTCGAATCGTAATGTAAGAGGATCATCTTAAGTTCTTCTTGGTGTAGTTTTGTGTCAAGGAATTATAAGATAAGAAGTTCGTTTCATTAGGACTTTTCTATTTGACGCTGCATCACTTCCAAACTGATGCGAAATCAGTAGTGCAGCGTCGATTCAGTCGAAGTGAAGTGATTTCTTCAGTTCATCAGTCAATCCCATCAAAAGCCCCATCACCATCTGTTACCAGGGGATGAAATGTGGGTTCTGGTTCCAGATGTTTGAGTATGAGGTTCCCAATAAAGGTCTTTGTTGGATCCTTCAGTATGGTTCAACCAATGGCAGCTTGCCATAGACCACAATTAACAGAATATATTCTGTTATCTGTGCCTTCTCAAAGTCGAACGAAACGCATCATTCATCGCGATCCTTCTTGTGACTGCGTGAAGCTAGTGTTGAGTCTGAACCAGACCGAGCGACATCTATGAGAGGAAACGTGTTGAGAAATACGGAGTCAGGCACTGGTGGGTGTTGAAAGTTTACAAACATCCTGACAGTGATGACGAAGAAGTAGTCGGTTACCAGAAGTACCTATACGATGACTAGAGTATCATGAATGCCTGAAGGAGAAGAGTCAATGACCAGAAGGTCTAGAAAATGAAGAGGTTTACGACGAACAGGTGGTCCCAGTGTGGGGAAGAATATAAGTGGTGACGAAGAAGTATACAATGGGCAGAGGAAAAAGTTATCAATGATCAGGAAAGCCTTGAGGGTGATCCAGAAGGTCATGAGTGTGTGAATGAATCCTTGAGTGTGAAGAGATGAGAACCAGATGAGTGAGCGAATGACTAGGAAGGTCTTGAATCAGGAGCATATAATGTTCAGAAGGTCATGGCGATGTAGAAAAGAGTGATCAATGACTAGGAGGTCTTAAAAAATAAGGACGAAGAAGAGTTAAATAAATAATAATAATAATGAATGATTGAATTATACTTAGAAAGAAGTAGTCAAGTTTTCCTAAATTAAAATTCAATATCTGAACTGAATGGTATTTGAAGGTTGATTTTCTTCTAATCCAGCTTCAGGTCTCATGAAAGAGGGATGAATGAAAACATGAAATAAAGAATAATCTTCACAATTTTTTTTTTGGTAATATTACGATAACTGAACTGAAGATGTGTTTCTTTAGAACATATTTCAGTTCACGGGATTTGTTTCACTAGAGAGAAAATCTAGTGTAACTCATTTGAATTTCATTTTTCGAATATTTTCCAAAACGCGGATTTCGAGAAAAAAGCTTTTGCAAAATGTCTAAAACGGGCATCAATTTCTGGAAATAGGCAAAAAAATAGGCGGCTATATTTTGCATGTACTAGGACTTTTATATTTGACGCTGCATCCCTACCAAGCAGGTACAAAATCAGTAATGCAACATTCTTATTGGTCGATTCATTTACGGTGTTCGTTTTGGGGAGTTTCGTGCTCCTGAGCTGTTCCAGTACTTGTGCGCAGCCAATGGCAAGCTGATGTATTTCGAGCTTTTGAGTTACTCGGGAGCACGAAACTCTTCGAAACGAATAGGCTAATTGCGAAGTGAATTGAATGTTCAGTTAATCAGTCAAATAGAAAAACCCCACCATACAATAACCATTGTTAAACGATGCATTTTTGCGCTTTTTATTCTAATGAATATATTATTCAAATACTGAAGAATTTTCACGTTTCATATTGCAGTATCAACTAGTAGAATTATATAAACCCCATCAGAAGAGACACTATCGTCCATTTTATTCATGGGAAGCGTCCAAAATCAAAGAGAAGAGAGAACCGATGGAAGATGAATATATCAAATATTCAGATCTTGACAGGAAATCTTTCTCATCTTGGCTACTCAGAATGAACGGTGAGATATGCAAAAATCTGTATGATTTAATGTGAATTCCGCTATTTATTATACACTGCGTCAAAAAATTAGCGCACATTCTGAAAATCTCAATTTTAAAGAAAGTTAACTCTACATTGACTTAATAACTTATTTTTTATGTTCTCTCGGGAATGTTTTGAACGAAACAAGACACATTAAATGGAAGAAAACTTCAGGATTTCACCTAATCTTATGTGATAAAAGAGAAATAAAAATTTTCAAAATACTGCAATGCTGATAAGTGATTTAATACTTGGTATTTCCACCCTTGCGTTAAATACTCGGCAACGACGGTTCATACTCAAAATGAGTGATCTTAAAATGTTCTGATCTATCCTTCCCAGATTTCTCTGAGTTGGATTCCTAAGTCATCAGGAATAGCTGGATGATTTTCTGAACTTCTCAGCCTTCTATTAAGGTTGTCCCAAACCTGCTCAATCGGATTGAGATCTGGACTTCTTGCTGGCCATTCCATTCGAGAGACTTCAACCTCTACAAGGTACTCCTGAACGATGCGCGTACGATGGGGTCTGGCATTATCGTCCATAAAAATGAAATTTTCAGCAATGTATGGGGCAAATGGCACTACATGCTCTTCAAGAATGTTCCTTATATACTATCAGTATTCATAGCTCCATTATCAACGACCACTAGGTCTGTGCGAGCAGTCAAAGATATTCCACCTCATACCATAATCGATCCTCCCCGAAACCACCCGAGTACCTTTAGCGATAAATATCAGCAATATTTTTGTTTGTTCCTTCTGTGAACTCCATGATTCAAAAAATTACCAGTAGTATTCAGGAAATTGCTTTGAGCATATCTTTCATGTGGACTGCTGTATACAAGGGAACGTCGATCACAATGGTAGAGCCAGAATCTAGACTCATATGTGAAGATAACTCTTTCCCAATCAGCCTCTTCCAATGGAAATGCTCTCTCGCAAAATCCAAACGCGCCCTTCGATGGGCTGGGGTAAGAGCTGGGTCTCTTGCCGCGACACGAGGCCTTTAATCATATTGTCTGAGGCGATTTCTTATTGTCTGAGTGCTAATTTGCACCCCATGAGTTGGCTCAAGCTATTTTGAAGGAGGCGAGCGGTTGCGAAGCGTTGTCTCAACTAAGAAACTCTCAAGTAACGTTCTTGAATGGCAGGTGTCACCTGTGGTCTACCGTGTCCTGGTCTTCGGACATTCTCCCTGAATCGCGCTGCAACATTCTGGACACACATGTATATGGAAAACTCCAACCTTTCTGCAATTCTTGTGTATGTCCACCCTTCTTCTCGCAAAACTACCGCTTGGGCACATTCCTCTTGGGTCAAATTGCGTGTTTCGCGTTGCATAGCGATCGAGTGTAGAAAATCAAACGAAAGAAAAACTATTGATCACTAGAATTGATCGAAAACAACTGATTTCAGAATGGAGCCAATACATTCAAAATCTGATAATCTCATATTTTTTATTGAAAAAAAAAACGTTGAAAGTGTATAACCTATGCATGCACAATTCTGATAAAATAATTATCATTGAGAACACCTTCAGTTGTAGAATAAATTTGAGATTTCATAATGTGCGTTAATTTTTTGCGCGCAGTGTATCATGAAAATATCAGGGCTAGCTCCTTTTCAATTAATTATATTCGGTGTTCGTTTCCAGATGCTGGTAGAATATTTCCCAGTAGAATAAACAGAGAATCAAACGAAAATGAACTGTCCTTCACAAATGAACGATGGCTGGACATTGATTTGGCTTCAAGATCACCTCCATTTGCTCCTAGATTGGGGCGCAGAAATGTCTCACCATTCATACCACGCTTAGGAAGGGACGATAAACTCACCTTCATATAACACAAATTCTCAACCGAATTATGTGTTAATAATTGAGTAAAATAAAAAAATTCATGTTTCAAAGGCATTCAGGTACATTCTGAAAAATACAAAGAGCTCGCGTTAGCTCTGATAACAAAATACATATCTTCATAATTTCAAATTATATGTATCACCATTTCATTTATCTAATATCATTCTTCATTTGTAGAGGTATCAAGAATGTTTATCAATTCTAGTGAATCTTGAATAAAATCTTCAATCGACTTATATATAATTTTATTGATATTTCCTTTGATGGTGAAACCATTTAAACTTAATATAACAGGATACGTCGTCACCAGTCTGTGGATTGTTTTACAGTTGTACTTATTGAATGAATAAATGAATTTAGATTCGTTACATTAATGCATACAGAGTACCAAAAAAGTAACGTAACTCGTCAATAATTCTTGTGCGACGAATTGTTAAGGAAATCTCAGGAAGAAGTTAACTTTATGAGGGCCATAATGAATTAATTTGTATTATTTTGTTACTAGACCACAGGCCCCCCTTGCTGACCCTAGAGCGTCGCCACTGTTATCAATTGGAATTGTACTTAGAAGAGAAATCACATGACATTCTCTGAGTGTATTATAAATATTGTTCGGAATTAATATTTGATATAGTTAAATAGTGATACATTGTTTGTTATATTACTTTTTAATAATAAAAACCCGAGCCCATACATTTCCAAATCTATGTATGGTGATTTTCCCGCCAAGTCAAATGTCATGTCATGTATTTGAATTTGTTCAGTGATGACAGCTTTCAAAATCCTTGTAAAATGTTATTAACGATTTTTTAGTTTTATTACTGATCTTTGATTAAATTTTGTGTTGTGTGTGTCTATTTGAAGTGAAAAATGTCCAATTTCAAAGAAAACTGCGATAAATACTTCGGCACTACTGATTTTTATGAAATCTTAAATGTGCCCAAAGATGCTTCACTCGCACAAAGTAAGTACTATTTCATTGAAAAATTGTGCATAATTTACACACTATTGTAATTTTTCAGTTAAAAAAGCTTATCATAAGTTGTCTCTGGTCGTTCATCCAGATCGTGTTGAAGAAAATCAAAAACTAGTGGCCACCGAGAAATTCAAAGTTCTTGGTAAAATTCATTCAATACTTCAAGATGAAAATAAACGTAAAATTTATGATGATTGTGGACAATTTGACGAAGATGGTGACAGTGACTTCAACTGGATGGATTATTGGAGAAACCTTTTCAAAAAAATAAGCATCAAAGACATTCAAAATTTCGAAAAGGAATATATTGGTTCGGAAACTGAAGTAAGGGATATCAGAAAAGCGTACGAGGCTTGTAAAGGTGATATGACGAAAATGATGGAGTTCATTCCATTTGCCAACCCAGACAGTGAGCCTAGAATAATCGAAGTAGTGCGAGACTTGGTTGACAAGGGTGAATTGGAAGAGTATGATATATTCTTCAATGAGCCTGAGAAAAAGCGCAAAAAGAGGCATGCGTGGTTCCAGAAGGAAAAGAAGGAAGTCGAAAAAGAATCCAGTGAGTATTTATTATGAGTACTTATATTAAATCCGGTTAACCGATTGCAATTGCATAA
Organism: Propylea japonica; assembly: GCA_013421045.1. Classification (NCBI taxonomy): domain Eukaryota; kingdom Metazoa; phylum Arthropoda; class Insecta; order Coleoptera; family Coccinellidae; genus Propylea; species Propylea japonica. The sequence continues at coordinate 25,481,483 of CM024248.1, forward strand.
TTGGAGTATTTCATTGTGAGCAATTATTGTCAAACCTAATTGCATTAGAAAACTTTTTATGAGAAATATCAGGTAAACTACTTGCAGGTGTGAGGAGGGAAAAATTTGAACAATTTTCCAATTTAGAGAAGGATTACATTGGTTCTGAAACTGAATATTCAGATATTAAAAACGCTTATCTTTCTTGGAAGGGAGATATAACTAAAATGTTGGACTTCATTTCATTCTCTAATGTACAAAGTGAACCTAGAATTATTGAAATAGTTCGAGGTATGGTCACTCGTAAGGAAGTACCTGAATATGATACATTTTTCAATGAGCCTTCAAAAAAGAGAGAAAAGAGGCATCGAAAGTTCTATAAAGAGAGAGAGGAAATAGAACGAAATTCTTGTGAGTAAGGTTGAGTTTTTCTGCAATACCGGTCCTATTTTCTGTTGAATACATTCAACAGGTATACTAAAGGACTTGGTGTTCATATCAGTCATATCTCTTGTGATAAATGCTTCATTTATCTCTCATCTTCTGTTAGCTTGCTAGTTCAACAAAATAACATCGAACTGAACAAAGAATTCCGACCTTTTCATGTATTTGATGAATTTTGGGGAAAAATATTGAATTGATGTTGTTTTATGTATAGTATTTCTCCAAGAAAGACTGCAGATAACCAAAACTATATAGGATACATGAGAACAATGAAAATTCATTACCGAATCTATAAAAAGACAGATCTCACAATGATTTTATTGTAGTAAGAAAAGGGATAGATTTTCTTCCAAAAATGGTATAATTATGCCAACTATGGTAATGCAAATGAAGTCTGAAGTTTTCTCAAATCATTCAATACCTAATGTAGACCTTAAGTAGTTATGTATGATTGACTTGATATATTCTTTGATATTGGGCTATTTTAACATGTTTGTATTTTTGTTTTAGTGGAAGAACTTGATAGAGTAGCCGAAGAAATTCAGCAACAGGCTTCAAGTAGGTTCATGAATATGATTTCTTCCCTTGAAGCCAAATATAGTGGAGGTAATAAAAGAAAAGCTGTAACTTCAGGAAAAACTACCAGTAAGAAAAGGAAGACATCTAAAAAATAAAGTTGTTGTTTTTCTTTTATTATTATTTTCCTAGAGTTGTAACACTGGCTGTATTATTGTTATTTATTTTCGTTTGTATTCTCAATTTTTCACTCTCTAATAAATTCTCCTAGTTTTTGTACTTTCTGGTGGTTTTTTCAGTTTCATCTTTATGTTGTTACGACTGATGGACAATTATGCCATATGAAATCTTCCTGAAAATTTCTGTTTGCATCCATAAACTGTTTTTCACATATTTCCTCTGTAAAATGACATCTTGTTCTTCCTATTGGGTTCGTCAATGTGAATTTATCTTTGTAATTCTTTTATACAGTGAATAGTCTTTCTAGGTGAGAACAGCTATAGGAAAATGAAACAATTTTTTTTTGTATGGATGTAACAGAAAAAATTTGTAAATGACAGATGTTGGTATGAATGGCAGCTGGATTTTTAAACGGTAGAAATACTTAGTTAATATATCTTGGGTATTTGGGGTGAGTAAAGAAATGCAAGGCTACTTTTGGGGCGTTTATTTCCAACAATGCACTTCATAGGAATGTGTGTATTAATCTATAATTGACAATGAACTCAATTACGAATTGACGACATAATTTTATTTCCATGGAACATAATTTCAGAAATATGTCCTGGCTTTTCTGTTTTGTCATGGAGATAGTATTGATGGTTAAATCAAATCGTATGAGAATGAAACTATGTGTGCTCTTCCAGTCATTGATTCTCTTTAACATTTAAGTAAATACAAATTTTTGAGTTCCTACCTATATGAACACATAAAGAGCAATAAACTACTCGAACAAAATATAAGGAATGCGATTTGCTGTAGGGAATTTTGTTGAGGAGCTGAGGTTTATGCTAATGATGAAAACATTAATGTGAAGCACCACACTTCTGACCATTGTCGTTCTCTTCCACTTTCGCTCGAAGATGACTTAGACCGGAATTTTTAGTTTAGATCCTATTATACTTCAGTTCCTTCAAGTCTAAAACTCAAAGAAAATATGGAACTCGTCCTTCCGGTGATATACAGTGCATTCAATAAGTTCCTGGACTCTTTTTCATATCATACTTCATCAGTAAGCATAAATCTGTAGGTAGTCAAAGTGTTATTATACATATTTGGCCACAGTTGAGATTTCTGAGCTTTTATTTCGTTCACTTTCAGTTTTTTTCAGAAATAAAGGTTTAATAAGTAGGAGGTACTCAACTCCACGTCTCGTCTGAAGGAAATTTGAGCATGCATGGATACAGAGAATCCATGATATACGGAAAATAGTTGGAAAAACTCTTGAGATCTAAGCCACTATGAAAACAGCAGACCGAAGAATAGCCATTTTTATCAGTTTGTGTTAATCATCCAATTTGTATGTTACATATGAAATAAAACGTTATGTCAGTTGTTACTTCTCAAGAAACATAAGTTAACATTTTCCTTGTTTAAATTTTTGATGTCTTATTACCCAGTGGTACGCCATAATGAGCAATACAAACCAAGCCATTTGCAATATAGTGATTTCTTAAGTTGTTGTTAAGTTCAAGTTCTTAGAAGCCTCGGAGGAGGAAGTAAGTTTACTTCTTTTCCTGAGAATGAAACAGTTCAAACCAGTTTTTATGAAACCATTTAGTGATTTACCAAACATTGAAATATACATTTGAAATGTACTAAATGAAAGTACCTACTATTTATTATGTAAACCATCAACCTTGCCCATCATATTCATACAGAGGCTGATAATGAACATTGAAGAATTTTATATTACCCAGTGGCAATAATTGACAACAATTATAAACAGTTTTGCCAGCCGCCGCCATATTGTTTTTTGAAATGCCACCATCACATTGCGTTATGGGTCTGTTACGTGCTAGAATTTGACTCTCGTATATTCGCTATAACTTTTTTTCCCGTTTTGAGTAGACTATTTATTCGAAGACACAATACCTTTAATTGTGTTGACATTAATCTTCAAATCACAAGATGATGTGTCTATCATGCTGACCACAAGCTGGAAACCGTTTTGAATTCTATACAATATATTCTGCATTCGCTGCAACTATCACAATTGCTGCGGTTGGAAATATTTAATTAAAATCAGCTGGTGCTAACAGTGACAATGTTGGTGTCAATCCCAGGTCTTCATTTTGCAGTGGCCAGTTCTTGGAGCTCAATAAAACCACGTAATTGAATCTGGTTTCAGATTGATGTGCTGTCCGACAAGTGAATTTGTATTTGCAGGAGTTAATACTACCGCTTTGTTAAGTTTGAAGAAAATCCATTAGTTTAGTTAATTTGAATTACTATTATTTCATTTGCTTTTAACATTTGAAGTAACAGTCATGACCAAAGAGTCATAGGTCATTTAATTATCCGATAGAAAATTGTGAATATCGAGTGTAGGAACTCTCCATTGAACAGAATTTGAACATGACTATTTGGGAAGTTCAAAAGTGATCCCTCTTTTGGGAGGAAGTAGTCCTGGAACTTTTGGAATGATCTGTATACCTAAATAGACATCGTGCCTAGGCGTTCTACTCTTTCCCAATGAGCATTTTTCCTATAAAGGTGCTATTGTGACCATTTATTAATAAGGACGATGTAGATTCGTTTCAATGATTCATCTAAAAACTTCTCTATATCCAAAAAATATAGAACACAGTCTTCCAAAAGATACAGCAGGTATAAAAGGCCTATTAAACTTGGTTCCACACGCACTGAAAGATCACCTATTGGTGCTGGTGAAGATGGGTATCTGTTGCGTATGACTTGTGATTTCCACTTAACTTTGAATTGTGGTAATGTCCTACTGATCGAGAATAACCTGTAACAATAATCAAAATTGAAGCAGGCATAAGAAATGTAATTATTTTTGTTAGAACTGGGGTTGTTTTGGCTAGGTACACATATGGTTAAGGATTTGAGGACTGAAATGTTCGAGATGATATGGCCATGATTTTCAAGTACCTAACAACTCATTATCCGATATTTACCTAACAACAACGGTGTTCAACTTCCATGGTAATACAAAAAGCTTGCTGTTATCTCTTGAGCAAAAAGTGTACAATGTGCTTCCTAAATATTTTTTCAGGGCATCAGGGTCATAGTCGTGAACAGTTATATTCCAGGCAGTACAAGGACCTACAATAAAAAATAAAATTTAATAACCAGGATTAGATGTCTACCAAAGAATACTCACGGTTTTGTGTTGAAGAAATGTCTAATTCAAGCTGACGTTCAACGTTTGAATGCAAAATCCAAGTGCAACTTTGGTAATTGAAATTATTCAAATTTTCAGCGGGGCTTTGGTGATTCATAACTATTTCTCCTGCAAAATGATTTATTCAGTATATGAAGTCGATATTTTCAATGTTTGGTGTTATCGCAAATTGTTAATGAGTGACCAGTTGATGTAGTTTTGCTCAAGAATATTTGTTGATTTGAAATATCTAGTGCTTTGCTTGTAAATCTTGTTCTTGCGTTAATATGATGAAGTACCGAACTGTCCTTCAAACTACGGATGTTTATACAGGCGACTTATAGATAGAGCTACTCTAAAAACATATCTACAGTGACTATTCTCTGAGGATTTAGTCTCTGTAGGCAGTCTGCAGTTCTATGATCATATTACCTGAGTGAACGGTGTAAACATGTTCTCCACAAATTCCATCTGTGTTGAATGAGTAGGAAGCAGAAAAAGTCAGTCCCTTGTTATTCCAGTTATATCTAGCTATAGAATATAAAATTGTCAAGGGACCCCATGTTCTAACACTCACAGGAAGCCATTCTACTAATGAGGGACCGCAAAGGCAAGCAATGTTGAAGTCGTTTTCTCCAAGAAGCACTAGATAATCAACGTTTTTCATGGATGTCTTCCAGACACACCTACACCCATGATCTCCACATTGTGTTGTGCAAGTTGGCTCCTTTGGTGTGTTTTCAACATCCTGTACTTTTATGGTAATACTTTGGTTCACAGACGGCACGAACTGCTGACGGCAAGTCTGAAAAAGAAGGGAAGTTAAAAAGTTCATATGAAATTGTACTCATCCAATAGTTCAGATTTTCGAGCATTGGAATTCGAACTACTGAACTTCTACAACTGCAGAATGGAGATACATACAATCGATCACGAAATGCAAAATTTGCCGAAAATAGAGAGTGAACAACAGTAGAATCGATTCCACAGACCACGAAGAATTTGCTGAACCAGGAGCTGAAGGTATGACAATATAATCGACTTTGGTGACCATGTCTTGAATAATTCAGTAGGACCAGAATCCTTCTGTGGCGTAGTAAAAAACACCGACAAAAAGGAATGGACGAGAAAGAAGTAAGCAGACAGAAAGGCACTAAGGCAGAGCCTCTCGGGCCTTGAACACTCCAAAATTTTTTTCGGAACATCTAAACGGAAAGATATCTCGCTCTTGCAATTCAACAAGAATACGCTACACCTTCTTACAGCAATTCTCACGGTCACTGCTGTCTCAGGAAACACCTAAGGAGAACTGAATCTAGTATCATAAGACATCAAGTGCTTCATTCATAGAATTTGTAATCGATAGGTTTCGAGTTCGATTTCGAACAGGAAAAGAAAGTTTCTAGTCACTACTGGGCCAACAATCAAGAGTGCTGTTCTCAAAGGTCGCGGAAGGACTCCCTAATAAAGCGTACACAGAAAACGCAGATTCTCAGGAGTTCAACTGAAGCCTAGAAGTAATCATAATATGTTATACTCACCAGAGGGCCGTCTAAGGTTTTGAATAAGTACTGACTCCCAGGAGTGTCGATCATACCAGCAAGTGGGCTGGTAGCACCATTGTATCTCACATCACATAGCGTTTTGGGAATCATTGTCCCACTAAGTTGTTCTGAAAATGGAAAAAAAACTATTGCTAAATTTTTTTTAAATGGAGATTATTCTGCTCAGATTGTATATTGTTCAGGGTGAAAGATTCTTCTGTGACCTTAAGAATAATTGTGGTGTTGCCAAGTGCTCTTCTTCTTCTTCGCGCGGTGCCTTTCCGGCCGAACTGAGGTCTAGTGGCCCATTGTTCACCCGCATCGTTCTATAGAGACTCAGCTCCTCAGACACAAAGACAGAAATGTCGCGAGTCTGCCGGAGTGGTCCCTCTCACCATAGGAATAGTAGGTGTTGGATTTCTTAGGTGTGTTGACCTTAACTCCAGTTAGGTTACCACAGTTGAACAAAATATGGTCAACCGTTTCATCAGCGCTCCTGCACCACCGGCATAGGGTAGGGAGCAGCTCGTAAATCCCATTCTCTTCAAATGTTTGTTAAACAGGTGACCAGTCAATGCACCAGTCACCAGACCGAGTTGTTTCCTCTCCAGCAGCAGAAGTCTATTGACCTCAGGTCGCGAGGACGGTCTCTCAATGAGAATCCTCGACCACCTCAGGCCCACCCCCGCGCTCCATTCCGAGGAAAATTCCCTGTTCAGCCAGTTCCTGAAGAAGCTTCTGACAGATGTGCGACAGATTGGCAGCGCAGGCTCCGGACCAACAAAAGCTAATCTGGCTCCCCGCCTAGTCAGTTCATCTGCCTTGACGTTACCAGGTATATCCGCATGAGCCGGACACCAGATTACTTTCAAAAAGTTATCAGAGCCTAGCCCACGCAGAGCTTTCCTGCATTCTTCTACCAAAAGAGAGTCAACCCTAACACCAGATAGAGATTTCAGAGTTCCCTGAGTGTCGCAACATATGTAAATGTGCTGGCCAGAGTACCCCCTGCGAATATTTTCTAGTGCGCAGGCAAGAACCGCAAATAGCTCAGCCTGCACAATGGAACAGACCTTTCCCAGAGGGATAGCCTGATTGAAGTGAGGACCCACGATTCCGGCACCAGACCCTGTTGTTGTGACAGAGCCATCCGTGAACCACGTGGGACCTTCAGGACTAAGAAGCCTGTTTGATGAAGACCATAGGTCTCTGTCAGGAACAAATACCCTGTAGGGATCGTCGAAGTAGAACTTAGTGCCCGCGCGGTCACCTCTTTGGAGAAGGGGAGCGTGAGCATCCTTAACCATTTTGAGGCCCTTGCGTGCCCAGTGAAGAGTCCTCCTTCGCGCCATTGTCCCTGTTCTCAGATTCTGAGAGCCGTCTTCATAGTCACCTCCTTCACAACGAGGTGCAAAGGTGGGAGACCTAGCAGACATTCTATCGCTGCTGTAGGGGTAGACCTCAGAGCGCCTGTAATACTTGAACAAGCTTTCCTCTGGCATTTAGTCATGTGCTCTATATCTCGTCGTACAATTCCAGAGCCCCAATGAACTCAATGGGGGGGCATTCTGTAACTAAGTGAACAGAAGTTTCCTCCTCCTCCCCATAGAATCTACACTCGTCAGTTTCCGCAAAGTAAATTCTCATCATTTGCTTTTCAAGGAGACTATGTCCTGTTTGAAAGCCAGTGAAGCGGCGTAACTTGTTCGTACTAGGATCCAAATAATTTTTGGACCTTGCAGTATCAGAGTTTCGGAAGAACATTCTACAATAATCCATCCCTATAGTGCTTCTCTTCCAGTTTATTCTTTCGCCATAAACTCTTTCGTGTAGGTGTATTTGCCTATAGATAGTACAGAAGGTTTGAAGCCAGTAAGTAGCGTTTGTGCTCCCTTTCTGGCTAGTGTATTATCCTCTTCATCTCCTTCGATTTCTGAGTGACCTGGAACCCACACTGAAGGGACCCGACTTAAAGGTCCTGGTTCCTCGCAACGTCGACACACGAAGTCCCAGATTGGAAACCCAGAAATGATGACTTTCCCGCATCTTTCATTTTGCACGATCCGTTTGAAGAGAGAGAATTTGGTTTCTCCCAAACCGGCATGGTGGAATAAGAAAGTTAACACTTCCAATTACCAGTCGAACTGTATGAAGTCTATGCATTCATTTCTGGATCTCACTGAATGAACCGTATTGATAAGTTTAGGTACCAGTGAGATTTTCGATACGACTATTTTTAACTCCATAAAAAATTTACATTTAATTTTATCCAGTTGATAGTTTCGACAAGCGAAATTATTCTGAAATTTTGAAATTGACAGCTTCGATGAGGACAAAGTAAAGGGCCCACTCCTCCTATTGAATCAATTATGTCGAGTAGCCCTCTGTGCTCTCCAGGTTTGAAAGGAAATCAATTTGAGAGAAAAACATCACAAAGCGCGCGTTAAAAAAGAACTGAAAGAATTGCGCTTACCGTCGTGAAAATAGTAAGCACCGGATAGAAACTCAGCTTCGCTTGTGCTGGCTGAGTTCGAGTTTCTACGGAATGTCAAAATGATGGAATTGCCTGTTGAAAGGTAAGTCTTCTGGGCTGTTGTTTCGTCGTTGTGCTCTCTTGTCTGTTTTGATGTCGGGCTGCATATCCTCTCCATCATGTTTCGTTTGTCTTCTACGTTGCTGTCTATAACTTCTATCACCGATCTACACGCAGGTGTTCTGGAAGGAATTCAAATTCGAAAATTTCATTCCAGTCCGTTGAAAGACTTGGATAATGTACGGGATTTTCTGTTATGTTGGTACGCATATGATCGAATTATCAAACAATTTGGATTAGTGGTTTGTTGGTAACAATTGAAAAGGTTTTCGTCTTTGTTTTCGATTTTCGTCTGTAAAGAATGGATCAAAGAATCTGTTTTAAAATGGAATAAAGTGCTCCAAGGCACTTGACATGATGACTGTGGCATTCGGTGTATCCACTTTGTCTCAAAAAAGGGATTATAAGTGGTACAAGCGCTTTACTGAGCCGAGAAGATGTTGATGACGATAAGCGTCCTAGAGTTGCAACCACGTCAATTAGCAAAAAAACATAGAAACAGTGAAATTTTTTTTTGGAGAATAGTCGAATTACTATTAGGAATGTTGATGGGGATGTTGGCATATCAATCGGCTCATGCCATGCAATTTTCTAGAATGTTTTGGACGTGAAACGTGTGGCGAAAATCGCAATAATGCTCCAGCTTGCACATAAATTCTTGTTCCTGATTTTTTGGCCGAAACAACGTCGAAATATTGCCTCAACCACCGTATTAACCAGATTTGGCTCCCTGCGGCTTTTCTATTCCCAAAACTGAAGAGAATAGACTTCTCTCCACAATTGATGAGATAAAGTCAGATTCGAAGAACGAGCTGATGGCTATACCGAAAAGCGCATTTTAGAAGTGTTTCGAGGTAGGAGCGCTGGCATAATTGCTTTATATTTGAAGGGGATTACTTTGAAGCGGACAGAATGGATATTGATGTAAGATTAAATACCAACTTACGCTGCTTTTGCTTTTAAAATCCATACTAGAAGTCAGAATTAGTACGAAATCGAACTTAAACTAGTCCTAATTGCGTACCTATTCGAACTCAAAATTAACTCTGACTTAGAACTCTTAATAAACAAAAGACAAAAGAATAATTCTCCCTTAAATTATAAACATTAAACGTCTTCGTAAGAATGGAAATAAAAAACGATTCTAGAAAAGTAAAGGAAGGATATACACTGCGCAAACAAATTAACGCATATTATGGAAATCTCAAATTTATTCTACAACTGAAGGTGTTCTCAATGATAATTTTTTTCATCAGAATTATGCATGCATATGTTATCCACTTTCAACGTTTTTCTTCAATACAGATGTTTTTTCCCAGCAGGAATAAAAAAATATAAGATTATCAAATTTTGTATTGGCTCCATTCTGAAATCAGTTGTTTTCGGTCAATTCTAGTGATCAATAGTTTTTCTTTCGTTTGATTTTCTACACTCGATCGCTATGCAACGCGAAACACGCAATTTGACCCAGGAGGAATGTGCCCAAGCGGTAGTTTTGCGAGAAGAAGGGTGGACATACACAAGAATTGCAGAAAGATTTGGAGTTTCCCATACAAGTGTGTCCAGAATGTTGCAGCGATTCAGGGAGACAAGTATTAGCCTATTCGTTTTGAGATATTTCGTGCTCCTGAGTAACTCAAAAGCTCGAATTACGGCTTCCATTGGCTGGGCACAAGCACTGGTACAGCTCAGGAGCTCGAAATACCGCAAAACGAATACAGTATATGAATGTCCGAAGACCAGGACACGTTAGACCACGGGTAACAACTGCCATTCAAGAACGTTACAACGGTTTGCAACCGCTCGCCTCCTTCAAAATCAGCTTGAGCAAACTCATGGGGTGCAAATTAGCACTCATACAATAAGAAATCGCCTCAGAGAATATGATTTAAGGCCTCGTGTCGCGACAAGAGGCCCAGCTCTTACCCCAGCCCATCGAAGGGCGCGTTTGGATTTTGCGAGAGAGCATATCCATTGGGAAGAGGCTGATTGGGAAGAGTTCTCTTCACAGATGAGTCTAGATTCTGCCTCTACCATTGTGATCGACGTTCCCTTGTATAAAGACGTCCACATGAAAGATATGCTCAGTGCAATTTCCTGAATACTACTGGTTTCGGGGGAGGATCGATTATGGTATGGGGTGGAATATCTTTGACTGCTCGCACAGACCTAGTGGGCTGACATTCTTGACGAGCATGTAGTGCCATTTGCCCCATACATTGGTGAAAACTTCATTTTTATGGACGATAATGCCAGATCACTCATTTTGAGTATGAACCGTCGTTGCCGAGCTGTAATTAACGCAAGGGGTGGAAATACCAAGTATTAAATCACTTATCAGCATTCCAGTATTTTGAAAATTGTTTATTCTCTCCTTCCACATAAGATTCGGTGAAATCCTGAATTTTTCTTCCATTCAATGTGTCTTGTTTCGTTCAAAATCTTCCCCAGAGAACATAAAAAAATAAGTTATAAAGTCAATGTAGAGTTAACTTTCATTAGAATTGAAATTTTCAGAATGTGAGTTAATTTTTTTGCGCAGTGTAATTAAGAAAAAGATGCCAATTTGATATTCAAGTAATTATTTCCACCTTTTGGTTCATTCTATCCCAGATATGGTAGAAGCTTATTTTCTTAGTTGAATAATATACTGGATTATCCTCGAGGGTTGGAGATAGACCACTCGCTCAAAAGCCATTAAAACAATTACTGTTTTGAATTGACGTGTTCTTGTTTGAGCAATTGATTTATCGAGTACTATATTAATAACAACGTATAGGTTTTCAAGAAGCAGGTCAGTCTAAACGGAAAACTCACCTCAATCGATAGTTGAAGAGAGAAATGTGAACGACATCGCTGGAACGTCCTAAGAATACCAAACGACATATTGGATACCACTCATTTTCCCTACTGTCGAAGTATCCATAACGGCTATTATTGCCTGAGATAAAAATGTCGCAGCCAGAGGTAGCTGTAGTGGGTGTCGTTTTACTCGTGGCCACTATAAAAAATAAATTTTTACTGAGGTGTAATAAGATGAAACGACTTTACGAGCACGTTACTCGTTACTGCTAGTGAACCATCTTCAGGTCTCACAATAGCGAGTTGTTGACATTAAATTATTGATGGTGGAAATTTTATAGTGTCCATATAAGATCTGTTAACATCATTCTGTATCGATCTGTTTTGGCAAGCATTCGTCATTTCGATTCTTCTTGAAAATTTATTCTCAATGGCCAATTAATGTTGACGTGAACTGAACAAAAAATATTATTTTACGATTTGAACCGTTTCTGTAATTTTGTAATTGAGCTGAAAACAATTGAATTTATCGAGAGAATTGGCCAGCTGCCTTCATGACTTTTTCTGAAACTTGGTTTTTTCGAGAGCAATGATCAAATGTTGACTTGAATTTTTTATGACAGAAAATTCGGGGGTTGTTATTATGATTTTTGAATCGAAAATGGTCTCAAACGATATGGTTCGACTCCCTGATGACGAATCCGTGGTCAAATTCAATTCTGTCTGTGGGGCCGTCTGGCACAATATTTCGGAGCGATTGTCCTAGAGACTTGAGGCTTATTATGAGCATCTTGCATGTGGCCGCAAAATTTCATTTCGATTGGTTTCGTTTTGTCTGAGATACCTCAACCGCGGCATTTGGAGACCGAACTCAGCCTGAAAGTCTCTAGGACAATTCCTTCGAAAGTTATCGTGCTCACGGCCGGACGGCTCCATGGACAGAATTGAATTTGACCACGGATTCGTCATCATCATATCGTTTGAGACCATTTTTGGCACAAAATTTGAAAAATTAATGTTATGATTCGAACTGTTTTAATGGTTTCTTATTGATTTGTTCGAAGTCTTGGCGAGCGATTACCAGCTGCCTTCATGATTCTTCTTGAAATTTATGATTTTTTTTAAACAATTATCGAATTTTGACGTGAATTTATGGGGTTTTTATTAGGATTCCTCGTGATATTTAATTGATTTGCTCAAATTTTCGAAAGCATTCGTCAGCTGTCTGTCTCCAAGATCATCCGTAAAAATAGGTTCTTAAGAAAGCAATGATCAATTGATGACGTGAAATGGTTGGTGCCAAAACAAGTTAGTTCAAACTATTTTCGTGATTTTTCTTGATCTGTCAAAAGTTTGGGCAAGAATTCGCAAATATAGTTGATTTGAAACGCGTGTTGACAGAAAATGTACAGTGTGTTTGGTCACGACTTAGCTATAATTTAAGGGCATCAAATATACCTAATTTTATCGACAAAAACACCCACATTGGGGAGTTTACATTTTCAGTTTTGGAGTGGCCCCCATTTTAAATTTACTTTTTTATTTTATATACCCTTCCAAATAATATCGTTTTCTTTGGACATAATAGTCCCACAGATGTGAAGAAACTGTTTTTGAAAGATGATACTACCACCTTTTATTAAAGTGAAACAATATGAAAACATTCAACTCAGAAATGCCATAAAAAATCTTTAAAAAAATTGTAAAATAAAAATGTACTGTTTTTCTTAGTAAATCTTCAATAGTACAAGAACTAGCGCATTGAAGTATAATTTTTTTTCAATGAGCTAACACGCAAGGATATTAGCTACAAAACGATACGAACATAATTTCTGTAAGTTACATAATTAGAAAGTAATTGCTGTTGGAACATGGCATTTATGAAAATTGATAAGAGAAAATAAAACTCAGTACTTACTGTACTTTCGATAATTTTTAATGATTAAACAAACAAATTTATCATAAAAATTGCTCAAAATGGCCGCCTCTGCTTTGTAGACAGGCAGTGGCTCTCATGACGACCTGTAGAAGCAAAAAAAAGTTTAGGGCGCTCGCGTAGTGGTCATGTTCGAACAGCAATAACTCTCAAATTAAGTAACTTACAGAAATGACGTAGGTGTTGTTTTGTAGCTAATATCCTTGTGTGTTGAATCATTGAAAAAAAATTATACTTCAATGTGCTAGTTCTTGTACTATCGCGGATTTACTAAGAAAATCGGTACATTTTTCTACTAAAATTTTGTTAAAGAATTTTTTTATGGCATTTTCAAGTTAAATGTTTTCATATTGTTCTACTTTAATGAAAGGTTGTAGTATCATCTTTCAAAAAACATTTTTACCTCATCTGTGGTCTTATATTATTTGGAAGAGTCAACGAAAATAAAAAAGTAAATTTAAAAGGAGGGCTACTCCAAAACTGAGGAGGTAAACTTCCTAATGTGGGTGTTTTTGTCGATAATATTAGGTATATTTGATGCCCTCAAATTATCGCTAAGTCATGACCAAACACACTGTGTATAAGGTTATTGAATGGATGCAGATCGTAGAATTGATCCACATTGATTGAGGCTTTGATTTAAATAATTTTCAAATTCATAACTGAATAAACTGAGAAAATGATCAGAAACTGCAAGTAATAATTAACAGTGCATTTTCTCAAGAAAACAATCGACAATTACGTTGATACTAATTGGAATATCTGTTGTTCTAGGGTCAATCTGAGCAGTTATCTTCGCCAAACTTGAGAGTTCAAAGGATTACACTAGATCAGTTGGTTGAGTAGCCCCCAACATTCAGCTAAGATTGTTCCTTCCGCTCAATTGGTCTTCCGATACTCGCAGACGTCGGAAATGAACTGAAGTGTCTCATTTAAGGGAAGAAACCAGTGGCGCAGTCGGTGAGTAATTTTCTTGGGGACTGGACTGTAAATTTCACTCTGGCATTCGATGTAAATTTCATTAATTATTCATTTAACGATTGCTACGGATTTCTTCATTCGTTAACAATTGAATCTTGATTAGTATTATCGAAGAGAAACGGGAACTGTTGAAAAGTCGATAGCTTCCGTGGTCTTGTTCTTCTGACTTTTTACATAAGGAATCAACAGGTTTCCTTTCGTGGGTCGAATTAATATTTTTCACACTGGGTCATCAATTTTGGTACAGACCAAGGGATACAATGTTTTGATGATGATATTCTTCAGTCCTCTACTTGAAGTAGAGCTATGCTTGTGTCAATGGCTCGAGTTGCAGTTAGTTAATTTCATCATTTGAGACGAAAATAAGCAGGGGTAGTTCATATAAATTTTTGTCGGAATCGACTTCCCTTCCAAGATACAGCGCTTGAAAGGCGATGAGGAGTTGACAATTTTTAATTTTTTTTACGGCTTCTTAAAAACACTGAGTCATAAAACTGTACATAATATGAAGCACTAAGTAGATGTCACTCACACAAAATTTTTAGATCTCAAACGTCAGTATAAGGGGTTGAAAATAACAACCCCCTTTGATTTTCGTTGAAAAATTGTTTTCGTGGGATAGATTTTCGAAAAATAAAATTTTCTTATGGTTTCCCATTCAGTTCTGAAGAAAAAAGTCTCCTGTAAAATTTAGATACCGTCGATACTTTTATCGGAAAAAAATAAGAACTTATAAGCAGCTATGATCACTGTTCATTCCATTTCATCGTATAAGTGTTCCATAGAATGAATATTCTAAGATATTGTATATCTAAGACAGGAGATAAAGATGTTCTATAAATCCTTCTGAGGGTTTAATTAGGCTAATTTCCGAAAGAAAATTATATCCGTAATATTTAAATTTCACAAACAGAACTTTCTTTCGACTAATAAACATAATTGACAAAACCAATTTTGAGCATAAACAATATCTTAGAAAAATTATTCATAAGATGAACAGAATGAACAGTAATCATAACTTCTTGTAAGTTTTTATTTTTTCCGAGAAAAGTATCGACTGTATCGAAATTTTGCAAGAGACTTTTTTCTCCAGAATTGAATGGAAAACCATAAGAGAATTTTATTTTTCGAAAATCTATCCCACGAAAACAATTTTTGAAGGAAAAACATAAGGGGTTGTTATTTTCAACCCCTAATAATAAAGTTATGGGATCAAAAAAAATTGTGTGAGTAACATCTACTTAATGAATCATATTATGTAGGTATAGTTTTATGACTCAGTGTTTTTAGGACTACTAAAAAAAAACTGTCAATTCGTCATCGGCTTCCAAAGGTTGTATCTTGGAAGGGAGGTCAAGTTCGAAAATTTATATGAACTATCCCTGCTTATTCTCATCGGGGAATCAATTCCCCTAAGTCCCTCGCATTTGTTTACAGACACCCTGTATTCTTCTGCATGTATTCGAACTAAATTCGCCATTTTGAGATATCTCCATAAAACTTGATGATACATTCTGAACGCATCAATCACTTCGTGTCGAAAAACGTTGGCCCTCATTTTCTATAATTTGGTTCTTCTTCGAACGTAACGTCCATCCTGTTAAACCACTGCCAGGGCAAGAACCCCTTACACTAATCATCGATCGGATAAAATTTGATAGTAATCGAATTCCAATATGATTTGCTGTACCGAATCAAATTAAAACTTCAATTTGGTCAATTATCTCTTGGTAGCCTGGTTGCTTAGTGATGAAATGAGGAAAGTCAGGAACTTTTGCTGGGTTTTACATTTCATTCTAATGAGAGTTTCAAAATTTATATGCTGTACATTAATGGACAAACAGAGGGTGCAAGGTAAACTTAAATGACTTTCAATTTATCATGTGGTTAAGTAAATATGTCGCATTTCCACCTTGCGTTTGTATTAACGTATTGAAGCAATAGTATTCATGTTGAAAATTTAATCTGAATGACTTAACAAATCGAAAGTTGACAAGTTTTTGAACGTAAAGCCTTACATGGTGTGGAACAACGTATCCTGATTGTCAAAAATTATTGTCAAAATGTAGTTTAATTTATTCGTAAGGTGCGTCCAATGTGCCTTACTCATTAGTCTAAGAGCCCTTGAACCCCAGACCTTCGTTATTTTATAAAAGCTGAAAACTTGTCTACGCATGCTTCCAACACAGGTGGACCATTATGAAGTTTGGGTTACCCTGGCTTTGGCAGGTAAACGGTATTAAAGGGGTGTAAAATACTGATCTAATTTCGTCAAATTATAAAGTGTGATTCTTTGATATTACCTTCAGAATATCAGTATAAATCACGTCAATAATTGCCAGACACCTACTATAGTGGCAACCCCTTGCCAGACACCCTTAATGTTCATTAAATTATATGTAATTATACTTACGTTATAGTATAAGAGCTGATTTTTATATATAATACTTGGGTAATAATTAGATAATGTTTCCCCATTAGCTAGACATTTTTGATAGTGCCAACCTTTTGCCAGACAAGCTTGTAGTTTAGCTGCAGGTGCGAGCGCGAGACAGTATACATATAGGAGTGGGTGCGAGTGAGACGGCTTGATTATAATGACTTATGCAAATAAATTTTTTGGTACAGATTTATATAACAAATCATTTAAGTGAATCTCAAAAAAATCTGAAGAAAAGACATTCGATGCTACAACTAAATACAATTGTTAAAAATTTCAATTTATTGTATTAACAATTTAATTTAGTTGTAGCATCGAATGTCTTTTCTTCAGATGTTTTTGAGATTCACTCAAATGATTTGTTTTATAAATCTGTACCAAAAAATTTATTTGCATAAGTCATTATAATCATGCCGTCTCACTCGCACCCACTCATAAATACAGTCTCGCGCTCGCACCTGCAGCTAAACTACAAGCTTGTCTGGCACCATCAAAAATGTCTGGCTAATAAGGAAACATTATTTAATTATTACCCAAGTATTATATATAAAAATCAGATTTTATACTATAACGTAAGTAGAATTACATATAATTTAATGAACATTAAGGGTGTCTGGCAAGGGGTTGCCACTATAGTAAGTGTCTGGCAATTAATGACGTGATTTTTAATGATATTCTGAAGGTTATATCAAAAAATCACACTTTATAATTTGACGAAATTAGATCAGTATTTTACACCCCTTTAATACCGTTTACCTGCCAAAGCCAGGGTAACCCAAACTTCATAATAGTCCATCGTTCTTACCTGTGTTGGGAGCATGCGTGGACAAGTTTTCAGCTTTTATAAAATAACGAAGGTGTGGGGTTCACGGGCTCTTGCTCTACATCTACAGTGAAAAGAATTATGAAAAAAATCGAAAATACTGGTTCGTTTAGCGATGTGAAACACACGATACGAGCTCGTAGAGGACCAAACATTAAAGCAGTTCGCGACAGTGTGACAAAAAGGAGGTCAAAGTTTGCTCCTGGCCCCGTATTCTCGACAATTGATCTTTCAAAGCGAATACGAACTTCATTGCGCGGTGTGCATTTTTGCAGGTAAAAGAAGGACTCGCGCAATGAAGTTCGTATATGCAATTGTCATTTTCCAATTTGGTGACCAGAATTTGCCTCTAGGTTCTTGGGATTTAACGCCTTTAGACTTCTGGCTGTCGGGTTATCTGAAGTCACAGGTTTATGCCAATAAACCTACAACTATCGAAGCTTGAAAGCCATATTCAGACGCTGTATCAACGTTATTGAAAATTTCGTATGAAAGGTTCGCATGTTACAGCAAAGCAATTCACAAGATATTTTGTTTAATACCTAATTCCCACAGAAAACGATGTTTTATTGAACACTGAATTATTGTGCTCCTATTGAAACACCCTTTATTGAGGAAAATATCATCAGTCGAAACAAACTTAACCATTTGTAACCTGTAATGTTATAGAACATTGAGTACTTTCTAGAGGAAGCCATCGTGTTTATAGATGGCCATCAGGTGTTTTTATTTTCGTTGAGAGATGATCATTACTGGAAGACACGAGATGAACTTCCGTGCTCTAGATGCCAAAACACCCGGAGGGAATTCTACCGTAAAACACGCGACTGATCAAAACTAACACAGGAAAACATCTTAGAAACTTTCTCGTCATTATTCTGATTCTGAATACTGGAAATCTCACAAAAATTAAAAATTTATACATTGTAAACTGCTGAACCGATATACCGGAATTTTGAAAACAATGTTTCAAAATTTTGAGAGCTCTTTCTAGACCTAAAAATGAAGTTTTATAGTTTATAGTTTAAGGAGGGGTTACAGTTCACTGCGACCTTAAGGTCTATTGTGCCCCCTTAGAGAGCTGTTCTGGCCAAAACCTTTATAGCTCGCCTTCCAGTTCCAGAGATCTAATGAAATCCAATATCTGTGAAGGCTTCAACGAGGCTAGTTCCTCACTCTTACAAGTTTCTCGTCCAAGGCATTCTTTCCTTAGGCTCGCAATGCCAAGGTATTCCGTGACTTGGTGAATGGGGGTTTCTTCCTCCTCCCCACAGAACCTACACTCGTCAGTGTCCGATAATCCCATCCTCAACAGGTGCTTCCTGAGGCGACAGTGTCCTGTAAGAAAGCCAGTGAGGAGGTGTAATTGCTTCTTACCAAGATCCAGATATCTTTTGGATCCCGCTGTCTCAAAGTTCCGAAGGAACTCAGTGGAATGATCCATCCCTGGGAGATTCCGCCAGAGTTTTTCCCTCTCGACTTTCTCCTTCTCCAGAAACTCCTTCTTATAGGTACATTAGATATACCACAGAAGGGTTCTGGGCCAATGAGTGACATTTGTGCGCTCTCTTTGGCAAGTGACCTAAAAATGAATGGAAGTTCATATGAACATGGAGGTACGATATGTAGGTGAAATCATCACGATTTTTTTGGAGATCCTCAGTTTAGATCCATATACCCCAATGCCAGTGCGTTCCATATAACGCCAAATTCAAAAGTACAAAGGATTGAAATCTGGAGATCTAGCGGCCCATGGCACTGAGCCTCCCGCGTCTTTTTACTGGGAAAAGTTATATCTGTATGTTCGTTAACCAAAAACTCATCTGCTGTTTCGGGCAAGGTATTTTGAAGAAAATTGAGGTATGTGGCTCTGGAAATCGCTTGTATCTCCAAAACGTTCCATTTGAGGTCTATAATCAGTCCCAAAATATTGAAACCTTGGTTTTTAACAACCGGTATATAGGTCATGAACAAACCTATTTCAATCGAAAGTTTTTAATGTTTAAGACTTCCTGGAGGAAATTCTTTTGAGCTAGTATTCTTCTCAGGTGAAAGTGTTTTCCATTTGGTGAACACTGAGAGCATATTTTGTGTTCCATTGGTAGTAATAGTTAAACTTTTTCTCCACCGGCTAAACATAGAATTAGCTTTAAATCAGTTGAATAAATGATCAGGGAATATGTCAAATATTGTCTGTCGCGTTCCATCGGAAATGAACTTCCCTATAGTTGGATGAAAACCACTGTAGTGTCACTGCAAAATTAGTGCAAAACAAGTGCAACCAATTGGGAACGCTATTAGTCTAACCATTGTTTAAACAATGCTCTACCTTATTTGTTTGGTAGGTGCTATTTAAGCTCGATTCGAACCTTACCAATATTCGGCCGAAGCGGTAGCTCGCTGTTTCTAGAAACAAGTGTGCCAAATTAGCGGCAAAATAATGTTCGTCTAGTTTGACACGTTTGTTTCTATTGTTTCTGTTTCTACGTGGAATTCGACGAAGGAAATACGTGACAGAAATTCTAGCCGTGTAGTTTGATACTAACAATCAGAAATCGCAGCGAGGTGTTACGTCACAGCGCCTTTGTCTTTTGATTGGTTCGGTAGTGAAAAATCAACAATGCAGCGACGTCAATTCGAAAAACGTGGAATGGAAAGAGCTCTTACTCCTAGAATTTTCATATCAAAGTCCTAAACATATTTTCCTCTGAGGTTCTTTCTTTTTCCCTGAAGGGAAAATTATTTATATTTTTTCTCAGTTTTCGATAGGATCAAAGTTTTCAAAATTTTCTAAAACGAGCAATAAATATTGTCTTAACCCCTAGAAGAACGAAAATTTAAATAATGGGTTTTTTAAATCAAGCGGTTTTGGAAAATAAATAAAATACAGGGTGTCCCGTAAATACCACGCGAAAGTGACACTGGAGATAGATTGGCATTAGGTCTATCAGATAGCATCAACATGACCTCAGTAAAAGTCCGCTGGTTTTCGAGATATCACCACTTTTGCAAACAAAAAATGAAAGAGAAAGTGAGATAAAAGAGAAAGAAGAGCAAAAATAATGGTTGTTTGAAACGGTAGCGAGGAAAGAATATCAAGCAACATGTAATTTGGCAACAGGTGATACTTGTGCATTTTTCCTAATTTTTAATTATTTCGGCATAAGCACATCTCTCGCGACAAAATTATAATTTCTAAGGTTTTGACATAAAAAAATTGGTAGTATTGTATCATTTTGAAAAGTGCTGGAAATGGACCAGTTTTTACGATTATTTGTCAATTCAGTCTGATTTTTTTCACATCAGTCAGTCAAACTTAAGTTAACGTTTTAACTTCGTCATAAAATACAACAAGTAAGACATTTTTTTAAGGATTTTGTTCTAGTTTTCGGTGAAGTTATTACTTCATTGTTTAAAGCAACTATTCAGGGTAGCCTAGGTAAAAAAAAACATGAGTTTGAAGACCGAAAATTGGAGATTTTCAAAAAAACACAAAAGTGGTTATATGTCGAAAACCAGCGGACTTTTACTGAGGTCATGTTGATGCTATCTGAAAGACCTAATGTCAATCTATCTCCAGTGTCACTTTCGCGTGGTATTTACGGGACACCCTGTATAGATGGCGCACTGAATTCGTCTGGGTATTTTGACATTTAAGAAGTGTGATGTATGACATTTATAAAAATGGCTTCGTACATGATGCAAAAACGCGTTCAAATTGTTGAATTATTTTACGAAAATAAGCGTTTTGTGGACGGTGTTTTTAGAAAATTACGTGAGTTTTATGGCTTACATAATCGTCCATTTGAAAGCACTATCTAATTATTAGAAAATTTCATGATACCGGTTCGGTGGAAGATCAAAAAAGTGAAAATTTGGTTCGTGAAAGTGCTGCTTAAGACCATGAAATGTCGATTAGACGACGTTCATAACAAGTTGGACTTACTGAGCCCACAACATGGCGTATTTTACACAAGGATTCAGCTCTGATGGCATATAAAGTTCAAATAACACAGGAACTAATGCCTAAAAGAGATAAAAATTTTCTGGACGGATAATTTCTTAGAAACGATGATGTCAATTGGCCACCAAGATCATGTGATTAGGCACTATTGGACTATTTTCTCTGGGGTTATTTGAGAAGCCGAGCCTATAAAAATAATCCTCAATTGATTTTCGAACTAAAGGTTGAAATTAATCGTTTTATTAGTAAGATGAAGCTTCGATCATGTCATTGAAAATTTCAACAAAAGAGTGGACGTCTGTAGAGCTGCAAGAGGTGGCCATTTGGAGATTATTTTTGTTCATAAATATCATGACTGAAACTTACCAATAAAGTTTTCTCAAAAATGAAAGCAAATTATGTGTTTCATTTATTCTTGAAAAAACTCGCAATTTGAAACCCTTCAGAACAATACATGTGCTCCTGAAACCACATTCAAAGGGGTTGTTAACTTGACATATTTGTATTACAATGATTTAATTTGATGAGTTTCACCCTCTCCCAAAAAACACACCCTCGAAAACACCCTAATGTTCGAAGGTGATAGAATTGCTTCTTTTGGCCATCGGCTAAATGTACACCATTCTCTACCGTGAGTTATAACTATTCTTGGGGACCGCACAGCAGGCTTAGATAAATATTGCTCGAGTTGTTCCAGAAATTGAGTGTATGTTCGTCTTCGCACGTGTTTGCCAGGGTGGAAGGCGCCCCCTAATAAATTTCTAATTTGTGAATCGATACATACTCACCAGTAACAGCGGCTGTAGTGGAAGGTTTGGCAATGATCACATCTGTAATGATGGGAGCTTCTGTTGGTGGAAGAGAGCTAGTGGAGTTTTTCCAGAAGAATTTCAGAGTGGCTACGAATCCATTGAAAGGGAAAGGAGGTTTTTGTGATCCGGTGCTGGAATAATCGTTATTAAGAATCAAGGATTTCGCAAGTGAAAATATTAACTATAAAAGTAGAAAAAATATTAATCGATTAAATCAACTAATACTTCAACGTTCAATGTTCAAAGAACCAACAAGGTACTAATGTCATCCAGAGCATCAAGAACACATATTGTCTATATATTGTGCCATCTGAGAAGATTAGAAGATGTGGAAATAACTACAACAGAACAGCTTTCAAGACCCAAGATATCATCAGGGCTAATCTAGCTAAACTGATGAAAATTAACTTACCAGAAACTGCATATACCGATTTGGAAATTCACATCGAAAACATAGGATACAAGGCATCAGACAGAGAATTCTTCCCTCCAGTTGCACAGATGAATAGGCGAGATAATCAAGTGCGATAACTGAATGAATTCAACTGTCTTACTGCAATAATCTAGTCTTGTCTCTCTCTTATCGCAGTATGGTAGGGAACCCGCACTACACGTATAGAATTTTCAATTTGTCAGGCTGCCCGTAATACTCGATTCAAGTATTTACTGTTGCCTACCATACTGAAGAATAACGCTCCTCTAAACGATAAGAGAGAGACAAGACTAGAATAATGAAGTAAGACAACTGAATTCAGTGTGTTACAGCAAGTGATTGTCTCGACTATTCATCTGTGCAACTGGAGGGAATAATTCTCTGTCTGATGCATTGTATATCGTATACAGGTTTGGAAATTCACATCTGAAATATACGATATACAATGCATCAGACAGAGAATTCTTCCCTCCAGTTGCACATATGAATAGTCGAGACAATCACTTGCTGTAACACACTGAATTCAGTTGTCTTACTTCATTATTCTAGTCTTGTCTCTCTCTTATCGTTAAGAGGAGCGTAATTCTTTAGTATGGTAGGCAACAGTAAATACTTGAATCGAGTATTACGGGCAGCCTGACAAATTAAAAATTCTATACGTGTAGTGCGGGTTCCCTACCATACTGCGATAAGAGAGAGACAAGACTAGATTATTGCAGTAAGACAGTTGAATTCATTCAGTTATCGCACTTGATTATCTCGCCTATTCATCTGTGCAACTGGAGGGAAGAATTCTCTGTCTGATGCCTTGTATATCCTATGTTATCGATGTGAATTTCCAAATCGGTATTTCAGATGAGAATTTCCAAACCTGTATGAAGTACTTTGTGTGTGCGGTAGAGCATGTATTGGAGAAACTAAACGTCCTTTGAATATTCGAATCAAAGATCATAAAGAGCTAGCTTAACTTGAAGATATACTGATGAGTCAAAGATTTTATGGTGTGAAGCTTCTATAATATCAAGAGAAGAAGAACTGAGAGGTGGAAAATTGAGGAAATATCGAGAATCCCATCAGTCAACCGTCTGTTGATATCTAAAACATCTCAGCTCCAAAAATAAAATCCATCCTAGCGAAAATGAAATGAATTTTGGACGAGACTTGATGAATTTTTATTATTCTGTTGGATATTGCTTTACAACTTTTTTGTATTTTTACAAAAACAATATAGAATGTGTATACTTCTCAGGATCAGCGAGGAAAATATACACGGTGCACCAAACATTTTTACCCTAGGTATGATAAAAGCACTTAGATAAAATCTTCAGTAAGAGCCTCTGTCCCCCCAATAAGTGTAGTGATAGGATGATTGAATTTACTGAAGAACAAGGGAAATATTCATGTCGAAGGGCTCTTTTTTCCTTTGATCCTATTCGGCTTACCACCATGAAAGTGCATCTAGGCAATAGAAACAAAGACGGAAAAAAGGAAGTAAAAAGAAGAACAGCACCTTGGCTCCACAAACTACAGTCAAATGTGCAAGGAACTTTTCACAGACTCATATGACCAACTTCTTCAACTTTATTTCACAGAGGTTATTCAGATAATCATGTTTTTACGAATCCAGATTTCGAGTTATGTATGAGAATTTTGAATGAATTGAAGGAACTGGGAAAGGAAACCACTGCACAGTCCTTTTTGTAAAAAAATCTAGCGAAATGGCAGGCCTTTAGAACATGCTGAATAGAAAAACCTGGTATCCCCTGATTGGAAAATTTTCATCTCGCCAATATCGCTAACATGAGCAGCTCCATCATCATTTTTGTTGATTTCCCTACCCTTCAATGATTTGCAGCTTTCGGAATGATTGGTTTTTCATTTCCATATCTTATGGTTTTTTATACAAAAGGGATATGGCCCGAAATTTGAGTATATGATTTACCTGAATTCCAATAAAAGATTCGTTGATGAATACTCCATTGTTTTCCGTTGATTGCCACATATTCGAGTCAACAAAGGACTGCTTCTGGTCGTGCCGTTATAAATCGATATGTAATCAGTTTTACAGTTCCTGAAAAAAACATAGAAACAATCTAAAATTATGATTTATGACATACGTGGTTGATTCCCTCGAAAAGTCACGGTATCATGACCAAATCTGGAGTCCTTATACCTTTTGGAAGGCAGAAAAATGAGTGATCCATTCGAGAAAAAAATATTATGAGGAATAAATGGTGTCACATGATTTTTTCAAATAATTTACTTCAGTCCTCAATTTTATATCACTGAAAACTTCGTGCATATTATAAATTAAACCTGGTTTGACTAAATTCCAGTTATTCGTCAGACTTCAAGAAGAGCAGGATCTCAATTTATATTACTCATTAGACAATGATTCTACGTTAGGTTCAAAGGAAATTTACGTTAGCGTTTTCATAAGTTTGTCAAGTGAGATTAATCCAACTATGCAGGGTTGATAGCTGCCACAAAACTATTATGTCATCTTTTCATCTAACACCCCAAATGAACATAAATATGAATAGAGACTGTATTTCCAACGGAAAGTGATACGGATAGTACACTGATCAACAATTGCCAGGGATCACTTATGAACTCCTCTTCATTTGTATTTTTTTCAAGTTATCTCGTGAATATCTGTACATTATATGTTCTCTAAGGAAAAAGTAAGATGTTTTGAGATGATTATATCAAAGTCTTCCTCACTTCATCGGCTCTTGTTCACAAAATCGATTATTATCTGTAGGCTGTTACAGGTGGAGTGAGAAGCAATGTGGTATTTGTTATTAAATCTGTTTTTTTCTCTCGTTCAAACACATAAGGTGACAATAATTGAAGAAATGAGAACAATATCAGCTTATCAGTCATGCCGAGAAGACGTTTGGCTCCTGTGCAACTGGACCAAATCATACGGTGGATACAGGAAGGTTTGTCCCAGCGAGAAGTGTCCCGGCGGTTGAATGTTTCGCAAAGTGTCGTGAGTCGGGCTTGGAATAGGTTCATCCAAAACGACTCAGTAGTTTATGTTCATGGGGGAGGTCGGCAGCGCAGTACAACAGCTGCCCAAGATCGTCTTTTTATCCCCAATGCTAGGAGAAATCCCACTAAACCGGCGTCGCGGCTCAATGGATCACTGAGAGTTGCAACAGGAGTTTTAATTTCGAACCAGACTGTAAGACGACGACTACATGTTCGTGGTTTGAGAGCACGTAGGAGGGTACAACATCCCCGTTTGAATAGGAAACACCGGGTTCATCGACGGCAATGGGCTGAGGAGCACCGCAATTGGACACTTGAAGATTGGAGCCGAGTTTATTTACGGATGAGTCTAGATTTCGTTTGATCAACTCCGATGGACGTATTTTTGCTTGGAGGGAAAGAGGTCGAAGGTATACAGAACAGTTTATGGTACCCACAACAGCATTTGGCGGAGGTTCTATATGTGTATGGGGAGGCATTTGTTTGAACCAACGCACAGAGTTGATTGTTCTGCACAACACCACCATGACCAGCCAGAGATATCACGATATGATTATTGAACCCATAATTGTTCCGTTTGCGGCTGCCGTGGGCGAGAATTGACGATAATGCCCGGCCACACCGTAGTCGTCTGGTTAATGAAGCCCTAGAAACTCATGATATTGATAGGATGGACTGGTCAGCTCGTTCTCCAGACATAAATTGCATCGAACAGTTCTGGTCTGAGATGTTAGACAATTGTCAACCTTAGAACAACCGATCAATAACCTGGAGGACCTTTCTAACGCTTTACGGGATATTTGGACGAATTTGCCCCAAAATTTTATAAATCGTTGATCGAAAGTATGCCTCGTAGGGTAGAATGCTTGAGACGAGCTCGTGGGGGACCAACTAGGTACTAGCTTAACCGAAACTTCAGCCTTCTTGTGGTTTCATCATAAAATTTTATGTTATTCAAACACAAAATTTTGAGTGTTCCTAATAAAGTCTTTTTTTCTCTCCAACTTTCCATTCTTTTCTCAAGTGAACCATATTATCAACTGAAAATACTCTGATATCTGACTGAATTTATAATATTGGAGCGAATATTTCAGAAATAAATTTAGAACAAGTAAGTGATCCCTATCAATTGTTGAGCAGTGTAGTACAAAAATAAACTTTCTCCCATTTGCTTAGGATGATGAAGAGTAAAATGAGTTTCTTATACTGAAGAAAATGTTAAAGTCAAGTGTTGTATAGTTAGCGGAACAATCTTCGCGAAACATGTTGTTGCCGTCACTCTTGAATCATACATTTAACGCATTCATCAACGAGAGTAAAATTTTCCACTGACGGAAAAATTCGGCAAAATCGTGCACATGAATGAATGTATACTGGGAAAAAACACTTTTTTCAGTTGAATGAGGATAGAAATATACGGAATGAAATCCACATTGCCCCCATAGTTTCTACAAATTACATCACTAACCGACGGAACAATTTTTTTCCGTTGCGGAGCATTGAACACGTTGATCCAGAGAAAGTGAGAAGCTTTTCATAGCGAAAAAATTACGTCAGTTATCCGAATGGATTTTCGATGAAATCGTGTACATACATGAAAATATATATCGCAAAAACAACCCTTCTTTTTCAGTTTAAATATCAGCAGAAATATACGGAATGAAATGTTCGAGAGGTAATCAAGAGTATCAAGAGAGTTCTATTATATTTATATCTCGATTCCTGAATGAGCGCTATGAGGGATTCAAAATCAGTTCAATTTGAAATGAATCAGATTTCGGATTGTATAAACGCACAGGTTGGTGCCTCTACATATCATCAAATGAAATATCAGAAATTTAGTTAATTAGAAATTTTCATTCCAATTGTTCATTCGTTTATTTTGCCGACGTAACAATCGTTCTCCATAGCGGAACGTTGTACCTGTTTATATGATAATTTAACATTTAAAGCATCTATATAATTAAGTAGCTTTCCATTGTTAAAAACAATGAGAAAATCGCGCACATAAATGAAAATGTAAAGCGCAAAACAACCCTCTAATAGAACATTTCGATGAGCGAACTGAAATTGTTTTGTTTATATTCGAAATGCAACAGACTGAATAAATGCACAGGATCGTGTCCTTTCAATAAGTCAAGTGAATATCGGAACTTTTGTGAATTAGAAGTTCTTTTCCGAAGTTTTCGCTATTTATTTTCCTGACGGAACAATCATTCTCCATTGCGGAACATTTAAAGCGTTAATATAATTGGATTTAGCTCTTGAAGCTTCTATTTCTTGAAGTTTTCAAATGATAAAAAATTGTGGAAATAAATTCTCGATAGAATTGCGTAGATAAATGAGAATATAGCCTCTTTTGTCGAAATCTCAATCTCCGCGATGAGCGAACTCAAATCGTGTCAATCATATCTGGAATGCATCAATTCAGTATTGAATGAATGGACAGCACTGAATGCCGCCAAAACGTCAACTGAAATATTGGAATTTCTGTAAACTGGAAATGCTCAGTTCCGATGTTTCAGTCAATAGGTGCTAGGTAGTCACGTTCAAATTGTATCCGTTCGTTGCTGTCCAGATTCAGTTCCAACGTAATTTTTTTCCGCTTTGCCTGCATGTTTCTACATTCCTCGTTGAAATGATATATATCTTTCTGTGATAAATAATAGGTCTCTCGTTTCCGTAACTCTCCCACTACGAAAAAAGGAGTAATTCCGTTTCCCCCTTGAGACGTAAGTTTCAGTAATTTCGTCCGTGGCTTTGCCAGTTTTTTCATCTTCCAGCTAGGGTGAGATATTTTTTCGCGGTGGAAATTGCCTATGCCTTTCCCTGTCATCTTGGCCGTCCCTCTGCGAAGTAAGACATCAATTCGTTGTTCTCTTAAGATGACACGATGCAAAGGAGGCCGAACACTTCCTCGCATCTATAATATTTTATGAGGGCTGGTCTAATACAGTGACGGACTTGGAAAATGGGTACGAGGCTCATATCTACCAGGGAAATGTGACCGTTTTTTAAATCAATTTTCTCAGAAGAAGAATCTTTCGTATTGTTTGCAAAGGAAAACGAAAGTGAGATGTTTTATGGATAGCGGAACAATTTTTCTTATTCACGAAACTTTTCGGTGTATAGAACTCATTTTCTGTACGAATCTCTCTCCTGGAGTCTTCTATATTTCCTTGAGTAGAGGAAAGTTCCAAATTTCATATATAGTGTCCGTATTTATTTTTTCGACGGAACATTTTTTCTCCGTCGTGGAACATTGAATGCGTTAATCAGTAAGATGATTTCTATTGTGAACAAATCATGACACTGTTGGGATAGTTTTCAGAGAAAATGAAAATATACACACCGCAAAAATAAGTATCAAGACAAGATGTTTATCTGTTATTGTTATATCTATAATTCACAGCGTGCCGAAAAGTAAATAATTATTGTACGAAGAGTTATATAGGAAAATCCTCGTACCCTTGGATTTTTGATTTCAACAGCAATTTATCCTATGCTTTTTTGATTTTGATATCTCAACCTTGCACCCATCTACTTTATTTTTTCAATAATCACAATATACAGTGTGTTTGGTCATGACTTAACGATAATTTTAGGTCATCAAATATACCTAATTTTATCGACAAAAACACCCAAACTTGGAAGTTTACCCCGTTAGTTTTGGAGTAGCCCCCATTTTAAATTTACTTTTTTATTTATGTTGACCCTTCCAAATAATATCGATTTCTTGGACATAAAGGTCCTACAGATGTGAAAAAAATGTTTTTTGGAAGATGATACTACCACCTTTCATTAAAGTATAACAATATAAAAACATTCAACTTGAAATCGCCATAAAAAATTCTTTAAAAAAGTTCATAGTAAAAATAGGTACTGATTTTCCTAGTAAATCCGCAATAGTACAAGAACTAGCACATTGAAGTATAATTTTTTTTCAATGATTTAACACGCAAGGATATTAGCTACAAAACAACGCTCACATCATATCTGTAAGTTACAATAATTTGAGAGTTATTGCTACGCGAGCAAAAGACACAAGACAGGTCGTCATGAAGGCCACTGCCTGTCTACAGAGCAGAGGCGGCCATTTTGAGCAATTTTATGATTAATTTGTTTGTTTGATCATTGAAAATTATGGAAAGTACAGAACTGAGTTTTTTTTATTTTATCAATTTTCATAAAGGTCATGGTCGAACAGCAATAACTCTCAAACTATGTAACTTACAGAAATTATGTGAGTGTTGTTTTGTAGCTTGTGTCCTTTCATGTTAAATCATCGAAAAAAAATTATACGTCAATGTGTAGTTTTTGTACTATTGCGGATTTACTGAGAAAATCAGTACAATATTTCACTATGAACTTTTTCAAAGAATTTTTATGGCGTTATACTTCAATGAAAGGTGCTAGTATCATCTTTCAAAAAACATTTTTTTCACATCTGTAGGACCTTTATGTCCAAAGAAATCGATATTATTCGGAAGGTTCAACGAAAATAAAAAAAAGTGAATTTGAAATGGGGTTTACTCCAAAACTAAGGGGGTAAACTCCCAAGTTTGGGTGTCTTTGTCGATAATATTAGGTATATTTAATGACCTTAAATTATCGCTAAGTCATGACCAAAACACACTGTATATTATGTATTACAATATGAATCGTGATACATAAAGAGAAGGGTAATTTGATAAACTATTCAGCGATCTGGCTAAAAGTAGAAAAACCAGAAATATCGGATTCGAAAGAGCATATGATGAATTGCTCTTGAAATAAAAAATCGACAGGTGCGAGAATTTTCCTTAGCAATTCCCAGTACAAGACTTTTGACTAGTTACGTTACTTTTGGCACGCTGTATAATACATTTGGAGAGTAACAGGAATTTGGAAATGTATTTATTATGTTTTCTGTTGAATTTATAACAATTTTTTCAACGTTTTGAATTCAACTGCGAATCTATAAGATTACTATGCACATATTCGAAAAAATGTTGGTTTTGTAATAACGATCTTAAAAATGAAGGAAAACTTATCTGAAACGTCGGAAAAGTGGTTGAAAATTCAACAAATCAATAAAAACACAATTATTAATACATATTATTCTTCAAATTTAACAATTGCCGATATCTCATTCAGTTATTAGGGTCTCAATGGATTTTAATCTTCAATTAACCATTATGTTATGTACCATTAATATCAATAGCTTCTTTGAAAGATTTCCTTATTGTTTTTAGAAAAACGTATTCTGACCCGAGGGATAATGGACTGAAATATACAGCATAAAAAAAGTTGAAAAAATCTGAAAAATAGTTATTTATTATACAAGGGAAAAAAGATTTTCCTCGTGTATAATACATATTTTTTCTGTGACAGGAAAAACGACCATTTAATAGTGAAAGAAATATGACCTTTTACGAATTACTTTTTTGCCCACGGGAAAAAAGTACTCACTTTTTTCCGGGATACATAGACAATCACTTTTTGACAGGGAAAAAAAGTAATTTCGTAAAAAGTCATATTTTGTGACCTGTCAAGAGATATAAAATATCACATTTTTTTTCCGTCATAGAAAAAATAATAAATTGTTTCTCAGTCCGGTCCGGCCTTGATCTGATAAAGCAAATAGAAAAAATTATTTAGACTTACGTTGGTAGGGAGAGAGCGGTGAGACTTATTCTTACAGCCACGTTCTGGTGGCTTGAAGTGATGTGGTATTTACATTGTCTGAGAGGAGGGTAGACGCCTGGGTATCCAGGACTTGCAAGGGTACATGGAATCCCCGAGAGGGAAGATTTGTTGCATGCGAAATCCTGATAGAGCCAGTCGCAATCTGCAAACGGTGAACATAAATATCTGCGTCAATGACTTCATAAAATAAGGAATATTGGATATCTCGAGATTCTTTCTGCTCTGACTGTTCCAGATATTTTTATACAGTAACTCTGTTTGATATTATGGGGATGTTCTCGAAACTTCTTGATCAAATCCAACAAGTTGAATTTTCTTGAATACTTTCCTTGTGGAGATAGTTGTTTTTCACTGAATGGCTTGTTTATATAATACATCGATTCTCTAAGGAGGAGTTCACTTGTCGGATGCCACTTCATGCATAAATGCTTGAATTATTTTAAGTTTGATGTCTATGAACAGCTATGGTTCGAATAATATATGGGTGTTTTCGAAAGTTCTTGGTGAAATTTGCAGCAATATGAAATTGCAGAAAATTATAGTACGAGGGCAGTTCAAATATATACGAGACTCTTCGATTTTCAGGCACAATAGGGGGGGAGAACATTCCTGATTTTTTGTTGTTGGGTTGGTTTGTCAGTAGTAAGGGAAGCACGTCGGATTGTCTCATCAACCCTCTCGGTGTCCACTATGACGATGTTTGAGCAAGAGGTTCCTCCGTCAATTGCGCAAGTTTCTTACCGCAGAAGGCGTAAAAATGGCCAAAATCTTGAAGAGATTGACTGCTGATGTTCGGAGAAGAGACACTGTCTCGAGCCAGAGTGTTGGCATGGCATAAAACAGTTCGGGGAGGGTCGTGATGTGTTGAAAATGAGAGCCATGACCGCAGCGAACAACATCAGTAGTGTTCGACAGCTTATTGAAGACGACAACGTCGTACCACTTCTGAAATTGCAAGTTAGGTCGGGATAAGTTATGGGAGCACCTACTCCATACTCACAGAGGAGCAAGGGTACCGTAGGGTTGCGCCAGGTGGTTTCCTCGCCTTCTCACAGCTGACCAGAAATTGCATCGTTTCGGGTGTTTGGGCGTCTTCTTGCACGATCTCAGGAACAAGGAGACCAATTTCTCACTCACATTATCACCTGTGATGAAACATGGGTGCACCACTACACCCCAGAGTCCAAACAACGCTAGTAAGGAGTGGAGAGAACAATACGTTGCGCAATTGACGGAGGTACCTCTTGCTCAAACATCGTCACAGTGGACACCGAGAGGGTCGATGAGGCAATCCGACGTGCTTCCCTTACTCCTGACAAATCTACCCAACAACAAAAAATCAGGAATGTTCTCCCCGCACTATTGTGCCTGAAAATCGAAAAGTCTCGTTTATATTTGAACCGCCCTCGTATATTCAAGGAAAATTAAACCATTATTCGTTCAACAAAGACAAGTCTTATCCATCTTATCTATCAAGAATTATCTGACACTGAAGGCATACTTTGGTTTTGTATGCTTTATATTGGCAGGTTGTCTCTAACTCTAATTGACTTTGCTTAGGGCATGGAATATTATTGTAGTCATTACATAGAGGCTGTCCCTAAATCACTTAATCGAACCTGAATATATGCATTACCTTTTTCGGTTTCAAATCACAAGATAAGAAAAGAGTGTCAATGATCTTACCTGTATTTTGGAGTCTCATTCCTCCTTTAGGCCGATAGGATAAACCTTCAGTGTTATTCTTAGAGGTAAAACTGAAATATGCTAGGAATTGTGATCTGCTAGTTTTTTCTGTTATTCTGAAAATAGAAAAGTTATATGAGAATATAAATGGGATGCTAATGCAGAGCAAATATACAAATACATTTGAGTTCGATTCAAACCTTGACGCATGTACCTACACCAGGAAAAAGAGTGGTTACAAGTACAAGTGTTACAACTCCACAGAAAATTTTAAATTTCAGAATAAAAAGGCTGTGATACAATACTTCCAGTCTTGTTGAAAAATCAGATAACTGAGTCTTTTCTCTCGATACTTGCATACCATATGTTCCGCTATTTCAGCTTCTGTTCCACAGAGCCTGCAAATTTCATCTGCGGACTTTCCCATACGGTACAAATTATTTCTACTGATAGTGCCTCGTCAGTATTCCCACAATTACCCGAAGCTCATCTCATGACAGCTTCAGGAGCTTTCTGATATAAGTAGGAGAATTTATCACGAATTTTTTGCCTGAGTAAGTTTAAGAATGTTTCTCTAGAGGGTTATTCTGATATTTATCCCCCATTGCTAGACCACTGCCTTTTTGGGTCATTTAAAAGCCCACAGAAAGGCTAAGGTACAGCAGGTGTTAAGCTTGATGCACTTTTTGCGAGTTCATCTGTTTTTTTTTTATTTCCATAAAGTCCTGGCACATAAATCGTGCGCCATTTCTACCGAGCACAGAGATGAAAAGCCGAGTAAAACACTCTGTCAATAGTATTGTATTTATTTAAAGAATGACCTTACATCTTCAAAACGAAGGCTTCCTTTTCATTGAAACAAAATTTGTTCTTTTGCGCCATTTGGTTTGGCTGAATATCTTGAAAATGAATCCATGAACCAAAAGCCAGTATTGAGTTATATCAAATCACAGTAACACAAGAAAATAAAATTCAATATGTATAAAAGAGCCTTTGCGCTCAAAAATTGAAAGATAAAATAGTAAGATCCGCTGCAAAGTCACAAACGTTGATCAAAGAAACCGAGATTTGCGAAAAACCCTCTACAGACCCGTAATTCGTTTCCTATGATTCGTTCCAAGCAACAGTCTGTATCTTGAAACTCCGGAAAATAAACACAATTCAATCTGTTTTCCTCCGCAGCATTTTTCATATGTCGTATGCTGATGAAGGCAAGTAGTATACGAAACTATTGAAAACTGTGAAAGAGAGTGGCAAATTGCATTTGTTTGCGAAAACTTTCGTTTCTATATTTCCATTTCCATATTTGTACAAACGGATGCCTATTGGAATGGGATCCCTCAAAGTTCCATCAAAATCGTTTCCCTTCTAGCAGGCACTTCATTTCTAAAAGCGGCGGCACAATTCAAAGCATGGGTATTCATTTTTCCTTTGACTCCTAAAGAATTTGAAGCACGTTCATTTTATGCTATTCTCTTCGTCACTTTATTTCCTCGGATGTTTTCACTCTTATATTCACGCGGAAGAAGCCTCGGGAAAAACGTTGGGAGGGCTATGAATTTTACGTGAAGGCAGACAATAATTTACCACATCAAAGTTCAAAAAAGAAAAGATTGTTCCAACGCCAGCAACACTCGATAAGGGAACATTTCAGTGAGTTTCAGATACCTGAGAAAGTACAATGTCGCCATCATTTTGCTGTGTTATTCAGGTTCTTCTGCAGGCTCCAGGTCAACCAGGTCATGCTTGTTTTCAATGATTTCCAGAAAAACTGGAGAAAGTTCTGACGCTGAATTATTTCGACAGTTGAGATGAATGAATCTTTCTTATGATTTCTTCGTAATGAATATCCCGAATTGTAATTCATGTGTAATTAAAATACCTCTCCATTGTTCTACCACAATATTTATTATTATTCCGGAACTCGGATGTTGATACTTAGGGGAAACATCACTGTTTATATTTATGGGAGATGATATACCGGTATTTAGGTTCTGGAAAATCACCCTTGGAGAATAAGAATTTGTAGAAGAGCTTCTTTGGAATATCTATACGGACAATATTGTACCAGTTTTTGCTATGAGATTATATCTATGTGACTTAAAACTTTCTCTTGGTTTTTCGTCTAACTCTATTAGATTCATTGTTTTTAAATTGTTGTAGCTGGCAACCTATCCATACTAATATTATAAATGCGAAAGTAACTCTGTCTGTCTGTCTGTTACTCTTTCACGCCTAAACGGCTGAACGGATTTTGATGAAATTTGGTATGGTGATAGATGATAACCTAGAATGGTCATAGGCTATAAATAATCACGCCATCGTTCTTAGGGGTAGGCAGTATGCAGGTAACTAATTGAGTTAGTGATTTTTTAGAGTCGTTTTTGTTGGGACTTTTGCTCTTTCACGTCTAAACGGCTGAACAGATTTTGATGCAATTTAGTAAGGTAATAATGGTTACCTAAAACGGATATAAGATCAAAATGATCACGACATCATACTTAGGAGGTAGGAAGTAGGCAGAACCTGAATTGAGTTAGTGATTTTTTTATGGTTTTTGGGCTGGGAGTTTTGCTCTATCATGCCTAAACGGCTGAACGGATTTTGATGAAATTAGTTAGGTGATAGATAGTAACCTAGAATAGGATATGGCTATTAATATTCATCATGCTATCGTACTTAAGGTGTAGGCAGTAGGCAGAAAACTAATTAAGTTAGTGATTTTTAAACGTTTGTTTTAAAAGTTTACCTGATTCACGCCTTAACGTCTGAACGGATTTTTATAAGACTTGGTTAATATAAAGATAGGATCCTACTGATCCTAGGCACGGACACAGGCTACTTTTTACGGCGGGAAAATACCTCATTCCCGCAGAAATCTAGCGTGATCGTGTCAAGAAGCGCGTGACGCCATAGCTACTGAAATGATTTTGATTTTTTTTTTAACTGAGTGTTACTAAGACTTCAAGTTAGTATTTGATCACTTTTCTAACTTAGAGGGTCGGTAGGCGCCATAATTTAGTACTTCCTACGCAGACGATGTTGCGGATGTCACACTGTCTAACATCGGGGGTTGGCAGGTACGTAGTTAGAAGTATTTTAAACCTCATTCCCGCGGAAATCTAGCGTGATTGTGTCAAGAAGCGCATGACGCCATAGCTACTGAAATGATTTTGATGTTTTTTTAACTGAGTGTTACTAAGACTTTAAGTTAGTATTTGATCACTTTTCTAACTCAGAGGGTCGGTAGGCGCCATAATTTAGGGAATTTATGATAAAATGTTGATGCAACTGTTTTTATTTAACAGTTTTACTTGATGGATCGAAACTTAGCGACATTCCATCACACTACTTAACTTATATGGTAGGAAGGTACCAAAATTCAGAATACTTTTTACTTCGGGAAAATATCTCATTTCCACAGGAACCTATACACAGCTACCTATCTACAACATTAAAACTCTGTCTAGAATCACATTACGCCAAAACTGTTGATCTGATTTGTACACGATTTTTACTTACTTTCACTAAGGAAACATTCGGAGCTATCCATTATGTAGCTTAGGTTGCTTTTGAACAAATTTTGATGTGAAGTTGAGGACTGGAACACAATAGTGGGACATTGTTTGAAGGGGACTTACAGCCGAGAGAAAACAAAAAAACTTATGCGGACGAAGTCGCGGGTGAAAACTAGTACTGAAATAAAGATCGTTTATTATTATTAAACCATTCCTACATACATATCTATTCAGAATGAGAGAACTAAACAAGTTTCAACACTGTTGACTTTACATTCTTGATTATGGGACATTCATATTATTTGGGCAACATACGAGTATTAACATCTTCTTTTCAATGCCGTCGTTAGAGAAAAAACTTTGGACTCTAAACTTGACTAAAAAGCAATTTTCGTTTCTCTTTGGAAATATTTGTCATCAATAGATGACTATGATCTAGTTTTTTTATTCAGTTGTCAAAAAATTCATTTGATCTTTCTCAGGTTGAATCATTAAATATTTTTGATATGAATGACGATATTATGGAAGCTTCACCCCATAAAATCCTGTTGCCTTCATTTTTTTAACGTTATGATACTTTCTCGGGATACAAGTAATATATTCTCTTGAGATGTCTATTAGTTAATTTTTGCTGCACTATAAGGTGGTATCAGTCTAATGTGATTTTTAGCAGAATTATAAATTCGTGTTTCTTAATCAAGAAATAGTAGACATTCGAAAACTTTCCATATGAGGTAACCGTGTTCAAAGTAGATAGAACGTACATGATAAATACTATCCCAATACGATCAATAAAGTCTGTTTTTCAACAATCCCAATCGTTAACAACTCTTACCCTTAAAGCTTAGTATTCGGAAGATACAGAATATATTTCGATGGAATCGAGTGCTGAGAATCATAACAATGTGTAGAAATTCTGAGAAAAATGCTATTTCCTGGAAATTTGAGACGTATGCATATACATTGATCCTAGAAACCTTTCATTCGAATCGACGCATTATAGGGGCTTAAAATAGGTGTGGGCTTATGAAAGAAAATCATTCGTCAACAACAAACCCACACAGAAACATGAAACGTGGAAAATGCGTTACTTTCATCTAGGTATTCGAATATCTGTTTACCTGCCGGTAAACTTTCTGAATTGGGAATAAAATTGTATTGAGATTTATGTTGGAATTGTTGGGAATATATTGGCTTTTTTCCTCATTCAGCCACTCGAATAACATATGAAATAATTGAATAAAACATTTAAGAAAAGCCTCGAATCGGATAAGTATCTTGTTATGGAAATATAAAGATTATTATTTTAATATTCCAATTAAATTTCCTATCTGTTAACACTATAACCACAATTTTTCGCATGGGTCTTACTATGATCATCTTGTATGTGACCCCAAAAATTCATTCCGATTGGTTTCGTTTTTTCTGGGATATTGAGGAACAATAATTTTGAATGGCTATATTTTATGGAATATCCTGTACGATTTGGCTGGTTAACGAACTTAACTACATCATTTGGGAACCGAACTCACCCTGAAAATCTCAAGATTTTAGGACAATTCCTTCGAAAGTTATCGCGCTCACGGCCAGACGGCCCACGGACAGAAGTGATTTTTTTATCACGAATTCATCATCAGGAAGTCGAACCCTATCGTTTGAGACCATTTCAGCTCAAAATTCGCAAATTACAGACATTTGGGCAAAACGATTTAGCACTCGTTTAAGTAGAACTAGCGCTCAAAAAGATTTTTTACAATCTTCATAACACAATTGAAATGAGTCAACCACAAAGTCTATCTGTGGCTGAAGAAACCAATATTTTGTAAAAGATAAAAGGATCCATTGCTGTAATAGTCGTTTAGAAACATTAAGGCACTTTCAAGAAATCGAGAAATAAATTGCCTCTGAAATTGTGCAATCCTAAGTAGAATTTTCCCAACTTGTATAAAGATTGAATTACTGCCTGAAAAATATTCGCCCACTCGGAGGTTTGTGATTCAGGCAGCGTTGTTAATTTGCTATGAAGCTTCTGGGTTAATGCGTTAAAAAAATTTGAAAA
This sequence comes from Propylea japonica, assembly GCA_013421045.1. NCBI lineage: Eukaryota > Metazoa > Arthropoda > Insecta > Coleoptera > Coccinellidae > Propylea > Propylea japonica. Next base: position 25,520,044 of record CM024248.1, read on the forward strand.
AATCACCACCAGATTTGCACTGGTGCAGATCTCAAAGGACGTAGTTGTTAATGTAACTACAGATATCCCCACATGTTTTATTACGAAACACAATTATGAAATCTGATTACGAGCGTAATAACAAAAAACTGGAATTATGTGTGTATGATGGATTTATTTCATCTCTTATTTTTGAGATAATTAATTTGAATTCGTTTGTGCTTTCGGAATTTCGATGGAAAAATCGTATGTATGATGAGAAAGCTATAATGATTCGGGAGTTTTTTTCACGTTTATTCGGATTGGGAAAATGATTATTCAGATTTGAATACTCGAGAATTCTCATTATATTTAGCGAGAAACTTTATTTTCGATTTTTGTGAAGGCAGCTAAGTTGAATTAATAAATGATCTTCATGAAACTGAGAGTTTGCTGGGTATTCAAATTTGAATAATCATTTTTGAGTGCTCATCAGTGCTTCTCTAGAATTTTGCGATATTTTTTCCCCACAACTTTGTCAAGAACTTTGTTGGGTATATACAGGGTGTCCCGTAATTAGACCGACAAACTTCTAGTGGACATTATAGATCATATTTTAGACCAATCGACCAAATCATATAATGCAAATTGCTGCTTCGTTAAAGAGCTAGTGCCCTCTGAAGATGACGTCCTGTTCACACTTTTTGCCACATATTCGCAAAACGGAGTCACATAAATTGCTGAAAGTTTATACATTCGCTAATATCAAAAATACGCATCGATTAGATTGAGTGCATTTATTTCATGTCAAGCACAATCAAAGTATCATTTGGGGGGGGGGGGCGAAGGGTATTTTTAATTGAAACTTTTAACTTTCCTTATTTCGCAAGATTTATATTATATTCATTAACTCTGATGTTTTTTCTTGAAAGAAGATGCCTAAGCATTATCAAGTGAAAATAAATTCAAAACAAAAGTGTACATTGAGTACTTAGTGAAAAGAGAGAAAATTTCAAATCTATTTTTTCAGAAATGGTGCATCTAGGCGTTATTATACAAGAGCATCTTTTTTCAAGAAAAAACATCAGAGTTTATGAATATGATGTGAATCTCGCGAAATAATGAAAGTTAAAAAAGTTTCAACTGAAAATACCCTTCGCCCCCCCCAAATGATACGATTGTGCTTGACATGAAAGAAATGCACTCAATTTATTTGATGCGTATTTCTGATATTAGCCAATGTGTAAACTTTCAGCACTTTATGTGACTCCGTTTTGCGAATAAGTGGCAAAAAGTGTGGACAGGACGTCATCTTCAAAGGGCACTAGCTCCTTAACGAAGCAATTTAGCATTATATGATTTGGGTCGAATCTGTCTAAAATACGATCTATAATGTCCACTAGAAGTTTGTCGGTCTAATTACGGGACACCCTGTTTATTCCCGAATTCGTTTAACGCAGTATATTGACAAAATAATGGACACAATTTGTCAGATATCATCTTCACAATAGTCTACACATAAACTTCTAATGTAATGTTTTAATTGAGGTTTTTTTTGTTTAATTGGATTTCTAAATCAGTAAGACACTCGTCCCACCTTGTATCATTTAGCTTCGGTGTCCCTATTTATTGATATTAATCAGCTAATACTATTCTCAACTCAATTCATGTTAGTCAGTTATTTCGGCTTTTGCCACCAAACTTTATCATGCGTTTCAAAAGCATTTTTCACATTTTCCGACAGTTAACCCAGGGAAAAGCGTGAACTCTGTCTGTCTTTCAGCCAACAACCCTCTTATCGCATAGAAACTCGTGGCCTCGAATCTTCATTCAAAACCATAGGTATAAGTTGTGTTTCAACAGAATTAATGGAACCATGTTCGTAGGTAGCAATAAGACATTGCCATACAGTTATTGCGATCCATTATAGTTGGAAAGCTCGTTCCATCGTGGAGTATTAAAAGGAACGCCACCAAATGAAATTCTAACTCGAGGTAGTAAAAAGCATTGTTTCTAATAGGGATTGTAACTCGGCAAAGAGCCACAATCACAGAATTAAGATGCTGAGTAAACTAAATTCGTTTGTGAGTAATTTCCGAACCGCTGAGTGTAATCTACCATGCAGATTCCATCATAGATTAATTATACCATAATGAAAAGCCCCCCCGTACTCGAGGACCTTTCGAGTCCTCAAAGATCAGTGCCGACGGAAAGTGAGAATTCGTCTTCGAGTACAAAAAGAAAAGCTGTGGGAGCGAAATGGAATTGTTGAAGTTTTTGAAATATGTTTGTGTAATTAATAAATTCAATGCTCTGGTACTGACAGGCAAGTGTATGAATGGGAATAGAATTTCAGCTGACATAAACATTCGTTGCTTTCTTCGATAACTTTGTCGCCATCGAGTTCTTCCTTACTTTAATTAATTCACTTACTTGTTTCTTTTGGAAACTTTCTAACAAGGTAGTTTCTTGTCCCTCTCTGAAGTGGGATTTCAGACATCACTCGAAGCCAGCATTCGAATGTCTAAACCAGTGTATACCATTTTATTTTCCCCGAAAATTATTGACGTGAAGTCAACGAATTGATGTGCGTTTGGACCTTTGCTCATTCAGGTTACGAATCTACTCTAAGATAACTCAATATTTGTTCTTGGACTACACTGATCAACAATTGCTAGGGATCACTTATGAACTTCTCTTCATTTGTATTTTTTTCAAGTTATCTCGTGAATATCTGTACATTATATGTTCTCTAAAACAAAGTAAGATGTGTTTGAGTTGATTATATCAAAGTCTTCCTCACTTCATCGGCTCTTGTTCACAAAATCGATTATTATCTGTAGGCTGTTACAGGTGGAGTGAAAAGCAATGTGGTATTTGTTATAAATCTGTTTTTTTCTCTCGTTCAAACACATAAGGTGACAATAATTGAAGAAATGAGAACAATATCAGCTTATCAGTCATGCCGAGAAGACGTTTGGCTCCTGTGCAACTGGACCAAATCATACGGTGGATACAGGAAGGTTTGTCCCAGCGAGAAGTGTCCCGGCGGTTGAATGTTTCGCAAAGGTCGTGAGTCGGGCTTGGAATAGGTTCATCCAAAACGACTCAGTAGCTTATGTTCATGGGGGAGGTCGGCAGCGCAGTACAACAGCTGCCCAAGATCGTCTTTTGATCCTCAATGCTAGGAGAAATCCAACTTACCCGACGTCGCGGCTCAATAGATCACTGAGAGTTGCAACAGGAGTTCTAATTTCGAACCAGACTGTAAGACGACGACTACATGTTCGTGGTTTGAGAGCACGTAGGAGGGTACAACATCCCCGTTTGAATAGGGAACACGGGTTCATCGACGGCAATGGGCTGAGGAGCACCGCAATTGGACACTTGAAGATTGGAGCCGATGTTTATTTACGGATGAGTCTTGATTTCGTTTGGTCAACTCCGATGGACGTATTCTTGCTTGGAGGGAAAGAGGTCGAAGGTATGCAGAACAGTTTATGGTACCCACAACAGCTTGTGGCGGAGGTTTTATATTTGTATGGGGAGGCACAGAGTTGGTTGTTCTGCAGAACACCACCACGACCAGTCAGAGATATCACGATATGATTATTGAACCATAAGTGTTCCGTTTGCGGCTGCCGTGGGCGAGAATTTCATTTTAATTGACGATAATGCCCGTCCACACCGTAGTCGTCTGGTTAATGAAGCGCTAAAAACTCATGCTATTGATAGGATGGACTGGCCAGCTCGCTCTCCAGACATGAATTGAATCGAACATGTCTGGTCTGAGATGTCTAGACACTTGTCAACTTAGAACAACCGATCAATAACCTGGAGGACCTTTCTAACGCTTTACGGGATATTTGGACGAATTTGCCCCAAAATTTATAAAAATCGTTTGATCGAAAGTAAGCTTCGTCGGGTAGAATGCTTGAGACGACCTACTAGCTTACCGAAACTTCAGCCTTCTTGTGGTTTCATCATAAAATTTTTATGTTATTCAAACACAGAATTTTGAGTTTTCCTAGTAAAGTCCTTTTTCTCTCCAACTTTCCATTTTTTCATTCTTTTCTCAAGTGAACCATATTATCAACTGAAAATACTGATAACTGACTAAATTTATAATCTTGGAGCGAATATATTCGGAAATAAATTAGAACAAGTAACTGATCCCTATCAATTGTTGAGCAGTGTATTTCAATGGTATTGAAATCTCTTATAGATACATTCGAGTTACACCCAACATTTCGATTCGCTTTCCAAAGATGCTGTATAAAAGTATATCTTGGAAGTCGCAAACACTGACTTCCTGAAAATATAAGGATAGCATTTACTTTATCGAAAGAGAATGTTTCGTGGAAAGTTTAAGCCGATTATTGTTTCCTATTGGTGAGCTCTCGATATGCTTTATTCGATGGATTTCTCTTTCTTCAGAGTTCTAGGAATTTTTTATCCTTTAGACCTTGAGGGGTGAGCAATATACACAAAAATTCCATCTATTTGAATTGAATCGAATTATCTGAAAAATATCGAAATCTGTCACCCATACAAGATACTCAAGAGCACGGAATCAGCATCAGCCAAAGCCAGTGAAATTTGCAATGTTTACGAGGTGGCTTCAAACGTCTTTCCGTATGTCACGTATGCTTCCCTTAGACTCATCAGAGGGGCTCATGCGATAGTCACGACTCGCTTATCCTAGATGCGTTGAGGCGAACGATATTCGATTTTGCAACGTTCGCCAATGTCGCTTTGTGTATAAACATTCCGAGTGTAAGTGTATTGCTTGTTGCCACTATGATATAAGTTTGTTTGGATGCCACCCGATCTGTCGAAGTTGTGGCATATGTTACACCTACTCATTCATCGAATTGCAAGGAGGTCGTCAATGGCGTTGATAAAGGCGACAACTTCCTTAGCAACCTTGGCCTTACCTCTCAGGTATCCAGGACCGGATTCCCCATATGAATTGTTCTGAGGCCAGCCAGCTCTGGACACTTACGTACCACATGTGTAGATGTTTCTGCTTCTGATCCAGAGAGCCTGCAGATCTCTTCTGCTGACTTTATTTCATCAGCAGTCCCACCATCACCAGAAACTCAACTCGTGACAACTTCAGGAGTTTTCTGGTGAGGGTAGGCAAAATCATCTCGAATTTTTTGGCTTGAGTAAGTCCAGAAGTGCTTCATGCAATTCTTGTTGGCTTCTTGTGCCTTTTTCTAAAGAATTGACAAATCGTGGCTTCAAAGTCTTTCCGAATGTCACGTATGCACCCCTAAGACTCATAAGAGGGGCTCATGCGATAGTCACGACTCGCTTAGGTATCGAGATGTCGCCTAGGTCAATCTAATGGTATCAATTCTACTTTACTTTCTACTTTTTGTTTCAAAATTCAGAGATTTTGGAGAATCGAGAGAAGAATTCGAGATAAATCGAATATCATCAACATACACCCGAATATTGAAAATGAATGTGTATGAAGTTCAAAAACCTATGTTGTATCTTCTTCAGCTTTGGATTTGAAAAAATCTAAAAAAATTCGTTCGAATGTTCTACCGATAGAGAGGTTTTTATCGCTACTTCGATACCTATGAAAATAACAATAATTTTCATGGATATTCTTCAGTCTCAAAGCTGAAAGGTAAATTGAGAAAAGAGATTTATTGGATCTTTTTACCAGTTCATTTCAACGTCAATTTTCTCTGTTGATGAAGCAAATTCCGTTAATCCCTAAGGCTTACGGATTTGCTGCATTCTCGTTGCATCCTTTCAATTCATCAATTTTTCGAAGCGAATTGTGTGAAATATGCATAACCTGGAAGTTTTATGTGATTATAATATCATTGCTTACTCATTTGACAGGAAAATAATCCCTACCCTAAAAATCTTCATAACATAGGGTGAAATGTATAAATTTTTTTATAGAAAGTGTTTTAATTGAAATCAGCAGACTGCTTGCGAATGAACCAATGGTCAAAGCACCATTCGCCACTCTAATTGAGGCATTTCCAGAATATGCATTCGTAACATACCAACCTCAGAGTAAAGAAGTGAAAAAAACTTTTACTTTTTATTCTGAGATATCAACCGCTACTTGATGATCGAAAAACGATAACTTCTCAGTTCAGTTTTCACGTACAGGAATAAGAAAAAGTCATTCAGTGCAAAGTCAAGACAATACGGCGACTGCTTATTTTTAAAACTGGTGTCGTTGTGGCTAGGTTTTACTTTCGGTAATTGCGACCATGTAGATCTTTTGTTCTCTATCCTACTCATTCATGGACACCCAAGGATGTCGTCAATGGCGTTGGTAAAACCAGTAACCTCCTCAGGAGCTACAGTTCGCTGCGACCTTAAGGTCTATTGTGCCTCCTTACAGAGCTGTTCTGACCACACCCTTCATAGTTCGCCTTCCAGTTCCAGAGATCTGATGAAATCCAATATCTGTGAAGGATTCAACGAAGCTAGTTCCCCACTCTTACAAGTTTCTCGCGCAAGGCATTCTCTCCTTAGCAATGCCAAAACATTTCGTGACTAGGTGAATGAGGGTTTCTTCCTCTTCCCCACAGAACCTGCACTCGTCAGTGTCCAATAATCCTATCCTCAATAGGTGCTCCTGAGGCGACAGTGTCCTGTAAGAAAGCCAGTGAGGAGGTGTAATTGTTCTTACCAAGATCCAGATATCTTTTGGATCTTGCTGTTTCAAAGTTCCGAAGGAACTTAGTGGAATGATCCATCCCTAAGAGATTCCGCCAGAGTTTTTCCCTCTCGGCTTTCTCCGTCTCCAGAAACTCCTTCTCATAGGTACATTTACCTTACCATAGAAGGGTTCTGGGCCAATGAGTGACATTCGTGCGCCCTCTTTGGCAAGTGTATTGGCATTCCTTTTGGACACTTGCATTACATATGTTCAGCTGTTTCTGCTTCTAATCCACAGAGCCTACAAATCTCATCTACTAGCTTTCCTATAGGTACAGTCCCCCCATCATTCGAAGCTCAGCTCATGACAGCTTCAGGAGCTTTTTAGTGTAGGTAGGTTCTGCTCCGGGGTCTCTACTGGCCAAGTTGTTGTTAGATTCATCAAAGTAGTCGGCAAACTGTACATCATCTGAGAACCCTTTTTCTGATAGCTCTGCGAAAAGGGCCACATACTCGGTTATATTCCGAGACCCCTTCATTCTAAGTGCCGCCCCTGACGACAGCTTTGGTTTCTGTCAGAGTATTTGCTTCGTCCTCACCTAATTCCGACTTTGAAGTCGGAATTAATCTTATTTCCTAATTCGCAGTAAGAATTGAATAGTTCACAGTCAGAATTGTCATTCAATTCTGGCCCTTCTACGCCTTTGTAGTGTTCATTACCATCTTGTTTAGTTAGGATTTAAATTCGAACCGAGGTAAAGCAAACTGTAACAAATTAACAGAGAAGGATAACAACATCTTAATACACACGAGATCAATAAAGCAGCAAATTCGTTCTCCCAACACCTGCGTCATTGAACAAACGAATTTTGAAGGCTTCGATTTTATCAGCATCTCCCTGATCGTGTTGAAATCACGGTCCTTTTTATTCGGTCCCCAACACGTATACAGGATTACAAGACCGGCTTGTTTGTGATTGTCAGAATTAATCAATATTTTCATTTGGTCCGCATCTCACGCTACCAGTCTTAGTCTTCTGGCCATTTTGCAACTTACTGTCCAATTACTTCGGCCGCCAAATTGCTCTTTTCCCATTTACATCGAATCTAGCACCGAACGTTTCTCAGTGATTCACGAAAATGGATCTGAAATGGAACAATATTTTCGGACATTTTCGTAATAAAGCCTTCGGTAATTTGACGTGATACTGCAAATACGAGGGTTGCCTTTTATAGTTCAGGATTGGACAACTCTACCGGGTACGGCAATTCGTTTCTAAAAATCCGAAATCTCTGAAAGTTTTCAATATTTATTCAATCGATTTTTTCATTTGTAAGCAGAAAGTTCGAGGTTTTTTATGTGTTATCCTGAAGGAATAAGACAGGCTTTAGCCTTCACAACGAGCTTGAATCTCTGAATGGCGTCCTCACTTTTCGCATGACAACTTGAGCTATGCCTTACGAAGTGTTTTTTTTAGAACAAACCTGGGCCTGTAGGATGCCCCAAACTCAGTAATCTAGCGGGTTCAAATCTTGTGAAGACGGCGGCAACATGCCACGGTTGCCACGGTCGATCAAAACTGGAACGTTTGACCTCAAACAATTATGCGTGTCATTTGCTTCTTGCGAGGGAGCCGTGTCTTGTTGGAAAGTCCAACGCTCTTAACCGAACGTTTTGCATCCCTACAATATCAACTCAGGTCTCAGTATCTTGTCTCGGTAGATTTGTTGTTTATCTTGACTTCCTTGCAACCCACTGCCAGGAAAACGAGCTGGGAACGGTCTTTTTCGGAGATCGCCGCCAGACCATGATTTGGTCATCGAGGTACCCTTAAACGATCCGAATGGTCGCTGGTACTTCTCTTCAACCAAACCCAATCGTTTTGTTTTTTCAAATACTGCTCAACGAAGAAAGTTTCTTCGAATGATCCAACCGCTTGAGACGTTGCAAAGCTGTAGCCGTAGCTATTTTTAATGCTTCCAGTATCAATGTATAGTTAGATAGTATGACGCAAAAATTTCTTATTCAATTGTACTTTTGGCAGAGTTCGCCGAAATTTGATATTTGATTTTCCTTCCAACTAAAGAGCAATCACATCATTACGTATCATATCCTTCGTCTTAATATCATAATTTCTTCCTCCCACATGAAAATCACTTCGGGTGAAGACAATAATATGTCAGAGAACATTCGATTGAATTTTCGTTGCGTTCGGTTCAATGGTTCGGACTTTATAGCAGTTAGATGAAGACGGACACTTCAAAAGCTGGACCCGGTAGTGTTGCAATCTGGCATTTGACAACTCTATCGTATAAGGTTTCATATTTCAGAGGTTATCTCTACTCAGGCATACGAACACTTCTGGACTTACTCAGGCCGAAAACTTCGTGATGATTTCACCAACACCCCACTTTTCTTAAGCGAAAGCAAACTAGTATCTCGTGTACTTTTTCAACAGATCTGCATATTGAATAGTATTGAAGTATCTCTAATACGTGTCAAAACTTGAGAGATATCTTGATTTCTTCAAACTTCGTAACACGAGAGAAAACTACACGATATCTGCGGAATCCCATTTGGAGGACGCTACAAGAGAATAAAAAAAGTATTTCATGAATTTGCAAAAGGTGGCTCATATTCCTAGGACATGAAATGACCTGTATCATAAAAGTCCTCTGGGATATAGCTCGCTCAGTACCTGCATCGATAACCGCTTTTTCATCGGAAAGTTGCAGTTTCAGACTTCACAAGGCCCCAATTTCGGAAGAATAAATATCGATTTGGCGAGAGAGCAGGAAAAGCAAACAGTTTGGTATGGTTTCAGTTTGAAAAATTCATATGGTCATTCTATTAATGTTCCAGAAAAAGTAACGAATTTTTCACAAAGGCATAATACTTCCTCATCAAAGTATTTCAATTCCCTTTATTCTTTATCTTTCCCCAACTTTTCCACTTTGTCAACACCATTCTCCGAACCATAGAAGGTTTTGTGTGAAAAATTCAATGAAAATTCAGTCAGCTAATGATCTGTTATTATTACTCAAAGCAATTCAGGACCTCAAGCAGTTTCCCAACATCATTAATAGGCGTACAAGCTCGCTTTCATCGTTTTTATCCGAAATTTTAACCTTCATTGTGGCAAATCGGTTATACTTTGTTGATTCAAAGTATGTCCAGGGTTGGCCATTACCTTTTTCCATTTTTCGGGACGATACAAAGACCTGTTCATTTCCGAAGCGATACGCGAATCGAGGCTATTTTTTACAAATTCGTACGACCGGAAGTGCAGGTCAGCCAGATCCAGGATCCATGGAAATATGCGATTGTTTGGAGCAGGTAAAACCCTATTCAAACGAATCGCCGTATGTATCGACTACTTTGCCAGTTGGGGTCAAATAGTCTGATGTTGGATCTTCTTCACTCGATGTATCGATACTATTCGTCTTTATATACAGGTTTCGAACTCTTTATTGTCAGGGTTAAAAATTGCCAGCAATTATTCCACAAAGTAGGTACACAACTTAAAGTCGAAAGCTTTATACGTTTAATCGTTTGCCTAAACGCTGAAGTAATGGAAAGAATATGTTGAACTAAACGATATATACACGCTATTCTTTCTGCTCGCAAACCAATCAATCGGAATCTACGCGACACAATAGACACGCTTTTTTCTTATTGACCTAAAATCTATCACACTTATATAATTATTGAAGCGAAAATGTTATTCACACGTGACTCTGAGTGACACAGTATTTTTCTGTTGGAAACAAATTACGGTTCAAAATTTGCGACGCATTGAACTCACAGACAAAAACAAAACATGTTAAACTTCTCATGTTTTATGTACACCCTATTTCTGTTTGTAATACGATCAGTCGGAAAGTACATGACGTGATGCAAATGTAAATACCAGAAACGAATACATTTGTTATTTACACGCTTTTTCTTCCAATTGAGCTTCAATCAGTTGCAGAGAAAGCTTAACAGATCGGAGTGAAACTGAATCAATAAGCTAGTTTTTCTGTTCGAAATACAATCAATCGGAAATCACACGACGCGATGGACTTGCAAACAGAAACAATAAAACAAACATGTTAGTTATTTACACGCTTTTCTCTCTAATTGCGTTATAATCGGTCGCAGAGAAAACTGGATTTATCGGATTTTCGAATCGAAACGATAAAAACGAGAGTTTCACTTGTTTTATTTGGACGATAATTTTCCTGTTCGAAATGCAATCTCTCGCTAAAACAATTTGGGTATGATTTACACGCGTATTCCTCTAAATGAATTGAAATATATCGTAACTTAGAACGAGCGTTATTTCTTCTGTTTTTACCAGAAACCTTCGAAAAAATTCGGGACCCAACGAACTCGCTAATGAAAACAATATAAACGAACATGTCAGTCATTATTTACACGCTAATTTTTCTGTTAGAAAGAAATCTGTTGGACAGTACGCGACGTATTGAACTTTAGGACACACCTAATGATAACGAATATGTTTGTTATTTACACGCTATTCTTCGGATTGAGTTAGAATCAGTTATTCTATACATATTTTATTTACACGATCATTTTTCTGTTCAAACTACAAACCATCGCAGAGAAAACGTTAAGGAAATGATTATACAAATCGAAACAATATAAAACAACTTGTTAAACTACCCAGACATTAATTACATGCTATTTTTTTGAGATAAAATTCGTATTGCAGAATATCGAATAAACAGCTTCGAGATTTCCTCTTTTTTGATGCAAAAAAGGAAAATTTCACGTAAGTATCGGATTATCGGTTCGTAAACTTATACCTTAATTCGAGATTATGTTCATGGTGCAAACATAAATCGACTGATGTTTCTATACGTATACGCTAACAAATACCGAAGTTCATTGAATTACGTTAATTAACTATTTATAGAGACCACTATTCGCTTCATAATCCACCTGATGGGAAATACCGGAAGCAGATTTGCACACCTAATAAACTGTTAAATGTCGGGGTATTGAGTTGCAATACTTTAATGATACTCATCGATTGGGGATAAAGTTGTTATGCTGAAGCGAGTATTTTTCTCGCTCCTTTTGATCTGTGTTCCGGGTGAAATAACGAATTTTTTGGAATTTCCTGATTATTGGACTCAACTTATCAATAAACTCAACAGGTGGCTTTAGCTCCTAATTCTAGCTTGACAATCTTTTTTTAGGTTTTCCCAATTCCGACATGAACAGAAAAGAATATGTCGATCTTCGCATGCTTTCTTTACACGCTTTCATTTTGTTTTGAATATAATTTACATCCTTATTTACATGTTTTTTTGTTCTCGGTACAATGAGATTGTAAGGATCTGCGTGTAAATCATTTATTACACGTTTTTTTCTATTCAAATGCAATTCTTCGGAATGAACATGTTGGTTATTGACACTCTATATTTTTCAATTGAATTCGGAAAGTACACGACAAAATGGACTTCCAAACGAAAATAGAGGATACAAACATATTTGTACACTGCTCAACAATTGATAGGGATCACTTATTTGTTCTAAATTTATTCCTGAAATGTTCGCTCCAAGATTATAAATTAAATAAATATAGTCAGATATCAGAGTATTTTCAGTTGATAATATGGTTCACTTGAGAAAAGAATGAAAAAATGGAAAGTTGGAGAGAAAAAAAGAATTTATTAGGAACACTCAAAATTCTGTGTTTGAATAACATAAAAATTTTATGAAGAAACCACAAGAAGGCCGACGTTTCGGTAAAGCTAGTACCTAGTTGGTCCCCCACGAGCTCGTCTCAAGCATTCTACCCTACGAGGCATACTTTTGATCAAACGATTTATAAAATTTTGGGGCAAATACGTCCAAATATCCCGTAAAGCGTTAGAAAGGTCCTCCAGGTTATCGATCGGTTGTTCTAAGGTTGAAAATTGTCTAGACATCTCAGACCAGACATGTTCGATGCAATTCATGTCTGGAGAGCGAGCTGGCCAGTCCATCCTATCAATAGCATGAGTTTCTAGCGCTTCATTAACCAGACGACTACGGTGTGGACGGGCATTATCGTCAATCAAAATGAAATTCTCGCCCACGGCAGCCGCAAACGGAACAATTATGGGTTCAATAATCATATCGTGATCTCTGGCTGGTCATGGTGGTGTTCTGCAGAACAACCAACTCTGGGCGTTGGTTCAAACAAATGCCTCCCCATACACATATAGAACTTCCGCCAAAAGCTGTGTGGGTACCATAAACTGTTCTGCATACCTTCGACCTCCTTCCCTCCAAGCAAGAATACGTCCATCGGAGTTGACCAAACGAAATCTAGACTCATTCGTAAATAAACATCGGCTCCAATCTTCAAGTGTCCAATTGCGGTGCTCCTCAGGCCATTGCCGTCGATGAACCCGGTGTTCCCTATTCAAACGGGGATGTTGTACCCTCCTACGTGCTCTCAAACCACGAACATGTTGTCGTCGTCTACATACAGTCTGGTTCGAATTAGAACTCCTGTTGCAACTCTCAGTGATCTATTGAGCCGCGACGCCAGGTAAGTGGGATTTCTCCTAGCATTGAGGATCAAAAGACGATCTTGGGCAGCTGTTGTACTGCGCTGCCGACCTCCCCCATGAACATAAGCTACTGAGTCGTTTTGGATGAACCTATTCCAAGCCCGACTCACGACACATTGCGAAACATTCAACCGCCGGGATTTGGTCCAGTTGCACAGGAGCCAAACGTCTTCTCGGCATGACTGATAAGCTGATATTGTTCTCATTTCTTCAATTAATAAATTTGTTTTGGTTACGCTTAAGAACTGATCCAGGACGGTTCGCAAGTGCGCACATTCCGAATTTGTGTTTAAAATTCGCAACAGCGCATGTAGGAACCGTCCTGAACAGTTCTTAACTCGGAAAAAAAAACAAACCTATTGTCACCATATGTATTTGAACGAGTGAAGTGAGGACGACTTTGATTAATCAACTCGAAACTTCTTACTTTTTCCTTAGAGAACATATAATGTACAGATATTCACGAGATAACTTGAAAAAATACAAATGAAGAGAAGTTCATAAGTGATCCCTAGCAATTTTTGATCAGTGTATTTTCAATACGAAACGATAGGAAGTAATCTGTTGAGTTAAATATGATCCATTTACACGCCGTTTTTCTGCTTGAACCATAATATTATGTAATTTTTGTTATGTACACGCTATTTTTAATTGAGTTAAAATTGGACGTAGAGAATGTTTGAATTCAGTTTGTGGTCACATAAGTAACACTTACAGTAGCTCAACAGGATGAATCATTTGAGTTTAAACAATAGCGCAAAATGAATAAAGCTGTGATATTGAGATCACTTACTGTAAAAGAAGTGTGGCGACATCATCATCAGAGTAAAACACAACAGGAGGAGAATATCTTTCATTTCCACCACAAATTTGATAGTCACTTATGCTGTATATTGGCTCCGCCCCTGCTGCTAGTTGTAGAAAACCACCAACACATCTGGAAAGAAAATATATCACCAATGAATAAAAACATATTTCACTCTGAAATTCTTACTGGTGCTTTAGGTTTAATTTTTGATATACTCATTACTCACATCGTTCCATTATGCCTTCCACGTTCACCACCCGGTATATTTGTATTTCGACTCTTTCGGTGCTATCAGGAATGAAAGTGTAGCTGCAAGCGTCAGGTCCTTGTAACGATGGCGATTTGATCTGACCAAAAGATTTTCCAGATTTTTCTTTCAGTTCTGACGAGACGATACTCACATTACACACTGAAAACAAATCATTTCTCATGTACCACAACAAGAAAAATCACATTGAGTGAGATCGGGTGAAGAGGGAATTCGAAAAAAATTTATTAGGATTATTCGAATAATGTACACTGTGCAAAAAAATTAACGCACATTCTGAAAATCTCAATTTTAATGAAAGTTAACTCTTCATTGACTTCCTAAGTCATCAAGAGTAGCTGGATGATTTTCTGAACTTCTCAGCCGTCTATGAGGTTGTCCCAAATCTGCTCAATCGGATTGAGATCTGGACTTCTTGCTGGCCATTCCATTCGAGAGACTTCAACCTCTTCAAGGTACTCCTGAACGATGCGCGCGATGGGGTCTGGCATTATCGTCCATAAAAATGAAATTTTCACCAATGTATGGGGCAAATGGCACTACATGCTCTTCAAAAATATTCCTTATAAACCTATCAGCATTCATAGCTCCATTTTCAACGACCACTAGGTCTGCGCGAGCAGTCAAAGATATTCCACCCCATACCATAATCGATCCTCCCCCGAAACCAGTAGTATTCAGGAAATTGCACTGAGCATATCTTTCATGTGGACGTCTGTATACAAGGGAACGTCGATCTCAATGGTAGAGGCAGAATCTAGACTCATCTGTAAGAGAACTATTTCCCAATCAGCCTCTTCCCAATGGATATGTTCTCTCGCAAATTCGATGGGCTGGGGTAAGAGCTGGGTCTTTTGCCGCGACACTAGGCTATTCTCTGAGGCGAAATCTTATTGTCTGAGTGCTATTTGAACTCCATGAGTTTGCTCAAGCTGATTTTGAAGGAGGCGAGCGGTTGCAAACCGTGTCTCAACGAATAAACTCTCAAGTAACGTTCTTGAATAGCAGTTGTTACCCGTGGTCTACCCTGTCCTGGTCTTCGGACATTCATAATTGTCTCCTTGAATCGCTGCAACATTTTGGACACACTTGTATGGGTAACTCCAAACCTTTCTGCAATTCTTGTGTATGTCCACCCTTCTTCTCGCAAAACTACCGCTTGGGCACATTCCACGAAAGAAAAACTATTGATCACTAGAATTGATCGAGAACAACTGATTTCAGAATGGAGCCAATACATTCAAAATCTGATAATCTCATCTTTTTTATTCCTGCTGGAAAAAAACATCTGTATTGAAGAAAAACGTTAGAAGTGGATAACATATGCATGCATAATTTCGATAAAAATTATTATTATTGAGAACACTTTCGGTTGTAGAATAAATTTGAGATTTCCATAATGTGCGTTAATTTTTTTGCGCAGTGTATTTGCCACTTATCACATTTCAAGAATGCAGGATAAGCTGTCTCACCCTGTATGAAGTTTTGTGAAGAATATGAGTTTTCTAAGAATATTAGAATACAATTCATTCTTTCTGGGATCCAAATATTTTTTGACTTTGGGGTTTCAGAGAACTCTTGAGGGATTCTCTTTCAGTTTCTCTTTTCTCAAAGAACTCTTTCTTATAGGTGCATTTGCTTTCTCTTTTTGTTATAACATCATTTGGAAGGTTTTCGCTGATGAGAATAATTAGGTATATAACTTCATTGCATTAATTTCTAAATGTAATTACATAGTATATTAGATAATTTTATTGATCGATGGAGGCTTGAATACTGGATCCCAATGCTTCGAGAGTTGCCAGTTTGTTGGCAACAGCGTGATAATTCTGTTTATTAACAACGTCAGAGAATGTCACTCTTTGGCCCAGAACCTTTCTGTGGTATATGTAAATGTACCTATAAGAAGGAGTTTCTGGAGAAGGTGAAAGCCGAGAGGGAAAAACTCTGGCGGAATCTCCCAGGGATGGATTATTCCACTGAGTTCCTTCGGAACTTCGAGACAGCGGGATCCAAAAGATATCTGGATCTTGGTAAGAAGCAATTACACCCCTCACTGGCTTTCTTACAGGACATTGTCGCCTCAGGAAGCACCTGTTGAGGATGGGATTATCGGACACTGACGAGTGTAGGTTTTGTGGGGAGGAAGAAACCCCATTCACCTAGTCACGGAATGCCTTGGCATTGCGAGCCTGAGGAAAGAACGCCTTGGACGAGAACTTGTAAGAGTGAGGAACTAGCCTCATTGAAGCTTTCACAGTTATAAGATTTCATTAGATCTCCGGAACTGGAAGGCGAGCTGTGAAGGGTTTGACCAGAACAGCTCTATAAGAGGTCACAATAGACCTTAAGATCGCAGTGAACTGTAACTTCTCTTTAAACTAACTAACGTCAGAGAAAATTTCAATAGGTATGAAACTATTTCAATGCACTTATGTTATTAGCGAAGAAATTGCAGAAAAAGCTTCATTGATCTGATAATATGAAGAACGTAGGTTTGCTAGATAAAAATTGGCTGAAGTCAGGCTAGAAAACGTAATAATTTTGTTTATTTATAACGCCAGAAATGAGTTTCCTCATAATATGAAACCGTTTCGATGCATTCATGTTATTGGGCAACTCAATAGCAGAAAGAGCTTCAATTGAGCTGATACTATGTACAACAAAGGTTTTTCCAACTGGAAATTGGCAAAAGCGTAATAATTGATGTTTATGAACAACGCTAGAAATGAGTTTCATCATAACATGAAACTTTTTCGATGCACTTATGATATTGGCCAACGTAATAGCAGAAAAAGCTTCAAGCTTCAATTGAGCTGATTCTACGTACAGCGTTGATTTTCCAGCTGATGAAAATTGGCTGAAGGCAGGCTGACAGTTATCCTGCAGGGAGTCCGGGATCGCGTCAATATTTAATTTCCATTATGAGGTCAAGGAATTTCCTTTCCATACTTACTATGATCACAATAAAACTCGAGTCCGCATTGTGCACAACGATTGGGAAAACGTTTTCCACAGGGGCAACCTCCATCCTCCACACAGCAGGCGCACTGGTAGCTGTTTTTGTCCCACGGGCACTGACAACCTTCCGCTTTTTGAGTCCACAGGTCGATTTGATCTGGAAATAATATACACATGCAGGATTTATACAGGGTGCCCCACGGTGAAAATCAGTTTTTCCGGAAAACACTGCGGTGGTCCTTTTTTGAACCCATCAACATCAGAGCTCGAGAATTCGTTAATGAATGGTATAATACCAACGATTCCCACAATATTCGAATTAATAAGCTATAACAATATGAAGAGGCGAAAAAATTTTCTGACTTGTATATTTTGCTTACTCTACTTACTACTTGGTTTAGTTAATACAAGGTGTCCCAAAACTCGACGTCAACACGGAACCGGGTGAAAAGGCAAGTAATGCTGGTTGTCAGAAAAATATAAAAAAATCTAAATTGCATGATTCAAAAATAATGGGCATTTAAAAAAACACGGAAAATTACACACCCTGTGACAGTCTTTCCACTCCTGTTGCCACAAATATCAACTTTCTCCAACTTTTTTTTGCTGTGTAACCCCGAATAATGATTGTCTAAACTTTAATCAAAATTGGGATACCAGCTGCTCTAGGTTTCATAAAAATAGGGCTAACTTCACCGAAAAAAAATTCAAAACGAACAATTGCCTAGTTTCAACTGACTGTATTAAAAAAAATGTACTACGCAAGTTTGGCATGTTTTGTTGAAAGTTGGCGCATTTAGTAAGGATTCCAAAATGATAATATAATAATACTTGATAAATTGTAGCTGCCGTAGTTCAAATTTGCTTTCGATTGCCCTTGAATACACTATTTCTTAAACTGCTTCCCAGTAAAAAAAGTCCAATGGATTCAAGTCCGGTGGACGGGCCAGCCACGAGATTGGATCAGAACGTCCGATCCATCTCCCGGGAAAAAATGTTTCTAGAAAAAAAAATTTCCAGAGAAATTTCTCCGAAAAATTTTTTCTGGAAAAATTATTTTCTCTGGAAATTTTTTTTTCTGCAAACATTCCCGGAAGATGGATCGGACGTTCTGGTCCAATCTCGTGGCCGGCCCGTCCACCGGACTTGAATCCATTGGACTTTTTTACTGGGAAGCAGTTTAAGAAATAGTGTATTCAAAGGCAATTGAAAGCAAATTTGAACTACGGCAGCTACAATTTACCAAGTATTATACCATTTTGGGATCCTTACTAAATGCGCCAACTTTTGACAAACATGCCAAATTTGCGTAGTAGGTACCTACATTTTTTTTTCAATACAGTTAGTTGAAACTAGGCAATTGTTTATTTTGAATTTTTTTTCTGAGAAGTAAGCCCTATTTTTATGAAACCTAGAGCAGCTGGTATCCAAATTTTGTTTTTTAAATGCCCATTATTTTTAAATCATGCAACTTAGACTTTTTTTTATATTTTTCTGACAACCAGCATTACTTGCCTTTTCACCCGGTTCCGGGTTGACGTCGAGTTTTGGGACACCTTGTATAACAACAATTGAGCAATTGAACATCAATATTGAAATTGATGAAATACAGCCAAATTTATGTGAAAAATTGATGGAAAATTGTGTTGACAGAATGCAGTACGTACGGAAAATACATGGTGGTCATTTGAATGATGTTATTTTCCATACATAATGGCATAATGCTGTAACCTTTCGAATAAATGAAAATTTTGTATCCCACTGAATAATTTATTATTTTTTTGATTTTCGAATTGTATCATCCCTAGTGGAAAACCCCGAAAACCTGTTATTACATGAATATCCAATTTCGGTCAAATTTTGACCATATTTCCGGGATAATTCTACATAAATGATGAATATGCTTCGAATAAATTTATGCTTTCCCTTTCGATATGAACTATATTAATTTTGTATCGGATGTGAATTATAGACTAGGAGTTTTTAGAAAAATAATTTGTCATTTTTTGACTTGAAGTGGCATATCTGAATAAAAAAACGTCAAAATTTCAGCCACATAAGTCAGTTTCTGAAGTATTTCTTTCTATTCTACAGAAATCCACTTAATACAGCACAAACCTTTGTATCGTTATTGCGCTTCTGAATGTACCACAAAGTCTATAACTCATTTCGTAACATTGTTCAAAATTGCAGATGTTCTATTTGGGAGGTCATCACAAAATTTTGCACAAATCTGTGTATCGTTGTCTACGCCCTGAATGTGAAAATTTTAGAAAAAACATTTCAAATCATTGTAACTGGAAAAATTTCAAGCTTTTTTGGTCCATAAGCAAACTAATGCAACATTTTCGGACCGTTCACCCAGTCTTGAATTTCAACGTCTTCAGCTCATTCTGTTTGAAAGTTATAGTGTTGACGAACGGCCGGACACACCTAATTCTTTTTACCTCGGATTCTTCATCATCATTCAAGACTATTTCTATCCCAGAATTCGACATTTGGGCAAAACTATGGCACGTTGTTCTCCTATTAACAAGCGCGTTAAAACAAATAAAATAGGATTTTTTTAATCTGTCTATTTAGCAGGCTATTATACCGCTTCTGGTTTGCGCCCACAACTCGGACAGCCTGTATATCATAGGTAATCAATCAATTCAGTTTCTTCATCGTATTTTTAACTTGAAATCAAATACATTTTTCAAGTTATTGATGTTTTGCAATAAACATTTGTCGAAATGAAAAAAATTATTTGATAGAAGTTTCAATCAAGTAAATGCCGAGTCAATCAGATATAAGCAATCTTGTGATTGCGAATTCGGGGATGTTTTATCGCCCCCTCAAGCAGGGTAACAACCCTTGTAAGGATCGTGAATAGTATAACAGGAGTGGAGTCATAAAGAACCAATTTATTTCTCGAGAAATGGCGACAAAGCTCAGTTCGAGACAGAAAATTATATTATGTGTATCATAAACATATTGTTAATCTTTCTAGTGGTACGATTCGAACAAGATTTGCAAGGACCTCTTTCTGTTATATCATTATTATGCAAATTTTAATAGGAATATATGCTGATAAGCATGAATCATTCAATATTCAGGTCTCAAACCTATTCTGATAAATTCATAACTATGTCGATAATTTCCTCTAGTTCTGAAATCGATTGTAGATTATTCTTATGCGCCAGGTTTTTCACATAACCCCAAAGAAAACAGTCCAACGGTGTCAAAGCTCATGATCTTGGTGGCCAATTGACATTACCGTTTCTGGATATTATTCGTCCAGGAAATTTTTGGTTCAATGAATCATTTGTGGCTTTAGTTACTGTGTTATTTGAACCTCATACAGGGTGTCCCAAAACTCGACGTCAACCCGGAACCGGGTGAAAAGGCAAGTAATGCTGGTTGTAAGAAAATTATAAAAAAAATCTAAGTTGCATAATTTTAAACTAAAAGGCATTTAAAATTCAAAATTCCACACCCTATGACAGTCTTTTCACTCCTGTTGCCACAAACATCAGTTTATTCCAACTTTTTTTTTGCTGTGTAACCCTGAACAATGCTTGTCTAAACTGTAATCAAAATTTTGATACCAGCTGCTCTAGGTTTCAAAAAATAGGGCTAACTTCTCAGAAAAAAATTCAAAAAAACAATTGCCTACTTTCAACTGACTGTATTGAAAAAATGTACTACGCAAGTTTGACATGTTTTGTCAAAAGTTGGCGCATTTAGTAGAACTCCAAAATGGTATAATACTTGGTATATTGTAGCTGCCGTAGTTCAAATTCGCTTTCGATTGTCTTCAAACACACTTTCTCTCAACTGCTTCCCAGTGAGAAAAGTCCAATGGATTCAAATCCGGGGAACATTTTTCCCGGAAGATGGATCGGGCGTTTGGGTCCTATCTCGTGTCCGACCCGTTCACCGGACTTGAATCCATTGGACTTTTTTCACTGAGAAGCAGTTAAAGAAAAAGTGTATTCAAACAATCGTAAGCGTAAGATTTTTTCCAAGAAGTTAGTCCTATTTTTATGAAACCGAGAGCAGCTGGTATCAAAATTTTGGTTACGGTTTAGACAAACATTATTCAGGGTTACACAGCAAAAAAAAAGTTGGAAAAAGTTGATATTTGTGGCAGCAGAAGAGAAAAGACTTTCATAGGGTGTGGAATTTTGCGTGTTTTTTCAAATGCGTATTATTTTAAAATCATGCAACTTAGATTTTTTTATATTTTTCTGACAACCAGCATTACTTGCCTTTTCACCCGGTTCCGGGTTGACGTCGAGTTTTGGTACACCCTGTATGCTTTCAGAGCTGAATCCTTGTGTACAATACGCCAGTTGGGGACCGACCAAGTCCAACTTGTTGTGAACGTCGTCTTCAGCAATACTTTCGCGAACCACGATCGGTACGAGTGTATTTTTCACTTCTTTGTTTTTCCTTGGAACCGAACTCTTGAAATTTTTTAATAATTCGACCACTATTGCTTTCAGATGTACGATTATGTAAACCATAAAAGTCACGTTATTTTCAAAAAATACTTTTCATAGAACGCTGATTTTCATAAAATGATTCAACAATTTCAATGCGTTGTTGTATTGTGTACAAAGCCATTTTTATAAATGGCATACATCACACTTCTAAAACGTCAAAATACCCAGACGAATTCAGTGAGCCATCTACATTCCATTCATTCTTACGAGCAATTTGAAATACCCTTCGATTTCGAAAATACTCTAGATATTGAAGAATATTCAGTTTTCCATTTTCCTTCGAAAATTCTAATTGTGCACCTTTTTTGTTCAAAAATTCGACCACCCTTCACTGCTGAGGCAATAATCAACATAGCTGTGCCTAGGGTGGCGTAGTAGTACACAGTAACAAAGCCCACATATTACATAACTGATTATCTCAACTATTAGAAGCTGAATAGCTTGTGATATACTCCATCTAATTCAAGAGTATCGATCATCATAATCTACATCATATCAGAAAATACTGATGATCACTTCGTCCAATTATTGGAAATGGAACTCTATTAGCTGAAACACCCAGTATATTGCCAGGCTCATCGCCAATAAGCTTTGAATCCCAATGTTGTTTCATTCATTCATTCGCAATCTTCAATCTCTTTTGGGACCAATGTTTTCTTCATTCAATACTGTTGCCCCACTTCAGGGAGCCTCAATTTGTAATATTAAATTTGCTCGGCTTGCCTGTATAATTTCGTTCATCTCTATTTTCTCACAATCCCATCTTCTGAATCTAATTAAACTGATTCCTAATTCGGTATCCTAGTGTACGGTCTTCTTTGGCATTAGCAAGAAAACCACGTGGTCCAGTTTTAATTCTATCCAGATGTGGTTTTCTCGAACAATAGATAAACAGTAAGCGAGTTCTGTCAGAAATATTCGACTCAAATCGTTCATTTGATTAAGTTCATTTTAATCGTAATATTTTTTCGATAAGCCAAATATTCGCGGAACAAACCATAAAATAATCGACTATTGTTTTTATGAATGATTCATGAATTGGTAGATTAATAGTTGGTGTCGATATTCAACGATGAAATTATTCTGAATCGTTATGAGTGATCATTTTAACTTTGATTTGAAGTGTTCGATTGAATTTTTATTTGACTTTGAGTGAATAAAGTGACATAGTGAGGAAAATAACACTGTGAGTACTTTTAATCATTTTGTCAACAAAGGTTAACCTCAAATTTTATGATGTGAATTCGAAATGAATTTTATTACGGAATATTCATCATTACGATTTGACAGCTGATTGCCATACGAAATTTATATGCATTTTACGTGTGTACAAGTTGTTATACTATGGCATTTGGTTCAAAAAGGGTGTTCCATAATATATGACCATTAAACATTTTTGTTCCTCGATATCTCACACAAAACGTAACCAATAAAATGGAAATTTTGCGGCCACATACAAAATGCTCATAATAAGCCTGTCGCAAAATTTCGTCTCTATAGTGTTAAAAGAATCATAAAAAAATCAATTGGAATATTGAAGAGCAGAAACTTCATAGGATTTCCATAACAAGATATCCGATGCGAGTGAAGTTTATTTTGCGAATGAAGATTGACATACTGAATATTCATTGCAAAATTTCAAAAGGATCGCATCAAATAAACCTTAGAATTGAATTGTTTTGTTTATTGATTTTTAACAATGAACGAGCGCTCAAAAGCACCAGCTCAGGGCTTTTCTCATTTTTTTTCTTGAATCATTCAATTTTCTGCAAGGCAATCAAAAACATGTATAATCTACGGAACATCCATAGATGTTTCTCGTTGAAATTGACTTCAGGTAAATTTGAACTGCTAGTTATTCAATTAACTCACTCTTTACCTTTAATATTGTATATCTGTGCTCGTTCAACTATGTTATCACACTTTTACTGTAATTGATTGGATTCTTCATGTTTTCTTTACATCTGTAAACGAGAACATGACGAGAGGAAATTTTTTTTGATATGTAGTTTTGGATACTTTTCATAGTGTCGTACGATAAGATTTGGACATCGAAAACAAACTTCCCAACTTAAATGTAATGTAATCACGCTACAATGTGATGAACCCGCCGTTGTACACGAAGCATGTGTTCAAATAGCAATTGTCTAATTCTATTTCGATCGAATTTAGTTTCCACCAAGACCTAGGACTGGAGTAATCAAATACATATTTGTTTTAATTGACGATCACTGAATAATTCTCTATCCATGTTGTAAAGGTCAGATCCGTAATCGATATTTCAAGTATTGGGAATTATTGCCTCTGGCGAAAGCAATCACAATGCTTCAAACTAAAATTCTGACCATAGAGAGATGTGTCTATCTATCTGAACATCACAAGAGACCCAGACTTTCCAGATGACATTGAAGCAACTGATGAACTTTGATTGTGAATCAAGCACCATTTGGAGCTTGAAAATATCCTTCATCTGGCGAAAGTCAACATGCAAATTTCAGTTTGGGTTCCAATCGCCAGAGTATTGAGGGAAATAAAAAGGCTGGAAACCTTGCAAAAAGGAGAGCAAACACTCCTTTCACAGAACCAATATGCCCCTATGCTGGATATAACTCATACTGATCAAGGCAGAGGTCGATGATTGCGAGAAAAGAGTGAAACACTCTAACTGAATTAATTCACTAGACCAAAGGCAAGTATAGAGGCTGATTTCACCCTCTAGTCTAGAGAGAAAGCTCAGCAACTTTGTCAAAAAACGAGTTGAAGTTGCTTTTCTTTTTAGTATCAATTGTGGTATGATTAAGAGAGTGAAATAAAACTGTCGAGATAAATATGTGTACATGAACCTATACAAAACCAGTGAGGAAAACTCCGATATATGTAGGTTATGTGGCTCGGCCACAGAAAAGCACCTATCACATATTATGCCAATGTAATGTGTTAGCTTGAACCAGGAAGCATGACATTAATGTCAACCGACAGAAAAGCAAAGTGTTCTAGGAAAATGATCAACTTTGCGAAGGATGTTACATTCTTGGCAAAAATATAGCTTCATTATGGTAACGCCCAAAACAGATTGGTTGCCATGCAAAAAGCACTCATCGACCACAACCTAGTAATAAAAGAGACTACCATGTTCTAGCTATATTCGAATAATTTGTCAAACGAATACAATATCCATTTCCAAAGGTATAGGAAACTAAAAATTGATGCGGAGCATTCCAATCAGATTCTAAAGTTTTACTCGGAAGTTTGTTCAATTGAAAGAACTGAGATCGAAAACTAGGAGGATAATTCACAAGCTTTAACTTGGCACCGACCTCAGTAGTAGTAATAATGATAACTCCTTCGAAATAAATGTGACACAGACCGACAAGAGGGAACTGGCCCGAGAAATTTATATGGGCGCAGTAAAATGCAAATCTGATTTAATTTCCTCCGTCTTGGTGGATTTCCCTCTTTCTTTTGTGCATCTACGATTGACTCGTAGGTTTTCCGGCTTGTTTTTGTGATGGGAAGTTCGGACTTTTCATTCCAGATAATTCCTGGTTCTTGATGGCGGTCTTTGTCTGATTATGTGACTCTTATGAATTATTTTCGAAAATGTTATGCTTTATAGCGAGCGTCGACCAAACCCTCTGTTTTATTCGATTTTCACTCTGTTAACGTTCAGCAAAAAGGGATCAATTGCGATTATTAGATTGGAGTCAAAAGCTGGTTCATCAACCCTTTTTATAGTGGGAATTCACGGCGTGGTCAACGAACTCGCTAAGCGCTAGTTATTTCCATTTAATACATTTGTCATTCTATTATTACGAAATTCAACACTTTTTTGAAGAGCTTTTTCTTGAGGATTCAAGATATATTGACCTAATGGTCTGTTAGGCCCTCATACCTGATCTGTCTACGGTACTTACCCTATAGCATGTCGACTGATTTCACGGATGAGATATCTTCATGCCTGATAGTTTCCTAACCCAGGCACTTCCTCCGTGAGGAATCTATGACCAGACATTCCGTTACGAAATGTTCTGGAGTTTCCTCCTCTTCTGCACAGACTCTGCACTCACTGTTTTCGGTCTCACCCAGTCTCTTTAGGAGTTTCCTGAGACGGCCCTTGGAAATCTTAGGAGAAGGTGCATCCCATAGTTGTTGAATTCCAAGAGAGTGGAGATCTTTCCATATTGAACGTCCCAAGAAATTTTTCGGATTATTCTAGGTCAGAAAGTTTCTACAAAAGTGCTTTCTGACTGCCCTCTACTTTCTCCTGAATTCTTTTTTGAGTTTTTTATAGGTGTTTTTACCTATGTCACAGAAGCGGTGTGGATCCTATAAAAGTTGTTGATTACCCCTTCCCGAATTTCTTACAGTTTTAATTTTTATTCCTAACATCCTTGGTGGGTTTCCCTCCTTTTCCTTTGTGCATCTACGATGACTCGTAGGTTTTCCGGCTTGTTTTTGTGATGGGGAGTTCGGACTTTTCATTCGAGATAATTCCTTGTTCTTGATGGCGGTTTGGCTGATTATGTTGACTCTTATTGAATTATTTTCGAAAATGTTATGCTTTCATAGCGAGCGTCGACAAACCCTCTGTTTTATTCGATTTTCACTCTGTTAACGTTCAGCAAAAAGGGAATCAATTTGCGATTATTAGATTGGAGTCAAAAGCTGGTTCATCAACCCTTTTTATAGTGGGAATTCACGGCGTAGTCGATGAACTCGCAAAGCGCTAGTTATTCGATCAATACATTTGTCATTCTAGGTATAATTACGAAATTCAACACTCTTTGAAGAGCTTTTCTTGAGGATTCAAGATATATTGATCTAATGGTCTGGTAGGCCCTCATACCTTGATCTGTCTACGGTACTTACCCTATAGCATGTCGACTGATTTCACGGATGAGATATCTTCATGCCTGATAGTTTCCTTACCCAGGCACTTCCTTCGTGAGGAATCTATGACCAGACATTCCGTTACGAAATGTTCTGGAGTTTCCTCCTCTTCTGCACAGACTCTGCACTCACTGTTTTCGGTCTCCCCAGTCTCTTTAGGAGTTCCTGAGACGGCCCTTGAGAAATCTTAGGAGAAGGTGCATCCCATAGTTGTGAATTCCAAGAGAGTTGGAGATCTTTCCATATTGAACGTCCCAAGAAAATTTTTGGATTATTCTAGGTCAGAAAGTTTCTACAAAAGTGCTTTCTGACTGGCCCCCTCCTTTTCGTGAATCTTTTTTACCTATGTCACAGAAGTGGTGTTGATCCCAAAAAAAAATTTTTGATTATCCCTCGGGTCAGGTCGTCAGCCTACTTTTTTTGAGGAAAAAACGTGAATAGTTCCAACCAAATGTCTTACAGTTTTATTTTGATTCCTTACATCCTTGGTGGATTTCCCCCTTTTTCTTTTGTGCATCTACGATTGACGCTTAGTTTTCCCTTTGTTTTGTGATGGGAGGTTCGGACTTTTCATTCGGAATAATTCCTGGTTCTTGATAGCGGTCTCTGTCTGATTATGTTGACTTTTATTGAATTATTTCCGAAAATGTTATGCTTTCATAGCGAGCGCCAAAAACCCTCTATTTATTCGATTTTCACTCTGTTAACGTTTCGCAAAAAAAGAATCAATTTGCGATTATTAGATTGAAGTCAAAAGGTGGTACATCAACCCTTTTTATAGTGGAAATTCACGGTGTGGTCAATGAACTCGTAAAGCGCTAGTTATTTCAATTTAAAACATTTGTCATTCTATTATTACGAATTCAACACTTTTTTGAAGCGCTTTTTCTTGAGGATTCAAGATATATTGACCTAATGGTCTGTTAGGCCCTCATACCTTGATCTTTTATGGACTTACCCTATAGCATGTCGACTGATTTCACGGATGAGATCTTCATGCCTGATAATTTCCTAACCCAGGCACTTCCTCCGTTAGGAATCTATGGCCAGATATTCCGTTACGAAATGTTCTGGAGTTTCCTCCTCTTCTCCACAGACTCTGCACTCACTGTTTTCGGTCTCACCCAGTCTCTTTAGGAGTTTGCTGAGACGGCAGTGACCCTTGAGAAATCTTAGGAGAAGGTGCATCCCATAGTTGCTGAATTCCAAGAGAGTTGGAGATCTTTCCATATTGAACGTCCCAAGAAAATTTTTGGATTATTCTAGGCCAGAAAGTTTCTACAAAAGTGCTTTCCTACTGTGCCCTAATTTTTCGTGTGGTGTTGATCCATAAAAATTGTTGATTATCCCTCCCGGGTCAGGTCGGCAGCCTATTTTTTTTCTGAGGAGACAACGTGGTAGTTCAACCAAATGTCTTACAGTTGATTGTTATTGATTTCCCCCTTTTTCCTTTGTGCATCTACGATTGACGCTTAGTTTTCCCTTTGTTTTTGTGATGGGAGGTACGGACTTTTCATTCGGGATAATTCCTGGTTCTTGATAGCGGTCTTTGTCTGATTATGTTGACTTTTATTGAATTATTTCCGAAAATGTTATGCTTTCATAGCGAGCGCCGAAAAACCCTCTATTTTATTCGATTTTCACTCTGTTAACGTTCAGCAAAAAGGCAATCAATTTGCCATTATTAAATTGTGTCAAAAGCTGGTTCATCAAACCCTTTCAGAGTAAAATTCACGGGGTGCAAAGCGCTAGTTATTCTGATTGAATACCTACATGCTATGATTACGAAATTTAGCACTTTTTCGAAGCGCTTTTTCTTGAGGATTCAGGATGCATTGAGGGGCAATCGTGCACCTGGACCGAATGGTCTGTTGGGCCCCCATTCCTTGATCTCTCTACTGTACTAACCCTATAGCATGTCGAGTAATTTCATGGATGACCCTTAAAAAACCCTGTTGAAAGGTGACGTCTATTCTTGTTGAATTCTAAAAGCGTTTAGGACCTTTCCGTATTGAACGTTAGGAGGAATTTTATGGAGTGTTCTAGGCTCCAAAGGGTTTACCAGAGGACTTTTCTGTCTACCTCCTTTTTTCTCGTGAATTCCCTTTTTCTCGTGAATTCCTTTTTGTTGGTGTTTTTCCCTATGCCATAAAAGGGCTGTGGTACTGCTAAAGGAGTTGATGCATATTCCAGAGGAGATCGACAGCCTCCTGTTCATTTCTTAGGAAACAACGCGTCATAGTTAAGCCCAAATGTCTTGAAAATTTGAATTTGATGCCTAGATTACTCTGAAAAGATTTAGTTGTACCCACTAATGGAAAGTCTGAGATCAAATGTTATTCTCTTTTAGTTTGTAAACACTTCAACTTTCGAATGGAATAAGTTGAAGACTTATGATGCCACCCCGATTAAAGAATCAAAAATGCAAACAACGGCCGATTTTGAACATCATCAAATTCAGTGAATGGTTAGAATTATCCAATCAATTCTGTATAAATAATAAATCACCCTAACAGTGCTCAGAGAATATTCTTTCTTGTGTATCATCCCCCAAGCGTTTTATCTTGACGTCATCAGTTGGAACATATGTTAGGGTCTACTACTTACTGTTGCCATCAACGTAAATGGTGGTCCACATCAATTGCTGGGCGTTGAGGGACAATAAAGGGCACAGCGTCCACAAGAAGATGATGCGACATAGTAAATCAGAAATTCCCTTCATAGTTTTTACTGGTCTGGAAAACAGTCTGCCAACCTGCTGGTGGGGTCCTTCCCTATCTCACTGTACATGGCAGATGATCATTTTACTCATCAGTGCCTAAGTCTTCGGTCCCAATAACAATCTCTCAAGTAACCTGACGTGTTCTGCATTATGCTGACTTAAATATCTGCAAATAAGAAATTATCGAAATTATTTTTCATCCAATTTCGAGAGTAGTTCAGTCAAACTGATTGAATGAAGCCACTTCGCGACATCAGAAGCTTTGCACTTATAATGAACTAGCGACGCGCCCCGGCTTCGCACGGGTGCAATGCTGATACTAACGCTATACGTCCCGCAATTTTTAAATCTGTAATATCTTCGAAAATATTCACTTAAATCATAAGGTTGTAAAGGGCCATATTGATCTATATTAAATGAACAATGAATTCAAGGTATTTAATTGGTTTAGGATTAATTGGTTAAAATCGCTTCGAAAATTAGCATTTTTTTTGTCGTAAAAAGTAAATGAAAAAAAAAGTTATTGTGGGTTATCCATAATTTCAGTAGCTATGGCGTCATGCGCTTCTTGACACGATCACGCTAGATTTCCGTGGAATGAGGTATTTTCCCGCCGTAAAAAGTAGCCTGTGTCCGTGCTAGGATCCTATCTTTTTATTAACCAAGTCTTATAAAAATCCGTTCAGACGTTAAGCGTGAATGAGGTAAACTTTTAAAACAAACGATTAAAAATCGCTAACTTAGTTAGTTTTCTGTCTACTGCCTACGCCTTAAGTACGATAGCATGAATATTAATAACCCATATCCTTTTCTAGGTTACTATCTAACATCTAACTAAACTTCATCAAAATCCGTTCAGCCGTTTAGGCATAATAGAGCAAAACTCCCAGCAAAAATCATAAAAAAATCACTAACTCAATTCAGTTTTCTGCCTACTTCCTACCCCCTAAGTACGATGACGTGATCATTTTGATCTTATATCCGTTTTTAGGTAACCATCTATTACCTTACTAAATTTCATCAAAAGCTGTTCAGCCGTTCAGACGTGAAAGAGCAAAAGTCCCAACAAAAACGACTAAAAATCACTAACTCAATTTAGTTATCTGCCTACTGCCTACCCCCTAAGAACGATGGCGTGATTATTTATAGCCTATGACCATTTCTAGGTATCTCTATCACCATACCAAATGTCATCAAAATCCGTTCAGCCGTTTAGGCGTGAAAGAGTAACAGACAGACAGACAGAGTTACTTTCGCATTTATAATATTAGTACAGTGGAACCTCGATATAACAAATCGCAAGGGAACCAGTAAATATTCGTTATATCAAGTAATTCGGAAAACTGAGGTTTGTTATATTGAGGTGAGGTTGGTCCAAAATTTGTTGTATACCGAGGTTTTATTCACCTCGACATTACATACTCATCTTGTTATAGCGAACTAATTTTGCTCATAAATGAAAACTCATTTTTATCAAATTACTCATTCATTTTATATTTTCTTTTTCAAAACAATAAAGTGAGTAGGTAACATATTCTTTTTTTTCTTTTAAAAAATCCGCAGAACAAAATAAAAAGAGGTGAAAAATCAACAATTATCATAAATTGTAGTTTGTTTCCCACGGTTTCAATTTTCTGATGGTTGAAGGCAAACCAATTTCTACGGAAAACTTATCTTTAGATTTTATAATTGTAGCCAATGAACATGCGGGAATCCCGAACTTATAAAGCTATGTCTAATTTTTTTGTAGAAGGATTTTTGTCAAAATAATTAATGATGCTTCGCTTCTCTGCGACAGATAAGGAACGCCTTTTACGTTTCTGAGCGCCATTGCAAAAAAGTGAGGAGCAGCACTGATTACTTTCCATCAACTAACTTCGTATTTTACGTAATACGCGTCGAAACCTGTCGCGGCTGAATCACATACCTGGATTAAGGGTTATTGGTGAAAACGTTATATAGAGGTTTTGAGTTGACGAAATTCGTTAAGTAGAGGTATTCACACTCTTTTTGGTAGTTGAAAATTCGTTATAAAGAGGTTGTTCGTGAAAAGTTTTCGTAATGTAGAGGTAAGTTTTACATTGACTCTTATGGACGATTCAAGGGGATTATGAAAAAATCGTTAAATCGAGGAAGTCGTTATATTGAGGTTCGTTATATTAAGGTTGCACTGTATGTATAAATATAGTTTTAAATTGCGATTTTTTTATATTTTGAGGCCTTCCAGTGTCCACTCTTAATCATGTTGTTGACAAAATGCCTAGACTTCGCAAACGTAAAATTTTTCACCGTGTTAGCGCTTCAGTTATGGGTAGATATATGAATCTCGTTAATTCTGACTAGTATAGTGAATTATTTTAATTAAGATCATCCATCAATTTGAACCAATCGCCCCGTTGAAGACCATTCTCGAATCAAATTTCTAAAATTAGACATTTCGGCAAAACTATATCACAATGTTCCGTTCAGTAACAAGTGCATAAAATAATGAAATATGAGTTTTATTCGATTTTTTTCCAATAACCGTGATTACAGAGGCATAACACAATTACCAAATGAAAATTTGACCAACTTTCACGTTAATTGAAAAATATTTTTCCAGTGCGTCCAGGGGACTGTGAATGTAAAAAAAGTTCATTCAAATCACTGGAAAATGTCATATGCGTCAGCTTTACTAATTGCTAATTTAGTAAATATAATTGAAGCTTTTTCGCTATGCGTGTCACTGGATGCTACGTCACACTTGCTATAGAAGAGTTGCCTTTATATTTCAGGATTGGACAACGCCAGTATAACAATCTAGAAACTGACACCTCTATTGTAAAGATTGACATTTTTGAAGTTACGTGTATTAAGAACGTTTTGACTTTTGACATACCAGCGCTCTTTGTGTTGTTTACAGTAACATGAAAGACTTATTTCGGTAAAAATTTAATTACATAGTGAACAATCCGTGGGAATATTTTTAGATTCAACTTTCGTCGTGATCAAACTGAGCACGAGTGCATCGATGAATTTCATTCAATTTCTGGTTATGAAGCTACATCTTAGACTAATGTTTATCAATGGAATGGTGGTCGAAGTTCCCTTCAAAATGAGTTTCTTGAAAGTCGTCTAAAACTATTTGGACTTACTCAGTCCAAACAGTTCTTGACTACACTGATCAACAATTGCGGGATCACTTATGAACTTCTCTTCATTTGTATTTTTTTCAAGTTGTCTCGTGAATATCTGTACATTATATGTTCTCTAAGGAAAAAGTAAGATGTTTTGAGTTGATTATATCAAAGTCTTCCTCACTTCATCGGTTCTTGTTCACAAAATCGATTATTATCTGTAGGCTGTTACAGGTGGAGTGAAAAGCAATGTGGTATTTGTTATTAAATCTGTTTTTTCTCTCGTTGTAACACAAAAGGTGACAATAATTGAAGAAATCAGAACAATATCAGCTTATAAGTCATGCCGAGAAGACGTTTGGCTCCTGTGCAAGTGGACCAAATCATACGGTAGATACAGGAAGGTTTGTCCCAGCCAGAAGTGTCCCGGCGGTTGAATGTTTCGCAAAGTGTCGTGAGTCGGGCTTGGAATAGGTTCATCCAAAACGACTCAGTAGCTTATGTTCATGGGGGAGGTCGGCAGCGCAGTACAACAGCTGCCCAAGATCGTCTTTTGATCCTCAATGCTAGGAGAAATCCCCGGCGTCGCGGCTCATTAGATCACTGAGAGTTGCAGCAGGAGTTCTAATTTCGAACCAGACTGTAAGACGACGACTACATGTTCGTGGTTTGAGAGCACGTAGGAGGGTACAACATCCCGTTTCGATAGGGAACACCGGGTTCATCGACGGCAATGGGCTGAGGAGCACCGCAATTGGACACTTGAAGATTGAGCCGATGTTTATTCACGGATGAGTCTAGATTTAGTTTGGTCAACTACGATGGACGTATTCTTGCTTGGAGGGAAAGAGGTCGAAGGTATGCAGAACAGTTTATGGTACCCACAACAGCTTTTGTCGGAGGTTCTATATGTGTATGGGGAGGCATTTGTTTGAACCAACGCACAGAGTTGGTTGTTCTGCAGAACACCACCATGACCAGCTAGAGATATCACGATATGATTATTGAACCCATAATTGTTCCGTTTGTGGCTGCCGTGGCCGAGAATTTCATTTTAATTGACGATAATGCCCGTCCACACCGTAGTCCTTCATTAACCAGACAATGAAGCGCTAGAAACTCATGCTATTGATAGGATGGACTGGCCAGCTCGCTCTCCAGACATGAATTGCATCGAACATGTCTGGCCTGAGATGTCTAGACAATTGTCAACCTTAGAACAACCGATCAATAACCTGGAGGACCTTTCTAACGCGTTAAGGGATATTTGGACGAATTTGCCCCAAAATTTTATAAATCGTTCGATCGAAAGTATGCCTCGTAGGGTAGAATGCTCGAGACGAGCTCGTGGGGGACCAACTAGGTACTAGCTTAACCGAAACTTCAGCCTTCTTGTGGTTTCATCATAAAATTTTTATGTTATTCAAACACAGAATTCTGAGTGTTCCTAATAAAGTCTTTTTTCTCTCCAACTTTCCATTTTTTCATTCTTCCTCAAGTGAACCATATTATCAACTGTAAATACTCTGATATCTGACTAAATTTATAATCTTGGAGCGAATATTTCAGAAATAAATTTAGAACAAGTAAGTGATCCCTATCAATTGTTGAGCAGTGTATTTCAGCTACCTACACCAGAAAGCTCATGAAGCTGTCAAGAGCTGAGCTTCGGCTGATGGTAGGACTGCTGACGGACACTGTCGGTACAAACATTATTTGTACCGTGTGTTAGATGACATTTGCAGGCTTTGTGGGTCAGAATCAGAAACATCTTAACACGTGGTATGTAGGTTTCCAGATCTGGTTGATCTAAGAACAATTCATATGGGGAATTCCTGGGGACCCAAGAGATAACGACCAAGGCTTCTAAGAAGGTTGTCGGTTTTATCAACGCTCCTTGGGTTTCCATGAATAAGTAGGATAGAGAACAAAAGACCTAAGTGGAAGACGTACCACTTTAGACCATGACAATGCGAGCTCTTACACATCTGCTCAAACAAGTGCATTTCTGAGTGTATATTCCTAACTTTCCACCGAACGACTCCTTCCACTCCCTAGAACTGTGGTTGATTCGTTAGAATGCCTGTTTTGTAGTATAATGTTCTTCAAAATTTTGAGGAACAATGAGAGATTTTCTATTATTCATATTTGTTTTTATTTTATAATCCAGAAATATAAAAGCCAACCAACCTATTATTATTGTAAGTAGATGCTGCT
This sequence comes from Propylea japonica, assembly GCA_013421045.1. Lineage (NCBI taxonomy): Eukaryota > Metazoa > Arthropoda > Insecta > Coleoptera > Coccinellidae > Propylea > Propylea japonica. The sequence continues at coordinate 25,554,688 of CM024248.1, forward strand.
CAAATGCAAACTAAATAATGATTCAAACTGAGAGGATATACATATCCCAACTAATGTAGAATATCCGTATTCTACAGCACTCACGAAAGAATGAATGTTTCCTGACCACTATATGATAAAGTTTCGCCCTTCTGCGAAATTTCCGAGGTTCATTCATACGTAATCGAAAATGATGAACCTCAAATTAAGCCAAGTTGAGATGAATTTACCAGTCGGAGTTGAACTCTTCACATATATGTCCAGAACAATGGCATGGAAGTTTATTTCATTAATTAGTAGATATGCTCGTTCGAAAAACAAGTATACTTGTACTTTCCACGGAAGTTCAGTGTCATAAGTTTAATTGCAGTGCTTTTGATTTGTCCTGTTCATTCCCTTTCAGTGAATTCCTGCCTTCCGGCCCTGTCTAAAACTTAATGACGAGAGCGTTGTTTTGCTATCAGATTATTGCAGATGAAAATTCGTTATGCTGAGACTGACAGGACTAAATTGAATATTTCTGTTTTTCCGCTCCTGGGTGCTCAGTTCTTTGCAATATTGCATTTGTTGACCTTTCAACTTGGCTTTACCGTTGATATCTGCTTTTACCCCTGATAAATTTCCTCGTTTCGAATTGAAAATTCATCATGTTCTTGTTGACAGAAACAAGAATAGGTCGAGGCTGTTGCTGAAAGAATCATGCAACGTCACTGTTAGTTTATTTCAAATCGTCTGGCTTTTTGATATTTGCTCCGTCAAGTGATGTAGGTAAGGTTACGACAGGTCTGCCACCTAGGAATTATTGTGTTAACTGCGTGACATTCGTCAGAGCTGGCGAATATTAGAAATTCATGTGAATTTCAGGATACATATCAACTTTGTTGCAGTCATCTCAAACCGTCACGTTTTGCTGTATATGAGCTATTGGATCATTTTTGAGAACAAGAGCGCTATCATTCCGCTGAAATATCTGTAATTACCTGATCCCTAGGAGAAAGTGCTCTTGAATAACCAGGAGGCACGAAGAATTTTGTGGTCTAGACAAAATCTTAAGTAGCACAAAATATCGTTTCATTTGTAATCGTTACACGGCTTTTTTGGTGACGTTGCTCATCAGTCCATATTGAGGAATTTTTCATGTTATATTGAAATTGGAAATTTCCAATAATAACTTAATTTCGAAATCATATTCCGTGAAATCGACAAAATAATTATCATCATCAAACGACATCAAGTTCATTATTGGGAAAATATGCAATTTACGTTTCACAATACAAATCACATATTAGTTTATTAATCGATTTCGGCTTTTCGATATAATTTCATGCGAAAGTTCAATTATTCGTCAGAATAATTGGTTGAGGTTATAATGATCATTTTCGATATATCACCTTTTATTATATATCATCGAAAATTAGAGAGGAGTAACCATTTCATTATTATTGAAATATTGTATGTGTAGGTGTTATTGATCATATGAAATTGATACATTGTGTGGTCTCCGATCTATAGTATAGTTAAATAATATTGAATGTTTTCAAATTTAATTTTTGCTCGTCCCTTAATGAAATATCTTTGACATTCCATGGGGAAATTTGTTGATACATCGAATAATATATCATGTATGAGAGTATGAAAATATGATAAAGTTAACGGTGCACCATACATTTCTACGTATGATCCAAAAGCACAGGGATAAAAATGCAGCAAAGAAATCTTCAATAAATAATAATAATAATAATAATAAATTTGTTGAAGTGATATTCTTGATGGAACATTCATTGATATATTATTTGGGTTATTTCCTTTATATTCACTTCTTCTGTTTAACGTTTGGGTCAGCATTGGCTAACCGTCATCAGGAAAACAATTTGGACTATGAACTCTCAAAAAAACAACTTTCGTTACTCATTGAAGATGTTTTTCGTTGTTTGACAGATCTATTACGATTTATTCAGTTGTAGGAAATTAATTCGATTTTTCTTAGGATGGATTTTATTACTGGATTTTTATGATATAACAGACAGTTGACTGATGGGGTTTCGGTTATTGACATGAAAACTGCTTCCCCTAATTTTTCGTCCCAGTTTCTCTTCTCTTGATGTTATGGAAGCTTCATCCCATTAAATCCTAGCTCAATTTGGAAATCCTGATAAGTCAAAGCTTGTCCAACATGCTTTGAATGGAGACCATGGGATTTTATGGGATGAAGCTTCTTCAAAGGAAGAAAATATGAGACGTAGAAAATTGAAGGAGCTTTCCTATCAACCGTCTGTTGATATCAAAAACATCTGGGCTCCAATGATAAAATACGGCCTGAAAAAGATCTAATGAATTTTGGACCACCAAATAAATCAAAAATAGATCAAAGTCATCTATTGTTTCTTCAGAACAGCCAGAAAATGATAAAAATTTTTGAGAAGTAACGAATTTTCTTTACTTTTTGAGAGTTCCTAGTCTTGAGTGTTTTCCTGACGACCGACACTTAAGTACATCTCGAAATTCATGAAAAGAACAACTGTTAACCAAATACATATTCGATTGTTTTTTCATCTGTACCACATTCACCCGAAAGCACCAATAGAATAATATTCAAATAGAAAGGAAACGGACACAGAGGAAGTCAATACAATGAATATTTGATACGTGTTTAACCCCCTTCTTCAAGAAGCATCCTGTATACAAAACGTGTTTTTTCGAGCATAATTGGACGAGTATAGTTCTGAATCCAGTTCTGCCGAGTACCTTAATTGCGAAATATACGAATAATGTTTGAATAGAAGCTTTCCATTAGACCGGACTCATGAATATTCAAATTCGCCATAAAGGCTCTATTTTAGGCTAAATTCCACGTCCAAGTTGCCGCCAAAGGATGATGTTTATCGAGCAATTACAAGGGTAAAACTTTTACCTTCCCTTGATTTCGAAGGACTATTCTTCAGTCGCTATACTACCGGATTTCGGTTTTAGTTAAACGGATCTGACAAACACTTGGTGGATCTTCAAGTTCAAGTGATCAAACGAAAAAACTCAACGTCAATATTGAAATGAAGGAAGTTTGATGTTTCAAAGTTGAAGTGGAATATAATTTTGATGAACTCAGGATGAATTGTACACATCTTTCAAAGATTGTTTGATTATTTCAAGTTGGGAATTTTATTACCACAGACTGAAGAATTTCTAAAAGGAAAAAAACTGTTGGATCAACGAAAACAAGAAGTGGTAAGGGCTGATGTTGAAACCAGAAGGTTTCGGCGAAAGAATATTCATGCAAGCTGGAGCAAGTGAACTTGTGGATTTTGAAATTCATTGAACAAAAGTTATGCAAATATTCATTCAAATTTTTTACATGATCAAGTACAACATTTGAAGTTTATAATTAAAAGGTTTCGAAGATTGTGTCTGGCAAATGGTGTACATTTGTCCATACTGCTGCGTTAATCGATTTCGAAAATGTCGGACAAATTTGTCCAGTATTTTGGTGGAAATGTTGGCGATAGCCAAACGAATGTTGTTATTCATGTGGGCCAAATTCCTGGAATGATCGTTATAAACATGTGATCTTAGATATTCAGCACAGTCATTACGAGGGAAAAACTTTTACCTTCCCTTGATTTCGGAGGACTATTCTTCAGTCGCTACCTACCGGATTTCGGTTTTAGTTAAACGGATCTGACAAACACTTGGTGGATCTTCAAGTTCAAGTGATCAAACGAAAAAACTCAACGTCAATATTGAAATGAACGAAGTTTGATGTTTCAAAGTTGAAGTGGAATATAACTTTTGATGAACTCAGGATGAATTGTACACATCTTTCAAAGATTGTTTGATTATTTCAAGTTGGGAATTTTATTTACCACCGACTGAAGAATTCCTAGAAGGAAAAATACTGTTGGATCAACGAAAACCAGAAGTGGTACGGGCTGATGTTGAAACCAGAAGGCTTCGGTGAAAGAATATTCATGCAAGCTGGAGCAAGTGAACTTGCGGATTTAGAAATTCAATTGAACAAAAATTACGCAGATATCCATTTAAATATTTCTTCATGATCAAGTACATTTGTAGTTTATAATCAAACAGTTTCGAAGAAGGTGTCTGGCAAATGGCAAACATTATTGTCAATACACTGCGTTAATCGATTTCGGAAATGTTGGACAACTTTGTCCAGCATTTTGTTGGTTATGCTAGCGATAGCCAAAATTCTGCTAGTTCCTCTGCCACAACCTATATGTATGATATAATAATGATAACTGGGGCTGATTCTTGATTATACACTGCGCAAAAAAATTAACGCACATTATGGAAATCTCAAATTTATTCTACAACTGAAGGTGTTCTCAATGATAATGAATGTATTGGCTCCATTCTTAAATCATTTGTTCTCGATCAATTCTAGTGATCAATAGTTTTTCTTTCGTTTGATTTCCTACACTCGATCGCTATGCAACACGAAACACGCAATTTGACCAAGAGGAATGTGCCCAAGCGGTAGTGTTGCGAGAAGAAGGGTGGACATACACAAGAATTGCAGAAAGGTTTGTTTCCCATGCCCAAGTGTGCCCAGAATGTTACAGCGATTCAGGGAGACAGTATGAATGTCCGAAGACCAGGACAGGGTAGACCACGGGTAACAACTGCCATTCAAGAACGTTACTTGAAAGTTTCTTCGTTGAGACAACGATTTGCAACCGCTCGCCTCCCTCAAAATCAGCTTGAGCAAACTCATACTCAGACAATAAGAAATCGCCTCAGAGAATATAATTTAAGGCCGCGTGTCACGGCAAGAGGCCCAGCTCTTACCCTAGCCCTTCGAAGGACGCGTTGGATTTTGCGAGAGCTTATCCATTGGAAAGAGGCTGATTGGAGAAGAGTTCTCTTCACAGATGAGTCTAGATTCGGCCTCAACCATTGTGATCGATGTTCCCTTGTATACATACGTCCACATGAAAGATATGCTCAGTGCAATTTCCTGAATACTACTGGTTTCGGGGGAGAATCGATTATGGTATGGGGTGAAATATCTTTGACTGCTCGCGCAGACCTAGTAGTCGTTGATAATGGAACAATGAATGCTGATAGATATATAAGGAACATTCTTGAAGAGCATGTAGTGCCATTTGCCCCATACATTGGTGAAAATTTCATTTTTATGGACGATAATTCCGGACCCCATCGTGCGCGCATCGTTCAGGAGTACCTTGACGAGGTTGAAGTCTCTCGAATGGAATGGCCAGCAAGAAGTCCAGATCTCAATCCGATTGAGCAGGTTTGGGACAACCTCAATAGAAGGCTGAGAGGTTCAGAAAATCATCCAGCTACTCCTAATGACTTAGGAATCCAACTGGGAAATCTGGGAAGTATTAGATCAGAACATTTTAAGATCGCTCATTTTGAGTATGAACCGTCGTTGTCAAGCTGTAATTAACGCAAGGGGTGGAAATACCAAGTATATCAGCATTCCAGTATTTTGAAAATTGTTTATTTCTCTCCTCTCACATAAGATTCTGTGAAATCCTGAATTTTTCTTCCATTTAATGTGTCTTGTTTCCTTCAAAACCTTCACGAGAGAACATAAAAAATAAGTTATAAGTCAATGTAGAGTTAACTTTCATTAAAATTGAGATTTTCAGAATGTGCGTTAATTTTTTTGCGCAGTGTAGTTTTCTGACATTTCTAAACAGTTCGTTCCTTCACTGATTCTAATGTAACAGTAGATGAATTAAATCGACTGTTTTCGAAATGAAACTAGACTAGTTTTGAGCATCCTTCTGATATTTTCACTTCTCAAGTACTACTGCACGCCTCCATTACCTGATTTTAATCTTCTAATATCTGAATTCAGACCTTCGAGGGTTCTACCTGAGACCTTTTAGTATCTTAAGTTGAATGAAAAACACGGATCTGATGATGTTACCACCTTAATTGGTCATGCGATACGGTTGGCTTTCGGAGAAGTTAATGATACCAATTACCGTATATGTTAGGATTACCAGACATCTGAGGTCCGCTAGCTTCAGTTCTCATTTCAGCTGGAATGCCAGGATGATCATATAGACGAGATAGCTCGAGAATTGGAGCAATTCGATGCAATGTTTGCTACTGCACTTGACATATTCGGTGTAGGTTTTAAACATATAAAGTGTTTGGTTAACCGATACATATTCGCAAAGGGGTGTTAAATGAGACCTTCCCTAGTAAATGCAGCTGCATACACGGTAGCGAGAATAGTGAGGTATTTTGAATTAAAGTCGTTTTTCAGTTGGAAATCGAAATCCTTATACAGTGTGTTTGGTCATGACTTAGCGATAAGTTACTAGCATCAGATATACCTAATTTTATCGGCAAAAACACCCACATTGGGGAGTTTACCCCCCTCAGGTTCGAAATGGCATCCATTTCAAATTTACTTTTTTATTCTAGTTGACCCTTCCAAATAATATAAATTTCTTTGGACATAAAGGTCCTACAGATGTGAAAAAAAAGTTTTTTGAAAGATGATACTACCACTTTTTATGAAAGTCGAACGATATGAAAATATTTAACTTATAATTGTCATAAAAAATCCTTTAAAAAAAATTTTACTAGAAAAATGTACTGATTTTCTTCGTAAATCCGCAATAGTACAAGAACTTGCACATTGAGGTATAATTTTTTTCCAATGAGCTAATACGCTAGGATATTAGCTACGAAACGATAACAACATAATTTCTGTAAGTTACATAATTAGAAGGTAAGTGCTGTTCGAACATGACCCTTATGAAAATTGATAAAATAAAATAAAACTCAGTACTGTACTTTCGATAATTTTTAATGATCAAACAAACAATTAATCATAAAAATTACACAAAATGACCCCATCTGCTTTGTAGACAGGCACTGGCCCTCATGGGAAACTGTAGCAACAAACAAAGTTTGGGGCGCTCGCGTAGTGGTCATGTTCGAACAGCAATAACTCTCAAATTATGTAACTTACAGAACTGATGCAGATGTTGTTTTGTAGCTAATATCCTTGCGTGTTAAATCATTGAAAAAATAATACTTCAATGTGCTAGTTCTTGTACTATTGCGGATTTACTAAGAAAATCACTACATTTTTTGACTAAATTTTAATATTTGTTCTACTTTAATGAAAGGTTGTAGTATCATCTTTCAAAAAACAATTTTCTCACATCTGTAGGACCTCAATGTCCAAAGAAATCTATATTATTCAAAAGGGTCAACGAAAATAAATAAGTAAATTTAAAATGGGGGCTACTCCAAAACTAAGGGGGTGAACTTGTCAATGTGGGTGTTTTTGTCGATAATTTTAGGTATATTTGATGCCCTTAACTTATCGCTAAGTCATGACCAAACACACTGTATATGGTGTTACAAAATAGTATGTCACAACTTGAGGGAGCGAATCTACATGTAATTTTAAGAAAAAAAGTTTTTATAAACATGGGTCCGTAAAAGCTTCGTTACGGAGCTACGGGGTGTTGAAATTTCCAGAAAAAATTAGTTTTTTCTTCATAACTCCTGCAGTTTTTGAGATTTTCAGTCCAAATTTGGAATGCGAGCTATTTTGGACAGTCTCCATCATTGCACGTCCTGAACCTTAACTAGAATCTACTGGTTGTTTTCCTTTCTTGAGCCATGTCTCCTTTTTCCCTCTCAAACTTTTTTGTCGTACGCCACTGATCAGCGTAAAATCAATTTATGATATCTTCGTTCAATTTAAAAACTTTTTTGACTTCTGCAATTTTTCGTATCTCTAACCGTTTTCGAGTAGAAAATTATTGAACGATTGTAGAGAGAGAGCCTCGATTATGTCAAAATATCATTGGAAATATTAACAAAAGAGTGAACTCCTGTAGAGCTTCAGGAGGAGGCCATTTGGCAGGTATTTTTTTCGTACATAAATGTCATAATTGATACTTCAATAACCAGTTTTTGAAAATAAATGTACATTCTCAAAAAAATTCCCAGTTTGAAACACCTTCACATTGAGACAGAGGTTTTTACTGAAAATATTATTTCTGATGCTTCGTTAACATTTTCCTATGCCAATACTGTGAATAAAAATGTTATATTAATTTGTGAATAGCTCAAATAACATTACAAATGGTCGGATAGATGAGAGGTTTGTCTGGTTCTCGATAATAAAAATAATAATACAAATATCGATTGAAACGAAGTCAAAATGAATAACTAAAAGTTACTTTGGAATATTCCTCTAGGCTAATTCATGTTTTCATTAACAATTCAAAGAATACAAATAAATTACCTATCTACAAAATCTTAAGAGGGGTAATTACCCCAAATAGCCCCCTGAAACAGCTAATGCTCCAGCTTTAAATTGCCAGAAATAATTTATGATCTGTAATTAGGTAAATAATTAAACGCCATAATACAAATATTGTATTTGGGTATTCCTCGCTTAATGTTAATCACTAAATGGGATTATATGGGAAAAATAATTATAGAAAAATATACGCTGAAAACCTCATCGAACCAATTATTCAGCTGTTGCATAATGAATTTTCAGCTAATTTAACTTTTCGAAACGATAATGCCATGCCATATCACACGAGAAAGGCTCTGCATATTCTGCCAGAGCGAGATATCCACAGAAAGAACTCGCCAGACATGAGGACCATTCACCAGACTGAGGATTATCTTGGGAGAGAAGAAGCCACTTGAGAAAACCCGCTTTTAAGACTTCAGGATGTGGCAATTTCTGATCAGAAGAATGAAAAAATATGTCTGGCACTTTCGTTCATTCATTCATTCAGAGAATGAGGGATACTAACAGGTGTGTAACTCAGGAAGGAATTTAAATAAGTGAAAGCGGAGAAAAATTTCACTACAAAATTGTCTTTGTCATTTCGTTATTCATATTCATTTGATTCATAATTATCGTTACACGATTCATCAGAGTTTCGATAGAATGATCATTTATAGGAAAAATTCAAGGAAAGCCCTGAGCAAGTGTTGAGCGCTCGTTCATTGGTGGAGCAATAATGCTATTACCTCGAAATTTTGTATAGGACTTGGGATTCATCAAGTATATGAATGCCAAATAACAGCACGATTTCAATAATATTCTGGAAATTATCCAAAAAATGAAATGTGTGAAAAATCAATGAATAAAAAAATTAAATTCTATGGTTCTGATGATGCGATCCTCTCATTCAGTAAATCAACCTTAATTCACAAAATAAATTTCTCTCGAATCGGATATCTTAACACTATGGCCACAAATTGGTTTCGTTTCGTCTGTGATATTGAAGAACAAAATTTCGGATGGCCATATTTGTCTAGTTAGCGAACTCAACCACGGCATTTGGGAACTGACCTCACCTGATTATCTCGAGTCTCTAGGACAATTCCTGCGAAAGTTATCGTCCTTACGACCAGACGGCCCCGCGGACAGAATTGAATTCGACCGCCATCAAGGAGTCGCACCCTATCGTTGGAGACAATTTTCGGCTCGGAATTCGAAAATAACAGACATTTGGCTAAAACGGTATAGCACTCGTTTATACAGTGTGTTTGGTCACGAGTTAGCGATAATTTAAGGTCATCAAATATACCTAATATTATCGACAAAAACACCCAAACTTGGAAGTTTGCCCCCTTAGTTTTGGAGTAGCCCCCATTTTAAATTTACTTTTTTATTTTCGTTGACCCTTCCAAATAATATCGATTTCTTTGCACATAAATGTGTGAAAAAATGTTTTTTGAAAGATGATACTACCACCTTTCATTGAAGTATAACAATATAAAAACATTCAACTTGATAACGCCATAAAAAAATTCTTTGAAAAAGTTCATAGTGAAAATATGTAATGATTTTTTCAGCACATTGAAGTATAATTTTTTTTCAATGATTTAACACGCAAGGACACAAGCTACAAAACGACACTCACATAATTTCTGTAAGTTACATAATTTGAGAGTTGCTGTTCGAACATGACCCTCATGAAAATTGGTAAAATAAAAAAACCTTTGTACTGTACTTTCAATGATCAAACAAACAAATTAATCATAAATTGCTCAAAATGGCCGCCTCTGCTCTGTAGACAGGCAGTAGCCTTCATGACGACCTGTCTTGTGTCTTTTGCTCGCGTAGTGATCATGTTCGAACAACAATACCTCTCAAATTATGTAACTTACAGATATGATGTGAGTGTTGTTTGGTAGCTAATACACTTGCGTGTTAAATCATTGAAAAAAATTATACTTCAATGTGCTAGTTCTTGTGCTATTGCGGATTTACTAAGAAAATCAGTACATATTTTTACTATGAACTTTCTTAAAGAATTTTTTATGGCGTTTTCAAGTTGAACGTTTTCATATTGTTAAACTTCAATGAAAGATGGTAATTTCATCTTGCAAAAAACATTTTTTTCACATCTGTAGGACCTTTATGTCCAAAGAAATCGATATTATTTGGAAGGGTTAACTAAAATAAAAAAAGTAAATTTAAAATGAGGGCTACTCCGAAACTAAGGCAAACTTACAAGTTTGGGTGTTTTTGTCGATAATAGGTATATTTGATGACCTTAAATTATCGCTAACTCGTGACCAAACACACTGTATAAAACGAGCACTCAAAAACGTGTGATTAGAGTTGTTGTCTAATATTCGTAGAAGTTTCGAAGAATTGTGTATTTGGAAGATTGAAGAAGTATTTTAGATTAGATCTGTCATCTTCATCTAGTTCATTCTGTGCATGCACACATTGAGGATCTGTCATCTTCATCTAGTTCATTCTGTGCATGCACACGTTGAGGATCTGGTTAGGTTACAGTTTTATATCATCCATCATTTTTCATCTGCTGTGTTTGGTGCACCTATCAATCTGACAGGTATGAGATATGTTATTGATGAGTTTCGAATTGAAAAGCGAAACGCGTTAGCTATTGCATTTGTATTATATTTGTTTCTGTAATCGTTCTTTCATTTGAAAGTAAGATTTTTTCTTATTTTTTTGATATAATGTGTCTGGGGTGAAAAGTAATAATAATAGCCGAAGTATTATCGTTATATGATCTTGATTATCGAAAGACACTTTGTGAAGGTAACGACAAAATATTCTATAAATCCTCATTTTAATGTTATAATTGAATCTATTATAAAGTAAATCTCACTCAAAATTAGTATACAAAAAAATAAAACTCAAAACTGTATTTAGATAAGATTATATTAGAGGAGAGACGATACCCCTAAACAGAGCTTCAAGCGCCTTGACCTCAATATCTGCGCTTTTAACCATTGCGACAGCAAAATCTCAATAAACCCTGTTACTTTTCTCGGTGCTACGTAGATTTATTAGCTCCGGTTTCAGGAAACATGAACCAAGGTGTCGCAATCTTTCTCTATGTACAGGGTGACCAGAATTGGTGATCTCTGAACTACAACTTTTTAACCTTGAGAGATAGGGAAACATCAGTGGCACATTGCGGTCATATTTTCCGAGATACCTACACTGATCAACAATTGCTAGGGATCACTTATGAACTTCTCTTCATTTGTATTTTTTACAAGTTATCTCGTCAATACCTGTACATTATATGTTCTATAAGGAAAAAGTAAGATGTTTTGAGTTGATTATATCAAAGTCTTCCTCACTTCATCGGCTCTTGTTCACAAAATCGATTATCTGTAGGCTGTTACAGGTGGAGTGAAAAGCAATGTGGTATTTGTTAATAAATCTGTTTTTTTCTCTCGTTCAAACACATAAGGTGACAATAATTGAAGAAATGAGAACAATATCAGCGTATCAGTCATGCCGAGAAGACGTTTGGCTCCTGTGCAACTGGACCAAAGCATACGGTGGATACAAGAAGGTTTGTCCCAGCGAGAAGTGTCCTGGCGGTTGGATGTTTCGCAAAGTGTCGTGAGTCGGGCTTGGAATAGGTTCACCAAAAACGACTCAGTAGCTTATGTTCACGGGGGAGGTCGGCAGCGCAGTACAACAGCTGCCCAAGATCGTCTTTTGATCCTCAATGCTAGGAGAAATCCCACTTACCCGCGTCGCGGCTCAATAGATCACTGAGAGTTGCAACAGGAGTTCTAAGTTCGAACCAGACTGTAAGACGACGACTACATCTTCGTGGTTTGAGAGCACGGTAGAATTGCATCGAACATGTCTGGTCTGAGATGTCTAGACAATTGTCAACCTTAGAACAACCGATCAATAACCTGGAGGACTTTTCTAACGCTTTACGGGATATTTGGACGAATTTGCCCCAAAATTTTATAAATCGTTGATCGAAAGTATGCCTCGTAGGGTAGAATGCTTAAGACGAGCTCGTGGGGGGCCAACTAGGTACTAGCTTAACCGAAACTTCAGCCTTCTTGTGGTTTCATCATAAAATGTTTATGTTATTCAAACACAGAATTTTGAGTGTCCTAGTAAAGTCTTTTTTTCTCTCCCACTTTCCATTTTTTCATTCTTTTCTCAAGTGAACCATATTATGAACTGAAAATACTCTGATATCTGACTTAATTTATAATCTTGGAGCGAATATTTCAGAAATAAATTTAGAACAAGTAAGTGATCCCTATCAATTGTTGAGCAGTGTATATCGTCAACCGCATTGCTCTATCGTGTTTGAATTTTGAATTATAAGCCAAAATTGACATTTTGGCGATTTCAACTTTGGTTATAACTGTTTTGTCGTTATTCTACTGAGGGCGACTCGTAAATGTAACATTGAATTCTTGTGAATTCATGTCTCAGAGCTAGGTTATCTGTGATCACATCTTGAAAGTTCTCTGAACTCATTCAGAATGCACAGATGACTTATGTGATCGCCTGCTCTTAGGTCCTTTTCTATTGCCACCCTGAGGGTCCATTTGGATGTCTTACATTTTAAGAATAGTCCTAGCGGAAACAGGTCTAAAAAGACTTGGCGGGCATGTTATAGACATGAAAATCCTATTACAGATACATAAATACATATAGTATGAAAAGTATACCGTGGATTTACCATCCTCTTTCCTACGATATCATGCGAACTCATAAGCATGTGAATTACTTATTGATGACAAGAACGTGAAATGTACTTTTTACACAGATTTCGGTTGGATTGTAGCTCATATGCAGCTCGGTCACAATAAAATCTTCATGAAATGGCTCACATCAAATGGGATCATCATTGTCAGTTCATTTGTGTTACAATGTATTTCGTTTCAGTTGACATTCTGGTTTATTATGCCTGAATAATTCAACTTAATGATCGATGGAAAAATGTTTATGACCACATCGGATTACGTTCTGGAATATGTACTTTTCAATATTGTATTATTAGTCGAGCTGGTTCTAGCTTTTTTGCGGATTTACTCGTTTCTTGTGTTCTTCTTAGCTGAGTTTTTACTTTTTTGTTGATTAAATGGTTGCGACTTTTAAATGAGAACTTCTTTTGAATTAATATGCCATCGTCAAGGCTTGTGAAATCCATACTAATATTATAAATGCGAAAGTACTCTCTGTCTGTCTGTTACTCTTTCACGCCTAAACGCTGAACGGATTTTGATGAAATTTGGTATGGTGATAGATGATAACCTAGAAATGGTCATAGGCTATAAATAATCAGGCCATCGTCCTTAGGGGGTAGGCAGTAGGCAGATAACTAAATTGAGTTGGTGATTTTTAGTCCTTTTTGTTGGGACTTTTGCTCTTTCACGTCTAAACGGCTGAACAGATTTTGATGAAATTTAGTAAGGTAATAGATGGTTACCTGAAAACGGATATAAGATCAAAATGATCACGTCATCGTACTTAGGGGGTAGGAAGTAGGCAGAAACTGAATTGAGTTAGTGATTTTTTTATGGTTTTGCTGGGAGTTCTGCTCTATCATGCCTAAACGGCTGAACGGATTTTGATGAAATTTATTTAGGTGATAGATAGTAACCTAGAAAAGATATGGGCTATTAATATCCATGATATCGTACTTAAGGCGTAGGCAGTAGGCAGAAAACTAATTAATTGGTGATTTTTAATCGTTTGTTTCAAAAGTTTACCTCATTCACGCCTTAACGTCTGAACGGATTTTTATAAGACTTGGTGAGTATAAAGATAGGATCCTAGGCACGGACACAGGCTACTTTTTACGGCGGGAAAATTCCTCATTCCCGCGGAATCTAGCGTGATCGTGTCAAGAAGCGCATGACGCCATAGCTACTGAAATCATTTTGATGTTTTTTTTTTAACTGAGTGTACTAAGACTTCAAGTTTGTATTATATCACTGTTCTAACTTAGGGGGTCGGTAGGCGCCATAATTTAGGGAAATTATAATAAAATTTTGATGCAACTGTCTTTAGTTAACAGTTTTTCTTGGATCGAAACCTATAGTGTTGGCAGGTAGGTAGTTAGTAGTTTTAAACCGATATACATTATTTACTTTCTATATTTACTAAGGAAACATTCGGAGCTATCCATTATGTAGCTTAGGTTGCTTTTGAACAAATTTTGATGTGAAGTTGAGGACTGGAACACGATAGTGGGACATTGTTGCAGGGGGACTTACAGCCGGAGAAAACAAAAAAACTTATGCGGACGAAGTCGCGGGTAAAAGCTAGTAATTCTTAAATAGGCAATGATGATCATAAAGTCTGCTTGATTCAGTTTTCTGGCTTCGATTTCCATTCAATCCAATGAATTTAATTATAAGATATAAGATCTATTGGTTTCTGCCTATCAGGATAGATTTGTACGTGTTTCTTCTTTCTTTCCGTTTTTTCTCTCGATCTGATTGAGATTTGAGCTACAAAGTTGAATCCATAGACGAAAAGAATTGTGCTCTTAGTTTTCAGGGTATTCAAATTTGAAATATCATTTCATTTCTTCAATTGTTCGATTTTGCTGATTATTTGGCAGTTCTCAAAAGACAGCAATTGATATCGATGTGGCAAAAACTAGAGAACAACCTAACTGTTGATATAAAATTCTTGTGGTTTTCATTCAAAGCAATTCAAGCTTTGTATTTCCAAGTTGAGCTAGTTCTTTATATTCTTCGATTCGAACAATTAACGGACGTTTAGTTTCTGTAATGAACGCAGTTTTGGTTAGTTAATTTCTTGAATGATGATCTCACATTGTATTGTATTGTTATATTAAATCTGATTCCATTGTTCAGAGATCACAATTGTCTAAATGAAAGGCATATTCGGATAAAATTAAACCTCTATTCCTCTTGAGAACGAATCAAAATGTAGATTTCAGCAGCAAGCCTCCAATCTCACATTGACGAAGTATCACTCGTCACGAAGAGACGAGTTTGTCTATTCAAGCATCAGGAGGAAAATCTACCCCACGAAACTTTTCCCGAAATGAAAAGAAGAAAACCGGATTCGAAGGCGTCTGAAATCTGCATGTTGCTGAGGGCAAAGCTATCGTCGATTGCCTGCCGAGTTAAGCGTATTACCATTTGAAACTCCAGAACTAACTTTATTTTCGGGGCAATAAATTCATTTCATCCTGGTTTAAAACCCTCCCTTTGTAGGGGCCTCACTTTCAAAGTAGAGTAATTCGAAAGTTCAAACGGTGTATCTGAAAAAATGATGACACGGATCGCCTAGAACTTAGTATCTTCGTTCGGGAACTTCCGTAGGTCAAATTTAGACGAATATGGACTGAACAATTCTGTATGAGTTCTCCTTGATGAAGGCGTTTGGTATAACAAGCTTCCAGTTAATATTGACATTTGGGCATTATCGCCGTTCCTTTTTGAGCTAGCAATTCGAAATAAAAACTTTATGAATTTTTTTTGATCGCTATATAGCGGTTTAATTGGATTTCATCATAGTTTCATTATTTCTTATGAAAACAATAGTTTATTATGACTTATAATGAATCTTTGGTGTTTTGTTGTTCCAAAACTTTATAATATCTTATAAGTACTTTGATTTTTCAACGGTTTTCCTTACTTCTAAAGGAATTAACGGTATTCGAGTTTGTCGGGAAAAGAGCACCGTAAAATGCCATCAATTTTTCTCTATCTCTAAGGGAAAGGATTTTTTTTCAAGGATAACCGATCTGGCTCACCCTGTACAATGAATTGAAGGCAATCTGGTATGTTAACTATGTTAACACATACAGGGTGTCCCAAAACTCCCGAAACCGGGTGAAAGGGCAAGTAATGCTGGTTGTCAGGAAAATATAAAAAAAATCTAAGTTGCATGATTTTAAAATAATGCGCATTTGAAAAACACACGCAAAATTCCACCCCTGTGACAGTCTTTTCGCTCCTGTTGCCACGAATATCAACTTTTTCCAACTTTTTTTGTTACTGTGTAACCTTGAATAATGCTTGTCTAAGCTGCAATTAAAATTTTGACACCAGCTGCTCTAGGTTTCATAAAAATAGGGCTTACTTCTCAGAAAAAAAATTAGAAATAAATATTTGCCTAGTTTCAACTGACTGTATTGAAAAAAAATGTACTACGTAGGTTTGGCATGTTTTTTCAAAAGTTGGCGCATTTAGTAAGGATTCCAAAATGGTATAATACTTGTTTAATTGTAGCTGCCGTAGTTCAAATTTATTTTCGATCGCATTTGAATACACTTTTTCGTTAACTGCTTCCCAGTAAAAAAGTCCAATGGATTAAAGTCCGGTGAACGGGTGACAGTCTTTTCACTCCTGTTGCCACAAATATCAACTTTTTCCAACTTTGTTTTTGTTGTGTAACCCTGTATAATGCTTGTCTAAACTGTAATCAAAATTTTGATACCAGCTGCTCTAGGTTTCATAAAAATAGGGCTAACTTCTCAGAAAAAAGTTCAAAATGAACAGTTACTTAGCTTCAACTGACTGTATTGAAAAAAAATGTGCTACGCAAGTTTGGCATGTTTTGTCAAAAATTGGCGCATTTAGTAAGGATTCAAAAATGGTATAATACTTGGTAAACTGTAGCTACCGTAGTTCAAATTCGCTTTCGATTGTTTCGATTTTTTTCTGGAAACATTTTTTTCCCGGAAGATGGATCGGACGTTCTGGTCCAATCTCGGGCCGGCCCGTTCACCGGACTTGAATCTATTGGACTTTTTTTACTGGGAAGCAGTTAAAGAAAAAGTGTATTCAAAGGCAATCGAAAGCGAATTTGAACTACGGTAGCTACAATTTACCAAGTATTATACCATTTTGGAATCCTAACTAAATGCGCCAACTTTTGACAAAACATGCCAAACTTGCGTAGTACATTTTTTTTCAATACAGTCAGTTGAAACTAGGCAATTGTTTATTTCGATTTTTTTCTGAGAAGTTAGCCCTATTTTTATGAAACCTAGAGCAGCTGGTATCAAAATTTTGATTACAGTTTAGACAAGCATTATTCAGGGTTACACAGCAAAAAAAAGTTGGAAAAAGTTGATATTTGTGGCAACAGGAGTGAAAAGACTGTCACAGGGTGTGGAATTTTCTGTGATTTTTTAAATGCCTATTTTTTCAAAATCATGCAACTGAGATTTTTTTATATCTTCCTGACAACCAGCATTACTTGCCCCTTCACCCGGTTCCGGGTTGACGTCAATTTTGGGGACACCCTGTAGAGCATAATGCTTTTATACTGAGAACTACACTAGCCATATTGTTTGATATTCGAGAAATTTTGCAAATCTCTTTCTCAACAGTATAACAATTGACGTGAAATTTTTGATTATGGATCATTTATTGACATATTATTGGGGCACTTTTGCTTCTTCTATTCAACTTGTATCTTATTAGTGCATCCCAGATGTCTTTTAGATCAACAGACGATTGACTGATGATGTTCTCGGTAATTAACATGAAAGCTGCTTCCTTTCATTATCTACGTTTCAGTTTACCTGCTTTTGATATTAAAGGAGCTTTCCCCCAACAACAAGTCAAACTCAACAAGCTCAATTGATAACCAATGTACGAGTAATACCATATGTTTAAGGGGTATATGGAAATAAGTACAATGTGAAAACTGCATTCAAGATTCAGGGCAAATTTGAATGATGTAAAACCTGATAATGAAAATGAACTAAGGAAAATTGCATATATGAAGTAGTTTGTGAATTTGGTTGAGCTTTGTGACAAAAATTTGGCTCAACTAGCAAATACTTGTCTAACACACTTCGAATGAAGACCATGGAACTTTGGTTTGGGTGAAGCTTTCATAATATCAAAAGAAGAACACTGCAACCTAGAACATTGAAGAAAGCAGCTTTCATGTCAGATATCGAAAACCCGTCTGTTGATCTGAATAACATCTGGGCTCCAAAGGTAAGGTCCAGCTTAAAAAAGATGAAACGAAATGTTTGACAACTGAAGAAAAATCAACATCTTTTGAATTTGCATAATCTGCTTGAAGGATTCCATGGAAATACCAATCACCCAGTAAAAGATATCGATTGAAATATATTCTGGGAGGATTCTGCATTTTTTAAAAAAAATTATAGGTTTTCACTCCCAGTCTCTGAAACAGAAATAATTTAAAAAAAATTAATTAAGATGAAGTGCTCCTGCGAGAATCTTTGCACTTATTTGTCAGGAGCAAATTGGTCTTCATTGGTCATTTCTACTAGATAATCAATACCCAACAAATTTTATAGAACAATTTCAAATTTAGAACGAAAAATATCTAATCAAAATTTTAATGATGATCAGGTACAAACAGAAAACCGTCAGGACAACCAAATTTGTTGAACGTCATTCCTTATATTCCTGACCTTTCAGAGAAAATAAGAAGAATTGGTTCCAAATTCAACATAAGAACTGTTTTCAAAATACAAAATGATTTGAAATCCATTCTAACCAGAACGAAACCAATGAATGAGACACAAAATCAAAAAATTGTGTTTACAATATACCCTCTATATGTGGAAAATCTTATACAGGGGAGACATCAAGACCTTTAGAGATAGAAAACGGGAACATAAGAATAACATCAAATATAGAGACATTACAAGATCACAAATCGGTGATCATGTATGTTCAAATAGTGGAGATCATATGATGAACTAGAACAACACAAAGATCCTAATGACGGAACCTGATAATTATAAAAGGAAAATTAAGGAATCCACATGTATTTTGTTAGATGAAGTGGATAATTTGGCCAATTGTTCTGGAATAGATCGTATTTGGATTGATTTATTGAAGGAAGAAATGACATCAGGAAATTTCAAAATCAAATAACTCAACATCTCTATATATTGACAACTTTCAATGTCAATCAGATTGCAAATGAAAAAATGGAAGCAAGCCCTGAGCAGGAGCTTCTCTGAGCGCTCGTTCTCTGGTGGAGCAATAGGACTATCATCTCAAAATTCTGTATATGACTTGAAATTGATACTTTATATATAAACAATTAAAAAAATTCAATTCTATGGTCACACTTGAAAATTAAAATATTAAATTTTATGGTTCTGATGATGCGATCCTCTTGAAATTTGGCATGAACATAAAGTATATCAATCTTTATACCAGGAATAAATTTCACTCAATTCAGATATCTTGTTATGAAAATATAATTTTTTTTTCAATATTCAAATTGAATTTTCTATCTATCGGATGATGCGATGATCTTAAAATTTTGCACAAACATTCAATATATAATCTCAATTCCAAAAATAAATTTCATTTGATTAGGATATCTTGTTATGGAAATATAAAGAGTCTTTCCTTATATTCCAATTGGAATTTCTATGGTTCTGATGATGCTATCCTCTTGAAATTTTGCATGAACATTCAGTATATCAGTCTCAACTTACAAAATGAATTTCATTTGAATCGGAAAGTTGGTTATGGAAATAAAAAAATTCTTCTTTTCAATATTCCAATTGAATTTTCTATGGTTCTGTTAATATTATGGCCACAGAATTTTGCGAGAGGCTCACTATGAGCATCTGGCAAGTTGCTGCAAAATTTCATTCCGTTTGCCCTCGTTTTGTGTGAAATATTGAGGAACAAAAATTTTGAATGGCCACTTTTTATGGAACACCCTGTACGATTTTTTGGTTAACGAACTCAACCGAGCTATTTGGGAGCTGAACACACCCTGAAAATTTCAAGTCTCTAGGACAATCCGTTCGAGAGTTATTGTGCTCACGGACGGCCGGACGGCCCTACAGAATTTGATTTGACCTCATATTTTCCATCAGGGAGTCAAACCCTATCGTTTGAGACCATTTTCGGCTCAAAATTCGAAAATTACAGACATTTGGGCAAAACGATATAGCACTCGTCTAAGTAGAACGAGCGCTCAAAAACACACAATTCTGAAGATTTTACGAGTTTGTCTGAAGAAGGTGTCTTTTCAGTTTAACTATTAGGCAACAATTTTTCAAGACCAATTTGCTCTTGACAAATAAGTGCAAAGATTCTCGCAGGAGCACTTCATCTCATTGAAATATTTTTGATTATTTCTGTTTCAGAGACTGGGAGTGAAAACCTATAAAAATTTTAAGAAACCAGTATAAGCATCAAATGCAGAACTTGAACCAATGCGGACGTAACACGATACCTTCATCCACCTTTCTCCGTCAGCTGCAAAATTCAGATTCCACCCGAGCTATAGTGGTCTTATTATGTCTTTCCTTTTCAGATAGGTTAATGAAAACAGGTATCGACCTGTCAGACCGTTCTCAGCACTACAAGCCAAGAAGATATCCTTCTATTCCAACCGCACTAGGCATTATTCTCTCAAATGAAGTATCCTTATTAGGTTCAGCTCATAACAAAACACCTCCAGAAATAAAAACCCAATTTATTTCGCACCTGTGGCACCGTTTCAATGAATGCCAGTGTCTTTCAGAACGTTGTATTCATATCATTTGCTTCCAGGAAAAGCTGCGAGCTGTTTTCACTGGATGAAGGGAAATTACTTTTTTTATAGAATGAAGTTGATCTCGAATTCATTCACGGGTTGGTTTTCTTTAATCTGTCCGGCGGAATTTTAATGTTTGCTACCTGTTCGTGTTCAACTCGTTGTTTGTTCAAACTTGCTCTTGGATGTAAATAATGAGAGCTTTTTATTCGACTTCAAAGTGAAACCTACTTTCCTGCAATTCTGTCCATAACGTAAATATTTACACATATGCGTATGAGTGTTTTGCTCATAAATGAAAATCCTAATCTGTGCGTGAAGAAGGCGGTCCTTTTTGGAGCTGGCAGATTTTGGTTATAAAGGCTAATTGTATAATGAGGGACCTTTTGGATGTACAGGCTGTTTCGCTAAACATTTTATAATTTCGAGGTGCGATTCTACTCTCAATACTCATTCTAACTACAACTGTTCAACATTGATAGGGATCACTTACTTGTTCTAAATTTATTTCTGAAATATTCGCTCCAAGATTATAAATTTAGTCAGATATCAGAGTATTTTCAGTTGATAATATGGTTCACTTGAGAAAAGAATGAAAAAATGGAAAGTTGGAGAAAAAAAAAGACTTTATTAGGAACACTCCAAATTCTGTGTTTGAATAACATAAAATTTTTATGATGAAACCACAAGAGGCTGAAGTTTCGGTTAAGCTAGTACCTAGTTGGTCCCCCACGAGCTCGTCCAAGCATTCTATCTACGAGGCATACTTTCGATCAAACGATTTATAAAATTTTGGGGCAATTCGTCCAAATATCCCGTAAAGCGTTAGAAAGGTCCTCCAGGTTATTGATCGGTTGTTCTAAGGTTGACAATTGTCTAGACATCTCAGACCAGACATGTTCGATACAATTCATGTCTGGAGAGCGAGCTGGCCAGTCCATCCTATCAATAGCATGAGTTTCTAGCGCTTCATTAACCAGACGACTACGGTGTGGACGGGCATTATCGTCAATTAAAATGAAATCCTCGCCCACGGCAGCCGCAACGGAACAATTATGGGTTCAATAATCATATCGTGATATCTCTGGCTGGTCATGGTGGTGTTCTGCAGAACAACCAACTCTATGCGTTGGTTCAAACAAATGCCTCCTCATACACATATAGAACTTCCGCCAAAAGCTGTTGTGGGTACCATAAACTGTTCTGCATACCTTCGACCTCCTTCCCTCCAAGCAAGAATACGTCCATCGGAGTTGACCAAACGAAATCTAGACTCATCCGTAAATAAACATCGGCTCCAATCTTCAAGTGTCCAATTGCGGTGCTCCTCAGCCCATTGCCGTCGATGAGCCCCTATCCCCTATTCAAACGGGGATGTTGTACCCTCCTACGTGCTCTCAAACCACGAACATGTAGTCGTCGTCTTACAGTCTGGTTCGAAATTAGAACTCCTGTTGCAACTCTCAGTGATCTATTGAGCCGCGACGCCGTAAGTGGGATTTCTCTCCTAGCATTGAGGATCAAAAGACGATCTTGGGCAGCTGTTGTACTGCGCTGCCGACCTTTTCCATGAACATAAGCTACTGAGTCGTTTTGGATGAACCTATTTCAGCCTGACTCACGACACTTTGCGAAACATTCAATCGCCGGGACAGTTCTCGCTGGGACAAACCTTCCTGTATCCACCGTATGATTTGGTCCAGTTGCAAAGGAGCCAAACGTCTTCTCGGCATGACTGATAAGCTGATATTGTTCTCATTTCTTCAATTATTATTGTCACCTTATGTGTTTGAACGAGAGAAAAAAACAGATTTAATAACAAATACTACATTGCTTTTCACTCCACCTGTAACAGCCTACAGATAATAATCGATTTTGTGAACAAGAGCCGATGAAGTGAGGAAGACTTCGATATAATCAACTCAAAACATCTTACTTCTTCCTTGGAGAACATATATGTACAGATATTCACGAGATAACTTGAAAAATACAAATGAAGAGAAGTTCATAATGATCCCTAGCAATTGTTGATCAGTGTATTTTATATACTACTTTCGTCTCAGAATTTGAGTTAAATGCATTGAATTATGAAAGATAATAAATTCCAGGTACTTTCTTGACTGACTGTAGTCTCTTACGTACGAAAGTGAATAGCCGGAAAAAGGTATATTGATTTCATCTGACAGAAAATCAGTCCTACAACGCTCAGTTAATACGGTCAGAGCTAGTGTGGGAATGCAAATTGTGACTAAATGCACTCGAACTAAACAATCAATTCAACATTGTATGGGTACCTGGTCCTACTGGAGTGCAAGGCATTGAAATGGCAGACCAATTAACAATAGAGGGTAGGTTAACCCCTTCCATTGAGCCCTAGCCATTTTGCGGTTTCCCAGCCAGTAATCAAATGATGGCAGTTAAGGAATGGAAACAAATAATGAGGAATTTTCTGGCAAATAGCCCAAGGACAGAAACAGGCTGAATCATTCCTCACAGTCAGTTAATTAGAACTGAGGAAAATGACAGGCATATTCACATGACACTGTTCCTTGAATTGTAACTTGCGGTATATGGTAAAGGTTTCTGATAACACCTCTGTCGCTTCTGCCAAGAAGCCACGGAGACTGCTCAACACATGCGTCGCAACTTTTGAGCTGTTCGTAAGGAAAGGCTGCGACACCTTGGTTCCTGTTTACTGAAACACTAGCTATTATTGGATGTAGTTCTTTTTCTTTCTGATGATACAGCAGAGTGAGGTTCGTTTGATAAAGGCTTTCAATATTACAATTTTGAGGAAATTTAGAGACAATGTTGTCATTTCCTTACCTAACTGTATATGTATAATTGAGTTTATCATACGATATATTGGATACTTCATTAAAATGTATCTGCCGAAATGGTAAACAGCACAATTGTACAATAGATCTTTATGTCAAGGGGCTGCGAGGTCCACTTAACCTTATCGGTCTTTCTCTAATCTAATCTAATCTAGAGCACGAGACATTCCCCCATCTTTGAGGCAGACAAACTGGTCACATTCCGAAAAAACACCTTGCAATATCGAAAAGATTATATTTTCATCGTCCCGTATAAAACAGAAAGCAACTTGCGAACAAGTTTCGAGTTGTCGCCGTTCGTTGAGCAGTTCAGAACATAACGTAACCTTGCTCGGAAATAAATAAGCCGTCTCCATTTTTCAGTTCTTTCACATCGTAGCGAACGGTCGGGTGAAGGTTGGAAATGATGTGTTCCCGAGACATCTGAAAATTTCATTTTAATATCGGAATTTGCGAGAGCTGTTTCCGCTGGAAAGCATCCTGTCAAGACCATTCATTACCGATTTTCCGTTTATCAGACAGCATCGCATCACTATCGATTTTCGCTGAAAAGTGAATCAGTTCGTTCCCTTCCGCCACTACCTTTAACCGATTATCATTGAAGAATCCATTTAATTGTCATGAATTAATCAAGAGGGGTAATTGGTTGAAGTTGAAACCGACCATGGAAGGAGAGGTGGTGAATTTTGCACAATCCCCAAATCGATTTGGGGTTGTTGAATCTGATGCGGTTGTTTTCGTAGGTAATATTTTGAAAGCATCAGAGCACAATCATGTGGAAATTGAAAACAATTTTATATACTGCCTATTGGTAAACAGGAATCTTCGTCGATCGAAGGATCATCTCAATTTAGATTCATTTGTTATAAGTGAAATGTGGAACATGTGGTGTCTATTTTTCGATTAACATATCGTCAGAAGCTTTTGCACGGTTGTTCGTATGGAGAAGGAGACAATTGCATTATGGACATCATAAGACTCATTGGTTTCATTCAACTCATTTTGAATTTTAACTTTTTTTGAATCTCCAACCTATCCTGAAAATTTTAGATTTTGAATTGTTCCTATTGAAACTAATCATGTGAACCTACAAGTCTTTATATCGGTACTGCATCACTATTGATTTTCGCTGAAAAGTGAATCAGTTCCTTTCGTTCCACCACCACTACGTTTAATCGATTATCATTGAAGAATCCATTTAATTGTCATGAATTAATCAAGAGGGGTAATTGGTCTGAAGTTGAAACCCCCATGGGAAAAAGAGGTGATGAATTTTGCACAATCCCCAAATCGATATTGGGGCTGTTGAATCTGATGCGGTTGTTTTCGAAGGTAATATTTTGAAAGCATCAGAGCACAATCATGTGGAAATTGAAAACAAGTTTTATACTGCCTATTTGTAAACAGGCATCTTCGTCGATCGAAGGATTCATCTCAATTTAGATTCATGTTGTTATAAGTGAAATGTGGAATATTGTGGTGTCTCTTTTTCGATTAGCATATCGACAGCAGTTTTTGCGCACGGTTGTTCGTATGGAAGGAACCAATTGAGAGCTGCACGTCTTAAGACTCGTGAGTTTCATTCAACTCATTTTGAATTCAATTTTTCTTGTGGAATATCGAACCTATCCTGAAAATCTCAGATTTTGAAGTGTTCGTATTGGAACTAATCATGTGTACAAGTCTTTGTATTGGTACTGCATCACTATCGATTTTCGCTGAAAAGTGAATCAATTTGTTCCTTTCCGCCACTACCTTTAACCGATCATCATTGAAGAATCCATTTAATTGTCATGAATTAATCAAGAGGGGTAATTGGTCTGAAGTTGAAACCCACCATGGGAGGAGAGGTGGTGAATTTTGCACAATCCCCAAATCGATATCGGGGTTGTTGAATCTGATGCGGTTGTTATCGAAGGTAATTTTTGAAAGCATCAGAGCACAATCACGTGGAAATTGAAAACAAGTTTTATACTGCCTATTGGTAAACAGGAATCTTCGTCGATCGAAGGATTCATCTCAATTCAGATTCATGTTGTTATAAGTGAAATGTGGAACATTGTGGTGCCTCCTTTTCGTTTAACATATCGTCAGAAGCAGCTACACGGTGTGTTTGTATGGGAAATGAGCCAATTGAAATCTGGACATCTCAAGACTCATGAGTTTCATTCAACTTAATTTTGAATTCAACTTTTATTCTGGAATCTTGAACCTGTCCTGGAAATTTCAGATTTTAAAGTGTTCCTATTGGAACTAGTCATGTGTACAAGTATTTGTATCGGTACTGCATCACTATCGATTTTCGCTTAAAAGTGAATCAGTTCGTTTCTTCCGCCACTACCCTCAACCGATTATCATTGAAGAATCCATTTAATTGTCATGAATTAATCAAGAGGGGTAATTGGGTCTGAAGTTTAGACCCACCATGGAAGAGAGGTGATGAATTTTGCACAATCCCCAATCGATATTGGGACTGGTGAATCTGTGCCGGTTGTTTTCGAAGGTAATATTTTGAAAGCATCAGAACACAATCATGTGGAATTGAAAACAGTTTTATACTGCCTATTTGTAAACACGCTTCTTCGTCGATCGAAAGATTCATCCCAATTTAGATTCATGTTGTTATAAGTGAAATGTGGACATTGTGGTGCCTCTTTTTCGATTAACATATCGTCAGAAGTTTTTGCGCACGGTTGTTCGTTTGGGGAAGGAACCAATTGAAAGCTGGACATCTTAAGACTCATGGATTTCATTCAATTCAACTCATTTTGAATTCAACTTTTCTTTTGGAATCTCGAACCTATCCTGAAAATTTTAGTTTCTAAAGTGTTCCTATTGCAACTAATCATCTGTACAAGTCTTACTATCGGTACTGCATCACTATCGATTTTCGCTGAAAAGTGAATCAGTTCGTTCCCTTCCGCCACTACCTTTAACCGATTATCATTGAAGAATCCATTTAATTGTCATGAATTAATCAAGAGGGGTAATTGGTCTGAAGTTGAAACCCACCCTGGGAAGAGAGGTGATGAATTTTGCACAATCTCTAAATCGATATTGGGGATGGTGAATCTGTGCCGGTTGTTTTCAAAGGTAATATTTTGAAAGCATCAGAACACAATCATGTGGAAATTGAAAACAAGTTTTATACTGCCTATTGGTAAACAGGCATCTTCGTCGATCGAAGGATTCATCCCAATTTAGATTCATGTTGTTATAAGTGAAATGTGGAACATTGTGGTGCCTCTTTTTCGATTAACATATCGTCAGAAGTTTTTGCGCAAGGTTGTTCGTATGGAGAAGGAGCCAATTGAAAGCTGTACATCTTAAGACTCATGGGTTTCATTCAACTCTCAATTTTGAATTCAACTTTTATTCTGGAATCTTGAACCTGTCCTGGAAATTTCAGATTTTGAAGTGTTTCTATTGGAACGAATCATGTGTAGAAGTCTTTGTATCGGTACTGCATCACTATCGATTTTCGCTGAAAAGTGAATCAGTTCCTTTCGTTCCACCTCTACCTTTAACCGATTATCATTGAAGAATCCATTTAATTGTCATGAATTAATCAAGAGGGGTAATTGGTCTGAAGTTGAGACCCACCATGGGAAGAGAGGTGATGAATTTTGCACAATCCCCAAATCGATATTGGTGTTGTTGAATCTGATGCGGTTGTTTTCGAAGATAATATTTTGAATTCATCAGAGCACAATCATGTGGAAATTGGAAACAAGTTTTTTTACAGCCCACAGGTAAACAGCATCTTCATCGATCGAAGATTCATCTCAATTCAGATTCATGTTGTTATAACTGAACTGTGGCAATTTTTGGTGTCTCTTTTTCGATGAATATATCGTCAGAAGCTTTTGCGTGGTTGTTGGAATGGAGAAGAAGCCAATTGAAAGCTGGATATCTTAAGGGTCATGGTTTCATTTTACCCAATTTTGAATGTAACTTTTTTCGGATCTCGATCATATCTAGTTTTCATGTCAGTTACCGAAAACCGTATTTTGATATCAAAACATCTGTGCTACAATAATGAGATCCAGCCCAGAAAGATCAAATGAAATTTTTGGACAACTGAGTGAATCAAAAATATATTATTAAAAGTACCTATCGATAGTTTCCTGAGAACGGTTGAAAGAGTGACGGAAGTTGCATTTCTGTGAGTCAAGAATCTAATGTATTAACGTCGGCTGGCGAATGCTGAACGAAACGTTGAACAGAAGAAATTATGAAAAAAGCTCAAAAAATGAGCTGTAGTTCAAGTACCACCGATTTAGCCCATCCTGTAATCCTTTTTCACGTAATTCACAATAAGTTGAATCTATCGGAAATGACGAAATTTCGTTAGCGCCAAAATTGTTCATCCAGCCACTAAATTCAACCAATTATCATTAAAGTATCCATCTAATTGTCATGAATGAATCAACGGAGTTGATTGCTTTAAAGTTGAAACCGACCATAGATAGAGAAGTGGTAAATTATCCACAATATCCAAATCGATACTGGGGTTAAACCAGTAGCGGTTTTATTCGCAGCTAATATTTTGAAAGCATCAGCACAGTCATGTGGAAATTAAAAACAGGTCGTTAATGGGTTCAACCGGCGAGGCAGGAATTCGATACTATGCTTTTTGACCATCCTTTTCCCAGAAAGCGGTTTTATTCCCTGTTTTAATTGATTTCGAATGGAAGGGCCAAAAAAATGTTCGTGGCAAACACAATGGAAATGTTGTCTTTTTTTTCGTCTGCCTGCAAGCCAAGAGTGTATTACGTTTCCCTTATTCACATCTTACTGTGTTATGTACAGGATGATCTCTTTTTGGTTTTCGAATTTTAGGACTATTCTTCACCGAATTTCGGTTTTAGTTGAACGGATCTGACAAACAGTTGGTGGATCTTCAAGTTCAAGTGATCAAACGTCAATATTGAAATGAACGAAGTTTGATGTTTCAAAGTTGAAGTGGAATATAAATTTTGATGAACTCAAGATGAACTGTACACATCTTTCAAAGATATTTGATCATTTCAAGTTGAGAATTTTGTTTACCACAAACTGAAGAATTTCAAGAAGGGCTCATGTTGAAATGGAAAAAGAGTATTTATAGAAGATGGAGCAAAAGAACTGGCGGATAAGATATTCAAAAAAACAAAAATTTATGCAAATATGGGTTTAATTATTCTTTCATAATTGAGTTCAACATTTAAAGTTTATGTTTAGACAGTTTCAA
The DNA here is from genome assembly GCA_013421045.1 of Propylea japonica. Taxonomy (NCBI): domain Eukaryota; kingdom Metazoa; phylum Arthropoda; class Insecta; order Coleoptera; family Coccinellidae; genus Propylea; species Propylea japonica. The sequence goes on from CM024248.1 coordinate 25,583,522, forward strand.
AGATGCTATCTGGCAAATGGTGTCAATTATTGTCAATACACTGCGTTAATCGATTTCGGAAATGATGAACAACTTTGTCCAGCATCTGGTTGGAAATGTTGGCGATAGCCAAACGAATGTTGTTCTTCAAGATAGGCCAGAGTTTTGTGAAGATCGTTATAAACATGAGATTTTAGATATTTCCATAAAAATCGCGAGGTACCAAATCAGGCGACTGTCCAGGAGTTCTGAAAACCCCAGAGAGCTCACGAGCGACCCCTAAATTCACAACGTGCCACTATTTGGTGTAGATTAGATTAGATTAGATTAGAGGAGGGGCGACAGATCAAAACCGACCTTGTGAGCACCTTGACCTTAAGATCTATTGAGCATCCCCGCGCTGTTTACCAGTCAGGCAGCAAAGTCTCAATGAACTTCACCACCTTTCTGGGGGCCACATCCATTACTTGTTCAGGCTTAGGAACCAGGAACCAAGATGCCGTAGCCGTTTCTGGTGAACAGCTTCACACTCGCATAGCAGGTGTCTGGCTGTCTCGGTGGCTTCCTGACAGAAGCGACATGTATTATCGGGCGTTTTTCCCATGTTTTTTAAGTGATACCTCACCGGACAGTGCCCAGTGAGAGCGCCTGTCAGTTCCTCAGTTCCAATTTGCTGAGTGAGAGAATTTTCTTGGCCCAGCTCGTCGAGTGAGAGAGAAGTGACCTAGCTTGCCGTTGACCATTGGTCGTATGCCAGTACATAAGCGTCTTCTTTTGTTCCCAGTCCTTAATAGCCATTGCCTGATGGCTGGCTGGGAAGCCGCAAAACGGTTCTGGTCCAGTGAAGGGGGTTGTCCCCCCTTCCCTGGCCAGTTGGTCTGCCACTTCATTGCCGTGAATCTCGGAGTGACCAGGCACCCAAATGAGATTGACCTGGTTCTTTTCTCCGAGTAGGTTAAGTGACGTTTTGCATTCCCAGACCAACTTTGACTTCACTTGTGGAGAGTCAAGCGCTAGCAGGGCTGCTCTGCTGTCAGATGCTATATATGCTATATATTTGGTGTATAATTGGCCCAAATTTTTTCGAACTACACGAACGTACAGGTTCAGGGACTAAGGAATTTTCCTTCCTGGGGTTCTCAGCGCTCCAGCTCAATTGCCTGATATAGCCCCCTGCGAATTTTTATGAGTAAATACGAAATCACATGTTTATAACGATCGTCCGAGAATTTTGGGCTACCTGAAGAACAAAATTCGTTGTTTTAAATGTTGTGGTTCATTTGGGATTAATTATATGATTTGCATATTTTCTAATTTTTATTGAACCTCTAAACCAGCAGTTTTCTCTGATCCACCCTGGATAGCGTTCGAAAAAGCAAAATGTTTTTATTTTGAATTCCTAGAATAAGCAGGATTGGAGATAATGACCAAAATCGATCTGCCCTCGAAAACAAGCGAAGATAGAGGAATGCAAACGACGGCATTTTGAGTTTCTCGAAAAAGATCATCGTAACGCGTCTTTTATTTTTATCTTTATGATAGAGGTAAAAAGTTCAGAGATTACCAATTTGGTCCATCTTGTTCGAATAAAAGTTTATTTCTTATTCATTTTTCGCTATACATAATCGAACGAACTTCTAGTATCCACTTTCGTTCTCCTATTATCGATCAGATGTCAGTATTGCTTTCAAATTTCCAGGAAATTCTTGGTGTGTAATGGAATACTTATACCAGATTATTCAATTGGTTTTGCGGTTCGGTAAGGAAACAATTGATGGTTTGAAATACACTTCATCATTCAGTTTAGTCCTCATTAATATTAATAGACCTGTTTCAACGAGATTCCGATTTATAAATTCCATCCATGAAATGAGAATCTTGAACGGCTGCAAAATACGCCCTCAACGCTGTTATGACTCGTCATTTGAAGAAACCGCTTTCCACGCAGGCCTTCTTCTTAGGTCTGGAGTCAGATAGAAGTCGCTTGGGGCCAAATCTGGTGTATGCGGTGGATGCTACAACAATGCGAAATTTAATTAGTGGCAAAATGCTCTTGTTTCGCAAAAAATTCTTTTCTTCTTCAAACTGGTTTTTTATTCCCGAAATTTTCCTCCGCTGGTGTGAAAGGTTTCAATTACATGCAAAATTCATTGTTTCTCCAGTTTAATACAAAAATTCGAAATCCGAAAAAATTATGCTTACACTTTCTTGGCCAATTTCAGGCACGAACTCGTTTTGGAGTACCCTTATGCACACAGCTTTCTGAAAGGTTATGCTTCGGTCAGAATATTGCCAAACTTCCGAATGGAATGTCTGGAGCTCTATTTAATCTCTTCCAATCACTCAAACTTCCCAATACGATATCGTCTATTTTTCTTTGATTTCTGGTGTTGTTGCTTTTTTCTGGTTTGAATTCAACAACACATTTTCTACTGCACTTTTTAATGCGAAGAGTCCTGTATATTAACTTTCAACTTTAGTTTGCAATGAATTTCCTCTACTTTCAAATCTTAAAAATTTAAATTCAATCACTGGACGATACTTGATTTTTTTCATTATAAAATTCCTATGACAAGTCGATACTGAATGGCTTTTAAACAAAGAATGAATTGACAGATTGAAATGAAACTTCACAAAGGGTCTATATAAAGAATGTACCAATATAACATGGGAAAATAAGACAAGTAGCAATGCCCCTCTTATCGAACCGAAAAACTCTCATTCAATAACGTGATAAAAACGTTGACTGAAATAATAAAATGATTGAATAATAACCCAATAAAAAAATGGCCTCGAAAAAACGGTGTTGAAAAATAAGTGAGTTTCCCTGAAAATATGTGTCCAATGTTTCATTCTGAAGACCTTCCAATTTTAATTTGTGGATTATTCTTTCACTCGACTTTTCCCCACTGTACACGCTTAAATATTCCATTCTTCCACGCAATTTTTTTTCACCAATTGGAGGCAGTTTAATTTTCTGGAAATTCAATTTTATTGAAATTAATTTCGTTTTCTATTGTTCCCTGGCCTCCGTTTATATCGGGAAATTCCTGGAAAATTGATGGGTCTGCTCGTTCACCTTGCCCGCCTCTTCAGGAGGTTAAAAGGCGAATATGCTCACGAATGCGAACACTGAGAAATTCTTGTGTGGAAATCGGCAATAATTCAAGTCTTTTAGGCTCGAGGGATGGTCCTAAAGTACAATTTGAAATGAGATATTATTCCTAGTGCGGTTATACTTCCCCCAACCTCCTTCGGTCTCGAGCTATGAGTTATTAAAAGTGAGAAATCTCTGGACTTACTCGGAGTCAATGGTACTGAATGATAAGGGTGGGATCACACTTGTCAGAATCGATTCGCATTTTGTCTATCGGGAATGGTCTTCATTCGCTTCTTCCAGGACCGTATCGGTTGATGCAATTGTGAATTTTTTCAAATTCAATGAAGAAAATGATCTTATCCATACTATATATGAAAGCACCTCATCATCAAGTCGAAGCACGCTTTTGTGGCTCATAAAAATCATTTTGTTCAATGAGTTTTGCTGTTCGATAGCCTATTTTTTATTATGTTGTTTAGAGCCATGTAGTATCGACGTGTCATTGAATTATTTTGCTACAATGGAAAACATAAAGTCTGGAACAGTGATTGAATTTTTGGGAGTTTTAAAAGCGAGGGAACCAGTCTTGAAAGTATAAGAAGACTCATTGCGTTCATTAGGACGATATAATTGGTTGCTGAATTTAAACGTGATCGTACAAGCCATGAAGGCGATCAACGTCAAGGTCTCTTCTGAAATCAGCAACAACATCAGAAATCGTAAAAAAATACTGGATATCATATTGAAAAATCCCTAAGTAACTGAAAGAGATTCAGAAGAAACATTTGGCAAAATTCTGATTTAAGTATAAAGTTAACAATGGAACGAGAACACATTCGAATGCGACTTTCTCAGTAATATTTGGAGCGTTTCGAAAGAATAAAGTGGATTCATCACTTTGGATAACTTGTGTGTATCACTATCACTATCTTGATTGAAAAATAGGCTTAAGAATGGTTTGAACCTGGTTCTTCGGCTCCAAAACAATTTCGTGTCCTGAAATCAGCCAAAAGTCTCCTTCTCGAAAGCATCATTTTCTTAGAATGCAAAAGGAATTTTATCTGAAGATTACTCACAATCAGGTGAAACAATAAATTCTGGATATTATTGGAACCTATAGTATGGTATATTCTTGGCTTCCAAAGAAAGCATTCCTGGGTTAAAATTGTAATTTATGAGAATTTCAGATAACTGACTATGCAAAAAAAACTCTTGGTTAGGTCTTCATAAAGTCTCATACGTCTTCAATGGTTGAAAGATTTGGAGAGTTGAAAGGTCCATGCAGTTTAGTTGGTTTACTTTAAAAGAGGGGCTACAGTTCACTGCGACCTTAAGGTCTATTGTGCCCCCTTACAGAGCTGTTCTGGCCAAAACCTTCACAGCTCGCCTTCAGTTCCAGAGATCTAATGAAATCTAATAACTGTGAAGGCTTCAACGAGGCTAGTTCCTCACTCTTACAAGTTTCTAGTCAAAGGCATTCCTTCCTAAGGCTCGCAATGCCAAGGCATTCCGTGACTAGGTGAATGGGGTTTTCTTCTTCCTCCCCACAGAACCTACACTCGTCGGTGTCCGACAATCCCATCCTCAACAGGTGCTTCCTGAGGCGACAATGTCCTGTAAGAAAGCCAGTGAGGAGGTGTAATTGCTTCTTACCAAGATCCAGATATCTTTTGGATCCCGCTGTCTCGAAGTTCCGGAAGAACTCAGTTGAATGATCCATCCCTGGGAGATTCCGCCAGAGTTTTTCCCTCTCGGCTTTCTCCTTCTCCAGAAACTCCTTCTTATAGGGACATTTAGATATACCACAGAAGGGTTCTGGGCCAATGAGTGACATTTGTGCGCCCTCTTTGGCAAGTGTAATGGCCAAGGTCAAGGCAACAAACCGACTTGATGTTCATCAAACTTAATCAATGGACGTTTGGCTCTCTATTACATCATCTGAAAGACTATTGGTTAGATGATAGCACGATAGTTATTTTGCCTCTTTCGCACATTAACTTTGACTTTCTGCTCGATAGACTCTTTACCCAAATTCAACTTTTTTGTTTCATATGCTTCTCCATACAATATTTGTGTACTTTATTTGGTCACCATGTGGTCGTCTCACTTTTGAACGACCGTTAGTTCCATTCATTTCGATGTATTTGGTCAGCAGTTCTCTGAACCAATTCAGTCAATCACTTCATTACCAGTTAGTGTGAGAAAAAGCAAATTGAAGTTATTTCTGATCCAGCGATGGGCAGTTCGTATCAAAAAAGGGCATCTTTCGTCTAAAAACTTTTGGTTTCCATTGGATCTCGTGGATATCAGCTGGAACCAAATGCCTAAAATTGATTATGGCTCGGTGCTTCTCTGACAAGTCTGGTACCTCTTGGTTTTCAATGCCTGACAATTAAGCTTTTATGTACACACTTATCAAACTTGCTACTGTTAAGACACAGAATGAAAGATTCAAGCTTAGGTTTTTTGTGTTAGAATTCACAAATTTTACCTTCGGATCATCAGTCCAAATTCCTCCGATTTAAGGTAGACATTTTATTCAATTTAATCGGTTGAAATGGTTAACAGAGTTCCAAAAGGTATGATGAATGAACGATTTAATTCGTTAAGATTGTGGTAATTTCTCACAATTAATGCTTTTTTGTACCGCGGCAAATAGATGCTTGAAGATCCACTCATTTCAGAATGAACTCTTCAATAATCATTCATCAGATAATAATCGACTGAAAAAGTGACAACTGTGATTGAATTTAATTGAAGGGTCATTCATTAGCGAAGTTATAATTGGCAGCGAATAAATGAACAATTCTTTGAACAAATCATGGCCACAGAAAAACTTTTCCGTGATTTGGAATAAGAATTGTTTATTGTGTAATGTTAATGATAACTTTTACCCATACTGAAAGACGTCATATAGTTAAAGGACAAGTTAGAAGTAAGAAATGAACACAAGAATATGGAAAATAAAAAAATTTGAGAAAACCCTGAGCAGGTGCTCTGAGCGCTCGTTCATAGGTAGAACCATAATGCAATACCTCGAACTTTTGTATAGAACTTGAGATTCAGCACGATCTGAAATATATTCGAAAATGAGATATGTGAAATAATGTTGTTCAGATAATGCGGTTCTCTGAAAATTTTGCATTAAAATTCAGTATTTCAATCTTCAATCAAGAAATAAATTTCACTCGAATATCTTGTTATGGAAAATATAAAGATTCTTCTTTTCAATATCCCATTGAATATTCTATGGTTTGTGTTAACACTAGCAACAACATTTTGCATGAGGCTTATTACGAGCATCTTGCATGTGGCTGCAAATTTCATTCTGATTGGTGTTGTTTTGTCTGAGATATTGAGGAACAACAATATTGAATGGCCACATTTTATGGCACACCCTGTACGATTTGGACACGGATAGAATTGAATTTGACCACGGATCGTCATCGGGGAGTCGAACCCTATCGTTCGAGACCATTTTCGGCTCAAAATTACAGAGATTTGTGCAAAACGATATAGCACTCGTTCAAGTAGAACTAGCGCTCAAAAAGAAGCAGAAAACAAAGAATAGTAGTCAGTATTCTTCCACACTATATTTCAAATTGAATTCATAGTTTTCATTCACTTCGGATATAAATCATATAACTAATCATATAAATTAGTACATGAGTCATCTCCCAAATTCCGCTTCATCAATTGCTCGAAATCACATAAACTGGTTAGAAGAGTCTCGGAGAAATGTACCTGGGCCTAGTATATTTCTCTGATGATTACAGATTTACCATAAGAGGAGCTGATGGTCGTAGATAAAAATAGTATAGAGAGGAGCCAGTTCGATTCGGATCTGCTATGGCTCAGGAGAGGTGTGCCTTTTTGGGGACACACAGAATATTAATGTATTCAGAGGAAACTCTCATGGTTCATGTTGTACCTTATATACTATTCCTGGAACATCAGGCATTTTTTTTTCATGACAACGCACGCCGACAATCTTGAAATTTCAAGGTGGCCGGCACAAAATCCTGACTTGAATCCCATCGTACATTGGAACAATGAGGAAGGCAAATCAGAAATATGGTTCCATCTCTCAATGATTTGCAAGAGCTCCGTAGAGCCCTTCGTTGCGAATGAAAGAATATTCCATAAGTGAATATTTTAAGGCTCCTCACGAGCATACCAAGACGTGAGGAAGCTACTTCATGACCTAGGAACACTCATCTATTTTCTAGGACACAATAAATATATTGAATTGCGAACACCTGTGGAGTAAAGGTCACTATATACGGTAAAGTGTTCAACGTCTTCCCAAAACGACAATAGGTATATCTTCAGCTTCGTAAAGGTTCGTCCAGATCTCCAGAGACGCCGACTGAACTTCATTAAAAAGTAGCGGTTTCTTTTATCCGCCGAGAAAGATTAAATAAATTCGTTAATTTTTAATGAAGTTAAATCTACGTCTCTGGCTCTCGGGATGCAGCTTTATGCGAAAGAAAGCGAAAACAGAATGGATTATTTAACATCACAATTATATTACACATTCAACCTGCTCGAAAAGACGTCAAATTTTTAGAAGATTTTTTATTGTTCCGTCTGGAGATCAGACCTGTTTTGTGTATTCTTTGTTAATGGCTATTCATGCTACTTTATTCGAATACCCAACAGCGAATGGTTTGGTGGAAAACCTAAAAATAGCTGTCGTGGCTCGGAGTTCAAACCTCTCAATTCGTGTTTATGCAGTTCCATGTTTTACTATTCAACTACCACCGCTAAAGGCATTAAGCATTAAGAAAGAAGATTATTGCAGATTATATGGACCGTATTGCACGTTTCCCCTTCATGCAGCTGTGAATTTATTAGTATTTATTCATCTTGAAAATTTCCAAAAAGTTCATTAGTCATTAAACAATATTACCTACATTTCAGTTGGAAAATCTGAAGCACTTATTGAATAAGCTGTTAAAAGCGTACAAGTCAAACTTTATTTTCATTCCGCGTCGAAAAGCTTATTTTCACTAGGCGTTATAAAAACTTTAGGTGGTCGTTATAATCCTGTAACGCTTTTAAAAGTAAGAATTATAGGAATCCCAAATAAATAACCAAACCGTATTAGATAACTTCTTCATATAACTTTTTCAATTGATCTCTGGAAAAGTCGATTAATAAAGGCTTTAACCTTTAAAGGTTTCTATGAGTAGATAGGTGGAATATTGCCCCTACCGAGGCACTAGTTTGGCTGTTTCTCGCAATATAGCTTCAATGTGAGAATGGAAGTATTAACTGTTAATCATAGGACTTTCCTTATTGATAAACTTGGAAGCGCGTTGAGATGATGAACCCCTTGGATTTCAAGTTGTTGATAATAGTTCTTCCCGTAAGGCGAAACTCGAGATTGTCATGATGACTACGCCATGATGATAATTAAAAGTTTATTCGCAATTCCGGAAATGATTGGGTCGTCCGAACTTCTAAATAGTTCTTTTGGACGATAAGCAAGGGCTTTCCGAATGCAGCTAATATTGAAAACTGAAAGGTGGTAAAGTAAGTGTAACTGTCAAAATAGGGCTTTTGCTTTGGAAACGCGTAATGTATAATTGAAACGTACAGAATATTCTACAATAATTTTCATAATATCATCATAGATTCAATTAGTTGCGTTCCAAAAAATAAGTTTATTGTGAAATTAAAAAACAGAAAACAAAAACAAAACAACTATGGAAGAATTCATTTGTAAAGTTTATTTGTGCTTCGCCATATCATAACTACTGAGTTTTTCCTACGAAGAATTGTTTTGTGGGAGACTGAACTCTCATATCTGTTGACGTGAGAGTAGTTAGGCTATATTGAGTTTAGTTTGCTTCTGGCGTAAGCAGGTTATGTGACTTCTTTAACCTTCAAACATCAGCGTTTTCTCTACTTTATTTTTGAGAATCTAAAGAGGCTTCGGAGCCAGTGAGGAACCTTAACTCGTTGTTTGACAGTGGTAAGAGTATGAAGAACTTTTTTCGCGATGGCTACTCAAGACGATGGTCTGTCTTGTGAACCCAGAACCGAGTGTTCTACTGGTAAGTCGTTTCCGGTCCTAATCATTGTGGTCCCACTTGAGGGTGCTGAACTGGGAAGGAAGATAGATAGATTATTTCGGTTGTCAGTATTATGCCCCCCTGTAGAGTCAGTCTTGTTTGTAACAAGACATTACATTGGAATAATAATGGTCGGCGGTTTCTGTCGTCGATCCATATCACCTAAATAACAAAGTATCTCACGATACAATTACCAGTAAGAGGTTTAGTAAGCAACCTGAACTTGTTTATTGTTGAGACTTCTCTTCTGAGGGCGCAATCAGCCTCTTTGCTTGTTAATGCAGTAAGAGTGCTTTACACTTTTTGCCAATCATCGACCCATATCTTCATCTGTGAGGGTGAAAGCTGGGTTTTGTGTGTTGTTTCTTTCCAAGGGCATCTTCTTTCTCATTCAATTCAATCTCAAAGTCCTGGCGAAAAATGGGTTCGTTCCTTTCTATGCAAGAGTACTTATTCTTATGCATATTCCACTTAAGGACCTTTGTTGATATAGGTGCCATTCGAAGGCATTTAAAAGCTGATTCTGTCTGAATTTCAAAATAACCTTCAGACTATCGATTTGGCCCGTTGTTATTGATCCAAAAAATGAAATTTTATAGTTGTAGCAAGTACGAGTATGCCATTGATATATTATTTGGGCTATTGCCATCATAATTATTTCTTCTGTTCAACGTTTCGGCCAGCATTCACCAGCTGTCGTCAAGAAAACACTTCAGATTTTTCAACTCTCAGAAAAGGAACTTTCTTAACTCCTTGAAAATGTTTTGGCCTTTTTGACAGTCCTCAGAAAACGATTGATGATTTTGATTTATTTTTGATTTATTAAGTGGTCATAAAATTCATTGTTCCTTTTCAGTCTTTAATTTATCATTGGAGCCCAGATGTTTTTGATATCAGACGATTGACTGATGGAGTTTTTCGTTATTGAAATGAAAAGCTGTTCTCTTGATTTTCTACGTCTCAGTTTTTCCTCTTTTAATATTGCGATCAAGCCTAATGAAGATCGAATGATTCTTGACAAATGAATAAATAAAAAATAGAGTCATCGATTGTTTTTCTAGAACGTTCATAAATGACATAACATTTTCAAACAGTGACGAAAGTTGCTTTTCTGGGAGTAAAAAGTTTAAAGTGTTTAAAGCTGGCGAATGCCGCCTGAAACGTTGAACAAAAGAAGTAAATATGATGAAAACAGCCCAAATGATATATCAATGAATGTTCTATCGTCGAGAATTTCACGTCAACATATCTGTATCTTTTTTTCATAGGTGTCTATCAGTATGGATTGATATCTTTCGAAATCAGTTCTAATTCCACTTTTTTCACGTTTTGTGGCACAATATTATATTATGTCCCAGACAAGAATAGTCAAGAAATTCATCATTATCGAGGGGTAGTATTGAAAAGTTACCGACAGAATAGTCATATACAGTTCGAACATGATTTCAACATCAAAACGACTATGGTATGATGAATCGAATCACTTCGTTCCATTGTTACAAGATGATGCCGTAGCTCCAACATCCGAAGGTCCCCCGATATTGTGAGAATTCGTAATTCTACTCGAACTGAATAATAAATTACACCCTAGGGGCTAATTTGTTTTGCCAGAATGGCGCTAAGGCGAACCAAACAACTGGATCTTTATGATAAGCATCTGATCAACTTGGACGAGTGCTATAACTACAACAACATTTGTTGTTGCCTAGAGCCGGCTCAAAGAAGCGACCGTTCCTGTGAGGAAGCAACAAGAGATGGCGAAGATGAAAAACAAATATTTGCAGATTACTATTGACATAGGCTGGACGCGAGTGTGCATCCCTAGCTTTAGGATGAGGCCTAGGTTGTTATTCTCGATACGTCGACTTTTATCGTTGAGAATAAGGCGATTCACACACGTTACGAAAAATGAATTGAAGTCGGAGTGTGATTTGAAAATTTTAGTGAATTTTAGAATGAATAAATCAATGCTTATGTGAAATGTATAAAGGGCTCGATGAGTCTCTTTATTATAATTTCACAACGGTGTTTCAAGAGTTCACTTGAAACACGAAGAGACTATGAATCTTGTTGTTGACTTGAAATTCTTGATGATGAAACATTCTTTGATATATTTGGTGTATTTACATCATATTTACTTTTTCTGTTCATCGTCTGGGCCATCATTTGCCAGCTGTCTCCTCCTGAGCATTTCAACTCTCAAAAAAGCAACTTTCTTGACTCTTCGAAAATGTTGGTCATTTTTGACAGTTTTCAGAAAATAATTGATGACTCTGATCTATTTTCGATTTATTCAGTTGCAAAAATTCATCTGATCCTTTTTAGGCTGAACCTTATTATTGATATTCAGATGTTTTTGATATTAATAGACGGTTGACTGATTGGGTTTTTGGTTATTGACATGAAAGCTGTTTTCTCGAATTTTCTACGTCTCAGTTTTCTTCTTTTTTATATCGAAGAAGTTTCACGCTATAAAATCCTGTGGTTTTAATTGAAAGAACGTTGGACAAGCTTTGACCTATCAGTATCTTCAAGTTGAGCTTGTTTTTTATGTTTTTTGATGCGAACATTTTTGGGACAGTTTTTCCAATATAGGCTCTACCGCAATCACAAGGTACTTGTGTAGTTGTTGGCTAGTTGAACAGAAGGAATAGATATGATGGATAAAGCCCAAATAATTTATCAAGGACTAAAAATTGTTCAAAAATTGAGTGAGGTTAACAATGATAATGTCCAATAAACTACCTTAGAAATACTTCAAATCCAGTATTGAATACTGAGCTGAAGAATCTATTCTCAGCAATTTTTTCCATAAGAATCTACTTTCTTCAGACTTCGAAAAATAATATTGGGTTACATGATTATTGAGAATGATATTATTCCTATTTCTTCGGCACAATTCATTCGAAATCTTCAAGAATTTCATACCCGCTCTTGTTTTGAAAAATATATCAAAATCGTCCAAAAAAATTATATGTTTCGGTTTCTTCGACGGTGAATGAAGATTTTTATGCTGTTGTGAGACTAATCAATATCTCAAAAATTGAAAATTGTAATAAAAGTAATAATTGAATAACTCCCATAAAATGTTATATGGTATTTGAAAAATAATATGTAAGTGAATTTTTAAATATTATTCGAAAAATAATATTTATAATAAAAAAGAAAATTATTTCGAATATTGTTTCGTCAAATTTTCCAATGAAAAACCACAAAATTATCTTGGTCGATTTGAAAAAAAAATTCGGGGAAACGCTTCCCGATTTCCATATAAAAACGAGAATTTAATTGAATAACAATAATTAAAATTTGAGGACCATCGTACGTGATATGCATAAGTAGTATAAAAACCCACTAATCTCCAAAATTATGAAAATTGTGTACGATTCTCAGTAATTCTCACGGATTATCGGAAAAATCTCGTGACACAGTTCTGGAAGTGGTTCGACTGAATCACATGGAAATCAGAGCATTTTCCCATTTTACCCTTGTAAATTTTTCCATAAGAGAAAGCTGAGATGAAGATATAATATTCATCATGATCTTGATTAAAACCTCGAGTGGAAAATGTAATACATTCAAAGTTATAAGAGGTTATTTTCTAAAACTGCAAAAGAAATTGTGGAAATCACAGCATTTTTCCGAATTATCCTTGTAAATTTTCTCAAGAGAGAAATCTGAAATGAAGAAATAATATGCACATCATCTAGATTGAAACCTCAAGTCGAATATGTAATAAATTCCAAGTTAGAGGTTATTTTCAAAAACTGGCGAAAGAAATTGAATTCTTATAGTCTATATCAAACTGGAAAATTGAGATAAACGTAAATTTTAATAATTGAATTTTTTACACAATTTCAGACTTGATCATTCAGAATGAGAAAAATTATTGGGGTCAGAACTCCGAAACTCATTTTCACCTTCTTTCCTCACCTTCCAAGTCACGTGAATCACGTTTTTTTGAATAAAAATCTCATCGGTTCACATTTTCCAGCTAGATTGACACTCAAAATAAATTCAGATAACATAACATAAGTGTTAACATAGCCTTACCTTAACAAGTTATTGAAGTGTTCTCGTGTGTGGTCATACCTTCAGCCAACAAACATGTTTTTCCAGCCACGCGTGAAAACGTGCCAAACTGGTCGGCTTTTCCGCGGAAACTGACTCGCCCGCAATCATGCCAGCGCGCGCGCGCGTTGGGAAAGCACAGGGGGGAAGGCGCAACGGCAGACTATTCCAATAGATTTTTTGGCCAACTTTTTACCGGCACGAGAAAATAGCCCAATAATTTGCGAATTGCGAAGTTTTTTGGATAATGGAAACCCTTTCTGAATATGATGAAGGGCTTCGGAATTATTCTCCTTACTTTCGAGAATTTGTGAACAGTGTGGAATTTTAATTGGTTGTTCGGAACAAAGTGACTGCCGTTTTTTTGAGTTGCTGTTTTCGATGAAATTTTTCGACGCTTTGATCGAAGATTGGATATCAAGTGGCTTTTTCTAAGGTTGAGTACCGGAAAATATGTTGATGGGGTAACTGTGATCATGATTCATCACGTTGGAACATTTGCGTTTCGGAAAATTTGTTATGTGCAATTTTAACAGTTGAAGCATGGTGTTTATTATTTCAAACACCAGATAGTTCTTGAGAATTTATTTTTCGATACTTTCCATCGTTTTCAAGTTTCCAAATGGAAAATTAATTCAGTGAAAAAACTATTCCCATTTGAATAGGCTGTGTTTGCGCGCTTGTTCATTTTGTCGAAGAGCGTGTTGAATAGGTTCAATGGTTCTGGAGTTATTTATCTCCATTTTTTGGCCAACTTTTTACCGGCACGAGAAAATAGCCCAATTATTTCAGAATTGGATTTCAAGTGACTTTTTTGAGGTTGTGTACCGGAAAATATGTTGATGGGGTAACGGTGACCATGATTCATCACGTTGGACAGTTTGCGTTTCGGAAAAATTGTTCGATTTTAAAGTATTTTTTTGAAGAGCTTGGTGTTTTTGTCCCAAACATCACATAGTTCTAGAGAAATTAGTATTGGATATTTTTGATCGTTTGCCGAAATGAAAACTCATTCAGTACCTATTGAGACATTGGTTGATAAACTATGTCAAATTGTGTGTTTTGTGTGCGCGCCTGTAGTGGAAAAGCGTGCTTTCACATTCGAGCCATTGCTACGAAAGTTTTACTAATTTACTCTTTCGCATCAAGATCAGTTGTAAATTTTCGTTTTCCGCAATTTCAAGTACAAATTCACCCATTTGCAGGGAAGAGTGAATTGTTTTGAGTTTGTTTTCGAAGAAAAATAAGCTAATATTAGAATCTACATATCCAACTCCAAATTTTCATCAAATTCATTATCAAAATAATATCAACCAAAGGTTATATCATTTTTTCATTTGCACTAAACTCACACCTGAGTCTATCGACAGAATTCTATTGAAAAAACTACTGCAATGATCATGCCTGTTCTTTATCGATTCAAACAAGGTAGACCATAATTTCCTAGGATATTGAAACCAAGAACTATTTCTACAGGACCAGAAAACAAACCTTCATTAAAACCTTACATGGATTTCATTCTTATTCACATTTCCTCTGCAGTTTTACTGAAATATCGGAAATCATTAATTAATATAGGTTTACGTTAGTCCAATCTTACAATAGGCATTTCGAGAACGTTTAAATATACAGTGTGTTTGGTCATGACTTAGCGGTAATTTAAGGTCATCAAATATACCTAATATTATTGACAAAAACACCTAAACTTGGAAGTTTACCCCTTAGTTTTGGAGTAGCCCCTATTTAAATTTACTTTTTTATTTAGTTGACCTTCCAAATAATATCGATTTTTTTGGAAATAAAGGTCCTACAGATGTGAAAAAATGCTTTTTGAAATATGATACCACCACCACCTTTCTCTGAAGTATAACAATTCAATAAAACATTTAACTTGAAAACGCCATAAAAAAATTCTTTAAAAAGTTTTAGTAAAAATTTGTACTGATTTTCTTAGTAATCCGCAATAGTACAAAAACTAGCACATTGAAGTATAATTTTTTTCAAAGATTTAACACGCGAGGATATTAGCTACAAAACAACACTAACATCATTTCTGTGAGTTACATAATTTGAGAGTTATTGCTGCTCGAACATGATCACTACACAAGCAAAAGACACAAGACAGGTCGTCATGAAGGCTGCCTGTCTACAGAGCAAACGCGGCCATTTTGAGCAATTTTTATGATTAATTTGTTTGTTTGATCATTGAAAATTATCGAAAGTACTGTGGTGAGTTTTTTATTTTATCAATTTTCATGTGGGTCATGTTCGAACAGCAATTACTTATGTAACTTACAGAAATTATGTTGGTTTCGTTTTGTAGCTAATAACCTTGCGGGTTAGCTCATTGAAAAAAATTACTTCAATGTGCTAGTTCTTGTACTATTACAAATTTACTAAGAAAATCAGTACATTTTTTACTAAAATTTTTTTAAAGAATTTTTTTATAACTTTTTTAAGTTGTACTATATTTTCATATTGTTTCATTTAATGAAAGGCGGTAGTATCATCTTCGAAAACATTTTTTTCACATCTGTAGGACCTTTATGTCCAAAGATATCGATATTGTTAGGAAGGGTCAACCAAAATAAAAAAGTAAATGTAAAAAGGGACCTTCTTCAAAACTGAGGGGTAAACTCCCCAATATGGGTGTTTCTGTCGATAAAAAACGTATTTTTGATGCCCTCAAATTATCTTTAAGTCATGACCAAACACACTGTATATGGTTCTCTTCATGTTACAGCATTGAAAGTAGTGTTAAATATGTATTTAAATACCTGTCCACTTTTTCACTCAAAATTTCAAGTAACTAATTTTAATTGAATATTGAAAATGCGATTTCTATACACGTAGGTTCAAACGTCGCGTCATGATGACGTACAAGGAAGCTTAATTAGTGAGGGATGGCGATTCCCAACAGAGTGGACAGTCGGTATCGTTCATACTGTGATTCGACATTCGACCATTAAAAAGAATGCTAACGCGTACGTTACACTCAATTAATCAAGGGATAATCGCTATCATTTTATGGGGATCCTTTAGTCCTAATATGATTTTTTCTGGAAATTTTTGGAAATGCCCATTCTTGAATCTGAAATCAATGACATGATATGATCAATTTGGGAAGGAATGAAATTTATCTCAAGTCTTGATAACAGTAGACTTTTTTCACGTATATGATACGAATGTTAAGTTGTAGAACTTTTACACACTTTATCGAATGCCGTTTGAACTTTTCAGTTGAAACTGAGGCTCTATAAAATTTCACTAATGCTTGACTGGAACAAACTGAACAATTTGTAGATAAAAATGATAATCTCACTAATTCTGAATATGAATCAACTACACCGCTATGTAACATCTGTATACCTCTAATAAAGAATGAAGGCAGACATTTGCCTTGCAGTTTAGTGATATATGTTTCATTTAGGAAGTAACAAGAGTTTAAGTGGCCATTTAGTATGAGTTATGTATATATTCATGCTAGAGGTAAAAGAATTTAAAAATCCGAAATTATGTACCCATTTCAAGTGGAAACAATTTTCATGGTTATAGTTTCCTTTCCGATTTCGGTATGAATAATAGATTACCAATTTTAATGGAATACATCCCTGAATGGAATTAATTGACGAAGGGTGCTTCATATCGTTTATTAATTATCGAATTCGAAGACTTATAATTCGCTACTGAAGATTCCTGGAAATTTCTAAAACTTTCTGTATTTGAAGATCTTTCGCGTGAGTTGAACATTTTCGCTTCAGAAACCTTCTTTTATCCTCTCAGATTACAGTTTTCGTCATCGGGTTAAAAGGGATCCTTCAACCACCCTCCATTAGGGCATCGTCCTTATCGAATCGATGTTGTTTTGTTCTCGGCTTTAACGTGAGGTGTCGCTACGTCTTTTCCAGTAGTTCACGACTTTTTACAGGGATACGAACCTTTGAATCTTTGATGTTCAATGGAATATAGAGCTTCGGTTGAATAATATTGTGGACGCAATGATTCTACTAGCTTGATAACATCAACTTACTTCTGAAATTCTATGAAAGAAGCTTAAATTTGTTAAATAATTTGCTCAGATGAGTTCTCATTTAATTTGGAAAGAATAAGAAAAATACAAGACTCTAAAAGAGCGTATGTATACGAAAAAAATATAATTGCGGGTTGCAAACTGGCGGATGCGCCGGGTTCACCACCTAGGTATCAAGGGAATAAACAGAGTCATGCACCTAAAGTGAAGTACTTTCGAAATGTGAGATAATTGCAGAAGGTCACGATTGAAAAAATGAATTTAACTGAAGCCCTTCATGCCTATGATATTGCAATTATTGTCCAAAAATAGTTATTATATCGAATAGAGTACATATTTGACGAGGTTGCAGGAGTAATGATGAAAATTTGTTTGAATATCGAATAATTTCTCATTTCAGTTCGAATGTGAAATTTTCAAATGCTTTAAGAATATTTTGAATTCGATAGAAAAAAAATAAACCGGAGCTTCTGAGCGCTCGTTCTCTGGTGGAGCAATAAGACTATTACCTCAAAATTTTATATGAGATTTGGGATTGATACCGAATATATAAATGCAGAATCTCAGCAAAATCGGAATTATATTTTGGAAATTATTAAAAAAATTAAGTATGTAAAGAATAAATTATTACAACAATTAATTTCTATGGTTCTGATCATGCGATCCTCTTGAAATTCCGCATGAACATTCAGTATTGATTCACAAATTAAATTTCACTTGAATCGGTTATTCTGTTATGAAAATATGAAGATTCTGCTTTTCAATATTACAATTGAATTTTCTAAGGTTCTGTTGACACTATGGCCACGATATTTTGCATGAAGATTCAGTATAACAATCTTCATTCACAAAAAAAATTCACTTGAATCGGATATCCTGTTGGAAATATAAATATTCTTATTCAATCTCCAATTGAATTTTCTATGGTTCTGTTAATACAATGGCAACAAAATTCTGCATGAATATTAGGTGTATCAATCTTGATTTATAAAATAAATTCCATTCGAATCGGATATTTTTTTATGAAAATATGAAGTTTCTTCTTTTCAATATTCCAATTAAATTTTTATGGTTCTGTTTACACAATGGCCACAAAATTCTGCATGAAGCTTATTATGACCATCTTACATATGGACGCAACATTTTATTTCGATGGGTTCCGTTTTGTCTGAGATATTGAGGAAACAAATTTTTAAATGGCCATGTTTTTGGAACACCCTGTACGAGTTGGCTCAGATTTCGTGGCCTTCATTCAAATCATGTTGGATAGGATTCAACTTATCAGTATCTCCAAGTTAAGTTAGTTTTGTATGTTCTTTGATTCGAACATTTTAGGGGCGTTTAGTATCTCCAATATAGGCTCTGTCGTACTCTCAACATACTTCATATATGTAATTTTTGGTTATTTCGTTTTCATTGTCAGGTTTAAACTTAGTTTGATTAGCTGTGATAGTATTTGAGCCTTGAAAGCAATCAACATAAGAAATTTTGTATCATCACCATGAAAACTGTGGAGGATTGATTAGCATAATTGTGGAAAATATTTTAGATGCATGAAGTAAATATTTCAATTTTCCAAAAAAAATTGATTATCCAAAATGTTCAACATGGGTATAAGATTTGAATAGGAAAATTGAGTTCATAAATCAATAGAGTAAAACCAATAAATCTCAAGATTTTCGAATTTGAAATTTCGTTTTTCCAATATGAACAAGGGAGCAAAATCTTTTGAAAAGGTACACTTGAGAGAACTTTTTGATTTTTTTTTACTTTGTAGTGGTAAAACAGTGATAAAGACCAGCTTCTCCCTTAGGTATATGAGTGATTATTCATTCCACCTGCATACAGGGTGTCCCGTAATTAGACTGACAAACTTCCTGTGGACATATAGATCGTATTTTAGACAGATTCGACCCAAATCATATAATGCAAAATTGCTTCGTTAAGGAGCTAGTGCCCTTTGAAGATGACGTCCTGTCCACACTTTTTGCCACATATTCGCAAAACGGAGTCACATAAAGTGCTGAAAGTTTACACATTGGCTTATTTCAAAATACGCATCGATTAGATTGAGTGCATTTCTTTCATGTCAAGCACAATCGTATCATTTGGGGGGGGGGCGAAGGGTATTTTTAGTTGAAACTTTTTTAACTTACATTATTTCGAAAGATTCACATCATATTCATTAACTCTGATGTTTTTCTTGAAAAAAGATGCTCTTGTATAATAACGCCCAGATGCACCATTTTATATTGAGTAATGAGTACTTAGTGAAAAGAGAGAAAATTTCAAATCTATTTTTTTCAGAAATGGTGCATCTGGGCGTTATTATACAAGAGCATCTTTTTTCAAGAAAAAACATCAGAGTTAATGAATATGATGTGAATCTTGCGAAATAATGAAAGTTAAAAAAGTTTCAACTAAAAATACCCTTCGCCCCCCCAAATGATACGATTGTGCTTGACATGAAAGAAATGCACTCAATCTAATCGATGCGTATTTTTGATATTAGCCAATGTGTGAACTTTCAGCACTTTATGTGACTCCGTTTTGCGAATATGTGGCAAAAAGTGTGGACAGGACGTCATCTTCAAAGGGCACTAGCTCCTTAACGAAGCAATTTTGCATTATATGATTTGGGTCGAATCTGTCTAAAATATTATCTTTAATATCCACTAGAAGTTTGTCGGTCTAATTACGGACGTCCTGTATAAATAAATCGGTAAACAATTTTTGAGAATAAATAAATTTAAAGGATAAATATTTCAGATATTTTCGACGCGTTTCAAGAAAACCCATTTTACCGAGAACAACTATTCAACCGTCGAATGCCGAAAGAAATATTGTGAATAAGAGATAAAAATCGCGATCATAATGTGTGTGAATTCCAGAATGTGTGAACTCTTGTATGTGAAAACAGTTACGAGACCGTCATGCCAAATGGGGCGCACTCCATTTCTTCCCGCAGAAACCCCTAAAATGGTCCTATATTTGTCTATAGTTTCACTGCCCGGAAAGAAAACGCGAACTTTATACGTTAAATGTCTTTCTTTCCCATACACTTACTCCGTTCGAGAATCCTCGCATTCATTCATATAAGACACACTGAGTTTGGAATTGTTTCAAATAAAGCGAAACTTTGTAGTAAACACCCGATTTGGATTTTATTTTTCAGCATCCAGTGCATTAATTTGAATACGGATTGTCTGCTGTCGCCGTTTCTTGGTATATCTTCAGACGAGTTTGTTGTACTTTTCAACTGATGAACAACAGTTTTTCTGATCATATTTTTTTTCTACTAGGTTTCAATATTTTGTGTTTGTGAATGAGTTCGACAAATTTCAGGAAGTTATTCCGCATGAAAAAAGAATAACATTATGCTATGTATAACTTTTGTCTGTAAATGCTTTGTTTTCCGAGATACGGGTGTTAAAGTTCTACCCAAAAACTTACTTTCTATTCTTTTTCTGAAACCATTCCAGATATGCGAATGAAATTTGGCGGGTCATTTTTCATGAAAAATTGTTACGCTACTGAGATATCTCAAACTAAAAATCATTTTTGAATTTTTCGTTCAATTTGTGACGAAGTATTTTCTGCTTATATCGATCGAAATATATTCTGGGAGGATTCTGCATTTCTTAAAAACTTTATAGGTTTTCACAAAAATCAAAAAATTGTGTTTACAATATTCCCTGTTTATGTGGAAAATCTTTTACAGGAGAGACATCAAGACCTTTAGAGATAAGAAAACGGGAACATAAGAACAACATCAAAATAGAGACATTACAAGATCACAAATCGCTAATCATGTACCTATGTTCAAATAGCGGAGATCATATGATGAACTGGAACAACACAAAGATCCAAATGACGGAACCTGATGATTATAAAAGGAAAATTAAGGAATCCACATGTATTTTATTAGATGAAGTGGATAATTTGGCCAATTGTTTCTGTGGAATAAATCGTATGTGGATTGATTTATTGAAGAAAGAAATGACATCAGGAAATTTCAAAATTTATAAATCAACATATCTAGATATTGACAACTTTAAATGTCAATCAGACTGCAAATGAAAAAACACACATTCTGAAGATTTTGCGAATTTGTCTGAAGAAGGTGTCTGATATAGACACCGAAACGTTACATTATCTTTTTAATTTATTTCCGTTTTTCAGTTTTACTGTTAGGCAACATTTTTTTCAAGACCAATTTGCTCCTTACAAATAAGTGCAAAGATTCTCGCAGGAGCACTTCACGTTAATTAGAAATTTTCAATTATTTCTGTTTCAGAGACTGGGAGTGAAAACCTATTAAGGTTTTAAGAAATATTTTTTGCTTATTTCGTATGAGGAGCAGTTTTGTGAAACAAAATAAAACATCTTAACGTAGCGTCGCTATTACCTACATTCTGTGTGGATAGCAACAAATATCTTCTTGAGCCCCATAAGAAAAAATATGAAAATGATTTTTGTCATGAAGTAAAATCAAGAATGGTTGTTGTATGAAATATCTCAGTGGCGCACAATTTTTTAGTCAGATTTCAAGTGAATCCGTGTCTTTGAAGGAAACATTTGCAGACCAAGTTGTATATTTCATAATACAATTATTTTTTTATGCAGAATCACCTTCTGAAGTTTATTGCACTCATTATTCAATACCCTGTAGACATCAAAATGAGTGAAAATTTTGCCAATTGACCGTTTCTCAGATATAAAAGATCTTCAAATTAACTACTTGCGCAAGCAAATACGATATTCCATTTATTTTCTTCCATCAGACGTCTTAGGTATTCACAGAACTCACAGTTTTAATGTTTTCACTGGGTGCATTAAAGAAAATCACAGCTGGCATCAAATATTTGGTTTTTTTATGATTTTAACTTACTGTTATCGAATGTTTTTCATCCAATTCGAATTGTTTACTTTCTATTATTCCGTTGTTGATTTTAAATGCCAACAGATCAATTGAATTCTCAATTGAATAGAAAGAGACTATTCAAATTGAAATCATCGTTTTCACAATATGAATGAGCTCCCGACATCATGTCAACGCTCTTCTTATATTCATTTTGTTTGAATGATCTTTTCAAGAGTACAGGAGATTTGGATTACTTTCGTTCTATCGTTAGCTCTAAAGTGCTTGCTTTCTTCTCGATAAATTCTGCATGGCAATCTTTGGTTTGATCACTAGATCGATCCCAGAAGGTCCATTACTCAACCTGATATCCAAATTTTGATATTTTAACATCCAGTAATCAACTAAATCAGAATAAATTCCTCCATAACAAGTGTAACAAATTGGCGAATGCGCCAATTGTATAGAAAAAAATCACATGGTTAACTTTCTTATGTATAAGCATATAAAATGCATTGAGATTGAAACGTTATATCAAGTAAATACTGCGTTTTCTGTTGTTTCTTCAACCTAATCGTAAATTATTCATATTTCGAAATTTTAACCCTGAGAACTGATGTTTCATCAAGATTGGATATCTGACTTTCTGCGTTGTTAATTATAGAACCGAATCGGTAAAATTTGGTTGATCATTTGAAACTAATGGGGAAAAGCCAAAAATTGAAAAAAAATCAAAAAAGTTCTTATATTTCGACTGTTTTCAATTTATGGTAGAATTTTTTCCGTATACGCATACTCTCAATCTGTGGAATGAATTATACTATATGTCAGTTCTGAAAATATAGCTTTTCCAGCAAAAAAGACATTTATCAGTGAGGGTAACAACTTGGTGGATGCGCCGGGTATGAATCGTTTTTCACAGGAGATTACACGATTTGATCATAATTCAGAGAAAGTACTTGAATCTTTTCGATAAGCACGCATTTCATCACATCAAACTATGTAAGAGTAAATGTCGGAAGAAAAATTTAACTAATTTTTAGGGTGTATTTTGGCCTTGAAAATCTTTGATTTTTATTATCAATAACTGAAAAAGTTGGAATTTCATTCATACTTAATATTTCTTCTTTCTTTTTCAATTAAATATTCATGAAACCAACTTCATATTTAAGATTAAAGTGGTACTCATGGAAAATGGAAGAATTAGTTTCCATCGGAAATTAGTCATTAGTCTAATGATTAATGGTTGCTTCAGAAAATGTTTTTTTACCAGAAGATTATATTTGGCTGAGAAATCAAAAATAAATTCCTTATGGGGCATATTCTACATTGAACATCGAAGTTTTCAATCGATTGTATATTCTAAAATTATGAGGAAGATTCCGACAGTATTCACAGTAACAGACTAAGTTTTATATCGTTCCTATGTTATATGTTGTGAAAGGGTATATCAGTCACCAGGAACCTCGGTTTTTATACAATTTATTCAATTAGCTACGTTTCGAGACTTTTAGTCTCCTCCTCAGCCTGAGGAAGAGACTAAAAGTCTCGAAACGTAGCTAATTGAATAAATTGTATAAAAACCGAGGTTCCTGGTGACTGATATACCCTTTCACAATTCACAGTAACTTTTGAACGAAAGAATACCTATTGTTATCAGTTGAAAAAATGTATGAATTGAACCATTTTTTTGCCCATTTGCTAATTCAACTTTCGTGTTACTATTCTCAATCCCTCCTTTTATTGATTTTAAATCAACAGTAATGAATTTTACTCGAGTTTCTATGCTGATGGTGTCGAAGAAAGAAAACACATCCATTCAAATGGACATTCAGTTCAGGTTTATTCGAGAATTATATATCTACAATATACACATATTTATGATACATATTAACAGAATTTTTACGATATAACAAGATAATGAATTAAGTTTTAGTTTTTTTTCAACATAGAAAACGCTTATGCAAATTTCTGAATCACAACTTCAACTGAAAACAAATTGTCGAGAGAGTTTCTCGTTTTTTAAAAAAAATTTTGGTAATTATTTCAGAAGTTCGCATAAGCTAATCAAATATAAATTACAATAATAACATTATGACATCCTATAAATGCGATTTTTAGTGAGAATAATTCGCAATATGTACGATATAGACTACAGGTACAATGGATACCTTTTTAATAATGATAAAATAAATAATTTTAAGTAAATCGTCATTGCGACAATTTGAAAAATAATTAAATACCGACTTTTTGACTACTTCCATCTTCAGATATCCGAATTTTTCCAATGAAGATGATCAAATGAAGTTAGGTACAGATTAAGCGATCATTGGAACATCTCAGCGAACTCTTTTGCATATTCATCGAACGTAAGGAACCCGATGCTGAAGACACCCTAAATCCGCTTAATCTGAAGCCACCCCATCACAATTAATCAACAATTTCACAACCAGGGAGAAGGAAGTTGCTAGAAAAACGATTGATAAAAATATACAGCTTGCCAAAAAAGCAACGTAACTCGTCAACACTTGATCGAAGTATTAAGGAAAATCCCCACAACCGTCAATTTTTCCATTTCAACAGCAATTAATTCTATGCTTTTTTGAATTTGATATTTCTCACCCCCTACGCTCCGCACCCCTATGCTCTACTTTTTCTAATGGGAATATATGGATTGTGATACATCAAATGAAAGGTAATTGGATTACATTTTCAGCGATGCGGCTAAAAGAAGAATTGGTTCGTCCGTTTTTTCATAAAAAAATTAGGAAATACTTTTCAATTTGTGATTGGAAAGTACTGCAATCAGACCGCATTATTATTTTACTAATTATTAATAAGAGAAATCCACGAGCACATGATTTATAATTTCGAAAGCAGGTTTGCCTATGCTTTTTTGAATTTGATGTCAAAATCCATATATTCGTATTGCCTTTGAAATTAAAAATGGGCGGTGCGAGGATTTTCCTTATTAATTCTTCATACAAGAATTATTGACGAGTAACTTTTTTGGCACGCTGTAGATCCTGAGAAACAGTGAATCCAAAAGTGAAGATGAGTTCTGAGCTTCCTTGAACATTTTTCCTTCTGAAAAACAATGAACCAGATATATTTTTCATTTTGAATCCACCGTAACCTGATCAGAACAATTATGTGCTAATAAATAACATTCTTCCGTTGATTTCTTGAAAATGGAAATTACTAATCACAGTTTTAATTCTTTCACCAGAATACCTAGCTTGACGAATTTAAATAGTTTTTCATGAGTTATGAGAAAATTATATTTGAATATATAGTCGCTAAGCAGTTTTTCATGAGTGATTTGAGTATAGTTAGAAATATATTTTACATTGATAAATTCATTAAATCACATTACATGTAAATACGACGTAAATCTGATGCTGACGTGATCATACTGCATTGTGGACACACTTTCTTGCTGCCCTGGAAGGAAAAGAAAATGAAGGTTATATATTTTTATCAAAACCGAATGAATACGAGAAAATTATAGAATAAATAGAAATGCTCACCAGTGTATGCAGCCAACATTCCTCGCAGTGGACATGCCAGCATACCGTGGAAATAACAGGTTTTTTGTAATGTTCCTGGAAAAAAAATTAGGTGTTATTTCTATACTGACAAAAAAAAATTAGAATGCGAGCAAATATCCATGAACGTTTCTTCAGAAATTGCATGACAAATTGAAAAACGATTGAATTATACAGGGTGGCCGGACGATTGACGTCCAAAAGAAAAAAACAGGTCCCTCGTCTCATGGGGTATTCGAATCACCCCCATGTATGTTATGCGATTTTTCACGGTTTCCGAGTTATGAATTTTTATGAACTTTGAGAATTTTCAACTTGACTATATCAAATTTTTGTGACATAAAATAACCAGCATCGTAAATTTGATAAAAATTATGGAAATGTTGGTCTCAAGTGAAAAAGTTACGTATATTGGATCATGATCTGAATTTTCAAATTTAAATAAAAATGTAAACAGGCTACTTCATGGTTCCTCAGTAGGCTTAAAAACTGCGCTCAACACTCAGCTTTCAGAATCATTAATAAAAATGGTACTCAAAAGTCTACTTCTGCTAGAATTAGCCTTCAAAGTCAGCGAGGTGGAAATAATCAAAAGAAGTAGACATTTACTCAAGAATTATTTTTTGCCATTTTAAGATTTTCCTGATCAAGTTATGATATAAAATGCTGAAAATTAATGAAAATTAGCATTAGAAGAAACGTTTTAGATAAGAAAAAGAAAAAGGTATGGCAATAAATCACACATCATGTAGATAAAAAAATTATGTATAAAATTTACAATAGGTTTTCAAAAAGGCCACCTCCAGCAAAATTTATTTATTCCTTTATTTTTTTATTGTAATTTTCAAAAATAATTTTTTTTATCTATATGTGTGATTTATTGCCATACGTTTTCCTTTTTCTTATCCAAAACTTTTCTCCTAAAGCAAATTTTCAGCATTTTCTATAACTTGAGAAGAAAAATCTTAAAATGGCAAAAAATAATTTTTGAGTAAACGTCTAGTTCTTTGATTTTTTCCACCTTGCTGACTTTGAAGGCTAATTCTAGCAAAAGTGGACTCTTGAGTACAATTCCTTATTAACGATTCTGAAAGCTGAGTGTTGAGCGCAGTTTTTAAGCCTACTGAGAAATCATGAAGTAGCCTGTTTACATTTTCAATTTAAATTTGAAAATTTAGATCATGATCCAAAATACTCAACTTTTTCACTTGAGACCAATATTTCTACAATTTTTATCAAATTTACGATGCTGGTTATTTTTTGTATAAAAGAACATTTCATGGCGATTTATTTACAAAAAAAATACATCAGAAAACTCTTGTACTTTTTTTAAATATCTTTTTTAATATGGTCAAGATAAAAATTCTCAAAAGTTGATAAAAAAATTCATAACTCGGAAACCGTGAAAAATCGCATAACATACATGGGGGTGATTCGAATACCCCATGAGACGAGGGACCTGTTTTTTTCGTTTGGACGTCAATCGTCCGGCCACCCTGTATATTTCATAGTTTTTTGTGCGCTTATTCCTAGAGGAACAGCGTGATACCAATTTGCCGAAATAGCTGTATTTTTCGAATTTTGGCTTGGGAGTGGTCTCAAACGACTCGCTTGGACTCTCTGATGAAGAATCCGTGGTCAATGAAAATTCTGTCCCGCCAGCCCACGATAACTCTCGAACTGATTCAGAAAAGGAAACTGAAAGATTATTATGGCATTTCACGAGAACTTGACGTTTCTATGACATCGCGAAATGAGTAGAACGCGAAATTTGTTCGACAATATTTTTTAAAACTCACCAAACATATCAAGCACTTGTAGTCTTCAGGCTCACAGCTTGTCGTTGTCTCACCTCCACTTTCTGATTCTAACTGTCGTATTCTATTCCTTAGTTCCTCGATCATATGAGCTCTACTACTTGGTTCAGCATCTGATGTGCTGACATTGCTATCACATTGTTGACCACCAGCACTCTCAATTTTGATCTCAACATCTCCGCTTGAGTTTACTGTCGCCACTTGGGACTGCACTCCATCACGGTCCTTACCCTCGTCGTCACTAGAAAAAAAAAGAAACTGCATTGTAATTTTCGATAAATTCACTATTTCTATTTTGATCTTGTAGGATAGCAAGGTGAAAGCGAGAGTGTGTTGAAATATTGATGCCAAAAAATCGCTCGATGATGAAAGGCTTTATTAATCTTAGTAGTTCAATATTTGAAAAAATCTTTGATTCAAAAATGAAGCACAAAGTGAAAGAATATCAATAATGCTTTCGGCACTTCTATTATGAACTCCATGTTTAACGATTTCACTGAGTTAAGTGAGAATTTTTACTTACTTTTTACAATGTTCGACGTCAGATTCAGAATATTGAGATGGGCCAAATATAGATTCTTCTTCTCCGTCGACAATGAGGTCATCAGCTTCATTATCTTCAGTTATTTTTTCTGTGCTTGAGGGAGTCCTTGTTAGCTCTGACATCATCGGGCTCTGTCTTCTTCTTTGCCCTTCTGCCCATTCTTCTAATTCCGAATCTCCCTCAACATCAACTGTTTCTTCATCTTCTGCAGTAACCTAAAGATTATGATTATTTAAATCTATTCGAGTAAGACTTAGGTTAGTTTAGTTTAGTTTTGGGTTAGGTCAGGTTAGGTTCAACATCAACTGTTTCTTCATCTTCTGAAGTAACCTGAAGATTATGATTTTTTTTTATTCGAGGAAGAGTTAGGTTAGGTAAGGTATGCCAAAGAGGGCGCACAAATGTCACTCTTTGGCCCAGAACCCTTCTGTGGTATATCTAAATGTACCTATAAGAAGGAGTTTCTGGAGAAGGAGAAAGCCGAGAGGGAAAAGCTCTGGCGGAATCTCCCAGGGATGGATCATTCCACTGAGTTCCTTCGGAACTTCGAGACAGCGGGATCCAAAAGATATCTGGATCTTGGTAAGAAGCAATTGCACCTCCTCACTGGCTTTCTTACAGGACATTGTCGCCTCAGGAAGCACCTGTTGAGGATGGGATTGTCGGACACTGACGAGTGTAGGTTCTGTGGGGAGGAGGAAGAAACCCCCATTCACCTAGTCACGGAATGCCTTGGCATTACGAGCCTGAGGAGGAAATGCCTTGGACAAGAAACTTGTAAGAGTGAGGAACTAGCCTCGTTGAAGCCTTCACAGTTACTAGATTTCATTAGATCTCTGGAACTGGAAGGCGAGCTGTGAAGGTTTCGGTCAGAGCAGCTCTGTAAGGGGGCACAATAGACCTTAAGGTCGCAGTGAACTGTAACCCCTCTGTAAACTATCAACTATCAACTAGGTAAGGTAAGTTTGGGTTAGGTTAGGTTCAACATCAACTGTTTCTTCATCTTCTGAAGTAACCTGAAGATTATGATTATTTTTATCTATTTTATTTAACTTTAACTATTGAACTTGAAAGATTTGATCGATTAGACGGTCGAACAGCTGTTATAAGTAGTGTAAGACAGGAGAGGATAACCTAACCTAACCTGACGTCCATGATTCTAATTACCTAGTCGAGTAGAAGTTAGGTTAGGTTACTTTCAATATCAAACAGTATGATAAAATAGACGAATAATAAGGGGTGGAACATCTGTTAGCAGCCGTGAAGAATACAGAAGTGGATAATCCATTCGAATAAGAGTTAGGTTAGTTTTACTTTCAATATTGAACGGTGTGATAGATTGGACAAATGAGGAGGTGAAAGGAGGATGTTTAGACATTTAATTACCTTCTTTACACATTGTTGGTGTATGTTGACTCTATCTGGACTGTGCAATCTGCCTATACATATCAAACAATTTTCGTCTGCTTTTCTCTTCCTTATTTTTAATCTGAGTCGTCCTTGCCTATTTGTTTTGATACGTTGGAAAGTCTGCAAAAATGAAGCATAATTATAAATCACTTCTAATTCTGGAGTTTTTTGTAATATCCTTCAGTTTTTTCTGTGAAGATAAACGTTATTGTCCCAGCAACATTGTTATATGAATTAATATGTGAATGGAAAGGTTTCAGCTTATAATGATGAAAAAAGAATTTCCTCAAGAACCTGTGTTTTGAAGTAGCAACAGATATCATTTGGAGCTTGTGGCGTCTTGATATGTTGGTTTTTTAACACCATTCTTGATTTTTAATGTTTCGCTTCAGGACATTCATGAAAGATTGTTTCTGGAGCAATAACGTGAATCGAAAGATCAGATTCCGAAATTCTTACCTCCCATCTGCCCTCAGGTCCACTGTCGCCAGGTAGTGCTGGCGGTCTTCCAGTTTCTGGTCTTCTTTTCCTAGTTGCCGCTATGCCAGTTCCGCTGAGTTTGTATAACCTTTCCAATTCGTACATAAAGTGTGATTCCATATCTCCTGACGCTACGGTGGAGCCGCAAACTGGACAACTCGAAGGATCTCGTTTCTTCTGTTTCGTTGAAAAATCTGTAAAGGTTACATAGGTGATTTTAGGCGGAAATGCATTTGAGCAACAAAATGGGTAATTTCATGTAAATAAACTGAGTTTCTATTTTGAGGTCGAAGGAAAAAAAGCGTTTAATTCGGTGTTCAATACAGGTGAATCGAGTAAATTTTTCCGCAACAGAACGAATTTCATCTTGGACCTGGCAAGTGTAAATTCCAGTCTGGTGATGACTTAAGCCGGTTTATCCCCTTTTAGCCGGTTCTGATTTACGTTTTGGGGTTCACACAGGCACGGGGTCTAGTGGGGCAATTAACAAGGTTAGCCCTGCTAATCCCATGAATGATGTGCTCTGCTGACGGATCGGCAAAACCGGTCCTAAGCGGTAACTAGGCCCGCAGGTGCGCCGCTATGCGGGCAAACGGGGGTGCAGCCACCCCCTTCTGAACAAATTCGCCAATCTGCTTTGGCCCCGACTATTAACATGACAAATGCTAATATATTTCACAGGTTCTACCGGATAAAACAGATGAAAGTGATATATACACGTATATATCTGTATCTTAATACTTTTTCTTTCTTCGAGAAGTGTTTCGCGTTTTTAGACTTCTGAAAGATTGGCTACACTTAAGATGGTCTTCTAGATTCTAGAAGATTATTCAAGATGGGGTTTCTTATCAATCTATTGTTCCTCTGAAAGCATTTGAGTATCAATCTAATATGGTTTATCGAAGCTCAATAGTGATATTCAGTACGATATATTTCCACTACAAAATTATGGTATTTAGTTTATTATTATTAAGTTAAACTTATTAATGGATTTATGGACTACACGACAAATGCTAATATATTTCACGCGTTCTACCGGATAAAACAGGTGAAATTGATAGATACACATATACAGTGTGTTTGGTCGTGACTTAGCGATAATTTTAGGGCATCAAATATACCTAATATTATCGACAAAAACACCCATATTGGGAAGTTTAACCCCTTGGTTTTGGAGTAGCCCCCATTTGAAACTTACTTCTTTATTTTCGTTGACCCTTCCAAATAAAATCGATTTTTTGGGACATAAAGATCCTATAGTTGTATGTTGCTACAGGTCGTCTTGAGGGCCACTGCCTTTCTATAAAGCAGAGATGGCCATTTTTAGCAATTTTTATGATTAATTTGTTCGTTTGATCATTAAAAACTATCGAGTACAGTACTGAGTTATATTTTATTTTATCAATTTTCATAAGGGTCATGTTCGAACAGCAATTACTTTCGAATTACCAAACTTACAGAAATTATGTTGGTATCGTTTTGTTGCTAATACCCTTGCGTATGGGTATTAGCTCATTGAAGAAAAATTATACTTCAAAGTGCTAGTTCTTGTACTATTGCGGATTTACCCTGGAGAAACAGTAGATTATTTCACTAACATTTTTTTAAAGAAGTTTTTTATGACCTTTCTAAGTTGAATGTTTTCATATTGTTCCACTTCAATAAAAAGTGGTAGTATCATCTTTCAAAAACATTTTTTTCAAATCTGTAGGACCTTTATGTCCAAAGAAATCGATATTATTCAGAAGGGTCAACTAAAATAAAAAAGTAAATTTAAAATAGGGGCCACTCCAAAACTGAGGGGGTAAACTCCCCATTATGGGTATTTTTGGCGATAAAATTAAGTATATTAGATGCCCTTAAATTATCGCTAAGTCATGACCAAGCACATTGTAGATCTGTATATTAATACTTCTTCTTTTTCCTCGAAGTGTTTCGTATAGAGATTTTGCGTTCTTGCCTTTTGACAGATTGGGGATAATTAAGTTAAGGTTGGGGATTTTTATCAATCTATTGTTTCTCTGATAGCATTTGGTATGCGATCTAATGGTATATTGAATCAGTATTAAATCTTCTCAGAACAAAATAATGTTATTTATTCCAGAACATTGAGCAATATGAAAATTACCAACCCTTATATTTCTCTAGATAGCCTCACTGAAACATATCAGAAAAAATATTTCACGATGTTAACTAGGATTTAGCGAAATTGATACCAGTGACCGGGCAGTAGATTTCGAAAGTATATATCTCGAAAAGTTCATTTTATGTCGTCCATATTCAATAAGCTCCTGAGAAACACCTCACCTCACGAAGAGGTAAGGGTATTATGGTCTTACCCCCTGAAACTTGAAGGGGTGCGGAAGAAACTTATATTTGGAACGCATAATTTCTGGAGGAGAATTAGCTGAAAACGAGTGTAGAGGTCCTATAGAACTGCGCCCCAAATATCGTAGAAGTAGCTAGGTATCGCATTAGAATTATTAGTGAGAGGGTATAGTTAGTTGGTAGACTTAAGGGATTTCAGAGATCAATACGACATTTGAATGCTGAAATCGGAGCAGAAAATTATGGCAATGTTGAATCCGGGCTTACAACTGGTGAACGTATCTACTTTGGGATATCTGTAAGGAATTATAATGTATTTGGTGCTTAACGTTTTAGACCCACCACATGCTTGAACTTCGATTTTACGTTTGTGAGATAATGTTTATAAAAATGATCAGAATTGAAAAGTTAATAAGGTCATTTTCCTGATATCCTGATCCTGATATTTGAAGGGTCTTATTCTCATTCCAAAATTCATATCATTGAGTATCAGGTGATTCACGTTTTATCACTAATTCGATTTGGAAACAAACGTAGCGATTGAGAGATTGGTGAAATATAGAGGGTTCTGCTATAAAAACATGAATACTTCGCATGTCCTAAAGGGGATGGAAAAAAGTGTATCTATTGTTTCTTTCTACTCCAAAATCTCCAACAAGTCGTGTTAAGTCGGGAGATCTTAATGGCCAGTCAATTGTACCTCGTCGTCCAATCGTTCGTATTGCAAATAGAGAGATTTGACTCATTTTTAATAACTACATAAATTAAAACAAAATAATAGGGGGAAACCCGGATAGATGCTCCAGGGATAGATGCCCCACTTTCAAAATACCTAACATCTGAAACACGTGACAAAAAATTTATTTTATAAGTAGAAGCCACAGTCACCCTGGACCTCAGTTTTGTAAGGGTTGTTGTGAAGAGGAATAATCATTTACCAAAAAAACCCCGATTTTTTCGATTTTTCCAAACTACTTTCAGGAATTACTCGATACTCGCTTGTCCGATTGGAATGATTTATACCTCGTTTAAACAGTTATACATTTTGCTGAAAACGGCCCTTACATTATATTTTTCTAGGACCCCAAGTTTTTGAAATTTTTGCAAAAATCTTTCGAGAACAAAATAACTCGATTTTTCAATTCTCAAACTACTTTCCGGAATTACTCGACACTCGCTTGTCCGATTGGAATGATTTATACCTCGTTTAAACCGTTATATTTTGGTAAAAACCCCATACAAAATGTTCTTCTAGGACCTCGAGTTTTTGGAAATTTTGCAAAAATCTCTCGAGCGCCAAAAAACTCGATTTTTTCGATTTTTCAAACTACTTTCCGGAATTACCCGATAGTCGCTTATACGATTGAAATAATTTATACCTCGTTCAAACCGTCATACATTTCTCTAAAAACGCTCCATAAATAATATTTTTCTAGGACCTCCAGTTTTTGAAATTTTTAATTTCTTCATATGACAGATGTATAACTCATGAGTATCATTAGGAAGAATAAATATGCTATGCTTCTCCAGTGTTAGATTTTTAATATTCGATACAAAATGAGAAAACAACGAAGAATCAGAAAATGTAATAATTGAATTAGAAAAGAGAATAGTTGCCAAAATCTTATATACCCCAATTGAAACAGTCAAATTCATATAGACAGACAGCAAGGAAAGACAGGCTAATCCTAGTATTAAGTATACGGAAGTTGCGAAAAAAAATCCATAAAATTTGCTCCACGATCTTACATCTGCTTCTCACATTCTCCGCAATCCTTCACTCTTGTTGGTGCATTTTATTATACGTATATACCTTTCGCGCTACATTACACCCCCTTTGTTTGTTTGATCCCTTTCTGCCTCAATTGACCAGATATGACATTCATATCTTCAGCCAAAATACATTCAGCGTGAATGGATTCCCTCAAGGAACTGAGCGGTTTTGGCACATAATATTTGCATGCTATTTGGAATATTCAATTTGAAGTACACTGATCAACAATTGCTAGGGATCACTTATGAACTTCTCTTCATTTGTATTTTTTCAAGTTATCTCGTGAATATCTGTACATTATATGTTCTCTAAGGAAAAAGTAAGATGTTTTGAGTTGATTATATCAAAGTCTTCCTCACTTCATCGGCTCTTGTTCACTAAATCGATTATTATCTGTAGGCTGTTACAGGTGGAGTGAAAAGCAATGTGGTATTTGTTATTAAATCTGTTTTTTCTCTCGTTCAAACACATAAGGTGACAATAATAATTGAAGAAATGAGAACAATATCAGCTTATCAGTCATGCCGAGAAGACGTTTGGCTCCTGTGCAACTGGACCAAATCATACGGTGGATACAGAAAGGTTTGTCCCAGCGAGAAGTGTCCCGGCGGTTGTATGTTTCGCAAAGTGTCGTGAGTCGGGCTTGGAATAGGTTCATCCAAAACGACTCAGTAGCTTATGTTCATGGGGGAGGTCGGCAGCGCAGTACAACAACTGCCCAAGATCGTCTTTTGATCCTCAATGCTAGGAGAAATCCCACTCACCCGGCGTCGCGGCTTAATAGATCACTGAGAGTTGCAACACAGGAGTTCTAATTTCGAACCAGACTGTAAGACGACGACTACATGTTCGTGGTTTGAGAGCACGTTGGGGGGTACAACATCCCCGTTTGAATAGGGAACACCGGGTTCATCGCAATTGGACACTTGAAGATTGGAGCCGATGTTTATTACGGATGAGTCTAGAATTCGTTTGGTCAACTCCGATGGACGTATTCTTGCTTGGAGGGAAAGAGGTCGAAGGTATGCAGAACAGTTTATGGTACCCACAACAGCTTTTGGCGGAGGTTCTATATGTGTATGGGGAGGCATTTGTTTGAACCAACGCACAGAGAAGGTTGTTCTGCAGAACACCACCATGACCAGCCAGAGATATCACGATATAATTATTGAACCCATAACTGTTCCGTTTGCGGCTGCCGTGGGCGAGAATTTCATTTTAATTGACGATAATGCCCGTCCACACCGCAGTCGTCTGGTTAATGAAGCGCTAGAAACTCATGCTATTGATAGGATGGACTGGCCAGCTCGCTCTCCAGACATGAATTGTATCGAACATGTCTGGTCTGAGATGTCTAGACAATTGTCAACCTTAGAACAACCGATCAATAACCTGGAGGACCTTTCTAACGCTTTACGGGATATTTGGACGAATTTGCCCCAAAAGTTTATAAATCGTTTGATCGAAAGTATGCCTCGTAGGTTAGAATGTGAGACGAGCTCGTGGGGGACCAACTAGGTATTAGCTTAACCGAAACTTCAGCCTTCTTGTGGTTTCATCATAAAATTTTTATTTTATTCAAACACAGAATTTTGTGTGTTCCTAATAAAGTCTTTTTTTCTCTCCACTTTCCATTTTTTCATCTTTTCTCAAGTGAACCATATTATCAACTGAAAATACTCTGATATCTGACTAAATTTATAATCTTGGAGCGAATATTTCAGAAATAAATTTAGAACAAGTAAGTGATCCCTATCAATTGTTGAGCAGTGTAATTATTGGTAGAGACAAGGGAGAAGTATACAATAAGGGTGGCCAACTGCTTAAGAAACAACAAAAATCAATTCCCATCAAGTACACACATTTAAAGTTTATGATTAGACAGTTTTGAATGATATCTGGCAAATGTCCATTATTGTCGATACACTGCGTGAATCGATATAGTGCCCTACACTTAAAATCTGCCATATAGGAGTATTTCAGGCAAATTAAGGAAACCAAACTCTTGTTGGTAGAAAGTATTGTCCAGTTTATCCATGTTCCAATCACACCTTTCTATTGAACCTTCAATACTACCTTAGAAAGTCAGAAATAAGTCAGCGAGTTCTGAATTCTAATTTGATGTTACTGGGTCAACAACTAAAATGATAGGTACTGTCTTCCCCATCTTTACTCTCATGATGATCTTTTGGATTATTTTATGTTTTATGATTTGTTTTCAGAATAAACTCGAACATGATACTTGGAATTTTATCAGTAATCGATTTCTTTCGCATATGTTTATAATCATCGATAACATTTTTATAACTGCCAACTGACGAGGTGTTTATCTGTGAATCAACATTGTTGGTACGATTTGTTATCTGACTATTAATCCAATTTAACGTTCCTCCCATAGAATCATCTACTGTTTAGTCCCTGTTTACACTGTACAATATACATGTAATCAAAAAATAAAGGACATCATTAGCAGCTACTCCAGTTATGCCATATGTAACTAATTTCGTAATATTGGAAACGGCATATGGTTATCCTAGAACGTCAACTCGTAATTGTCCTAGGTGAGATTAGCCAGTGTATGCACGTGCTGTTGTTCAACTGGTGGCTAATGAAGCCCAGGTATTGCCAGTTGAAATCTAACTGTCCCCCATTCTCTATTTATTAATAAACTAGCGAATCGATGTGCAAATATTTGAAGAGCGGAGAAAATTCTGCTGAAATCGATCGATAACAACTGGAACTATATTTCCTGAATTGAAGGTACAAACGAAGAATGAAATATCTCTGTATAATTAACAGAAAGTCTCTAAAAATGTGTCGTTCTCCTGATACAGGGTGTAATGTCATTTAGAAATAAGTTTGTCACTAGTTAATTTCTCAAAACTTGGAACATTTTGAGAATGAACTGATAAAAAAAACGACAAAACCAATTATGCTTTTAGTTATATCGCTGAATGGGTACTAAATTTCCAGTGCATACAGTTTTCAGTTTCCGATTAATTAGTTTTCTATGAAAAACATGAAAACTAGTCCACCCTGTATGTTATCGTCCAGTTTCTATATTGATGGACAGGATCATTGGAGAATAATGGCTTTCACACCCGTTAGAATTTCAGTTATAAGCAGGAAATAGTTTATTTGATCATCACGACCCTAGCCTGTCTCTGGAAAACTAGATATTAACAAAGTTTAGGTCCTGGACATCTATACCCAACAAAAAAGACATCAATTAGAGAAGCGGTCATAAAAGTTGTCCCGAACTCTATCCTGAAGTACGTGGTCAGATATCGATCGCTCCAATAGAAGGAGGTGCTTATTCAATCCCTAGTTTTATCGCAAATAATTTGAATTATTAATGAGAATTGAATTTTTGCAGTATATCTGCTGATGTGTTATTCAATTTGAAGAAAATCACACATTTTTTTTGATTGCAGGATTTTTGACTGTTTTTGCCGCGGCTTCGCACGG
The DNA here is from genome assembly GCA_013421045.1 of Propylea japonica. NCBI lineage: Eukaryota > Metazoa > Arthropoda > Insecta > Coleoptera > Coccinellidae > Propylea > Propylea japonica. The sequence continues at coordinate 25,621,012 of CM024248.1, forward strand.
TAATATATTCGAAAATATTCACTTAAATCATACGGTGTAAAGGTCCATATAGATCTATATTAAATGAACAATGTTTCAAGGTATTTAATTGTTTAAGGACCAATGATGTATTGCTTAAAATCGCTTCGAAAATAAGCCATTATTTGTCGTAAAAAGTAAATGACAAAAAAAGGTTATTGTGTGAAAGTAGTGTGATGAATGTCGCTAAGTTTCGATCCAAGTAAAACTGTTAAATAAAGACAGTTGCATCAAAATTTTATCATAAATTCCCTAAATTATGGCGCCTACCGACCCTCTAAGTTAGAAAAGTGATCAAATACTAACTTGAAGTCTTAGTAACACTCAGTTAAAAAAAACATCAAAATCATTTCAGTAGCTATGGCGTCATGCGCTTCTTGACACGATTTCGCTAGATTTCCGCGGAAATGAGGTATTTTCCCGCCGTAAAAAGTAGCCTGTGTCCGTGCCTAGAATCCTATCTTTATATTAACCAAGTCTTATAAAATCCGTTCAGGCGTTAAGGCGTGAATGAGGTAAACTTTTAAAACAAACGATTAAAAATCACTAACTTAATTAGTTTTCTGCCTAGTGCCTACGCCTTGAGTACGATAGCATGAATATTAATAGCGCATATCCTTTTTTAGGTTACTATCTATCATCTAACTAAATTTAATCAAAATCCGTTCAGCCGTTTAGGCATGATAGAGCAAAACTCCCAGCAAAAACCATAAAAAAAAATCACTAACTCAATTTAGTTTTCTGCCTACTTCCTACCCCCTAAGTACGATGACGTGATCATTTTGATGTTATATCCGTTTTTAGGTAACCATCTATTACCTTACTAAATTTCATCAAAATCTGTTCAGCCGTTTAGGCATGATAGAGCAAAACTCCCAGCAAAAACCATAAAAAAATCACTAACTCAATTTAGTTATCTGCCTACTGCCTACCCCCTAAGAACGATGGGGGGATTATTTATAGCCTATGACTATTTCTAGGTTATCATCTATCACCATACCAAATTTCATCGAAATCGGTTCAGCCGTTTAGGCGTGAAAGAGTAACAGACAGACAGAGTTACTTTCGCATTTATAATATTAGTATGGATGATCGAAGAACGTATCACAACCAGAAAGACCCCAACAAAAAATGAAGGCACACAGAAAATATTTCGATTTTTTTATTCGTTGTTCGAGAGAATTCTTCTTATTACTTGAGAAAAAACTGCAATTCAGTTTTTTAAGATATCCAATATATTCAAGGTGTCCCCCAAGCAAAAGCATTCGACAATTTTCGGGAATTTTTCCAACCGCTAAAGGATAAGAAACATACGGGGTAGCTCAACTGAAATGAAACAACCTGTATATTCCATTCGCAGTATGAACTCACGTTAGGGAAATCTTCATTAATCATCCTGCATTTAGTTTCGAAATACAAAGTAAACTTCTATAATCACTTGAAGATCAACAGAAAAAGAATTTTCATTGCTCGCCAACGTATTTAAAATTCCTCAATATGAATGAGGATCAAAAATACTCTCAAGAAAAAGAAATCGCTGATTTCCTTTGACGTGCCAAAATGGAAAGTTGGCAATAAAGCAATTCCTTCGGTCTGAATTAGTGAGCAGATGATGAAGGGCGTCTAAATTAAAAAAGGTTAAGGTGTAAATCGATTCAATAATCAAGTTTCAAGATAAAAAGGAACCGTAATGAGCGATGAGAATTTTAATAAGGACCTGAAGTATAGGGATGAAAGAGGCAAGGATGATGATTTTGTCTTAGCTTCTAGGCCACTTGGGTTTATAACAGATTTAATTAATTAATTTAGCAGCTTCGCAGTCTTTCCTAATCTTACAGCCAGTTATTGCTTTGTAAGTATAATAACTGTAACACAACTCGACAATTCGAGAATTAATATCTTCATAAAGTGATCCCTGCTGCGTAGTGCCTTATTTTATATATTATATGTTGCCGTCTTGGCTTTTATTAAGGATTATGTTCTTACGGAGTCATGTCTACAGAAAATAACACTGTGTGCCCCAACCTTAGGAACGTTGACATGTGTAATTAACCTTGAGCTTTATGAATTTCATCAGAACCTATGATATAGAAGCGCTTGTTTATCTTTCTTGTTTCTCTAGTTTTTCCACGTTTCTTCCAAGGAAGGCCCGAAAACTATGAGTTCCTTTGGTTATGCTTCTTTCTAGTTTAACAGTATTGCTAAGATTTTGACCGAATGTCTGTAACTTTCGATTATTGAATTCTAAATGACATCGAACGACTCAGTTCGCTTACTACAATTATTATTCAGCCTTGAATAACCATGTTTATAGAATATTCTGTTTGTTGAAATATCACTGAAACACAGAATTTGATTTTGAATTTAACGTATTTTTTGGCAAAATTTTGTTTAAACGCCTTTGCTGCATTCTCATATAACCTCATATAAATTTCTGTAAGCTACATATTTAGAAAGTATTTGCTGTTCGAACATGACCCTTATGAAAATTGAAAAATAAAAAAAACCTCTGTACTGTACTTTCGATAGTTTTCAATGATCAAAAAACAAAATAATCAAAAAATTGCTCAAAATGGCCGCCTCTGCTCTGTAGACAGGCAGTGGCCTTCATGACGACCTGTCTTGTGTCTTTTGCTCGCGTAGTGATCATGTTTGAGCAGCAATACCTCTCAAATTATGTAACTTACAGAAATGATGTACTTGTTATTTGTAGCTAATATCCTTGCGTGTTAAATCATTGAAAAAAATTATACTTCAATGTGCTAGTTCTTGTACTATTGTGGATATACTAAGAAAATCAGTACATATTTCTACTGAAACTTTTTTAAAGAAATTTTATGGCGTTTCCAAGTTGAATGTTTTTATATTGTTATACTTCAATGAAAGGAGGTAGTCATCTGTAGGACCTTTATGTCCAAAGAAATCGATAAGGGTCGACGAAAATAAAAAAGCAAATTTCAAATGGGGGCTACTCCAAAACTAAGAGGGTAAACTTCCAAATTTGAGTGTTTTTGTCAATGATTTTAGGTATATTTGATGCCCTTAAATTATCGCTAAGTCATGACCAAACACACTGTATATCACGAGCTTTTCAACGAGCATACACACTAAATGTTCATTTAAAAAAAGTTTAAAAGTTAAGTGTGGTTGCAGCTGAGCAGTTGAAGAAAAATAACTCATTTTATCACCAAAAAATGAGTTTAATTCAAAATCAATTCACGTATTTCTACTCTATTTTAAGCCACGGATTTGAAAGAATTCTGCCCAAACCTATATGAATTCAATTATTTCAGTTGAAAATGTTCAGAATGGGTTTGAGATTGAAACAGTTCTTAGAATAGTCAATTTTGAGTTGTCATTTCGTTGAACCCTCATTTTCAAGTTCTTAATTATCAATGGCTATATGTTTTTGAGTAAGTCTGTAAAATATCTCAATATACATTATAAAATGTTTCACTGAAAAATGTCTGGCTATTTGAGCCAAGTTTCTGGCTTCAAAAAAGGTCATCAGCCTACGATATCTGCGGTCCTGAAAAAATGGAAAAACTTTCCACACAAGGGATTACGTTAGACAAAGCCATCAAATGGATTCCCGTACCTTTGGACCACTGTAAATCCTTTCGCGGATTTGTAAACTAGCTGGGGTCTGAGGGCTGATTTGTATAACTGTCCATTTATCATTCTAACAGCAGCGCCCTCTCTCTTCCTAGCCCGCTGTAACCCTTCAAAACGGTCGCCTGAACGTGGCAAATATATTTGCAACCCCTCCGCAGCTTTTTCATATCAGCACGGTCATTTGCGGAGAACTCGCAGGGAAGAAATGTTTTCTTCTTGGAAATTCAATGCCCGATGCGTTAGACAATTTTTGTAGTTTTATATTCACAGGGTGTACTGGTATGATATTGCGATAAGTAGATAATGTGGATCTATACTGATAGGTGATCATCTATATGAGCATAGAACTGCGAGGATGCGCCAGCTAATCAAGCTGAAATACAGAGTGCGGATTTGGGAATTCAATTGAGCAAATATCGATTAATTAATTGTTCCATAATCAAGTAAAGAATTTGAAGTTTATATATAAATAGTTTTATTGATAATATCAGATAAATGGTGTCCATTTTTGTCAATACACTGCGTTAATTGATTTCGAGAATGTCGGACAACTTTGTCCAGCTGGGTTGCACCGTTTGCTAACAATCGACCAAAAACGTGGACGTGTTTGCACTCCTCAGCATTGTTGGACCTTTCACACCGTAATCGGACTCTTTTTTTTGAACCGATTAGTAAATACTAATGAAACAGGGATCCACCACTACACAACAGAATCAAAAAAGAATGGGTTGGATAGGATGGAATCGCACCAAAGCGAGCAAAGACTCAACCATTAGCCGGGAAGGTTATGGCGTCTGTTTTTTGGGGATTCCAGTGGTATATGTTCATAGACTATTTGGAAAAAGAAAAATCCATCAATAACGACTATAACTTTACATTATTCGACCGATTGAAATGCGAAATCGCAAAAAAAACGGCCACATTTGTCGAAGAATATGAAATCATTTTCAATCGATAAAAAACGATGGCAAAAATCCATGAACTGCGCCTCGAATTGCTTCCTCATATTCCGTATTCTCCAGATTTAGGACCAAGCGACTATTATCTGCTTCCAAACTTCAAGAGAAAAGAAATTTGAAAGGAATGAAGAGGTCAAAAGGGAATCTGAAGTATATTTTGGTGACTTTGACAAGTCTTACTATTAAAAAGGCATCACAATGTTGGAAAATCATTGGACTAAGTCTATCCAGCTAAAAGGGACCATATGTTGAAGAAGAAATAGTTATTTTGACAAAAACTGTTTGTTTTCTTTGCTAAGCCTAATATATATTGAACGCCCGATTATCATAATACTATAAGAAATATTAGGGGTGGCTCGATTGATTGACCCAACTTGAAAAATAAAGGGTTCTCCAATAAGAGGTGTTATTTTGATATTCAAAGAAAAATATTTTTTTGCAATATAAATGATCGGATATTTATTTCACACAACAAAGAACTACACCGTTAATAGTGGAAAATAACATGAGGCAAATTACCATCACGACCACGCTTACAGGGCCATATCCTTTTAATGAAATTTTCTATAACCAAATCGCAAAGTGGCTGCCCTATGTCCTCGATAGCCTCACGAATTCCATCTTTAAGGTCTTGAATCGACGCTGGGCTATTGGCGTAGATCTTCTCTTTCACGTGGCCCCAAAGGAAGAAGCCACAGGTGCCAAATCACAAGATCTCGGTGGTCAATTGTGATCACCTCTTCGAGAGATCATTTTCATGCATTTCAACGACCCAATCAGCAAAGACACGACGTTGTTGATGATCGGCCGGCTTGAGTTCTTGTGTTAACTGAATTTAATAAGCCTAAGACCCAAATCTTTATGCAAAATAGGGTGTAATGACGTTTGTGGAATGCCTTATTCCAATGAACGACGAGGAATGGACAAATCTGGGGTTTCTTCAACACTTTCGGCTACAACAGCAATATTCTCGGCTGTTCTTGAGCGACGTGCACGGATTTTATTGTTCACATCACTAACTTGTTCCAACAGCTCGAAATTTTCCACCAATTTCTTTATTGCGGTCCGACAAGGTGCTTCAAGACGACCCAAAAATGTAGGTCTCTGCCAAATTTTCACCATTTTTATAGCGAATTTAATGATTTCAATGCGTTCTTGAAGCGTGTATCGTTCCATTTTTATTAATGGCGTAGTTTCTACTTGTCAAATGTCCAAAAATGACAGCTTCAAACGTGACATCTACCGAAATAGCAGGCTATTCAAAATAACACCTCTTATTGGAAAACCCTATAGAAATGAATTTTGTCGAAATGACAGTAGTGATAATCCTTAAAACTTAAATATTTCGCTATTGAATGAAACTCCTACAACCCCAAAGGGTCGAAAAAATCGAACATCCCCTTTAACAGCACGTCGATAAGGAAAAATGACGAGAGGCGTAAGTCGGTGAAATCCTCGTCTTATTTTGAAAGGACGCAGGTTGCAGACAGCATCGCAAGGTGTTAAATCACTAGATCTCGGTGGCCAATTGTGATCACCTCTTCAAGTGATCATTTTCATGCATTTCAACGACCCAATCAGCAAAAACATGACGTTGGTGATAATCGGCTGCCGGCTTGAGTTCTTGTGTTAACTGAACTTTATGAGCCTTAAGACCCAAATCTTTATGCAAAATACGGTGTATGACGTTTGTGGAATGCTGTTCTTGAGCGACGTGCACGGATTTTATTGTTCACATCACTAACCTGTTCCAACAGCTCGAAATTTTCCACCAATTTTTTCATTGCGGTCCGACAAGGTGCTTCAAGACGACCCAAAAATGCTCGAGTTTTACGAACCGTCTCTGCCAAATTTTCACCATTTTTATAGCGAAATTTAAAAATTTCAATGCGTTCTTGAGGCGTGTATCGTTCCATTTTTATCAATGGCGTAGTTTTTAGTTGTCAAATGTCCAAAAATGATAGCTTCAAACGTGACATCTACCGAAATAGCGGGCTATTCAAAATAACACCCTGGAAAACCCTATAGAAATGAATTTTGTCGAAATGACAGTAGTGATAACCCCTAAAACTTAAATATTTCGCCATTGAATGAAACTCCCACAACCCCAAAGGGTCGAAAAAACCGAACATCCCCTTTAACAGCACGTCGATAAGGAAAAATGACGAGAGGCGTAAGTCGGTGAAATCCTCGTCTTATTTTGAAAGGACGCAGGTTGCAGACAGCATCGCTTACGGTCCTGATGAGCAATTGATGATTCCAAAGTGTCTGTGCCATCTGAACCAATTACACAAGAAAATCCTTCACGGCCACGTTAACTTTACCACTGCGGTTTCCCTAGATCCACCGGATTATTGTCTCTGCTATCTGTTGAATGAATAAACAGAATATATTCCTGTGATGACAGTTGCTTTGTGGGCATTCGTCATCGCGCTATCCCTGTTTTTAGGGTATCATGGGGGACGAGTTATTCCCTTTTTTTCTTTCCTTTTGCAACGGTTAGTTGGCTGAACTGTTTTGGTTTGGCTTGAATCTACGATTTGAAATACAGGGTGTTTGGACTCAATGTTATTCTGCAAGACATCAAAGATTTTGTTCTTTAAATTAGGTACTGGTGACAAGGGGAAAAAATGTTATAAAATTAACATTTAAGGATTGTCCACCTTCGTGAATTGTAAATTAAAATAATGAATTATGGAAAATCCACAATAATCTACTATTTCGAAAGCAAAAAAGTTGACTGTCCAATTTAAAAAACTTTCTGACGAAAACAATTCAAAAAATGGATGGAATTGTATAAATTCTTCTTTATCAATGACATCTTTCAATAAGTTGCGCATTAGTAGAAGTTTTCTGAGTAAGTTTGAATAAAAAAATATGATCACTAATTCATCCTGTCATAAGCTTTCATTAGTACAGAACCTTTTTTGTGCATCGAAAGAACATTATAGTGTTTATGATTCAGTTGTAGAGTCACATGTTTCAGGACTAACTCAAAACAACTTTTCAAAACAAAGTCGACGTTTTGTCGATATATGTGTTTATATTGAATTATACAGTGTGTTTGGTCATGAATTAGCGATAATTTAAGGTCATCAAATATACCTAATATTATCGACAAAAACACCCAAACTTGGAAGTTCACCCCCTTATTTTTGGAGTAGCCCCCATTTTAAATTTACTTTTTTATTTTCGTTGACCCTTCCAATAATATCGATTTCTTTGAACAGGTCCTACAGATATGAAAAAAATGTTTTTGAAAGATGATACTACCATCTTTCATTGAAGTATTACAATGTAAGAACATTCAACCTGAAAACACCATAACAAAATTCTTTGAAAAAAGTTCATAGTGAAAATATGTACTGATTTTCTCAGTAAATCCGCAATAGTAGAAGAACTAGCACATTGAAGTATAATTTTTTTTCAATGATTTAACAGGCAAGGAAACAAGCTACAAAACAACACTCACATCATTTCTGTAAGTAACATAATTTGAGAGTTATTGCTGTTCGAACATGACCCTTATGAAAATTGATAAAATAAAAAAAACCTCAGTACTGTACTTTCGATAATTTTCAATGATCAAACAAACAAATTAATCCTAAAAATTGCCGCCTCTGCTCTGTAGACAGGCAGTGGCCTTATGACGACCTGTCTTCTGTCTTTTGCTCGCGTAGTGATCATGTTCGAGCAGCAATAACTCTCAAATTATGTAACTTACAGATATGATGGGAGTGCTGTTTTTTACACAATATCCTTGCGTGTTAAAACATTGAAAAAAAATATACTTCAATGGGCTAGTTATTGTACTATTGCGGATTTACTGAGATAATCAGTACCTACATATTTTTACTATGAAGTTTTTCAAAGAATTTTTTTATGGTGTTTTCGAGTTGAATGTTTTTATATTGTTATACTTCAATGAAAGGTGGTAGTATCATCTTTCAAAAAACATTTTTTTCACATCTGTAGGACCTTTATGTTCAGAGAAATCGATATTATTTGGAAGGGTCAACGAAAATAAAAAAGTAAATTCAAAATGGGGGCCACTCCAAAACTAAGGGGGTAAACTTCCAAGTTTGGGTGTTTTTGTCGATAATATAAGGTATATTTGATGCCCTTAAATTATCGCTAAGTCATGACCAAACATATTGTATAATTATATTTCATTTGATATGTCACAATTATATTTGAAAAAAAAATATGTGGGGCGTAGAGGATGAGAGATTTCAAATTCGAACGAGCATAGGGAGAACTGCTTCTGAAATTTGTTATTTCAGGATTCGTGGATTTCCCTCAGTAATAAGTAGAGAAAAAATAATGTTATGATTGCAGTATACTCTCCAATTACAAATTGTAAGTTATTCCCGAATTCTTCAATGAAAAAACGGTACAACCAATTCTACTTTTCCTTAGCTACATCTCTGAATAGATAATCAAATCACCTTTCATTTGATGTATCACAATCCATATATACCCATTTGAAAAAATAAAGTACAGGAGTGCGAGAATTTTCCTTCATAATTCTTCGTACAAGTTACTTTTTATAAAAGTATAACCCAGAATAGGTGGCATTTCATGAAGAAGGGCCAATCCAAGCACCTGCTGAAGATGTAGGCCAATCAAAAATTTTGGCCAAATAATAGTACAATACAATACAAATAATAGTACAATATAACCATATAATCCGTTCGAGAATGATGAATTGATGAACCTGAATTCTTAGGGATCAATTGAAGATATTGCTGAAGACGTTTGCCAATAAAAACAGTTGAAATAGCTGAAAATATTAATACAAATAAAGTGTAACCCGTTTGAAATGATAAGCCAGAATAAGTGCCGGTTGACGCCTTGATCAATCCAAGCTACTGCTTGAGATATGGTCAAAAATTATGATAAAAAGCCAAATGAAAAACTGATACGACCGTGTATACATTACGAGAATGATAAGCGATCAATTCAAGCTATTTTTGAAGAGATTAAGAAATCACTGCATAGTATAAAACAAAGTCGCTTTCTCTGTCCCTATGTCCCTTTGTATGCTTAAATCTTCGAAACTACGCAACGGATTTTGATGCGTTTTTTTAAATAGATAGAGAGTCAAGAGGAAGGTTATATGTGTAATAACATCCTAAATAGTGGAGAATACTGTTATTTTTTAGGTTTCTAATGTGATGTCCGTGTGAATAAAATAAAAACACACTATTAATGTTTATTAAATCTTCGGCTATCGATTTCATCATCGTTTTTTTCATATGAATTCCATGTGAGCGGACGTATCTCGTGCCAGTGCTCCCGTAGAAGCGTTGCGTTGTTATCCGAATATTTTTTTCGATCCATTTCAATATTTATTGTTGCTAATAATTCCCTGCGCTTTTTGTTGCTTTTGTGCATACTTTGAAAAATGGTTTCCAAAAAAGATCTGGAAAAGAGGTTGGATGACTTAAACTCCAATTTCACACAAAGAATGTCTGCTTTCCAATCTGAATTGAATAGTCAAAAAATAAATCAAGAAGTGGATAATATCGATCGAATACGTGAACAGTTTGATCAGTTCAAGAATTCCGTTTTGGAGGATATCAAATTGCTAAGGACCGACTTGGATAAATCAGCGATGAATATCATACTTCTAATAATAGAAACACTTTATTGCTTCATGGAATTTCCGAAGATGAAGAAGACATTTACGCAACTGTAGGTGAATTATTTCAAAACAGCTTGAATTTCCCTGTGAAAAAGGAAGATTTCAACTATTGTACCCGATTTGGTAAAAAAAATTCCACATCGAATAAACCAAGGCCGATTTTAATTGTGTTCAGAAGTCGATGGCAGCGGGATGTTGTTTATCATGCGAAGAAAAAGTTGAAAGGTGCTCCGGTACTTATAACTGAAGTGTTGACATCTGAGAGGTTAAAATTATTCAAGGAAATACGGTGCATTATGGAAAGAGACTGTTGGACATTCAATGGGAAAATTTTCATATTATATAATAATAAAAAAAGAATGATATCTGAATTGAGTGAGTTTAATGAACTGTATGGGGGAAGAAATAACCTTGATTATTCTGTTGCATTTAACCTTTCATGTATGTTATTGTTTACTTTTAATAATCAATCATTGGGAATAATGGGGGCAGATTTTCGAATTTTAGTATAATTGGTCGCTTCTGTTGGTGGCTTGCACGAGTGTCATCAAGGCACAGCTTATATTAGTTTTTCAATATGTGTTTTTGAACTATTGAGTTTATTAGTTCGTTGACTTTCAATAAGTATATTCTGATTTTTCATCTGGTTAATTGCTTTTTTAAATTTAATTTTTGTGGGGATAAATTGCGGTTTATTCCTCATTTCAAATAAAAATTTATGGTAAGGTTGCTATATTGTTTAATCTTGGTGCTAATTTGTGTGCAGGACTGATTACTGTTGGGTTAATCGCTTAAAAATAGTAGTATTGTATTTTATTCGTTCATTAATTGTTAGTTCATATAAATACGGTTATTTTAGAATATTTATACCTAAGTTCATTACTGTGATTATTCCTAGGAATATCGCTGATAGATGTTGGATATTTGTGTTTGAAATAGTAATTGCATAATAGTAGGTTAAAATGAAAATAGGACATCTCAATATAAGGTCCATGTGCACAGGCTTTGAAGAGTTCGCTCATTTATTGCTTGACGGTGATTTTGATGTAATGATGGTTACTGAGACGTGGTTATCACCTAGTGTACATTCTTCTGTTTTTTCTATCCTAACTATACCCTGTTGAGAAAAGATCGTCCCTCAAGGGGAGGAGGTGTGGCTGTTTTTGTCAAGTCTGAGTTGAGATGGCAGGAAATATCATGTGATTATGATACACAAAGCTCCCTGGAATACATTGGTATTGTTTTGCATATCAATAAATGAAAAATTGGGATGTTAAATTTTTACAGACCTCCTGAACCTAACTTAAAAATTTTTATCGAGGATCTGGACAATTTGCTATCTATAGTTGCTCCTACTGTAGATGAACTGGTTTGTTTGGGAGATCTTAATGTCGACTTTTTGAAAACTGATAGTACCGTTTCTCAATGCTTTTCTAGTTATGGCCTTGTACAGATATTGAGGGAGCCAACTCGTATTACCAACCGGAGTGCATCCTTAATTGATCCCATATTTCTTACTGATACTGACCTTGTCATTTCTTCAGGAACTTTACCTGCCGATGAAATATCTGACCACATGATGGTCTTTTGTGAATTGAACCTGAAGGTGCCCTCTGCATGCCCAAGAAACATAACATATCGTTGTTACAAAAATTTCAATTTTAACCTTTTTTATCAGGATCTTTTGGCTTTGCCCTTTCGCGATATTTTTCAGCTTAGAAGTGTTGACATTAAAATAGAGAGATTGTATAAGATGATGTTGGAATTGTTCGATAAATGGGCTCCGCTCAAAACTGTCAGGGAGTAAACCCAGGGCACCTTGGATTTCTGAAACAGCTAAAATGTTGATGAAGCAAAGGGACTCTTTGTTTGCTAAATACAAGATGAATAGGTGTACTGCACTTCTTGAATCTTATAGGAAAATTCGTAATCAGGTGGTTGGACGGGTTCGGTTAGATAAAAAACAATACCTGAACGAACTATGTCAGCGGGGCGATTCTAGAAAGCTTTGGGGTGCTTTGAGTGAACTTAATATAAAACAAAATAGTAAATATAGTCTTCCTTCTCATCTTGCTGATAGTGATAAAATAAATGAACACTTTTCATCCCTCATGCATTTGCCGACTGAGGCTTGTGAGGAGAAGATATCTTATTACACTCAAAACAAAATGGGTGATCACCCGCTTTTCAATTTCTCACTCACCGACGTTGAAGAGGTTAACAAAGTACTGCATAGTTTGTCATCTAATGCTGTGGGTAGTGATGGTATATCTCTCACGATGCTTAAGTTGGTAGTCCTGTGATAGACATTTATCTGATGCATATTTTCAATTGCTGTATTGAAACAAATTATTTTCCTTCTTCTTGGAAGGCTAGCATCGGAATTCCTTTGGCTAAGGTGAGCTCTCCCGAGACCTTTTCCGACTTAAGACTTATAAGCATTTTGCCCACCCTCTCTAAAGTTTTCGAGAAAATTTTGTCTACTAGGATGTATGATTATTTCACCTGTCATAGCTTGATACCATCATGTCAAAATGGATTCAGAAAGGGTTTGAGTACGATGACTGCCCTTGCTAATGTTTCGGATAACATTTTTAGAGCTTCTGATAAGAAGATGGTTTCAGTGTTGTTGCTTCTAGACTTTTCGCGAGCATTCGATACCATCAATCACAAACTTTTATTTGCACTGTTACATTATTATGGATTTGATGAGTCGGCGGTGGCACTGATAAAGTCGTATTTGGCTGAGCGGTTCCAGGTTGTGAAGTCCAGAGATAAAATGTCGGACAAGGTGGGAATCACATGTGGGGTGCCTCAGGGCTCTATTTTAGGACCGCTGCTCTTTATTATATATACCGCGGAAATTTTGAAATCAGTTGAAAATTGTAAAGTTGAAGCGTACGCGGACGATACTCAGTTGCATGCTAGCTTTTCAGTAGCTGATGCGCCTCAGTGTATTCAGAAAATCAATGCTGACCTCTTGAAGATCTCTAATATGGCCTCTAAGTTCTGTCTCAATTTGAATGCTTCCAAGTCACAGGCCATGATTTTTGGAAGTGTGATTCAGGTTGCAGCTGTGGAACCACTTTTGGGAGCGATTCATGTTAACAATGAGCCTTTACAGTTCGTTCCATGTGCTAAAAATCTCGGGCTAAAATTTGATTCTGACTTGCGTTTCAGATCACATGTTAGGGATATTGTGGGTAAGGCTTATGGTGCTCTCAAGGTGTTGTACGGTAGCAGACATCTCCTTAACTTCGACCTCAAAAAAAAGTGTGACTCTTAGTTCTCTCACGATTGAATTATGCAGATGTGATATATGGTAATTGTTTGGACGTTATTGAGCAGAACAGACTTCAGAAGGTGCAGAATAGCTGTGTTAGGTTGATTTTTGGCATGAGGAAGTTTGATCCTGGTATAAGAGCCAAAATTCGCGAGCTCGGTGGCTAAACATGAAGAATAGACGCACCCTTCACTTTGCTGTATTTGTCCACAATATAAAGAGAACTCACTATCCTAAGTCACTTCATGATAAATTAATTCCTAGTTCATCTTTGCACTCTCGTTTCACTAGATACAGGCATGATCTGTCGATGCCACGTTTCAGTACATCTCTGTTCAAAAGAAGTTTCACCTATAATGCTGTCTCAGCTTTCAACACATTTCCACCTGAATTCAGAACATTGGGAGTGAACTCTTTCAGATCAGCCTTTAGGAAGTTTTTAATGGACTTGCAATAGATTTTGGTTCTTTTACCTACCTCGGAGCCTTTTAGCCAGCTGTGTTTTGAAACCTAAATAGTGGCACACCTTACTGTACGTTTTTTTTGTTTTTTTTCTTTCTGTTGTTTGTTTTTTTTTTTTCAAATATCCATCATTTATCGTTTGAATTATTAATTAAAATTTGCAAGGTTAAGTTGATTAGCTTTGTGCTAGACTTCGCCTTTTTGGTAGGGTTAATATGTATATATGTGCATAATATATTTATGTTCTATTCCTGTATCAGCACTGTATCTTTCCTACTAAATAAAGTCAATTATTATTATTATTATTATTATATTTTATATTCCATCATGAGGCCAGCTGAAAGTATACAGTAGAACTGTAACTATTGTTGAAGACTTGGGAACAAATAAATAACGATGGAAATAACCCAAGTAATAACATTGTGTGTGGTTCGTTCGAAAATGACGATCCTGAAATATCGGACATTGACAATGTGATCAGTTCAAGCTACTGCTGAAGATGTAGGCATTGTAGGCCAACAACAATCCTGAAAAAAGGCCAACTAAATAGTAAATTACACCCGTGTAATCCGTTAGGAAATGATAAGCCAGAATTAGCGAAGGTTGACAGAGAAACAAACGGATAGGACAGGAACATAACTTCCCCGTTTCACAATAAAACCCTGAATACAATTCGTCCACCCTTGCGGTGTTTTCCGATCCCTGACTGATTCGCGTGAACGTGTTAACGATCCTTTCTGTGCGGCGTTCGGTCGGATTCACCGCAGGATTGTGTGTTTGGTGTACCGTTAACTTATAAGTTCCTGCCACCTATTTCGCTGTGTCGGTGCCGTGTCCTGCCGCTCTGAATTCCACCTACAAATACCTCCCTTTTGCTCTACGTTCCTTAAACCACCAAAACGGGTTTTGATGCGACCTTTCGACACACAGAAAGTGCTGTTATTCTTTTCATGTTATGTTGTTAACTGATATATTGGTGATATATTTATTGATTCAAACTGTATTTCTCACATAAGTGTCACTTATGTGAAGTAAATTTATTCACAATTAAGATGTATTATTTTACTGGATTTTCAAAGGTACTCAGTAAGAATTGTCACATAAAAACTCCAAACAGTAATAGTCTGCGTGTTATATTTTTTTCATACATTTCATTTTTGTTATTTTCATTGGATGAAAATCTCGTCTTCGCAAGATTCGGCGAATGAATATTTATGTATCGATTGAAATATATTCTGGGAGGATTCTGCATTTCTTAAAAACTTTATAGGTTAATGAAAAAAATTTTAATTAAGATGAAGTGCTCCTGCGAGAATCTTTGCACTTATTTGTCAGGAGCAAATTGGTCTTGAAAAAATTGTTGCCTAACAGTAAAACTGAAAAAGGGAAATAAATTAAAAGGATAATGTAACGTTTCGGTGTGTATTTTAGACACCTTCTTCGGACAAACTCGTAAAATCTTCAGAATTGTGTGTTTTTTCATTTGCAATATGATTGACGTTGAAAGTTGTCAATATATGGAGATGTTGATTCATTTAATTTTGAAATTTCCTGATGTCATTTCTTTCTTCAATAAATCAATCTAAATACGATCTATTCCAACAGAACAATTGGCCAAATTATTTACTTCATCTAACAAAATACATGTAGATTCCTTAATTTTCCTTTTATAATTATCAGGTTCCATCATAAGGATCTTTGTGTTGTTCCAGTTCATCATATGATTTCCGCTATTTGAACATATATGATCAGCGATTTGTCTTCTTGTAATGTCTCTATTTTTGATGTTATTCTTTTGTTCCTGTTTTCTTATCTCTAAAGGTCTTGATGTCTCCCCTGTATAAGATGTTCCACATATACAGGGAATATTGTAAACACATTTTTTGATTTTTGTGTCTCATTCATTGGTCTCGTTCTGGTTAGAATGGATCTCAAATCGTTTTGTGTTTTGAAAACAGTTCTTATGTTGAATTTGGAACCAATTTTTCTTATTTTCTCTGAAAGGCCAGGAATATAAGGAATGACGTTCAACATATTTGGTTCTTCTTGAAGGTTTTCTGTGTGTACCTGATCATCATTAGAATTTTGATTAGATATTTTTCAGTCTGAATTTGAAATTGTTCTTTCTATAAAATTTGGTGGGTATTGATTATCTAGTAGAACCTCTTCAATGAAAGAAATTTCATCATTTCTAATTTCAGGTGTAGATGAAATCAAAAAGGCCCTGCAATAAAGTGTTTTTATAATACCTGTTTTTATATTTAATTGATGATTAGAATAAAAATTCAGATATCTATTAGTATGTGTTTGTTTCCGAAATATAAAGTTTTCAAAAAAAGCAGAATCCTCCCAGAATATATTTCAATCGATATCAGTAAGAATTGTCACATAAAAACTCCATACAGCAAATGGTCTGCGATTTATATTGATATAATTTTCGTACATTCTATTTTTGTTCTTTTCTTTGGATCAAAATCTCTTCGCTAGATTCGGCGAATGAATATTTATCTGTTTCTCACATAAGTATCACTGAAAAAGGATTTATATTTTTTTCAGGTTATTTATCTGTCTCGTCAGGTGCTTGGTGTTGAAGAAAACCTTCAGAATTCGTGAGTATGTTTCATTGACACAGGGTGTAGGGTTTGAGGTAAATGTTTACAGTTTCACTGCAAGAACAGTCGTGGAAGTAAAAGATTTTGTAAAATATCATCCATATTTATCACTCGAAACTTGCGATATGAATACACTGGCAAGCTGACAAAACGGTTCATGTCATCATTACATTTCAAAATCTTTTTTGAATTTCTGAAATCGTAGGGAAAAGAGAAGCGCTTAAAGAAGAAGAAAACGTTTTTATTTATGATTTATATAAAGATAATAAGCTTTAGTGGAAACAGATGAAGGATTAATGATTGGAAGAGAGGTTTATTTGTGGCCGTTTCTCACTTGATTTTCCAATGAAAAATGAACGAAAAACCAAATATTATTAAATCAATATCGAACACCTGGGAACATTGAAAAGAAACAATGAAAATCATAGTAATCTGTTTACCGGAATAATCATTTTCTTTCAATTTGGCGAAGAGAATGATCATTTAGGGGTGTTTCAATAAGAGCTAAAAATCAAAACGGTGAAAGATTAATTAAGTGCTTCTAGAGTTCGGTCCAAATAATGTGACAGATTCATCTACTGTGAACAGAATAATCAAAAAATTTGAAGTACTTATTCGGTTATTGATGTCAAACACACGATAGAAACAAAACATCTAGGCAGATCGCGATAGTGTGACAGGAGAAGAATTTAACATTTCAACAGGAATTCTTGTTCGAATTCTCAATAGGGCTGCATGTCTACAAAATCAAACTATCTTTACATTGAGGAACTTGCTTAAGTTTGCTCCAGGTCATGTCATTTCCAGATTTGGTGACCAAAATTTGCCTCCACGCTCTCGCGATTTAACTTCTTTAGACTTCAGGCAGAAATTACAGTTTTATGCCAAAAAGCCTGCAAACATCAAATCATTGAAGTCCGAATATGCAATCAATAACATTATTGGAAATTTCGTCAAAAGGGCATGGATATGCGAGCAAAGCTATGGCGGCCATTTACAGGATATTTTTTTCATACATGCGTAATTCCCAAATGTATATTTTTATTATATCAATTGAAATAAATTCTGGGAGGATTCTGCATTTCTTAAAAACTTTATAGGTTTTCACTCCCAGTCTCTGAAACAGAAATAATTAAAAAAAATTTAATTAAGATGAAGTGCTCCTGCGAGAATCTTTGCACTTATTTGTCAGGAGCAAATTCGTCTTGAAAAAATTGTTGCCTAATGGTAAAACTGAAAAAAGGAAATAAATGAAAAGGATAATGTAACGTAGTATATCAGACACCTTCTTCAGACAAACTTGTAAAATCTTCAGAATTGTGTTTTTTCATTTGCAATCTGATTGACATTGTTGTCAATATATAGAGATCAGCGATTTGTGATCTTGTAATGTCTCTATTTTTGAAATTACAAGATCACAAATCGCTGATCATGTATGTTCAAATAGCGGAGATCATATGATGAATTGGAACAACACAAAGATCCTAATGACGGAACCTGATAATTATAAAAGGAAAATTAAGGAATCCACATGTATTTTGTTAGATGAAGTAGATAATTTGGCCAATTGTTCTGTTGGAATAGATCGTATTCGGATTGATTTATTGAAGAAAGAAATGACATCAGGAAATTTCAAAATTAAATAAATCAACATCTCTATATATTGACAACTTTGAATGTCAATCAGATTGCAAATGAAAAAACACACAATTCTGAAGATTTTATAAGTTTGTCTGAAGAGGGTGTCTGATATACTACATTACATTATCCTTCTCATTTATTTCCTTTCTTCAGTTTTACTATTAGGCAACAATTTTTTCAAGACGAATTTGTGCAAAGATTCTCGCAGGAGCACTTCTTCTTAATCAAAAATTTTTAAATTATTTCTGTTTCAGAGACTGGGAGTGAAAACCTATAAAGTTTTTAAGAAATATATTTTTATACTTCGCTGTAGAAAACTACTACACTGAACACACACACAGTCTTGTACTCTTATTGAAACAACCCTTAGCATAGGGCTAGCTCCAGTCTTCCCGCAACACCCGGTAACTGCAAAAGCCATATTGCGGAAGAGAAGAAGATCCACTTATCCGTTACTTTCTTCTTTAATCTCAGTTTCGGAAGGTCCAGCCGGCTGAATATTCCATACATATCCCGACCCTCTTTGCAATTCTGTACACGGCCTCCTAAGCTGGCCAATCTCCAGTGGTCGCCAAAACAACGGACACTTCGCCCTTTCTCAAAATTTCCCAGTTCTATAAATCCCCATGTCATTTTTTTGGGATTATCCTCCCTGTCGGAGGAAGCCACTTACAATCGTAATGGCGTTTTATGAAGACCGGAATTTTCACATCGTAAACAAGAGTGCAACACATTTTATCGCTGAGCGTATGAGTTTTCTTGAGCTCATGGAAATTGGCGGATTTTATACGATTGTAAATTATGGAAATCCATAACTTCCGGACATTTGACGACATTATGTAAATGCGTTTTACAAATTGGTGGATACTCTGTGTTTGCTACAATGTTTGGAAGTTGAGATTACTGTTTGGTTGTTCGATTGGACACAGCTTTTAAATCTTTCTTGTTACGTATAGTTCGAATATTTTTTCGCGAGCAAGTGTCACTTATGTGAGTTTCATGAATATTTCCTACATATCATTATTTTTGTCAGATTGAATAGATGAATGTAGCAACCACAATTTATTACAAACTCATAGACAAGAGTTCTTGTAGTTTTGAATCTGATAAATGAATATGAATATTATTTCTTCGTTATCATCATACACTAAGTACTGGAAAAAATCAAAGGATCAAAAAAAATTTCAAATTTTTCGGCAATTTTCAACATGCCGTAACTTTGAGAGGAATGGTCGTACAAAGAATTTAAAAAAAGGAAATTGTAGCTCCAAGTGTCTAGTTTTTGGATTAGAATTTCAAAAATTTTAAGTTTCAGTGGTTTTCGAGTAATGATAGAAAAATCAGCAACAAAAAAATTCTCAAAATTTTACCACATTTTTTTCTTGTCTACGAGCGTGGAAATTTTATTTTTGCATAATCGTTATAATGATGGGATACTTTGTTAATTCAGCTTCAATTTATTTTTTATTGACCTCAATACGTCCACTTCTCGCCGAGATATCGGTCTTCAAATGGAAAAGGATCCATTTGTCTTTGATATTATCGATTTATTTTATTGAAAACAGGGGTGGCAATAGCCGTAATAAAATTAATAAAATTTTATTTGTTAGTTCATTTTATTTTTCTTTTTTTGAAATTAATGTACTATCTGCAATTAAAATGTGGAGAAAGCTCGAGAAAATTCTTTTTTGCCTTTTTTAAAGATTATGAGCTTCTCAGAGCAATTTTTTTCAAAAATCCAATCAAGTCATACAAAAAAACGGCTCGCTGGATTGAGTTGACTTTCGTAAGGTTTTTATCAACATATTGAACTGTGAAAGTCACACTTAACGTTATTGGTTTTCTCAACATTTTCGATCCACCGGTAGATTTTCAAAGAACCACCAAAAGCACTTTTTTGGTAAATTTTTATATTGATGCGACATGAAGAAAAACAAATGTCTATGAATAAGCAATGGTTGTTCATTAATGAGAGTTCATTTAAGGTCTTGAAACCCTCCTTCAATTTTCTGTGCGATCATTGGTTGCTGAGAATCGATAATCAAAGATAAATGGATCCTTTTCCATTTGAAGACCGATATCTCGGGGAGAAGTGGACGTATTTAGATCAATAAAAAAATAAATTAAAGCTGAATTAACAAAGTATCCCATCATTATAACGATTATGCAAAAATAAAATTTCCACGCTCGTAGACAAGAAAAAAAAAGTGGTAAAATTTTGAGAATTTTTTTTTGCAGATTTTTCTATCATTACTCGAAAACCACTGAAACTAAATTTTTGAAATTCTAATCCAAAAACTAGACACTTGGAGCTACAGTTTCCTTTCTTTAAATTCCTTGTACGACCATTCCTCTCAAAGTTACGGCATTTACGAAAATTGCCGAAAAATTTGGAATTTTTTTTTGATCCTTCAATTTATTCCAGTAGGTAGTGTATAATAATCATTATACAGGAACTTAGGGAGGTGACAATAAGCAGGAGTAGTTCATATAATTTTTTTTCGAAATCGACTTACCTTCCAAATACAGCCTTTGGAAGGCGATGACGAGTTGACAGTTTTAAATTTTTTATGAGTCCTTAAAAACAATGACATATAAAACTATATATAATATGATTCATTAAGTAGATGTTACTCACACAATTTTTTTATCCCATAACTATATCATTTATATTTATAATTTTATTATTTATCATTCCATTTCATCGTATGTGTTCCATAGAATGAGAATTTTAAGATATTGTTTATGCTCAAAATTGGTTTTGTCAATTATTCTTATTAATCGAAAGAAAGTTCTATTCGTAAAAATTAAAATATTAGGGTTATAATTTTCTTCCGGAAATAAGTAATTAAACCTTCAGAAAGATTTATAGAACATCTTCATCTCCTGTCATAGACAAAGAAAATCTTAGAATATTTATTATATGGAACACTTATACGATAAAATGGAATGAACAGTGATCATAACTGCTTGTATATTTTTATCTTACCGAGAAAAGTATCGACTGTATCGACATTTTGCAGAAGGCTTTTTTTCTCCAGAATTGATTAGGAAACCTCAAGAGAATTTTATTTTTCGAAAATCTATCCCACGAAAACATTTTTGGAAGAAAATCAAATCATATTATTTTCAACATAAAGATTTGATGAATCAAATTTTCTTATAGGATTACATATTCACTGGTATGCTCATTGTCAATAATTTCTCTATTTTAAGCAAGATTCTGGGAAAAAATTAAATAATTAAATGTTTATAAATTGAAGGGTAGGTTTCCTACAAAAGTATACATATGTTAATTCAATCAATTCATTATTACAACCAATATATCTTGGTACAAATGCATAAAAACAGTTTCTTGATTATGTTATACAGGTGTCACAAAACTCGACGTCACCCGGAACCGGGTGAGAAGGCAAGTAATGCTGGTTGTCAGAAAAATATAAAAAAAAATCTAAGTTGCATGATTTTAAAATAATGGGCATTTAAAATAACACGCAAAATTCCACACCCTGTGACAGTCTTTTCGCTCCTGTTGCCACAAATATCAACTTTTTCCAACTTTTTTTTGCTGTGTAACCTTGAATAATGCTTGTCTAAACTGTAATCAAAATTTGGATACCAGCTGCTCTAGGTTTCATAAAAATAGGGCTTGCTTCTCAGAAACAAAATTCAAAATAAACAATTGCCTAGTTTCAAATGACTGTATTGAAAAAAAATGTACTACGCAAGTTTGGCATGTTTTGTCAAAAGTTGGCGCATTTAGTAAGAATTCCAAAATGGTATAATACTTGTTGAACTGTAGCTGCCGTAGTTCAAATTTATTTTCGATTGCCTTTGAATACACTTTTTCTTAAACTGCTTCCCAGTAAAAAAGTCCAATGGATTCAAGTCCGGTGAACGGGCCGGCCACCAGATTGGACCAGAACGTCCGATACATCTTCCGGGAAAAAATGTTACCAAAAAAAAAATTTCCAGACAAAATAATTTTTCCAGAAAAAATTTTTCCTGAGAAATTTCCTTGGACATTTTTTTTCTGGTAACATTTTTTCCTGGAAGATGTATCGGACGTTCTGGTCCAATCTGGTAGCCAGCCCGTTCACCGGACTTGAATCCATTGGACTTTTTTTACTGGGAAGCAGTTTAAGAAAAAGTGTATTCAAAGGCAATCGAAAATAAATTTGAACTACGGCAGCTACAGTTTAACAAGTATTATACCATTTTGGAATCCTTACTAAATGCGCCAACTTTTGATAAAACATGCCAAACTTGCGTAGTACATTTTTTTTCAATACAGTCAGTTGAAACTAGGCAATTGTTTATTTTGAATTTTGTTTCTGAGAAGCAAGCCCTATTTTTATGAAACCTAGAGCAGCTGGTATCCAAATTTTGATTACAGTTTAGACAAGCATTATTCAAGGTTACACAGCAAAAAAAAAGTTGGAAAAAGTTGATATTTGTGGCAACAGGAGCGAAAAGACTGTCACAGGGTGTGGAATTTGGCGTGTTTTTTTTTAATGCCCATTATTTTGAAATCATGCAACTTAGATTTTTTTTTATATTTTTCTGACAACCAGCATTACTTGCCTTTTCACCCGGTTCCGGGTTAACGTCGAGTTATGGGACACCCTGTATAACATGATCAGTAATTTCTCTTCTTTGAGGAGGGTATCAAGTTGGAAAAATATTGTTTTCCGTTATCGTATTTTCCACATAAGATGTGAGCCATTTATATAACTGAATGTTGCTCATTTGGTCGAAACAAATAAGGAACAAACAAATTCTACATTTCCGCGTTTGCTCCGTCGAAAATATCAAATACATATTGGCAATTCCTAGGTGAGCTCGGATTTCAGCAGCTTATTAATCCCAATATGTAAATAGAACATTCCATTTCGTTCCTTCAAAATCAAGTTTGGAACTGTAAATTAGATCAGATGGCCCCCTTGAGGATCAGAGTTAGTAAAAACGGCGCATGAGGAGTTTTTTAGTCGGCATAAAAGAAAATTGTTCTTGTTGCTTGAGGGCTCTCCGGAAGATTTAATGGTTGAGTGCGGAGCGAGTTAGAACGCCGGTTGGCACATCGAACGTATATTTCTGTATATCGCAAGACGACGTGGAAATTGCTACGATAACAGAATTTGGCTTTTCATTTTTCTGCTACGCTGCCCTTATGATGGGTAGTTGTATCCTTTGCTCGTGTTGGGGTCTTATGCGATTTTCGTCTGGCTTTCTGCGTCTTCCGATGTCGCCCGTTTATAGGATGTGCGCTAGGAAGGGTTTGGATTAGTTGCGACAGCGTTTCATCTCTTATATTAGATTCCGATTAAATTCTTCTTGAGACAATTGTTTCGCTATCAGAAATATCGAGGAAGTGATATTGAAACGTGAAAACGAAATTCTCAAGGAAATATTGAATCATTTTTGTGTTTCTAGAGGACTAACGTGTCGCATAATTCAAATTTAAAATTGCGACAAAACCAAAACATGAACACGCAATTATCAAAAAATATCAAATCACTCTTGTGTTTCTAGAGGATGTGGAAATCACGGTAATTTTCCAACTGAAAACCCTCCTCAAAAGAGAGAAATCATTGATCATCTTTATATAAACAGAATCAGAAAACCCATTCAATGAAACTGTACAAAAATATACAATGTGTTTGGTCATGACTTAGCGATAATTTAAGGGCATCAAATATACCTAATATTATCGACAAAAACACCCATATTGGTAAGTTTACCTCCTTAGTTTTGGAGTAGCTCCCCTCTTAAATTTACATTTTTATTTTCGTTGACCCTTCCAAATAATATCGATTTCTTTGGCACTAAGGTCCCACAAATGTGAAAAAAATATTTTTTGAAAGATGATACTACAACCTTTCATTAAAGTAGAACAATTTGAAAACATTCAACTTGAAAATGCCATAAAAAAATTCTTTAACAAAATTTTAGTAGAAAATGTACCGATTTTCTTAGTGAAGCCGCAATAATACAAGAACTAGCACATTGAATTATAATTTTTTTTCGATTATTCAACACTCAAGGATATTAGCTACAAAACAACACCTACGTCATTTCTGTAAGTTACTTAATTTAAGAGTTATTGCTGTTCGAACATGATCACTACGTCATGTAGGAAAAAAAAAGTTTGGGGCGCTCTCCCAAACTTTTTTTTTTGCTACAGGTCCTCATGAGGGCCACTGCCTGTCTACAAACAGAAGTGGCCATTTTGAGCAATTCTTATGATTAATTTGTTTGTCTGATCATTAAAAATTATCGAAAGTACAGTACAGAATTTTGTTTTATGTTATCAATTTTCATAAGGGTCATGTTCGAACAGCAATTACTTTCTAATTATGTAACTTACAGAAATTATGTTGGTATCGTTTTGTAGCTAATATCATTGCGTTTTAGCTAATTGAGAAAAAATTATACTTCAATGTACTAGTTCTTGTACTATTGCGGATTTACTAGGACAATCAGTAAATTTTTTTACTAACACTTTTTTAAAGAATTTTTTTATAACATTTCTGAGTTGAATGTTTTCATATTGTTCCACTTTAATAATAGGTGGTAGTATCATCTTTCAAAAAACATTTTTTTCACTTTTGTAGGACCTTTATGTCCAAAGAGATCGATATTATTAAGAAGAGTAAACTAAAATAAAATAGTGAATTAAAAATGGGGACCACTCCAAAACTAACTTCCCAAAGTGGGTGTTTTGTCGATTAAACTAGGCATATTTGATGCCCTTAAATTATCGCTAATTCAAGACCAAACACACTGTATATAGTTTGTGATTATAAATTGATTGAATTCACATAAGCAATACTTTTCTAAGATCCAAAAAATCATAAAACTGAAATTATCGAAGAGTAATTCGATTGAAAATGCTCACCATCCATGTTGAGGGGAGTTTTCATTATTTTTCTACGAACTGAGTAGAAGATACACAAAAATAATTCTACAACTGCTACTACTAATACTAACGGCAAAACCAATTCTTTTTTTATCCATATAGCTGAATAGGTATCATTATCCATATATTCCCTGATAATTCTGAAAACTCTTTGTATCGTAAAAATTCATGAAATCATGAAAACGCTACTGGAATATTTATAACATAACTGTGGAACATATTCTATCAAATGTGAATAGAATGTATAATTCACTTCAAATAATATAACCAATGTAGTTTACAGCTATTTCCATATACAAGGATGAAACTAATAAGCTGTCACCTCATCGACAATGTCATTAGCTCACATATAAACGAACTCATCTCATGTCAACTCGCTGAAAGAAAACAATACCCTATTAAAAATAAATTATCCCAAAGTGATAAAACTATCGCTGCAACGTATAAGTTTCTTTTTGTATGTTGTAAAATGAAGAAATATTATACAGGTCCGTGATCATAAAGCAGAAGCGATGTCACAATGGACGATATTTCTTGTAGCTATTATGTTCTGAATGATTGATACTTTATTCAGCTAAAGCTATAATAATTGAGCTGACTGAAGACTTCGAAGCGTGACGAACGTTCGAAAATTCTGACAATTTTCACCGAAAACAAAAAACTTTATTCCATTTGCGAACGTTCTATAGGTATTGAAAGTTAGCTGTGCTATTCTATTTAGTTTTTAACACGCTTGGTCCTTAGGGTGAAGCATTATATAGATCTGTCCAAATGTCTGTAATTATCGAACTGTTTATAGAAAGCGTCGATCAAATCATACAAAAATTCAAACCTGCAGTTTGTTCGCAAGAGAAAAAATGCTACACTTAGTGAAAAAACCAAATGCTTCATTCTGATAATTCCTGATCTATTATCTTGCTGAGAAAATCAATGAAGAAATACAAAAACGATTCATATTTCCCTTGAAACTATATTTTTTTTCAGGGGCTCACTCACGTATAGAGCAGATGATAGTTCGATTAATTGAAATTCCCTATTTCTATTGCAAAAAAGATCCTATAACCGGGAGCATTTTGCACATTTGTTCATTGAAAAAACGATTATCAAATTTGAATATCCTGTGATTGTTTTTATTCCTTCCATTTATGAATTAAATTTTCCTGAGATAATAGAAAAATGAATCAATAAGGAAATCGATTTTGAAAATGAATACACAGGGCGTAACTTAATAAGTGTAAAATATTTAAGGAGGTTATTCCTCATCGAAAAAAAAGGATCTTATATAAAGAAACTTCATTGGAGCATTCCTTGTTAAGATACAGCCCCTCAAAGAGAGTACATAAAATTTGTATAACAATTTTTTTCACAAGCACCAAAAAAGTTAGAATATTGAAATTAACCTGACGTTTCGTACTAGCAGAAAGATACTTATCCAGTTATTTATTCGGTTTACCCCATGATGGTAAGGGTGGGAAACGTAACCTCTAAAGTTTATTTCCAATGTAACTTTTTGTCTTATTATTTGTTTACCATTTAAAAATTTATTTCCGATAGCCTGTTTCATTCTAAACAAAAAATGTCTCATGAGTTTTTTGCCCAAAATAAACCAGTTCACAGTAAAAAATTATTTTACGAACAACTACAGAGATAGATCGTCATAAACTGACAGCGTTATACCAATTTAATTGTCACTATCGCTAAAAGTGTCCTACTAGATAGATTAGTTTCGCATTTATGACGATCTATCTCTGTAGTTGTTCGTAAAATAATTTTTTACTGCGAACTGGTTTATTTTGAGCAGAAAACTCAAGAGACCTTTTTTGTTTAGAATGAAACAGGCTATCGGACATAAATTTTTAAATAGTAAACAAATAATAAGACAAGAAGTTACATTGGAAATAAATTTTGGGGGTTGCGTTTCCCACCCTTACAACCATGGGGTAAACCAAATAAATAACTGGATAAGTGTCTTTCTGCTAGTAGGAAATGTCAGGTTAATTTCAATATTGTAACTTTTTTGTACTCCCTTTGAGGGGCTGTATCTTAAAAAAGGATGCTTCAGTGAAGTTTCTTTATATAAAAGATCCTATCTTTTTTCGATGAGGAATCACCTCCTTAAATATTTTACACTTATTTAGTTACACCCTGTATAACAAAGGAATCGAAGAATGAATGACTTTTTCAGTGAGACCTGATTCGATCGAACTACGTAGTTGAGAGTCATTTGGATCCCATTCATCTCGTCTTGTTATACCATAAAATCGAAATTGATAAAATGACGTAATCTATAAATTCTTAAGGAGATATCTGAATAGTGTAGCCGGGAATTCATCGAGGAATATATTCAGTTTTTACAATCGCTTTAAAATGAAATCGCCGAATAGCCAAGCTATAAACCGTGTGTGTTATCCCATCCGTATCCCCTGTCACTCACTAAGACGGCGTTTGCTCCTTTTATTATATTTCATTCTTGATGTATTCAAAGCTTCGGGAAATTTGAATGTCAACATGGATCAGCCGGTCAGGTCTCAGACGTATGCTTGATCCTTCCCCTGTCAATCACCCCAGAAGCCTCCTGCTCGACTTCAACTATGCCGTTTCCTCCCATAAATGACACCATTCCTATTTGACAATGTTCCATGTATGGCCCTTCACGATACTTCTCTGCATCACTGACTCTCGACTTCAAACTTATGAGATTAACCCGCATTTATACGTATATATTCTTTTCAGTAGGAGCTTTACAGCATTTTTCGAATATTTGACAATGTATAGCATGGGTATAGATTCCGTACTATCTGCAGTGAAAAATTCGAATGAGGTACTTTCCACATATGGTGCACAAAACTGTTTTCCCCTGAATAATTATAGTGAAAATTGTCTGCATTATTTATTATTATTTATTAGTATTAGCAAAGCAAATGTAAACGCGAAGTCATAAATTTATGCTCATAATAAGAAAGCATATCATGAAAAAAAAATGGAAGCAAGCCCTGAGCAGGAGCTTCTGAGCGCTCGTTCTCTGGTGGAGCAATAGGACTATCATCTCAAAATTCTGTATATGACTTGAAATTGATACTTTATATATAAACAATTAAAAAAATTCAATTCTATGGTCACACTTGAAAATTAAAATAATTAAATTTTATGGTTCTGATGATGCGATCCTCTTGAAATTTGGCATGAACATTCAGTATATCAATCTTTATACCAGGAATAAATTTCACTCAATTCAGATATCTTGTTATGAAAATATAATTTTTTTTTCAATATTCAAATTGAATTTTCTATAGTTCGGATGATGCGATGATCTTCAAATTTTGCACAAACATTCAATATATAAATCTCAATTTCAAAAATAAATTTCATTTGATTCGGATATCTTGTTATGGAAATATAAAGAGTCTTTCCTTAATATTCCAATTGGAATTTCCATGGTTCTGATGATGCTATCCTCTTGAAATTTTGCATGAACAATCAGTGTGTCAGTCTTCACTCACAGAATGAATTTCAGTTAAATCGGAAGGTTCGTTATGGAAATAAAAAAATTCTTCTTTTCAATATTCCAATTGAATTTTCTATGGTTCTGTTAATACTATGGCCACAAAATTTGCGAGAGGCTCACTATGAGCATCTGGCAAATTGCTGCAAAATTTCATTCCGTTTGCCCTCGTTTGTGTGAAATATTGAGGAACAAAAATTTTGAATGGCCACTTTTTATGGAACACCCTGTACGATTTTTCTGGTTAACGAACTTAACCGAGCTATTGGGAGCTGAACCACCCTGAAAATTTCAAGTCTCTAGGACAATCCGTTCGAGAGTTATTGTGCTCACGGACGGACGGCCGGACGGCCGGCCCTACAGAATTGATTTGACCTCATATTTTCCATCAGGAGTCGAACCCTATCGTTTGAGACCATTTTCGGCTCAAAATTCGAAAATTACAGACATTTGGGCAAAACAATATAGCACTCGTCTAAGTAGAACGAGCGCTCAAAAAGCAGTGGAAACTTCTATCTCCCAGAATAGGTGTACCTAGTGCTTGCCTCGGGAAAACAGAACAACAAAATAGAGAAAGTTATAGGTTCTATAAATATCACTTGCGTGCCAAAAATTGTATTTACATTCAAACTTTTTCCTGAAATTCCTTTCTTACACCAGATCTGGCTCTCTAAGTAATTATCTTTCAGACAACCAATGCCAGTTGGTGAACATTTTTTCAAACACAGAATTTCCAATTATTAATCGAATGAAATACATACAGTGTGTTTGGTCATGACTTAGCGATAATTTAACGGAATCAAATATACCTAATTTTGTCGACAAAAACACCCAAATATGGAAGTTCACCCCTTTAGTTTTGGAGTAGCCCCCATTTTAAATTTACTTCTCTATTTCCGTTGACCCTTCCAAATAATATCGATTTCTTTGGACAAAAAGGTAAAACAGTTGTGAAAAAAAATGTTTTTTGAAAAATGATACTACCACCTTTCATTGAAGTATAACAATATAAAAACATTTAACTTGAAAACGCCATAAAAAGTTCTTTAAAAAAGTTTTAGTACAAATATGTACTGATTTTCTCAGTAAATCCGCCATAGTACAAGAACTAGCACATTGAAGTATAATTTTTTTTCAATGTTTTAGCACGCAAGGATATTAGCTACAAAACAACACTTACATAATTTCTTTAAGTTACATTTGAGAGTTATTGCTGTTCGAACATGATCACTACGCGAGGAAAAGACACAAGACAGGTTGTCATGAAAGCCACTGCCTGTCTACAGAGCAGAGGCGGCCATTTTGAGCAATTTTCATGATTAATTTGTTTGTTTGGTCATTGAAAATTATCGAAAGTACAGTACTGAGGTTTTTTTTATTTTATAAATATTCATAATGGTCATTTTACTAAAAAAATTTTAAAGAATTTTTCCATAACATTTTCAAGTTATATGTTTTTATATTGTATCATTTAAATAAAAGGCGGTAGTATCATCTTTCAAAAAACATTTTTTTCACATCTGTAGAACCTCAATGTCCAAAGAAATCGATATTATTTGGAAGGGTCAACGAAAATCAAAAAGTAAATTTCAAATGGGGGCTTCTCTAAAACTAAGGGGGTGAACTTTCAAATTTGGGTATTTTTGTCGATAAAATTAGGTATGTTTGATGCCCTTAAATTATCGCTAAGTCATAACCAACCACACTGTATAAAGAATTCAAGTTGGGAGTAGAGTACAGGTACAGAAGGGAAAAGAATAAAGCCATTCATTTTTGTGGACTGAAGAATAAGTAATTTGATTTGCGATCGATTCATTTCACTCCGAATTTCGTAATCGAATTAACATCAGTCTTGTGGCTGAATCCGGCTAATTGTGAGATTTATACACCGGGGGAACATAAATAGAAATACGAAAATGATTCAGAACCTTTACGTAGAATTGGGTGCAAGAAGGTATGTATAATCGATAAAAGAAAGTCTTTGGCGATTGCAACTCGAGCAGAATGGTCCTCAGTAATCAGAACATTGAGCCGTTTGACCTGAGTAATTCTCGATTTCTTAGATGTTTAATCATTGTTGGATACAATGTTATGAAGTCATTCATGACTTAATATTGGGTTTAGTAGATTTTCGAACGGAAATTGCATAATCTTCAGGTTTGTTCCTGTCCATATGGATTCGAGGGAAATGATTTGTTTATTAATCGTTGAAATATAGGTATAACTTGAAAATTCTCTTGATAATTTTTCATATTATAAATTCTGAAGTAATTCACTGTTCCTTTTTGCCTGCATATTTGAGTGCTCACGGTTGAGCTTTCTACAAATTTCACTAAAAGAATTCAATAGTTATACTGCTAACTACTTCAGATGTCACTTTTCACTGCTGAGAATGTTTTCAAACATTTATTCGTCAAGTTTTGACTGTAAATAAAAACGATCATTTCGAATCTTAATATCGAATCAATCTAAGCTAGCTTCAGTCCATTTACATGCATCATAAAAATGACATTTCAATGGATTGCTACTAGTTTCTGACAGTCGCAAACAAACTTTCTGCCTTCGAGTGTATCCATTCGTAATTCAAAATTCTCGTTACCATCAGTTGTGTAACAAATGCTATATCCATGTTAAGGGGTTGAAGAAAGCTATTCCATTTAATCGCCAAAAAATACGTTCAGTCCCATAATTAGACCGACAAACTTCTAGTGGACATTATAGATCGTATTTTAGACAGATTCGACCCAAATCATATAATGCAAAATTGCTTCGTTAAGGAGCTAGTGCCCTTTGAAGATGACGTCTTGTCCACACTTTTTGCCACATATTCGCAAAACGGAGATACATAAAGTGCTGAAAGTTTACACATTGGCTAATATCAAAAATACGCATCGATTAGATTGAGTGTATTACTTTCATTTCAAGCACAATCGTATCATTTGGGGGGGGGCGAAGGGTATTTTTAGTTGAAACTTTTTAACTTTCATCATTTCGCGAAATTTACATCATATTCATAAACTCTGATGTTTAGTCTTGAAAAAAGATGCTCTTGTATAATAACGCCCAGATGCACCATTTCTGAAAAAAATAGATTGGAAATTTTCTCTCTTTTCACTAAGTACCTACTCAATGTTCACTTTTGTTTTGAGCTTATTTCCACTTGATAATGGTTAGGCCTTTTTTCTAGAAAAAACATCAGAGTAAATGAATATGATGTAAATCTCGCGAAATTATGAAAGTTAAAAAAGTTTCAACTAAAAATACCCTTCGCCCCCCCCTCAAATGATATGATTGCGCTTGACATGAAAGAAATGTACTCAATCTTATCGATGCGTATTTTTTATGTTAGCCAATGTATAAACTTTCATCACTTTATGTGACTCCGTTTTGCGAATATGTGGCAAAAAGTGTGGACGTCATCTTCAAAGAGCACTAGTAAAGTAAATTTGAAATGGAAACTACTCCAAAACTAAGGGGGTAAACTTTCAAGTTTGGGTGTTTTTGTCGATAATATGAGGTATTTTGATGGCCTTAAATTATCATGACCAAACACACTGTATATTTCATTGAAGACATTCGCCAAAGCCTGCCCACGGTTGAGCTTTCTTCAATTTTCACAAAAGGTAAAAATTTAATATATCTCTGACAGCTTCATATGTTCTGCTGTTTTAAACCCTTTCCATCAAGTTTCGAATGTAAATAATAGCGGTAATTTCGAATCAGGATATCAAATCAATCTCAGCAAGTTAAAGTCCATTTGCATGCAGCATAAGAAAGACATTTCAATGGACTGCTACTAGTTTCTGACAGTCGCATTCGAGCAAAGTTTTTGCCTTCGAGGTGGGTCCATTCGTAATTCAAAATTCTCGTTACCATCAGTCTGAAGTTGTGTAACAGCTGCTATATCCATGTACGATTACCGACATCGACCACTAAAATGAACGTCGAAGATTTATAGCGTCTCAGAATTGGGGGAAGGGTTAATTTGGGGTTATTAATTGCGCATTCCGAACAGCAGCAAATATCATAAAGTTAATATCGCTTCAAAAACCCCAAGATTTTGTGCTACCCCTTATTATTTGGCCTCTACCACATGGGAGCAAATGTGTAGGAGGAATTGGCGTTTGCTCGATGTCTTTTTCTGATACGAGTAGTCTGTTTTTTGGAAGTTTTCGTCGGGATGGTTTCTGATTTCAGAAAGAAATCTCATGATAATGAATAATCCAATAGGCGAGAATCGACAGGAATAGCCTTTTCATTTATATCTCTTTCGTGATACACTGCGCGAAAAAATTAACGCACATTCTGAAAATCTCAATTTTAATGAATGTTAACTCTAAATCGACTTCATAACTTATTTGTTATGTTCTCTCGGGAAGGTTTTGAAAGAAACAAGACTATTAAATGGAAGAAAAATTCAGGATTTCACCGAATCTTATGTGAAAGAAGAGAAATGAATAATTTTCAAAATACTGGAATGCTGATAAGTGATTTAATACTTGGTATTTCCATTCCTTGCGTTAATTACAGCTCGGCAACGACGGTTCATACTCAAAATGAGTGATCTTAAAATGTTCTGATATAATCCTTCCCAGGTTTCTCTAAAGGGGCCCACTCACTAAGAAGGAAGAATGCGCAGTTAACCCTCGAATAGTCGCGTCAAAATTTTTAACATGGGTAGTCGCGCCGGTCTCACAGACCGTGCTTACTCATTGAGCTCTGAATGCTAAGTGGAATGAGTTTTTGCCTAAAAATTCAAATGGATGTCTTTCAAAACATAACTGAGTGACAAGAAAATGCAAGATTGGTACATATTTCGAATTGATGCAAATATATTGGGAAAATTCCAAAAAAATCAATTATATTCATACACCTTACTTTATTCAGTCATAAAAAGAAAAAATCAAACTCTAAGATTTGAAGACTAGAAATAACAAAAAGTTACACTTTCATCAAATAAAAATGATTCTTCAAACATATTTTAGCTTAATGAAGGCCATTTTCTAGGCAGTTTTTTGTTGTGGGGGGAAATTTTTCCAACGCGTCACTTTATCTTTGCCAAAAATCGACAGTGTATTACTTTGATTTTCTTCCTCATCATCATCAGAAATATTCTGCTCTGAGTCATCACTCGCAAGTTGTTGTTCTAAATATTCAAATTTTTCTTCAGACTGATCAATATCTGAATGTTCGTCATTTGCTATTTTATCCTCTTCCTCATCTAAAACCTCTAGTAATTTCAGCAGTCGAGCTTGCTCTTTTTCGTACGACCACATGGCTAAAAAACTATGAATTTACCTCGTTATAAGTTATACAGAACAAAAACACCTGAAACTCACCGCACAATCGAACTATCAAGATATGAAAAAATAGGGTACGAGAGTAGTCGCGCCGGTCTCCCACACCGTGTCACGATATATTTTTTTTCGTACTAGCACGTTTCACGATGAGATTCGCAAGGAATCTCTGTCGCATCCTTACGGAAAGATAGACGGAGCCGGAGATGCCATGCCCCCTGAATTTCTGTAAATTAGGATAAAAAGTGTC
Organism: Propylea japonica; assembly: GCA_013421045.1. Taxonomy (NCBI): domain Eukaryota; kingdom Metazoa; phylum Arthropoda; class Insecta; order Coleoptera; family Coccinellidae; genus Propylea; species Propylea japonica. Next base: position 25,655,217 of record CM024248.1, read on the forward strand.
TGGCCGGTCTCACAGACCGTGCGCGACTAACGGAGGGTTAAGTATCTGCACGTTTGCTGTAACGCAAACGTGTGCATTCATATTTCCCACACACATACACTTTTGCGTGTTGGTTTGGATGTGCGACAAGCGTGAGATGACGTCGAAAAAAGATCTGATGTTAATGGCAGTGGCGTGTGTTGTTATCAAGGAAAAAATGTCCAAGGTATAAATATCGAACCCGACACTGTGTTGCTAAACATATGAAACGTGCAGAGACTTGTTGCCCATACACGGTCGTTTTTGGTCATTCTTCCACGTACGGTGAAGAATGCACACGCCACATGACGGAGATAATTGCGCATTCCAAATTTAAGCCATACACACACTGTTTTAACTGTACCCCGTACAACGCGCATTCAAGTCTTCGCTCTTCCCTCTTAGTGAGTGGGCCCTTTAAGTTGGATTCCTAAGTCATTAAGAGTAGCTGGATGATTATCTAAACTTCTCAGCCTTCTATTGAGGTTGTCCCAAACCTGCTCAATCGGATGAAGATCTGGACTTCTTGCTGGCAATTCCATTCGAGAGACTTCAACCTCTTCAAGGTACTCCTGAGTCCTGAACGATTCGCGCACGATGGGGTCTGGCATTATCGTCCATAAAAATTAAATTTTCACCAATTTATGGGGCAAATGGCACTACATGCTCTTCAAGAATGTTCCTTATATACCTATCAGCATTCATAGCTCCATTGTCATCGACCACTGGGTCTGTAGAATAAATTTGAGATTTCCATAATGTGAGTTAATTTTTTGCGCAGTGTGATTTGATTTTTCAACACGTGGTATCTCACTGTATGCTGCATCTCCTACTCATTTGAATATTTTAGAATGATTACGAAAAAAGTCAATGACACTCGAATCAAGTCCAATGGGATGACAAAGAAAATAAAAAAATCAACGGAACTTGATAACGATCGATATGTGAAAAAATTTTTAGGTTTTTATTTCCATTCACTCAATCTGAATAAACATATGTATATTTTGTGCATCTTAACCTAGCGTGCTGATCCCACGTCAGTTATCAATCCATATTTAGCAATGAAGCCAATTTCCGCAAAGAATACCTCTTGAATGAAATCTTCAATTTATATTCTCCACTCTTTACAATGTAAAATTTCTATACCTCAGGCGGATATTTTTTAACGATTGCATCTGGCTTTTGATTCCTCGCCTTGAAAGAGTTCTCTCTCGAGTAGCATATATCTTGTCATTCTAAAATGCAGAATTTATGACTGAATTTAGGCAAGTAACAATATCCTTTTAAAGGTCGTCAACTCGAAAGCGCCTTATGCTCTTAATCATGTTTTGAAGTCCTTTGCGCGAACCTTGTCAGACGAAGAAAATAAAACTTGACTTGAAGAGTCAATATTCATTATTGTTATCCCGGGTATTCACATTTCGATATTAATATGACTACATAAAGTTGTTTTGATGGAACTGATTTCCACGAAAAAAAATAAAACTATTCTCGAAAACATCCATGTAATGTTTGAAGCAGTTTTTACCACATGGTATATAAGTATCAACTCTGATGTAAATAGCAGTCACATTAGAAATTTTTCTTGATATTCCTTCGATATTCAGAAAAAAACTGCTCTAAAGCCAGGAAGGTTTATCAAACCAGATCTGATGTTATTTCTGAACATCAGATGTGCAAGGAACTCCAGATCCATCATACTGGTTAATCATCTTCGATAGATTCAAATAGCTGTATTTCTCCCTGTCAAATTCAATTCCGTAATGACAATAAAACTAATTTCTCAGAAACTTTATAGGTTTTCACTCATAACACATAAAGAATTAAAAAATGTTTGATTAAGGTGAAGTGCTCTTGCGAGAATCTTTGCACTTATTTGTCAGGAGCAAATTGGTCTAGAAAAAAATTGTTGCCTAACAGTAAAACTGAAAAATTAAACAAATTAAAAGGATATTGTAACGTTTCGGTGGCTATATCAGACACCTTCTTCAGACAAACTCTTAAAATCTTTAGAATTGTGTATTTTTTCATTTGTAATCTGATTGACATTGATAGTTGTCAATCTATAGAGATGTTGTTTTTTTTTATTTTGAAATTTCCTGATGTCATTTCTTTCTTCTATAAATCAATCCAAATACGATCTCTTCCAACAGAACAATTGGCCAAATTATTTACTTCATCTAACCAAATACATGTAGATTCCTTAATTCTCCTTTTATAATTATCAGATTTTCACAATTTTTTGATTGTGTTTACAATATTCCCTGTATATGTGGAAAATCTTATACAGGGGAGACATCAAGACCTTTAGAAATAAGAAAACGGGAACATAAGAATAACATCAAAAATAGAGACATCACAAGATCACAAATCGCTGATCATGTATGTTCAAATAGCGGAGATCATATGATGAACTGGAACAACACAAAGATCCTCATGACGGAATCTGATAATTATAAAAGGAAAATTTAGGAATCTACATGTATTTTGTTAGATGAAGTAGATAATTTAGCCAATTGTACTGTTGGAATAGATCGTATTTGGATTGATTTATTAAAGAAGGAAATGACATCAGGAAATTTCAAAATCAAATGAATCAACATCTCTATTGATTGACAACTCTCAATGTCAATCATTACAAATGAAAAAATACACAATTCTGAAGATTTCAAGAGTTTGTCTGAAGAAGGTGTCTGATATAGCCACCGAAACGTTACAATATCCTTTTAATTTGTTTCATTTTTCAGTTTTACTGTTAGGCAACAATTTTTTTCTAGACCAATTTGCTCCTGACAAATAAGTGCAAAGATTCTCGCAGAAGCACTTCACCTTAATCAAACATTTTTTAATTCTTTATGTTTCAGAGACTGGGAGTGAAAACCTATGAAGTTTCTGAGAAATGCAGAATCCTCCCAGAATATATTTCAATCGATAATAAAACTAATGTCAAAATGACAAAAAGAAGTTTGAAACGGACAAATCAATACAGGGCATTTACAGTATGTTGAAATATAAGTGTGCATTGAAGGTTAACACCTGCTGAACTCTTGTCTTTCTGTGGGCCTGAATAATACCAATTTAAGGCAGCTTTCCAGCAATGTTGGATAACAGAGATACCCTCTGAAGAAACACTCCTGGACTTACTCAGGCCAAAACCTTCGTGATGATTTCACCAACCTATACGAAAAAGTCCTGAAGCTGTTACGAGCTGAGCTTCGGGTGATGGTGGGACTGCTGACGGGATATCATTTGTACCATGAGGACAAGTCAGCAGATTTGAGGGCTCTGTGGACTGTAAGCAGAAAAACTGAACAAGCATGCCTTCAGAGCTGGCTGGCATAAAAACAATTCATATTTTGGAACCGGTCCAAATACCCTAGAGGTAACGGCTAAGACTCCTTAGGAGGTTGTCGCTGTTATCAACACCATTGACGACCTCTTTGGGTTTCCAAGAATGAGTAGGCTAACCTTCCCATAACGATCTCAGTTATAATAATGATAGGTAATAATATGTGGGCTAATTGATGATATTTCAGCACCTCAGATGTGCAAGAAACTGTCTACAGACTCATAATACCCATAGATTTAGACAACGGTATTACGCCTTGAATATCCAATTGAATTCTGGAATAATGATAAAAAAGCTCTCGACAAAGTTATGTCAAAATGACCGAATAAAAGCAAGAAGTGGAAAAATGACAATTGCACAAACAATGCTGTTTGTGAATCCTGCATCCGAAATATAGTAATAGGAAAAGCAGTCGACAGGTTGACGTAGGCAGTGTAGGTAACAAAATGAGCCAGAGATCGAATTTCAGATGGGTGTTGCAGGATGTCAATCCTGCTAATGATACTGCACGACCGCACAAATTACCGAACGAGGAGCAGGGCAACTGACTGGAACCATATGGCGCGTATGCGAGTTAGTTTTCCCGTTTGTAATATTCCTAATGACGGACACACTCGCGCCCTCCACTCTAACGCACGTACTGCATGAAAACGCAACTTTTCTCCCGCTTTTCCTTCACTTTTCTAACCGCCTGTATAATGAACATGATTGCCAACTTTCGGGGCATCGATTTCCCTGAGGTAACTGCGAATTGATTAGCAGTCGTACTCCTCGATTTGGATTTGCGGTTTGTTGGTGTTTCTGGCTGTAGTTTGAACTTTCCTGTCTCTCCATATGTTTTTTTATTTGCCGTTTGATTTTTTCGGAATAATTTTAATTCTTTTTTTGAATAAAATTTTATTGGTGATTATTGAATCAGTTATATGACGTTTATGTACAAAAATAATGTCTGTCAAATGGCCTTCTCTTGTCGCTCTACAGACGTCCACTCTGTATATGCTTCCTTAAAAATGATAAAACTGATGATTTGAGAATATTCTCAAGTACAATGGCTATCCTAAGAAAATGTTGCAGAACGCCAAAGAAATTGGACACAATAGTACAGAACCTCAACCTAAGAAAGGTCAAACCGAACTAGCCCAAACGGTAACCAATTAAATACCATATGTTAAACTGAAACGATAAGAAGAATTTGAAATAAGTACAATGTGAGAAAAGCATTCAAGGTTCAAGATACTATCGGGACTCATCTAACTTGAGTGAAACCTGATAATGAAAATCAACTTGCCGAAACCTGCATATATGAAATAGGTTGTGAGTGCGGTAGAGCCTATACAGTGTGTTTGGTCACGACTTAGCGATAATTATCATCATCAAATATACCTAATTTTATCGACATACACCCACATTGGGGAGTTTACCCCCTCAGTTTTGGGGTGGCCCCCATTTTAAATTTCCTTTTTCATTTTAGTTGACCCCTCCAAATAATATCGATTTCTTTAGGCATAAAAGTCCTACAGATATGAAAAAATGTTTTTTGAAAGATGATACTACCACCTTTTATGAAAGTGGAACAATATGAAAGCATTCAGCTCAGAAATGCCATAAAAAAAATTTTCAAAGAATTATAGGATAAATATGTACTGATTTTCTTAGTATATCCACAATAGTACAAGAACTAGCAAATTGAAGTTAAATTTTTTTCAATGAGCTAACACGCAAAGATATTAGCTACGAAACGATACCAACATAATTTACGTAAGTTACATAATTAGAAAGTAATTGCTGTTCGAACATGACCCTTATGAAAATTGATAAAATGAAATAACACTCAATACTGTACTTTCGATAATTTCTAATGATTAAACAAACAAATCATCTCAAAATGGCTGCCTCTGCTTTGTAGACAGACAGGGGCCTCATGACGACCTGTAGAAGAAAAAAAGTTTGGGGCGCTCGCGTAGTGGTCATGTTTGAACAGCAATAACTTTCGACTTATATAAATTACAGAAATGATGTAGATGTTGTTTTGTAGCTAATATCCTTGGGTGTTGAATCATTGAAAAAAAATAATACTTCAATGCGCTATTTCTTGTGCTATTGCGGATTTACTAAGAAAATCAGTAAATTTTTTCACTAAAATTTTTTTCAATAATTTTTTTATGGCATTTTTAAGTTAAATGTTTTCATATTGTTCTACTTTGATGAAAGGTTGTAGTATTATCATTCAAAGAAATTTTTTTCACATCTGTAGGACCTTGATGTCCAAAGAAATTGATATTATTATTCGGAAGGGTCAACGAAAATAAAAAAGTACATTTAAAATCGGAGCTACTCCGAAGTTAAGGGGGTAACTTTCCAAGTTGGGTATTTTTGTCGATAAAATCAGATACATTTGATGCCTTAAATTATCGCTAAGTCATGACCAACACACTGTATAAGAGAAACTGAAGTCAATTAAATGTTCGAACAAAGAATATTGAAAACTAACTCAACTTAGAGATACTGATAAGTAAAAGGTTGTCCAACATGCTTCAAATGAAGACCACAGGATTTTATGGGGTGAAGATTCTATAATATCTAAAGAATAAAAACTGAAAGGTAACCGAAAACCCCATCAGTCAACCGTCTGTTGATGTCAGAAACATCTGGACTCCAATTATAGTATCCAGCCTAAAAAAAGATCAAATAAAATGTTTGAAAAAGTGCTTTCTGAAAATTTCAAGTTTCAAGTGTTTTTCTGGCGATATTTGGTGAATGCTGGCCGAAACGATAAATACCAGAAGCAAAATGATGAAAATAGCTCAAATATTATTTTGATACATCAAAGATATATTCATTATTAATGAAAAATCCTTTCATTTGAAACTCGATCACCTGATCTAGATCTCAGAACTTGATAAGCCCTAGAGGACTCCAAGTGATGGCTCATTGAGAGAAGACCACTTGAACGAACACCCTCGTATAACGTGCTCCCTCTATATATCCATTGGCAATGTTTCTTGGGAATGGAGCAAATTACCCCAAGTAAAGAAAGTTGGTTACTGGCTTTAGTGAGCAGCGGTTAGTGAATTGTCGTTGAACTGTTGGTTTTAATGATAGTGGCAAGTCTGCGGTCGGAACAAACCCAGTCTGCGAAATGAATTAAGTTTGTCGATTAAGAAACCCTTCCCTTATTCGGGCCTCGGTGTAACTGATGTCACGTATTGTCAAACTTCACTTTACAAGGAAATTACTATGTTCCTGAGATATCGAAGTGTCTGGGAAACTTTTATATTGAACAGTTTCGTCATGGAGAAAATTATGTTTCAGTATATTCAAACTGGTAAAAATGATCTGCAGAAAAATGTGTCGGGCAGTATTGTAGGTTTCTGGAATTATATCATAATTCTGAAAATTTTAGAAAAGACCTCTATAGGTACCTTTTCCGCTTCTTCATCACGTTTTCACGACACAAACCCTGTTTTGTTCAACATTCTTGAAAACTCCTCCACTTTTCTCGATTTAGGTATTTAAGGGAGAGAAAATTGAAATTTGGAATGACTTTAACTCCGGAACTATGGAACCGATTTGGACCCTCAACAAACTGAGTCAAGATTTTCGCATAAGAACTTATCCTGAAAATATCAAGTCTCTTAATTTTTCTGTTCGAAGATAGCATGTCTAGTGTCAGACAGGGAAACAGCTTGTCACAATTTGGTCCAACTGTCTAATAAGTTTCCTTCGAATTTTTTTCCTATTGTCGTTCGGACAAATGGAAGACTCTATGGATGCTCTGGATTATAAAGGGTTTTCCAATAAGAGGAATATATATTGATATTCAGAGGAAAATGTCATTTTTCAATATAAATGATCGGATGTTTATCACTACATAGTATAAAACAAAGTCGCTTTCTCTGTCCCTTTGTATGCTTAAATCTTTGAAACTACGCAACGGATTTTGATGCGTTTTTTTTAATAGATAGAGTGATTCAAGAGGAGGTTTATATGTATAACAACATCCATTAAATAGTGGAGAAGTACTGTTATTTTTGAGGTTTCTAATGTGATGTCGTACCGTGCGAAGCCGGGGCGGGTCCCTAGTTTCATTATAAGGAAGAAGCTATGCCGTTAATAGTGGAAAATAACATCAGGCAAATGACCACCACGACCACGCTTACAGGGCCATATCCTTTCCATAGCCTCACGAATTCCATCGTGGAGGTCTTGAATTGACGCTGGGCTATTGACGTAGACTTTCTCTTTCGCGTGGCTCCGAAGGAAGAAGTCGCAAGGTGTTAAATCACAAGATTTCGGTGGCCAATTGTGATCACCTCTTCGAGAGATGACACGGTCCGGGAACTTTTTCCGCAAAAGGCTTGAGTTCTTGTGTTAACTGAACTTTATAAGCCTTAAGACCTAAATATGTATGCAAAATACGGTGTAGTGATGTTTGTGGAATGCCCAATTTCAAAGAACGACGAGGAAGGAACAATCCTTGGTTTTCTTCAACACTTTCGGCTACAGCAGCAATATTCTCAGCTGTTCTTGAGCAACGTGCACGGGTTTTATTCTTGTCCCAAAAGCTCGAATTTTTCCACCAATTTCTTTATTGCGGTTCGACAAGGTGATTCACGACGACCCAAAAATGTTCGAGTTCTACGAATCGTCTCTGCCAAATTTCCATCATTATCATAGTGAATTTTAATATTTTCAATGCGTGTATCGTTTCATTTTTATTAATGGCGTAGTTTCTACTTGTCAAATCTCAAAAAATGACAGCTTCAAACGTGACATCTACCTAAATAGCGGGCTATTCAAAATAACACCTCTTACTGGAAAACGCTTTATTGCCTCCTTGTAGATTGTTTTAACGTTGACGAGTCTAGCTCCGAAACTTAAGTTTGCAAAATTTCAATTGCGTGCCATGTTTGACAGTCGTTATGTCACATGATTTCAATGAGTTTGCTTCTGGTCGTGTCATTTCCTGATTTGGTGACCAGAATAAGCCTCCATATGCTCTTGCGGTTAAACGCCTTTATACTTCTGGTTGTGGGGTATATCTGAAGTCACATATATATGCCAACAGGTCTGCAACCATGCAGCATTAAAAGAAAAAACCAGACGCTGTTAAATGGAATACAACCGCATGTATTCAATAACATTATTGAAAATTTCGTCGAAATGGTACGCATATGTCAGCGACCATTAACAAGATATTTTCTGAATAAATGATCACTTCAATACTTTGCTACAGAAAACCATGTTTTATTGAACACTAAAATCTTGCGCTCTTATCGGAACACCCTCTATTTCGCGGATTATTGATCTGATTCTAGTCATTTCCGCGTAGCTGTAAAGAGAAACTTCGGCGAGGCTGTTTCATTCAAAATGAAAGGTAATAAAAGCAATTTTTCATGGGATTAGAGATACGAAATGACCGCGTTCACCTATGTAATATCATTTTAATTGTTGGAACACGTGCTAAACACGGCCCGCTTTAATATGCACCGCATGCCAGACCCGGCCGGCAGGGACGTGCAATCATTTTAATAGCGAATTAGGCATAACCGCGCTCATCGAATCAATTACTGCAAGATTTGACAACAAATACACACCGGAATAACGTCAGTTTAGAGCTTTGTTCGTTTTACGACCTATTTCGCAGAAATTTAATCTGCTGATGTCTACACAAAGCAATACAATAAATTACCAATATAAAACAATGCGAAAGCGGCAGAAATCGCTGGTCTTTACATTCCTTGGTCGTGTCGCGCTGCGGCAGCCGTCATCCCCTAAACAGTCCAATTATAAGGGCAACGCGCCCGCGTTCCGCTTCGCACCCACTCAAAATGCACCATCTCAGTGCTATATCACTCTTAAAGCGGCAGAGAATGTTTTAATTGCCAGCCATGAAAGTCCCTAAATCTCGCTCTGTTACCGACTTGTTCGGTATTTGTTGCCATTTGTTATACGAGGACCAAGGGCCCCATCGTATTATTGTTTTTTCACTGACATCAATGACGATTATTATTAAATCGTTCATTCACCCCCGCCCAATCCGATTCAACGGAATTTTGCCTTTTTCAGGTTATGGCCCTATTCGAATCTAATGAAAAATAACGCTTTCGGGATGTTTCAATCCATACAATTCCACAGAAATTTGGAAAATCAACTGAGGGTTCACATAATATGGAAATAGTCCAAATGACTATATGGCTATACATTTAAGGTTGTTCCATGAGTTTTTCGTTGTTTCTTGCCAACATTTTTCCTGTTGTGTTGGCACACTTCTCAAATGAACCTATTCCGGGTGTCATTTTAATATGTCAAACCATTATCCGTTTAGAAGCTTGTTGTTCCTTGGACTATTTCAAGCATGTTTTGTCCTTTGATGATTTTTGAAAAACCTCTTTGTTTCGAAGATACAGGGCGAACAACATTTTTCATATTTTTACAATTTTTCATAATAAAATGTTACTATCTAAAATTTTGTTTTTCAAAAATCATCAAAGGACAAAATATTCTTAGAATAGTCCAAGGAACAATCCCCTGAATTTTTGCCGCATGTTTAGGAAACACCCTGTATATACAAGAGTGTGTCCTCTTTATTAGAGACAATAAAAAAATTATTTGAAAAATACGAGAACCGGAAATATTTTTACGAGACAAGAAATGTGGACTATCTCTATCCCAGGTTGAATTTGACAACATCTCAGAGACAGGTTGAATTTAGATGCCTTAAGATATATAACTCACTACCAATCAATATCAAAATTATAAGAGATGAAATTTTTTTTAAGAGGAGATTATTTAAATTTCTCTTAGAACTGGAGCCTCACAGTCTAGAGGAATTTCTAAGTTGATTGTGATTGCACCATTAGATTTACCTACATTTGTATTTGTTTTTGACACTATTTCACTTCGTCTCCACATAACTTGTTATTTTGGATAGGATTTGAAATAAAGAACCATTATTATTATTATTATTTACAATGGTTTAGTCTAGTGATTTTTCATTTTTGTAAGGTTTCTTCTTCTTCTCTGTGCGGTGCCTTACCGGCCGAACTGAGAGTGGCCCATTGTTCACCCGCATCGTTCTATAGAGACTCAGCTCCTCAGACACGAAGACAGAAATGTCGCGAGCCTGCCAGGAGTGGTCCCTCTCACCATAGGAATAGAAGGTGTTGGATTTCCTAGGTTTGTTGACCTTAACTCAGTAAGGTTTCCACAGTTGAACAAAATATGCTCAACCGTTTCATCAGTACTCCTGCACCACCGGCATAGGGAGCAGCTCGTCAATCCCATTCTCTTCAAATGCTTGTTGAACAGGTGACCAGTCAATGCACCAGTCACCAGACCGAGTTGTTTCCTCTCCAGCAACAGAAGCCTATTGACCTCAGATCGCGAGGACGGTCTCTCAATGAGAATCCTCGACCACCTCAGGCCCACCCCTGCGCTCCATTCCGTGGAAAATACCCTGTTCAGTCAGTTCCTGAAGAAACTTCTGACAGATGTGCGACAGATTGGCAGCGAAGGCTCCGGACCACAAATGCTAATCCGGCTCCCCGCCTAGCCAGTTCATCTGCCTTGACGTTACCAGTTATATCCGCATGAGCCGGACACCAGATTACTTTCAAAAAGTTATCAGAGCCCAGCCCACGCAGAGCTTTCCTGCATTCTTCTACCAAAAGAGAATCAACTCTAACATCGGATAGAGATTTCAGAGTTCCCTGGCTGTAGCAACAGGTAAGGTTTAAAAACAAGGGAAATTAATGCATGAATCTTGAAAGGAGTCTTGGCCTTCAATTAGTACAGTAGAAAGATGTGTTGCAGAATTCAAACGTGGTCGTACAAGCCTTGAAGATGATCCACGTCAAGATCTTCCAAAAAGAAGCAACAAGATCAGAAATTTCTGAAAAAATAAAGGAATATCGTATTGAAAAATCGTGAGTGACTGGAAGAGATTCAGTAGAAATCCTGAACATTTCATGGGGCAGTGTAAGCGATATGTTGATTGAAGTATTGAGTTCCAGAAATCAGCGCTAACAATGGGAAGAAATCACATTCGAATGCGATTTTATCAGTAAGATTCAGACCGTTTTCGAAATGATTTGGTGGATTTGTGCATCGATACATCACTAGGATGAGACTTTGGTCCTGAATCAGAACAACAGGCTAAATAATGGTGTGAACCTTGTTCCTCAGCTTCGAAGCAGGTTCTTATCCAGAAATCGATCAAAAACGTGTCAACATAAGTTTTTTGGAATGCAAAAAAAAATTGTTCGTGAATCAGTTGCAAACTGTTGAAACATTAAACTCTGAATATCATTGTGAAGTTTCAGACCACCTGAAGAAAAAATTCGTTCGGTTTGCAGAAGAAAAATGCTCATAAGAGCATTTTACAATGGCTAAAATCCATTAATTGAATATCGAATTGTTGGAGCAGTCGCCGTATTCACAAGATTTGGCCCCTATCGGCCTATATATGTTCCAAATCTAAAAAAATCGCGTTGAAAGAGGTTTTTATCAAATAGTAAATTCATAACAGCATAAGAACCTTCTTTTGAAGTCAGCCATCTTAGAATCTTAGGTCAGAAATGGAATCCATGAATTGGAATCTTGTTGGAAAAGTGTTTTGGTGTTAAGGAAGACTAAGTGTAATTGTGCTTATCTTATCGGTCTGCAAAGCTTATCGAACAATCTGATGTGTTTTATTTCCATTTGTATGTGGTAATGACTTTCAAAAAGCTAAAAATGAAATTTCCGTTGAACTGCACTGTCAAAGAACGGAATAACACTTTCCCTTCAGTGCACAGAATGAAGTTTGCATTTTGATATTCCAATTGAGAGTGACGCATTTTACGACGCGTGTGACGTGCGGTAAATCACCAAGGGATGACAGCGTCCCGTTGATGAATGCGTAGCAGTAAAACGACGCCTCTAGTCGGCGGCGCCCTGATTATGTATATTCGAAATCAGTGTAAACTACCGAAATTAATAGGTGATACTTTGTGGCAGGATTCGGCGATTTTAGGTACACCGGTTTGTTTGTTTGTTTGTTTCGCTGAGGGATCTATTTGTTGATTTGCTCGCCTATGAATTACGATTTGTATTCTAGACTGGAATTGATTGTCTGTGCCATCGGAAATGAACGGTCAATTTGGGATTGTTGTTTCGGCCGTTCGGACGTACTGACAGTTTCAGTTTTGTTGCTTGTTTCTGGAACGTTGAGCTTTTATACGCCAATGTGCTGTATTTGTTGATTCTTCATTTCAACTAGATATGAAGTCTGAAAATGCAACACTGCCATCTTATATGTTTCAGAAATGAGCATATTTTCAGGATATTCCTTCTACACTGCGCAAAAAATTAACGCACATTCTGAAAATCTCAATTTTAATGAGAGTTAACTCTACAAATAAACAGTTTTTGAAATACTGGAATGCTGATAAGTGATTTAATACCTGGTGTTTCCACCCCTTTCGTTAATTACAGCTCGGCAACGACGGTTCATACTCAAAATGAGCGATCTTAAAATGTTCTGATCTAATCCTTCCCAGATTTCTCTGAGTTGGATTCCAAAGTCATTAAGAGTAGCTGGATGATTTTCTGAACTTCTCAGCTTTGAGGTTGTCCCAAACCTGCTCAATCGGATTGAGATCTGGACTTTTTGCTGGCCATTCCATTCGAGAGACTTCAACCTGTTTAAGGTACTCCTGAACGATGCGCGCACGATGGGTTCTGCCATTATCGTCCATAAAAATGAATTTTCACCAATGTATGGGGCAAATGGCACTACATGCTCTTCAAGAATGTTCCTTATATACCTATCAGCATTCATAGCTATTATCAACGACCACTAGGTCTGTGCGAGCAGTCAAAGATATTCCAAACCATACCATAATCGATCCTCCCCGAAACCAGTAGTATTCAGGAAATCGCACTGAGCACATCTTTCATGTGGACGTCTGTATACAAGGGAACGCCGATCACAATGGTAGAGGCAGAATCTAGACTGATCTGTGAAGAGAACTCTTTCCCAACCAGCCTCTCCCCAATGGAAATGCTCTCTCGCAAAATCCAAACGCGCCCTTCGATGGGCTGGGCCTCTTGCCGCGACACGATGCCTTAAATCATATTCTCTGAGGCGATTTCTTATTGTCTGAGTGCTAATTTGCACCCCATGAGTTTGCTTAAGCTGATTTTGAAGGAGGCGAGCGGTTTCAAACCGTTTTCTCAACGAAGAAACTCTCAAGTAACGTTCTTGAATGGCAGTTGTTACCCGTGGTCTACCCTGTCCTGGTCTTCGGACATTCATACCTGTCTCCCTGAATCGCTGCAACATTCTGGACCCACTTGTATGGGAAACTCCAAACCTTTTTGCAATTCTTGTGTATGTCCACCCTTCTTCTAAAAAAAACTACCGCTTGGACACATTCCTCTCGGGTCGAATTGCGTGTTTCGCGTTGCATAACGATCGAGTGTAGAAATCAAACGAAAGGAAAACTATTGATCACTAGAATTGATCGAGAATAACTGATTTCAGAATGGAGCCAATACATTCAAAATCTGATAATCTCATCTTATTTATTCCTGCTGGGGAAAAACATCTGTATTGAAGTAAAACGTTGAAAGTATATAACATATGCATGAATAATTCTGATCAAAATAATTATCATTGGTTGCAGAATAAATTTGATATTTCCATGATGTGCGTTAATTTTTTTGCGCAGTGTATATTCTATAATACAATGTTGTCTCTTGTAATTGTCTTTGCTGCCATAAGCGCGCCCTTTCGACGAAACTCTCAATAACGTACTGAATACATGTGGTGGTGTTTCATTGATACATCGTTTTATTTCGGCTTTCAATGCTTCGATGGTTGCAAGCATTTTGGCATAAACGTCTGACTGCAGATGACCACGCAGTCAGAAGTCTAAAGAAGTTAAATAGCGAGAGCTTGGAGGCCAATTCTGGTGACCAATTCGTGAAATGTACAGGAGCAAACTCGTGTCAATGTTGCACGGGCGGTATGACATGTGTCACCGTTCTACTGAAACCACATGTAATCAGGATCAATAGTCTCCTAATAAGGCGCAATAAACTGTGTTCGTACGGCAGCGTTTGTCATTCTCCGTCACTGCAGTACCTTCTTCGTTTTCGAGGAAAAACGGTCCAATTATTTCTCCAGAGTATTTACACCAGACAGTGACCTGTTGTGGATGCTGTGGTGCTTCATAATGAAACATTCGTGAATGTTAAGAGCCCCAAATACTTCAGTTTTTTCTAATTACGGTGCAATCGAGGTGAAACTGAGTGTGCTGAATCAGCAGATTGCCCAAGGACTCAATTGGTGAATTCCCATGGCTGTTCGTGGTTTACTAGCAGAATTGTTGAGTCAGTTGATTTTGTAGGCATGCAGCAGCAAATCTTTAGTGAGAATACGCTGAAAAGTGCCTATTGAAATGTCTAATTTTTGTGCTCCATGGCGCACACATTTTCTATATGAACCAGATGCTATAAAAATTGTATTGAAAAAACTAAATTCGTGTACTTCTAAAACTTTGGGACTTTTGAAGAACTGAAACAGAGCTGAAAAAGTTTAATGTCATTATTTTCATCAGTTCAACGATCTTTTCAGACGACTGAAACATCCGAATGACTTTTGGTGACTCAATTTAATTCATATCTCCATATTCTCCCTAGCAATTTTTAATTTTTATCAGTTAACTTGATCGCAAAAAGCCCCACAGAAGCCACTTTCCAGCTGAGCTATCAGCACGGGAATCAGAAATGATGCCCACATTCCTTTCTCTTATCCCTCTACTACTTTTGAATTTAAACTTTCCGCTCCAAATCTGAATGTAGGGGTGTACTAACAGATTTTTCCTCTATCTCCGTTTCAATCTGATGAATTGGATCCAATATATGCGCGCAATAAATCTAGAGGTATTCTTCAGAAGGGAACCCTGGTTTTATTGCACTTCTCTCACGGAAAACGAAACAATTTGGAATTTTCCATCCATAGTAAAACGGATACGTTCGATTAAGGTTAACCGATCGTTCGTTCATGCCAGTTTCTGTATACAAAATGTTCTAGAGAATGTGTCAGTTTGAAAAAGTGTCACCTTTAATATCAGGTTGTTCAATGAATTTTACGGTTCAATAAGAAAGGGAGAAGGAACCTAATTTTCGAGCGCTCGTTCTACTTAAACGAGTGTCATCATATCCTTTTGCCCGAATGTCTGTGATTTTAGAATTTTGAGGCGAAAATGACGATAGGGTTCTACTCCTGATGACCTCCTTGGTCAAATTCAGTTCTGTTCGTGGGGCCGTCCGCGAGCACGATAACTTTCAAAGGGATTGTCCTAGAGACTTGAGATTTTCAGGGTGAGTTCGGTTTCCAAAAGCCGCGGTTAAATTTGTGAACCAGCCAAATAGTACAGGGTGATCCATCAAATATGACCATTCAAAATTTTTCTTCCTCAATATCTCGAACAATACAGAACCAATCGAAATGAAATTTTGTGGTCATATGCAAAATGCTCTTTTGTGGCCAAAGTATTAACAGAACGATTGAAAATTCAATTGGAACATTGAAAAGAAGAATCCTTATATTTCCATAACAAGATGATTCGAGTGAAATTTATTTTGTGAACGAAGATTGATATACATGCAAAATTTCAAGAATAACGCATCATATGACCATAGAATTTTTTTTTAATTATTGCTTTTTTACATATTTCATTTTTTTAACAATTTCCAGAATATAATTTCGATCGTGCTTAAGTTTTCATTTACTTAGCATGAACCTCAAGTCTTATTCAACATTTCGAGGTAATAGCATTATTGCTCCACCAATGGACGAGCGTTCAAAAGCACCTGCTCGAGGCTTTCATCAGATTTTCCCGAAGTATTTCAACCGAGATTCCTCCCTACGACCTGCATGAAATTTGAGGAGCTTTTGAGGTCGAAATAATGAATAAATAAGCTAAACTCTCACGGTCAAATTAGAGTATTTATTGAAGTGTCCTCGTGTATTGATCGAAGGGCTCAAAAGATTGGCCCTCTCCAGTTTCCCTAGAAGCCATTTGTCCACTGCGCTGCCCGATGTCACCCTTCACAAGTTCATTTTACTCATTTCAGCAATGTTTTGTGAATTTATGTCCCCAAATATTAGGATTTTGTCGTGACAACGAAAAAGGTATATCGTTGTGGTTGACTGCGCCATGCAATAAAGGCCGTCTTACTTTCCCAAATAAATAGCAATGATTTAAACAGGTTATTAGTGGTTGGCGGGTCCCTTTTTTTCTTCTCCCCTTCTTTCTTGACGTTTCAGTTTTATAGGGCTATGATTCGGTATATAAAGTTTCCAGTGAACACTTTTTCGACCGTCAGATTTGTTGGACAATATGAAATTGAGCGATGTTTTCTGAGTGGAAGGAAACAGACCTTTTCTGCACTGCTGCCAGGTGACATAATGCTATCACTTTGCCTCTATATCTGTTATTTTCGAAATTAGAGACAATAAGCATTGGTAGGAAGTCTTTTTTAATCCAGTATTATAATAGCTCAAAGAAATAGTCAAGAGGTTTCAAGTCAGGAAATCTTGGAGATCATACCTGAAAACTGATTCAACATGTCACGTAGAGAGAGAGAGAGAGAGAGCTCCTAGTAAATGATCTCCAAACATAGATTAGGATTGGTTGAAGTATGTCTTCTTCAATACAGTATTTCCTTTCTGAAGTGTATTGAAATAGCACCATGCAAAATTAATGAATATAGAAGAAAAGGAAGACAACAATTTTACCGGGAAGAGTACCCGTAAAAAAATATTGAAATTAGGAGGTGTCAGAAATTAATGTATTTCAACAATATCGTTCTCGTCTGGAGTACTTTTCATTTCAGCAACTTCGATGCTCAAAAATTTGAGATCTACGAAACCTATTTTGAATAGGGAAAAATTACTAGATTGTGCAATATTCGAAATTTGATCAATCGATTTTAGCCCTTGTCAGAACGCTCTTATGACAGGGTGCATTATCCTGGATGAAAAAGAATTTTCTTTTTCTGCAAACAGGATCTTCTCTCAGATTTTTTCTTACATCTGATGTGGAAGGTTACAAAGAAATATCTATAGAAAAACAAGTGTATATTATCTGATTTTACAGATCAAACAGCTCTAAAGAGATTTGAAATATAAAAGTGTGACTTCAAAATTATTATAAACAAACAGAAATGAATGAAATCACTTTTTTATACCTTCTATTCTTCTTATTCGTCATAGATGAGTTTGAATGTTCAATCTTCATTTTCGGCTCAAAATTATGGCAAATTATAAACGTTGATTGCTCTATGTCATTTTGGAAAATGAGCGGATTGGGAAAACCTTCATGTCATGCCTTTATGGACTTTTTATCTATTCATAACGAAAAAAAATAATTATTGACACAATATTTGACAGATGAACAAAGTTCGGACATTCCTGCATTCCATTATCAAAAAATACTATACCCAATGAATACAGAAATGAAATCCATGAAATTCTTTTTATTGCGAAAACCCCAGCGAACTTATTGCTAGAGATATAAACATATTGTGGGATGGGTTTGTAAAATGGCGTTTTTATACGAAGGAGATATTGTCGTTTATATTTATCATCGCAAAGGAATGCGCATTCCAGGGAATTATTACGCTGTGTAACTGGGGTTATTATTCCACATCAATACTCCGCTATTTCATATCTAGACCGCTACAATCACGACTCGGTCAGACCAAAGGAAAATTCGATGTAATTAATTTTCGCAATGAAACGTGTAATAGCTGGTGTGCAAGTCTACGTTATCGACAATAATATTCCATACAGGAATTTTCATTTCAATTTATTTAATTCCTCCTGTTTAATGAATTAAATCACTGTAATTGAGTTATTGATAATAATTATTAGTGTAAATAATAATGTGATTTCGAGAATTAATTAGGAGGAGCAACTGTTGAGCATGTGGATGATTATTATCACAAACAACAAAAATGATGCAAATAACTAATTTGAATATACATGCAATATACATTCTTTTTATTTTTGGCAGTTATTTCTTCGAAATGACTTCTAGGATTATAATAATCAGTTTTCCTGTATATGGAAATGAACTATTTTCATTATTTCAAACAATGGCTGATGTAAGTGAATTCTAGATCGAACACCTTCTTTTTCGAATATCAACTAGGGAATATGGTATGAATTATAATTTCACAATATTTACAGAAGTAAATGTAAAGCTAATCGATAAAAACTTGAGCAAAAATAATTTCTATCCGTAAGTATTGTGAGAATGTATGTGACATATTCGATTGAATTCTTTTTTATGAAAAAATTCTTTTTCGCTCTGAATATGTTCAAAGCTGGTATGGTAGGAGTGCAGAAGATGAGGAGGCAGAAAATATTATGTTCAGTTATGTTCATGGAGACATTATTTGTTAAGCGTATTGCAAATTTCTGACTCCTCAACACTTTTAAACATCTCTTTACCTATACTTTCTCAGATTTATATCATTATGTCCACAGGAATATCATTTATTCAAGCTTATTGCTATTGCTTTGAATTCTAATCTCTTGAGAAGGCCAGGTATTGCTGAACATATTTTTGGAATCTTGAAGTTGCATAAGGGGTTGAATTGAATCTTCCCTCAGATTTGTATCATCTCGTCTAGTCAAAGATATGCATAGCCATCGTTGCAATACGCTCAAACGAATGAGCGTATTGCAACGAGCTGGCTGCTTTACACTTTTGAACGCCAGGCAGTCCACAACTTATTCATATCATAATGAAGTTGTATAGATTGTGAAATAAGATATTCTATTTCCCTTTAGCATCCCCAGATTGATATAGGTTCGCCTTGTCAGAGATGTCCATACAAATATCCTTCAATTGAGCCTACTGCCAATTTTTCGAACAAAAAGTGCACAAATTCTTCATGACATGTTGAAGCTGCGTAAGAGATAAAATCAAATCTTCCTTTCCTCTTACACTTGCACATGATTTGATCATTTCGTCCAGTCAAAGATGTCTACAGATATCGTTCATCTAAGGGTATTGCAAAGTTCTAGCTGCTCAATACTGTTGAACGCTAGAAATTGCACAACTTATTTATGCAAGTTGATGTTGTAATCGAGATGAAATAAAATGTTTTGTTTCCCTTACAATCCAGAATGAATGAATTGTTGTTAAATTTAATTTTTCCTCATTGAAACTTTCTCAGGTTTCAAGGTTTGGTCAAATATGTTCATTATTCTTCATTCAGTGGTACTGCAAAGTTCTGGCTTCTTAATACTTTTGAAAGCCTGGCACTGCAAAACTTCTGCTCTCCTGACACTTTCCGAGATTTATATAATTTTGCGATAGATGTCTCCATAGAGAAATGCTTCATCCCACTCCAGCGTATTGCAAAGTTCTAGCTGCTCAATACTTTTGAACGCTAGAAATTGCACAACTTATTTATGCAAGTTGATGTTGTAATCGAGATGAAATAAAATGTTTTGTTTCCCTTACAATCCAGAATGAATGAATTGTTGTTAAATTTAATTTTTCCTCATTGAAACTTTCTCAGGTTTCAAGGTTTGGTCAAATATGTTCATTATTCTTCATTCAGTGGTACTGCAAAGTTCTGGCTTCTTAATACTTTTGAAAGCCTGGCACTGCAAAACTTCTGCTCTCCTGACACTTTCCGAGATTTATATAATTTTGCGATAGATGTCTATCCATAGAGAAATGCTTCATCCCACTCCCAGCGTATTGCAAAGTTCTAGCTGCTCAATACTTTTGAACGCTAGACATTGCACAACTTATTTATGCAAGGTTGATGTTGTAAAGGAGGTGAAATCATACGTTTTGTTCCCCTTAAAATCCATCAAATTGCGAATGCCTTGTCACAGATGTCCATAGAGTTATTCTTAATTTGAGCGTATTTCAAACTTCTGGCTGCTCAACACCTTTGAACGCAGGCAGCGCACAACTTATTAACGAAACTTTCTCAGGTTTTAAGTTTTGGTCGAATATGTTCATTATTCTTTATTCAGGCGTACTGCAAAGTTCTGGCTTCTTAATACTTTTGATAGCCTGGCACTGCACAACTTATGTTCCCCTGACACTTCCTGAGATTTATATTATTTTGCCTTGCGACAGATGTCCATAGAGAAGTGCTTGATTCCAGCGTATTGCAAAGTTCTGGCTGCTCAACGCTTTTGGACGTCCTTCAGTGAACTACTTATTCATAACATGTTGAATTTGTATAGGGGTTTAAATCGAATTTTGTCTTTCTTTCACACTTCTCCATGTTTTGATCATTTTGTTCAGTTGAAGATGTCCACGATCCTTCATTTAAGCGTATTGAAAAGTATTAAACTCCAGGCATCGCTCGACGATTTCAGAAATGTTGAAATCCCTTTTTGTGTCGACTTAGTTCTAAATTTGGTTTATTATAGTAACTTTTAAATGAATTTCTTTTTTCTCCTGCATAGTCCTTCCTCATGCGCAAGCTCTTGATACAACTGAGTTGAAGTATTAATGATATCAACCGAGCATTTGTGAAATTTGTACCTTTTTTCATATGTCAACATTCATTCATTCATTAAAAACAAACGAGGAAAATAAATCAGCATTAAATAGCACAAATAGCATTAGATGCAATCATAACCGTGTCGAAACCTATTCCTATTGCCTATTCCGTAACACAGAGGTTGTTCGGAGGCGGTATTTCTAAGATGGTGTCGGATAACAAGCTGTTGAAGTGTCTGCGGTATCCGGTAATTGCACCTGATATAATGCATTGTGTATTGTATACCTTGCGGCACAGGTGTAAGAATGATCGCGTAGGCGTGTTCAGCGCAGGAACGCCGCCCAAACGGTAACACCGCCTCGTTTCCCCACTCGTGGCCATCAGTTAAAAACTGGCCGTTCTATTCAAATAATCCCGCTACGAACAGTCCAGTGTTCAGCTTTCTACAGCATCTCCACAGGCAATCATCTACTTGGATGCCGCGAATGCAGGTATCCATCGATATCTAGCAGCGGTAATCCTGGTGTAGCAATAAGCCTAAGAATTACCAGTTGATATTTTCTTCATTCCTTGTGAATAGATGATGAGTACAATTATAGAAGCACCCGAAAACGAAACAGATTTTTACGTGTCCACTATACAGGATGTCTGTAAACAAATGCCTTGAACTTTGGGAGATGATTCCTCGATGAAAATAAGCAGGGGTAATTCATATAAATTTTTTTCGAAATCGACCCCTCTTCCAAGAAACAGCCTTTGAAGGGCGATGACGAGTTGACAGTTTTTAATTTTTCTTTAGGAGTCCTAAAAAACACTGAGTCATAAAACGATAAATATTATCATTAATTGAGTATATTTACTCACACAATTTTTTTAGATCTCATAACTTTATTATTAGGGGTTAACAATAACAACCACCCTATGATTTTCGTTCAAAAATTGTTTTCGTGGGATAGAGTTCCGAAAAATAAAATTCTCTTATGGTTTCCCATTCAATAGTAGAAAAAAGTCTTTTCCAAATTTCAATATAAAAATTAAAACTTACAAGCAGTCGAGATCACTGTTCATTCCATTTCATCGTATAAATTTTCCATAGAATGAATATTCTAAGATACAGTAGAACTCCAATTATCCGAACTCCGACTATCCGAATCGCCGATTATTCGAATCACTTTCAGATAAAAATTTGTCCAAAAAAAGCTTACATTGACGGAGATGTTTGAAAAACAATGATTTTTATTTCTAAACTTGTACATAAGTACAGGGTATCCCATTTTGGGCACTTTTACGGGATATCTCCGTTATTTTTAACGTTAGCGGGATGCGGTTTTCGCGACAGTGTGCTTCTTTTTTGTGAAACTAAAGATGGCGCAATCAGTTTTTGCATAGCTCTCTTAGTTTTTGCTCTACAGGGCGGAAATGAAAAGTATCACTTTTTAATCACCTCCCGTATCTCAGTTGTGCTTAAACTTGGAGAAATGGTTGAAACGCATTCCTATAGAATTTTTTCCGTAGAATCCAGTGGCGTAGTCAGTTTTTCAATTGAACTTTCCGTCTTTGAGTTATTGAGCAAACATACGTTTTTTAAATTGGACACCCTGTATATTATTTTTTATTCTTATCAAGCACAATCTCAGCTTTTCAAAAACATATTACTTCATGCATTTATTTTCAAAACCAAGCTCAGAATGCAAGATTTTGTAATTAAATTGTCAATAACTAAATAGTAGGCTATGACTGTTCATTGAAAACAAAAAATAAATGTCAAGATTTCGTTAGAAATCGAAAATAATGTTAACATAATATCTAGATCACAAACAAGCATGTCATATTTCTCGTAATTTTCGTAAGCAGCCGTAATGAGAAAAACTTAAAACTGAATCATTAATATGATATAATAAATAATAAAACTGAGAGAACTGTAAACTTTTAAACCAACCGACAAAGCTTTGACATTTTTTTTGTTTTTAATAAACAGTCATAGAGCCTACTACTTAGTTATTCACAATTGAATTACAAAATCTTCAATTCTGAGCTTGGTTTTGAAAATAAATGCATAAAATAATATGTTTTTGAAAAGCTGAGATTGTGCTTAATAAGAATAAAAATAATATACAGGGTGTCCAATTTAAAAAACATATGTTTGCTCAATAACTCAAAGACGGAAAGTTCAATTGAAAAACTGACTACACCACTGGATTCTACGGAAAAAAATCTATAGGAATGCGTTTCAACCATTTCTCCAAGTTTAAGCACAACTGAGATACGGGAGGTGATTAAAAAGTGACACTTTTCACTTCCGCCCTGTATAGCAAAAACTAAGAGAGCTATGCAAAAACTGATTGCGCCATCTTTAGTTTCACAAAAAAGTAGCACACTGTCGCGAAAACCGCATCCCGCTAACGTTAAAAATAACGGAGATATCCCGTAAAAGTGCCCAAAATGGGATACCCTGTACATTTTATTTATATTGAAACATGTGAAAATATCATGTTCCTTTCATTTCATTCAATAAAAAAAATAGTGCAATATCAAAACGTAGCTTTTTTTTCCCTCCAATGGCAATTTTTAAAAAAAACTCCGATTATCCGAATAGGTCCCGGTCCCCATTAATTCGGATAATTGGAGTTCTACTGTATTGTATATTATATAATTTTCAGAATATAAACTGCGCAAAATTATGGAAATCTCAAATTTATTCTACAACTGAAGGTGATCTCAATGATAATTATTCTTATCAGAATTATGCTTGCATATGTCCACTTTCAACGTTTTTCTTCAATACAGATGTTTTTTCCCAGCAGGATTAAAAAAAGATGAGATTATCAGATTTTGAATGTATTGGTTCCATTCTGAAATTAGTTGTTCTCGATCATTTCTAGTGATCAATAGTTTTTCTTTTGTTTTATTTTCTACACTTGATCGCTATATTAGCTATGCATCGCGAAACACGCAATTTGACCCAAGAGGAATGTGCCCAAGCGGTAGTTTTACGAGAAGAAGGGTGGACATACACAAGAATTGCAGAAAGGTTTAGAGTTTCCCAAACAAGTGTGTCCAGAATGTTGTAGCGATTCAGGGAGACAGGTATGAATGTCCGAAGGCCATGACAGGGTAGACCACGGGTAACAACTGCCATTCAAGAACGTTACTTGAGAGTTTCTTCGTTGAGACAACGGGTTGCAACCGCTCGCCTCTTTCAAAATCAGCTTGAGCAAACTCATGGGGTGTAAATTAGCACTCAGACAATAAGAAATCGCCAGGTTTGGGACAACCTCAATAGAGGGCTGAGAAGTTCAGAAAATCATCCATCTACTCTTAATGACTCAGGAATCCAACTCAGAGAAATCTGGGAAGGATTAGATCGAAACATTTCAAGATCACTCATTTTGAGTATGAACCGTCATTGCCGAGCTGTGATTAACGCAAGGGGTGGAAATAGCAGGTGTTGAATCACTCATTAGCATTCCAGTATTTTGAAAATTGTTTATTTCTCTTCTTTCACATAAGATTCGGTGACATCCTGAATTTTTCTCCCATTTAATGTGTCTTGTTTCGTTCAAAACCTTCCCGAGAGAACATAAAAGGTAAGTTATAAACTCAATATAGAGTTAACTTTCATTAAAATTGAGATTTTCAGAATGTGCGTGAATTTTTTTACGCAGTGTAATTCCGATCCTACTGAGATTTTGCATTAATATACTTAGCATGAATCAAGTCCGATACAAAATTTTGAGTTATTAGCATTATTGCTCCACCAATGAACGACCGCTCAGAAGCACCTGCTCAGGGCTTTCCTTAACTTTTTCTAAGATTGTTTCGATATGTGCACATCAATGAGACCTCAGTAATAACCCAAAAGTGCTCATATCCCAAAACACCCTGTGTGCACAGTGTAGCTACAGAGGGGTGGTGTGTTTCCTCCGCAAGCATAATTTATCTGGGGTAGTGTGTCACAAATCCCCAGAATGAATCAGGACAACGCTTCGAATGTTCAAAATTCAACGCCTTGGACTGGCAAGTTGAAAGGTACGAAAACACCCCAAGGATAAGGTAATCTATCTCCGCAAAGGGGTCATCCGATTGTAATAATGGGGCGAGAACACGCGCTTTAAGGGGGCGAATGAGAATAGAATATTTTATCTGGAATGCATTATTTTCGAGCAAAGCCGCGAAAAATATGGTGTAAGAGGATATAACTCGCGAAAAGAGAATTCTGGATGCCACAGGTGCAATCGTACATCTACATTTTAGATTGTTCCTTTCATTTTCATGAATTGTTAGAGGGCTGGTCTTGAGGAGTGTGTTCTTTAATGCATTATGCGATGGTCTTGAGGTTCCCTCTGTGAATTAGGCAGATTTTTCCTCACAGCAGCTTTTTTTCAACAGACTAAGGAATGAATAATTTACGTCTTTGATGAAACATCTTCTATTTTCTCATGGAAAAATCTAAATCATTCTTCAAAGTGCCTGACTACCGGAAAATGTTGGTTTTATTCAATGGCCAAACAGCAAAGTTACGAGGACAGTTTATGTTCAAAATTGCTATCTTTGGGTAGGTTCTTTCTCGAAGAAATCGAGACCCAATTGATTAACAATTTCAAATATGTGATTACTTTGGATCTATTTTGGAAGTTTGATAACTAATTTAGGCATATTTGGAATTTAAGCAGTACGAGACAAATACGTTCAACACCAATCGAGAGGGACTTTATCAGCCCATTTGGTTGCTCCTTGATGGTATAGACTTTAAGATTGTCTGACCAAATGTATTGAATCATTTTGTTTCATCTTCGTCTTGTGATCTTCACCATATCATTCTCGATAAGTGAGTCTGTCTTGAAATCATCTAATTAGACAATCTTCACTTCCCTCTTCATTTTAGTCATTTGTGACTCCATTTTCTGAACATGAAGAATTGGCTTATTGAAAATAGATCATCTTAGATGAATGGCGTCAAATGAATAGAGATTTTTGAAAAAAAAAATGAATGAGTTCTACCCGAATAATCGATGAATGATTAAGTATTATTAGGTATAAAAAAGCTTGTTATTATTTTGACAAAAATTTGTCGCAAATTTTCATCATTTTTCCGAAATTGAATTCGGTACTTGGGACGAAATTCCGCTGTATACAGGTGTTGCTAAGTTGAACGTACAAACGAAAAGGGGAGATTCCTTAAGTGAGAAAAAAAGTCCCATAAACATGGGGTCGCAAACGTTTCGTTTTCGTGATACAGAGTGTTGAAGTCTGAATTTTTTTCAAGTTTTTTTTGCGTTGATTATACGAGTTTATCGAATCTTTATGAATCATCGCTACAGATCAGGAAAATTTCCATAAAAACTGACACTGAATTCATTCACCACAGCTTACAAAGTGGCCTTCCCATCATAATGTGGATTTTCATGAGGATTTCGGGAGAATCGTTCAAAATTTTTTTTCTCGAAATCGTTGGTAGATACGACAAAACTACGAGAGACCGAAAAGTTTAGTATAAGAACGAAGCTTCTTTTTACATTTTTTCAAATTAACAGTTGCTCACCAAAAAAAGTTCTGCAGAAGAACAGGTGGCAGTGTTCCAGAAAAAATATCACCCTGTAGATCTTCTATCGAAATTGCCATGTCACGTCGTAAGAACTCTCAAATGTAATATCTATGCCAAATTTCAGTTGAATATCTTGTGAAGTGTAGATACTATGAGAAAAAAACTTGAAAAAAATTCAAACTTCAACACTCTGTATCTCGAAAACGAAACGTTTGCGACCCCATGTTTATGGGACTTTTTTTCTTGAACTCACTTAAGAAATCTCCCCTTTTCGTTTGTACGTTCAATTTAGGAACACCCTGTATATCTATGGGAGATGATTTCCTAGTATGTTGGGTCTGTAGACAGTTACTTGAACATATGTCGCTCTAAAAGACCATCACTTGGAGGGCCAGACCTGGTTTGATAAACCCTCCTGGCTTTACAGCAGCATATTTCAAGGAAAAGTTTGAATGTGACTGTAATTTGGAATATGTAATATGGAATTAATATTTCAGCTTATGCTTCAAACCAATTCAAACATACAAGCACTAAACTTCTACAGGCAGACAAGGATTATTATAGAGGTTTTTTTCTCTGTGCTCAGAAAATGTATGGTACCCAGATACATTTTCCCTTGACAATACTGGAAAATACACAGGCTATACCTATAGTTTGATATAGGAGAAATGTTTGTGTATGGAAAAAATGATACTGATTGAAAAGTCTGCGCACATTTCACAAATTTCGATGAATACTCAAGGTTGAAAATAAGAACTTTCTTCCCATTATTATAGGGATTGAAAGATGAAAATAACTCAACATTTCATAGAAACAAAAAATTATATGGACGATTTCCCGTCATCGTCCATCGTCAAAATACAGACAAGGGGTGCATAATGATTATGCATAAAACACATTGATTACAAATTCAATATATTCACCGTCTGTTCAGTCTCCTCAGGATAATTCCTCAATAGACCTGACAGAACACTGAATTTTTTCTATAACAGATGAAAAATTCCGATAAAGAAAAAACAAATAAACCTTCCTGTAGCGTCCATTGCTTTCTTCAGAGCGAAGCGAACATGTTTACGGTCAATAGTTACCCTCGTTCTCGGCTGGTCAATCATCAGAAAATTCTTTGTTTTATTATAGACAGGATATGTTATTTTGTATGTTCAGTTAACCTGGAGGAGGCGGTACAAGGCGTGGCCTAGGAAGACGTCGACGCCGTCGGGACGGCTGAGGCGGTCAGAAGACGCCCTAGTTTCCAGATAGAGACGAATACTAGAAACAGATGTTCATAGACATCTATTGTTGGAAGCGCAGACAACAAGATGCTCCTCTCCTTCATACGAAGAAACGAGCTGGAAATATTGGAAGTGGTTGTACCTCCTTTATACAGTGTGTTTGGTCATGACTAATATTATCGACAAAAACTCCCACATTGGGAAGTTTAACTCCTTAGTTTTGGAGTAGCCCCCCTTTTAAATTTACTTTTTTATTTTCGTTGAACCTTCCAAATAATATCGATTTCTTTGGATATAAAGGTCCTACAGATGTGGAAAAAATGTTTTTTGAAAGATGATACTACCACCTTTCATTGAAGTATAACAATATAAAAACATTTAACTTGAAAACGCCATTAAAAAATTCTTCAGAAAAGTTTTAGTAAAAATGGGTACTGATTTTCTTAGTAAATCCGCAATGGTACAAGAACTAGCACATTGAAGTATATTTTTTTTCCAATGATTTAACACGCAAGGATATTAGCTACAAAACCACACTCACATCATATCTGTAAGTTACACAATTTGAGAGTTATTGCTGCTCGAACATGATCTCTACGCGAGCAAAAGACACAAGACAAGTCGTCATGAAGGCCACTGCCTGTCTACAGAGCAGAGGCGGCCATTTTGAGCAATTTTTATGATTAATTTGTTTGTTTGATCATTGAAAATTATCGAAAGTACAGTACTGAGTTTTTTTTATTTGATCAATTTTCATAAGGGTCATGTTCGAACAGCAATAACTCTCAAATTATGTTCCTTACAGAAATGATGTGAGTGTTTTTTTGTAGCTTGTGTCCTTGCGTGTTGAATCATTAAAAAAAATAATACTTCAATGTGCTAGTTCTTGTACTATTGCGGATTTACTGAGAAAATCAGTACATATTTTCAGTATGAACGTTTTCAAAGAATTTTTTTATGGCGTTTTCAAGTTGAATGTTTTATATTGTTATACTTCAATGAGAAGTGGTAGTATCACCTCCCAAAAAACATTTTTTTTCACATCTGTAGGACCTTTATGTCCAAAGAAATCGATATTATTTGGAAGGGTCAACGAAAATAAAAAAGTACGTTTAAAATGGGGGCTACTTCAAAACTGAGGGGGTAAACTCCGCAATATGGGTGTTTTGTCGATAAAGTTAGGTATATTTGATGCCCTTAAATTATAGCTAAGTCAAGACCAAACACACTGTATATAGGGTGGTTTCTTAGACCCACGAGAAAGAAGGCACTGTCGAACATTTTTCCTCCAACTCTGGGTCTGAGCTTGATTTGAATAGATTCAGATGAATTATTGAACAACATTGCCGCCACAAAAACTCATCAAATACACAAGCTGTAAAAAAATTCCCTTTAGGGAGATTTAAAAAAATCTTTCATAATTCTTCTGCTGAAGTTTCTCTGAGTTTGTGCACTATTATCATGAGTTCAATTCAGATTAGTTGATACCCATTACTCCAATTTTTTATGGATGTGATCTGTTGTTTAGTGTAGAGGTCTTATTCAACTTCTAGGGAAAAATCAGTTGCTGATATGTTATTTGGGATATTTCCATCATATTCACTTCTTCTGTTCAACGTTTCGGTCAGCATTGGCCAGCTGTCATCAGGAAAACATTTTACACTCTTCACTCTCAGAAACGCAACTTTGGTCGCTCTTTGAAAATGTTCGTCATTTTTGACAATTCCCAGAAAACAATCGATGATTTTGATCTATTTTGGTTGCATTCAGTTTTAAAAATGGTCTTATTATTGGCTCACATGTTTTTGGTATCAGCAGAAGGTTGCCTGATAGGGTTTTCGGTTATTGACATAAAAGCTGCTTCCTTAATTTTTTTAAGTCTCAATGAAGCTTACATAATATCAAAAGAAGATAGACTTAGATGTAAAATATCAATGAAAAAGCTTTGAAGTCAGCTACCGCAACACCCATCAGTCAAACGTCTGTTGATATCAAAAACAGCTGAGCTCCATTCCAAAAAAAGATCGAATGAAATTTTGAAAGCTGAATAAATCAAAAATAGAACGAAGTCGTTTGCACTGCCAAAAATAACGAAAGTTGCTCTTCTGAGAACGGTTGTGTTTCTGGGAGCTTCATTTTGACATAACACGCAAAAGAACGAAAGGGAAAATGTACATTTTCATATTCACCTCAACTGCGAATTGAAGGGATCAATTTCACATGACAAGGATCGCAGTAAATTGGCTCGACAGCCACGGTTAATCTGCATATCTTAAACAATAATCCACAAGGAGTTATACTCGAACATTCCAATAGGGGGATCAACACCCTATTACCACATAATAGTCTGAAGCTTCCCCAACGTAACCCCTATAATAAGAAAGCATAAGATATGCAAAGAAGTGTGTTTGTTTATACCGTATCTTAGTGGCATATGTAGCCATATGTCAGGCCTGGTGTTATCAAGGCACTTTAGAGCAAATTGCCACTATCCTGCCTCAATTTTCGGGATAAGAACAACGCTGCCTCAGGCAATCTGTGTAAAGGAGAGCGAAAAGATCATCCTTTCGCAAATTCGAGCCAAAATTGCCTTCGCGAAATATGCTGCGGAAAAGACGAGGGTTACTTCCTCTGCTACTTTTATATATAAGTTTATATTGAAGTTGATAATCTGGGCATCATATCGTTTTCTGAAAATGATACCGCATAATTTCCACTCGAAAATTTATGCATCAGGTGAATACGTGGCATTTTGGAAACGTCCTATATTTCTTCTCGAGTGTGAATGATGTAGCTGAAGATTAGACACTTAAATCAATAGGAGAGATAGAGCCTATTTTGGAAAAACTTAACGTCTCTTGAATTTTCGAATCAAAGAACATAAAAAAACTTGCTAAACTTGTGGATACTGTTAGTCAAAGCTTGTTCAACATTCTTTGAATAAAACCACAGGATTTTATGAAGTCTAGCTTCCATAATATCAAAGAAAGAAAAACCGAGACGTAAAAAATTGATTTGCACTTATTTGTCAGGAGCAAATTGGTATTAAAAAAAATTGTTGCCTAACAGTAAAACTGAAAAATGAAACAAATTAAAAGGATATTGTAACGTTTCGGTGGCTATATCAGACACCTTCCTTGGACAAACTCTCAAAATCTTCAGAATTGTGTATTTTTCATTTGCAATCTGATTGACATTGATAGTTGTCAAACTATAGTGATGTTGATTTATTTGATTTTGAAATTTCCTGGTGTCATTTCTTTCTTCAATAAGTCAATCCAAATACGATCTATTCCAACAGAACAATTGGTCAAATTATTTACTTCATCTAACAAAATACATGTAGATTCCTTAATTTTCCTTTTATAATTATCAGGTTCCGTCATGAGGATCTTTGTGTTGTTCCAGTTCATCATATTATGATCTCCGCTATTCGAACATACATGATCAGCGATTTGTGATCTTGTGATGTCTCTATTTTTGATGTTATTCTTATGTTCCCGTGTTCTTATTTCTACAGGTCTTGATGCCTCCCCTGTATAAGATTTTCCACATATACAGGGAATATTGTAAACACATTTTTTTTATTTTTGTGTCTCATTCATTGGTTTCGTTCTAGTTAGAATGAATCTCAAATCATTTTGTGTTTTGAAAACAGTCTTATGTTGAATTTAGAACCAATTCTTCTTATTTTCTCTGAAAGGCCAGGAATATAAGGAATGACGTTCAACAAATTTGGTTGTTCTTGACGGTTTTCTGTTTGTACCTGATCATCATTAGAATTTCAATTAGATATTTTTCGTTCTAAATTTGAAATTGTTCTTTCTATAAAATTTGGTGGGTATTGATTATCTAGTAGGAACTCTTTAATGAAGGAAATTTCATTATTTCTAAGTTCAGGTGTAGATGAAATCAAATTAAAATTTAATTGAAGAACCCTTATGACAATAACCGAAAACTCTATCAGGCGACTGTTTTAAACAACTGAATTGATCAGAAATGGATAAAATTCATCGATTGTTTTTCGGGAACTGTCAAAATTTCATAACTTTCAAAGAATAACCAAAGTTGCTTTTTCAAAAATTGAGATTCTCAAGTGTAAAAAAGTTGAGAATATTTTTTCAGTTTCGGATAACTGCGGTTGATTCAAGTTATGAATTGAGTTATAATTTTCTGAAAACGTCAACCTAGAATTTCAGGAGCAAATCGAATCAATGGATTTCATATCATTTAGCGTACAGTGAATATTTACATGTGGAAAAATAAATCATTCTGAAACTGAAAGAATCATCAATCAGTTTCTGTTCAACTGTAATGTTTCCCAAACGATGACATTTTGCATGATTCGTGAAAAAGCAATAAAAACGAATGATATCAAACAATAAATTCGTATAGGTATGCGAATAATTCCAACAACTCGAATCAAAACCGCTTTCAGGAGTATCTGGCCAGAGTCAAACCCCAAAAAATAACGAAAGACCCTCCCAAAAAACATACAAGCTGTCAAGATCATTGTTACCATTAGGGGTAGTTCATAATGTTTTCTCGTGATATTAAAATTTCTCTTGATTGATGAAACCCCGTATAACAAAACGAGACCGTGCAGAAAAGTGGGGTCTTCTGAATAACATTTTATTATAGTCTCTCGACGATCTGGCTAACTGATGACATTTTTTGTAGAATGGAATTTATAGGCCGCAGAAAGATTGCGAGGACCTATTTGTTAAAAACTTTCGAGTTTCAGGATAAATGCCCCTGACTTTGTTTCTTAAGCTCTACTCGCTGCGTTCATAATGAAAGTGAAAACAAGAGGAAGATAATTTAATATTTTACTTTGGAAACTTTAGAATTTTTTGAAGAAATATTGATATACAGGGCTGTCAAAATTCTCAGTAAAATTAATATCTTGTATATCAGTTGCTCATTTGAAGAAGAGTCCATTTGATCTGCAAATCGCTAAAAAAGACTTTTCCGAAAATATAGAAAACTAGCTTCGCACGGTAATTCGATCCAAGTAAAACTGTTAAATAAAGACAGTTGCATCAAAATTTTATCATAAATTCCCTAAATTATGGCACCTACCGACCCTCTAAGTTAGAAAAGTGATCAAATACTAACTTGAAGTCATATTAACACTCAGTTAAAAAAAATATCAAAATCATTTCAGTAGCTATGGCGTCATGCGCTTCTTGACACGATCACGCTAGATTTCCGCGGGAATGAGGTATTTTCCCGCCGTAAAAAGTAGCCCGTGTCCGTGCCTAGGATCCTATCTTTATATTATCCAAGTCTTATAAAAATCCGTTCGGACGTTAAGGCGTGAATGAGGTAAATTTTTAAAACAAACGATTAAAAATCAATAACTTAATTAGTTTTCTGCCTACTGCCTACGCCTTAAGTACGATAGCATGGATATTAATAGCCCATATCCTTTTCTAGGTTACTATCTATCACCTAACAAAATTTCATCAAAATCCATTCAGCCTTTTAGGCATGATAGGGCAAAACTCCCAGCAAAAACCAGAAAAAAATCACTAACTCAATTCAGTTTTCTGCCTACTTCCTACCGCCTAAGTACGATGACGTGATCATTTTGATCTTATATCCGTTTTTAGGTAACCATCTATTACCTTACTAAATTTCATCAAAATCTGTTCAGCCATTTAGACGTGAAAGAGCAAAAGTCCCAACAAAAACGACTAAAAATCACTAACTCAATTTAGTTATCTGCCTACTGCCTACCCCCTAAGGAAGATGGCGTGATTATTTATAGCCTATGACCATTTCTAGGTTATCATCTATCACCATACCAAATTTCATCAAAATCCGTTCAGCCGTTTAGACGTGAAAGAGTAACAGACAGACAGACAGACAGAGTTACTTTCGCATTTATAATATTATTATGGATTATGGATTATGGATTATGGATTGTTTTGCCTCAACATTATTTATGACATTTCTGGACATCAAACTGAAGGTTTTTCCAATAAGAAATGTTATTTTGAATAGCCCCCCACTATTTCGGTAGATGTCACGTTTGAAGCTGTCATTTTTTGACATTTGACAGATGGAAACTTCGCCATTAGGTTATAAAAATGAAACGATACACGCTTCAAGAACGCATTGAAATTCACTGTAAAAATGGTGAAAATTTGGCAGAGACGGTTCGTAAAACTTGAACATTTTTGGGTCGTCGTGAAGCACCTTGTCGGACCGCAATGAAGAAATTGGTGGAAAAATTCGAGCTGTTGGAACAAGTAAGTGAAGTGCAGAATAAAACGTCGCTCAAGAACAGCCGAGAATATTGCTGCTGTAGCCGAAAGTGTTGAAGAAAACCCAGGTTTGTCCATTTCTCGTCGTTCTTTGGAATTAGGCATTCCACAAACGTCATTACACCGTATTTTGCATAAAGATTTGGGTCTTAAGGCTTATAAAGTTCAGTTAACACAAGAACCCAAGGCTGATCATCTTTTTGCGGGAAAAGTTTCCGAACCGTGTTATATTTCGAAGAGGTGATCACAATTAGCCACCAAGATCTCGTGATTTAACACCTTGCGACTTCTTCCTTTGGGGCCACGTGAAAGAGAAGGTCTACGCCAAAAGCCCAGCGTCGATTCAAGACCTCAAAGATAAAATTCGGAGGACATAGGGCAGCCACTTTGCGATTTGGATGTGGAAAATTTCATTGAAAGGATATTGTCCTGTAAGCGTGGTCAGGGTGGTCACTTGCCTGATGTTATTTTCTACTATTAACGGCATAGCTTCTTCTTTATAATGAAATAAACATCCGATAATTTATATTGAAAAATGGTATTTTTCTTTGAATTCCTCTTATTGGAAAACTCTTCATATACAGTATTTCTCCTTGAATACATATTTTTTTATTACGTTTGTAAATTAAATACGAATTACGAATCATATTTATGAATTAATCATATAATATTTCGACTTGAAATTTAAATGTCGAGATTATCCGAAATTTTCTTGATAATCATAAAGTTTCCACGTCGAACCGGTGCAACTTTCAAGGGCTGTTGAATGTTCCAATTTGCTAATCAATTAGTGAAAGACAAACGCTTTAAATTTCAAAGTGCAAAGTTTGAACGAACGTTATATAAATCAGTAAATGAAATAAAGGGAATGGTGAAAACCAGCGAAAAGGTGGAATATCACGAGGAGGAAAGTCTGAAAGTATAAAAATAAATGAAAAGTTACCTCATTGAAGTACTGATTAAATTTAACTGGAGGGGAATAAGTTCGTGTCAGTGCTCTCTTCAGACGGCGCAAACGTCTTTCAGGAAGAATCTGCTTCCTTCTGGCTCGACACAATTGTATTTGACTTTTTTCAGATGGAAAAGATACGGCTTTTCGAAGACCGGCTATTTTATCGGGCATGCAGTGTTATTATAAGTTTCGAGATATACAGTGTGTTTGGTCATGACTTAACGATAATTTAAGAGCATCAAAAATACATAATATTATCGACAAAAACACCCACATTGGGGAGTTACACCCTAAGTTTTGGAGTAGCCCCCATTTTAAATTATTTTTTTATTTTCGTTGACTCTTCCGAATATATCGGTTTCTTTGAGCACTAAGGTCCCACAGATGTGAAAAGAATGTTTGAAAGATGATACTACAACCTTTCATTAAAGTAGAACAATATAAAAACATTCAACTTGAAAATGCCATAAAAAATTCTTGAAAAAAAATTAGTAAGAGAATGTATTGTTTTTCTTAGTAAATCCGCAATAGTACAAGAACTAGCATATTGAAGTATAATTTTTTTCCATGATTCAACACGCAAGGATATAAGCTACAAAACAACACCCACATAGTTTCTGTAAATTACATAATTTGAGAGTTATTGCTGTTCGAACATGACCACTACGCGAGCGCCCGAAACTTTTTTTTGTTGCTACATGTCGTCATGAAAGCCACTGCCTGTCTACAAAGCAGAGGCGACCATTTTGGGCAATTTTATGATTTATTTGTTTGTTTGATCATTAAAAGTAATCAAAAGTACAATATTGAGTTTTATTTTATCAATTTTTATAGGGGTCATGTTCGAACAGCAATTACTTCCTAACTATGTAACTTACAGAAATTATGTTGGTATCATTTTGTAGTTAATATCCTTGCGTGTTAGCTCGTTGAAAAAGAATTATACTCTAATGTGCTAGTTCTTGTACTATTGCGGATTTACTAAGAAAATCTGTACATTTTTTCACTAAAATTTTTTTTAAGAATTTTTTCAGGACATTTCTAAGTTGAATGTTTTTATATTATTCCATTTTAATAAAAGGCGATAGTATCATCTTTCAAAAAACATTTTTTTCACATCTATAGAACCTTTATGTTCAGAGAAATCGATATAATTTGAAAGGGTCAACTAAAATAAAAAAGTAAATTTAAAATGGTGGCCACTGAGGGGGTAAACTTCCCAATGTGGGTGTTTTTGTCGATAAAATCAGGTATATTTGATGCCCTTAAATTATCGCTAAGTCATGACCAAACACACTGTATAAAATGTATTTTTCAAACACCGAATAATCAGTTCAATTAAAAGAAGTAATCAAACTTTTTTCTCAAATCTCACCTAATTAGTAACATCTTCTGATGAACAGGTACAAGATAAAGAAACCTTGAGGAAGTGACAGGTGATATACAGCGTGCGAAAAGTAGAGTAACTCGTCAATAATTCATGTACGAAAAATGATTAAGCCCTTGAATTTTCGATTTTTTTTCGTAGCAACATTCCATTGATACCTCTATTATAAATGACTCTTAACAAAGAATGAATTGACAGATTAAAATTAAACTTCACATTTGTTCATATGAAAAATTTAATAGCATAACAAGAAAAATAGGGTCAGAAGCAACTCTCTAATTCAATCTAATGACAAAATTTGTGTCCTTATACTGCTAAAGATTCTTCTTTTCATTATTCCAATTGCATTTTCTAGAGCTCTGTTAACACTATGACCACGAATTCTGCTTGAGCTTATTATGAGCATCTTGCATGTGGCCACAAAATTTCATTTCAATTGGTTTTGTTCTGTCTGAGATATTGAGGAACCAAAATTTTGAATGGCCATATTTATGGAACGCCCTGTACGATTTGACTGATTAACGAACTTGAACGATCCATTTGGGGACTGAACTCACCCTGAAAATCTCAAGTGTCTAAGACAATCGTTTGAGACCATTTTCTGTTCGGAATTCGAAAAATACAGACAGTTGGGCAAAACGATATAGCACTAGTTTAAGTAGAACGAGCGCTCAAAAAATGAGGCCAGTAGCAACTGGAACCCCAAAACTTATTGAACAACCTGAAATATCTTTGGAATTTGAGACGAAAAAAAAGTGTGGTCAAAATTAATGTACATTGAACTTGAAGCCTCAATATGTATAAACATTCCTTCTTTCAGCATTCACAACAGACCGTCAAAATTCAATTTTCGATGGACTAATTGCAATCTTCCTGATATGCCATGTATCAATGACAAAAATGATGTCCGTATACTGGGAGGAGTGATAGTACGTTCACCTTTAATTTGATGGCCAAATTGGCGATCTAAATTATGAAGTCGCTTCGGGGAATGATGGTCCTGTTTTTGAGTTGGTGTCTTTAGTGACAGATTCTATTCGCAGCGAAAAGCATCTTGACGTTTCTTTTTGTGGTCCGATAGATGGTCCCTTGGCGAAGTTGATGCCGACCGTTTTTTCGAATAAATTCTGACACGAACTTTCTCATTGTCATTCGAACAGTTATTCATCACGGTTCCATCAGTTAGATTTTTTCTAGAAAGATTGCTGCACTTCATCGGCCATTGGAAGATAATTTGGAGTTGTCTCAATCTGTTCATTTTTTCGGATATCAAGAATTTTTGTCAGAATTGTTTTTGTCAGTGTTATTGAGATGGTTCTATTCCAACACAAGAGAACTTGGGATATTTCGCAGGATGTTATCTGTTGAAATGGTCATGATTTACAGTTCAATACGGAATAAACTTGAAGGATTGTTTACGAACACGAAATTGGATTCGTATAATGTTTAGTTTCAGTTTTTTATCCTATTTTGAAAATTTATATTATTTTCAACTGAGGCACTGCTATACCTACTTTAATGAATTTTAATGCCGATATTTTGGAAATTTCGAAAATTGAATCATTTTTCAACGTTTCGGTTTTCGGTTAGCATCTTTCTACAGCTAGGACATCGGTGTATCAGAAGGCTTTTCTTTACCGAACTGCAAGGCTATGGAATACCCTACCTCAAGATGTATTCCCCCTTGGTTACAACTCACAGCAGTTTAAGACACGCACAAACCGATTTCTTCTAAATTCATCTCGGGACGCTTGGAAGGGCGTTATAAGCTCAGTCTTTTCCCGAGAGATGCGTATAAAAAAAACTGAAGTAAAACCTGATAATGAAAATCGACTAACAAAAAACTGCTTATATGCCTTTTGAGTGTGTTGGCCTATATTGGAAAAACTAAACGTATCTTGAATGCTTGAATCGAGAAGCATAAAAAAACAAGCCCACAGGATTTCATGGGGTGAAGCTTCGATAATATCAAAAGAAGAA
This sequence comes from Propylea japonica, assembly GCA_013421045.1. Classification (NCBI taxonomy): domain Eukaryota; kingdom Metazoa; phylum Arthropoda; class Insecta; order Coleoptera; family Coccinellidae; genus Propylea; species Propylea japonica. The sequence continues at coordinate 25,693,490 of CM024248.1, forward strand.
AAACTGAGACAAAGAAAATTTAAGGAAGCATGTTTCATGTCAATTACCAAAAATTTTAGCAGGATACAATCTGTTGAAATGGTTATTATTTACAGTCAATACAGAATAATCTTCAAAGATTGTACACGAACACGAAATTGAATTGGTATAATTTCAGTTTTTCTGGTGAAAATTGGCAGAGACGGTTCGTAAAACTCGAACATTTTTTTGGGTCGTCGTGAAGCACCTTGTCAGACCGCAATAAGAAAATTGGTGGAAGAATTCGAGCTGTTGGTACAAGTTAACGATGTGAAGAATAAAACCCTTGCACGTCGCTCTAGAACAGCCGAGAATATTGCTGCTGTAGCCGAAAGTGTTGAAGAAAACCCAGGTTTGTCCATTCCTTGTCGTTCTTTGGAATTAGGCATTCCACAAACATCATTACACCGTATTTTGCATAAAAATTTGAGTCTTAAGGCTGATAAAGTTCAGTTAACACAAGAACCCAAGACGGCCGATCATCAACAACGAAGCCATTGATCTTTTACGGGAAGAGTTTCCGGACCGTGTTATCTCTAGAAGAGGTGATCACAATTGGCCACCGAGATCTTGTGAATTTAACACCTTACGACTTCTTCATTTGAGACCACGTGAAAAGAAGGTCTACACCAATAGCCCAGCGTCGATTCAAGACCTCAAGAATGGAATTCTTGAGGCTATCGAGGACATAGGGCAGCCACTTTGCGATTTGGTTATGGAAAATTCCAATGGTCCTGTGAGCGTAGTAGTGGTGGTCATTTGCCTGATGTTATTTTCCACTATTAACGGCATAGCTTCTTCTTTATAATGAAATAAACATTCGATCATTTATTTCGAAAAATGGCATTTTTCTGTGAATATCGAAATAACACCTCTTATTGGAAAACGTTTTATATTCTTTTCCTCATTGCCTCTCATTGTTTTCAATGCAGATACTTTTATGAATTATATCCAAGTTTTATTATGAATTTATTATGGAATACTGATTGAGAAGTATAAATCCTAGACACTAAGATAATATTTATATCTTAGTATGCATAGAAAGTCAAACGAGTTTGGGCTTCGTTCTTAAACACAATAAGTCTTCAATGCTGTGCATAAACGTAACGACCAAACCAAATCGTATTTACTATAAAAAAATCTCCCCGTTTTCAAATCAGCCATTGAAGTTACGTTTGTAACAAGCAGACAATCTCCGCGAATGATATCATAAAAACTAAATGGCTGTGTGAATAGCCGTTGAATCGGCTTCCTCAATCTCCCATTTTCATCCCCTAACGGACAAGTCAGCTGTAACAGGTCACTTGTGCTGATCCCATCCCACAGTTGTAATCAAATAACGAAAACGCATTAACATCAACGCCTGTGTCAACTGTAGACAAGTCCCGTCTCCACGCATTCGATTCTATGGCGAGGAATTAACAGAATTTTCATGATGTATTCCATTTTCTAATTGGATTCTTACGATTGAATTCCGAACAGCTTTCACAATCGATTGCTCCGACCCCCCAAAAAAATACCCTAGAATTCTGCTAGACAGAGTGTTTGAGAGTTAATTTTTTTTGTCAGAGTTGCATATCGGTTTGCTCATGTCTGTAATTTTCTATTTTTGAGCCGAAAATGATCTCAAACGATAGGGTTCGACTCCCTGATGACGAATCCGAGGTCAAATTCCATTCTGTCTGTGGGGCCGTCCGGCCATCCGTAAGGACTATAACTTTCAAAAGTTATCCTGCTCCTAGAAATTAGAGATTTTCAGGGAGAGTTCTGTTCCTAGATGCCTCGGTTGAGTGCGTTTACCAGCCAAATCGTACTATGTGTTCTATACAATATGGCCATTCAAAATTTTTGTTCTTCAATATCTCAGACAAAACGAAACCAATCCAGATAAAATTTTGCGGCAACATGGTCATATCAAGCCTCATTCGAAATTTTGTGGCCACATCATATCCAATATCGTGAAGTGTTAACAGGAATTTGGAAAAAGAAAATCTGGGTATTGATGTTTAAACCATTTATAACATTGCCAACGTTTCGGACACGATTGGTCCTTTCTCAAGGCTGCAATGACATGAATAAAATAAAAACACAATAAAAATGTGCAGATCTACCACTCACCTCGTTATAATATTAAAATTATATATTTTCCTTTATAATAAATCTTTCAGATATCGATTGAAATATATTCTGGGAGGATTCTGCATTTCTTAGAAACTTTATAGGTTTTCACTCCCAGTCTCTGAAACATAAATAATTAAAAAATGTTTGATTAAGGTGAAGTGCTCCTGCGAAAATCTTTGCACTTATTTGTCAGGAGCAAATTGGTCTTGAAAAAATTGTTGCCTAACAGTAAAACTGAAAAATGAAACAAATTAAAAGGATATTGTAACGTTTCGGTGGCTATATCATACACCTTCTTCAGACAAACTCTAAAATTCTTCAGAATTGTGTATTTTCTCATTTGTAATCTGATTGACATTGATAGTTGTCAATCTATAGAGATGTTGATTTATTTGATTTTGAAATTTCCTGATGTCACTTAATTCCTCAATAAATCAATCCAAATACGATCTATTCCAACAGAACAATTGGCCAAATATTTACTTCATCTAACAAAATACATGTAGATTCCTTAATTTTCCTTTTATAATTATCAGGTTCCGTCATGAGGATCTTTGTGTGGTTCCAGTTCATCATATGATCTCCGCTATTTGAACATATATGATCAGCAATTTGTGATCTTGTGATGTCTCTATTTTTGATGCTATTCTTATGTTCCCGTTTTCTTATTTCTAAAGGTCTTGATGACTCCCCTAAATAAGATTTTCCACATATACAGGGAATATTGTAAACACAATTTTTTGATTTTTGTGTCTCATTCATTGGTTTTGTTCTAGTTAGAATGGATCTCAAATCATTTTGTGTTTGAAAACAGTTCTTATGTTGAATTTGGAACCAATTCTTCTTATTTTCTCTGATAGGCTAGGAATATAAGGAATGACGTTCAACAAATTTGGTTGTTCTTGACGAATTTTAGAGTTTGTCTGAAGAAGGTGTCTGATATAGCCACCGAAACGTTACAATATCCTTTTAATTGTTTCAGTTTTCAGTTTTACTGTTAGGCAACAATTTTTCTCAAGACCAATTTGCTCCTGACAAATCAGTGCAAAGATTTTCGCAGGAGCACTTCACCTTAATCAAACATTTTTTAATTATTTATGTTTCAGAGACTGGGAGTGAAAACCTATAAAGTTTCTAAGAAATAATAAATCTTGACTAGCAGTTTTAGTCAAAAGTGAGGTTATTTTGTTTATCTTGTCAAACTTACGTCTGTTTCCGGAAAATCTGTTGCATATTGAAAGGAAGAATCTCTATATTTCCATATCCAAATATCCGATTCGAGTGAAATTTATTTTGTGAATGAAGATAGATATACTGAATGTTCATGCAAAATTTCAAGAGGATTGCATCATCCGAATCATAGAATTTAATTTTTTCTTAATTATTGATTTTTTGAATGATTTCGAGAATATAATCTCATACTCATATGTTTAGCACGAATCTCAAGTCCTATACAAAATGTTGATTTCAATTTGATTCTACACAACTAGGGATGCAAATTGAAAAGAGAGTCCTCAATAAAATGAATATCTTTCAAAACAGTGACTTAAAAAAAAGTCAAATCGTAAATTGATTTTGAATAAAACATTTATTGGCAATAAAATGAAATATATTTCTCCAACCCCTTGAAGCTTAGATAACAAGGAGGTAGAAACTGCAATCTGTTTTGCCAGAGTTAAGGAAAACAAAAATACAATAACTTTATTCATTTTTCATTTCATTTAAATAATAACTGTCATGAATATCTTTATATCTCATATTTTCAATAGAAATAAGTTATGATGTTGAAGCCACACGACTCAAATTAAAATGGAAATCCCGTCCATTGTTTGATATGCTCGTTGACGATCATTATACGTAAATAACATGGCAGTTTCTTCGATTATGATAGAACAATCATCAAAGAAGCAGATGAATAGTTGAAGCCATAGTTTTTAATTGTTCCTGACGAAAAAAGTGGTGTAAAGTTAGCACCTGGCTGTTCGCATTTTTACAGCGTATTACAGATCGAGAATGCAGTATTTAATTTACTGCACGCTGTCATGTTTAGCAACAATTCATTGTAAAAAAGCAGAAGAAGACTTGAAACCGAAACAAATGGTTGTCTGCGTAGTGTACTTAATATCGCCGGCTCACGGGTTCAATCAAGAAACGATTTATGACTCCAAGACAGCAGGATACTCAGATGGGAACTTCTGAAGAGTTAGGGCCGAAGTGAATACTTGCGTTCATTTTATTTTTGTTTAAATTGTGGCTTCCACTATTGTTGCCACAAGGTCTATAAATACCTAGGCAATTGTGGTGGGACGATGCAATTTCAGACGGCAGTTGGGATATGTCAGCAGTGGTAATTCAAAGAAATACTTCGTCAATTTTTTATTCTGAACGTACTCAACCTCGTTCAATATTTGTCACTCATTTTTGCTGTGACTGTGACAAACTAGTTTATTCAACTTTTGGAATTCAATACATCGAATAATCAGTTTGATGAAAATGGATACATTCTCTTGAGATATGGCTTTAAAAAATTTCACGTTCATAAAAAAATTCAGCATGGGTATTTCCCAGTAAAAAGGGTACTATACATTTCTGCGTATACCACAAGAGAAAAGAGCAAGGACTATCGTTCTGATGATGCGATCCTCTTGAAATTTTGTATGAATATTCAATGTATCATCTTCATTATTCATTGGACACTTGAAGATTGGAGCCGATGTTTATTTACGGATGAGTCTAGATTTCGTTTGGTCAACTCCGATGGTCGTATTCTTGCTTGGAGGGAAAGAAGTCGAAGGTATGCAGAACAGTTTATGGTACCCACAACAGCTTTTGGCGGAGGTTCTATATGTGTATGGGGAGGCATTTGTTTGAACCAACGCACAGAGTTGGTTGTTCTGCAGAACACCACCATGACCAGCCAGAGATATCACGATATGATTATTGATCCCAGAATTGTTCCGTTTGCGGCTGCCGTGGGCGAGAATTTCATTTTAATTGACGATAATGCCCGTCCACACCGTAGTCGTCTGGTTAATGAAGCGCTAGAAACTCATGCTATTGATAGGATGGACTGGCCAGCTTGCTCTCCAGACATGAATTGCATCGAACATGTCTGGTCTGAGATGTCTAGACATTGTCAACCTTAGAACAACCGATCAATAACCTGGAGGACCTTTCTAACGCTTTACGGGATATTTGGACGACTTTGCCCAAAATTTTATAAATCGTTTGTTCGAAAGTAGGGCCTCGTAGGGTAGAATGCTTGAGACGAGCTCGTGGGGGACCAACTAGGTACTAGCTCAACCGAAACTTCAGCCTTCTTGTGATTTCATCATAAAATTTTATGTTATTCAAACACAGAATTTTGAGTGTTCCTAATAAAGTCTTTTTTTCTCTCCAACTTTCCATATTTTCATTCTTTTCTCAAGTGAACCATATTATCAACTGAAAATACTCTGATATCTGACTAAATTTATAATCTTGGAGCGAATATTTCAGAAATAAATTTAGAACAAGTAAGTGATCCCTATCAATTGTTGAGCAGTGTATTTAGGACAATCCCTTCGAAAATGCTAACGGACGGACGACCCCACGGACATAATTGAATTTGACCTCCGATTCGTCATCAGGCAGTCGAGCCCTATCGTTTCAGACCATTTTTTACTCAAAATCCGAAAATAACAGATATTTGGACAAAACGATTTAGCAATAAAATTGTTGCTGGTTCAAGAATTTCAGGGTTATAAATAATCAATCAATGAATTGTATACGTGTCGGAGCTTATAAAAACCACCTCAAAACATAGGCGTTTATGTAATTTATCTGAATTTTTATGTCAAGTGGAAAACTAATACATTTGAGGAAGCTTTGTTTCATCCCCATCAGGAAAGAACAAACCTTCATGAATTTTTTTTTCGGAATCAACGTAATTTGAATCACGACAACATACAACTATGCAGTTGATATGATACAGATGAACGTGACAAAACCACTAGCATGAACAAAAGAGGCGACGGGAGCGTCTGTCAAAAACTGAAGCCGCATTATTCCGTTTCCCTATTAAATGCCTCCCCTTTTATCGGCTCAACAACATGTTTTACAACTTGTTGCCCTATGTTCCATCCGTTGTACACGACTTGTATCCGTAAAAAGGATAGATTGTCGCATCTTTCATTTGTATCGGATGTCATCGGATGTATTTAGCTAGATTTATCGTTCTCCTTCCTTTTCTGATTGTCAACCCCCACGGGAAGCTGGTGGATATTAGTAGGGCTACGCCACTGGTCTACAGTTTGAATTACTCGAAACAATTGTTACAATTTGAATTATTTATTGCATACTTTACGTTGAATAGGTCGGGAAAATATCTTTCAGGAGTTGTACGATTTTTATTCGGATTTCAATACCAGGATCAATTATTTATTCAAAATTATGGTTAACTGATATTAACATCAATTGTGAAGTATTCATATTTTTACAAGAATTTATATTTGTGCACAACACCCAAGAAACAAACGTACAAGTATTCTATACTGAAAGGTCGAATAATAATTCGTAGTTGAAAAACAATTTATTTCTTGAACGTTCAGCAGTTTCATTATATTTCAAGTATTACTTTCAACTCCTTCAAATCGATACTAATATTATAAATGCGAAAGTAACTCTGTCTGTCTGTCTGTCTGTCTGTTACTCTTTCACGCCTAAACGGCTGAACGGATTTTGATGAAATTTGGTACGGTGATAGAAGATAACCTAGAAATGGTCATAGGCTATAAATAATCACGCCATCGTTCTTAGGGGGTAAGCAGTAGGCAGATAACTATATTGAGTTAGTAATTTTTAGTCGTTTTTGTTGGGACTTCTGCTCTTTCACGTCTAAACGGCTGAACAGATTTTGATGAAATTTAGTAAGGTAATAGATGGTTACCTAAAAACGGATATAAGATCAAAATGATCACGTCATCATACGAATACATACATAGGAAGTAGGCAGAAAAGTGAATTGAGTTAGTGATTTTTTTATGGTTTTTGCTGGGAGTTTTGCTCTATCATGCCTAAACGGCTGAACGGATTTTGATGAAATTTAGTTAGGTGATAGATAGTAACCTAGAAAAGGATATGGCCTATTAATATTCATGCTATCGTACTTAAGGCGTAGGCAGTAGGCAGAAAACTAATTAAGTTAGTGATTTTTAATCGTTTGTTTTGAAAGTTTACCCCATTCACGCCTTAACGTCTGAACGGATTTTTATAAGACTTGGTTAATATAAAGATAGGATCCTAGACACGGACACAGGCTACTTTTTACGGCGGGAAAATACCTCATTCCCGCGGAAATCTAGCGTGATCGTGTCAAGAAGCGCATGACGCCATAGCTACTGAAATTATTTTGATGTTTTTTTTTTTGACTGAGTGTTACTAAGACTTCAAGTTAGTATTCGATCACTTTTCTAACTTGGAGGGTCGGTAGGCGCCATAATTTGGGGAATTTATGATAAAAGGGTAGGAAGGTACCAAAATTCAGACTTCTTTTTACTTCGGGAAAATGGTTAGTAGTATTTTGAACCGATTTACATTATTTACTTTTTATATTTACTAAGGAAACATTCGGAGCTATCCATTAGCTTAGGTTTTGATGTGAAGTTGAGGACTGGAACACGACAGTGGAACATTGTTGCAGGGGGACAGCCGGGAGAAAAAACAAAAAAACTCATGTGGACGAAGTCGCGGGTAAAAGCTAGTGCTTAATATATGGGTGCAAAATCTCAGCACGATCGGAATTATTCTCTGGAGATTATTCAAAAAATGAAATATGTGAACAATAATTTAAAAAAATGTATTCTATGGTTCTGAAGATGGGATCCTCTTGAAATTTTTCATGAACATTCAGTAAAGCAATCTTCATTCACAAAATAAATTTCACTCGAATCGGACATCTTGTTATGGAAATATCTTCTTTTTAATATTCCAATTGAATTCCTATGGTTCTGTTAATACTATGGCACAAAATTCTGCGAGAGGCTTATTATGAGCATCTTGCACGTGGAAGCAAATTTTCATTTCGATTGGTTTCGTTTTGCCTGAGATATTGAGAAACAAATATTTCGAATAGCCATATTTTATAGAATACCCTGTACGATTTGACTAATAAACGAACTTAACAGAGGCATTTGGTACCCAAACTCACCCTGAAAATCTCATGTCTCTAGGACAATCCTTTCGAAAGTTATCGTGCTTACGACCGGACAGTCCCACGGTAGAATTGAATTTGACCACGGATTCGTCATCGTTTGAAACCATTATCGGCTCGAAATTTGAAAATTACAGATATTTGGGCGAAACGATATAGAACTCGTTTAAGGAGAACGAGCGCTCGAAAATAAATCGAAACAGAAACAAAGTGTACCTACTTTTTTATGCATATGGCCATTATGGGATACATTTTCACCCTGAAATTTTTTTCCTAGCAGCAGTTTTATTATATTTTCGAGTATTTTTCTCAACTCCTAATATCGTTAATCGATCTATCGAAAACCATATTTTTTCCGAATAAACTTGGTACATTGAGCTGAAAAACCATCTCAAATTGTTGACCTAAAATTGTACCAGCATGCATGAATATCGAAGCTGTAATGGGATAATTACAATCATCATCCATATTATTTGGAAAAGAGGCATCTGGAATATCATTCCCAAATGTTGTTGAAAAATGTTAAACATCTCGTTAAATCCATCGTTCAGAAATATCAATCTAGATATAAACGTACCAAGTGCACTCTTCCATACTGAAAGATAACTTATAATTAAAAAAGTAAATTATCCACCCTCTGTCCATATTCTCACTTCGTGGTTAAAGAAACCATTCAAAAGAAATCTTTTCAGTATACCATTGAAAAGTCCTTGGAGGATTCATTTTCACCCTGGAATTCTTATCCTTGCAGCAGTTTTATTACGTTTTTAAATTGTTGCTCCCAACTACTTATCTCTTTAATTGGTCTTTCTTCCGTCAAGGACGAGTTCGAAGGGACCCAGTGGGTTCAGCATCCGGAAGTTGCATTCCCTACAGTGCTCCGAGCAGCGGCAACACCTTTTGATCGTCTCGAAAATAAGCGCAAACGGCTGGGGGGACACATCCCGTAAAAACTCTGATACTAACATAATTAAACTACAAGCGGGGTAATTTCACTTAATTAAATTCCCTTCTTTCAGCCAGGGGTTGAATCGGCTCAGATTTGAAACTGAATTCAATGAGGAATATTTAACGGTTTAAGAGATTCGCCAAGGCTTTTTTCGTGATTCTGCTTCCACAAGCTCCGATATTTTGTTCGCGCTTAGTGGCACAGAAAAAACAAGGAGTAAAAATTGATTCGGTATAACAATTTGGAAACAAATGGATGCTTGAAAAATTGTGAAAATGGAATCATTTTTTCAACCTTTACAATTCCTTATGTGCTGAAGAAAACATCTAAGCAAAAAAAGTACCTTTGAAGTTTATAGAGGATGGGTAAAAGGGCTAATCTTTCTCCTCACGATCTAAGACTTCTTCTGTAAGTAGAAGGTTCAGAAATCTGAATTTTTAAATCGACCATATCACTAATATCCCAAGAGTTAGTACAGGTTATAAGCACCATGTGCAGAGGTACTGTTGTAATCTGTAAAGGATGTAGTAAAAGGAGTGATATTTCTTCTCACAATATCCTAGACATATTCTGTAACCAGAAGATCTAGAGATCTAGAGGCTTAAAATCGACTAGCTCACTGATATCCTTCGAGTAACTTCAAGTTACAACCACCCTGTACAGGAGTGGTGCTACAATCTGTGAAGGATATGGTAATCTTTCTTCTCATGATATCCTAGACATTTTGTCTAAGTGGAGGATTCGGGGAACTGAAGGCTTAAAATCAACAAGATCTGAATTACCTCAGGTTACAAGCACTCCGTGCAGAAAAGCTGCTGGAGTCTATGGAAGATAGAATTGAAACAGTGATATTTCTTCTCATAATATCCTAGATGTGTTCAGTAAATAGAAGATTTAGGGATCTGGAGGTTAAAATCGATTAAATCACTAATATCCCATGAGTTAGAAAATCCATGTGCAGAGGTGCTGTTGCACTCTGTGGAAGATATGGTAAAAGAAGTATTCTTCTCATAATGTCCTAGACATGTTCTGTAAGTGGAAGAGCTAGAGATCTGAAGGGTTTTAAATCGACAAGATCAAGCCTTTGGGTTATCTCAGGTCACAAGCAGAAAAGCTGCTGGAGTCCTTGGAAGATAGGGTAAAAGAGTAATATTTCTGCTCACAATATCCTAGATGTCCTGTAAGTGGAAGATTAATAGATCTGGAGGTTTAAATCGACTAGATCAATAACATACATCTAATATCGTTCGAGTTATCTCAGGCTAGAAGCACCGTGTGCGAAGGTGCTGCCAGACTCTGTGAAGGATATGTTGAAAGGAGTATTCTTTCTTCTCATAATATACTAGACGTGTTCTGTAAGTAGAATTTCTAGAGATTGGAAGGCTTAAAATCGATAAGATCAATAAAAGCCTCTGAGTTATATCAGGTCACAAGCACTTCGTGTAGAAAAACTGCTGGCGTCTGTAGAAGATAGGGTTAAAGAAATGATCTTTTTTCTCATGATATCCTAGACGTGTTCTGTAGGTGGAATACCTCGAGATCTGAAGACTTAAAATCGCCTGATCAATAATATCCACTAAGTTATCTGAGGTCACAAGCTCTTCGTTAGAAGTGCCACTAGAGATTAAAATTTAATCCCCTTTGAATAATTGATCTGTTGATAATATTATCGCCCACTAATTTCTTGCAAAATCAGATATCACAATACAGTTTTTCAATATAGTGGGAAACTGAAAATTTATATCCTAAATGAATTCAAAATAATCTTAAAAATTGATCTTTATAAAATCACATTTTTTCAGAATTAGTTATTACACCATAAGTTGATATCTGCTCATGTTGCAAAGCACGAAAATTGGTTTGCAAAAAAGCCCAATACGGTCCATTGAAGCAGATTTCGGTCAACATAAAATTTTTGCGCTAAGTGGACATTATAGTTCATCAAGAGATAACTAAAAGATATTTTCCCGATAAGAAGTTTTTATTCTGAGCATTCCCCTTCTATTACAATACTCATTTTCTCACGATAATGAAAAGACTCCACACCCGTAATCAAATGAGACATCTTTAACTTTTTATACCCCAAGAACAGTGGGGTTGAATATTTTTACATTCTGCTTGGAAACTGTACCTTTTATATTTCCTTGAAATATACCAATGAAGCTTTGAACATTCAAGCAACGGGAAAGTATGAAAATATACAGAATATTCTGTAGGAAGTCCTGAAAATGCATTTCTCGAATAAAAGGAAAATTTATTTTGATATTACTTTTCATTTTAGACGCAATGTGTAACGAAAAATGAAGTTTTACTTCATTCTTAATGCCACATGTTAATGAAACAAAGATATGAACGAAAATTATAAGTTTCCGAATAATATATCCAGGTATTTTATCCTTTAACTTTGGAGTTATGAAATTCTATAACATTTTCTCGAATAATTAATTTCACGTTCCATTTTCTTGCGAGTTATTCTGAACCCATTCCAAATTTAACGACAAAGTTATCAAAATAAGTGTTCGAATAAGAGATAATAAATTAATAAGCAATCGTCATTCATGATTTTTATGTTCGAAAAATATATTTTCTTATTCACATTTGCATCATACCTTTGCTAACTAAGTGATGGAATGTTTGAAACATTACTGTATTTCCTACCTTTTTTGATAAGACTCAACATCAACATTGAGATGATCAAAATTTTATTTCTGTTCAAGACAGTTTCATCCTGGAACTATAATAAAAAATTTGGCAATCATTGGTTATGATTATTATGATATTTGTGTTAAACTTTTTTGGTTATTCATTGGTTGGATTTTGCGTGTATGTATTCTCTGCAAAAGAAACCATGACGATTATGTTAGGAAATAGAGGAATATTTACCATGATCGAAGAGAAAGGTCGTCTTGGCGAGAGCGTGAGCAGCTGATGGGAGGCCTGGCATCGAGAAACCATACCCGCCTCCCCCGCCGCCAAAACCGCCTCCAAACAGGTGACCTACTGGAAAATAACATTTTTACCAAATTGAAGAAGGTTCAATTTTTGCAATATAATGTACAGTATCGTTTATCTCTTCGCAAGCAGATCATGCATTCAGTTTCATTGGACAAATGCCACCCATTACATCAGCAATGGTTATACAAGGTGTTCTATTTCATACGAAGAAATTGATCATTCGAAAAATGTTATATACCTTTGAATACATTCATATTTCACTCAAAATCTCATAAAGACTTCATTCGTTCTGTTATCCCTTTCTCAATAAGACGGCGTAACAAATGCAAAATGGTGTTAACCGATTAATCTATTATTATCATTCCCAATATTTCACAAATACACCAGAGGAACAATAACTGTTTATATAACAACACATATAAGCAAGAATCGCTATTATGTGTTATATTTATAACTTGAAACTCAGTATTGCCTTAATACTAACATTATTATGATATGGTATGTATAATCTCAGCGAAACGAAATTCATTCTATACTTATTAGAAGATACTGCCCTCAAGTAAAATTGTTACATTCACCTTTTGATGTGTTAACCAGTGATTGAAAGACTTCATATAGAAGTCTCCTGACTGTGTTTGAAGAAATTGAAGTGTAGTGCAGTTGTTTCTAGAAGATATTACCTGGCCATTAGTATTAACCAGTAGTTGGAAGTCTCCTTAGTCAGATTGACTTCATGAAGAAGTCTCTTGACTGTGTTCGAAGAAATGGAAGATCTGTGTTGTTGTTATATTTTATCTTAAAAACTTTACATTGTATTAACCAGTAGTTAGAAGTCTCCGTAGTCAAATTGACTTCATATAGAAGTCCCCTGACTGTGTTTGAAGAAATTGAAGTGTTGTGCAGTTGTTCTTAGAAGATATTACCTGGTCATTGGTATTAACCAGTAGTTGGAAGTCTCCGTAGTCAGATTGACTTCATATATAAGTTTCTTGACTGTCTTCGAAGAAATTGAAGTGATGTGCTGTTGTTGAATCTCAAAAACGTTAGCTTTGCATTGTATTAACCGGTAATTGGAAGTCTCCGTAGTCAGATTGACTTCATGTAGAAGTCTCTTGACTGTGTTCGAAGAAATGGAAGATCTGTGCTGTTGTTATGTTTTATCTTAAAAACTTTACATTGTATTAACCGGTAATTGGAAGTCTCCGTAGTCAGATTGACTTCATGTAGAAGTCTCTTGACTGTGTTCGAAGAAATTGAAGTATTGTGCAGTTGTTCTTAGAAGATATTACATGGTCATTGGTATTAACTAGTAGTTGGAAGTCTCCGTAGTCAGATTGACTTCATGTAGAAGTCTCTTGACTGTGTTCGAAGAAATTGAAGTATTGTGCAGTTGTTCTTAGAAGATATTACATGGTCATTGGTATTAACAGTAGTTGGAAGTCTCCGTAGTCAGATTGACTTCATGTAGAAGTCTCTTGACTGTGTTCGAAGAAAGGAAGTATTGTGCAGTTGTTCTTAGAAGATATTACATGGTCATTGGTATTAACCAGTAGTGGAAGTCTCCGTAGTCAGATTGACTTCATATAGAAGTTTCTTGACTGTCTTCGAAGAAATTGAAGTGATGTGCTGTTGTTGAATCTTAAAAACGTTAACTTCGCATTGTATTAACCGGTAATTGGAAGTCTCCGTAGTGTTTGAAAAAGATGAAATGTTATGCTGTTATTCCTAGAAGATATTACTTCGCCTTTGTCTCAACCAGTAATCAAAAGTCTTAGTAATCAGATGACTTTATGTAGAATTGAAGGAATTGAATTGTTGTATCTTGAAAACGTGAACTTGCCACTGTATTAACCAGTAGTTGGAATTCTTCGTAATTAGAAGAAATGGTTGAACTAGATGAAGAATTGTTTCATCTTGACCATAAGACATTATGAAATGTTTAGAATTAAGATGATGGGGAAAATGTTCATCTCCCAAAATCACCACTATCCTCAACATCTGACGTTTATATTTGCAGAAGCTGCCATCGAAACGGTCATCCTTTGAGCCCGCGGACAGTTGAACACCGTTTATTCATTCGGAAGAAGAAAAGAGAACACGAAAGATGATGCACCTTTCCAAGAATTATTGGAAGTCCAACATCGACGACCTACGAACGATGGGTAGAACTCAATTCCGAGCAACCGGCCAAGCCAGCTACCATCAGGTAGAGTCCTGTTAATTGATTTATAGATACGAATTGTGTGATTTGTCGTCGGTTTTAAGGTACTACATTCGTCGTCTGAAGCGGATGGCATTTCGTGTATGCTTTCTTTCACCGCGCTCAACATACGGACATTGTAATATGTGGAAATTTCGAATTTCAACCTCAAGACGAATTCTTCGACTTTCCGATCGGTTCAGTACATATGTTATCTCGAGAAATATTTCTTGTACAGGGTGGGGCAGAGGAGGAACGAACAGAGCAATTGAACATAAACTTAAGCAGATGTTGATTTAATTATTTTTTCCATAATCTATTGTACCTAACATTCAAAGTATATAATGAGACAGTTTTGGAGATGATTACTGGCGAATGCTGTCCATTTATTAATTAACAAAACACTACGTTAATCGATTTCGGAAATGTCGAACAATTTTGTCCAGTATTTCGTTGGGTATATTGGCGAAAGCAAAACGAATTTTGTTCTTCAAGTGGACCAGAGTCCAGGAAAGATCGTTTTAAACATGTGAATTTACAAATATGAAAATTAGTTATCGACCGTAATTGTTATTAAATTGAAAGTTTATTAGGATTTCTGGGTCGAAGGATTAGTGATACACTTATATATTACCCAAGCTTTCGGTAATTTTTATTACCTTTCTCAAGGATCTACAAATAAATATACTGTTATAAAGGACTAAAGTGACAAAATTATTATACATACATATTGTGTGATTTTTATCCTAGTAGTATTAAAATTTTTGGTAATCTCACTTTCACTGAGATATAAAATTTTAATGTTGCCTCTAATACATAAAAAATATGGAATTACAGTTGAGTATTCATGAAAGTTCAATTGCTAATCACTGTAATTCCATATTTTTTATGTATTAGAGGCAACATTAAAATTTTATATCTCAGTGAAAGTGAGATTACCAAAAATTTTAATACTACTAGGATAAAAATCACACAATATGTATGTATAATAATTTTGTCACTTTAGTCCTTTATAACAGTATATTTATTTGTAGATCCTTGAGAAAGGTAATAAAAATTACCGAAAGCTTGGGTAATATATAAGAGTATCACTAATCCTTCGACCGAGAAATCCTAATAAACTTTCAATTTCATGTAAATTTAGATATCGGCATAAAAAACGCAGGGAGTTAAATCGATGTTGAGACGACTGTGCTTAAGCCCTGAAAACCCCATGAAGGAAAAATTCCTGAATCGTGTGGACATAACGGTCAGAAATCGATTGAAATATATTCTGGAAGGATTCTGCATTTCTTAAAAACTTTATAGGTTTTCACTCCCAGTCTCTGAAACAGAAATAATTAAAAAAAATTAATTAAGATGAAGTGCTCCTGCGAGAATCTTTGCACTTATTGCCAGGAGCGAATTGTCTTGAAAAAATTGTTGCCTAAGGGTAAAACTGAAAAAGGAAATAAATTAAAAGGATAATGTAACGTTACGAAATGATTCGAGATCCATTCTAACCAAAACGAAACTCATGAATGGAAAATGGAACACAAAAATCAAAAAATTGTGTTTACAATATTCCCTGTATATGTGGAAAATCTTATACAGGAGAGACATCAAGACCTTTAGAGATGAGAAAACGGGAACATAAGAATAACATCAAAAATAGAGACATTACAAGATCACAAATCGCTGATCATGTATGTTCAAATAGCGGAGATCATATGATGAACTGGAACAACACAAAGATCCTAATGACGGAACCTGATAATTAAAAAAGGAAAATTAAGGAATCCACATGTATTTTGTTAGATGAAGTAAATAATTTGGCCAATTGTTCTGTTGGAATAGATCGTATTTGGATTGATTTATTGAAGAACATCAGGAAATTTCAAACTTAAATAAATCAACATCTCTATATATTGAGAACTTTCAATGTCTATCAGATTGCTAATAAAAAACACAAAATTCTGAAGATTTTACGAGTTTGTCTGAAGAAGGTGTCTGATATAGACACCGAAACGTTACATTATACTTTTAATTTATTCCTTTTTCAGTTTTACTGTTAGGCAACAATTTTTCGAGACCAATTTGCACCTGACAAATAAGTGCAAAGATTCTCGCAGGAGCACTTCATCTTATTTAAAATTTTTTTAATTATTTCTGTTTCAGAGACTGGGAGTGAAAACCTATAAAGTTTTTAAGATAACGGTCAGAAGTCACAGAAACTGTCCTTTCATTTTCTTCGATAGAATATGGGCCAATTATCCCAATTCGCGATAGTGCACAACAAATAGTGACACGTTGTGAATGTGAGGGTAACTCGTAAGGTTAAATCGATTTTCATACCAGATGTTGAAAAATAACGTTTCAATTAGTGATAATATTGTTATTTTTTTTTGTATAAATAATAAATAATCTGTTGCGATTATGAGAGAGCTGCTACCTTCAATTTTCTACGTCTCAGTTTTTCTCCTTCTGATATTATCCGAGCTTCACCCAATAGATTCATACTAAGGCCTTAATTCAAGGCACAAGGCTTGTCCAACATACTTTGAATGAAGACCATAGGATTTATATGGGGTGAAGCTTCCATAATATCAAAAGAAGAAAAACTGAGACGTAAAAATTGACGTCTGTTAATATCAAAACCATATGAGCTCCAATAATAAGATCCAGAAAAAGAAAACAAATGTAATTTTGACAACTGAATTAATCAAAAATAGATCAGAGTCGTCAATGATGTTTTCTTTCAAAGAGTGACGAAAGTTGATTTTCTGAAATTAAAGAGTGTTTTCCTGGCGGCGGCTGGCGAATGCTGTCCGAAACGTTGAACAGAAGAAGTAAATATTACGGAAATAGCTCAAGTAATATTTTAATACAATTGCATATCCTCTGTTGCAATGATACAAATAGGATATATTACATTATAGATATTGTATATTGCCTAAACAGTATCTGAATATTTCTCGTTCTCAAGTTTGATAAAAAACTCAATTGATAATTTTTCAGTTATACACTTTTAAAATACATTTGGCCAACCGAACATTTGTTGAGATTGGATGAAAAGAACCCACTGAAATGATTCCATGCAAAAAGGAGTGGCAACACCGGCAGGAAACAAAGTTAGCAGCGCAAAGCATCGTTCCATATTCAGTAGATTTAAATATACGGCTTTCCTCCTGATATCGGTACAATCTACACGTGTTTGGCCGACTCAAAGCTTGTAAGCTCGACTATGCAAGGGGTACAGCGGCTGCTTCAATATTGCACATTATGTGCAGCCACTGGAAAAGACTCTTTTTATCATAGCAAGCTTATAGACAGTCTAATCATATGTGCAGCCGAAACTTCAATTTCGAAAAGGAATTTCCTCTCGCTCCCTTATAACCTGTTTTCGCATTTAAATCGCTTCCTCGATGATTTAGAACTCACTGAAAGTGTTCACTGGAAAAAAACTAATCTGCCATACATTATACCTCGACTTACTGGCGAAAAACCGAAGCCACCAACGGCCTTAGAAGCTTGACTTCAGTTTCGATATTTTTTCAGAGAAAAGCTGTGATAATTTCATCAGGGTGTTTTTGAATCGATGCGAAAGAATTGAGGGGGTGGCCCCTCGAATCATTTTATGAGAAAAAGATCCTATTAATGAAGGTCCGGAAATGCAATGTTTTCAAGATACAGAATTTTAAACTTTTACTTAAAAACTGACTAAGAATGCGGTACTATTATTCTTGAATTCTTCGTCGAATTCGTTACGAAAATCTTCGTTTTTTCGTTTTGAAACATATAACGCGTTTCTTAGAAACTTTAAAGGTTTTCACTCCCAGTCTCTGAAACATAAATTATTAAAAAATGTTTGATTAAGGTGAAGTGCTCCTGCGAAAATCTTTGCACTTAAGTATTTGTCAGGAGCAAATTGGTCTTGAAAAAATTATTGCCTAACAGGTGCTATATCAGACACCTTCTTCAGACAAACTCTTGAAATCT
The DNA here is from genome assembly GCA_013421045.1 of Propylea japonica. Classification (NCBI taxonomy): domain Eukaryota; kingdom Metazoa; phylum Arthropoda; class Insecta; order Coleoptera; family Coccinellidae; genus Propylea; species Propylea japonica. Next base: position 25,711,901 of record CM024248.1, read on the forward strand.
TCAGAATTGTGTATTTTTTCATTTGTAATATGATTGACATTGATAGTTGTCAATCTATAGAGATGTTGATTTATTTGATTTTGAAATTTCCTGATGTCATTTCCTTCCTTAATAAATCAATCCAAATACGATCTATTCCAACAGAACAATTGGCCAAATTATTTACTTCATCTAACAAAATACATGTAGATTCCTTAATTTTCCTTTTATAATTATCAGGTTCCGTCATGAGGATCTTTGTGTTGTTCCAATTCATCATATGATCTCCGCTATTTGAACATACATGATCAGCGATTTGTGATCTTGTGATGTCTCTATTTTTTATGTTATTCTTATGTTCCCGTTTTCTTATTTCTAAAGGTCTTGATGTCTCTCCTGTATAAGATTTTCCACATATACAGGGAATATTGTAAACACAATTTTTTTATTTTTGTGTCTCATTCATTGGTTTTGTTCTAGTTAGAATGGATCTCAAATCATTTTGTGTTTTAAAAAACAGAATTGGAACCAATTCTTCTTATTTTCTCTGAAAGGCCAGGAATATAAGGAACGACGTTCAACAAATTTGGTTGTTCTTGACGGTTTTTCTGTTTGTACCTGATCATCATTAGAATTTTGATTAGATATTTTTCGTTCTAAATTTGAAATTGTTCTTTCTATAAAATAAATAATAAATCCTCATGGCGGAACCTGATAATTATAAAAGGAAAATTAAGGAATCTACATGTATTTTGTTAGATGAAGTAAATAATTTGGCCAATTGTTCTGTTGGAATAGATCGTATTTGGATTGATTAATTAAGGAAGGAAATGACATCGTGAAATTTCAAAATCAAATGAATCAACATCTCTATATATTGACAACTATCAATGTCAATCATATTACAAATGAAAAAATACACAATTCTGAAGATTTCAAGAGTTTGTCTGAAGAAGGTGTCTGATATAGCCACCGAAACGTTACAATATCCTTTTAATTTGTTTCATTTTTCAGTTTTACTGTTAGGCAACAGTTTTTTCAAGACCAATTTGCTCCTGACAAATACTTAAGTGCAAAGATTTTCGCAGGAGCACTTCACCTTAATCAAACATTTTTTAATAATTTATGTTTCAGAGACTGGGAGTGAAAACCTATAAAGTTTCTAAGAAATGCAGAATCCTCCCAGAGTATATTTCAATTGATATATGTGAACGCGTATTTGTCGTTATTTTAACATTTTATGTAGTAGAGACGAATATGAATTCATCTAAATCTCTTTCAGTACTCATAAATTGAGCGTTGATTTTGATGAAACAATTTTTAAACGTTGTTGAAGCATGTGTTCGAAAACAGGTAGACAGGTCCTAGAAAGTGAACTATGTTTCTGAAAATATAATCAGAAGACCACCTCTGAATGTTTTCCTAAACACCGAGAAAGTTTAGATAGGTAACACTTATTGCATGCGAAAGAACTTCAATAATTCTTAACTACTATTTTCAAACGGATGTTATTTGATATACGGAATTCAATTCTCAACAAGGAATTTTTTAATGTGTGTTTTGTTTACACATAAGTACAAATATGTTCAAGGTATTATTGTTATGAAGTTTTGACTAGCCTAAACACGAACTCGTACCATAACCTGGTATCGATAATTGCAGGTATTTGCATTGCGTTAGTATTCATTTATTGTTTGTTTACAAAATATTTCATTATTTATGAGAGCGATAAATCATCTTATATCTCAAACACTTCCTTTCATTACACCTATGTTCTCAAAATAAGTGCGATAACGTTGTCAATGAATTATGAATGAAAATTCAATCGAAATATTGAAAAGCAAAAACCTTATATTTCCACAACAAAGTATCCGATTCGATTGAAATTCATTTTGATGGTTAAGATTCTTGTACTCATACAAAATTTCAAGAGGATCGCTTGATTAGAACCATATATTTCAATTTTTTTCTACGTTTACCATTTTTTGAATAATTCAGAATGCGTCAATTCGATCAAGTTAAAATTTTGCAGTAAAATGTTCGATAACAATCGAAAGCAGTACGTGAAAATTTGTGGGGGTTGCGTTAATACCACCATAAAAAAGTTTATTGGAATATCGAGAAAAGAATTCTTATATTCCCACGGAAAAAACTTCTATTGAAATGAAATCGAGTTTGAGGATGTAAGTAGGCGCAGTCAATGATCATGCAAATTTTCGAAAGGATTCTGAAATCAGAACCAAGAATTTTGATATTTTTTGTATCGATTTTTCACATACTCCATTTCTTGAATAGTTTCCAGAATATAATTCAGATCGTGCTGAATATTGCATGCAGATATTCAGTAACAATCTCAAGTTATACAAAATTTTTAAGTTGAAGCACTGCTCAGGGCTTCTCCTACATTTCTTATACAGTATGTTTGGTCACGACTTAGCGATAATTTAAGGTCATCAAATATACCTAATATTATCGACAAAAACACCCGAACTTGGAAGATTACCCCGTTAGTTTTGGAGTAGCCCCCATTTTAAATTTACTTTTTTATTTTCGTTGACCCTTCCAAATAATATCGATTTCTTTGGACATAAAGGTCCTACAGATGTGAAAAAAATGTTTTTTGGAAGATGATACTACCACCTTTCATCGAAGTATAACAATATAAAAACATTCAACTTGAAAACGCCATAAAAAAATTCTTCAAAAAAAATCATAGTGAAAATATGTACTGATTTTCTCAGTAAATCCGCAATAGTACAAGAACTAGCACATTGAAGTATTATTTTTTTTCAATGATCACGCAAGGACACAAGCTACAAAACAACACTAACATTATTTCTGTACATAAGTTACATAATTTGAGAGTTATTGCTGTTCGAACATGACCCTTATGAAAATTGATAAAATAAAAAAAAAACCTCAGTACTGTACTTTCGATAATTTTCAATGATCAAACAAACATATTAATCATAAAAATTGCTCAAAATAGCCGCCTCTGCTCTGTAGACAGACAGTTGCCTTCATAACTTACAGATGTGATGTGAGTGTTGTTTTGTAGCTAATAACCTTGCGTGTTAAATCATTGAAAAAAAATTATACTTCAATGTGCTAGTTCTTGTACTATTGCGGATTTACTGAGAAAATCAGTACATATTTTTACTATGAACTTTTTTAAAGAATTTTTTATGGCGTTTTCAAGTTGAATGTTTCTATATTGTTATACTTCAATGAAAGGTGGTAGTATCATCTTTCAAAAAACATTTTTTTCACATCTGTAGGACCTTTATGTCCAAAGAAACCGATATTATTTGGAAGGGTCAACGAAAATAAAAAAGTAAATTTAAAATGGGGGCTTCTCCAAAACTAAGGGGGTGAATTCCCAAGTTTGGGTGTTTTTGTTGATAAAATATTAGGTATATTTGATGACCTTAAATTATTGCTAAGTCGTGACCAAACACACTGTATAATGTGTGAATGTGAATAGGAAGAATAGGTTAGATATTTTTAACCACCCAAAGCTAATTCAGCCCGAAAAATTATATCCATGTTTTTTTTAACAAAAAGTCACAATGCAACAATTAATTTCATAATTAAATAAAATGATTAACACTTTACACTGATAAAAGGCTCGATATTCGCTCAGTATGCACCGGGTGGAAAGCATAACCTCAATTTGAAGCAAAGTTAACAGACAAAAAAGAGTTAATGCATAGAATTTATTCCCGACGTTCACGTGTAGGAGCAAGCGGTTGAAAGTATCTCGCATTCTCAAGGGCCCGAAACCAGCAGAGACAACTTATTTATGTTTGGATTGTTTTCGAAATACTGACATGTTCCCACTACTGTTTGTAATTTCAAACCGCCGTGTAGTGTAAATTATGAAAAGGTATATACGGAATCTTCTGAAGTCACGATACGGAAAGTTGTCAAGCGACCGTGTTGCTTTTCACGCACAGTTAAACACTGGAGGATTGCGAATCTTGGCTTTTCAACCCTTCTATTTGATGCGAAATATCTTGCTTCCATAACGTGCCCTCACAACCTGGTTGTGTTCCAGTGGTTCTTGAATACATATCAGTTTTTTCGCGATCGTTAATTTTCATGAAAAGATAATTCAAATTTAAAATTATTGGTTTCATTCAACACATTAATTAATTCAACTTCCCAATTCAATTTTCATTCGAAATCAAAATTATTTTTCAATAATTTCCAGGTATTTTTAAGTGGAAAAAACAATATTTCATAATAACCTGAAATTGGATCGCTTATGTCAGAAGGAATTCATAAAAGCAAGCTCAAGCGTTCTGATCAAAACTGCGTTATCAATTTCGAATAACCATTCTATTATGAGCGTTCTACTAACAACCGTAAATTATTCGATAAGTTGCTGAAAATAAAAACATTCCCATATCGTAATTAACTGATTAGAGCCGAATTGACTCGCGAAATTAATCAATAAAACTGTTGAGTAATCAATTTCAACCTGTTCTTATCAATCGTGTTTAGCATATTAAAGATTGTAAAAGTTTATTTCATTTCGAAGAATTCATTCTTATTGCCCTCCGTGATATTTTCAGCAGTTCATTGTTTGGTTGTTCGCTTGAAAAGTGACTACTTGATTGATTTATAGGTCATCTGAAATTTCAAGGATATCATATGCTTTATTACCTTCGATTTATTCATTCACATATACGCAGACTTTTGCTCTTTTGTTCCTGTCCGAAATTTATTAGCTCTCGACAATTTGCCAAGAAAAATGTTCATAAGTTTCAATGGGGATATTGCTATTCGAGTTTTCGTTTTCTGATATTGGTATTCCTTATTGAGTTGACTTCAGTGGGGTCTACATGGTTGAGATCCTTCTTGTTCATCTATGGAATTGTCCACAACAGTTGTAAACAGATAGTTGCTGCTCTCGCTTGCTACCAACAAGGTTGGTAGCAGTTTTCCTTATTGCATTGACTGTTTCACGGTGCTCCAGTATGATCTGCAGACGAGCAGCATGGTTGAGATCCTTCTTATTCATTTGTGTGATAGTTATTGTTATAGTTTGAAGAGGGGTTACAGTTCACTGCGACCTTAAGGTCTATTGTGCCCCTTACAGAGCTGTTCCAGAGATCTAATGAAATCTAATAACTGTGAAGGCTTCAACGAGGCTAGTTCCTCACTCTTACAAGTCATCCAAGGCATTCCTTCCTCAGACTCGCAATGCCAAGCCATTCCGTGACTAGGTGAATGGGGGTTTCTCCCTCCTCCCCACAGAACCTACACTCGTCAGTGTCCGACAATCCCATCCTCAACAGGTGCTTCCTGAGGCGACAATGTCCTGTAAGAAAGCCAGTGAGGAGGTGTAATTGCTTCTTACCAAGATCCAGATATCTCAGTGGAACTCAGTGGAATGATCCATCCCTGGGAGATTCCGCCAGAGTTTTTCCCTCTCGGCTTTCTCCTTATCCAGAAACTCCTTCTTATAGGAACATTTAGATATACCACAGAAAGGTTCTGGGCCAATGAGTGTTATTTGTGCGCCCTCTTTGGCAAGTGTATTGGCCTCTTCGTTTCCTTTGATTCCCGAGTGGCCGGGAACCCAGATTAAAAAGACCTTATTTTTCTTGCCTACCTCGTTGAGTTTGTTTCGGCACTCCCAGATCATTTTAGGCTCGATGACGTAGGAGCTCAGTGCTTTAATAGCAGCTTGACTATCTGAGTGTATGGCTATATCACACTTCTGATAGTCTTTCTAGATTTATATCTAGACATCTTTCAATAGCTAAGATTTCCGCTTGAAAGACGCTCATATAGGAGCCTAGCGACAGTGCATACTTGGTGCTTGGCCCGTATATCCCAGCACCTGCTCCTGTAGAGGTTTTGGAACCATCTGTATACCATTTTACGGTTTTTTCTTTGAAATTATAGTCGGTGTATTCCCGTATCCAATCATCTCTTTTACTTAGCAATGTCATGAAGTTTTTCTCAGTGATTACTTTCTTGGTCATTACATCACTAAAGAGATTCGCAGATGAGATTTAGTTATTCAGAGAGGACCAGACTCTCTGATTCTTTATTCTTCCATTACCTGCACCTATTCTATTCTGAGAATAGCCTCATGGTCTACCCTATCAACCACTAGATGTAGAGGTGTGAGGTCCATAATGACCTCAAGTTCCCTAGTTGGGCACGTTCTCATAGCTCCAGTGATGCACACGCAGGCAAGCCTCTGTACTTTATCGAGCCTTTTCCTCGTACTCACCTGACTTGCCTTGGCAAACCAGGCTACTGCCCCATATGTGATTATAGTTCTCACAATCATGACGTACATCCATCACAGTATTTTTGGGTTACAACCCCAATTTTTGCCGCATAGACGTCTGCACGCCATTAGAACTCTTTTAGCTTTGACAGTAGCAGTATCAACATGCTTATTCCACAGAAGTTTAATATCCAGTGTTATTCCTAGGTATTTAACTTCTGACTTCCACTCCAAGATATTTCCGTTTAAATATAACGTTTTCATGTCGGGAAGTTTCCTTTTCCGAGTGAACGGAATTACTACAGTCTTGTTTGGGTTGATGTTCAGCCCCACAGACGAGCACCACTGTGGAATTGTCAAAAACTTAGTTATAAACCGGTTTTTGCTGTTTTTGCTTGCTATCAACCTGGTTGGCAGCCAACTATTTCATTTTGCCTCAGCTCTATGCCAATCTGCTAGGCAGCAATTCTGCACATCTATATTATTATAATTTGTTATTAGAACTGTGGCCGTTTTGGCTAGGTAAGCCTTTCGGTAACTGCGACCATGAAGATCTTTTGTTCTCTTCGCTATTCATTCAGGAAGGTCTTCTATGGCGTTGATAAAATCGACAACCTGCTTAGGAGCCATGGTCTTTACCACTGTCCACTGACCGGTTTCCCCATATGAATCGTTCTTAGACCAGCCAGCTCTGGACATTTGCGTACCATGGGTTCAGTTGTTTCTGCTTCTGATCCACAGAACTTGCATATCTCATCTGCTGACTTTCCCATACGCTACAAATGTTGTTTGTACCGACAGTGCCCCGTTGGCATTCCCAATATCGCTCAAAGCTCAGCTCTAAAAAGGAAATTTCTGAATTTTTTGGCCTGAGTAAGTGTTACTCCAGAGGGTTATTTTGTTATTCATCGCTCATTGTTGGACCGCTGCCTCGTTGTTTTTTTTCTAATCCCACAGGTAGGCTCAGGTCCAGCCTGTGTTAGCCTTGATGCTTTTTGTAAGGTCATCGGCTTCTTCATTTCCTTCAACACATCTCTTTTTGCCTCATTTTACAGCCCTCGTGAAATTCCTCCTATAGCAGGATGATTGCAATGTTTCAAGTAAAGGTTGATAACATAGGTAAATAACAAGCAGTTTGTCCACGCAAATTATTTTTATTGATGTTGCAGCTTTCGAAGATAAAGGACTTCATTTTGTTCCATGCAAATGATATTTGCTTCGAAACCAATCAATGGAATATGTTATTACTGACATTAAATTAACTAACTCTCCTTGAGCTGATATATTCAAAACTTCCGAGTATCCCTATCCAATTTATCAACAATAGGTACTAAAAACACAATTTGGTTACGTTTGACAGTAAAAATATGCGTTTTCTTCTTCAATAGTGATTAAGTTAAAAGGTAAATGTTTGCGTGTCCATTTTATTCTCCCATATTTTGACGAAAGATGTTAGGATTTTACGCAAATCTTGTAGCTTAATACTCTGTTATATTATCAAAGCCTTACAGTTAAATTTTATAACAATATTTCAAACAGAGTCCTGACATTTCCTTATTAAACTATTGAAATATGCCCTGTTTCTCATACACTTCGACTCCATGAATGCTAATCAGTATAAATCAGGATGAGAATATTTGTTGACAACTTGAATAGATTCGGTTCTACCCATTATAGTAATATTCGAACCTTCAATTAATGACGAGAGTAATTTTTCTGAAAAAACTGAATTTCGAAAATTAATTTCTTGTTCAGTAACTGAGTCGAAAAAAATGTATCAAACGAAGAACAACATTGAATATGGAATAATAAAAATACAGCGTGTCAAAAAAGTAACGTAATTTAACTATTTTTGTACGAAAAATGATTGAGGAAAATACTGGCTCCTGTCGATTTTCAAAAGCACTTTATCCTATGCTTTTTGAATTTGATATTTCTCACCCCTTTTGCCCCGCACCCCATTACTTTATTTTTTTTCAAATAGGAATAATATGGATTTTGATACATGACATGATAGGTATATTGATTACCTATTCAGCGATGTTGCTGAAAGTGGAATTGGTTGGGCCGTTTTTTTTTTTAAATTAGGAAATAATTTACAATTTGTGATTGGAGACTCCTGCAATCAAACACCATTCTTCTTTCACTTATTGTTATTAAGGGATATCCACAAATTTGAAATCTCACAACACATGAAGTAGAGGGGCGTAGGGGGTGAGGAATATCAAATACAAAAAAGCATAGGATAAATTGCTTTTGAAATTAAAAATTCACGGGTGCGAGGATTTTCCTCAATGATTATTCGTTCAAAAGTTATTGACGATAAATGTTAGGTACTTTTTTGGCAAGCTGTACAAATTTGAGTTACTAAGAAAAAACTCGAAAGTGGTTGTCAATGATCCAAGAATTGGAATGATCAAGAGAGTATGGGGAAAATAATTGCTCCAATATAATGTTGTTTAATATATTCAAAACTCTGAACTTTCTTCTATAAACCTTTGTGAAATTTTCCTCGTACTCAGAAGAGAACGCAATATTCTATCGAAGAAATACAAAATGGATGAGTACCACAGTTAAGTGAGTCAACATAAAATAAATATCAGTCCCAAGTACGCAGCAAAGAACGTGAGTAATTGTGGTTCTTGAGTATGTAGTTACAGGTTGTAAGTTTGTAACGGAATCCTCGATTTGCCGATAGACTCTGGATTAACTGCAGTTTCTGCAGACTCAACAGGAGATTTCATTTGACTATAAATTGTATTCAAACGTTAAAGGTAGTTCGGTATCTTATTGTGTGTAAATTGTGCCTATTAATAACAACAAGTGTAGTATCAATATGTCAAATCGAATGAGAATGTATCTAAATAATTCATGGATTTAAATATCAGGCTGAGCTCGCCTTATTACCTTATCATTTTTGATCGGTTGCTTGTTTCTGGAACTCTGGATGCTCTTTCTCTCGACGTGCATTCGTCTTTCGATTTTTTTCCCAAGGTTCAATATATTCCCATAAATCTATGAGTGCTCATGTCCGTTTTATTTATGTTGTATTTCAGGTCAGCCCGATACAGGCAACCTTATTTTCGAATTCGATGTCACTCACACAGTTGAATCCAGGGTCGTTTTGCTGCTTGTCATTTGGTTATGCTTCTTGCAGGAATACATTCTATAAGGTGTGTTCTTTCATAAAAAAAATAGAGGATCAAAGTTAGAGTATGCACAAAATGAAACAAAACTAATCACTTCTTCTCAAGAAGTATTGCGCAGGCTCAATAATTCATTTTCTTTATTCTATAAGTGCAGATGAAGTGAAATTTAGCATGTGCACACTCGGTAGCTCTGAATTAAATGAAACTAAAGAAAATATAATGTTCATTATAGTTATCCCTAGAATTTGATGTTTCTTACCCCCCACACCGCGCACTCTTCTACTTTATTTTTTCAAATGAGAATATATGGGTTGTGATACTTAAAATGAAAAGTGAACAATTAATTCCCTATTCATCGATGTGGCAAAAAGTGAAATTGATTGTGCCGTTTCTCTACTAAAAACCAGAAAATAATTCACGATATGTCATAAAAAAATGAGTAGGTTATCAAATTATCTTTCATTTGATGTATCACAATCCATATATGTATTTCTATTGGAAAAAAAGTTGAAATGTGTGGGGCGTGGGGGTGAGATATTTCAAATTCAAAAAAGCATAGGATAAATTGCTATTGAAATTTAAAATCGACGGATTCGAAGCTTTTATTATTGACTTGTTACGTTCCTTTTTTTCACGCTGTATACAGTTACTAAGATTCGTTCCATTTGAATTCTTCATCCATACTTATTATTATTAATGCGAAAGTAACTCTTTCTGTCTGTTACTCTTTCACGCCTAAACAGCTGAACGGATTTTGATGAAATTTGGTATGGTGATAGATGATAACCTAGAAATGGTCATAGGCTATAAATAATCACGCCATCGTTCTTAGGGGGTAGGCAGTAGGCAGGTAACTAAATTGAGTTAGTGATTTTTAGTCGTTTTTGTTGGGACTTTTGCTCTTTCACGTCTAAACGGCTGAACAGATTTTGATGAAATTTAGTAAGGTAATAGATGGTTACCTAAAAACGGATATAAGATCAAAATGATCACGTCATCGTACTTAGGGGGTAGGAAGTAGGCAGAAAACTGAATTGAGTTAGTGATTTTTTTATGATTTTTGCTGGGAGTTTTGCTCTATCATGCCTAAACGGCTGAACGGATTTTGATGAAATTTAGTTAGGTGATAGATAGTAACCTAGAAAAGGATATGGGCTATTAATATTCATGCTATCGTACTTAAGGCGTAGGCAGTAGGCAGAAAACTAATTAAGTAAGTGATTTTTAATCGTTTGTTTTAAAAGTTTACCTCATTCACGCCTTAACGTCTGAACGGATTTTTATAAGACTTGGTTAATATAAAGATAGGATCCTAGGCACGGACACAGGCTACTTTTTACGGCGGGAAAATACCTCATTCCCGCGGAAATCTAGAGTGATCGTGTCAAGAAGCGCATGACGCCATAGCTACTGAAATGATTTTGATGTTTTTTTTAACTGAGTGTTACTAAGACTTCAAGTTAGTATTTGATCACTTTTCTAACTTAGAGGGTCGGTAGGCGCCATAATTTAGGGAATTTATGATAAAATTTTGATGCAACTTTCTTTATTTAACAGTTTTACTTGGATCGAAACTTAGCGACATTCCATCACACTACTTAACTTATAGGGTAGGAAGGTACCAAAATTCAGACTATTCAGACGTATGATTTAAGTGAATATTTTCGAAGATATTACCGTGCGAAGCCGGGGCGGGTCGCTAGTACTTTATAATCTTAGTGTTTTCCTCTAATCAAACTCTATCAAGTTAACATCTAACGTGTATCCATCAGTGGATTTTCAAGCGAACCATCAACCTCCCCAGATTTTCTTCGGTTAATCAAAACTGTTTTCATTATGCCAAGAATTTTCATTGACATTGAAGATGGCAATATACATATATACTTTGATGTTTCGGCTCGGGCAACAATAGAGTCAACCCCCTTATATAAACGAGAAGTAGCGTATTGAAAATGTGTGTTGCATTAGTCACTCAACTGTGAATAACACACCACCGTTCTTTGACAATCGATAACGATAACTTCGGAACCACGTGGGAACATCAATCGATATTTAACTGACTCCGGAGGACCAATTCGAAAACGCTTTCTAATTATCGCCCTATTTATGCAGGAATGTCATTGTCATAATTGGTGGATCGAAATAATCTATCTTCATAATAGAAACGATAATTGAAATTTGAATATCCTGGGAGATTTTGGATAGACCGACAAGATAACTTCCTGAAGGAACCACTTCAGAACTTGAAATTTTCAAGGTAGATTTAAAATTTGACAGGTTGAGATCATGAATAAATAGAATGAAACCAATAGCTCTCAGGATATCTCAATTTGAATAATCGTATTCCACTTTTTCCAATATGAACAAGCGGCAAAAGCTTCTGACTTGTACGCTGTTGTTTGCAATTAAGATTAATTCAGTGGATTGTCATCGTGATATCAAATTTTGGCAGACTTGTATTTATATTTTTGGTAGAATTTATCATTTCACGGGAATCATTAAAACTTTTTCAAATTATTTTCCTTTCGATATACAGTGTGTTTGGACATCAAGGGCATCAAATATATCTAATATTATCGACAAAAACACCCACATTGGGAAGTTTACCCCCTTAGTTTTGGAGTAGCCCTCATTTTAAATTTACTTTTTTATTTTCGTTGACCCTTCCAATTATGTCGATTTCTTCGGACATGAAGGTCCTACAGATATGAAAAAAAATGTTCTTTGAAAGATGACACTATAACCTTTCATCAAAGTAGAACAATATGGAAACATTCAATTTGAAAATGCCATAAAAAAATTCTTTAAAAAAAATTTAGTAAAAAAATGTACTGATTTTTTAGTAAATCCGCAATAGTACAAGAACTAGGACATTGAAGTATATTTTTTTCCAATGATTTAACACGCAAAGATATTAGCTACAAAACAACACTTACATCATTTCTGTAAGTTACATAATTTGAGAGTTATTGCTGTTGGAACATGACCACTACGCGAGCTCCCCAAACTTTTTTGTTGCTACGAGTCGTCATGAGACCACTGCCTATCTACAAAGCAGAGGTGGCCATATTGAGCAAGTTTAATGATTAATTTGTTTGTTTGATCATTAAAAATGATCGAAAGTACAGTACTGAGTTTTATTTTATTCAATCAATTTTCATAAGGGTCATGTTCGAACAGCAATTACTTTCTAATTATGTAACTTACCTAACTTATGTTAGTATCTTTTTGTAGCTAATATCCTTGTTTGTTAGCTCATTGAAAAAAATTATACTTCAATGTGCTAGTTGTTGTGCTATTGCGGATTCACTAAGAAAATCAGTACATTTCTTTACTAACATTTTTTTAACGAATTTTTTTATGACATTTTCAAGTTGAATGTTTTCATATTATTCCACTTCAATAAAAGGTGGTAGTATCAACTTTCAAAAAACATTTTTTTCGCATCTGTAGGATCCTTAAATCTAAAGAAATCGATATGATTTGGAAGGGTCAACTAAAATAAAGAAGTAAATTTAAAATGGGGGCTACTCCAAAACTGAGGGGGTGAACTTCCTAATGTGGGTGTTTTTGTCGATAAAATTATTATAAAATTATATTTAATGCCCTTAAATTATCACCAAGTCATGACCAAACACACTGTATTTTATTACGCTTTGTTTGAGAATCAAAGATCAAAAGAACTATCGGGATAATATATTTGCTACTTTTGACGGAATATAGCGTTTTCGAATAAAAAACTATTTCAACAATTGCCAATAATTTACATATCGCTATTTTTTTAAGCGCTCGTTCTACTTAAACGAGTGCTATATCGATTTGCCCAAATGCCTTGATCTTGAATTACTTCAAAATATTAGTGCTACACACAAATTTCTCTTAAAATTCTGTATATTTTACCCTTCATTCCATTTTTTTATCGATTATCAATGTATAATTAAAAATGCAAATGCTACATTTCAATAAACTGAACATTTTTCGAGTTCCAATAATAAAATAAGAAATTTTTCGTGATTATTTTTATTCTATTTTATTGCGGAGGTAATGTCATTTCACTGACGGCTGAAAAACTTCCCTATAATTTAATCAGATTATATTATATGTTAGCTTAGGTTCTTTCACCAAAGAGAACACCCTGTAGGGCATGTTTTTTCCAGTGAATGAGCAGTTGTGACATAGATTCTGAGAGTCAAGAATCCGTGAATATGCCAAAGTATGCACTTCTACGGTGCTTTCATTTATGCTATCACTCAAATAGGATTAACCCCTCGTTTGGAGCGTGTTAAAGAGACAGTGAGAAGGACGAGGGGTGGAAAGAAAGCCAGCCCCTCTGTAAGGACACCCCTGCAATCTGACTATCTGCAGCATACTTGAAATGAGCATAGCAAACGACTATTTAGTGCACTGAACTGGAAAGCAGGTGTCCAGAAGTCACTTATATGTTGTAAAAGTTTGACAAATAGAGCTCTAATTGATACTGTGTGATCCTCATTTACCACCGTGTTACAACTTTTTATTATCCCTCGAACTCGACGGCTATTTAAATCAATTTTATACTTAGGTTCAAGAATTATGTACAGTCGAGTTGTTTCGTTCGCAGCCCCAAAGTTGACATCCCTTTGAAATACGTTTTTAGCGTCGGGCTGATTTTTAATTTTGAATCTATCGCTTGAACCCTCCTGGTACGCATGTTTTTCACAAAAAGAAAAAGGCAATTAAATTGAACAGTTCATTCAATAGAAGGAATTCACGAGGATTATCACTTCGAAAATAGGGGCAATCCTTATCTTTTTCTTTCTTACGAACGAAGAAAATCTCCATTTATTTTTTATTTTTGAATTTGCAATTTTTGCTGAAAATGTTATTCCAAAATTTAAATAATTTTGACAGGGTGATTGAGGAATAATTTATATATTTCGATTATTGCAATTGAATTGTCGTATTTTAGGCTTTAAATTTGAATTTGCATTTTAAATAAATCGTTTTGTAATTTCAAAATTGAAAATAATAGTGACTTCATTTTTTCCATATCATACAAGTTGAAAAAATTATGTCAAAACGTCCGCATCATTAATATTAATTTGATATCTTTTTGAAAGATGAATCAAAGTGATTTATAAATAGCTCGGAAAGAAAATGGTTACTATAATTCATGGGATCCCAGTTTTCTAATATTCGAATATTAAATTTAATATGTATGCCTTGAATATCTCGCTTTTTGAGAGCCAGTGAATCCACAAGTTCTTCTATGTCAACTATTTCAATTATTATAATAAAAATATCATTCAAAACTCTTCATTTCTGGGATATTTGATTATGGGCATTTGACAATATTTCAAAACATTATGAAACTTCCAATCGTAAGAATAATAAATTTATTGTACATTTAAAATCTCACTGATTGAGATCTCTATTAAGTTTTACTATTCGAATCATCACTTTCTAGAAAGGTGTAAATTGTATTCGTTTGCGGGGGAAGAAGTCAATAAAATCGAAGGTTGTCTACCGAAATTTGAAAAGAATCAGTTTCAGCGTTAACTATTGCTCTTTGAGTTGACTTCCGGAACAGGTATTGTAAAACTGTCTGCCATTGAAAATACCACAATTGAATGACCAGATGGGCGCTTCAGGTGGTTGAAAATTGATTTCAGTCAAGTCTCAGGCCTCATTTCGTAGCTTGGGAGATTTTATCACAATCGTTCGAAGTTTATTGCTGGAATTGATATTGAAGTTGAATGACAATGAAAAAATCCCGACGAAAATGCTCTGTCATCATTATTTTCACTTCATCGTAAAGAATATTATTGATCAATTTCACAACAACAAAATTATCTTAATACGATGTCCGTTTTCCATGAATGTCAATATCGAAAATATATAATATACTAAATATTCATCTAATATGAATGAATTAGAAGGGAAATGGATTAACAAAACGAATATGAGATATACAGAGTGTCCCAAAATCGACGTCAACTCGGAACCGGGTGAAAGGGCAAGTAATGCTGGTTGTCAGAAAGATATAAAAAAAGATCTAAGTTGCATGATTTTAAAATAATAGGCAGTAAAAAAACACAGAAAATTCCACACCCCGTGACAGTTTTTTCACTCCTGTTGCCACAAATATCAACTTTTTCCAACTTTTTCATTTGCTGTGTAACCCTGAATAATGCTTGTCTAAACTAAATTTTAATACCAGCTGCTCTAGGTTTCATAAAAATAGGGCTAACTTCTCAGAAAAAAATCAAAATAAACAATTGCCTAGTTTCAACTGACTGTATTGAAAAAAAAATGTACTACGCAAGTTTGGCATGTTTTATCAAAAGTTGGCGCATTTAGTGAGGATTTCGAAATGGTATAATTATTGTTAAATTGTAGCTACCGTAGTTAAAATTCGCTTTCGATTGCCTGTGAATACCGTTTTTCTTTAACTGCTTCCTAGTAAAAAAAAGTCCAATAGATTTAAGTCCAGTGAACTGGTCGGCCACGAGATTGGACCAGAACGTCCGATCCAATCTCTGGGACCGGACATGAATCTATTGGACCTTTTTTTACTAGGAAGCAGTTAAAGAAAAAGTGTATTCACAGGCAATCGAAAGCGAATTTGAACTACGGTAGCTACAATTTACCAAGAATTATACCATTTTGGAATCCTCACTAAATGCGCCAACTTTTGACAAAACATGCCAAACTTGCGTAGTACATTTTTTTTCAGTACAGTCAGTTAAACCTAAGCAATTGTTTATTTTGAATTTTTTTCTGAAAAGTTAACCCTATTTTTATGAAACCTAGAGCAGCTGGTATCAAAATTTTGATTACAGTTTAGGCAAGCATTACTTAGGGTTACACGGCAAAAAAAAAGTTGGAAAAAGTTGATATTTGTGGCAACAGGAGTGAAAAGGCTGTCACGGGGTGTGGAATTTTCTGTGTTTTTTTGAATGCCTATCATTTCAAATCATGCAACTTAGATCTTTTCTTATATATTTCTGACAACCAGCATAACTTGCCTTTTCGCCCGGTTTCAGGTTGACGTCGAGTTATGGGACACCCTGTATAATGTGTCAAAGGAAGTTAATTTTAAAATTGTAAAAAAATATGAAAGATGTTCAATTTACGTTTATCTTATAGAATAAACTCTCAATTACAACTGAGCATAACATGTATGTAATAACAGAAAAATTTCGGTCAAAGGAAGTCATTTTCGTGTCTCTAAATTGTTGAATTTCCTAAAGATTTGCAAGATTGTTTTCTTGCTAGAAGAAACTGATTAAACAATTCAAACAAGAGTCAAGAAATGTTCCCCTCTTTATTTCGTTTCTTCTTTTGGAGGACAATGTTCTTAGTCTATCACATTGAACAGGTGCATACATACGTTCTAACGGAAGAACAATACATGACTGTTTATACAAAACGTTTCAGAAGGAACGGATCTTCTCACAATTTGTAAATAAGTCGTTGCAGTGTTTATTAAGTTGGATATTGCATAAACACACAAAGCTTTGATGACTGAACGAAAGGAACGGTCATTTTTGCCTATTCCTATTATATTTCAGAAATATTTCATGTCAGTTCTCGATTCAGCATTTGTAAATCGTACTACTGGAAATAACCGAAGTTAGAAAATAATCAATAGATGAAAAGTTGAATAATATGAGTTATTTCGATACAATGTTATGACTTATGAAAAATAGAGTTCGATAATTCAGAATCTGTCTGATATAAAGGATGTTTTTCAAGAATCCATACTAATATTATAAATGCGAAAGTAACTCTGTCTGTCTGTCTGTTACTCTTTCACGCCTAAACGGCTGAACGGATTTTGATGAAATTTGGTATGGTGACAGATGATAACCTAGAAAAGGTCATAGGCTATAAATAATCACGCCATCGTTCTTAGGGTGTAGACAGTAGGCAGATAACTAAATTGAGTTAGTGATTTTTAGTCGTTTTGTTTGGAACTTTTGTTCTTTCACGTCTAAACGGCTGAACAGATTTTGATGAAATTTAGTAAGGTAATAGATGGTTACCTAAAAACGGATATAAGATCAAAATGATCACGTCATCGTACTTAGGGGGTAGGAAGTAGGCAGAAAACTGAATTGAGTTAATGATTTTTTTATGGTTTTTGCTGGGAGTTTTGCTCTATCATGCCTAAACGGCTGAACGGATTTTGATGAAATTTAGTTAGGTGATAGATAGTAACCTAGAAAAGGATATGGGCTATTTATATTCATTCTATCGTACTTAAGGCAGTAGGCAGAAAACTAATAAAGTTACTGATTTTTAATCGTTTGTTTTAAAAGTTTACCTCATTCACGCCTTAACGTCTGAACGGATTTTCATAAGACTTGGTTAATATAAAGATAGGGTCCTAGGCAGGGACACAGGCTACTTTTTACGGCAGGAAAATGCCTCATTTCCGCGGAAATCTAGCGTGATCGTGTCAAGAAGCGCATGACGCCATAGCTACTGAAATGATTTTGATGTTTTTTTCTCAACTGAGTGTTACTAAGACTTCAAGTTAGTATTTGATCACTTTTCTGACTTTTCTAGTATAAAACAAAGTCGCTTTCTCTGTCCCTATGTCCCTTTGTATGCTTAAATCTTTGAAACTACGCAACGGATTTTAATGCGTTTTTTTTATTTGATAGAGTGATTCAAGAGGAAGGTTTATATGTATAATAACATCCAATAAATAGTTGAGAAGTACTGTTATTTTTGAGGTTTCTAATGTGATGTCCGTGCGAAGCCGGGGTGGGTCGCTAGTAAATTATATATTATAGATGTGCTTTGGAATTATGTGAAAAGCCAGGTTTTTAAGAATAATCCATAATAGATTCCTGAACTAAGGGATGAAATTATTCGTGTAATTAGCGAGATAGAGCCTCAATCATGTCAAAATGTCATTGAAAATTTCAACAAAAGTGTTGAATTCTGTAGATCTGCAAGAGCTGGGCCATTTGGCAGATATTATTTTACATAAATGAACGTCATAACTGATACTTCAATTACGGATAAGAATTTTCTGAAAATGTATGCAAATTATGTGTTATATTTATTCCTAAGAAACGCACAATCTGAAACACCCTTTATTTCGCTGTAGTTTTGCGTCGAAAAAATCAGATGATCCAATATACAACCCTTCAGATTGTTCGCAAAAAATATTCAGGTTTTCTATTCAGAAATACTTCATTAGGCCTAAAAAAGCAAAAGTATTGTCCTAATGGCTCTTCATCTATAATTCGTATCCAACGCATAACAGTACCTATTGGAAGAAAGGGAATTGATAATTTCTGTACAATCGGCAAAATCCACAGATTTAAAAGTGTCAATTGACAGATTTAAGGGTGTCAATGGACAGATATATATATCCTTTTGAATTGAGAGCTTACAAAATAAAATACATGAAAAAAAGAGTCTCTAGCTGAGGTTGGTGCAAAACTGGAGTATGATACCAGAGCACAGGGAAAAACCTCAGTAGAAAAAACTCGGTCTCGCCGTTTTTACAAAATTGAAACTTAAAACTATTCGAATAAATACCTTCAATATTCAGATACAAAATACTTAATTCATGCTCTTGGGCCAGGAGGGTGTTTCAAACCAGGTCTGGCATTCCAAGTGATAATTTTTCGAATCTCCTGTTTTTCTAAGACCGCTACAGGACCCTATTGAAGGGTAATCATCTACCATAGATTTGAACAGTGGTATTTCATCCTAAATATCGAATTCAATTTCGGAATAATGATAAAAAACGTGTGACAAACTTATGTCAAAATGATATAATGGACAGATTAAATCTGTCGACTCCGTCGTAAACAGCCCCCGTATACCTTATTTTAAGCGCAAAAATCACGTATATTTCGAGTGGCTTCTTCCCTTGCATCATGGATTTTCTGTCATAAAATTAAGTCGTGTAATTGCGGTCTGTAGTCGGTTTGGGACGTAACATTTGCAAAAGAGTGTAGGCCACGTATCCATCAGAATGCAATTAGTGTTTACGTGTTGCAGCCGGTCGCAGTGTAGCCGGCTAGCGTGACGGCCGGCGCGCCATTCAACTTGAGCGTCGCGGCGCCACTAACAAGTACCGACAACGTTTGAATACTGAATCGGAATATTCTCCCTTTAAATCGCGTAATTGTTCATTTCATTTTAAACACAACTATAAATTGTAATCGCTTCATTTCACCCCTAACTGACGACAGGGTAATTACACTGATCACCTAACGGAGCCAGTTCAGATGTTTGATTAATATTTCGTTCACTCGTCTGTTATTTTTTTTTATTCTGATTCAATTTTCCTGATTGTTTCAGCATCGTCAGTTGATTGGGCGTGAGTGTTTTCGATTTTCACGCGTTCGAATCCGGTTTGTATTTGCATTTTCAATGTTCACATTCTGCATTCTTAATTGTATAATATACCTCTTATAGAGGTATAAAGTAGTATAATTTCAGATTGAATCAACTATAATAAGTGTTAGCATTGTCCTTTAGAATCCTATAGATTTAGCCATGGAAGATTTACACATGTCAAAACTTCCTGTTTAGCTACTTTTTCATGTTTTTGATTAGCATATTTTAAGGGCGTTAAGTTTCACCATAATAGGCTCTACCACACTCACAAGGACTTCATATATGCAATTTTTCAGATATCGATTGAAATATATTCTGGGAGGATTCTGCATTTCTTAAAAACTTTATAGGTTTTCACTCTCAGTCTCTGAAACAGAAATAATTTAAAATTTTTTTTTTTGATTAAGGTGAAGTGCACCTGCGAGAATCTTTGCACTTATTTGTCAGGAGCAAATTGGTCTTGAAAAAAATTGTTGCCTAACAGTAAAACTGAAAAAGGAAACAAATTAAAGTTTCGGTGGCTATATCAGACACCTTCTTCAGACAAACCCTTAAAATCTTCAAAATTGGGTGTTTTTTCTTCATTTGTAATCTGATTGACATTGATAGTTGTCAATCTATAGAGATGTTGATTTATTTAATTTTGAAATTTCCTGATGTCATTTCTTTCTTCAATAAATCAATCCAAATACGATCTATTTCAACAGAGCAATTGGCCAAATTATTTACTTCATCTAACAAAATACATGTAGATTCCTTAATTTTCCTTTTATAATTATCAGGTTCCGTCATAAGGATCTTTGTGTTGTTCCAGTTCATCATATGATCTCCGCTATTTGAACATATATGATCAGCGATTTGTGATCTTGTAATGTCAACACGGCAGAGAGGAATTAAATGAGTTTTTTGATTATATCAATAATAAAGAACCAACCATTAAATTTACGATGGAATCAGAACACAATAATCAAATTCTTTTCTAGATGTTCTAATAAGAAAATTTATAGATCATTATGAAAGAAGTGTATTTCGGAAACAAACACACACTAATAGATATCTGAATTTTTATTCTAATCGTCAAGTAAATGTAAAAACAGGTATTATAAAAACACTTTATGATAGGGCATTTTTGATATCATCTACAACTGAAATCAAAAATAATGAAATTTCCTTCATTAAAGAGTTTCTACTAGATAATCAATACCCACCAAATTTTATAGAAAGAACAATTTCAAATTTAGAACGAAAAATATCTAATCAAAATTCTAATGATGATCAGGTACAAACAGAAAACCGTCAAGAACAACCAAATTTGTTGAACGTCATTCCTTATATTCCTGACTTTTCAGAGAAAATAAGAAGAATTGGTTCCAAATTCAACATAAGAACTGTTTTCAAAACACAAAATGATTTGAGATCCATTCTAACCAGAACGAAACCAATGAATGAGACACAAAAATCAAAAAATTGTGTTTACAATATTCCCTGTATATGTGGAAAATCTTATACAGGGGAGACATCAAGACCTTTAGAGATAAGAAAACGGGAACAAAAGAATAACATCAAGAATAGAGACATTACAAGAAGACAAATCGCTGATCATATATGTTCAAATAGCGGAATCATATGATGAACTGGAACAACAGAAAGATCCTTATGATGGAACCTGATAATTATAAAAGGAAAATTAAGGAATCTACATGTATTTTGTTAGATGAAGTAAATAATTTGGCCAATTGTTCTGTTGGAAAAGATCGTATTTCGATTGATTTATTGAAGAAAGAAATGACATCAGAAAATTTCAAAATTAAATAAAACAACATCTCTATAGATTGACAACTATCAATGTCAATCAGATTACAAATGAAAAAAAAACACACAATTCTGAAGATTTTAAGAGTTTGTCTGAAGAAGGTGTCTGGTATAGCCACCGAAACGTAACAATATCCTTTTAATTTGTTTCCTTTTTCAGTTTTACTGTAAGGCAACAATTTTTTTCAAGACCAATTTGCTCCTGACAAATAAGTGCAAAGATTGTCGCAGGAGCACTTCACCTTAATCAAACATTTTTTAATTATTTCTGTTTCAGAGACTGAGAGTGAAAACCTATAAAGTTTTTAAGAAATGAAATTTTTCGTTGATTGATTTTCACCATCAGATTGTACTTGAACATACCAAAAATTTCTTATGTGAAGTACCTTGGAAGTGTGGTAGAACCTATATTGGAAAAACTGAAAATCCTACAAATGTTTGATCAAAGAACATAAAGAATTAGCTCAACAGGGAGATTCTGATAAGTCAAAGCTTGTCCAACATGGTTTGAATGAGAACCATATGATTCTATGGGGTGAAACTTCCATAATATCAAAAGAAGAAAGTCAACCGTATATTGGGAAAACGACCATTCAAATTTGATTATCCTAACATCGATTTTGGCTTCATTCTATTCATTCATGAATCCAACTTTCCTATTCAAATCTCAAAACTACTTCTAAAATTTCAAATTTGGAAGTTGTTCTTTTTAGGAATCACCTTGAACATGGTGATCGGTTCATGAACATTTCAGAAGATATTTTTTCCGAAAAAGTAAAAAAATCTATCGAATATACGCATAACCTTAATTTAATTCATGCAAATTTCATGAAAATATTAAACATCAAAGATCTCTTGGGATATAAAAGAGGAATCAATTGAAACCTATTTTCCCCAATTGCGCAAAATGAACATGCTTGAAACGATATTTTTTCGTCTATTTTCCTTCACCGCATCGCATATCCCAATGAACGACTGTCATCAATGAAGGAATTATGGACATATAAATATAATTGACGTTGAGCTTTCTCGATAAAGTCCCAAAACATTCCATTTTGCAAAAATTCGTTAATAGGGTTGGAGTGATGTGAACAGGCCATAAAACACGTTGTTATGGTTACTGAATTCCACTATTTATGGTGGACCTACGATGTCTGCATTCATATGGAGGTGAGCATCAACAACACCAAATGGCTTTATTGAAACGTCCTCTAGCCTGCGTTTATTTATTTTCATTTGCCGAATGCTTGTAGTTATTTCAGTAATTAATTGCTTCGGGGTTTTCGTTTCACTACTTAAAGAAGAATAGAACAAGGCTGCTTGAAATGAATTCTTTGTGATAACCACATTGTGTTCAATACCTATCGCTTCGGAGAAGAGTTTCTTGTTAAATTTAGATTTTCACTGAATTTTCCTTGAATAGTTGAGCATGGGAAATATAAGGATAGATTGCAAACAGAAATAGGGAAATAAACAAGGAAATATTCAAACGATAATATATCTCCTAGAAACAAGCGTACAAAAAGAGTTTCTCTATTGGCAGTCGTAGAAAAGGTATTCATCAGTTGATTCAATACACAGGGTGTAACTAAATAAGTGTAAAATATTTAAGGATGTGATTCCTCATCGAAAAAAAGATAGGATCTTTCATATAAAGAAACTTCATTGCAGCATCCCTTGTTAAGATACAGCCCCTCAAAGGGAGTACATAAAATTTGTATAACAATTTTTTTCACAAGCACCTAAAAAGTTACAATATTGAAATTAACCTGACGTTTCCTACTAGCAAAAAGACACTTATCCAGTTAACCCCATGGTTGTAAGGGTGGGAAACGCAACCTCTAAAGTTTATTTCCAATGTAACTTTTTGTCTTATTATTTGTTTACTATTTAAAAATTTATTTCCGATAGCCTGTTTCATTCTAAACAAAAAATGTCTCTTGAGTTGTGTGCCCAAAATAAACCAGTTCGCAGCAAAAAATTATTTTACGAACAACTATAGAGATAAACTGACAGCGTTATACCAATTTAATTGTCACTATCTCTGTAGTTGTTCGTAAAATAATTTTTTACTGCGAACTGGTTTATTTTGGGCAAAAAACTCAAGAGACATTTTTTGTTTAGAATGAAACAGGCTATCGGAAATAAATTTTGTAATGGTAAACATATAATAAGACAAAAAGTTACATTGGAAATAAACTTTAGGGGTTGGGTTTCCCACCCTTACAACCATGGGTTAAACCAAATAAATAACTTGATAAGTGTCTTTTTGCTAGTAGGAAACGTCAGGTTAATTTCAATATTGTAACTTTTTTGGTGCTTGTGAAAATATTGTTATACAAATTTTATGTACTCCCTTTGAGGGGCTGTATCTTAACAAGGGATGCTCCAATGAAGTTTCTTTATATGAAAGATCCTATATTTTTTTCGATGAGGAATCACCTCCTTAAATATTTTACACTTATTTAGTTACACCCTGTATTTCTCTCTCACAACTGACAAAGAGGAAAATCTCCGGAATTTCCTCGAGAAATGGCCTATCCAGGCAGAAAATGATTGACTTCAACGTGGCAACAACGCATTTCCTGGTCAAATTGACCATTCCATAGGAAATATAAGGATGGAATACAAACAGAAATAGGGAAATATACAAGGAAATCTTCAAACGCAAATGTATACTCGATATTTCCCTTAGGAACAAACACTTGAAAAGGTATTTCTATTGCCAGTTGTACAACTGTAGAAATTGTTCTCATAAGCTGATTCAATATGTTTCTTTCTCACAACTGACAAAGTTGAAAACCTCAGGAATTTCCCCAGGAAATAGTGTTGGTAACTGGTGCTAATAAATACCCTATCCAGGCAGAAAATGATTGACTTCGATACGGCAACAACGCATGGGTCGATGTTGCATCAACACCTAATTTCCCGTAAATGAGACATTTTTCCTTTTGGCCAAAACTACACCAGCGTTCGAGAATCGTTTCCTGGTCAAATTGACCATTCCATAGGAAATATAAGGATGGAATGCAAACAGAAATAGGGAAATATACAGGGAAATATTCGAACGCGAATGTGTTTTGCGGCATGAAAAGCCGCAACAACAAATCATTTGTAAGCTTTTACTAACAGATTTTAACTGTCTGCGTAATGCTAACATAATGCGCGGAGTTATGAGGGAAATTGAGCTTTTGGGCGGTGATTTTAACGGCTCTAGCGGTTTGTATATGGATGCCAGTTTTAGTTCGTCCATTTTTAGTTCGGTGTTTATCACTTTTTGAATTCGGTTCTGGTCTGTTTCCAGACTATTTTGAATGCATATTATACCCTTATTTAACACCCTTAATCCAGAGCAGTTTGTTATTATTTATTATGAACGAGCGAATTGTCGCCCCTCTACCGAAACCACTTGGACTATTGCATCAGGGAGAACAAAATTAGAGTTTTTCGAAAAGTTTCCATGATCTACTAGAGTTAGACCAGGGATTCGGAACTTGAAACAATGATTCATTAGACATTCAGATGCTCACCAAGACATCCAGAGAAATAAGAATGCTGATGCCCTTTTAAAAAGTGGAGCAAACACTCTTTTGAATGGGATCAGTTCCAAGTTGGGTCTCCCCAGAATTATGAAAGAAGAGGTCAATGATTGGGAACAAGACTGATCGCACTCTTCAAAAAAAAAGCGTAACAAGCTCTATCGTTTTTAAAAAACGAGTTAAGGCTTCTCATAAGCCCATGATCCTACTCAAGATCGGTAAGAAAACTCCGATAGCTGTAGGTTATGTAGAAGGATCACATAAACCAAAAGCTTGTATTATGCTGAAGCAATCTATAAGCTAGACTTTCTATACTTGGAAGCACCAGCCAATTCAGTAACGAATTTTATTTTGAAGTCCACATATCTAGACAAAACGTAGTTTCCACATAATGACGAAAACAGATCCATTGGTCGCTGTATCGAAGTGTGAGAATTGTTCCAGTTCGCCAAAATTTGATCTCATCTGATAGAACATATACTTTGGCAGTGAGACTCATTATTGTGATTTCTACTTGGATTGATGGATATACACTGGAAAATGAACAAGGTTTTGTTAGCTTCAAACAGTTTCTTATTGGAGCTATGTATGACATTCTCATGGCTGATATACAGTGTGTTTGGTCACGAATTAACGATAATTTAAGGTCATCAAATATACCTAATATTATCGACAAAAACACCCAAACTTGGAAGTTTACCCCCTTAGTTTTGGAGTAGCACCCATTTTAAATTTACTTTTTTATTTTCGTTGACCCTTCCAAATAATATCGATTTCTTTGGACATAAAGGTCCTACAGATGTGAAAAAAATTTTTTTGAAAGATGATACTACCACCTTTCATTGAAGTATAACAATATAAAAACATTGAACTTGATAACGCCATGAAAAAATTCTCTGAAAAAGTTCAAAGTGAAAATATGTACTGAATTTCTCAGTTAATCCGCAATAGTACAAGAACTAGCAAATTGAAGTATAATTTTTTCAATGATTTAACACGCAAGGACACAAGCTGCAAAACAACACTCACATCATTTCTGTAAGTTACATAATTTGGTAATTATTGCTGTTCGAACATGACCCTCATGAAAATTGGTAAAATGAAGAAAACTTTTGTACTGTACTTTCGATAATTTTCAATGATCAAACAAACATATCAATCATAAAAATTGCTCAGAATGGCCGCCTCTGCTCTGTAGACAGGCAGTGGCCTTCATGACGACCTGTCTTGTGTCTTTTGCTCGCGTAGTGATTATGTTCGAACAGCCATAACTCTCAAGTTATGTAACTTACAGATATGATTTGAGTGTTGTTTTGTAGCTAATACCCTTGCGTGTTAAATCATTGAAAAAAAAATTATACTTCAAAGTGCTAGTTCTTGTGCTATTGCGGATTTACTAAGAATATCAGTACATATTTTTACTATGAACTTTTTTAAAGAATTTTTTATGGCGTTTTCAAGTTGAATGTTTTTATATTATTATACTTCAATGAAAGGTGGTAGTTTCATCTTTTAAAAAACATTTTTTTCGCATCTGTGGGACCTTTATGTCCAAAGAAATCGATATTATTTGGAAGGGTCAACGAAAATAAACAAGTAATTTAAAATGGGGGCTACTCCAAAACAAAGTTTTAAAAATCTGCGAAGTTTTGCTATACTTATGTACCTTGCAGATGTTTACGAGCTTCAAAGCCTTGTTATATAGGAATTGCTGAGGTTATGTCTTACATTCTGACAGCAGAAGGTGGACCAAAACCAGAGAAGAAGCTAACTTCAAACTTGCATAAGTTTAATGAGCTTAAAAGACAGGCTTTTTGAAGCCATACTTTGAGAAATTGAATATCATAACACACTAAATACCACTAATTCAAAAGAGATTGATTAAGGATCTACATTTCCAGGTATTCGAATAACCTTCAAACGCGTGAAAGATTGGAGCGCATATTCGAATTATGCCATAAACTTTTTCTCTCAAACTTCAGCATCGTCTGCAGCATGAATAATTCACCCGAAAAGGCTCATTCTATTTGCAAACCTGATTTATATAATTTAATTCAACTCTTAAAATCCGGCAATGAAATCTGAGAGTTTGAACTGCGATGTAATGTTTGCCTATTTTTAATTAAAATATGCGTGAACGCGACGAACTTTTCTGCCAAAACGAATGTCACGGTTGGTTAGGTATGCATTTTTGGAGTAAATGATAAATTCTCCTGTTTTGTCAACTTACCGGCATCAGCGGCTTGCATAATTTAGAGCAGAGTTGCCCAAACTCTTCTCTTCTGCCTCGTCGAATCATTACCTTTAGAGCTTGTTCAACTTTTCAACTACCCCACAAACGACATAGGTGTATATTTGAAAAACTAAAATTGAAAAAATCCCTGACGATTTGATGAGAACTTTTGGTTTCATTCATGACTTCAACTTCTGAACCTAAATCTAAAACTGAGCTTAACTGTGTAACGATCAAGCTTGTAGCTTAGGTTACACGGTTTTCCACAAAATTTAAGTCAAGGTGAGTTATATTCGATGAAGATAATCCCCAATTTTCCTGACCCTTCAAAGCGATCATATGTTTTTTTGTTCTCTAACCTCTAACTGAGGTTAACTGTGTAACGAACAAGCTTGTACCTTAGGTTACACAGATTTCCACGAAATCAATGTGAGTTATAAGGGATGAAGATGATTTCCAATTTTCCAGACCCTTCAAAGTGATCATATATGATTTTTTTCTCTAAATGAGGTAAACTGTGTGACAAATAAGCTTGTAAATTAGTTCACACGGTTATCCACGAAATTCGAATCACTGTGAGTTATATTGGATGAAGATTATCCTCTAACTGAGGTTAACTGTGTAACGCACAAGTTTACAGCTTAGGTTACACGGTTTTTCACGAAATTTGAATCACTGTGAGTTATATTGGATGGAGATGATTCTGGACCCTTCAAAGAGATCAAATATGTTTTCTATTCTCCAACCTCTAACTGAGGTTAACTGTGTAACGCACAAGCTTGCAGCTTAGGTTAGACGGTTTATCACGAAATTTGAATCAATGTGAGTTATATTGGATGAAGATTATCCTCTAACTGAGGTTAACTGTGTAACGCACAAGTTTACAGCTTAGGTTACACGGTTTTTCACGTAATTTGAATCACTGTGAGTTATATTGGATGGAGATGATTCTGGACCCTTCAAAGAGATCAAATATGTTTTCTATTCTCTAACCTTTAACTGAGGTTAACTGTGTAACGTACAAGCTTGCAGCTTAGGTTACACGGTTTATCACGAAATTTGAATCAATGTGAGTTATATTGGATGAAGATTATCCTGTAACTGAGGTTAACTGTGTAACGCACAAGTTTGCAGCTTAGGTTACACGGTTTTTCACGAAATTTGAATCACTGTGAGTTATATTGGATGAAGATGATCCCTAATTTCTTGACCCTTCAAAGGGATCAAATATGTTTTTTGTTCTCTAACCTCTTACTGAGGTTGGCTGTGTGACAAACAAGCTTGTAGTTCAGTTTACACGGTTTTTCACGAAATTTGAATCAGTGTAATGTTGTATGGGATGAATATGAAGAAAATTAGTATTGTTATTATTCTATTTTCCGTTCTTATCAAAAACAACAGGGAAAATCGTGTATCAGCACAAGTTGTCTCGTTTTCACCAATCTCAAAGTGTTATACTCAACATGGTTAGCTGCATCCTGCCATAACGCATTTGCCAAAAGTGATTTTGAGAACCGCTGGATGGTAAAGAGTCGGTCGTTTCAATTACATTCGTCAATCTGGCAGCAGTTCTTCTCGCCTGAGGAATTCTCTCATTCCGTGCCCGTGTCTGACTGCGAAAATGTGATTTTTCCCGACGCCGCATCCGGGAAAACTTTGATGTAAGTGTGGATTGCGGTTAAACTGTTTGAATTTTCCGGTTATTCATAAAACTGTCATCCGAACAGAAATGGTGGGGATGAGACATTTGTAAGCGGATTTCGTTCGGATTTATTTTCGTGTTTTCACGATTGATGAATTTCAATCAAGCGATGAGGCAGTATTGGTGGGGGGAGGAATGAGGCCTTTGCAGTATTGATATGATCTACTTGAGCTTTCATTCCTTTTTGGGAATTCATGTACCTATTTTCTTCCTTATTCATTTGTATTGCTATCATATATCTTTTGGTAAAGAACTTATTCAGTAACTGAGGTTACCTGTGAAAGGAACAAGCTTGTGGCTCAGGTTACAAGGTTTTCCACGAAATTCAAATCAATGTGAGTTATATTGGATGAAGATGATCGCCAATTTTCCTGACCCTCCATAGTGATCATATATGTTTTTTATTTATTTTCATTCATGTTCTCCCCGCCTGATGGATTCTCTCATTCTGCGAAAATGTGATTTTTCTCGACGTCGCATCCGGGAAAACTTCGATGTAACTGTGGATTGCGGTTAAACTGGTTGAATTTTCCGGTTATTCATAAAACTGTCATCCGAACAGAAATGGTGGGGATGAGACATTTGCAAGCGGATTTCGTTCGGATTTATTTTCGTGTTTTCACGATTGATGAATTTCAATCAAGCGATGAGGCAGTATTGGTGGTGGAAGGAATGAAGCCTTTGCAGTATTGATATGGTCCACTTGAACTTTATTTCCTTTCTGGGAATTCATGTATCTATTTTCTTCCTTATTCATTCGTATTCGCTATCATATATTTCTTGTTAAAGAACCTATTTACTAACTGAGATTAACTGTGTAACGAACAAGCTTGCAGCTTAGGTTACAAGGTTTTCCACGAAATTCAAATTAATGTGAGTTTTATTGGATGAAGATGAGCGCCAATTTTCCTGGCCCTCCAGGGTGATCATATATGTTTTTTTCTTATTTTCATTCATGTTCTTCCCGCCTGATGGATTTCCTCATTCTGCGAAAATGTAATTTTTCTCGACGCCGCATCCGGGAAAACTTCGATGTAAGTGTGGATTGCGGTTAAACTGGTTGAATTTTCCGGTTATTCATAAAACTGTCATCCGAACAGACATTTGTAAGCGGATTTCGTTGGGATTTATTTTCGTGTTTTCGCGATTGATGAATTTCAATCAGATGATGAGGGAGTATTGGTTTGAGAGAGGTTTGAAGCCTTTGCAGTATTGATATGGTCTACTTGAACTTTCATTCCTTTGTGGGAATTCATGTATCTATTTTCTTCCTTATTCATTTGTATTCGCTATCATATATTCATTGTTAAAGAACTTATTCAGTAACTGAGGTTAACTGTGTAACAAACAAGCTTGCAGCTTAGGTTACAAGGTTTTCCACGAGATTCAAATCAATGTGAGTTATATTGGATGAAGATGAGAGCCAATTTTCCTGGCCCTCCAGAGTGATCATATATGTTTTTTTTATTTTCATTCATGTTCTTCCCGCCTGATGGATTCTCTCATTCTGCGAAAATGTAATTTTTCTCGACGCCGCATGCGGGAAAACTTCGATGTAAGTGTGGATTGCGGTTAAACTGGTTGAGTTTTCCGGTTATTCATAAAACTGTCATCCGAACAGACATTTGTGAGCGGATTTCGTTGGGATTTATTTTCGTGTTTTCGCGATTGATGAATTTCAATCAGATGATGAGGTAGTATTGGTTTGAGAGACGTATGAAGCCTTTGCAGTATTGATATGGTCTACTTGAACTTTCATTCCTTTGTAGGAATTCATGTATCTATTTTCTTCCTTATTCATTTGTATTCGCTATCATATATTTCTTGTTAAAGAAATTAAAATCAATGTGAGTCATATTGGATCAAGATGAGCGCCAATTTTCCGGGCCCTCCAGAGTGATCATATATGTTTTTTTATTTTCATTCATGTTCTTCCCGCCTGATGGATTCTCTCATTCTGCGAAAATGTAATTTTTCTCGACGTCGCATCAGGGAAAACTTCGATGTAAGTGTGGATTGCGGTTAAACTGGTTGAATTTTCCGGTTATCAGAACAGAAACGGTGGGGATGAGACATTTGTAAGCGAATTTCGTTGGGATTTATTTTCGTGTTTTCGCGATTGATGAATTTCAATCAGAATCTATTTTTTTTCCTCGTTTCGTTTTATTTGCTATCATATATTTTTTGTTAAAGCGTCGAACTTATTTAGTGACAGAGGTTAACTGTGCAACGAACAAGCTTGTAATAGTCCATGGGTCAGCGACTGTTTTTCATAATGATTAGTAACAATCTGAATATTATATATCAACAACTAGGTCTGAAAAAATTATTACTAACCGGCTGAATTTTTGACTGTTGCGTAGGAAATATTTCCTTTATGAACTGATCACATTGTCCTACAAATTGAGTGGTATGTTTCTCCAGTCCTAACTCAGAAATTGTACCACAGAACCCATAATTAAAAATTATTAGTCACAATTGACTATTCCCGAGCGTAGGACTGGAAAAAGGTATCACTCAATTTGTAGGACAATGTGACCAGTTCATAAAGGAAATATTTGCTACGCAACAGTGAAAAAATCAGCCGGTTAGTAATAATTTTTTAGACCTAGTTGTTGATATATGTTGGGAGTGGGGGACACATTGATAGAATCATCATTTTTGTAGGACAATTATTGTTTTCAATTTGTAATAAAATTGTTTCAAGATTCAATTTATAAATTAGCTATTAGTAATAAAATTTGAACATTCACCCATTTAACACTTTTGACGCCTTCATACTGTATCAGCCCTCACTATCGAGAATTTTCGCAGAGAAAAAAGTTGGGCGTCTCGTCAAAATAAAGCTACTCACAAATATTCAGATTGTTAGTAATCATTACGAAAAACAGGCGCTGGCCCATGGACTAGTAGCTAAGGTTACAAGGTTTTCCACGAAATTCAAATCAATATGAGTTATATTGGATATTTTTTTGTTTTTTCATTCATGTTTTTCCCGTCTGAGGGATTCTCTCTTTCTGATTAAGTATTGGTTTGAAGGTATGCTCCTAAATACCCCGATTATCAATCAAACCAGTTCCTGTTATCTGAAAAATACGCTCAAAAATTTATCTTGCAAATGAGTTGCGGAATAAACTTGTCGGCAACTGAAATAGCAAATCGATAGCCAACTTGCCTGGTGTCGAGTCGGAGAATGATAATTTGATTTCCAGTATCGAATTAGGGTGTTCAGTTGTCTATAAAGTGACAAGTTGAAATGTGTGTCATTTGCAGGGTCAGTTTCACATGGGGTGCCGAATGGATTAGGAGAGTGTGACGATTGAGATGCACACAGAAACTCGCACAATAAATTCTGTTCGAAACTATCTCTTTCTTTTTGAACGCTCGTTCTACGAGTGCTATATCATTTTGCCGAAATGTCTGTAATTTTCGAATTTTGAACCGAAAATGGTCTCAAACGGTTCGACTCCCTATAATGACGAATTCGTGGTCAAGTTCAATTCTGTCCGTAGGGCCGTCTGTCCGTTAGCACGATAACTTTCGAAGGGATTGTCCAAGAAAATTTTCAGGATGAGTTCGGTTCCCAAATGCCTCGGTTAAGTTGGTTTAACAAAATCGTACAGGGTGTCCCATAAATTATGGCCATTCATGCAAAATTTTGTGGTCATAGTGTAAACAGAACCATAGCGTATTCAATTGCGATATTGAAAAGGAGAAACTTCATATTTCCATAACAAGATCTCCGATTCGAGTGAAATTTATTTTGTGAATGGAGATTGATATACTAAATGTTCATGCAAAAATTTCATGAACATTATCTGCATTATCTGAACCATAGCTAATTCAACTGGAATATTGAAGAGAAATATCCCTTTACCTATATCGATAACGAGAAATCCGATTGGAGTGAAATTTATTTTGTGTATAAAGATTGATATACTGAATGTTCATGTGAAATTTTAAGAGGATCGCATCATCAGAACCATAAAATTAAATTTTCTTAATTGTCAAGTTTTTACACATTTAGTTCTTGAATACTTTTCAGAATATTATGCCGACCGTGCTGAGATTTTACATTCATATATTAAGTAGGTATCAATCTCAGGTCTTATTTTGAGGTAATAGCCATATTGTTCCACCAATGAACGAGCGCTCATAAGCACCTGCTCAGGACTTTCTTAAATTTTCAGAAATATTGTTTTTCCGATAACAAGTTGAATCTGGCAGTTTCAGAGATAAGGAAACGCATAACTGAATCGAATACTATTGTTGATGTACGCTTCTAATTGACTTTAAATTCTTCATGATGGAACATTTATTAAAATATTATCAGGCCTATTTCCATTATATTTGCTTCTTTAGGAAAATACTTTCCAACTACCAGAAAAGCAAATTTCGTCATTGTTTGAAAATGTTGATAAAACATTCGATAAGAGTGACAAAAGTTGTTTTTCTGTAAGTTGATAATACAAAGTATTTGATCAGAAAAAAACAACTGTGATGGAAATAGCCTAAATATTATTTATATACAGGGTGTCCCAAAACTCGACGTCAACCCGGAACCGGCTGAAAAGGCAAGTAATGCTGGTTTTCAGAAAAATATGAAAAAAAATCTAAGTTTCATGATTTTGAAATAATGGGCATTAAAAAAAAACACGCAAAATTCCACACCCTGTGACAGTCTCTTCGCTCCTGCCACAAATATCAACTTTTTCCAACTTTTTTTTTGCTGTGAATAATGCTTGTCTAAACTGTAATCGAAATTTGGATACCAGCTGCTCTAGGTTTCATAAAAATAGGACTTGCTTCTCAGAAAAAAAATTCAAAATAAACAATTGCCTAGTTTCAACTGACTGTATTGAAAAAAAATGTACTATGCAAATTTGGCATGTTTTGTCAAAAGCGCATTTAGTAAGGATTCCAAAATGGTATATTACTTGTTTAACTGTAGCTGCCGTAGTTCAAATTTATTTTCGATTGCCTTCGAATACACTTTTTCTTTAACTGCTTCCTAGTAGAAAAAGTCCAATAGATTCAAGTCCGGTCCCCGAGATTGGACCACAACGTCCGATCCATCTTCCGGGAGAAAATTTTACCAGTAAAAAAAATTTCCAGAGAAAATAATGTTTCCAGAAAAAAGTTTTCCGGACAACTTTCTCTGGAATTTTTTTTTCTGGTAACATTTTTTCCCGGAAGATGGATCGGACGTTCTGGTCCAATCTGGTGGCCGACCCGTTCACCGGACTTGAATCCATTGG
Organism: Propylea japonica; assembly: GCA_013421045.1. NCBI lineage: Eukaryota > Metazoa > Arthropoda > Insecta > Coleoptera > Coccinellidae > Propylea > Propylea japonica. The sequence goes on from CM024248.1 coordinate 25,746,173, forward strand.
ACTTTTTTACTGGGATGCAGTTTAAGAAAAAATGTATTCAAAGGCAATCGAAAATAAATTTGAACTACGGCAGTTACAGTTTAACAAGTATTATACCATTTTGGAATCCTTACTAAATGCGCCAACTTTTGACGAAACATGCCAAACTTGCGTAGTACATTTTTTTCAATACAGTCAGTTGAAACTAGGCAATTGTTTATTTTAATTTTTTTTTCTGAGAAGCAAGCCCTATTTTTATGGAACCTAGAGCAGCTGGTATCCAAATTTTGATAACAGTTTAGACAAGCATTATTCAAGGTTACGCAGCAAAAAAAAGTTGGAAAAAGTTGATATTTGTTTCAACAGGATCGAAAAGACTGCCCATTATTTTGAAATCATGCAACTTAGATTTTTTTTATATTTTTCTGACAACCAGCATTACTTGCGTTTTCACCCGGTTTCGGGTTGACGTTGAGTTTTGGGACACCCTGTATATGTACGAGAAGAACTCTAACTCGATGCTTTGGGAGAACGAAGAATGGAAAATAGAAAATACTAACCAAGACAATGATACAAATATGGTTCTAAAACCAAAATACGGGCTGGCACTGGAGTATACGAGCAAAGAACTAAGCGTTTTAGGTTCCTATTTCAGTGTTTTTCAGGCAGAAATACTTGCAATCGAACGATGCATAGAGAGAAACATGGCAAGAAACTATCGAGGGTGTGGCATAACAATCCATTCTGATAGTCAAGCTTCTGAAGCACAGAACTCCAATGTCATCGACTCAAAGCTCAAGAAGTGCCAAAGAAAACCCCATGAAGTGAGCAAGAACAATAAGGTCTGTTCAGTCTGGGTTCCTGATTACTCAGGAATCAAAGGAAATGATGAGGCTTCCACACTAGCCAGAAAGGTAGCACAAACGCCACTTACTGGTCCAGAAGCCTTCTGAGATATAGACAAATGGACCTATAAGTTCTTGGAGAATGAAGGAACTGAAAGAGAATCACACTGGATGAATGTTCCGGGAATGGATCATTCCAAAAAGATCCTTCAGAATTCTAAAACTGCAAGGTCCAAAATGTATTTGGATCTCAGCATGTTAAGTCTTCTCACTTTCGCATTGGGAAGTATACGAGAACGATGAAAATTGACCTAACCGAAACTGACACGAGTGTAGATTCCGTGGGGAGGGGAAGAAACTACAGATCACTTAGTTACAAAATGCTTTACCATTGCCAGCCTGCGCAAGGAATGTTTGGACAAGACCTAGCCTTCTTGAAGCCCTCTTCAGATACCGGAGTTCATTGAAACTTGCAGAAACAGCTCTGATGGGGGGCACAATAAACCTTGAGGTCGCAATGGGATGTTAGCCCCTTAACAAGCTATAGCTATAGCTATTTACAATGACAAAATACCAAATCATGTAAAACAATAATTGAGCAGAGAATAATATTCGTCGATAAAATCAACAAATATTGAACTCATACTTCTGAGGTTATATTACCCAAAGAATCTGCAGACAGCTGTTTCCGCCTTTTGCCAATCATCAGAGCACAGAAAACTGGATGACAAAAAGGACTCTAGAAATCTAGGATCATAAAAAACTCTACTCACTTCTGAATCCTCTGTTCTCCTCAATAATACCAGGTGAGTCATTGTCTGTGCCATTCCCACGATGGCCCTCACCATCTTCTGACATATGGGCATCCATACTCTCCTCCTTGACCTGCGATTGTGGTTGAGGCGAGAGAGATGCACTGGCAGGTGAACAAGAGTCGGCTCTTGGACTTGGCCCCAAAAATCTCTCGTCCGAGGGAGAAAAAATACCGCGACCGTGGCCGATTTGATTTTCACTACTAGTTTCGATTTTTAAACACTTTGGCGGTGCGAAAGCGGACGGCGAAGGGAAGTTCTTGAAATCACCAAGTGGTCGGAAAGCGCTTGAACCGAGGGAAAGGCCTGGATGCAAGAACTGCGGCTGCAGATGGTTCAAGATGTGTGCTGGTAAGCCGCTGTAAGCTTCCATGTGACGTAGACCGAAGCTTGTGGCGTCGAATGGTCTGTGGAGGTTTTTCGTTGCGTCGGACATGGTGAACTGAAAAGATCCAAGTCTGTTACTTCAAGAATTGGTTACTTCAACTGTTAAATGTGAAATATCGAGAGTAAAATTAACATGGAGTTGGCAAACTAGCAGTATCTACTCCAGTAACCAAGAGTTTGTACTTCATTCACTTACAATGCGTGTTTTTTCAGAACTTAAAGAGTTTGAATAATACAAGACAGAAAAAAGTTGGAAATAATTCTTTATCATTATAATATGATAGACAATTTCATGACATTCATTCTTTGATTATGTCTGCCGCGGCTATGAATTTCAGAAGTTCATTCGATGAGTCCAATATTTCACTACTTTCCAGTATATCTGGCCTTATTGCGTCAATGGTGGTTTATATATTTGCTTTATATGCTTCAAGAATTGCTGATTTGTCGACATAAACCCATTTCTGAACATATCCTCATAAAAAGTCATAGATGGGCGTCAAATTGCACGAACGAACAATTTTCTACTTCTCAGTTTTTCTTTTTTTGATATCATGGAAGCTTCACCCCATAAAATCCTGTGGTCTTTATTCAAAGCATCTTTAACAAGCAGTCACTTATCAATATCTGCAAGTTAAGCCAGTTTTTTAATGTTCTTTGATTCTAACATTTGAGGGTTGTTAAGTTTCTTCAATATAGACTTCACTTCACTAACAAGGTACTACATAGATGCAGTTTTTGCTTAGTGAATTATCATTATCAGGTTTTACTTTAGTTAGATTATTTTTGACTGTATTTTGAGTCGAGTTCTGTTCTCACACTGTAATTATTTCCAATTCTTCTAATCTTTTCAGACAACTGAATCAATCGAAAATAGATTAAAGTCATCTATTGTTTTCTAAGAACTATCAAAAATGACAAACACTTTCGAAGCGTAACGAAAGTTGATTCTTTGAGAGACTAAAGGGTTTTCCTGACGACGGCTGGCGAATGCTGGAAGAAACGTTGACCAGAAGAAGTCAATATGATGGAAATAGCCCAAATAATATATCAATGAATCTTCCATCATCGAGAATATCACGTCAACAACTATGTTTAAGAAATTATCGCTCTATCTCTCTAAATTTTTATCATTACGTATCACATTTGGACTATAAACGTGGAAAAATTCGGACAATTGTTTTCTCTTCTCGAAAAAATCGCTTTTTTTCGAATAAATCCATGTCGAAAAAGCCATATGGCTGTATTTCTGTGAACATTCGGACATTGGAATTGAGAGAAACAAATAAAATAAAAATAGTTTAAAATTTCATTGAAACAAATGAATTTTTTGTTCCAAACATCCATGTGGGAAGGTCAAAGTTCAGTTTATCCTTCTCATATGTTTTTCGTACTAAATAATAATAATTTTAGATCCACAAAGTCATTTCAGTCGTTGTCCCAAAAAATTGTATTTATCAACGACCAAAATTGTGATCATTTTCTTTTTTCCTACTTACTTGTGAATTGAATGGCCTCTGTATCCTTAAGGCGTCCTGTAAACCTCCTGCCTGAGAAAAGACAACAAGAGCAGGAGAATTGAGGTGCCCGGAGCTTGGAACATATGCAGAATTTTCCATGTTCGAAACTGAAAAAAAAATTGAGAAAGAATCAGGTTTAAATTCATATTCTGGTAATTAACAAAACGAAATGAACGAAAAAATATTGGGATGAAACCCGGAGTAATCCAGAAAAACAGGAATTTAATCGAATTCAAACGAACAAAGAATCATAAAATATCAAAAGAATAAAATGAACAAATAAGCCCAACAACGGTTTAAAGTATTAGTATTAGTTGAATGAATGCTTTTGTCTGATCGAATGATAATTCAGATATTATGGAAATAACAGGGTTAGAGTTTCAAATTCCAGTTATTAGGTATTATTACTCTTATTATTTTAATTTATTTGATTTAATTCTATTTTGGGAGCGACATCTCTCAAATTGAAATTATGGAGCTGAGATTTTCTTGCACATCTAAGGTTCTGAAAAATCATCACTTTGAGAATCAGACCTGGTTATAGAGCAACTTCATTCGAATATGTCTTTATTGACGGTTTCTATATTACTTATTGCAGTGTTTTGTTTTTTTGTCCGTTCTTCTGATGTAATTTCAAGATGTTAAGCTTGTAAAGGGAAAAAATCCACTGGAAATATTGTGACAATGTCAAAATCCGACTTATTAATTTGTTTTATTCATTCCAGAAAATTTTTTCAGATTGACCTTCTAATACCAGTTATGTCAAGCATCATTAAACATCTCAAGGTAGGTCAATTTATATTACAATTACATTATACATATAATTATTCGTTTTTTTTGCCTTTTTTCATCTTCACTGAATTAATAATTGTAACAATTATCTCTTGTCAATGATCGATAATTCAAATTAAAAAATAGCAATTTTAAAAAATTGCATCACATATGAAACAATAAAAAATTTATGAAATGCAAAAAATTAGGATTTCTTTTCGATCCAAATGTTATATACCTACATATTATATTCAGTGATGAAATGAAGAAATTAATGTATGAGAAGACAGCGGTTGAACATAAAAAGAGTGAACTTTTCCGATCAGATAATATTTCAGAATAAATCAGGAATATCTGCGACAATAAGATATGTCGATGAACAGAAGCATAAGAAAATGAAAGGAGAAATCGTTTCTGGCCATAGAATTCTTCGGACATTGAAATGCTTTGAAATAAACCGCGATCCGAAATATTTACTTTGGAATTCAGCGGGACCTGGACACATAAATAATTCCGTATTTTTATTTAATATGTTAATTTTTCGTGAAATATCGCCTGAAATGTGGTTGAGCGTGTTTCTGGATGGACTTTTCAATGACTCCAATATAAAAATTTGAATAATCTGTACATTTTCGCTCAAAAGTAATTATTGTGTTTGCGTCGGAATTGCCTGATCATTTGCCGTATATTGGATGAAACTTGTCAGAAAAATTCATTTCTGTCGCAATTATATATTTCAATTTACGGAAATTAAAATGTTTATATAATCAGTAGAATTATAAGAGAGTTGAAGGAAATCTTTCATGTTGAAATATAATTATTTTGCCTATTTCAAATCTAATTCGAATACATGACGTAAATTATTTATTTATTTCAAGCTGTTTAAAGCTGAAAACAGCAACCTATCCTACAATAGGTTAAAAAAAGAGACAAATCATCTTTTTTGAATATTTTTCATTGTAATTTTTATCAATTTTATTTTGGCTGAATTTACTACATTCATTTATTTGATTGTCTTATGTTTCTCTGTTTCAAATTGAAAGATTGTACAGTGTGACCATTTGGTTTTTTGCAAAACTAATTCAAAATCTTCGAAAGTGGTTGGATTTATTCCAATTAATTAGATATGAAAGAATTTATAAGAATTAATTTGCTAGCGTCGGAAGTTGACATAGAAATAATTGAATTGAATATCTGTAAAAAATTCATCCATTTTCAAAATTTCATAAAAAATGAGAACCATTATTGATAAAACCAGTAAAAATATTGGGAAAAATCATATCTTTGAATACTTCTCCATGATTTGTAATCATTTTTAATTTAATACTGAAAAATTATTGGAATAATAAAAAATCAGTTTGAATATATCAACAAGATATTATTAAATGGAACAAACTCAATTTTTTATGACGAAATTCAGTCAAAACAAAAAATATTTGGTTTTATCGAAAACCCTTTTGAATATTACCAGTTCTATCGTCAGTCAGTTTATTGTATTTACCAATTTCTTTCGTTACTTATCGAACAAAATTTTCAGATGTGATCATTATTTGACTTTTTTTGAAAGGAACTTTAATAGAAATGTCATGATTTACAAATTTAAATACTAAAGTTGATTTATATTCAGTTTATTCCGCATATTGTTCGAATTACATGATCAAAATTTAAAACGAATTGGAAAAATCGGTATAAATGTTAAGAGTGTAACATAATGCTAATTTTTCTTCAATTTTCTCGAATTTCGTTCTTATATATAATGTCATAAAATAAGATCAACCGTTAATAGGATATTATATTTCAGAACTTGTTACAATTAATTAGGTTTAACTAATTCAATTTTTTCATTGTTTTTACAAATCTAGGGAATCGAGCAAATGTTTTGTCAAATTCGGTGCGATTTTGAATTTTATTTTTCGCAATATTCTATCGGGTTTTCCAATTTTTTTGCACCTGACAATCTTCATTAATTTGGATTCAAAAAGTGATCTTAGAGTTATATTTGCGAATGAAATTTGGACCGAAAATCTTAGACACATGCATGATTTTTCTATTCCTCCTACCTTATAAAGATTTTTCCTCTTTATGTTCATTTCAAAAAAACATTTTGGATAATATTTTTTGAAAAACTGATCCTCGGGTAAATAAACCAATCGAAAAAAATCCAAAATGACCCTAGGGGATGATCGGATCAGGGCGAAAGGGTAGGAAAAAAATGTGAATTTTCGGAAAAAACCTGCACTCACCACTGAAATTGACCAAAAATATTCGCGGCTTTTTTCACACAAAATTGACAGCGTCACACATCTTACAAGAGCAACACGTTAGCAACTGACTCTCAGTGACAGGAGTCGGAGCCAACCCCCCACCAAATTGTGTTTTGACTGCCCCTTTAGTCGCACGCACCACGTGCTCCTAGAACTGTACGCCCTTTTAATAAAATTCTCTAATCAGAAACATGGCTCTTTATCTTTTATATTTATTCCTGAAAAAGGCGGATAATAAGACGAGTTCATCGCGCACTGCTGCTGCTCCTATGCGAATAAAAGAATTTTCTTTTTTACTTCCTTCAGCCAGGCCAGTACTGAGATGAACTCAGAAAGAAGTGACGTTCTTGATGATGGAATGGATACGGCACCATTATTTGGCTTCTTTTTTTGATTTCTCATTGTTACTTGAGATATGTCCTTTTGTTTGGTCTTCAGGAGACGTCTCGAAAACTTTCATTTCAGAAACACTAGAAATTTTGGCGTTTCTCTAAATAAAATAATCTGCAGTCATGCAGTCTCTTCATTTCAATTTCAGCTGTGTTCAAGCTTGGTTCAGATGAGGTTGCTTCGATTGATTCTCATTCATCTTTTCCATATGTATGTTCTCTTTATTTGAGTCCAAATACTACTGGTGTATCCACAGAACTTGAAATTATTGTCGAGAGAGCCACTTCCTCAGTTTTCTTCATTCAAATCTCCCTTTTTTCCATGTTATGGATAATCAATCCCATTTAATAATATGATCTTAATTCCTAGCATATTTTTCCAGATAAAATTCGACAATGTTTTCGGATTTAGCTTGTTTTCGATTCACCTTTCGGTAGTCTGCACTTCAATTTGAGCTGCGTCTAGGCTTGATTCATTTGAAGTAGCCTCAATTGATTTAAATTCATCTTCTTCCAATAGGGACCTGTTATTGGAGCTCAAATAGTGTAGAGGTTCAGAAATAGTATATCCATAGGACTCGACATTATTGTCGTGAAAGCCATTTTCTCAGTTTTATCCATTTGAGTCTCACTTTTTATAAAATTCTCTAATCGGAAACATGCCTCTTTATCTCTTATATTTATTCCTGAAAAAGGCGGATAATAAGACGAGTTCATCGCGCACTGCTGCTGCTCCTATGCGAATAAAAGAATTTTCTTTTTTACTTCCTTCAGCCAGGCCAGTACTGAGATGAACTCAGAAAGAATTGACGTTCTTGATGGATGGATATGGCACCATTAATTGGCTTGTTTTCATAATTTCTTATTGTTATTTCAGATATGTCCTTCTTTGGTCTTCAGGAGACGTCTCGAAAACTTTCATTTCGGAAACACTAGACATTTTGGCGTTTCTCCAAATCAAATAATATGCAGTTGTGCAGTCTCTTCATTTCAATTTTCAGCTATGTTCAAGCTTGGTTCAGTTGAAGTTGCCTCAATTGATTCTAATTCATCTTTTCCGTATGTATGATCTCTTCATTTGAGTCCAAATACTACTGGTGTATTCACAGGACTCGAAATTATTGTCGTGAGAGCCACTTCTTCAGTTTTCTTCATTCAAGTCTCCCTTTTTTCCATGTTATGGATAATCAATCCCATTTAATAATATGATTTTCATTCCTAGCATATTTTTCCAGATGAAATTCGACAATGTTTTCGGATTAAGCTTGTTTTCGATGCTTTTACTATCACCTTTCGGTAGTCTGCACTTCAATTCAATTTAAGCTGCGTCTAGGCTTGATTCATTTGAAGTAGCCTCGATTGATTTAAATTAATCTTCTTCCAATAGGGACCTATTATTGGAGCTCATTCGAGTCATTTTCTCAGTTTTATCCCACTTTTCATAAAATTTTCTAATCAGAAACATGTCTCTTTTTCTCTCATATTTATTCCTGAAAAAGGGATAATAAGACGAGTTCATAGCGAACTGGTGCTGCTTCTATGCGAATGAAAGAATTTCTTTTTTATTCCTTCAGCCAGGCCAGTACTGAGATGAACTCAGAAAAAAATGCGACGTTCTTGATAATGTAATCGCACGATTTTTGGCTTGTTTCCATCATTTCCTATTGTCATCCTTGCTTTGCTCTTCTGGAGATGTCTCAAAAACCTCAATTCATCTTAAGAAAATTGGCTGAATCAAATAATCTTTTCATCTCTTTCATTTCATTTCAATTTCAGTTGTGTTCTAGCTTGTTTCACTTAGGGTTACCTCAACTGATTTTTAATTGAATCTTTTTCAAATGTAGTCTCATTGTTTGAGCGCAAATAGTGCTCAGGTTTACATAGGACATCGTTGAAGCCACTCACTTCAATTTCTTCATTAAAATCTCACTTTTTTCAATGTTATAGAGAATCACTCCCATTGAATTTATATGGTATTCATTCCTGGCATATGGTATTGAGGTTTACAAATGGTATATACATAGGACTCGACATTATTAGATATTGTGAAAGCCATTACCTTCAGTTTTCCTCATTCATGTTTCACTTTTTTCGATGTTTTGCTGACTTTATTCCATTATTACATGTTTTCCATTCCAAGCATATTGTTTCAACTAAAAAATGGCAATTTTTCTGAATGACTCTAGTTTCTGATAAGTTTTCGATCACCTTTTGGTAGTCTGCATCACTTCGATTCAAGCTGCTTCTTGAATTGATTCCTCAGAAGTACCCTTAATTGATTTTTAATAGTCTTTATCCAGTGAGACCCTAGTATTTGAGCTCAATTATTTTGAGGTTTTCAAATGGTGCATTCATAGAACTGGAAATTATGAAAGCTACTTCCTTCAGTTTTCTGTCTCACTTTTTTCCATGTCATAGAAAATTTGAAAGTTTGGCGTTTTGCTGAAACAAATCATATTACCTATACACTCGTGCAATCTCTCATTTCAATTTCAGTTGTGTTCAAGCTTGGTTTACTAAGGGTTACCTAAACTGATTATAATTTAATCTACTCGAATGAAGTCTCATTATTTGAGTCCAAATAGTGCTCAGGTTTACAAAGCACATCGTGAAAGCAGGCACTTCAGTTTTCATAATTTCTTAGTGTTATCCTAGATGTGTTTTTCTTTTGGTCTTCAGGAGACATCTCAAAAACTTTGTTTCATTTCGAGAAAATTTGACATTTCTGTATCAAATCATTTTTTACCTGCAATCATGCAGTCTCTTTTATTTGAATTTCAGTTGTGTTAAAGCTTGGTTGAAGTTGAAGTTGTTTCAACAGATTTCATTTGGTTTTTGCGAAGGTGATCCGTTTATTTGAGCTCAAATAATGTTGAGGTTTACAAATAGTGTATTCATAGCGCTCAAAATTATGTTATATAAAATCAATCCTATGGTTTTCATTCCTAGCATATTTTTTCAGCTGGAATTCGGTAGTTTTTTTCAAATAAGGCTTATGTTTGTTGCGTCTCTTTCATTTCAATTTTAATTGTGTTCAAGCTTGGTTCAGTTGAAGTTGTTTCAACTGATTTCAGTTTATTTTTTTCGAAGGTGAGGTTGATGTTTACCAATGATGTGTTATAGAACTCGAAATTATTGTCTTGAAGGCCACTTCTTCAGGTTTTCTCATTAAAGCCTTACTTTTTTCGATGTTATATATTTATATTTGATTAAATGCTTTCATTCTTTGAATATTCTGCAAGCTGAAATTCGCCAATTTTATCGAATTAAGCTCGTTTTTGATGCGTTTCCTACCCCTTTCGGCAGTCTTTACTTCAATTTTAGCTGCGTCTATGCTTGATTCATTCGGAGTAGCCTCAATTAAATCTGATTTATCTTCTTTCGATGATGACCTAATATTTAAGCTCGAATAATGTTGATGTTCACAAATTCGACAGTTCATGGGACTCGGGATTTTTGTCTTGAAATCCATCTGCTTCACTTTTCTTGTTTCAAGTTTTGTCCATTTAATTATAGTAGTATATTGTTCCAGCTAAAATATGAGAGTTTTTCGCTAGTTTTTGATACGTTTCTGCTTCTAGGATTGATTCATCTAAACTGTAAGTGATTTTAATTGATTTCATGTATAAAAGTTTTGAGGTTTGCAAATTGTATATTCATAGGACTCAGATTGTTATCGTGGAAGTAATTTCCTTCAGTTTTCTTTTTTTAAGTCTCACTTTTTTCGATGTTATGTTTTTATTGCTAGGTTATTGTAGCAGCTTAAATTCGGCTAGTTTTTATGTATTTTCCATCACTTTTCGGTAGACTGCACATCTGTTAAAGCTCTATTTAGGCTTGATTTATCTGAAGTAGCTTTCAATGATTCTAAATAATCAGTTTCCAATATAATACGTTTTCGATTACTTTTTCAATAATCTTTGTTAAGCACTCCTAGTTTTCGATATAATGGCAGATTCATCACATGTTATTATTTACTTGAAATTCCAAGTAGGTATATTATACGAGCTTAGGTTTGTAGATTTTTCCCATCAAGACTTTTTTGAGGCATTTCCATTGCCTTTCTTCAATCTGCTCTACTCAAATTTTAGCTGCTTTAAGATTTTATTTATCGAATTTTGTTCTGCAAAATATTCAGTCTGCAAATTGTTTTTGTTTTCAATGAATACTGAAATCATAAGGCCATTTTATGAACACCATCAAATTGGTGAAATCTCAAATTTGAAACATGTAATAAACAGAACAAAAGGAAAAAATATTACAGAGTCCGTATTGCTACATCATCCACAATTTCATTATATCTGTCAGAGCCGGACCGTGGGCGTGGCGAGGGAGGCATTTGCCACGGGCGCAAACGACCTAGGGGCGCAAAATTTGAAATATGATATATTCCATTTTAAATCAAGATCGACTACAAGCTCTATATTTCAAAGTGGCGAATTTAACAGTTTACAAAATTGAGAAACACGTAGTTAACGAACACTACCAAAACGGAACAAAATCCTAGAAAATTATACATGGCGAGAAACACGACTCGCGGTGTATTGTCCATTACCTTAAAATATGGGAGAATATTGTCATTAAAAAGTTCTTCAACATGAAGGATTTTTCAAAAAGAGTTGTTATTTCGAATAGCCCGCTATTTCGGTAGATATCACGTTTGAAGCTGTCATTTTTTGACATTTGACAAGTAGAAACTACGTCATTAATAAAAATAGAACGATACACGCTTCAAGAACGTATTGAAATCATTAAAATTCAATATAAAAATGGTGGAAAATGTGGGTCGTCGGAAGCACCTTGTCGGACCGCAATGAAGAAATTGGAGGAAACCCGTGCACGTCGCTCGAGAACAGCCGAAAATATAGCTGCTGTCGCCGAAACTGTTAAAGAAAATCCAGATTTGTCCATTTCTCGTCGTTCTTTGGAATAAGGCATTCCACAAACGTCATTAGACCGTATTTTGCATAAAGATATTTGGGTCTTATGGCTTATAAAGTTCAGTTAACACAATAACTCAAGCCGGCCGATCATCAACAACGACGTGTCTTTGCTGATTGGGTCGTTGAAATGCATGAAAATGATCCGGAATTCCATCGAAAAATCATCTTGAGTGATGAGGCCCATTTCCACCTCGGTGGCTTCGTCAACAAGCAGAATTGCCGCATCTGGGGCTCGGAAAACCCAAGAGTTATTGTTGAAAAGCCTCTCTATCCTCAACGTGTGACTTTTTGGTGCGGTTCATGGTCTGGCGGAGTCATTGGACCTTACTTTTAAGAAAATGAGGCTGGAGCAACAGTTACGGTGAATGGATTGCCCTATCGAGAGATGATCAATGATTTTCTATGGCCGAAATTTCAACAAGACGGCGTTACGTGCCCCACAAGCAACGAAACCATTGGTCTTTTGCGGGAAAAGTTTCCGAACCGTGTTATCTCTCGAAGAGGTGATTACAATTGGCCACCGAGATCTTGTGATTTAACACCTTGTGACTTCGTGAAAGAGAAGGTCTACGCTAATAGCCCAGCGTCGATTCAAATCTTGAAGATGGAATTCGTGTGGCTATCGAGGAGATAGGGCAGCCACTTTGCGATTTGGTTATGGAAAATTTCATTAAAAGGATATGGTCTTGTAAGCGTGGTCGTGGTGGTCATTGCTTTATGTTATTTTCCATTATTAACGGCATAGCTTCTTCTTCATAATAAAATAAACATCCGATCATTTTTATTGAAAAATGGCATTTTTTTTATATCAAAATAATACCTTTTATTGGAAAACCTAAAATGTCTAAAACAAGACATCTTAGAAAACCCCTTATAATTAATAAATGTCAATTATAAAAATCATATATTTATTGAAAAATAAATTTCTTCAAGGGCGCATTTTGAAAATTTGCCACAGGCGCTAGAATCCTAGTTCCGGCTCTGATATCTGTAGTATTCTTAATATGCCCCCGTACAATATCTGATGAGCGCAAGAAAACTTTTTTTGCTTCGATGCGTTCACGAAAAACTCTACTAGCTACTGATCGAAAAATAAACGTTCTTTGATTCTCTCTGAGCAATAATATTAAGTTGTTTTTAATGCTTCATACGTACCATTTCTTCGAACACTTTTGGCCCGAAAACGTTACATTGTCCATAAAATATTCAAATATGTTTTCCTAATGTATACAATAATGCAGAGAGCAATTTGACTATCGAATAAATAATTTACTATCCGGAAAATTTACCTAATCTTCTTCGTATAGTAGTTCTCGAGTAGTTTGATAACTAAATGGTTGTTACAATGTCTGATGGTGAAGAAGAGCTCAAATGCTTTAAACAGTTACAGATATATTGGAAAGGCATTGGTTTGTTCCCTGAGAAAATGAAAGATTTCACCCTCATTTTCAAGATAAGGGTTTCTCTGATCATTCTGTTAACTTGCGGTCCTCTGTGTTTCGGAACAATGGGTTATGCATATGTCGCCTTCAAAGGTAAATGATATCGTGTATTACAGAGTAGAGTTTGGAATAGCTCCATCCATATCTGTGAAAATTTGCAGATAATTGCCTCAAGGCACTTTTCATCTGATATCTGTTGTTTATGATTGATTTTTCTGGTACATTTGGAAAATCTTTTCGATGTAAGGACCTGCGAGAAGGCCGGTAAGAAGCCTTGACTCGTATTTTGACAATGATAGACCATCTTTACTTGGTTTTGACCTGAGATGTTGATGCTGTAAGAGTACTTTTCTCTTTTTCGCAATCATCGAGCACTTTCCTAATCAGTGTAGGTGATTTCTAACAAGAAGACACTAGTCCGCTAAAAAAATATTCGATCCTTTTTCTGCAAAGTCGTCAGCTGTTTCATTTCCTCGATGTACTTACTTATGGAAAGGTACCTAAACAGAAACTTTTCTTCGCCAGTTGTATGATGAATTTTTTACAGCTCGAAATGGTTCTTGATTTACAATCAACGTCCAGCAATAGATTTTTGCCATTTGACTATCAGGCAAAATGCAAAGTCTAGCTCTCTTGTACCTTCTGGAGCTGGAGAGACTTGGGCACATCTCTTTATGACCTGATTTTCAGTCAAGAGCATTGTTATCGATTTTTCCAAATATTTTGCCATATGCAGCAATGAGATCTCTTGAATCTTTCTCTCATACATCAAAAACGGCCTGGAACTACCGAAAAAAGGCTCCAAACAGACTCGGAGTAAACAATAGAGTCACACTTGTCTGGATACCAAGTCATTCGAGCTACTTTGGTAACAAAGAGGCAGAACGGTTGGCGCATATTCACACAACACTTTTAATTGTGGGCTCGAAACCATTCCTGAAAATCACACCTGACATTACTAAGCAAGTGTTAACCCCGCAGAATGAAGAATAAATTAATGTTTTGCGATGGTCAAGCAGCAATAAAAGTTCTGGAATATAGCTGTTGTACTTCAAAAACCTCTGGAATTGCCGAAAAGCTCTGAACAGACTCTAAGTGAAGAACAGAATCACTCTTAACATAACAGTAATCTAGATACCAAGTCACTGAGACTACTTCGGTAACAAAGAAGCAGACTGGTTGGCGCAAATTGGCACAACACTTCCTCTTGTGGGCTCGAATCCATTCCTGGGAATCACACATGATATCGCTTTGCATGTGATAACAGATTGAATGGAGGGTAAATACTCGAAAGCGTTCATTACGAAATCCTCGAGCCAGAAGTTGGCAGTCTTTTCGCTAGGTCTGGATAAAACAGACTTTGCCTATACCTCTTGGGTATCCAGGACCGGTTTCCCCATATGAATTGTTCTTTGGTCATCTAGCTCTGGAAACTTGCATACCATATGTTCAGCTGTTTTTGCTTCTGGTCCACATAGCCTGCAAATTTCATCTGCTGACTTTCCTATACCGTACAAATGTTGTTTGTACCAACAGTGTCACGTCAGCAGTCTCACCATCACCCGAAGCTTCAAGAGCTTTTTGATATAGGCCGAATTTTTCGGCCTGAATGATTCCAGGAGTGTTATTCAACACCTATTGCTGAACAGCTGCCCTAAATTGGTCTTTTTCAAGTCCACAGAAAGGCTCAGGTCCAGCAGATGTTAACCTAGATGCACTTTCCGCAAGTTTATCGGTTTTTTCATTTCCTTCAATACCACAATGCACTGGCATCCATAGTAAACTCACTGTATTGCCTCTTTCCAGTTGCCTTATGATTTTACGGCAATCCTAGGTCAGCAGAGACCCCTGGAGGTGTGATTCCAGGGATCTCAGCGTTGACTCGCTATCCGTGGTGATGCAGACATGTGGCCTCTCAAAGTGCATTTCAAGACACTCCTATAAGCATATGTAGTCAGCCAATATATCTGTCTGTTCCTACATTTTACAAGCCAACGTAAAAGCTCAGATCCAGCACGTGTTAACCTGGATGCACTTATTGCAACCTCATCGATTTTTGTCCAATCTTGATATGTTAAAGACAACACTCGTACATGCTTTTCGCATGACATTCATTTGGGATTTGTTTCAAGATAGTCTAAGAGCCCGTGAACCCCAGACCTTCGTTATTTTATAAAAGCTGAAAACTTGTCTACGCATGCTCCCAACACAGGTAAGAACGATGGACCATTGTGAAATTTGGCTTACCCTGGCTTTGGCAGGTAAACGGTATTGAAGGGGGGTAAAATACTGATCTAATTTCGTCAAATTATAAAGTGTGATTTTTTGATATTACCCTCAGAATATCATTAAAAATCACGTCATTAATTGCCAGACACTTACTATAGTGGCAACCCCTTGCCAGACACCCTTAATGTTGATTAAATTATATGTAATTCTACTTACGTTATAGTATTAAAGCTGATTTTTATATATAATACTTGGGTGATAATTAGATAATTTTTCCTCATTAGCCAGACATTTTTGATAGTGCCAACCCTTGCCAGAAAAGCTTGTAGTTTAGCTGCAGGTGCTAGCGCGAGACAGTATATATGAGTGGATGCCAGTGAGACGGCACGATTATAATGACTTATGCAAATAAATTTTTTGGTATATATTTATTGTATAACTAATCATTTAAGTGAATCTCAAAAACATCTGAAGAAAAGACATTCGATGCTACAACTAAATAAAATTGTTAAAAATTTTAATTTATTCTATTAACAATTTAATTTAGTTGTAGCATCGAATGTCTTTTCTTCAGATGTTTTTGAGATTCACTTAAATGATTAGTCACATAAATCTGTACCAAAAAATTTATTTGTATAAGTCATTATAATCGCACCCACTCATATATACTGTTTCACGCTCGCACCTGCAGCTAAACTACATGCTTGTCTGGCAAAGGGTTGGCACTATAAAAAATGTCTGGCTAATGAGGAAACATTATCTAATTATTACCAAGTATTATATATCAAAATCAGCTTTTATACTATAACGTAAGTAGAATTACATATAATTTAATGAACATTAAGGGTGTCTGGCATGGGGTTGCCACTATAGTAAGTGTCTGGCAATTAATGACGTGATTTTTTATGATATTCTGAAGGTAATATCAAAAAATCACACTTTATAATTTGACGAAATTAGATCAGTATTTTACATCTCTTTAATACCGTTTACCTGCCAAAGCCAGTTCAACCCAAATTTCATAATGGTCCATCGTTCTTACCTGTGTTGGGAGCATGCGTAGACAAGTTTTCAGCTTTTATAAAATAACGAAGGTCTGGGGTTCACAGGCTCTTGCTCTAAGAGCTCTAAAATGATTCAATTTAACATTCTTTCAGGTGGGGCATATTCCAATGTAATATTCGCGATATATGCTTTCAACTTCGTAGCAACTGTGCAAGTCTGCAACATCATTTTCCTATTCCGTGGAGAGCAAACCCTGAAGTTCTTGATAAATTTGGGAACGACCAAATATGGCAAACCAAAAAATTTCGATCGTTACTCAGATTTGATAGATAAGGGAACCGCCTTGTTACACCACATTATCATAGTAGAAGAAATTGTTCTTGCCGCAACCAGCCATTTTTTCCACCTTTTTTGCGAGGAAAAGGCTCTGTTCAAGGACGATAGAGTTGTATGTGGTATGATTGTGCCGTTTTGGTTTCCATTTGAAATACCACACGCCTACTGGATTTTATGGGGTTATTTGGTATTCTATTTACCGTATTTGGCATCGCAGACTTGTGGAAACATATTGTACGTCGGATGTATTGTACCAACTCTCCTGAAAATAGATCAGCTAAAGGAGTTCTTAAGAGAAATTGACTTCGAAGATGAGGTATCGTCTCATGAAAAGCTGAAAGGATGTGCTAAATATCACGTCGAAATTCTTGAGTAAGTTGTAAATGTTCTTCATTGTTGTCTATATTGTTTTGAGTTTTAGCTTAAAATTTTTCTCCTACATAGTGGGTCAGAGGAAGTTGCTACTTTAGAAATTCAATTGAACAAAAACTTATGCAGATATCGATTTCTTATTTTTCAATCATCAACTACAATATTTAACGTTTATGTTCAGACAGTTTTGAATATGATATCTGGCAAATGCTGGCCATTATTATCAATACAAAGCGTGAATCGTTTTCGGAGATGTCGCACAACTTTGTCAAGCATTTCGTTGAGTATGTTGGCAATAACCAAACGAATGTAGTTCTTTCAGCTCTCCAGCAGAGAGAGGCACTCACATTGGGCTACATTGACATAAACTGAGGATCTCTAGAGACCTAGGAAGTCTGGCTGTCTACATATGATGCTCTCAGGAGTGTCTCAAAATGAACCTCAGGCTCAGGGGGCGCATGTCTACATCACCACGAACAGCTAGGCAATGCTGAGATCCCTGAAATTACACTGAGGGTACAAGTGCTGGCCTCGGAGTGAGGTAACAACATAAAGCAACTGGAAGGAGCGAAACAGTTACATTCTTCTATGGATGCCACTGCATGGTGGTACTGAAGGAAATGAAAAAGCCGATAAACTTGCAAAAATTACATGTAGGTTAACACCTTCTAGGCTTGACCTATTGCTGAACTGCTGCCCTAAATTGGTCTTTTTCACGTCCATAGAAAAAGGCCAATTTAGGGCAGCAGTTCAGCAATAGGAGTTATCGGACTTACTCGGTCCAAAAAAATCGTGATTGTTTCACTCACCTATACCGTAGAACTCGTGAAACTGTCACGACCTGAGCTTCGAGTGATGGTGGGACTACTGACGGAAACTGTAGGTAAAAACTTCATTTGTAACGTATGGGAAATTCAGCAGATGAGATTTGCAGGATCTGTAGATCAAACGCAGAAACAGCTGAACCTGCTGAACACATGGTACGCAAATGTCCAGAGCTGGCTGGCCTAAGAACAATTCACATGGAGAAACTGGTTCTGGATACTCGAGAGATAACGGCCAAGAGGCTCCTTTGGAGGTTGTCGGTTTTATCAACACCTTTAAGGACCTCCTAGGGTTTCCATGAATGAGTAGGATAGATAACAAAAGACCTACAGTTCTAATAATAATAATAATAAGAGGTTCGATTTATGAATCATCGAACGTCTTGCTTGATGTGTGTGATCACTAATATTTCATTTTAAAGTTTTGGTCAGGTTAGTTGTGTGCTCTTTCAATTTTTCTTATTATGCAGGTTGGTCGCTCAGATGAACGACAGTATTGGTTACATAATGTCACCAGTTCAAAACGTTCTGGTAGTTGTAATGGTCGGTATTTTAGAGTTTCAAGCCGTGAATGTGAGTAAAATTTATTTTTTGTTTAAGAGAAAATCCTTAAAATGGTGGGTTTGATGTTTTTTCTCTCAGTAACAACAAAAAAGTTGTTAGAAACCACCGCATGTGATGTTACATAAATCTTTTTGCAAGATTATTGGTATACGAATGAAAAGGAACCATATTACCCGAACTTATGAAAGTTCCCAATTTCTCAACCGAAAATGGTCTCAAACTCTTGAGTTAGGCTCATAGTTTTGTTGTGATAATCTTTGAAATGGTGAGACTAGATAATCTAATAATTTCAATATCCCTTCAGAAGAAGTAAAAGGACATAGAACCACGAAAAGTATGTATGAATTCATAGTTAAATGAAATATGATTTGACTATGATTTTCTGGCAAAATATTCCTGGATACACACCACTAATTTAATGGTTCAAATATTCAGTTATTCCAAAGAAGATTTGCGATAAGACAAAATTCGCATTAACGCATTAAAATAAATTAAAAATGAACTTTCGTTTACGGTGACACCTATTGGCCAACTGCTAAGCACAGATCTTTAGTAATCTCGGATTTAGTAAGAAAATAGAGAACGCCACTAATCATATTTTCGACGAAACTCTTTAGTTGATGAGAAAATTTTGTTTTCAGGAGAAAAATGTCGTTGCAGCGCTGCAACTTGTAATATGGCTTATGGTTCAGTTTGTAGCATGCTACTCAGGGCAACAATTGGAGAATGCTGTGAGTATTGAAACCATAAACTAGAATTTACGATTTAATCACTTATTAAAATATCAAAATTTGTTCAAAATAAGTTGAATAACTGCTATAATAGTAGTGTTTTTTCGTACTGATTGAACTGATGGAACTTATGTGATTTAAGTGAAAGTGATTTTGCAATCAGAATACATTCAATCACTGAATGTCCGAAAGAATGCGCTCAGTTTGATCTTTATTATATGTATATGTTCTGTTCTGAACTGGTAATAAACTCTGGTTTGCCATCTTCAGTTACAATTTATGTTTTCGACTTAATTCATCTATCTCTGTAAATGTCAGTGTGTATAAAATTCTTATAGACTTATATGTCTATGAAAATTCTGCAACTTCTAACTTCAAATTTTGAGGTTAACTCTCCAATCTGAATTCAAATGATCTAAGGAATTCCGCGATTAGAATAATCACTTGCAATCACTTTAGAGTTGTGGAAGGGGGAACTGATTGAAAACGAAAGAACGAGCGCTTCAACTGATCTTCTGATTGAAGTTATATAAATCACTTCGTTCAGTTCGAAAGAACATCACTAATATTGCTAGTTTATGTTTGTTCGCTCCTATGCGAATAAGTTGGTATAGATTAGCCCAAATATCTAGTGAACGTAATGAGCTAGAAACAAAACAAAACATCCCTTAAACCACGTATACGAAATTAAGGTATTATTGTAGGAAAAATTCAATTCCACACTTCTGTTCATATTGTATGTAAATTATAGAGTCTGTAGACCGCAAACAGAATAACTTCCGAAAGACAACTCGAAAACTGAAAAGGTTCGAACACGAAATTTTGAATCATGATTAGAACGAAAACAATAATTCTCACGATAATAAAATTTGAATGGCCGTTTCCTCAACCTTAAAAACCAAAAATGTGGTTGAATAAATTTCTATACCCATTTCAGAATTCATCTATCGTCTAAAAGAGTATTGCAATATGATAAACGGTGAAGTAATAAAATTTCTTTCAACCGATAAAATTACATTTTTCGACATCACTTCCTAATGAAAGTTGTTACTTTTGTTTGTCTATTTGTGTGTTTGATATTTCTGATTATTTTTACTCCAAATAATTACTTAATTCATTTTTAAAGTGGTTCGTTTTTAATGAATAAAGCGAAGTGATCGAAATTTTTGTGTGCAGTTCTGGACATCTATAATTTAATGCCTGAACTATTGCAGTTTGAAGGCCTCTCGAAGAAAGAAACCTACTTGAGTCAACTGCTTATTCGACAACTGACCGATAGATGGCGGCGTTTCTGACTTGATAGATATCTACTCATTGTCAGATAGTGCCATCTTAGGGTCACCGATCGAACAAGAAGGTGACGGTAATAGGTTTCTTCCCTCCAAAGAATTTCAAATTGCTATAGTTCAGTCATAAAATTATAGATGTCCAGAACAATATACAAATATCTATCATTTTGCTTTTT
This sequence comes from Propylea japonica, assembly GCA_013421045.1. Lineage (NCBI taxonomy): Eukaryota > Metazoa > Arthropoda > Insecta > Coleoptera > Coccinellidae > Propylea > Propylea japonica. The sequence continues at coordinate 25,767,051 of CM024248.1, forward strand.
TCATTGAAATTGAACCATTCTAACTATTGAAACAAGTAATTATAAAAAATAATAACAATAAGGAACAACAATCATACAAATAGCGAACAAGAGTATCTAACTTCAATCACTGACGTCGAAAAATGAAATTTTATCAGTTGAAAGAAAGGTGTTTTCAGAAGATATTTTGATAATGGCTAGTAATCAATTTCATCATTTGCAACCCATTTCAGAGTGCATCAATTACCGAGTTGCTATACGACTTACAATGGTACAATATGCATCCATCTCTGAGGAAAACGATGAAAATATTTCATGCCCAGGTGCAGGGTACAATGCATTATAAAATGCAACCTTTGATCAGGATGAACATGGAATACTTTTATAAGGTTTTATTTCATATTCAAAAACTTAAATATACATTCCACTTATTCAAGTTCGAATACAACCATGTTATTTTCAGGTCATGAAGAGTTCATACTCTTTTCTGATGTTTCTGAACAACTACTAAATCAACAAAGATGTTTTTTTTCGAATATTCGAAAAATATATCAGGCTGTTTCGAATTGTCCAACTTGGTTTTGACTACAGATAAATGAAGCTTACAGTTTTCTGAATATTCATTCTTCTAGACATCACGAAATGGTTTCGAAGAATATAGAGAACAGTTACAACATCTAATGATTAAGTTAATGATTGACTATTTTTTTCATCCTTCGAGCTTTCATTAAATGAAAAAAATTGAAGGATTTTCTGCTCTTTCTCAATTTATTAAGGATAATATCTATTCCAGATTTCAATCTATTTTGAGTTTTTTTTCAAGAACCTAACATGAGATTTATGAAATGGAGAAAAATTTTGAGGGTTTTCTGTTTTTTCTCAAATAATTCCCTTCTATGGAGATTTGAGCATATTTTACAGGTACGTTCGTCATGTATAAAACATAAAGAACGGAAAGAAATTCTCGAATCTGAAAATATTTCGAAGGCTAGGATTTTTTTCATAAAAATTTCGAAAGTGCTCCGATTGATTCCAAATTTTGTACTTCGGATGAAAAATATAAAGACAACCTCTATTTCAGACTTCTGTCCATTCTGAGTTTTTTCTTTGAGTTACGTGTTTCATGAAGTGGAAAAATATGTGTTTTCCGTCTTCTGTCTTCTCTCAAATAATTCCTTTCATGATTTGATACCATCATATTTTCCAGGTACGTTTTTCACGTCTTTCAAATGCCAATGAATCAGAGATAAAAAAATAAATTCCCAATATCGAGAATGAAAATATTAAAGATTCCTAAAAAAAGAAAACAAGAGATGTAACTAATATTGTATATTTATTCGATATGAAACAGGGGACGAATAAGGAAAATTATTGCATTTATTGGTGTAAATGACTTCATGAACAGAAAACTGAATCTCAACAAAACTTGAAGTTTTTTCGGGGTGTTCAGATCTTAAACCATACAAGCAAATAGACTATCCAGCAATAAGTGAAACCAACACAGATTATTAGGAGCCAGCTCACTACTGACGTTATTCCCACATTTTACCGTTTATGTGTCTATTTGTTCATATAGTCCAAGTTCCTGATTCTTCCCTACCCGACCCTCATTAGTCTATTAATAAAACTAATAGAAAAATATGTCAAGTTTCAATGGTGGCACAATTAATTACATTATACAAAAATATCTGTTTTCATCCAGTATTTACAATTGTATTTTTAGATATAAAATACATGCGATTCACCAATCACAATGTTCTAATAAAATATAAAATATATGTAAAATTATCACTCAAATCCTTGCTAGGAAAAAATTACCAAAATTATAAAATTGCTATAAATAAGTTCGTTCCAATCATAAAATCAGATCAATCACATTTTCCTTTCTTACATTTTTAGATTAACAGTTTAGTTGATATAAACTCAAATGACTACTCCTATTTCTATTCTGATTTTCCTTAATAATTATATCATTTAATAATGATAATTACACAAACTGATGAATATGAACCAGTAAATTAATGATGATTAATCGAAAATTAAGGATAAAATGCAAAGGATGTCTGATAATTCTAATGGAATACTTTCCATTGATCAAAAATCTTTCCTTATAGAACGAAAAGAATTTTGACATAACTATCTAGAACTAACACAGATGAATAAGATGTTCAACATCTATTCTAAACTAAACAGTAACAACATCGAAAACACACTGTAACTAACACTTATTAAGAGAAACAATGTATCTATCGACCTTATCTTTGCCCTGATTTTAATGCTAACAATTTTTGATTACAAGAATTACTAATCCAATCATAATGTGTGATCATTTTTTTTAAAGTTCGAAATCTATCATCAAATAATTTTTACATACAATACTTATTTCATCAATAATATTAATTTTAACCACATTAGATCACACAATTTTCTCCAAATATATATAAATATAGAATTTGATTGAACTCTTTCTGGTTTAGTTTGAAACAACTCGAGTTTTTGACACTATAGTTTGAATTCAAGAGTACAAAAATACAATTGAAAAAATAAAAAAGTAAAAAATTCACTTATCTCGGTGGAATCTTGAGCTTAAAATAATCTCTTTTCATAGGAGAATAACCCATGTACATTCCCTTCTAATTGAGCAGATTCAGTTCTTAACTCGAATCTTAACTCCTTGTCGTACATCATTTTTCTGAAAAAGAAATTAAAATTGGTAAGTTCATTATATTTTCATGGCAAAGCTGCAGAAAAAATTCAAATTAGAATATTTTGAGAACTATGATTTGATACATTCATGAATTCAACTTATCTGTTCAAACCTTGAAATTTTCGAGTTTGTAGTTGTTGGTTATAATATACTAAAATGAAATAGAGCCTCAATTGCGTCAAAATAACATTAAAAATTTCAACAAAGAGTGGACGTCTTTAGAGCAGCTAGAGGAGGCCATTTGGCATATTTTTTGTACATAAATGTCATTACTGATACTTCAAAAAAAAAAGTTTTTGAAAATGAATGCAAATTATGTTTTAACTATTCTCGAAACATTTGAAACACCCTTTAGATGGAAAACAATCTTACCTTAGTCCATTCAACGATTTTGTGCCAATATCTTGGCAGCTGTGGCGTATTCCACACTGTAGATATGGAACAAACCTGAGCACCGAACCCTTATCGACAATGCTTCCGCTCACACCTTGAGCAACTTTCATCTTATCAACCTCACTAGAAAAAAGTATAAATGTACTGTCTGCTACAACATTTGAATAAAATAAGCATACTTATGGAAGTATCGGTTCATCGCTGAACCCATGGCGTCTCTTCTATCCATTGCTTCGATACTTCCCATACCTCTGTATTTCTTCAACCTTACACCATCAGAGAAGAAGTACTCGCCGGGTGCCTCGGAAGTACCAGCCAGTAAAGAACCCATCATCACTGAAAATATACAGAATATTAACCTCTCAAGCCATAAATAAGATCTTAAATCAAGACTGAGTCTATCAATCAAATTTGGTGATTGATTTAATCATGCTGATTGTGTTATTTCCCAACAGCTCTCTATCCTGTTACAGAGTCTGTATGACCCTCAGCAACTGATATGCGTTCAATATTTACCTGTTGACGCTCCCAATGCTAATGCTTTGATAATGTGCCCGATGGAAGCAATTCCTCCATCGGCTATTATGGGAACTCCAAATTGCCTAGCGTACTGCGAAACCTTATAAACAGCTGTAGCTTGAGGTCTGCCCACTGCCATAACTTCTTGCGTTATACAGATACTTCCACTTCCCATTCCTACTCTCAAAGCATCTACACCGGCATCAATCAAATTTTTTGCCTGTTTGATAGTAACCACTGTAAAAAAAAACCAGTTTGAAAATGTTTAACTTAAAAGATCGAAAGGTATAATTACCGTTACCACCGATGACCTGTAGGTTGGGGTAGGTTTGTTTAATGAATTTAATCATTTCGATTTGATAAGTTGAATTTCCCTGGGAAGAGTCCAATACGACGACATCTACCCCAGCATGTACTAACAGGCTCAACCTATGCTTGTCTTCTTCCCTAGTACCGATGGCAGCACCGACGATAAGTTGTTTATTATCGTCCTTTGAAGCGATAGGGTAACTTCTTGCTTTTTTCAAATCAGTTCTTGCCATTAGAGCAACCAAATTGCCTTGGGGGTTCACTATGGGCAATTTACCTTTTTTGCTCTTTTCTAATATAGCATTTGCTTCAGATAAGGTAACGCCAGCTTGAGCAGTTACTAAATTGTCCAATTTAGTCATTATCTGAAAGTATATTATGATATGACAATAATCTACGAAAATTCGAAATATTTTGAGCGCTTGTTCCTGAGGAAACAGGGCTTTGTCCGAAAACTTCAGAAATACGATCAGATCAAATTTTGTTTAGCGGATCAACACAATGAGAAATGAGCAAAATTTTTAAACTTGAAATCAAATGAATGCGTATATAAATACTCACCGATTCCAACTTTATTCCATTACCATTGGTTTCGTCAACAAAATCAATGTCTCTCGAGGTCACTATTCCAACCAGTTTGCCACCAAGTTTTCCGTCTTGCGTTATAGGAATTCCGCAAAAGCCCTTCGCTTTTTTCACTTCCAATACATCTGCAACCTTCAATATCAATTAAAACATGAACTGAATGAATTAAAATGATTATTCTTACAGTGTTTGTAGGACACAGCACTACAGGATCGTGAATGAATCCATGTTTGTATTTTTTTACTTTGGAAACCTCATCGGCCTGATATGAAGGAAGGCAGTTATGGTGTATTATTCCAATACCTCCACACAACTGAAATTCATAAAATAAATGATCGAAAATTCAGTGAAATAATGGCATAATGAAAGTTTTCAAAACTTCATAAGCCATAAAACACATACCGCCATTGCAATTGCCATCTCTGATTCAGTAACTGTGTCCATTGGCGAGGAAACAAGTGGCGTTTTCAATGTAATTTTTCGTGTCAAAGGGGATGAAAGCTCCTAAAATAGGGAAAAGAATTTCAGTCATAAAAAAAACTGGTACTAAAGTTACTTACCACTTGGTCAGGGGCGAAGTCTATGAATCCTGGCAATATTATAAAATCACTGAAATGAACAATGGGTTAGTTGTCATTCAATATCTTCATGTTTACACTTACTTGTACGTCAAACCATTTCCTTGGGAAATCATCTCCTCTGCAGACATTCCATCTACAAGCGACAGGTCATTAGAGTCTCCCATCTGAAAATAAATGAATGTTAAGGGCAATAATAAGAGGAAACAACATGAGAATAGGCCAATTTTGAGAAATTAGACCATAAAGAAACATCTGTATATGTGAAAATACCTACACGTATTTTCAAAGACTCTCTCCAATAATTACTTTGGCTTTGAAACCTGAGTTAAAAATTGTATGAAACACCTACCTCCACAGTCTTTCAATGAAAGAAATGTTATTCCAGATAATGATTGAAACGTAAGCTCAAAATGAACAGTAAACAGTTTATCAAGTAACGAGACACAATTGAATGTTCAACGTATGCAAAATTGGCGATAATAATAAACTTGTACACCTCCAGAGGATGAAACAAACAACCAATTCATTCGGTTAATTTCTGTTAGGTCATCTACATTTATATTTTATTTTAATTGAAAACAGTTTCGATTGTAACCATTCCGTTCGATGAGCGTATTGAAACGCTAAAAACTATTTATTTGGCTACAGGTTCACAAACCTTAGTAGTGTTTAATTCAATTATTCAGCACACGGATAATATCTGCTATTGGTATAGAAAAAGGAATAAGAACTACTACGAGTTGGTCATAAACAGATTAAAGGAAGCTGATTAGAAGAGAAATAATCACTCACCTTGGAAATAATCAGGAAAATCACACGTGGGATAAAGTGAGGTTAACCGGAAAAATTGATATGTTTAATAACTTGAAAGAAAAATCCTGTGGATAAGACAGGACTAATTCCCAAATAGAGTAAAATTGAATGAATAAGCTTCAAAATATAAAATTTAAAATTTCAAAACACACTGTATAGTATTGAGTACTGATGAAAAATGTTTTCGTTTTGCTAGAAAGCACAAAACATATATTTACTCTATGTCACCATAGACCAGAAGAAAAGAATTTCTTACGGAGACAAAACCAAAGAAATATAATAGAATCACAGAACGAAAAACGAACCAGCAGCAACCACAGTCTAATAAGTTTCCTTTTATTGTTTTTTAGACCGTTAAAATAACGATTAATTTCGAAATTATGAATAAGATCTAAAAAGAAATTCATTTAGCCGTCTCATTTAAACAATTATATAACCACTGTTTGAAAGGACCTCAGACTAAAGAAGTCCTTTCTTTGGTCTAAGAAAAGGACTATAAGAAATCCTCTCAACACGAATCTAGCTCGTTCATTTCAGACAAGACTATTTTAGTTGAAAATTACCCTTGTAATGCATCATAACTGAATATCGAATAATTCGATTCAGGAAAAAAATTCCTTGTAGCTTTTTCGATTCACTTAAACCGCTTCAACTCGAAGAAAAGTTATCAGAACGAACTGAAAATTAGATAGACATTTTCTTCATGCATTTCTTTATCTGTGCAAAATTTTTGAAGCCAATCCAAACAGCTTCAAAATTTTATTGGAAAACAATCCAATTGATATTTATCGATTTAAAAAAAAATAATTCTCGGAAAATCTAGTTTGTGCATTTCAAACAAGACTGAGGTGAAAAATTCACTTTAATATAACATGATATCGAATAATTCGATTCAGGGAAGAAATTCCTTGAAATTCGATAAAACTGCTAATCATTCGACTCACTAAAATTATTGTTTAAAGTCCTTAAACAATAGGTACTAAAATAATTTGAATGCAATTTAGTCTTAATTGCATTTTTCCATATGAGTTCTTTATGAAAGTTGATTTTGTGTGTCTATTTGAATATTATGAAATAATTTCTAATTATTATTCTTTCATTTTATGACTCAATTTATTTTTTAAAATGGTTCAATTTTAATGAATAAAGCGATATTATGAATTTTTGAATGCACTTTTGGACATCTATAATTTTGTACCTGAACTATTAAAATTTGGAGTCACTTGCTTTTTCAATTACTGACCGATAGATGGCCGTGTCTGTGACTAAGAAGATATCTATTCACTAACACCGCTATGTATGGATTAGCTGCCAAAACAGCAGGGAGACACAGTAGGTTACTTCCTCCGTAAGGCTTTCCAAGTGTAATAGTTCAAGCATGAAATTATAGATGTCCAGAAGTGTACACAAAAATACTTCTAATTCCGCTTCAATCATTAAAATTGAACCATTTTAAAAGTTGTTATTTGATTTCAACAGAAATTTTAAGGTTAAAATTTCAATGATGTATATTCTCATCATTTCGCATTATTCATTTTACCATTGCTTCTCCACAATGATTTTACCTTTCAATATTCGGAAATTTCGAGAAGCTCTGTTTGAACCACAGAACATACAATATTTGAACTCTTCAGTCAAAAGTTTCAAGAGAAAAATTATACTGAAATACAATATCCATTTATTTCCTATTTATATAAATTTTAATGATATTTTTAGATGAAGTTAGAAGCAAGCAACACACATTATTAAGGAAGTGTATGTTTGGTTGCCGATACTACTTCAAGATGGGGCAGAAAATCCTTGAAATTTTCACATTCAACTGCTGCAGTTCGATGAAAAACATTTATAATGGACTGAAATCTGAAATATATTACGATCTACTCAAACATTCATTGTGATATGCCAAATCATAAGTCAATGAAAGCCTTCTCGAAATTGTGATAAAAAATTGTGAGTGTTAATCTTGGAATATTTTTCGATTTTAGAACAAAATAGTTGTTTTCGAACAGCTCTCCTTGAGCACTCCACATTGCAGTTGTGAGGAATAAATGGTCACACTTTTTTATCTAATCAAAGCACTATTTAATTCACAATATACATTAATTTCCTATTCATAATGATTCTTCACTTTTCATATGAAGATTGGACGCAGGCAACACACTTTACAGAGGAAGTGTATGTTTGGTTGCAGAAAGTAATCAAAGATGCAGTAGGAAATCACTGAAATTTTCTCAATATTCTGAAATTGCAGTAATCCGATAAAAATTTTCAAAAATCAGAATGGACTGAAATCTGGAAGAGAAGTTCTACCCAAACATTTCTTCCCATATGCCAAATCAGAAAGGAAGCTTCATCGGAAATTCGTTGAAAAATTGTAAGTGTAATCTTTGAATGTTGAGAAAAAATATGAGGAGTATTGGAAGATTTCCAGACAATGAATCTCTAAACTATAAAAACTAAAAAGAGGTGATAAATAGTGTCGTAGGTGAGCAAACAACAAAATCTTTGATTATTTGTTCGCAACTTACTTTTGTTACGGAAGATAGCACAAACAGCAGGTATCATTTCTGACCAGTTTTGGAAAGAACTATGAAATGAAAGTACTTACAAATTGATTGCTATTCTTGGAAATTATCATTTCTTGGTTTCAAAGTCACCTCCATTGAAATATGCCAGTTCTCCTATCTTATCCACAAATTTTAAGAATTTTAAGATTCTGAATGTTGTATAGAATACAGTTGAATCATGCATGAATTAATATTATGAAATTAAGTTAATCATATCTCAGAGTGAAGAACGGTGGGCAGGTATATGTTGTTACATATCCTTATTGTTGGGGTTAAAAGACATTTGAAAAACAGAAGACAGATCAGATACCTTTAATCACATGAATCTTCTGTTTCATAGGTAAAAAACTTTGTATGAAGAATGGGAAGAAGCACCTGTGAAGAAGTTATTGGAAGAGAACACATCTTGGCAGAACCCTAAATCTTTGTCGGAAACTAGAGTGTCCAGTTGTCACGGACTTAGTTGGTACTCAGCAAAGAGGAGGCTACATTTTCCCAGGAAGTTCCTAGTGAGACGATAACTAGCGGAAAATGATGATTCAAAATTCTGGAGTCAACCAGATCCCTAGAAAGAAAGATTTCCAAAATATTGAACTCAAACTTTAACCACTTAACTATGCCTTAGTAGCTCACGCAAGCAATACAATTGACATTTCCACACAAAATTGTTGAATTTTTGCATTCCACCTGAATAATTCAGAAGTCATGTAAGTAATCTTTCTTATGCATAAAGTAATGATCGAATGGGTTGAAATTTGATATGGATAGTTGATAGTTAGTTTGATAGTTTACAGAGGGGTTACAGTCCACTGCGACCTTAAGGTCTATTGTGCCCCCTTACAGAGCTGTTCTGGCCAAAAACCTTCACAGCTCGCCTTCCAGTTCCAGAGATCTAATGAAATCTAGTAACTGTGAAGACTTCAACGAGGCTAGTTCCTCACTCTTACAAGTTTCTTGTCCAAGGCATTTCTTCCTCAGGCTCGTAATGCCAAGGCATTCCGTGACTAGGTTCATGGGGGTTTCTTCCTCCTCCCCACAGAACCTACATTTGTCAGTGTCCGACAATCCCATCCTCAACAGGTGCTTCCTAAGGCGACAATGTCCTGTAAGAAAGCCAGTGAGGAGGTGCAATTGCTTCTTACCAAGATCCAGATATCTTTTGGATCCCGCTGTCTCAAAGTTCCGAAGGAACTCAGTGGAATGATCCATCCCTGGGAGATTCCGCCAGAGCTTTTCCCTCTCGGCTTTCTCCTTCTCCAGAACTCCTTCTTATAGGTACGTTTAGATATACCACAGAAGGGTTCTGGGCCAAAGAGTGACATTTGTGCGCCCTCTTTGGCGAGTGTATTGGCCTTTTCGTTTCCTTCGATTCCCGAGTGGCCGGGAACCCAGATTAAAAAGACCTTATTTTCTTGCCTACCTCGTTGAGTTTGTTCCGGCACTCCCAGATCATCTTAGAATCGATGACGTAGGAGCTCAGTGCTTTAATAGCAGCTTGACTATCTGAGTGTATTGCTATATCACACTTCTGATAGTTTCTTTCTAGATTTATATCTAGACATCTTTCAATAGCTAAGATTTCCGCTTGAAAGACGCTCATATAGGAGCCCAGCGACAGTGCACACTTGGTGCTTGGCCCGTATATCCCGGCGCCTGCTCCTGTAGAGGTTTTGGAACCATCTGTATACCATTTTACGGTATTTTCTTTGAGATTATAGTCGGTGTATTCCCGTTTCCAATCATCTCTTTTACTTAGCAATGTCATGAAGTTTTTCTCAGTGATTACTTTCTTAATCATTGCATCACTAGGGAGATTCGCAGATGAGATGTAGTTATTCAAAGAGAACCAGACTCTTTGATTCTTTATTCTCTCATTACCTGCACCTTCCTTAGATATTTATTAATATGGATAAAGTAACCAAATATTTATCGCACTCATTCTAGTAATATTAGAAATTCGAGTCAGTTATCTCAAAATAAAATTTGTTGAATCGGTCATGCAGCTGTGACTTAAACGAAACTGATCCAAATAAGTCTTTAGATTTATTCCAATTTAACTACATTCTATCATTATCTATTTGAAGTTAATACCATTATCATGAATTTCATCTAAAAGAAATGCAATATGATACAGTTAAAGTAATAACATTCATCTTTGGGATTTGGATAATTTGACGTATTTCCTTCTACTGGTGAAATGGCATTTTTGACATCAGTTTGTAATGAATATTGTTATTTTGTTTGTATGTTCGATATTTCTTATCGATTTTATTTCATATAATCATTAGATTTAATTATTAAAATGGTTCAATTCTAGTGAATAAAGCATAATCAATAAAATTTTTGTGTTCAGTTCTGGACATCTATAATTTTATGCCTGAACTAATGCTGTTTTGAATCCTTTCGGAGGAAGAAATCTACTGTTGTGCAATTTTTGGGTAGCCGACTGATAGATGGCAGTGTCGACTTATTGGTAATATAGTATCCTGTTCAGAGACACCGCCATCTCTCGGTCAACCATCGAAAAAGATCTTTTCAGTAGGTTTCTTCCTCGGAACGGATTTCAAATGTAATAGTTCAGGTATAACATTATAGATGTCCAAAGCAGAACACAAAAATTTCATTTTCCTTTATTCATTAAAATGTAACCATTCTGAATATTAAATTAAGTGATTGATTCAAATAATAGCAACCAAAAATAGAAGAACAAACTAATATCGAGGGTAAGAACTAATTTAATTCTTCCTATTTTTCAGAGAAGGGTTTTCTGTATCACAAAATGTATCCACACCGTTGGATTGGTTGATGTTCTTCACAAAATTTCTATTACAAGTTGAATTGGCTAAAATAAATATGAACAGGGAATTTTGAAGATGACCTTCAGAGGCTTTACTATGCATTTGAAGAGTGGCCGAACGTTTCAACATGATTATATCCACCCAGAAAACCAAATGCCTCTCTGTATCCAGAGAACCGAGAAGATGCAAGCTGACAGTATACAACAAGAGTATAGAGCAAGTAATGACATACACATACCTTGGCTCCAAACTAACGACAAGCAGAAATCTGAAAGAAGAGGTGCAGAACCAAACAACAAAAGCTTCACTAATATCAGGATATTTACGCGATATAATATGGAGGAACAAACATCTGAGTACATCCGGTAAAGTAAGAGTCTACAAAACCTGTTTTAGATCGGTCACGACATTCCATAGATAAATAAAGTTTATTGATGACATATGCCATCGAAACTAGAGCCGAAACTGCCCACACTAAGAGACTATTAAGAACAACAGAGATGCGAATACTGAGGAGTATAACGGGTTATACACTACACGACCGTAGGAGAAACGATGAGATTAGAGAGATCGGTGGAATACAAGACGTGGTCAGATGGGGCAGAACAAGACGAAGACAGTGGAGAGACCACGTAGACAGGATGCCCGACAACTGACTACCCAAAATTGCAAAATCGGAAAGCCAATAGCTGGTATGAGAGCTGGACTTCGTTGTCCCAAGAATGAGGAGCATTACACACACAGGACTAAGTCCTAAAGTAAGAAGAAGAAGAATTTTGAAGACAGCTATCACAGGTAAATTATGTATACGTTATGATTGGGCTTCAATTTGATAGTAATAGCAGCATGACCTGAAATTGATACATAAACAATTTTGGTTTTATTTTGAGAAGCAACTTATGGATGTGAGAAAAATTTACTATCATTTTGTTCAAATACGTTTATTATTTATTCATCTTTTTCAATCAAATGTCTTTTTATTTTTCATCAAAAAATTCCTCTTAGAATCGATACATATTCAAATGAGTAGAAACAGATAGGTATACTTTCAACTAAAGAAAATTGGATCAATGCTTCAAAATTATCAATTTTTAACTAATCTGTTTGTTACCAAAACAGTATAACTTTTTCTTCGTTTCAATTTTCAATAAAACCTATTTATTCATTTATTCACAATTCGATTGAAATACATAATAAATATTGGTCCTAATTTGTATTTCAAGTATGAATTTTTCAAATTCATCAAGCTTCTATTCCTTATTAAACTGGCTAAATAAGATGAAATAAAAAACTTAGAAGCTAACAAGCAACTTTATTCAATGCTATAAACTTTTGTTGTTGTTTTTTTTTTGTAACATAGTAATTGTAAATCTTACTGGGTTGAAGGACTTAGGTCAATTACCCTAATACAGTTATTTATTTATTTATTTTTAAGATGAAATATAGAAAAGAAAAGATATTGTATGTAGCCATTGTAATAGCAATAAAATTGTATTATTATTATTATTGAATCCTATCTGAGTATTCAGACATTAGTTCAACATGTCTTTCAGTTTATTTAGTTTGAGAATTTTTAACACTAAATAGAAATTGGAATTCTGACATAATCTACTACTGAAAGTAGTAGAAAAATAAATAGAAATGTGTGTTGATTTTGAGTTGTATTGATTAAATGAATTAGTGATATTTAATCTTTGAATTTTCCTCTTTTACAGATTAATGATATCGAACACTTTCTGAACGGCTGGAAATATTTTGGAATGCATACGAAGCATCTGCTTTGAAGAAACTTACTGCTGTACCGTTTCCATTAATGGTTGATGTTGAAAACTGTTTCATAGGTTAATATCAACATATTCATATTGTTTTCAAATTGGGAATAATTTGACATCAAAATTGTCAAAGCATTTTGAAATTCCCAAAGATTGCTGGCATAAATATTTCTTTGAATTGACAACTTGAGCCAGATTACTTGCATAAATCTCTACTCTTGAGTTAGGTGATTATTTACAATGTCATGTTTCATTTTACTCAATATGAACGTTTCAATTGAAATGACTAGAAGTTCTCAATTTGAAAATTTTCGTTTGATATAGTCACAGTTTGTTGAATATAGTTTGTAGCTTTTGTATTGCCAAATGTTAAATTGCATTACCGTTACATATTATTTTACATATCGAAATTTTGAAAATACATTGGAAACTTGCTACTTTCGCCAATGTTTCCATTATTCTTATCTTTCTTAGTGTTCAAGAATGTAAATCCAATCATTCAAAAAGATGATTGATTAACTGTTACTCATGAAGTCATAATAATCTGCTTTATTCATATTTGTTTCTTCAAAATTCATTTTGCTCATAAAAATGGGAACCTGTAATGAAATATCGAGTAAATCTGATGTATTTGCATTATTCAGCGAATATTGGGCATTGTTGTTGCCTTGATGTTTTCGTTGTCAACTAGATCTCATTGGATTGATATTTTCGAATTAATCAAAAATGAATACTTGCAAAACAGTTAAGGAAAGGCACCAGCTTTAAATTATGATTGATAAATGCTATTTAAATCTATTGGCAATCATACGTTATCAAATCAGTCATATGTTAATTTTGTAGATTATCACTTCTAAAATATATTTCTCTTTTTGATTCCAGTCAATTCAAGGACGTCCGAAGCAATTTTTGTGAATGCATGTTAGCTGCTCACCATGGGCATGATTGACTACCAGTTTCAGATGTATAGTTTCGAATATTGTTTTAACTGATATTTTATTGAAAGAATTGTATTACTGAGTTTGAAATGAATGTAGATTGTACATTCCAATATTATGAATATATCTGATTTATTTATAACTTATGAAATAAAGAAGGTTGAAAGAAACTGTTTTGTCAATAACTCAAACCAACTAGAGCTCAGATCATAAGTTCATTTTGAACGAGGGTTTCAAGCTGAACAAGAATATTTAATAAAGAAAATACAGAATCTATTACTTATCACTCGGAAAAAGTGACATTTGTTGTTATTCAGATGCTCACGAAAATTTTCATTATAAACATAAAGGGCTAGAGACGGTCCTGTCCTACCGAACCGTTCAAGGTCACTCGTACCACTGACGTCAGAAATGGCGGGAAATATCCGGAGCTCCTGATACAATTCCGTATACCTCCTCGAACTCATATGTTCCTGTTACTCGATCCGGCGCTCATACACTACCCAAATTGGCAAATATTCGATGGAACACACCGGAAATGCAAGATTCGTCCAAAATTTCAGGTTTTAAGCGTTTTCTCTGTCGGGTAGTGTATAAACAGCGGATCGAGTAACAGGAGTTTAGGTATAAGAACGAGGAGGTTTGCGGATTTGTATCAGGAGCACCTGATATTTTGCTGCAACTATTGGACTGTATTTTCAACTTTATGTTTTGTAGCGTCTTATCTCCCAAAAATTCATTTTGAAAAAGATTTTCTTCATAATAGGAGTAATATAACTGGTATTCACCTTTGCCCCTGATACTTCCGTGAACTTTTGCGATCCATTTTGCGCTTGAGAAGATCATTTATAATTCATCTAATAATATTTTGCAGAATTGTCAAAATTATAGATTTCAATGATTTTTTCCTCTAGTATTATAGTATTTATAACTTATGAAATAAAGAAGGTTGAAAAAAACTGTTTTGTCAATAACTCAAACCAACTAGAGCTCAGATCATAAGTTCATTTTGAACGAGGGTTTCAAGCTGAACAAGAATATTCAATAAAGAAAATACAGAATCTATTACTTATCACTCGGAAAAAGTGTCATTTGTTGTTATTCAGATGCCCACGAAAATTTTCAATATAAACATAAAGGGCTAGAGACGGTCCTGTCCCCCTGAAACGCTCAAAGCCACACCTACCGGTGACGTCAAGAAATGGCGGGAAATATCAGGAGCTCCTGGTAGAAATCCGTATACCTCCTCGAACTTATATGTTCCTGTTACTCGATCCGGCGCTCATAAACTACCCAAATTGACAAATATTTGATGGAACACACCGGAAATGCTAAAATCGTCCAAATTTTCAAGTTTTAAGCGTTTTCTCTGTCGGGTAGTGTATAAACACCGAATCGATTAACAGGAGTATTGGTATAAGAACGAGGAGGTATGAGGATTTGTATCAGGAGCACCTGATATTTTGCTCCAACTATTGGACTGCATTTTCGAATTAATGTTTTTAAGCGTCTTATCCCACAAAAATTCATTTTAAAAATCAATTTCACACGTTACTACTAACTTAAATAATACTTTCAAATCACAAATCGATATTTTTTGTGCTGTTACAGTAATGATAATTCAAGAGAAATAAGAGTATACTGACAAAAATTCTACAGAGATACGGAAAATTTTTCACCTTAAATAATTCAGAAAAGTTTCCAACTCGAAAGTTGGTTAGAGAAACTCCAAAAATGTTAGTCTGGATAAAAGAACTTTGGCGAGAAATATCCGGTTCTCCTGATACAATTTGAATATTTCAGAAGACGGATGTGTTGACACGGATATTCTTGGCGCGAAATATCAGGTGCTCCTGATACAATTTGAATATTGCCGACCACAGAGCTGAACACGCAGTCTCCAATAAATGGCGGGAAATATCAGGAGCTCCTGGTAGAAATCCGTATACCTCCTTGAACTCATATGCTCCTGTTACTCGACCCGGCGTACATACACTACCCAAATTGGCAAATTTTTGATGGAACACGCCGGAAATGCAAGATTCGTCCAAAATTTCACGTTTTAAGCGTTTTCTCTCTGTCGGGTAGTGTATAAACACCGAATCGTATAACAGGAGTATATATGTATAAGAACAGGAGTATATTTATAAGAACTAAAATTTCAGTAGGATTTTCGCTTGCGAAAATGCATTTTGAAAATCGATTTCCAACATATCAGGAGGAATTGTTGAATGCTCCTGATACTTCGGTGGAAGTTTTTGTGTGGAATATTTGGTTGAAAGGGTCAAATCTGAAAACTCTGGAAATTAAAATGTAATGTTATATGTTGATATAATTAGATAAATTTAAATGTTCCCTAGAAACTTTATGCGCACATAAATTTCGTGAAAAATTCTTACTGACGTATCAGGAGCAAAATTGATCTGGGTATATCGCTACAGGAAAACGCTACTGAAAATGAAATACTAGAGGAAAAAATCATTGAAATCTATAATTTTGACAATTCTGCAAAATATTATTAGATGAATTATTAATGAATGATCTTCTTAAGCGCAAAATGGATCGCAAAAGTTCACGGAAGTATCAGGAGCAAAGGTGAATACCAGTTATATTACTCCTATTATGAAGAAAATCTTTTTCAAAATGAATTTTTGGGAGATAGGACGCTACAAAACATAAAGTTGAAAATGCAGTCCAATAGTTGGAGCAAAATATCAGGTGCTCCTGATACAAATCCGCAAACCTTCTCGTTCTTATACCTAAACTCCTGTTACTCGATCCGGTGTTTATACACTACCCGACAGAGAAAACGCTAAAAACCTGAAATTTTGGACGAATCTTGCATTTCCGGTGTGTTCCATCAAATATTTGCCGATTTGGGTAGTGTATGAGCGCCGGATCGAGTAACAGGAACATATAAGTTCGAGGAGGTATACGGAATTGTATCAGGAGCTCCGGATATTTCCCGCCATTTTTGACGTCAGTGGTGCGAGTGACCTTGAACGGTTCGGTAGGACAGGACCGTCTCTAGCCCATTATGTTATTATTGGAAATATTAGTGAACCTCGAAATAATACAAAATTCATGTTTTTCTCAGTGTTTGAAGGGAGGTCCTGAATTATTTTTATGGAATATTGTTATCTTACTATAATTCATTTTTCAGATCAACTTATTGTCGGTTCAGGTAAGGAAATGTTAAATACAGTTAAAAACACTTTATTCAAGGTTTATTTATTTAAATAGTCAAACATATTCAAATGAAACAACCATATTTTTTTCAATTTCATAAAATATATTTAACAAATTATTGTCAATCTTCATTATAGTGGTTATCAGACACCTGGAAGCAAAAGAAGAAAAATTGAAATTAATAATCAACTAAAGACATTCGACTGTTTAGGCAGTTAATTCTCCTCACTTTTACTTGCGACTAAATAAATATAACAATAATTTATAGCATCAAACAATCTCTTCAATGATACTGGTTTTACACATTTGTTTTGAATTATTATGATAAATTAAAATGAAATGTTTTGGTAACCTTCCATTCCATAAATTAAAAATTCTTTTGCTTCAAAACTCAAGTCATTTTGATATTCTTTTTTCTCCTGAGGGTCTGAAGTATTTCAGTAACTCAACATGTTCAGTAATAACAATGAAATTTGCAAAGCCCAAATGTTTTTTAGTGACCTCAATATGCCAATTTCGTCAAACGTCTTTTTTTTTGTCTAGACTAAGGAAAGAGACTCTGAATCTAGATTCAGACAAGGCCTACAATTCAGCGAGTAGCTAGTTTGAAATATAATTCGAAATTGGTGGAGCATTTCATTCTAAAGTCACTAATCACTAAAACTTTTTTCGAATTTTGTGTTTCAGCAAATATAAGAAATATAATATAACGCTACAACTACGAAAATTCTTCAATTTCAGATATACTTAGAGTACAATCGTTTCGAATCAGGCAAATCAGAAAAAAATATACAGATACATCATCATCAGATAACTTCAAAAAATGTCGAGTTAGTTTATCTAATTCTAGAGGAGATTAAGAAGCCTAATCCTTTGGAGACTGAAGATTGTATAATCTTTTCTAACAATCTATTGGTTAACGATTGTTCACTGCAATAGGTTTCTTCGTAACAGTACTCTGGTGGCAGGTGTGCTGAAGTTATCCACAATTTTTTCCTGGAAAATAAAGAGATGTCATGAATGGAATTAGTTTTGACAATTTGAAACGAAAAAAGTATGCAAGTTACGCATTATATCAAAGTGGAGCACTCGAAATACGCGTTTTATTACTTTCCACGTTCATAAATTCTACGCAGATCGTACTGCACATATTGATCAAAAGAAAAATACTATTGAAAAAACAAATTTGGATCCTCCAACATTCAATGAAATAGAACCGACGTTGAAAATTTTTAACATACAAAATTCCACAGCCATTGATTATATTTATCTAGTTAGTAGAATTGATGAACATTGGAAGAAGTTTATATAAATAACGACTTAAGTGAATATGAAATGGTGATTTCAAATATACTACAATACATAGTACAATTGCGTGGAATCAGGAAATTCAAAAAAATATACAGATACATAATCATGAGAAATATCAGCCAACTTTAAAAAATGTCGGATTAGTTTATCTTATTCGAGAAGAGATTGACAAACCTAATACTTTTGAGACTGAAGATTTTTCCATCTTTTCTAACAATCTATTGGTTAACGATTGTTCACTGCAATAGGTTTCTTTGTAGCAGAACTGTGGTGGCAGGTGTGCTGAAGGTATCCACAATTTTTTCCTGGAAAGTAAAGAGATTTTAGAATGGTACTAAAAAAAATTTTAACTTTGACAATTTGAAACAAAATTGCAAGGTACACATTATATCAAAGTGAATCACTATAAATGGGTTTCATTACTTTTAACGTTCATGAAGTACAGTATGCAATTCGTACTGTAAATATTGATCAACAAATAGATACTTTCTAAGAAAAAACTTTGGATCTCCAATATTCAATGAATTCTGCAACCATGAGTCTTTGATTATATTTATCTTCTTGAATGGAACATCAGAAGAAGAGTATATGATGACTGAAGTGAATATGAAATGTTCAATCAGTCAGAGACTTCGAAAACAAATAAGCTAATAAAACTGGTAAAGTTCCACAGGTAAATCCAGAAATTCACATCGAAATTTGACATGATAACTATAAAAATTCCAGTTATGAAGATACCTAATCTTACAATTATTTTCCATCTATAGTGACTAAATAGAAAACCTCACACATAGGATATTGATTGGTATCAATGATATCGTGATAAAAGTCCCAGATATTCTAGCTAGAAAATTTGTATACATATTTCTCTCTAATCTCTTCTGGTGTTATATTATACGAAACAGAAGAACCAAATGATCTTTTACTTTTATAGATCTCTTACAGTGTTAAAATGATTGAATGTATGGAATAAATTAGCTTAATATCAGAGTTAGAAGTAATTTACTTTTTACTGAGAGCTTATTAGTACCCGAATCATTCAAATAGCTTTCTCTTCATTGAAAAATGATTCTTATTGATCAATAAATTATTAAAAATGATTTACCCATTCAGGTGTCTATATGGAGTTCAACCTTAGACTAAGTATATAGTCTAAGGGTTCAACAGCTTTAACCATTTCTTTCTTTTCATCTTCCAACTTTTATGTCTAATGTCTATCTTTTTTCAGCTTCTAGCAGTTTCGCCTGATATGATTGTTTCATTGTATTCCATTGCAATCTTTTGCGGTCATCTATTTTCATTCATTCCTCGGAGGCATTCGTACCATTTACCTAAGGAAATTTACCTTTAAAATCTGTGTTAAAATCAAATTTCAAATGGTTCAATTTTAATGAATGAAGCGAAATCAGCAATATTTTTGTGTACAGATCTGTACATCTATAATTTTATGCCTGAACTATTGCAACTGGAAATTCTTCGGAGGAAGAAACCTACTACATTTGCCTGCTTTGGTACCTGACCCATAGAAGGCAGTGTATATCGGTGACTAGATAGGCATCTACTCACTGAAATACAGTCACCTGCTTACCAATTAACGAACACCGCCATCTATCGGTCAGCCATCCAGAAAGCAGTAGGTTTCTTCCTCCAAAATGATTCCAAGTAGCAATAATTCAGGCATAATATCATAGATGTCAAAAACTTCACACAAAAATGATATCTTCGCTTTATTCATTAAAATTGAACCATTTCAATAATTAAATAAATTGTATGAAATGATAACAATATGAAATATCAAAAATTCAAACAAATCTCAACTAATCATCACTAGATAGATTGATAGAACAGCATCAAATACACCAAGAACTTTCTAATACGTTTTTTTGAAATAAAAAATACTATTGATAACTCTATTTAGATTCATTGCTGTCTGTTCATATCTCACTTGGCAGATCTTTATTATCCTGATTTCAAAAAATAACCATTTCAAGCTCCGAACCTACTTTGACGGTTTGTAGCTTTTATTGGGTGAAATGATCATTTACAGATTATGGTAATAATAACCCTTCTCAAATAATTAGATAAATAACAAACGGTACTTGCCTATTAACTTCTATCCTATCTTGAGAATTTGAAGGCACTTGTTCATTCCTTTCGTCAGTTATAATGATCATATCAGACATCTGGCTGCGTAGATTTTCTTCCCACTATCAGTATTTTTATCAGCAAAACCAACCTAGAACTCAAAATTCGAAAATATCAGATAGCAACAAAATGGTAGTATCCTCCCACAACAAAAATCAAATAAAAATTTAAAAGAATGAAGTTAGGAGTAATAATTTTTTCAGTATTTATTCATAATCAAAACAACATACAAACCTAAGAAGAGCGACAGTTAATTTCTTTCTATAATTAGTAATTAGGACTATTTAATTCTTTATAATACTCAACAAAGAAAGAACTCTTTCTACACTATAATTAAATAAAAATCTGAGATGTTCCTTTCAAAAATCCTATACAAATCTATAATACAGATCAGAGAAAAATAATAACGTGAATAATACTAATAATAAGTGTTCTTCATTGATACCTAAATATCAATAGGCAATCGACTGAAATCCTTCAGCCATAATGCGTATATATTGTCAGTTTCTTAAAAATGCGAATGATTATTGTGAAAAAACAAGCATTATTTCAATGAAATAGTGTGGAAATAATATTTACATCGAAAAAAAACTCCATATTATATGGAGTTTAAATCACTTTGGAAAAAGAATCAGTCGAATATGAAAATGAGTTCAAACTCATTGTGTTAGAAACACATATGTAATACCATCTTATGGATACCATATCCATACCCCATTCGAACAAATAAGATAATTCATTCCTATGATATGTAGGATATTAACAAACGAAATTTCATTGATATAAATATTCAACTTATTTAGAGAGATATATGGAAATGTTGACATCCAACGTAACAGATATCAGAATAAGAATGAATAATGAAGGGATTCATGTCAAAATAAAATGAAAGAGTTTGCATTAAGGAATTCATTGATATTTTCCATTTCAATGAATATATAGATGAGAGGAGTACTTTTCACTTCAATCTAAATCGTATTGCATAAAAAATGATTCTTTAAATGCCCGAGATCATAAGGATATCATCTGAAATTTCATGTCTAAGAAATTACTTGTATGAAAAGTGATATTGAGTTCATTTATTCACTCAACTCAATTATGAAGATCTTCAAACATATTTTATCAGTTCCTTTTTTTAATAGTGTAGGAATAAATCATGAAAAATTTCCCAAATACCCGAAGTTTGAGACTTTTGAGCAAAAAACAAATTTTTCCATTCAGATTTGAATTTATGTATATTTGATGTGAATTATATTCAACTTTTTATAAGAAAATCCATGCAGATATTCATATGAGTAACTTCTTCAGAGATCTTTATTGTATCAGCCACAAAAAAAATTAAAACCTTTTTGGCAAGTGTTTCTGAATATTGCTAGCATAAATGAACAGAAAAGTGTCATCCTCATTAAAAATATGTAAATATATATTTTGTTTGTTCATTGTGTTGTTCTGCAAGTCTTTTATTTATTTTATATAAAAAAAATCGAATATTTTGAGCAATCTAAAAACATTTCTGAAGAGCATTATTTTCGTGGCAAATTTGATGAACATCTTTATTGAACTTAGGAAATTAAACGACAAATAAAATTTCTGAATATCACTGTAATTTACGATTGTTAATGATATGAATTTCTGGAAGATGAAATGAACTATTTAACAATTGATTTGATTATTAGGCTATGTGATCAGGTTTCTTGGCAACTATTTCATTAAATCTGTTCAATATGAACAGTACACTATTCTGTAGAGAATCATTTGACATTAAGTTATATCATCATATTTATCTTGTAAAAAAACAGCAACTGACACCACGGATTTTTCATGTCAAGGAAAAAATTATGTGCAAAATACATTGGCACTTAGGCAATCAGTAGGAAATATCAAAATTGGCAACAATAATAGCACATTATCGACCACCAGCCTATTACAGCATGTAACAGGTAAAGCATGGTGAAATAGTCGACCTACACCATTTGGGTGGAATATAAATTTGGTGTTTGCGAATGTCACCCCTTTGTCACGATAAAAAAGCACATCCAAGTTTAATCTAGTATCTGATTTGATATTTCCATCATCACTTGTTGTTGAGGTAATATACATTAGTATTTGATGTTCACGATGTCAAATAAATCTAATAAGGCAAAAACTCGAAATCGAATTATTTTAAAACTACCTTTCAACATGCTTACCCCTCTGGAATATTCATTTCCCAAATAAGAATGAACTTCATGCTTCGTTTATCATTAGCAAGTATTTTGGAACACCCTTTATATTTTAGGTATATGTGAATTCATTGAACTTTCAAGAACAAATCACTGGCTTAGTCTGCAAATTTGCTTCGAGAAGAGAAATGAAGTTTGGCAAACTTCAAGAATTTTGTTACTGTAATTAGTTCTTAGTGAAATGAGAAAAATCACTGATATTGTTGCTAAACGGTGGAGCAACTTCGCAGAGTGAGCTAGCAAGAATGAAATCCTACCCAAACTATTGAGCCAGCACCACCTAAAACACAAGGCCAAACAACTTTGCTGAAATGAACTGTGATAGCAGTAATCCTAAGAAAGCTAACCACTATTCAGTCGATTTTATTATGATAACATGTTCATTGCTCCTAGCAATCAGACCATACAGGGTGTTCCATCTCTTTTCACAACGGTGTATGAAAACCGTAGTTTTGATTAACTGTTTTCGCCAAAAATAAATTTTTCCGATCAAATGAACCTTACTTAATTATTATTTGATTGGTATGTTATTTTATTCAACAGAATTATGTTCTTTTCAGCCAGAATACAGGTGATAAAAGGGAAAGAATGTTCTTTCTTCAATAAAAGATCCTTTAACAATGATTAGATTTAGATAGTTCATCTAAGCAAAGCTCCTCTAAAATAAGAAAAAACAATGTTTAATACATATCTGTTTTTTCTCCAGATCTCTGTTCATAAGTAATTTCATTCAATCCATGTTGTTTATTCTCTTCAATTCTGAAGTGACATGGTTTTTTTCAAACTTTGTTTTTCCAAAATAATATCGATTTGAATGCCATGAAACTGGTATCCTCAATAAAAGCCTTTCCGTATAAAAATTCGTTTTCCGACTCTGAAAAAATCCAAGAACACAAAACTATATAAACAAACTGAATCATTGAAACCTTTTCCAGCACATAAATCAAGAAAAAATGTAACATACGGGACAATTCTTAGTGTTCGTTAATAAAATAAATAAAAAAATAATAAAAAATAATTAAAATCTTCCACCATGACAACGGAATATACGAAATTTTGACAGTACTGATAGATTGACATGATTCATATTTAATTACCGTTTCTTTTTGTTTCCTGCTGTTCTATCCTGTGAGTTTTCTTGTATTTCGACAAATGTGAATTTCTGAATCCAGGAGTGAGGTCTTTAGTTTTATGTGGTACTGGTTAAGCTCCAACATATCTTCAAATCAAACATGTCATAATGAATTCGGCAAAACCTGCGTTTAATTGCTTATGAAAACAGAGTGAAAAAAAATCATATACATTTTCAAATCTTATCAATTAATAAAACCTAGAATTTCTATTGCATTATACAAAATGTAACTGCTTCATTATATAAATACGATATATACAAGTAGAGGTCACATCATATCTCTCACACACTCGGTATCAAGTTCTTGTATAAGATATCTCATAAATGTCATTTCTTTTCTAGCATTGTCGAACATGGTGCGTGGATCACTAGCCATGCAACGCAAACAGTTAGGAGCAAAAACCATAGCTAAATTGGAGGCGTCCATCTTTGTGTGTTGTATGACATCAGGCTTGTTGAAGGTCTGCAGAAATCGTATCAGATAACACAGTACTAATCTATGCAATGTCGGTAAACGTAATACTAGATCACAAGCTCTGCGTGGTGTCATGGGTTCGGCAACGCACTCTGGATAAAGGGAATCGGGTATGAGAGGCTCATACAATTCCCTGAGCCAGAGTTTTAGTAGATTAGCAGGAACATGAGCGTCGCTAGGTCACAAAGTTCCCACCTATCCATTTGAGCTTTGAGCCTATTCACTTCGTCAACATCAGCTGAGACACGAAATATACCTTGAAGAAAAACTGACCATTTTACCAACAATCTTGTGTAATGTTGTTTACAATAGAACATGCTTTGATTAATGCGGATAATGTCACGGAGAATTAGCATCAATTAACAATATCAAATATGAACAATATGAAATACACAATTCATATATTCTTCCGATTATATGCATAAGATGCGACATACAGATCAATAGCTTTTAGAAAATTACTTGAACACTCTTCACCAAATGTCACGTTCCCAAACAAAAAAACGACTTTATTTTCATCTGAACAAGCTATAGGGTTGAAATTTCGTACACCTGACTTTATAGACCCTCCATATGTACACTCTGAATTTCAGCGATATACAGAGTGTCCCAAAACTCGACGTCAACCCGGAACCGGGTGAAAAGGCAAGTAATGCTGGTTGTCAGAAAATATAAAAAAAAATCTAAGTTACATGATTTTAAAATAATGGGCATTTAAAAAAACACGCAAAATTCCACACCCTGTGACAGTATTTTCGCTCCTGTTGCCACAAATATCAACTTTTTCCAACTTTTTTTTTTGCTGTGTAACCTTAATAATGCTTGTCTAAACTGTAATCAACATTTGGATACCAGCTGCTCTAGGTTTCATAAAAATAGGGCTTGCTTCTCAGAAAAAAAATTCAAAATAAACAATTGCCTAGTTTCAACTGACTGTATTGTTGAATCCATTGGACTTTTTTACTGGGAAGCAGTTTAAGAAAAAGTGTATTCAAAGGCAATCGAAAATAAATTTGAACTACGGCAGCTACAGTTTAACAAGTATTATACCATTTTGGAATCCTTACTAAATGCGCCAACTTTTGACAAAACATGCCAAACTTGCGAAGTACATTTTTTTTTCAATACAGTCAGTTGAAACTAGGCAATTGTTTATTTTGAATTTTTTTTCTGAGAAGCAAGCCCTATTTTAATGAAACCTAGAGCAGCTGGTATCAAAATTTTGATAACAGTGTAGACATTATTCAGGGTTACACAGCAAAAAAAAAAAGTTGGAAAAAGTTGATATTTGTGGCAACAGGAGCGAAAAGACTGTCACAGGGTGTGGAATTTTGCGTTTTTTTTTAAATGCCCATTATTTTGAAATCATGCAACTTAGATTTTTTTTTTCTGACAACCAGCATTACTCGCCTTTTCACCCGGTTCCGGGTTGACGTCGAGTTTTGGGACACCCTGTATGTTGAATAGATTCTAAAGTATTTTATGTCATCAATAACTTCAATTCACACTTGAATTTAAATAAAATCAATTTCTGTATATTACCTTCGGTACTTAACCCTTGCAATCGAAGTACTTGCTGAGAAAGCTCAACCTGGGGCCAAGGAAGTCTTCTGTTTGGCCAACGACTCGCCTGAAGTTGCAGAACTTCCCTTAAAGTATTACCAAACAAACTTGCTTGAAATATTTGCTTCCTGGCTGATTCAACGTCATCAACTTGCGGTCTGCGTGCAGAACGTTTTCCGCCAGCACCTATTCTTTCCAACCTTTGACAAGCAACTGTCGCATAATGGTTAACCTAAAATGAAAAAAACTGAAGAAAGCCCCGATGCTAAGTCAGCATGCTCTTCCGCGCTTTTTTACATCAAGATAATTTCAGTTTAGACGGTAGGTTGCAAAAGTTTCTAACTTGTATGATTTTTACATTAGAAATTGATTTGGTTGTTGTCAATGACACCCATGATGTCCCAATCATGATCTCTGGGTGAAAGATCGGGGGATCAAGACGGCTATGGCAAAAAATTCACTGAATGGCTTCAAAAAAGTTTATACTAACTCTGTCAACATGATGCTAAGTAAAAGAGAGGAATGGATACGGGAATACACCGACTATAAGCTCAAAGAAAATACCGTAAAATGGTTTACAGATGGTTCCAAAACCTCTACAGGAGCAGGCGCTGGGATATACGGTCCAAGTACCAAGTATGCGTTGTCGCTAGTCTCCAGTATGAGCGTCTTTCAAGCGGAAATCTTAGCTATTGAAAGATTTCTATGTATAGATCTAGAACGAAACTATCAGAAGTGCGATATAGCCATACACTCAGACAGTCACGCTGCTATTAAAGCACCAAGCTCCTCTTCGACTCTAAAATGATCTGGGAGTGCCGGAACAAACTCAATGAGGTAGGCAAGAAAAATAACGTCTTTTTGATATGGGTTCCCCATTCGGGAATCAGAGGGAACGAAGAGGCCAATACACTTGCCAAAGAGGGCGCAGGAATCTCACTCATTGGCCCAGAACCCTTCTGTTGTATATGTAAATGTACCTATACGAAGGAGTTTCTGGAGAAGGAGAAAGCCGAGAGGGAAAAACTCTGGCGGAATCTCCCGGGGATGGATCATTCCACAAAGTTCCTTAGGAACTTTGAGAAAGGAACTTTGAGACAGCGGGATCTTGGTAAGAAGCAATTACACCTCCTCACTGGCTTTCTTACAGGACATTGTCGCCTCAGGAAGCACCTGTTGAGGATGGTATTATCGAACACTGACGAGTGTAGGTTCTGTGGGGTGGAGGAAGAAACCCCCATTCACCTAGTCACGGAATGCCTTGGCATTGCGAGCCTAAGGAGAGAAGGCCTTGGGCAAGAAACTTGTAAGAGTGAGGAACTAGCCTCGTTGAAACCTTCAGATATTAGATTTCATTAGATCTTTGCAACTGGAAGGAGAGCTGTGAAGGGTGTGACCAGAACAGCTCAGTAAGGGGCACAATAGACCTTAAGGTCGCAGTGAGATGTAACCCCTTTTTTAAACTGAACTAAACTAAACTGCCAACATCAGTCAGTAAAACGTTCGGAAAGTGACAGGATGTTCTCCTAACCACTCATTAGCCAAAGATCCAGTTGTGGCAAATCGATCTCTAATAGCCAGAAGTCTTACACGGCGACCTTGA
Source organism: Propylea japonica (assembly GCA_013421045.1). Classification (NCBI taxonomy): domain Eukaryota; kingdom Metazoa; phylum Arthropoda; class Insecta; order Coleoptera; family Coccinellidae; genus Propylea; species Propylea japonica. Next base: position 25,794,652 of record CM024248.1, read on the forward strand.
ACCTCATTTGTGCCCTCAGAATAAGAAATAAACATAGAGATGCCCCTATTCATGAATAGTACTGCATTTTAACACGGCCTTCTAAACCTCCGGGCCCGGTCATAGCCAAGAGCGGCAACGCTGTAGAGAGGTATATTACAAGCACAGCCTTCTTAAGTAGTCCCTATGTACAGTTGTGTTACAGGCGCAAGCGTGAGCGCTAGTAAACATCTAGTGGTAAATTAATATGTTTTTAGTGTCGATTGTGTCGAGTGCTGTGAACAGTGTTGTGATATTGGTGTTAGTGAATTTTCCTTGGGATAACTACTTTCTTCTTTGTGTAGGTGTCTCTAACCTATAAATCAAACTCATCTTCTACGAAAAATGGTAGCAACGTTTTATATTTTAGTGTGAAGTAATATCCGTCTAAAAAACTTAAGGATATTCCAATTGTTTCAGTTTGTCGAAACATGAACAGCGTAAGCTTTTATAAATGAGGGCCATACTGCGAAATTTCATTCCAATAAAAGTTTTGATTGTGAAAAACATTTCGATTCAAACGATATAACTAGGGTCCATAAACATTCACAAGCAGATGGAACAATTAAATTACTTTCTTTGACATACCAAAAATCAAAATAACTGACCCATTAAATTTAATTATCGTTCATAATTATGTGCTCTATTATAAAATATATCTATTTTGAACGACAACGAAACTGTTTTTTCGAAGAGTTTTTTTAATTTATATCCAATTTATTGACTGAGCAGGGCATACTTCCACCTTTTTCTCAAATATTCATAGGAAAACACACTAAATAACATCAGAAAATTAAATTAAACGTTCGAAATATCGAAATATCCCTCGTGCGAGCGATATACCTCCCAAATATCGTCTTTTGCGGCGTTGCCGCTTGAGGCGCCTGGCCATGTCTTTAGAAGGCCGTGGTTGTAATCAACCAAGCATTAGGGTGAGATGGAAAGCATTACACTGCCACACTGGGGTGAAGTAAACAATTGATTAGATTTGCATTTCTCCAATTCCTGAATATAATACAACATTTTCGTTATTTTTCCCTAGCTATGATTAACGGAATAGCCTTAAGTAACAATAAACTGCCACCAAATCATTGAAATAATTCAGGAAGAAACTTAATGTTAATAAACAGCACTTACCTGAACATGAATAGGCCACCGATTAACGTCAGGAAAAACTCTAGAAAACGAGGGGTCTCTATGACGATTCAGGTACCCGAGCAAAGCAGGTTGGAAGACCGGACTAGGAGGTACGAACGCCAGCGCAATAGTCAGAAGTTCCCAGCCTCTTAATAAAGATTCACGTCTTGGATTTTCAGTCGTTTGCCTGCACAACTGCACGAACAGTTCATCTCTTAGCAGCGGTTGGGCGTGCGCCGTCCCCAATATGTCCATCACCAAGGAATTCAACGAAGTCCCCGGTCTTGCTTTCCGATCACCCATATACATTTGTACTTGTCTGAACATTTCCAGTGCCTGTCTTGCTACAGGTTTACTCGATGCCAGAAGGGGCCTCTGAAGACTCCTTTCCGACCAACTTAACAGATCCCTAACGCTCGCTTTCCGCCTGAACAGGCCTCTTCCTCCGAGATTCAGATTGTCGGCTGCAAACTTTTCCATGTCCGCTTCCCTTTCGGGTTGCAGAGGGGGCTCGGCAGATGGTTTTAGAGCTGGAGTGGGAAGCCTGCCATCTTTGGTATCAGTTTCTCTATTTCGAGGTTCCGTTGAAGCTTCAAGAGAAAGGAGTTAGTTATATGATCTGAGAAATTTGTAGAAGTAGAGTAATTGTTTGTGAGGAGACTGACAAAGTTTAGAAAAAGAATGATTTCCAGCTGATTATATGAAAACCTTCGTATTGTTGAAAACAGATTGAGAAAAATACTGACGTGAAATACGCTTTTGAAAAAATCAATAAATAGTTACCTGTTGGGAGATTCAGATATTCTACAGGTCGATGAGATAATCTATGAGGTAAATAGCTGCCCTCAGATTGGTCAGAATCTTCATTGTCGGGTTCATGACCTGTTAGAGATTCACTTCCACTGTCAGAATGTTCGCTATCGGAATCTCTACTATTGTTCAATAGGAAATGTTCTAGCGGTAAAAGATGGGAATCATGCCAATTGGAATAGAGCGGTGCCTCAGCTCCATGTTGACTGAAACTACTGCTCCTGCACAGGTCACTAGATTTCCTTCTCAACTGTGGGGTGCTTGCAGACAGACTCAGCATTTGGCCTTTACCTGTAAATGAATAAGAAAACCCATATGATGAATATCTGTACATTATATGTTCTCTAAGGAAAAAGTAAGATGTTTTGAGTTGATTATATCAAAGTCTTCCTCACTTCATCGGCTCTTGTTCACAAATCGATTATTATCTGTAGGGTGTTACAGTTGGAGTGAAAAGCAATGTGGTATTTGTTATTAAATCTGTTTTTTTCTCTCGTGCAAACACATAAGGTGACAATAATTGAAGAATAAGAACCCAGCGTCGCGGCTCAATAGATCACTGAGAGTTGCAACAGGAGTTCTAATTTCGAACCAGACTGTAAGACGACGACTACATGTTCGTGGTTGAGAGCAGGTAGGAGGGTACAACATCCCCGTTTGAATAGGGAACACCGGGTTCATCGACGGCAATGGGCTGAGGAGCACCGCAATTGGACACTTGAAGATTGGAGCCGATGTTTATTTACGGATGAGTCTAGATTTCGTTTGGTCAACTCCGATGGACGTATTCTTGCTTGGAGGGAAAGAGGTCAAAGGTATGCAGAACAGTTTATGGTACCCACACAGCTTTTGGCGGAGGTTCTATATGTGTATGGGGAGGCATTTGTTTGAACCAACGCACAGAGTTGGTTGTTCTGCAGACACCACCATGACCAGCCAAAGATATCACGATATGATTATTGAACCCATAATTGTTCCGTTTGCGGCTGCCGTGGGCGAGAATTTCATTCTAATTGACGATAATGCCCGTCACACCGTAGTCGTCTGGTTAATGAAGCGCTAGAAACTCATGCTATTGATAGGATGGACTGGCCAGCTCGCTCTCCAGACATGAATTGCATCGAACATGTCTGGTCTGAGATGTCTAGACAATTGTCAACCTTAGAACAACCGATCAATAACCTGGAGGACCTTTCTAACCCTTTACGGAATATTTTGACGAATTTGCCCCAAAATTTTATAAATCGTTTGATTGAAAGTATGCCTCGTAGGTTAGAATGCTTGAGACGAGCTAGTGGGGGACCAACTAGGTACTAGCTTAACCGAAACTTCAGCCTTCTTGTGGTTTCATCATAAAATTTTTATGTTATTCAAACACAGAATTTTGAGTGTTCCTAATAAAGTCTTTTTTCTCTCCAACTTTCCATTTTTTCATTCTTTTTCAAGTGAACCATATTATCAACTGAAAATACTCTGATATCTGACTAAATTTATAATCTTGGAGCGAATATTTCAGAAATAAATTTAGAACAAGTAAGTGATCCCTATCAATTGTTGAGCAGTGTATTTACAATATATTTTTATTTCAGATATTCTGACAAATTCCATTGGAAAAAATAAGAAATAAATAAAGAACTACAAAATCATGGAGGAAGCAGCAGAAAAGTTAGATGAACCCAATAGAGTAGCAAAATTATAAAATTAGAGACATTAAAGCGTAATAATACCATCTTTAGATGGATAAAATCCAAAAAGGAATCAAGAAATTTCTCTCTCAAAGTGCAATGAACCTAAAAACTTAGCACAAAAAATTATTGCCCCAAATTTCAGAGATCAAAATGATTCACATAAATGAAATAATAATTACTACTGAATGTTCACATTGAAAACTATATTCAGACTAACTATCAACTTTACTAGTTACATCAAGAAGAAATCGAATTATCAACCAGAATATCAGTACGTAATACCTCCAATAAAAGTACTGAAATAGTGGATTATTGACAAAATCTATCAGAAATCTCATTTACCAAAGCACCAAGGAATTAAAACAACTTACCAGTTTGTGTAGCCTGATTACTTGTTTGAGTAGGGGTACAATCTGTATTATGCTTCAAAGTTTGCAGTTTAGCCAAAGGAATTATATCGCAATTATTAGGCTTATGCCACACTGTCCTTTGTGTTGTGGCATTATAATAATAAAATCTAGCAGTATTTTGATCAAAAAGTTCCCACCATTGATTTGAATCTGTCCTTTTAACAGGTACTCCCTCAGGTGGGTCCCAAACACATTCTCCAGTAGCTAAGTTGGCATACATATGTTCCCCAGTTTTGGGTTCTATTATTTCTACCCATTCTACCCTGAAATGAAAATATTATATATAGGGGCGTGTCAACATGCGATATTGATTGAATACCTGTATGAATTAGAGGCCATTTTTCACATATTTTTTAAAATCTTATGAACACTATCATGGGGTATATTGGTCATTTATGGTCACTCCTTTTAGTGATGGGTTGGTTCATTTTCTGTGAATCGAGAGATAAAATCTCTAAAAGCATGTTCAATTGGCAATTTTAAATCATATAGGATGACTTCATGAAGATTTTGAAATCGAGGAAAGCAATCGCCATTTGTTTATAATAGTGTCAACTTTCAACACGGAAGGGAATTGACAGAACACGGTAGTAAAATGTCATAAAATTTTCTGTCAATTAGACAACACAGAAATGCAGGTATTTCTGTATCATAGAGTTGCAATAGCCGCAGAAAACCACAGAACCTAAACTGAAGAGATTACAGATTCCTTTGAATAAGGCATAAGAATAAGAGATCCCTTCAAATAAAAAATGAAGAAATCTGCCAAAAGATAGATTCCTTTATTCAGCTCTATAATTGACATGAAATAATTTGAGGTTATATCATAGATAAGATCTCAGATCAATAAAAAACGTTTTTTTATTGATCTGAGGATTGAAAGACCGAAAAGGACTTAAATTCCTATTCCTACGATAGGTTTTATGCCTAACTGAAACAAAGAGAACATATCCTAAGGAAAATTAATTCTAGTTTGGAATGCTACAAGCAATCTAGAATAATTTTCATAATAACAATTAGTTCCGAGACAGTCTTATTGCCTTACGTATTAATATGGCATTTCTACATTTGATTTGTTAGCTCTTTTATGGAGACGTACTACAAAACATAAGTTATATTTTAGAAGGGATTTCGTTTTGCTATCAATACAAAAAGAACTTCAGTATCCTTATCCCATGTACAATAGACATTTTCAGAAACTTCTATGAAGGGAGAATAAATTCGAAAATTAATCGTGGTTGTTTATTGATTTCAACTTCAAAAAACGCAAAGATTTTTACATTCAAGTATTGATTATATTATGAATTCGTGAAATACAACAATGTTATATACATCAAAATAATAGGAGATTGTTCACAGATTAATTTAAAACTTCATTATAAATACTATAGGTCTGAACTGAAAGTCGATGAATCTTCTCAGATTGTTAATTACATTCTAAATAAAATGAATTTCAATACGTAGTTTTCCCAAACTAAATGTGACTTGTGGACACACTACCACTTATAGGACAAAAATCTAAATTTCAAATATTGAGTGTAATTCTTATGATGGACACCAATTCAATAGTCTAAATTATTAGTAAATGGGACTCTAAAACCCTTCGCAAGACCTCATTATGACACATTGACCATAGTCAGTTTGGACTAGCCAATGAAATTACAAATAATATAATAAATAAATTAAAGAAAAATAATATACATCAACAATCATTTTCAAAATCGACAATAAAAATAAATTCCAACTAAATAATATATCATAATAAAAAATGACTCAAGAGACTTCATTGGCGAGAAAAAAAAGTTTTTTTAAGTTCAATGTATCATTATTGAAGAATTTGGTCCAATCGAAGAATTATCTAAATGCTCACAATTATATAATATATTTGTTATTAAAATCGATTATTAAAAAAACTAAATATTTGGAGCTTCTTTGCTTATGAATTATGAAATCAATCTACCAAACACATGAAAAACAATAAAGCAGATCAGAATTAGGACATACGGTAAATACTACGTGATATAAAGTTATGGGCATACAGCATAAAAAATAACGATACAAGCATAAAACGCATGCAGAATGAACGAGGCATTTTCAACAATTTGAATGTTGATAAGTTTTGTTCCCATTTCATGAAATGGCCAAAAGAATGATTTCAACAAATTTCTTATACAATATAAGGTGGCCTGAAATGAGGATGGATATGCTCCAACCATAGGTTTTTTTGTGCTGCACCCAAAAACACATCATAAACCAAAAAGATGATGTGAAACATTATTATAGCTAATTCTGAACTACCTGTTTTTCCCTAATCCGTTTTCAGCCCACGAAAACGAAAATGGGCAGCACTGATAAAAATAAAAAAAGCAATAACTAGAATTACTGTCAGATTATTTCATATAACATCATTGACTTTGAAGTCACATAAAATAACTTCAGAAAAATAATTCTCAGTTACTATTATGACAAAAAACACAACATGGCCACATGGATGTTAAGAATGTCGAATAGTCAAAATCAGATTGTGGAGTGGAATGAAGAAATACTTTGTAATTAGTGCATGATATTACAAGTTTACTTCTTGACTGCATTTTGATTTATGGCCCCTTTACTGCTGCAATAAAAAATCATCACATTAATTTCCATCCATACATGTTGCCGAATTTAGTCAAATTATACCAAATGAAAGATTAGTTAAAATTGTCAAAAACCTACCTTTCAGGATTATCTTTGGTAGGATTAACAATGTCTAAACCAAGTTCGGAGAGCACCTTCAGTGCTTCGAGAGCTGCCTTTTCATGTGAAGCTTCAGTAGTTGGGCCCTCTCCGTGACAGACTTGGGGAGGGGTTGTACTCAGCGAAACTAGAGTTAAATACTGTTCATGATTAGCTTTTGGAAAATCGGAGAATTGAACCTGAATATTCATCAGCTGTGCAAGATACAACAGTTGATCTTTGGACCGAACCACACCCTGCGCAGCAGGGGGTGGTATATTCCGCTTTGGCTCAGCGTTCATTTGGATTCCTTCTTTTTTCTGTTGGAACTGGTCACCTTGAGGGCCGACAAGCAGTAAGCCTGGGACCAGTTGTCGTCCCCCACTGCCTCCAACTTGAACTTGAGAAGATTCTGATTTTTCTTCCATAAAAGTTACTTTACGACCTTTATCAGATTCTGCCTCTTTGTCCACCTTTGAAGGCTTGGGATTCACTGATGTATACCCCAAAACTACTAGAAGAGCTTCTGCAGCATTCCTTTTAGCCACCTGAAAACCAAAAAGCTGTAAGCTACTCGAATATTTTTGCTTTGTCAGTGGAAAATTGAAGAAAGCCCTGACGTGCAGTCAGAAACTTTCGCGCGCTTGTTCGTAGTTCTATTCATTTGGGAATCCAACTATTCAAACTTTGCTTGAAAATTTTATTTTTTGAAGTCTACAAACTCAAGCTATGACCTCAACAAATTAAGTGATCAATTGAGATTTTTATACCAGAAGTTCAGTAATTTTTTTAATCTTCCAGAGACATTTATTTAGTAATGTAGTAATATGGAGGCGCATCTTAACTATAGAAATTGTCTCTAAATATCTTTCTTTCTCAAGTTTTTTTTTTGTTTGAATTGTAACACTTTTTAAGGGGTGAGGAACTTCGTATACTTACTAAGTAAATAAAACCAGGTGTCAACTACCATAATTTTCACATTTTCAGAAATGTCCTTCCTTTCCTACTAGGTATACTGTCTAAACTCAATAACTGCAAAAACTAGTGTCAATTTGGAATGAAGAATGTTCTACAAATACTCATTTAATCTAAGAAATAAATACTTTTTATAGGCATTAATTTTTTTAGTATATTTTTATGAAGTACTACAGTGAACTTTTGTCGAAATTCATTCTTTGTTTCGTTAGATATAAAAGATTAACAAAACGTATCAACCTTTTGCATAATCTGAAAAAACTAAATGATGTGATTAGGCTTCTAAATGAGAAGTTGTGTATTCAATTCCTCAACCTTTATCGTAAAGTGGAATGCTATAGAATCATATCAGGTAATTTACTCTTTTTATTTTAGTATTGTTCTATTCCATGAAAAGCTTGAAAAAGTTGATAACATATCTATCTTAAAAGGCACCTAATGAAACAAGGAACCATTGTTTGTAGTTGGTGAACTAATTAGCAGAAGTTTAACGAATCATTACCAATTATGTGATAATGTCTGCTGCCATTCAATGAACTGAATCATTCCTTTTCAGTTTTAGAAGGATATCAATTTAATATTCATATTTTAGTTAATTAGATTGTGGTCATTTGGTACAATGACAGGAATGCAAACATCTAAACACACCGGTAGAAGGAACATACAAAATTTCCATGGGCTTTGAAAATTCGTCAACTACCACACTCCAAATAAATCTAAAACACCTCTTCTTCTTATAGATTATACCCAGACGAATTCAGTGTACCATCAATATTTCATTTATTGTTGAGAAAAAACGCGAAATTTGAAACACTATTGAATGTTGAAGGTTTTTGTTGGCGACTTTCAATTTTAGCGAGTTTGGAAAGTCCATCCATCAATTTAAACCCCTGCTAAACGGTACTCTATATGTTGATTAGGACCTTTAAATTGTTTCCAAATAATCCTCTAAAAAGTGTGTGTGTGAATTAACGTAACTCCCGAAATAAAAAAAATGGAAGCAAGCCCTGAGCAGGAGCTTCTGAGCGCTCGTTCTCTGGTGGAGCAATAGGACTATCATCTCAAAATTCTGTATATGACTTGAAATTGATACTTTATATATAAACAATTAAAAAAATTCAATTCTATGGTCACACTTGAAAATTAAAATAATTAAATTTTATGGTTCTGATGATGCGATCCTCTTGAAATTGGCATGAACATTCAGTATATCAATCTTTATACCAGGAATGAATTTCACTCAATTCAGATATCTTGTTATGAAAATATAATTTTTTTTTTCAGTATTCAAATTGAATTTTCTATAGTTCGGATGATGCGATGATCTTTAAATTTTGCACAAACATTCAATATATAAATCTCAATTCCAAAAATAAATTTCATTTGATTCGGATATCTTGTTATGGAAATATAAGGAGTCTTTCCTTTAATATTCCAATTGGAATTTCTATGGTTCTGATGATGCTATCCTATTGAAATTTTGCAGAACATTCAGTATATCAGTCTCAACTACAAAATGAATTTCATTTGAATCGGAAAGTTGGTTATGGAAATAAAAAAATTCTTCTTTTCAATATTCCATTGAATTTTCTATGGTTCTGTTAACACTATGGCAACAAAATTTTGCAAGAGGCTTACTATGCACGTTGCTGCAATATTTCATTCCGTTTGCTTTCGTTTTGTGTGAAATATTGAGTAACAAAAATTTTGAATGGCCACTTTTTATGGAACACCCTGTACGATTTTTCTGGTTAACGAACTTAACCGAGCTATTTGGGAGCTGAACACACCCTGAAAATTTCAAGTCTAGGACAATCCGTTCGAGAGTTATTGTGCTCACGGACGGCGGGCCCTACAGAATTGATTTGACCTCATATTTTCCATCAGGGAGTCGAACCCTATCGTTTGAGACCATTTTCGCTCAAAATTCGAAAATTACAGACATTTGGGCAAAACGATATAGCACTCGTCTAAGTAGAACGAGCGCTCAAAAACAACATAGAGATGAAAAATTCTCAACAGGATTCAAGATTTATAATTTTGTTCCATAACGAATAACTATAATACAATACTCAATGTAAGAAGGAGACTAGAAATGAGGTGAATAACAATATTATTGAAAAACTGCGCAAAAGCTCCTGTCTGTACCTGTCAGCGCTTTTCTTTCAATGAAGAAAAAAATAAATACAGCAACTGATCCCTCACCTTTTTGTTGGGGCCAACACCCGTACAAGAATGACCGTTCACAGAAGCCTCGATGACAAATTCCCTGCGTCTGGCTGCACCACGTTCCTCTAAAACAGTATAAACAGGCTCGCGTTCCTTGTTGGCCTGCTGAATTTGGATGAGACGCGATATGGGATTAATCTCCTCCACAGTTTCAGTTGTCTTATCGACATTCATCTTGATCAAATTCCGAGTTTTCTTCTTATTGGTCATCCGTTTGCGTTTCATCTTCATGATGTTATTGTACATCTGCGGCAACGGTGGTAGTTTCATCAGTTCTTCGAGCATCTTCTCTGCGGCCCGTTTCTTTGAGATCTTCTTTCCATTTCCTTCACCTTCAGCGACAAAAGTACCGACGTGACAGCGTGTTACGAAGACTTTCATATGTGGCGGGCCTTTTTCACTTAAAACTTCGAATGTAACATTAAGGCTCCGTTTGAGGGCGATTTCGTGTACCAGAGAAATCGGGGACTTGAGTTCGGTGTTGAGGTCTGGTGGCACGGCTGCCTCTGGTGTTATGGTCTCAAGAATGTTGTGTTCTGCGGGCTCTGAGCCCATCGATTTGATGTCCTTAATCGCTTTAGCAGCGGCATCGTGACGTGCAGCTTGGACCGTGTAGCCCACCCCTGGGTATTCCCTCTCACCAACATGTAACCTTACAGTGTACGGGTCATGGTTTTGAGGTCCTCCGGCTGCAGCTGGGTTTGTGGCAGCTGCCATGGCGGCACGATACTGCTGACCGTAGTAACGTCCATCATGGTACGATGGGTAATGTCCACGTACTGGCCGTCTTCCATCGAAACCGTAACGAGTCTGAGGTTGGGTGTACATGCTATGTCGAGGGTAATAGTTGGGTTGAGACAGATACGGTTGAGGTGCTGTCCCGTTCTCGATGATATAAACAGGACGTTCGCCCCTTTTCATCGCCAGAGCGTTCAATTCAACCGTTGGTGTCATCACATCCTGATTACTTGTCCTGAAACCCACTCTACTGTTTCTTGTCGTCTTCGGTGGTGGATGTTTGAATTCTGTCTTTAGTAAAGCTTGAGCAGCAGCAGAATGCTGAGCCTTCTTGATGCTTGGACCTTCTGCTTCGTATTCTTCACTGCCAAGTTTCAATGTTACGGTGAAAGTTTTCTTGTGGGCAGGTCCTTGCTCACCGGTCAGTCGGTACTGATGTTGTATTTTATTGTAGCGGGCCAACTCGTTGACCAAGCACATGGGTGTTTTCTCTTTTATGTTTGCCAAGTTAGTACCGGGCCCAGACGAAGTATTAGTGTTTGGGGAGCTCTGAGATTGCACCTCTCCATGCTGGACCTGCTGCTGGCCGGGGTGCTGCTCAATCACTTCCGACTGGATTCCGTTTTCGTAATGGTACACTGGAAAAACTTACCACAATATTATTCAATCTCAAAATTTTACAACTCGCTCAAGATGGTCAATATTACAGTTATACATGATATTATTTGTCTGATCATATGAAGCCTCTTTATGCGCATTATTATGAAAAACAAGTTGGGGCAAGGAACTTTCCATTATCAAATACAACACTTAAAGCTTATGTTTAGGCAGCTTTCGAGATGTTTTCTGGCGAACTGTGTCCATTATTGTCAATACATCATGTCCTTAAAGTGGGCCAGAATCCTGAAACGACCGTTGAAAACATGTGTTTTCAGATACACAAATCGCACGGGGATAATTCAGGCGACTGTGCTGGAGTGCTGAAAACCCCTAGCTGAGATTAGCTCAGGGAAAACCCTCAGTAGAAAAAATCCTGTCGCACCGTTTTTTTTTTAAATTGAAACCTAAAACTATTCGAATAAATACCTTTAGTCTAAGAGCCCGTGAACCCCAGACTTCGTTATTTTATAAAAGCTGAAAATTTGTCTACGCATGCTCCCAACACAGGTAAGAACGATGGACCATTATGAAATTTGGGTTACCCTAGCTTTGGCAGGTGAACGGTATTAAAGGGGTGTAAAATACTGATCTAATTTCGTCAAATTATAAAGTGTGATTTTTTGATATTACCTTCAGAATATCATTAAAAATCACGTCATTAATTGCCAGACACTTACTATAGTGGCAACCCCTTGCCAGGTACCCTTAATGTTCATAAAATTATATGTAATTCTACTTACGTTATAGTATAAAAGCTGATTTTTATTCATTTGCATAAGTCATTATAATCATGCCGTCTCACTCGCACCCACTCATAAATACTGTCTCGCGCTCGCACCTGCAGCTAAACTACAAGGTTGTCTGGCAAAGGGTTGGCACTATCAAAAATGTCTGGCTAATGAGGAAACATTATCTTATTATTGCCCAAATATCATATATAAAAATCAGCTTTTATACTATAACGTAAGTAGAATTACATATAATTTTATGAACATTAAGGGTACCTGGCAAGGGGTTGCCACTATAGTAAGTGTCTGGCAATTAATGACGTGATTTTTAATGATATTCTGAAGGTAATATCAAAAAATCACACTTTATAATTTGACGAAATTAGATCAGTATTTTACACCCCTTTAATACCTTTTACCTGCCAAAGCCAGGGTAACCCAAACTTCATAATGGTCCATCGTTCTTACCTATGTTGGGAGCATGCGTAGACAAGTTTTCAGCTTTTATAAAATAACGAAGGTCTGGCGTTCACGGGCTCTTGCTCTACTTCAATATTCAGATACAAAATACTTCATTCTTGCTCTCGGGCTAGGAGGGTGTTTTAAACCAGATCTGGCCTTCCAACATCTTCAAATGTTGTACTTGACAATGGAAAAATAATTAAATCGATATTCGCAGAAGTTTTCGTTTAATTGAATTCCTCTGTCCCACGCTTTTTTTGGTTGAACTACTGCTCTAAAATTATCGACTAGTCTGTCTCTAAAAAGGAAATTCGAAGTCTGTTGATATGAGATATCATTCTCCATCAGGGGTTGCGTCTTCGAACTTTTACGTTGCGAATATACATACAGGGTGTCCCGGAAAATGTGGGAAATCTCTCGGATTCAGATAGAACATAAAAAAATAAGATGACAAGTTTCTAGCGGCCCTCCCTACGAAGATACGACCTCTTAAATGATGAAACTGGAAATTCATTTTAGTGGTCTAAATTTCAATTACTTACATCTTTCATTATTTTTTTTTCGAAAACGGTTCATTTTATCGACACTGAACAAGAATACATACTTTTCTTTAGCTTAATGTTCAAGGTAACCAAATTTGTTTTTTAGCACTTTATCATAAAGGGTGTTAAAAATATAAGCATTAAAATGTACAACCCAATCCGCCCCATGTGAAACTGAACAAGCCAATTGAAATTTGAGTGCGGGGATTTAAGAGGTCCTTAATACTATTAATCATATCAAATTTTCATCAAATATATCGAGTAGTTTGAAACTTATTCCACTAAAATGGATTTCCAGTGGCGTCATTTAGGAGGTCGTAGGAAGGGCCGCTTGGAAAAAAAATTATGGGAACTTGTGATCTTCATTTTTATGTTCTATCTGAATCCGACAGATTTCCCACATTTCCGGGACACCCTGTATAATGAAAAGAAATATCTGAAATGATTCCATTTCATGTGACACCCTGTAAAAACCTATGGACACTCGATTCGCATATTAAGTTCAGCAGGGTAGGTGGAATATTTTTCACTGAGAACAACATGACATTGCTAAGTAAAAGAGATGATTGGAAACGGGAATACACCGACTATAATCTAAAAGAAAATACCGTAAAATGGTATACAGATGGTTCCAAAACCTCTACAGGAGCAGGCGCTGGGATATACGGGCCAAGCACCAAATGTTCACTGTCGCTAGGCTCCTTTATGAGCGTCTTTCATGCGGAAATCTTAGCTATTGAAAGATGTTAGATATAAATCTAGAAAGAAACTATCAGAAGTGTGATATAGCCATACACTCAGATAGTCAAGCTGCTATTAAAGCACTGAGCTCCTACGTCATCGACTCTAAAATGATCTGGGAGTGCGGAACAAACTCAATGAGGTAGGGCAAGAAAAATAAGGTCTTTTAATCTGGATTTCCAGCCACTCGGGATCAAATGAAACGAAGAGGCCAATACACTTGCCAAAGAGGGCGCACAAATGTCATGGCCCAGAACCCTTCTGTGGTATATCTAAATGTACCCATAAGAAGGAGTTTCTGGAGAAGGAGAAAGCCGAGAGGGAAAAACTCTGGCGAAATCTCCCAGGGATGGATCATTCCACTGAGTTCCTTCGGAACTTCGAGATAGCGGGATCCAAAAGATATCTGGATCTTGGTAAGAAGCAGTTACCCCTCCTCACTGGCTTTCTTACAGGACATTGTCGCCTCTGGACGCACCTGTTGAGGATGGGATTATCGGACACTGACGAGTATAGGTTTTGTGGGGAGGAGGAGGAAACCCCCATTCACCTAGTCACGGAATGTCTTGGCATTGCGAGCCTGAAGATGGATGCCTTGGACGAGAAATTTGTAAGAGTGAGGAACTAGCCTCGTTGAAGCCTTCACAGTTATTAGATTTCATTAGATCTCTGGAACTGGAAGGCGAGCTATGAAGGTTTTGATCAAAACAGCTCTGTAAGGGAGCAAAATAGACCTTAAGGTCGCAGTGAACTCTAACCTCTCTTTAAACTATAACATTTATATTTTCAATACGCCGAATTTTTTTATCTAAACCTATTCTTCAAAACAATAAGAAGTATACTCTATAGAGCATTAATCATCCTTCTACTTGTTATTGTATTTAAATGACCTGTTTGTTTATTCTTCATGTTTTTACAATGAATTGATAAGTTCTTTCGAACGCATTTTGAAACAATGATTCACTAACAATAATTAGGAACAGTAATAATTCTAATTATCGGTGTGCTTATTACAGTTTTTATTGCGCATTTATTTTTAGTCATTCTGAAACCGATAGTTCTTAAATAATAAATAGTTTTACACACGATATAACGTATTTCTCTTGAACGACTTGGAATAAACTAGAATTTGTGAAATAAAAAAATTCCAATTATTATTTCAAAGAGAAATTAATATTATATGTCACACTATCGTGAGAACTTGATATGGTCAGGTTAGATTTGGACCCAAATATCCTATTTTAATTCAATAACGAACGAAACAGAGTTAAATGAATTGGATTTCATTTCTAAAAATCACTTCGAGTTGTTCATTGATAATCAGCTGCTAAGCAATAAAACAATTGGTTGACTTCATCTATAGAAGATTCGAAAACATACCGGGTGTTTTTGAGAGCTCATTTTCATGCCATATGGTTTTGTCCAAATATCTGCAATTCTCGAATTTTCAGCCGAAAATGGTTTCAAACGATAAGGTTCGACTCACTGATGACGAATCCGTGGTCAAATTCAATTCTGTTCGTGTGGCCATTCGTAACACGATCACTCTCGAAAGAATTTTCCTAGAGACTTGAAATTCTCAGGGTAGGTTAGGTTCCTAACTGCCGTGGTTGAGTTCGTTAACCAGCCAAATCGAACAGAATGTTCCATAAAATATGGCCATTCAAATTTTTGTTCCTCAATATCTCAGAATCAAACCGATCGAAATGAAATTATGCGGCCACATGCAAGATACACCTGAGTCTAAAAAATTCAAATCAACATTTGACTGAAAAATGCTCAGATGGCCATACAAAGAAAGAAAAATTTAGAAAAAGCCCCGAGCAGGAGATTTTGAGCGCTCGTTTTTGGGTGGAGCAATAAGACTATCACCTCAGAATTTTATATGGGATTCGAGATTGATGCCAATATATAAATGCAGAATCTCAGCACAATCGGATTTATATTCTGGAAATTATTAAAAAAATGAAATTATATAAAAATTAATAATAAAAAAAATTATTTTCTATGGTTCTGATGATGCGGTCCTCTTGAAATCTTGCATGAACATTTGGTATGATAGTTTTCATTCTCTAAAAAAATCAATCTTTATTCACAAAAAAATTTCACTCGAACCGGATATCCTGTTATGGAAATATAAAGATTTTCCTTTTCAATATTCCAATTGAATTTTCTATGGTTCTGTTGAAACTATGGCCACGAAATTTTGGATGAACATTCAGAATATCGATCTCCATACACAAAAAACATTTCAATCGAATCAGATATCTTCAGAGCCGGACCGTGGGCGTGGCGAGGAGGCATTTGCCACGGGCGCAAACGTCTTAGGGGCGCAAAATGTGAAATATGATATATTCCATTTTAAATCAAGATTGATTACAAGCTCTTTATTTCAAAGTGGCGTATTTACCAGTTTACAAAATTGAGAAACACGTAGTAAACGAACGCTACCATAACGGAACAAAATCCTAGAAAATGGCGCGAAACACGACTCGGTGCATTGTTCATTACCTTTTAAAAAATATGGAAGATTATTGTCATTGAAAAAGTCTTCAAAATAAAGGGTTTTCCAAATAGAGGTGTTATTTTGAATAGCCCGCTATTTCGGTAGATGCTGTCATTTTTGACATAATACAAGTATAAACTACGCCATTGATAAAAATGGAACAATACACGCTTCAAGAACGTATTGAAAACAATAAATTTACTAAAAAAAAGGGTGAAAATGTGGCAGAGACGGTTCGTAAAACTCGAACATTTTTGGGTCTCGTGAAGCACCTTGTCGGACCGCAATGAAGAAATTGCTGAAAATTCGAGCTGTTGGGAGGACAAGTTAGTGATGTAAAGAATAAAACCTGTGCACGTCGCTCAAGAACAGCCGAGAATATTGCTATTGTAGCCGAGAGTGTTGAAGGAAATCTAGGTTGTTCATTCCTCGTCGTTCTTTGGAATTAGGCATTCCACAAACGTCATTACACCGTATTTTGCATAAAGATTTGGGTCTTAAGGCTTATAAAGTTCAGTTAACACAAGAACTCAAGCCGGCCGATCATCAACAACGTCGTGTCTTTGCTGATTGGGTCGTTGAATTGCATGAAAATGATCCGGAATTCCATCGAAAAATCATCTCGAGTGATGACGCCCATTTCCACCTCGGTGGCTTCGTCAACAAGCAAAATTGTCGCATCTGGGGCTCGGAAAACCCAAGAGTTATTGTTGAAAAGCCTCTCTATCCTCAACGTGTGACTGTTTGGTTCGTTTATGGTCCGGCGGAGTCATTGGACCTTACTTTTCGGAAAATGAGGCTGGACAACATTTATTTTCAACAAGACGGTGGTACGTACCACACAAGCAACGAAGCCTTGATCTTTTGCGAAAAAGTTTCCGGACCGTGTTATCTCTGGAAGAGGTAATCTCAATTGGCCACCGATTCAAGACCTCAACCATGGAATTCGTGAAGCTATCGAGGACATAGGGCAGTCACATTGCGATTTGGTTATGGAAAATTTCATTAAAAGGATATGGTCCTGTAAGCGTGGTCGTGGTGGTCATTTGCCTGACGTTATTTTCCACTATTAA
Source organism: Propylea japonica (assembly GCA_013421045.1). Taxonomy (NCBI): domain Eukaryota; kingdom Metazoa; phylum Arthropoda; class Insecta; order Coleoptera; family Coccinellidae; genus Propylea; species Propylea japonica. Next base: position 25,812,084 of record CM024248.1, read on the forward strand.
CGGCATAGCTTCTTCCCTATAATGAAAATCCGATCATTCGTATTGAAAAATGGCATTTTTCTTTGAATAACAAAATAACACCTTTTATTGGAAAACCACTTATAATCAATAACGGTCAATTATAAAAAACTAGAAGAAATTCATTTTTCAATGATTTCTTCAAGGGCGCATTTTGAGTTTGCCACAGGCGCTAGAATCCTATTTCCGGCTCTGGATATCTTTTTATGGAAATATGAAGTTTCATTTTTTCAATACTCCAATTGAATTTTCTATGGTTCTGTTTACACTATGGCCACAACATTTTTCATGAGGCTTTTTATCAGCATCTTGCATGTGGTCGTAACATTTCATTCCGATTGGTTCCGTATTTTCTGAGATATTGAGGAACAGAAATTTTGAATAGCCATATTTTATGGAACACCCTGTACGATTTGGCTGGTTAACGAACTTAACCGAGCCATTTGGGACTCGAACTCATCCTGAAAATTTCAATTCTCTAGGACAATCCCTTCGAAAGTTATTGTGCTTACGGACGGCCCCACGGACAGAATTGAATTTGACCACAAATTCGTCATCAAGGAGTCGAACCCTATCGTTTGAGACCATTTTCGGCTCAAAATTAGAAAATTACAGACAGGGCAAAACGATATGGCACCTGTTGTAGAACGAGCGCTCAAAAAAGGACCTTCAAAACTCACACATAAAATTGAACCGAATTATTCACAGAGATTTCTCTTAATATTTCATTGTTTGATGTGAATTATTAATTATGTCTAGGATCGGACAACATTCCATGGATGGTTCTCAAAAAACTTAATAAGGAAATACACTTGGAGATTATCAAAATGTATGTTTTTTTTTTTGCTACATATTATCCATTAATTGTACAGGGCTGAAGGACTCCGGTCGATGGCCATTTGACTTGCTCAATAAATAACTGTTATTATTATTATTAATTATGTCTGTTTGCACAAACACTTTCAATTCGTCTCGCAATTTTCCCACATTATTGACCTCATCTTGAAGATAAATCAAACTCAATCAAAGAGTTTTAATTAAAAAAAAACTTTAATTAGAAAATGGTAACTGGCAACAGCACATTTTTAATAATGTTACCGGAGTTTGAAATGTTCAAATTAATCAAACTGCCACCGAAAATATCGTTTTTTGTCGATCCGTAATTATATTTCTGGTCAAACTGATGATTCTCCGAAAGTAATAGAGTTTTCCCTCCCGAGAAAGCTAGAGAACTATTTTACACTGAAAACATATCTAGCCAAGTACCTAGCTCTTTTTATTAGAAAATAAGTGTGAACTTACAGACATTTGGGCAAAACTATGGAGCACTGTTCTCTTAGAATAAGCTCGAATCCCTAATTATGCAAACTATAAACGAAAATTGTGCAATGATAATAATTTCTCAACAAGATCAGCTGAAAGTACATATGTTTTCGAAAGCAGTAGTTCATTCAGGTATGCTATATCAATTCAGCTGGTAGGCTGTTTATTGAATTTTTGTGACAAAAACTTTCTTCTCAGAAATTTTGTTCTCCTAGAAGACATATTTTATGTGAAAAGTCAGCAGAATCACTTCAATTTGTTCCGTTATTTGCCCCGAAGTTAGGTTTTATCCAACTTTTTCTGCCCAAGGTGATGAATTGTAATCAAAAATGAGATTATCAGTAGAAACATGTTAACATAATACAATTCACCTTAATTTAACATCACTACATATAATAATGAATTTGCGTTACAGATGCTCAATAATCGTATCAAGTTTTCCTATAAAAATATATCGATCTACCAGCCTTCTAATACGGGCCAGTTAGATTTAAAATTTCATCAGATACAGAAAACCTTCACAAGTAGCTCTAATGTCAATGAAACTTTCCTACCTTGTTGAATCCCAGCAGGAGCTTTTTGAGCAGGTTGTGGAATAGATGCGGTAGTGATCAGAGCGGGTCCTTGGGGCATTGATACGAGAACACCTAAAAACATTTATGTAAGAAGGGAAATTCTTATAAGATATTTCTAACATACCAGTGTGAGAAGCAGGTACAGGCTGTTGAATGCTCATTAACATGGGTTGTGATCTTTGGTTTGGAGGAGGCCCCATTTGTTGCATACCCATTCTACAAATCAGACTTAATTATTTTAACATAATGACAGGGTAATTTCCACTTACCTAGCATTCCTCTGCATTCCGTTTTGTGAAAGATGATGATGTTCTTGTAGCATTATGCTCCTGAAAACAATCGAAAATTAAAACTCATTTCATACTGTCACTGAAGGTACTAGTTTGCTCTACTTACCAACCGGCGTAGAATTCAACGAGATAATACACAAATTGAAGTGATCTCGTTCAATTATAGATCGTGCCACTTCTATTCAGAAAAACGTTGCTCGATATTGATACCAAACACCACTACTAAATCTATTAAATACCGTTGGCAAACAATAAAGAAAAGTTTGTTACTAACATGTAGCCATGTTAGATCACTCGCTTACAATAATAAATTTTAATCAAGGAATCCTAATAGAATTTTTTTCTATGAACATTATGGGAGGACAGTACAGAGCACAGAATTAATTAAATAGGTTAAAACATCATTATATTGACAAAACCTGAAAATCGTCTGGATTTTCGAAATGCGGACTTTTTTCCTATAAAATTGAAGCATTAATGCTTCAGTCCTTCCACATTCTATAATCTTTTGAAGGAATTTTCGGCCTTTTCCGAATAGTCATTCCTCAACCAGGGTTACATTTGACAGATAAAGCTCTCATTTCCTGTCAGTCAGAGGTCAGGGGGTAATTCTGGAAGTGACCCGAATATACCCTATGACCCTTAACAATGAACTTAACTCACTGTATCTTATTGTCACATAAGTATTTTCATTAACTAGAGGGTATTTGATTTACAATTACATAATGTTTACAAATTATGTCGTATACACCCTGCTTTATTACATGTTGCGCTCGTGGAGTTGTATCATTACTCTCCGAACATAGACCATAAATTATTTTTGCCCCCGTATGCAATTTTGACAATAAAATGTTAATTTTCTGTGGTCAGGGCTATCAATTGCTACAGTAGAGAATAAAATTTATCCGGAATGATAAAAATCTTTTGATTACTGTATTTTTTATCTGCAAATCTTTAATACACAACGAAAATGTCTGGATTTGAAGAAAACCCTTTTGGCGATCCTACCATCGATAACCCATTTGCAGTAAGTACTTCATTAAGAAAAAATAATTCCATTACAATGACAACTGTTCAGGGAATATGAATGTTATTCTAATACAATTGTTTATTTTAGGATCCCTCGGTACAACAGGTGACACAAAATGCAAGCGCCAATCTCAGAATTGACGATTACAACCCTTTTGACAAGCAAGGCCCTAAAGTGACTGTTAGTATTATAGTATTCCCTCTATCCTTTTGTCCAATCCAAAAATATCTATTCGTACTTCTCATATGCTTCATATGAATGAAATACTATTATCAAACTATATGATTTCAGTTTAAATCCTAGTTCATGTACAAAATCAGTGCAGATCTTCAATATTTTATAATATTATAACCCTCATTTGATGAGAGATGCTTTGTATCAGTCTATCCTTGCGTTACGATATTCCCAAATAGTATTGGTGTTGGCACAGCTGATCTACTGCCATAGTAGTATCAGAATGTGACTTATCGTTGCTAATACTAAATGCAGTTATGTTTTTAGACAGGACAACCAGCTGGTATGAATGTTGGACCAGCTGTCATGCAACCCACACAGGAATTACCTACCTATACAAAAACAGGACAAACCTATATGAAACCTACTCTTAATACAGAAGAGTTACAGGTAACCTTATCTTGTTGCATAGTAAAACCCACTGATAGCCATTTTATTTTAGAGACGTCAAGAAGAATTGGAAAGAAAAGAGCAAGAGTTGAAGAGACGTGAGGAGGAAATGCTTAGATCACAACAATATAATGTACGAAGAAATAATTGGCCCCCATTGCCGGAGCAGTGTTGTTTCCAACCATGTTTCTATCAAGATATTGAAGTAGATATACCTGAAGTATTTCAGAGAATTGTCTATCAACTGTATCATCTATGGATGTGTGAGTATTCATAAAAATGTCACTTTCGTCGACCATTTAGTAGATGAATATATTGAAGATATGATTGTGAAAATTTATGGTAAATAATTGATGATGATTATTTTGCAGTTCATGGAATCGTAATGTTGCTGAATGTTGTGGGTGGAATAGTTCTGCTGAAATTCCAAGTTATAGCCCTTGGTTTATTTTATGTGGTCCTATTTGCACCGTTCTCTTACTTATGTTGGTTCCGACCTGCTTACAAAGCGTTTCGTTCCGATTCATCATTCAACTTTATGGTGTTCTTTTTCATATTCTTCTTTCAATTCATCATAACTGTTTGCCAAGCAATTGGAATACCTGGCACAATGTAAGTCAGCATCTAATTTCAAAAATTTATTTTGATAAAACATCATATTTGTTATTTGTTAACAGAGGTATTATAACTGCAATTTCTACTTTTGGCAACACAATTGGTAGTATCTTCGAAGGAATTCTTGCTTTAATCATTGCACTCGGATTTGCATTTGCAGCTGCTGGAGACTTATTCTTGATTACAAAGGTGAGTAACTCATTAGAATAATTTTTGCTTTGTTGTTGTTTTTGTTTCAAACAAAGCAATTCATCTTATCTAAATGAGAAATACAATTTTTCAAGTGTTCTATAGAAGTATTAACGAGCATTAACCTGATATCTTATCAGATAAAATCCCAAATTTCCGGAGAGTAACTACATAAAGAGTGATTTTTCTAAAGAATCTTGAGTCTTGAAAATACACTGCTCAGCAATTGATACGGATTACTTACTTGTTCTAAATTTATTTCTGAAATATTCGCTCCAAGATTATAAGTTTAGTCAGATATCAGAGTATTTTCAGTTGATAATATGGTTCACTTGAGAAAAGAATGAAAAGATGTAAAGTTGGAGAGAAAAAAAAACTTTATTAGGAACACTCAAAATTCTGTATTTGAATAACATAAAAATTTTATGATGAAACCACAAGAAGGCTGAAGTTTTGGTTAAGCTAGTACCTAGTTGGTCCCCCTCGAGCTTGTCTCAAGCATTCTACCCTACGAGGTATACTTTTGATCAAACATTTATAAAATTTTGGGGCAAATTCGTCCAAATATCCCGTAAAGCGTTAGAAAGGTCCTCCAGGTTATTGATCGGTTGTTCTAAGGTTGACAATTGTCTAGACATCTCAGACCAGACATGTTCGATGCAATTCATGTCTGGAGAGCGAGCTGGCCAGTCCATCCTATCAATAGCATGAGTTTCTAGCGCTTCATTAACCAGACGACTACGGTGTGGACGGGCATTATCGTCAATTAAAATGAAATTCTCGCCCACGGCAGCCGCAAACGGAACAATTATGGGTTTAATAATCATATCGTGATATCTCTGGCTGGTCTTGGTGGTGTTCTGCAGAACAACCAACTCTGTGCGTTGGTTCAAACAAATGCCTCGACATGTAGTCGTCGTCTTACAGTCTGGTTCGAAATTAGAACTCCTGTTGCAACTCTCAGTGATCTATTGAGCCGCGACGCCGGGTAAGTGGGATTTCTCCTAGCATTGAGGATCAAAAGACGATCTTGGGCAGCTGTTGTACTGCGCTGCCGACCTCCCCCATGAACATAAGCTACTGAGTCGTTTTGGATGAACCTATTCCAAGCCCGACTCACGACACTTTGCGAAACATTCAACCGCCGGGACACTTCTCGCTGGGACAAACCTTCCTGTATCCACTGTATGATTTGGTCCAGTTGCACAGGAGCCAAACGTCTTCTCGGCATGACTGATAAGCTGATATTGTTCTCATTTCTGCAATTATTGTCACCTTATGTGTTTGAACGAGAGAAAAAAACAGATTTAATAACAAATACCACATTGCTTTTCACTTCACCTGTAACAGCCTACAGATAATAATCGATTTTGTGAACAAGAGCCGATGAAGTGAGGAAGACTTTGATATAATCAACTCAAAACATCTTACTTTTTCCTTAGAGAACAGATATTCACGAGATAACTTGAAAAAATACAAATGAAGAGAAGTTCATAAGTGATCCCTAGCAATTGTTGATCAGTGTACTTTCGGTTGCCTATCATACTGCTTGGATTAAGCCACTCTCAAAGATAAGAGAGACAACACTACATTATTGTAATCGGTCATTCAGAGAGTTACCTTGCACGTAAATCTCTGGAATATATAACTAGACGGCAAAATTCTCTGTCTGCTGCATTGAATATCGTATGTATGAAATTCCAAACCCGTATAATGGCAACCTTTATGTGATTTTTCAGATACATCGTATTTACCGCAGTTCTGGGGCTAGTTTGGCAAAGGCTCAGGAAGAATTTAAGTCTGAATTTTTGAGTAACCAACACGTCAGGGGAGTTGCCACCAATGTAGCTGCTGCCGCTGTGCAATCCCAGTTTAATCAAAGAACTAACAATGCTAGATATTAGCTTATTCTCTTTAAAGTATTTATTTGAAAAATGTTAATTTAATTTCTGTATTAATTGTTACTTACTTTGTGTATATTTTTTTGATCTACGTTAGTTATCATAGAATTTCGATACCAAATGTGATGTGTTGTTTTGAGATCCTCATGAAGTTTGAGAATTTTCAATGTCGTTTTTGAAATTTGAAACACATTCCAGAAATCCTGACTTAATTTTATATTTGTTAGAAGTCGATATTATATGTTTATTTTGGAAATTCGTTCTCTAAAAGTGTTACAATTACAGGCATTGATTATTAAAGGTAAAGTTTCAATTATTTTGTTTTTTTATTGACTTTGATAAGATATTCCTTCTCCCCTACATTACAGAAGATTTTTGTATAATAACGTGAACCATTATATAATATGAAGAAATTTCATTGCTGGACATCTTTTCGTTAATCGTTATTGCAAATTAGATTGATTATAATTAATTTCACATAATGCAAAAATTATGTTTCATGAAGGTTTCTATAAAAAATATGCACAGTTGTTTTAAATGAAGAAAATAATTGTACAAAATGTTCCAAATAATAAAGGGTCAAAACAAGACAAAAGGTTCAAATGATGTTTTGTTGAACCCTTACAAATTACAATATTTTACATAGGTATTAGGTACACTCCTTAGATGCTGAACATACTTAAACTCGTTGGTTTTTCTATGTACTTAAACAAATTTTGGGACAGCCTGTATAATTATGAATAATCTCGGTGACAACTGTCACATGCGACACAGAAGAAGAATAATAAAACATTTATAATTTCTATGTTGCTGCATTTGTTTTGTATTCTATGGTTTAATTAAACATAATAGTGATGGGCAAACCGAATTCTTTCAAAAATCGAAAACCGAATGAACGAATGAATTTGAGAATCGAATGATCATTCGAATGATTTTGCATTCGGTTTGAGGCGACACCTACAATAAAAATCAGGAACTATGTCGTTAAGGTTCAATATCTCAGCATTTGCCTGCTTTTTTTAGGAAAATGAACTCTATTGCCATTCATTCGGTCCAAATTTCGAATGAATCATTCGTTTTGCATTCGGTTTCGGGCGGCATCTACCTGAAATTGTAGTTACTATGTCCGTAAGGGTCAATATCTATGTCATTGCGTGCTATTTCTTAGGGAGGTTTTTCAAATTGAGCTCTATTGGAATTCATTCGGTCTAAATTTCGAATGAATCATTCGTTTTGCATTCGGTTTCGGGCCTCATCTACCTGAAATTGTAGTTACTATGTCCGTAAGGCTCAATATCTATGTCATTACGTGCTATTTCTTAGGGAGGTTTTCGAAATTGAGCTCTATTGGAATTCATTCGGTCTAAATTTCGAATGATCATTCGTTTTGCATTCGGTTTCGGGCGGCATCTACCTGAAATTTTAGTTACTATGTCCGTAAGGCTCAATATTTATGTCATTACGTGCTATTTCTTATGGAGGTTTTTGAAATTGAACTCTTTTGGAATTCATTCGGTCTGAATTTCGAATGAATCATTCGTTTTGCATTCGGTTGGATGGCAAATAGCAGAAATATTAGATACTATAAATCAATAAGGCCCAATATTTCTGCGTTTACATGCTATTTCTTATGGAGTTTTGGAAATTGAACTCTATTGGAATTTATTCGTCAGTTTTGGAGTGGCCCCCATTTAAATTTACTTTTTTATTTTAGTTGACCCTTCCAAATAATATCGATTTCTTTGGACATAAAGGTCCTACTGATTTGAAAAAAATGTTTTTTGAAAGATGGTAGTATCACCTTTTATTAAAGCGAAACAATATGAAAACATTCAACTTAGTGATGTCATAGGAAAATTCTTAAAAAATGTTAGTGAAAAAATGTAAGTACTGATTTTCCTAATAAATCCGCAATGGTACAAGAACTTGCACATTGAAGTTTAATTTTTCTACGATGAGCTAACATCTCATAAGAACTTATATGCTTGAAACCATTAAATGAATTTTCAAAAGAGTTCAATTTCAAAAACCTCCGTAAGAATAGCACACAAAGGCAGAAATATTGGGCCTTATTGATATATAGTATATAATATTTCTGCTAGATGCTACCCCAAACCGAACGCAAAACGAATGATTCATTCGAAATTTTCAACGAATGAATTCCCATAGAGTTCAATTTCCAAAACCTCCATAAGAAATAGCATGCAAACGCAGAAATATTGGGCCTTATAGTATCTAATATTTCTGCTAGTTGACACCCCAAACCGAATGCAAAACGAATGATTCATTCGAAATTCAGACCGAATGAATTCCAATAGAGTTCAATTTCAAATACCTCCATAAGAAATAGCATGCAAAAGCAGAGAAATTGAGCCTTAATGGTATATAGTGACTGATATTTCTGCTAGATGCCACCCCAAACCGAATGAAAAACGAATATATTCATTCGAAATTTAGACCGAATGAATTGCAATAGAGTTCAGTTTCAAAAACCTCCCTAAGAAATAGTACGTAATGACATAGATATTGAGCCTTACGGACATAGTAACTAAAATTTCAGGTAGATGCCGCCCGAAACCGAATGCAAAACGAATGATTCATTCGAAATTTAGACCGAATGAATTCCAATAGAGCTCAATTTCGAAAACCTCCCTAAGAAATAGCACGTAATGACATAGATATTGACCCTTACGGACATAGTAACTACAATTTCAGGTAGATGCCGCCCGAAACCGAATGCAAAACGAATGATTCATTCGAAATTTGGACCGAATGAATGGCAATAGAGTTCATTTTCCTAAGAAAAGCACGCAAAGGCTGAGATATTGAACCTTAACGACATAGTACCTGATTTTTATGATAGGTGTCGCTCCAAACCGAATGCAAAATCATTCGAATTGCTGAAATATTGCATTCGAATGCAACGAATACTTTCAAGAATCGAATGCTGCATTCGATTTTGCATTCGAATGGCCCATCACTAAAACATAACCTGTAAGAAGTCAACAGGCGTTTGTTGGATAACGATTTTGATATAGTGGAAAATTTAATACTAGAAAACAAAAATGTAAGTTTCTAAAATGCTTTATGATTAATTTCTCAAACGTGTAACTTTTCAGGGCTATGACAAAACCTAAGTCCGAAATGACTGCTGAAGAGCTTCAAGCAAGAGAAGAGGAGGAATTCAACACCGGCCCCTTATCTGTATTGACACAATCAGTTAAAAACAATACACAAGTAATGATAAATTGTCGCAATAACAAGAAATTATTAGGAAGAGTTAAAGCATTTGACAGACATTGCAATATGGTCTTGGAGAATGTTAAGGAAATGTGGACTGAACTTCCACGACCTGGCAAAGGAAAGAAGAAAGCTAAACCAGTGAACAAAGATAGATTCATTTCCAAGATGTTCTTACGAGGTGATTCTGTGATAATGGTTGTAAGAAATCCTAACACGATTGCCAATTAATTGAATAAGGTTTTGTACTTTTCTACTATTTAAGTTTTAGATAAACAACAAACCTATAACATGAGAATTTCCATGAAATTGTAAATGTTACCTGTGAATCAATTATTCTCATTTCATTTGTTCTATTTAATTTCTAAATAAAGGTGATAAATCACAAAATATTCAGTGCGTAGATTTATTTGAAGAGTTTTTATGTAGAAATTTTGTGTATTCAATAATTACACAATTATATTATTTACGAGTTACTTCAGAAGGTCTCGAAGTTGTTGTGGATGTTGTAGAAAATGAAACTGAGAAGCTACTAACATATTTTCTTAAAAACTGCTTGAGTTGAGAGAGCTTTGAAGTCGTTTGAAAGATATTTAAATTAACTTAATATTGAAAATTTCAAACAGTTTCTCATCATGTTTCGTTCGAACTTAACTAAAGATTACTTCGACTTCATTTCAACTGCGATAGGAAACATTATGGACCTCAACTTTTAATTCATTTTTCACCATTTTTAATTAGTGTCGGATAAATGAATAATTAAATTTTTCGATCGATATTTGATTTGAATGGCCAGACAAGTTTATCAAACCAACAATCTATTCTGTGGTTTTATGACAGTAACCTAGTATTTTGAGGTTAGAGTTTGTTGTCATTTATTCTAACCTACAATTTTTGTTTGTTTCTTGCCTTCAAACTTTTAAGATCAGCCCTGCTAAATGCAGTAGTAAATATTTGAAATGAATGAGGTAAAAGAATATGACTTGATCGATGTCAAAAGACAAAGAGACAATAAAGGTCATGTATATGGAAAACGTTATGAAAGACAGAGGGTGAAGAGAAAACATGATCATACTGAAGATCGTACATTTATGGACGAATCTCGAACCTTGATTATGGATAATGGAGCTTATACTATCAAAGCAGGACTAGCCAACAAAAATGAGCCACTGTTTGTATTTACTTTGATTTAGTCATGTTATAAACAATTACATTGACGATACTTTTCAGATATATACCAAATTGCATTATGAAAGCTAAAGCTGAAAGGAAAAGGTTATTTATAGGCAACCAAATCGATGAGTGCAGGGACTGTTCAGGTTTATTTTATTTATTGCCTTGTGAAAGGGGTTATATCACAAAATGGGAAGTACAAAAACCGATTTGGGATCACATGTTCAGTAAAGTTGTAGGTCCTGTAAGCGAGAAGAACGTATTAATGACTCAACCATTGTTCAACTTTAAAAGTATTCAAGATTGCATTGACGAGATATTTTTTGAAGAATATGAAATCTCTTCCATGTATAGATGTAATCCGACTGATATGGTAGCACTCAAATATGGACACGATTTAGGTAATTCATTATAAAAATTTAAATTGTTCAACTCTGTAAGTACTTTTTTAAGGCAAGAAAAGGGGGACATGTATAACTGTTGATACAGGCTACAGTTTCACACACGTAGTTCCTTATATAAATGGATTGAAATGTTCAAATGGCATAAGGAGGTTACATATTGGAGGTAAGGTAAGTTTACCGCTTCAGCATATAGCCAAACTTAATAGGTAAAATTATTCAATTCAATAGATGTTAACAAATCACATGAAAGATATCTTATCATATCGACAATACCATGTGATGGAGGAAACTTATGTGATAAACCAAGTTAAAGAAGATACCTGTTTTGTATCTGAGGACTTCAAAGCTGATTTGAAAATTGCAAGCGAACCTTTTCCCAGAAATCATATCGTAAGGAATTATATCTTACCTGACTTTAATACTATCAGGAGAGGGTGAGTGTTAGCAATGAACACAGCTCTGTCATTGGTTCATTAATTTTTTTCACAGGTATATACAAAATCCCGATAAGAAGGATGAATTCCATGAAAACTGCCAAGTTCTCAAACTCAATAACGAACGATTTGCAGTACCTGAAATTTTATTTACTCCTTCAGATATAGGAATAACTTCTGTTGGTCTTGTAGACTGTATAATAGATTCGATTAAATTATGTCCTAAGAAATATCATCAAATATTAGCTAAAAATATAGTAGTTGTTGGTGGAAATGCTTTACTCCCAGGATTTAAGGAGAGACTTATAAAAGAGTTTCAAAGTAAAATGCCCACAAGTTGGAATGTTGGGGTTACAGTTCCTGAGAAGTAAGTGAAAATATTCCATCTGTCAGCTTTTCTTTTGAAAACGCGAATTTCTAGATCTACCATGTATGCTTGGCAAGGAGGAAAATCCTTTTTAAAACAAGCAGGTTGTGTGAATTTTTTTGCTACTAAGAAGGAGTATGACGAAATAGGATCATCAGGAATTCAAAGGAAATTTAACCAGTGGTAAGTTTCTTAAATGATTATTGCAGAGACTCAATTAACAATATCCTTTTTTGAAGGACCATCTTCAAAGAAGAAGAGGTGAAAAGAAATTCTGAAATAAAACCTATAAGCTTAATTGATCACGTGAACAAATTGAATGTATTCAAGAAAACTGAGGATAATTCAATATACCAGGACGATTTCGAACAAAGTGATTCTCAAAAAATATTTGTGCAAGACTCTCCTAGTCCACTCAATAGAAGTTCACAATCGGAAGAGTTAGGCAGTACACCACCACCATTCAACGTTTTCGACGAAAAAAGTAGTATGGTATTGACTCCTCCTTCTTCAGAGAAATCATCTGAAATATCTGTTGGGTCAGAACCTATATACAGAACAAAAACGAATCAACAAGATAGTACGCAAGTTAAGTACTATTTTGATAATGTTGATTCTGATGAAGAAAATGGTTTAGATTTTATTTAGTTTGATTTCTATCTTCAATTATCTACTCTTTAATTTTTTTTATTTATACAAGACAAAATTATTTTGGTAGTTCAAATTTTATGGAACTTATAATTTAATTTATAATTTATTATTGAGATTTACCATTTTTATAATAAGATGTAAAGTGAATAATGTGTTTTATTTTAATAATATCAAATGAAAAAGAAAAAAGGTTATTGCTTATTGAAATATTTGCCCCTATAAGGGTGTTTTTCAGATTGAGTCTTTTTTGACAGGCGGTAGAATTCGTCAAAAGAGATTTTATTGCCATAAATTCCTTGAATGTGTAGGGTAGAGAACAAAGGATAAAAATGGTCGCAGTTTCCAAGGTAATAACAATCCCAATCCAAATAAATAATAATCATCTTCAGTTGATATGAATCGACAATAATAGATGTAGTTATAAGGTACGTTAATTTGAAAGGAAATTATGGCAAATTGGGATATTCCCACAAATTTCATTTGGACGAGATTATTTCAGAATTTTTGACAAAACAAATGTTTGTCAAAAGGAAAACATAAACTTCGAAAACTCACTTATGACATTGAGTCAAATTATCAGCATTTGTTAGATGTGCATCAAGTCTCACCTGGGATTACATGTTTTATTTCTGCATGCACATAACTATATATCACTAACTCTTTTCATTCACATTATTGACCTCCGGTACAATAATAATACATCATACACCATTTAAAGCATTGTTTTATGGAACTCACGGAAAAGCAACAATCAACGCAACTTTAAGAGACCAGACTGACTCATTTTTATCAATAGTAACCTGTTTGTATATTGACTCATTTTGATGAGTTATCACCTGTCAAAAAAAAACTCAACTCAAAAAACAACCTATATTTTCAGCGAAATAAATGATGAACAAGTTTATAGTAAAGAACATTTTATTAGTATAATATAAAGATGACTTATCAGTTACATACATCACATGTTTGCTAAATTGACAAAATAGAAACAAGTTGAAATGCACTTACACGAAAAATTATTACAATACTAGTAGTCCTTAAATATTTGAAAAAAAATATAAAGAACACAAATCAATGGTGAAAGCACCTGAAGAATTAAAAGTTGCTATATAAAAAGAGAGAAAAGCTGTAAGCCTCCTCCTACACATCTTAAGTAACATTAAGAGATCAAGCCCTTCAGCAGTCAGGGGCCAAGACCGTATTTACAGGAGGGTGTTTGCCCCTAAATTTTTATACACTAGAATCTACTTGCTACCTTTTACCTATAACTGAACAATCATACCTATATATGACCTGATACAATCATAAAATAAAGAACGCCCTTCTCTAGGAGTACAGGGTGCTCTAGTTATTTTCTAGTCGATAATTCAAACCTAAGATGAGCAAATAAATAAGTTAAATAGTAGTATATAGTTCTTGCACTTCAGAGGCCAGACCACAAGCGGGAGCACAGCGTTTTGGAAAAAGCCAATTTTTTCGATTTAAATATTTTTTTATAGAGAATTTAATAAATGCAGGTTATAAAAATACGAGGTATTTTAATTTCTATATTACCTTTAATTTTAAGGATGAGACGAATATGCATTTAGGTCCGCCACTCTTGAAATGCTCAGTCAAATTTGAGTCATGGATATCAATAAAGTTTTAATTCTTAAAGAAACAAATTTGCAAATAACCGTATATTAATAAAGTGCGTCAAATATACCAAACTAGTGCTGTTTAAATTTAATTTGTGAAATAAGGCTAAGTTTGAATTGCAATGATTAAAAAAAACTTGTTGGTATTCAAATAATAACTGGGTCATTAGTTAGATTAATGGTATCACAACCATAAAAATGTTTTTTTGGTATGAATTAGGACTTACATATGCTTGCTCTTCTTTTCCTTAAATGAATACCAATATTTAATTTTTCATAAAAATGGGAGTAATGTACAAGTCGAATATGATGATAATTTATAGTTGATTCAAAATAAAAGTATAATAAAAGAAACTGATTTTTTCATAAAATAGAAAATTCAACTATAATATATTTACCCATGCCAATAAATATTTGAAATAAATAAGTTAACATTTTTTCTCCCTATTTAACTGTTAATATTAGTTGAATAAGAACTATTCAGTTCTGGTCATCATGTGCCTTCAAAAATAAGTAAAATATTAAAATCACTGATGAATGAAAACCCTGAAGGAAAACGGCAGTGGATATCTTCAGAATTACATCTGTATTCTTAAAACTTTTCGTTGACTGAAAAAAATAATAGTATACAAAAAGTTATCTCACATTTCTAGAACATTCAAATCATTATTTACTGCTTCACGAGTTCTAGAAATTTCATGCTGTAGCATAATCGCACAACATGGAAATTGATTGTTTTCACATTCAGACAAATCAATAGAAACTCACTTCGAATGGAATGAAAAAAAATATTTGTGCGCCTTTCAAATTGTAATTTCCAAAATTATCCAACAAATTCGCTCACAAAAAAAATGTGAATTCTCATAACATATCGCAAGATTAAGAAAGACAATGAAATTGCTTCAGTAAAATTTCCATAAAATTATGGTATCACATTCATGGTGTTTTCCAATAAGAAATTAAAATCTGACTGAATACAATAATTATACAAATAAAATGATAAAACATGTAAAGCTTCACTTTTAAATCCACATATTCCCTGAAATTTCCCAAATATGACATGAGTTATACACTGTGAACCAAATAAATTAACTGAACATCATCCAAAAAGGCACTTCAAATGACAGAGTGCAATAAATCATGTTTTTAATCACAGTGTATCTTGCTTTTATATAAGAAATTTAATTGAAAATTTATAACATCACACACGAGTTCATATATATATCCAACATATTTTTCTTCAATATCCAATACTAAATATTTGAAATTGACCTACCATTCACAATTACAAACAACAAATACTTCTTTTCAATAAACTTTCTGACTTGCCATTTCAATATAAGCATATCGACAAATTTTATGTTCATGATCCAATTTTTTTTATATGCACCCTGTTTAAGTGCAATATGTAAGATACCGTATCATATCCTATAGGCACTATCTATAATACACACCGCAAATATTACTACTAAAAATTCAAACATGTTTTTTTACACTGCTACAAGCTTGTTCCTGTAGTAACAGTAACGTATCACAAAATTTGTGTTTGAATTAATATCTATTACAAAATATGATTCTTAGTCTCTGGGAGGCCTTGCCAAAGATCGTTGTTTACAAATAAAGTACAGAAAAGGTCTTGCAAAATAATGAGGAAAACATCCAAATGAAAAATTTCACAGGACTATTTCTAATTGAAAAACCTTCGGCACTTTCTTTCGGTTTCTCTTTTTCAAAATTTCATTCAATGAGCCACATGCATACCAGTCTTACTACTTGTGCTCGAAAACATTCTTCGATTCTCTGTAGAATTAACGCATGATAACATCTTCTTGATATATTTGGCTCAGTAAGGGGTGTAGATAAGTTTTTCTGGTAAAACTCACGAATTTTCACGTTTGCAACGCTTGTTATTAAATTTAGAAGCCTTACTTGGGTTTCTTCGGTAGGTATGTTCGGCAAATTTATGAAATTTTCGGCTTTGTTCGACCTATAAATATGAACCCATGAATTGATCAATGAATTTTATAAGGTTGATATTATGTAACAGGACTGTTAAACTGACAGTTGAATGCACCAATGGTAGGAAAATCTTCCACTTATAAATTGACTAGTCAATTCAAACTGCTTCCTCTTATACCAAGTCAAAAACTGAAGGAAATGTGAAAATTGAAGGGAGGAAAGAAAGAGAACTTTGGTATGTTGGCATAATATATCGAAAATAAATAATTTGTTGAACCAATCAGTCATTGTAAGATTTTAATTACATAAATACATATAAACAAAGCTAAATTGGTCTCAAAGGGCAGCTAAGAATCCTTCATAAAATCAACCCTAAATTGTTTTCCAAAAGTAATTTTGAACCTTGGCCTAGGGGGGTTACTTTATCCAAGAATTTCAAAGAATGGACATTCATTTGTGACATTAACAACGTACCATTTACATTGAAAATTAGCAATAAACCAATTTCGCGTCTTATGATGTCAAACAAAGATATCCAATAGAATGGGAACTTAATTCGAATTTAGAAAACTGAAGGAGGAAAAATTTACCGACTTTTTAAAAAATATATCACAGATTGCATAACCTTAAAGCTTCCTTCCTTGAACCCAAGGCGCGAAAACCTTATTTTAGGGGTATAGCTAATTGTGCTTGTCAATATAAAAGACTAGCATACCGATGAACTAAAACCAGTCGAAGGTTTATTATTAGTTGTCTAAACATCAATCGCCAGTTACACTCAATACAACGACTAGCGAAAACTGTCCACATTTAGCAGTTACAGAAGTTAGAAGCACAGACAGTTCATTAAGTTACAGGGACAGGGCAAGGTTAGCTAATACGCCAGTGAATATCCTGAGGAGCTTACAGTACAAATATTACACAAGTTAAATTATATAATACACATACTGTTCAAATAGCAAATACTTTCTATTAGTATTTTTTCAAGAATTCAAAATAATGTATGTATACAAAAACTGATCTGATATGACAATTTTAGTACCATTCATTACAAAGCAAGACCCATTGCACAAAAACCCTATAATTAATATGAATTCAAGTATTATGAGAATTACAACGGGAGTAAAAAAATGACAGTGATTCTCACGCTACAATATTTTAATTAATACCGTATTTATTCAACATTTATGGTATCCCAACCACTTATCTTATCGACATTTACCCCTTAATGCCACTGTGGTGAGGGCTACGTGACCGGTGGAAGTTTACCTGAGTGAAGTGTCGAAGATCGTTCGTCATTAAGTTGAACTCTTACCTTACCTAGCACTGGAGTCCTAGAGGAGGGTTGTCGATTGGACGAAGAAGATGTATCCGGGCCAAAACTAGTTTCTACGGGAGCCCTAGGCAGTCTACGTCTTAACCACAGGTGTCGTAACGCTGCAGAAGGCGTTAGACGTGCCTCCGGATCCCATTCAAGACATCTCTTGATGAAATCTAGAAAGGTCGGGTCGTCACATCCCTTCAATGCCGTTTTCAAATCTTTGGATGCTGGGGGTCCTCTCAATTTGCCTCTGCGGCTCAGTCCACCCCTCCAGGTTACTTGACCGTTAGGCAATGTTGAACAGCTGCAATACCGGGGAATGCCCTTGGAACTGATAAAACTCTTGGCCCTCTTTGATTGGTCCAGTAATTTTTGTGGAGGCATACCAAGAAGTTCCATTATACAGGCCAATTGGTCAGCTTCGTCCTCTCCGGGAAGTAAGGGGAAGCCTGTCAGAAGCTCGGCTAGGATACAGCCGAGAGACCACATGTCAATTGGCATTCCATATTGAGCACCTAAAATTACTTCAGGTGCTCTGTAATACCTTGACTGAATGTACGTGTAGACCCTATTTTTTTCATAACACGATGATCCAAAATCTATCACCTAGAACGAAGCATTATTATCACATATATTTAATTGGATAGAATTGAGAACAATTGATGGAGGCCTTACGCAAAGACTTTTATGGGGTTCATGAAAGAATGAAAACCAGTTCTCGAAATATTCAGTAGAATTGTTCAAGCTTTCAGATTTGTAATTATATGCCTAGTAAAACTTATTTTATTGATTAGTCATTTTTCGCCTTTTCACAAATACTATGCGAATTAGACAGATTCGACCCAAATCACATAATGCAAAATTGCTTCGTTAAGGAGCTAGTGCCCTTTGAAGATGACGTCCTGTCCACACTTTTTGCCACATATTCGCAAAACGGAGTCACATAAAGTGCTGAAAGTTTACACATTGGCTAATATCAAAAATACGCATCGATTAGATTGAGTGCATTTCTTTAATGTCAAGCACAATCGAATCATTTGGAGTGGGCGAAGGGTAGTTTTGGTTGAAACTTTTTCAACTTTCGTTATTTCGCAAGATTTACATGATATTCATAAACTCTGATGTTTTTTCTTGAAAAAAGATGCTCTTGTATAACAACGCCTAGATGCACAATTTCTGAAAAAAATAGATTTGAAATTTTCTCTCTTTTCACTAAGTACTCAATGTTCACTTTTGTTTTGAAATTATTTTCACTTGATAATGGTTAGGCATCTTTTTTTAAGAAAAATTATCAGAGTTAATGAATATGATGTAAATCTTGCGAAATAATGATAGTAAAAAAAGTTTCAACTAAAAATACCCTTGACCCCCCCCCCCCAAATGATACGACTGTGCTTGACATAAAAGAAATGCACTCAATCTAATCGATGCACATTTTTATATGAGCCAATGTGTAAACTTTCAGCACTTTATGTAATCCCGTTTTGCGTATATGTGGCAAAAAGTGTGGACAGGACGTCATCTTCAAAGAGCACTAGCTCCTAAACGAAGCAATTTTGCATTATATGATTTGGGTGGAATCCGTCTAAAATATGATCTATAATGTCCACTAGAAGTTTGCCGGTCTAATTACGGGACACCCTGTAGATCACGAATTATCACAATAATACTATTCAACCAAATGTACCATCTCCATGTAACAGGCATCGCTTCAAAAAAGGGTGGTCGGTTTTATCAACGCCGTTGGCGACCTCCTTTGGTTTCCATGAATGAGTAGGGTAGAGAAGAAAAGATCTATCCCAGTTTTTATAATGAATCTTTTAATAAATAAATAATGAAAATTGCCCTGATTTCTATAGCATACAGGAAAATCATCGACATTGTATTAGTAGCAAAGAGAGTGATCTCATAAAGTAACAAACAATCCTACAAAACAAATGTCTCAACAAAAATTATCTTTTGAAATTGTATTAATCATAATCAATTGATCATTAATAATATGAATAATATGATGTCCCCCAACCAACACATACTGCAAGTTTTCTCGCAGTAATTCTTCTATTTAATTCATCCTCAACGAAACATAAAATAATGGAAAATAACCACATCATATTCTAGTAAATATATAGCGAGCAAATTTTCGATTTGTTAGTCATCCTTCATATAATCTATTAAAGAAAGAATGGGTTATTGTTCAATAGAACATTAGTGTGTCACCGATTTATTATTTCTTGGTACCAACTGATTGGATGAAACAATGTGCTATTTTACATCGTTATATTTTTACAATCTACTAGATTTCCTCGAAAATACATTCAGGATAAGAAAATAGAACTTTTTATTGTAATTAAAAAATGTGGTTTTATTATTACTGTATGGGTTACAAAATACAGTGGAACTTCCCTATAACGAATGTCTGTTAACGAATTTCGTACAAGACATTGCACCTTGAATCTGAATTCCATGTTAAAAACACCCATTAAAACGAAGAAAATTCTCTCTATAAGGAAATATCCAAAGAACATCACTCTTTAATGGGTATTGTAAAAAGGTATAAGGGTGGGTTTTTCCGAAAATTTTCTGAACGTACGTAATAAATCCCGACCATCATTACGGCGGACAGAGAGATCCTTCTGAAACAGTTTTAAATACACCCCTGGCTGTTTGGTTTCAATCTAACCATTATGCTAGTGTGAAAATTTGTGCGAAAATGTCTAGAAGCAAGTGCTTAAGTTTGCATGATTAACTTAAATTTATCAGCGAAGTCGACTTCGACATTGCCGGCTATAGAAACAAATTTTCTGTAAAACGAAATTTCTATATAACAAATTTTTTCGCGGCTCTAGCCCATTGCTGGACCGCTGCCTTGTATTGGTCTTTTTCAAGTCCATAGAAAGGCTCAGATCTAGCAGGTATTAACCCTGATGCGTTGCGCTCTGTGCGGAACGCAACTACCAAAGAAAGTAAATATATATAGCATCTGACAGAAGAGCAGCCCTGCTAGCGCTTGACTCTCCACAAGTGAAGTCAAAGTTGGTCTGGGAATGCAAAACGTCACTTAACCTACTCGGAGAAAAGAACCAGGTCAATCTCATCTGGGTGCCTGGTCACTTCGGGATTCACGGCAATGAAGCGGCAGACCAACTGGCCAGGGAAGGGGGGGGGGATTACAACCCCCTTCACTGGACCGTTTTGCGGCTTCCCAGCCAGCCATCAGGCAATGGCTATTAAGGACTGGGAACAAAAGAGGAAGCTTATGTCCTGGCGTACGACCAATGGTCGAAGGCAAGCTAGGTCACATCTCCCTCACTCGACGGGCTGAACCAAGAAAGTGCTCTCACTCAGCAAATTGGAAATGAGGAAACTGACGGGCGCTCTCACTGGGCACTGTCCCGTGAGGTATCACTTAAAAGACATGGGAAAGGCGCCCGATAGTACATGTCGCATCTGTCAGGAAGCCACCGAGACAGCCAGACACCTGCTATGTGAGTGTGAAGCTGTTCACCAGAAACGGTTACGGCATCTTGGCTCCTGGTTCCTGAAGAAGTAATGGATGTGGCCCCAAGAAAGGTGGTGAAGTTCATTGAGACTTTGCTGCCTCACTGGTAAACAGCGCGGGGATGCACAATAGATCTTAAGATCAAGGTGCTCGCAAGGTCGGTTTTGATCTGTCGCCCCTCCTCTAATTTAATCTAACCTTGATGCACTTTTTGTTCATCGGCTTTTTAATTTCCTTCAACACCACAGTACCCTGGCACCCATAGTAGAGTCACTTTATCGCCTCTTGTCAGTTGCTTTATGGTGTTGCGGCACTCCCAGGCCAGCAGAGAACCTTAGCAATGCGATTCCCGAGATGGCCTGTCTGTCCGTGGTGATATAAACATGCGCCCCCTTGAGGTTCATATCAAGAAACTCCTGAACGCATTAATAGACATACATTGTCCCCGTCTGTAAAATGGAGGATCCACTTTCTAGGGCTTTAGAAATTCTCAATTCACGTCCATATACCCTAATAGATTCTTATCCAAGCTATTTACAATGAAAACCTGTATTGTTTTTAAATAGTTGAAATATAAGGATAGTCGATATCGAGCAGTCAATGCTTTTGCTATGCATCTCTTTTTTTCAATACCTGGTATTTCAATCCCAACGAAGGAGATTGGCAGACCTGTATGCTATACAACATCTGAGGGCTAATTCGATTTATTGTAATATGGAATCTACGAGTTGAATATTTTCTTCATCGACTGCAGTCTACCAGCCGGTTATACAGTTTTTATTGTATATGCTTTTGAATATTTATGAACACTTCAGGTGTCTACGAACGGGCAAAGTTGTATTCGACCTCGGCTTTTTCATCAGTGCTCAAAATTCGTGCTGGGAGTCAAAAAACAGTGGAACTTTCCTATAACGAAAGCGCTAAATCCCAAAAAAAATTCGTTATAAAGAAATTTCGTTATACAGAAAAATTGTTTTTATAGTCGGCAATGTCACGGTCGACTTCACTGATAATGGCGTAATGGTTAGATTGAAACCAAACAGCCACGGGTGTATTTAAAATTTTTTCAGAAGGATCTCTCTGCCCGCCGTAATGATTTAGTTAAGGTCGGGAAATTTCGGAAAAAACCCACCCTTATACCTTTTTACCAATACCCATTCAAAGAGTAATATTCTTTGTATATTTCGTTATAGAGAGAAATTAGTTCGTTTTAAAGGGGGTCTTTAACATGGAATTTGGATTCAAGGTGCAATGTCTTGTACGACGTTAAACACAGAAATACAGACAGAGAAGTTCCACTATATAATAATTTATTAAATATTTTCATTAGGTATTCAAATAAATAGATCTTCACGAAATTTGCAAAACCTTGTAACTTATTAATTTCTATACCAAATTTCAATAGAATTTATGAAAGAAATTTCCAAAAATTCAAGGATGACATCCTCCAACATAATAAGATCAATTTGGTCCATTAATATTAAATTTATGAGTATTTTATTTTAAAAAAAATCATAGTGTTGGGACCGCTTATGTAAACAATCATTCAAGTAGGTACAGGATTATCAAAAATAACTAACACAGAAAAATTAACTGGATTAATATCAAGTGATGATAATGAGACAAGCACTCAAGGAAATAGTTTCTAGGGATTAGAACTATCCATTCCCTTGACTATTGATAAAACCACTCGAATTCAAAAATTGGGAAGGTCGTTGCCCTTGGATTTGAATTGTCAAAAATATAGTCATTCCTAACACAAAAAATGTAAAAAAGCATTATGCCTTCATTATATGAGCTAAAAAAACAGAATATCAAAATAAATTTTACATGTCCGACACAATCCACTTGCATAGCAACAGGTGATTATTTACTTAATCGTCAAAATCAATGGTTTATATGTTTCCGGAAACACCTCCTATTAGAAACTAATATATCCAGCTATACATATTAAAAAAAGGTAGATTTGTATTATTACAATCATACATTTATAGGGATAGATCACAAAATTTCATACAGTAATTAAATTTGTTTAATATGTTCCAGGGAGATAATATGGCACACTGTTACGCAGTGAATAACAACTGTCTACAGGAAATCATGAACTGAATTCAAAGCAAAAAAAAAATAAATAGGGCAAGAAAAAAATATATATGCTACTATGATCAGTAATAGAGTATTTTACATACCTTGAGGCCACTACGTCCTTGTTGTTTGAGCAAAACATTTTCAGGTTTCATGTCACAATGAATAATTTTGTTCTTATTCAGGGCATCCAGGCATTGTAGTAGAGAATGACTGAATTTCCTCACTAACTGCAAACTGAATCCTTGAAACTTATTTTTTTTAATGAGTTCATACAAATTAATGGATAATAGTTCAAAGGTGATGCACATATGACTCCTGAACGTGAATGAATTCAGCATGTGAATGATATTCATTGTATTATCTTTGTCTTGTTTACGAAGATGGTCCAGAATACGAACTTCCTCTATAGCTTGACGATGAAAACGTTTTTCATTTCTCACCATTTTTAGGGCTACATGAATGTGGCATTTATGGTCATAAGCCTTCACTACTTGTCCAAATGATCCCTTGCCAATTACTTTTAATACTTCATATCTATAAGCTACATGATCATGGGGAATATGTATATAAGAACCTTGATCATTGTCATATTCAGAGTTATTAGGCGAACCAATAATTCCTGGCCTTTTCTTGGCATTAGCTCCAATAAAATAAATTTGTGGATAATTATATATTTCAACATGTTCATACGGAGTCAGTTTATTCATATAAAGCTTCATAACTTGCTCTGGGCTAACTACCATAGTCTTTGGTTTGTCTGGCGGTGTAGGAGCTGAAGGTAAAGGTGGAATAGCTGATCCACTTTGTTTTCTTTCTCTTTGATCAGTTGCAGTACTTGGTACTGATTTAATTGCACGCATACACTGTAAAGCTTGCAGCTCTGGTAGCCCTGTGGAAGCACTATTTGACGAAGCTGTGCTATTACATGTAGTAGGAGGGCTTTGTTCTTTCAAAGGAACCATTTTCAGAGGGGGCAATGCACCCCCTTCTTGGATGTATGAGTGGGACACTGGGTATAACTGTGGAGCTCTTGTCATCGGCATTTTGACTGAACCTACTATAATTGCACTAGACATTTCTCATTCATATCTCATAATCATGACTTGGGGTATCGGTGATTTTTCCAAAACAAAAGCATTTTCAACCAGACCCATCACCGTGCACTAGACTGGAATCACTCGATATTATCAATTCAGCTTTTTTCGAAAAGCATCCACTTTATGTTTTCTTTCAATGGACTGAACACCTGTTTGTTATTAATTTTCAATTTGATCATGATTGTCACTGAAACAAAGAGAACTTGGTTATTGTACAGCTATATTTTTCATCAACTAATTGTCAAATGTCAAGAATTCACCAGAAATGGAATTTCTCTCTTCGATGATGCGTCACCATCTTGTGGTGAGAGCTGATATTAACTCTTCTTCTTTTATCGGAAAATGAGCGCCGCACATTTGCTTCAACCTTTTTTTACGCAACACTAATCGCACTTTCATCCGTTCAAAATACAGTGAAAAGTACTCCAAAACAAACGTAATTAATTTAAGGAAATCTGATAAAAAATATTATTTCATAATAACCGCCATTGGCTTATTATCACTGAAGTAAAGATTCGGATACATTGATGCGAAAAAAATTCGTCGCAACTTGAAGGGTTTAATTTTAATTATAACTTGATTGCGGGTTATATTTTTGTTAGTAAACGAAAAAAATTAAAATGAAGTCATACAACACAAAGTTTTTGAAATATGAATAGAAAAAGGGTTCTTTATCTAAAAATAATCAGCTATGACGAAAACTCAAATGCTTTCGAAAAGCAGTATTCACTGGATTTAATGATGAAAAATTAACATTTTTCGTGAAAGTTCTTCATCGGTATAAATATTGAACGTTTCTAACTGATGCATGCTTGTCAGGTGAATAAAAAATAAATAATCTTATTCATAGATTTGTGTAATGAAAATTAGAAACATTTTTGTAACATTTCTTCCAGTTGTTAGTAAACAAAGAAATACTGGCTAGTAAAACACAATAAGAAGTTAACAAACAATTTTGAGTACATTTTACTTTAGTCCCAACAAAATGGAATACCCAACAATTAATTTTAAATGAAATATTCTAATATAACTGTGGACATAGGTTTCATTTCGCTACAATATAAAAAATTCACACCATATTCTATCTTTAAATTAATTTTTAATTATCTGTTCAAGTATTCTATGCTAAAATCAAAAATCAGTCAACAATTACAATTCTACGACTAGAAAATAACTACCTACGTACTTTCAACAAAAAATGTATCTTATTATCAGAAATATTGCACATACATATACCAGTCGGGAAGAATTATTATCGATAACAATGACTAGATTTTTCTCATAAAACGATATTTTATCAGGAGGGTTATATTTCAGTATAATATTTGGTTTTATTTATTTTTTATGTGAAATGGAATTCAGTTATTACATACATGCTAAGTAAATATAATTTTTGCTTGCATAAACACTAATAACTACTTACTACGTACCAAAAGTTCCCAACTGTAACAATATTTCATCTACATTAATCTAATAATATCTAACAAAAATGAATGAACTACTTCCTATATACAAATTTGGTTACAATCCAACAAATATGGTGAAACGAATAAACTCTACTACTGGGGTCAATGATTCCTATATACACACAATGAAAACTGACTCATTTGATGGCAACAAATAATCAATTCGAACATAATTGGAGTACAGGTCATTTTGGGAAGGTGAAATTAAAACGAAAAAATTCATTAAATGCTATTCTGGAGATTAAAAATAACACCCT
Source organism: Propylea japonica (assembly GCA_013421045.1). Lineage (NCBI taxonomy): Eukaryota > Metazoa > Arthropoda > Insecta > Coleoptera > Coccinellidae > Propylea > Propylea japonica. The sequence goes on from CM024248.1 coordinate 25,838,242, forward strand.
GTACAAGTATATGTTTTATTCTTATTCATTAACTGCTACGCAACTTGTTGATATATAGGTGGAAAATCTTAGAGGCCAATTGAATTTCTAACAGTATTAAGGCCTTATTTTTGGGAGAATCAATCCTAAATATCAACAATTAACCAGTTATTCGCATCATTCCTTTCTTATCTTCATGATATGTAAAAATATAATTATAAATTTCTTTAAAACTAATTAACTGAACAATTTTAATTTCTACAAACAAGGTGGACAATGTTGTGGGCTCCTGTAGGCCTGCTTCAGCGAGGCTGACTGATCCTCTAAGCTCTTTTTCAGGTTGGCAATTGTATTTATTAAAACCTGATGTCTCAAACTCTCAGCACTATTTCTGTGTCGCTGGGGAAGAACATCTGGAAAAAATCATGAAAAAAGTGACCCACAGGCAAAGGATGGGAGATCAAAATTGAACCAACTGAAGAACATGGTTTTTTACATGTGACTGCATCTGCACCTATCCAATTATTCACTTGAAATTTAAAGTAGTTTAGTTTCATTCACTGGCGCAGCTAGTGGGGGAGCTTTGGGACTGCAACCCCCCAAAGGGTTCATTTTTTTGCAACTTTCCAATTTGTTGTATCATCAAGATTTTTTCAGTTCAGCCCCCCCATAACAAAATCCTGGCTGCGCCACTGGTTTCATTGAAAATGATGATTTCTACGCTCGTAAGTGCAAAGGTCGCGCTAAGATGACGTATGAGCAAGCATAATTTGTACACACAGTGGCCAGTTGGCTTGGCATCGCTGTAAAGTGTGATTCAACATTCAACCAATGAAATGAATGCTAACACGTACGTCACACTCAACTGCCTATTCTGATCGCTCGAATTCTCTAGCATATTTCGTTATTTCAATAATTTTTTTCTCGTAAACCAGTACGATACAGAAAACGATTGAACCTTCTTGGGAATAGGGAAACACCTACAGAAATAAATTCAAGAGAAGGGAGGAGGCAGACAGAAAGCCACTCTGGCTGTGCCTTTCGGCCTTAGAGTATTCCAAAAAATTTTATTTCGAACTTTCAATACGGAAATATCACAAATTCTTTTGGAATTCAACCAGAATAGGCTGCACCTTCTCACAGGGCTTCTCATGGGTCACTGCCGTCTCAGGAAACACCTAAGGAGACTGGGTGAGGCCGAAAACGATGAGTACAGATTCTGAGAAGAATAGGATATTTTTTCCTGAAACTACTCCAGTTTCGGAGGTTAAAGAAGAGTCTGGAACTGGGCGATGAGCCCAAGGATATGTACCGTATACAGCTCAAGTTGAGGGCTACAATAGACCATTAGGTCGCGGTGCACAAGTAGTCCTTCAATGAATAAAGGTCATCAAGGCAATTGGACACGCCAAGCAGCTTGCGCCCGAGACGCAAAAGCGGAACCAATTAATACATATTGGAATGTCAATTTTTCTTCGCGTGATGCATCGTCAAGAAAAAGATATCAAGATCCAATGCTGAAATGAAACAAGAACATATTCCCAGATAACAGTTCATCTTATGGGTATACAATAGATACCATTTATACAGGGCATCTGTAAATAAATGTGAGGGATTTAGGGAGATGATTCCTCGATGAAAATAAGCAGGGGTAGTTCATATAAATTTTTTTCGAAATTGACCACCCTTCCAAGATACAGCCTTTGGAAGGCGATGAGTTTTAAATTTTTTTAGGAGTCCTTAAAACACTGAGTCATAAAATTATACATAATATAATTCATTCAGTAGATGTTACTCACACAATTTTTTTATCCCATAAATTTATCATTATAGGAGTTGAAAATAACAACCCCTTATGATTTTCCTTCGAAAATTGTTTTCGTGGGATAGATTTTCGAAAAAAAAATTATCTTATGGTTTCCCATTTTATTCTGGAGAAAAAAGTCTCTTGCAAAATTTCGATACAGTCCATACTTTTCTCGGAAAAAATAAAAACTTACACGCAGTTATGATCACTGTTCATTCCATTTCATCGTATTAACTGAGAAACGTGTCTCAGTAAGTGGGAAATCTTTCGGATTCAGATAGAACATAAAAAAATAAGATGACAAGTTCCCATAATTTTTTTCCTAGTGGCCCTCCCTACGAAGATACGACCTCCTAAATGACGCCACTGGAAATTCATTTTAGTGGAATACATTTCAATTACTTACTTATTTTTTTTTCGAAAACGGTTTATTTTATCGACACTGAACAAGAATTCCTTTTCTTTAGCTTGATGTTCAAGGTATCCAAATTTGTTTTTTTAGCACCTTATCATACAGGGTGTTAAAAATGTAAGCATTAAAATGTACAACCCAGTCCGCCCCTGGTAAACTGAACAAGCTAATTGAAATTTGAGTGCGGTTATTTAAGAGGTCCTTAATACTATTAATCATATCAAATTTTCATCAAATTATATCGAGTAGTTTGAAACTTATTCCACTAAAATGGATTTCCAGTGGCGTCATTTAGGAGGTCGTATCTTCGTAGGGAGGGCCGCTAGGAAAAAAAATTATGGAACTTGTCATCTTCATTTTTTATGTTCTATCTGAATCCGAGAGATTTCCCACATTTTCCGGGACATCCTGTATAGGTAGAAACTTAGACTTAAGAAAGTCTTTATTCTGAGAGTATGAAAAATGAAATGTTGAGGCATCAAACACATATAGGTTCTGAATACTCACTGCAATTGTTTGGGTGAATTACAACATTTTTGTTGATTGATGAATAGACCTTTCTTTTCACAGGTTCACTTTGAGGAGGGGCTCTCAGTCTAGGCCGTTCATCTTCAGAACTCGAGGTCGTGATCTCCCTTCTGATCTTACTTGATTTCCTCTTATGTTTTGGACTACGGTGAGGTGGCTGGCGATCTGGATATTTTCTAAAAGGAAGGGGCGATCTAGGGTGTGAGATAGTAGGAGGAATAGGCGCTGCCATGCTATTTGGTAGGTTACATCTAGGTAACAATCGTATAGATGATAAATTAGTGGACGGAACATCTGATACCCTTGCTGATTGGAACATTCTGCACTCCTCAAAAGTTCAACTCTTTTATTTGCAGGCCCAGGAAGTCGCCTTGGGGACAACCCCTCTGTTTTAATATTCCTCAGTATATGTTCGGCTTCTACTATGAGTTCTTCGTATTTCTGGTCAGCTTCCTCGTCTTTCTTGTCGATTGTAGCTATAGGATCCCGGTATAAATGTACAGAATTCGATCTTCTAGCCAATGTTTCTTCCATGGCTAGTTTGGATATTGGATGCTGTCTGGTTCGTCGAGCGAACAGGGGGGTAGCTCCAACACTCCTAGACCCATCGCATTTCACATAATTTTCCATGGTTTTCTCTGGTATTTGAATGGGAGGGATACGTTTCTTATGGGAGCTCTTGTGTCTAGATTTCCTTGTAGTTCTTCGTCTTGTTGCTTTTCTTTTCTCTTGAAAATTGAAGTAGGAGCAGTGACCTGTGTTCTTGCTTTCTCCTGGGTTCATTTCAGTGAGGGAGCCATCATCAATGTAAAACATGTCTCCTTCTTGTGGTTCCAGTTCATCGCCACCATCTTGGCCTGTATCAATGTCGGTATCAAGGTCTGTAGGCTCACTATCACTCAGTATATCTGTTTCTTTTTCATATACATAGCTTTCATCGTATTTCCCCATCATTTCATTGAGGGTGCAGTCATCTTCACTTCCCTCCCAGAAGGTCTCAGCACCACTCAACGAAGAGCATGAAGAGGAAGGTGGGGATTTTCTTCGTGAACGAGGACTGGCAACTACAGACTGATTCCTGGAAACAGTCCATATGTAAAATCATTCACAAAATCTGAATAAATGGAATTAATTTCTGAATTAAACTCAAAATTTCATACAAGAAATGAAAGAACTCATATCTCTCTGTCTTGTATGTTATTAACAAATTTTACAGATGTTTCTAATTTTTCTGTAATTACGATCACATATAATCATTCTCTACTAATTGTCTAATCAATAATGACTAGTTTTCAAAATTTATGGTGGATGCGCTCAAACCCTTTCTGGCTCATTTATCAATATCGCATCCACCAAAAAGTTTGAATGTAATTTTTTTTCGTCTAGAGGGTGATGATGAGTGAAAATTGTTATACTTACGAGACGTTGAATAATTTTGTGTCAGGAAGCGCAGAAGCATAAGAATTTGGATTCTGTCGACTGGAAGTAGATGTGCATCTCGGAAGCCACGGGTTGGTCCTAATTCTATTCCTTTGTCTTGGTGATTGAACATCAACAGCCTGGTATCGTCCAAATTCATCAGTAAAATGCTTCAGATAAAATAAGGACATGCAGACAACTAATACATGCTTTCCAAATATTTGTTCTTGAATTTACCGTGTTCAGAATAGGTCGATTATTCTCTGGAAGAGGTGAACTGATCTTTTGGATGGTTTGTTGAATGGAGGGATTCTTATCACATTGTATTATCGGTACTTTGGTCTCCAACCTCGTTTTGACATCAGCGTAGTACTCTGGAGGAGCTCCTGGTGAAGTGCCGTCTGTTGAATAGCCAGTGGAGTAGGCCGATTCTGGAGACGAAAGAGTGGCCACTGAATATCGACTGCTTGTTGGTTCTGAACGAAGAGGCCCGTTATTGGAGATATCACTTTCGGTTTTCTTCATTTCCTGAAATAAACCTTTCATCTTAGATGCCCAATTCTCAACAGCTATCTGGTAAAGTTCCTACCAGTCTACTGGCAACCCCTTCGGTGTTAAATAGGTGAAATAATGCCTCTCAAACTCAAAGAGCTGGACCGTAAAAGTCCTCTTACTGAGTCAGTTAGAATTAAATAAAAACAGGCAAATTAACACTTTCAGAACATGGGAAAGGCCCCCGATGATACCTGTCGCTTTTGCCAAGAAGCCACCGAGACAGCTGAACAATCTAATTCGTAGTTGTCCATAGGGGAAATAAAGATTTAAATTAATTTCAAATCCACTTACTTTCTTGGTTTTCGGTGACTTATCAATCTCCGTTTTTTTGGAAAACAAAATTCTGGGAGAAACAGCTTCATTTCCATTCTTTAATTTATTCAGTTTATCTTTCCTATGCTGTTTCTTTTTCGGCCTAACAGCTTCCATCCATGATCTCAATTTATTACCGAACATCTCTTCTGAAAATTGACATACAATTGAACAGTTATAGTTTGGAAAGAATGCTTCTTCTCTGTGAAAAAATCCTTGAGATTGAATCCTTGGTTTACAACCACCACACTTAAATAGCAATGATAATTTCGTTTTTTTAACATTTCAGTGACAAAGAATCCGTGACCAAATCTGGATAGCTATATAGTCATCCGAATCTATACATGATTTTTCCGATTTTTCCGACCAGAAATCTAAAGGATTTGATATAGATGTGTAGTTTTAGACTCGTGTTGTATAAAAAGCAGTGTTATTCTATTAAAAATTAAAATAACGGTTTTTGATGTCAAGTCGCGTTTGGTGAGATTAGCATCTAGATGGGCGACCTCTCTGTAAATTTTTATTATTAATAATCTAATGAACAAGTACGCAAAATATTGACTAGAAGCATTGAATTTAATATACTATACTTAATGCTAGAAATCAGTCCTTTTTTCGCAGTTACGAATAATTCATTTATTTAGTGATGAATTGAAAAAATTAAAAAGCACTGTCCTAGATCCAGCGTGAAAATTTCAAATTTGCGTAACTTTTTTGAAATGATCGTAATAGCACGCTCGACACGAAATTTTGCAGAAGTTTGTGCGTTATTATTCTCCCTCAAAATACCAAATTTCAAAATGATGGGAAGTGTGGTTTCGAAAATATCAGGAAAAATAATTTCAAAACCCTAAGTTAATCTAGCGAGTGTTATCATGTTCGGACAGGATTTTCATCGACCACGGATTCTCCATCACTCAGTCTAACTGCGTAGTTTGAGACCACTCTTGGCCCAAAATTCGAAATATACAGACATTTGGTCAAAATGATAGCACGCTATTCTCCTAGGAAAAAGCGGGCAAAAATTTTAAATAATTAATAGTGACGTTTAATCTGTTCCGATGAGAATATTTTTTGAAATCCTCAAGCAATTAAAACTTCAAGTTATTATAATTACTGAACAAATTAGGTTTTTTTATGAATTACAGAAAAATGTTTATATTCGATTTTTAATTCTAAGACACCCAAAACTCAATGATTCAAAAATTTCTTCTTGTTGATTTTGTAGAAATATACTAACTAAGGGAACTAAGGGAACTAGTTTTTTGAATATTTATTTACAGTGTTCGTATCATGCATTTGAACAAAAATATCGTTCGAGCAAAAAATTTTAAAATTGTTTAATTGTGGACAAATAATAAGACAACAACTTATTCAGTTACTCACAGAGGTAGAGAAAAATAAGACGTAGATACAGCTTAGGTGGAAAATTGATATGAAAAATAAGGAAATAGAAGACACTTGACCGATATTTCAAATACCTACAGAAAATAGAGCAGACAAATGACGTATACCAGATAAATGGACCATTCACTTCCAGTTGCCAAAAATGTACAGGAAACACTTGTATATGATGCAATACGCAAAAATGATCACTAGACTCACCTCAAATTCCTAGAAACAATTCAATAACACAACATAAACGATTGTTCAACATTTATCGGTACATTTAACAGGTAATAACAACAATTTTAGGTAGTTTAATATTGACAAGGAGTATTTCACGTTCCTGGAAGCTCCATGACTGCAGTCGGGAATTTTCGACGCCTGCCGACGCTCCATCTGTTGAAATCCAGACGCCAGTCGAAAATCGAAATGGGACGTCCGTTTAGGGGGTGACGCAGAAGTAACACTCTCTCCTGTTGTGTGTGGAAAACTCAGCAGGATGTAATCTGCAACATTGTCAGTCCTGCTGAAAGCAGTTTATGGACCCGATACCAGGGCTGTTCGGGAAGTAAGCGTCTCTGGTGGTTCATCAGGGATTTGGAACCGAAACGATGTATAAAGGGTTTTCCAATAAGAGGTGTTATTTTAATATTCAAAGAAAAATGCCGTTTTTCAATATAAATGATCGGATGTTTATTTCATTATAAAGAAGAAACTATGCTGTTAATAGTGGAAAATAACATCAGACAAATGACCACCAAGACCACGCTTACATGACCATATCCTTTCAATGAAATTTCCCATAACCAAATCGCAAAGTGTCTGCCCTATGTCCTTGATAGTCTCACGAATTCCTACTTTGAGGTCTTGAATCGATCGACGCTGGGCTATTGGCGTAGACCTTCTCTTTCACATGGCCCCAAAGGAAGAAGTCGCAAGGTGTTAAATTACAATTGTGATCACCTCTTCGAGAGATAACACGGCCCGGAAACTTTTCCCGCAAAAGATCAATGGTTTCGTTGCTTGTGTGGCACGTAGCGCCGTCTTGTTGAAAGTAACGTTGTCCAGATCAATACTATCCAATTTCGGTCATGAAAATCATTAATCATCTGTCGATAGCGCAATCCATTCACCGTTTCTGTTGCTCCAGCCTCATTTTCGGAAAAGTAAGGTCCAAAATGACTCCGCCGGACCATAAACCGCACCAAACAGTCACACGTTGAGGATAGAGAGGCTTTTCAACAATAACTCTTGGGTTTTCCGAGCCCCAGATGAGACAATTTTGCTTTTTGACGAAGCCGCCAAGGTTTAAATGGGCCTCATCACTCAAGATGATTTTTCGATGGAATTGCGGATCATTTTCATGCATTTCAACGAACCAATTATCAAAGACACGACGTTGTTGTTGTTGTTGTTGATGATCGGCCGGTTTGAGTTCTTGATTTAACTGAACTTTATAAGCCTTAAGACCCTTATCTTTATGCAAAATAATGTATAATGACGTTTGTGGAATGCCTAATTCCAAATAACGACGAGGAATGGACAAACCTGGGTTTTCTTCAACACTTCTGGCTACAGCAGCAATATTCTCGGCTGTTCTTGAGCAACGAGCACAGGTTTTATTATTCACATCACCAATTTGTCTGAACTGCTCGAATTTTTCCACCAATTTCTTTATTGCGGTCCGACAAGGTGCTTCAGGACGACCCAAAAATGTTCGAATTTTACGAACCGTCTCTGCCAAAATTTTGACCATTTTTATAGTGAATTTTAATAATTTCAATGCGTTCTTGAAGCGTGTATCGTTCCATTTTTATCAATGGCGTAGTTTCTACTTGACAAATGTCGAAAAATGACAGCTTCAAACGTGACATCTACCGACACAGCGTGCTATTCGAAGCAACACCTTTATTGGAAAACCCTTTACAAGGCGCAAAGGAAGAAATTTTTACTTTTCTTAGGTAATCGATGTTTTTGGTAGGTACCTAATCTTTGGTTCCTGCTTCTTCCTCTGAGATACAGGGTAATTTTTTCGACCTCAGTCGAAATTTTATTGTGAAATTTTGTAGATATTTCAATATATGTGCAGTGAAACCTCCCTTGGCGGACACACCTCATAGGCGGACACTACCCTCAAACGGACAACTGCCATGGAATCGAGAAATTCACTTGTAATATTATACTCACGAGCGGACACCTCTATCGGACGGACAAGGACTCCTTAAGAAGAACTTAAACAATGCCACAACATTCTCATCAGTGCCGAACACCTCTCATAAACGGACGCGAAATTCTAAAGAACGGCAAAAAGTGTATACGTACGTACATGTTCATGGAAAATTCTCGTAGTAATTTCTTGGTTTAAACGCGCAAAAGAGAACTTCAGGAAACTCCTTCATTTCTTCGCAAGAAATACACAGTTCTCGCTAAAAGTGAAACGTATGTATTGAACCATGGCGCTTTAGAAAAGATTTCTGTCGTTGAAAGAGATGAATATGTCAGAAAAAGTTAATTCATCAGTTTGCAAATTAGCAGCAAAATAAAATCTTACAACAAAGCTCTAAATTTCATAAAAGAGTTGAAAATATTTGCCTAAAAAGATTTTGAGTCCATTCAACAACTCAAAAATTTTGAGAACGAGTTCCAAACTCGCCTGAAATTGAAAAAGAGAAAAACTGACATAATTCAAAATGATTTTTTTTTAAATGTGCAATTCATAATGTGAATAATTTCGTTTTCTGTGATAGATCAATATTTCTGAATTCATTTTCCTTCAATAAGTTTATAAATATACATCATTCAATAATTTTTTTTCTCGTTTTCATTTCTCTGTGTATTTATTTTGCACCTTCCCACAAGCATACACCTCCCACGTCCGGACATAAAAACTGGAACCAACAGTGTCCGCTCTTGGGCATCATCGAGGAATCATCACCCTTAGTCCGCGCATTTGTTTACAGACACCCTGTATAATGGACATCATAAGATAAACTGTTATCCGGGAATATGTTCTTGTTTCATTTCAGCATTGGATCTTGATATCTTTTTCTTGACGATGCATCACCCAAAGGAAAAATTGACATTCCAATATGTATAAATTGGTTCCGCTTTTGCGTCTCGGGCGCAAGCTGCTTGGCGTGTCCAATTGCCTTGATGACCTTGATTCATTGAAGGACTATTCGTGCACCGCGACCTAATGGTCTATTTTACCCCTCAACTTGAGCTGAGTACGGTACATATCCTTTGGCTCACCGCCCAGTTCCAGACTCTTCTTTAACCTCCGAAACTGGAGTAGTTCCAGAAATAAAATATTCTATTCTCCTCAGAATCTGCACTCATCGTTTTCGGCCTCACCCAGTCTCCTTAGGTGTTTCCTGAGACGACAGTGACCCATGAGAAGCCCTGTAAGAAGGTACAGCCTATTCTGGTTGAATTCCAATAGAACTCGGGATTTTTCCGTATTGAACGTTCGGAATAAAATTTCTTGGAGAACTCTGGGCCGGAGGGCTTTGCCAGAGTTGCTTTCTGTCTGCCTCCTCCCTTCTCTCGAATTTATTTTTGTAGGTGTTTTCCCTATTCAAGAAGGTTCTATCGTTTTCTGTATCGTAGTCAGGATTTCGAGAAAAAATTATTGAAATAACCGAAATATGCTAGCGAATTCGAGCTATCAGAATAGGCAGTTGAGTGTGACGTACGCGTTAGCATTCATTTCATTGGTTGAATGTCGAATCACAGTTTACAACGATGCCAACTGATCACTCTGTTGTGAATCGTCATCATCACCATTATGCTTGCTCCATAGACATAGGTCTAAGGCTTGCTCGTTTGTCATCATGACGTGAACTTCAAACTTACGAGAATATAAATCGCATCTTCAATATTCAATTGAAAATTAATTACTTGAAATTTTAATTGAATAATTGGATATAGGTATATATTTAACACTACTTTTAATGCTGTCGCATGAAAAAAAACCTGTATTATAAAAATACTTGATGTTCGAAAAGGAAATTATTCGCAATATAAAAAAATCAGGAACAAATTTGATCAAAAATTTAATATTCGACAGTTATATTTTTCACAGTACTCATTTCATTTCGACAAATACAAAAAAAGAACGAAAATAAAGTCTGAAGCACAAACATATTTTGTAAAATATTATTTTTAAAATTATGATGTGGGTCCAGATGAAGGATACACGTTTTGCATCTGAGGATAAACTGGAAAAAAGAATGGATTGCCTTGGTAGGCACTAGGACTATGCCCGACAACATTAGCATCAAAAGGATAAGCCATATCAGGTCTGGCCATAGGACTATGTACGTACACTGGGGGGACGGGCGAGCCATATTGGTAAGGGTTATGGGCAACGAAGCCCATCGGCGAATTTTGGGGTGCATCTGCAACAGTCGCCATAAAATTTTGGTACGTCGGGGGCATCATGACAGGCGTTACAGGGCTAGGCATAGGAGAGCCATACGGTGAATTGACCATAGGCATATAAAAAGGACACGCCATGTTGTAAGGTGATTGAAATTGACAAGACTGTTGAACAATTGGACTTTCTCCCTTAAGGTTCAAAGAAGGCGGATGAATATTTCTTCTGTCCCTTTTTTGTCTTGGATGACCACCATAATATGGCCTAGTCGTAACATTTGGAGGGGGCATTTGCACATCGGTTTGGTTAACCAAATTCGGGTCATTTTCGTCACTAAATTTGTTCTCCGTGTTCAGCGTGGTTTTCTGTGCCACAGCAACCACCTGGGGTACGAAGTTCTTCGCCTGCAAACTATTCCGTTCTGATTTGTCATCATCAACAACCTTCTTCTTTTCTCCTTCTGGTGTGATTGGACTGGCCAGCTTTTCGTCAACTGGTATTGTAACATTGATTATTGGTGTGGTGGAAAGGACTTGTTCTTCTTCAGGTTGGGTTGTCCTCACCGCTATAGGAGGCAGGGTTAGTTTAGGTTGAGTAAGCCTAGTTGAAACTCTCATATTTTCTAAGCCATGGCGACGCCATTGTATTATTTCTTGGTAGTTCACTCCCATGTAATTTTTCGCATTTTTATTTGCACCTTTCACTTCCAGTACAGGAATTATCTTTTCTATGGATGCTGCCGCAGCGAACATCAATGGTGTCAAACCTAAAATTAAATTGGTAATTTAAACACCTAATCCTAAAGTACGTATTGAATATCATCAACACGTCCGGTTGCCTATAATACTCGGTTCGAGTACTTTAGGTTGCCTACCACACTGCTTGAATTAGGCCACTACCATCGACAAAAGAAGGACAACGTTATTCGTAGTTGATCATTCATTTCGTCATAATCGTAGAACTTTAAATCTGACGAATATTTCACTATTAAATTAGACGGCAAAGTTATATTTCTGATGCATTGAATATTGAATGTTTCCGATGTGAGTTTCTATACAGGGTGTCCCAAAACTCGACGTCAACCCGGAACCACAAAAAAAACTTTCTAGAGAAATTTCTCAGAAAATTTTTTTTTGGAAAAATTAGTTGTTCTGGAAAATTTTTTTTCTGGAAACATCTTTTTCGGGAGATGGATCAGACGTTCTGGTCCAATCTCGTGGCCGGCCCGTTCACCGGATTTGAATCCATTGGACTTTTTTCACTCGGAAGCAATTAAAGAAAAAGTGTATGCAAAGACAATCGAAAGCGAATTTGAACTGCGGCAGCTACAATTTACCAAGTATTATACCATTTTGGAATCCTTACTAAATGCGCCAACTTCTGACAAAACATGCCATACTTGCGTAGTTCAATTTTTTTTCAATACAGTCTGTTGAAACTAGGCAATTGTTTATTTTGATTTTTTTTCTGAAAAACAAGCCCTATTTTTATGAAACCTAGAGCAGCTGGTATCAAAATTTTGATAACAGTTCAGACAAGCATTATTCAGGGTTACACAGCAAAAAAAAAGTTGATATTTGTGGCAACAGGAGTGAAAAGGCTGTCACAGGGTGTGGAAATTTGCGTGTTTTTTCAAATGTCTATTATTTTTAAATCATGCAACTTAGATTTTTTTTATATTTTTCTGACAACTAGCATTACTTGCCTTTTCACCCGGTTCCTGGTTGACTTCGAGTTTTGGGACTCCCTGTATACTTGTATATTTTTTCTTTGATATTTCAGGATAAGTAGTAGGTACTCACCAGTTTTCCATGTCGTTGCGTTCAGGTTGAATCCTTGAGACATCAAATATCGTAGCAAATGAGTCCTTTTGAAAATAATCGCTAATGATATCGGTGAAAGATTCTCTTGTATGCGATTCCTTGAAATGCCACCTTTTAACATATGTCTAAGAACAATTTCCATCAATTCCAGATTTCCGTTAGCGATGCTCAAATTGAAAGTATTTACACCTGCAAAAAATATTTTGAATAAAATTAATTGTTGGCTTATACTTTTGATTCACTCTAGCTCATTGATTTGATAATTGAATTTTTGTGGCCTGAATTGATGAAAATTGATCTGGAGGACTTCTGGTTCCAACAGGATGGCTTTGCAAATGACACAATTGATTTAGAAACAAAATTTTGACTGGATGAATAATCTCCAGAAACGGTGATGTCAATTGGCCACCAAAAACATGTGATTTGACACCGTTATGGAATATTTTCTTCGGGGTTATGTGGAAAGTCAGGTTTTTAAGAAAAATCCACAATCCATTCTTGAAATAGGATGAAATTATTCATGTCATTAGTGGCCTCAATCATGTCAAAATGTCATTGAAATTGTTAGAAAAGAGTGGACGTCAGTAGAGCTGCAAAAGGAGGCCAATTCTGGCAGACATTATTTTTCGTAGATAAATATGTTATGACTGATACTTTAATTACCAATAAAAAGTTTTTGAAAATGAATGCAAATTATGTGTTCTATTCGAAACACTCTTTATTCCACCGATATGCGAATACTTAAAGAAATTGCAACTTAAAATTAAAAAGATGGTGTTTAAGAATGGTTTTCACTTTTGGTTATTCATAAATAAGTGAGTCCCATCGTTCGCTCAAAATTCAAAACTAACAGACATATTATTTAGAGAAATGTAAGTCCCCCTTAAGAATTTAAGTGCTCAAAAACATCTCCCTGACTAAAAAATTAATCACTTTTGACCCAAGTACGAGTATATTGCGTCTGTTAAATTATACTTGCGCAATAAACTTTTAAGGATGGTTGGTCCACTCACCAAGTTTGTTTTTCTTCGTGATGTCAGCTCCCTTCTCTAATAAAATTTTAACAACTTCGATATGGCCGTTTCTTACTGCCATCATCAAGGGGGTCCAACCCATGAAGTTCTCAGCGTCAATTCTTTGGTCAGGGGACTCCAGGTCCTCAAATAAAGCGTCAATCTTGCCAAGGGCTGCACTAAAATGTAAATTTGTGTTCTTGTCCATGGTGGTGCTCTCTTCGTTAACATTTTGGTCCGGCTCTTCGTCACTAACAACTTGTTCGAGCTCTTCTCCATGTTCGTCAAGAAAATGTTCAATGGATTGTTGCTCTTTTGTTGAAGAAAGTCCAGCCATTTTTATTCTTCTTTTCTGTTGAGAGTCACCTTAAGCCGTCATTTGTGTTGAATGACCATTATCTAATGTTCGAAACGTGTCTTAATTTTTTTTGTATTGAACGCGATATGGAATAAATGTGTATATTATATCAAGCGGAAGAATTAATATTTTCTGTGATTGTGATCAATTCCAATTGAAATTCGCTCTTTCTTTCATAGTTTTTGACTGATTGTGTGTATTTTTTTCATTTAGATGCAGAAGTAATTTGGTTGAAACCATAATTAGTTTTTACCACGAACTTTTTATGATTTCTTATACAATGGTTTAAATCACAGTAGTACGCTTAAATCTAGTTGAATCTCCTGCTCATAACTTATCATTGGGACCAAAACAGCTTCACTTTTCTATTTAATTATAATTTTTCGAATGTTTTCAAAACCCGGAATACAAAAGAGTTCAATGTTTTTCGTACAGATGTCGCACTGTGTGAACGGGAATTTTTACCAGTCCATCTAGCGTACAATTCGTGAACTTATTTGCCTATTCTGGGCATTATATATAGAATTCTATATGTTGGATTACAGAGAAAAAAGAAATGTTGTTGCATCACTACTCCACAGAGGGCTCTGAATTCATGTGAAGAAGATATCTGCATTTGCGCTAATTACAAATCTTGGAAAGGAATTCCGTCTTCTTATTTTTGATGGCATAAAAAATTGAAAAAAGGTTTTGTGTACTTGTTTATATTGCGAAAACAATATTCATATATCTTGAGAACTATGCAAATATAAGCCTTTTTGAAAATTACGAGTTTTGATGTAGTTTCTTTCGGAAGCAGTGGCGCAGCCAGAATTTTGTTATGGGGGACTGATCTGAATAATTCTTGATGATACGAAAGTTGCAAAAAGATAAAGATGAAAGGAATAACGAAGAAATTAATCTTTGGGGGGAGCTGCAGTCCCAAAGCCCCTCCCTTAGCTGCGCCAGTGTTCGGAAGTTATAGTTTACAAGCCAGGCACACCGTAAGCACGATTACGATAAAACAAAAATAATAAATTTGATTGCTCAAGAAGTAGAAGTATTTGTTGGAATTAGGGTATTAGTTCATTTATTTTGAGTGGGCTGAATGTTAATATCCATCAGTTAAATTCTTTATTATAAATATAGTTTAATTTAATACATTTTGTCATTAACAAATAGACCTAGGAATGTTCACAAATTCTTTTGGAGTAACAAAACTAAAAATAACATTGAATAACATAAAATAAAGAATGCACACATATTAACAAAATTCAAGAGAATATTTAAGGGACACAAAAGTAATGCTCGAAAATATTATTGCAATTTTATTGAATTAAAAATTAATGGGGTCCTGAAAAAGCCAGGTTTGGCAATTCATACTTACAGTACTTTAATTTAAGACCTATTTAAATTACTTATTTACATCGACAAAACTGCACATAGAGTCGTAGCAATGTTCCTCCCTTACTTCAATTCAGGAATTTTATTTATAAATACTTAACATCTGGTTCCCTTGAATTTCGATAAACAATTTAATTTGGTTTAACTCATCACTATAGTTTATATTCAAGGCTGAAAATCAAAGGCAAAATTGAAGAAATACATGATTATTTCTTTTTTGAATGTATCTCTTGTATATTATTGGACACAATTAAGCCAAAACTAACAAACACCAGCCATTGTGTATGGTAGTATTGATCGTAACAACAGGGGTATGTAACTTTTAACTATAACTTTAATATCATAGAAAATTAAGTCTTTGAGCATTTATACTTTGTTCCTATCTGAAAAACTATTTGAAAAAAGAAAACGAGAATCAAAAACAGGAAATTAAAAATTCGTTCGAATGAAGACACATCTAGTTCTCCACGTTCTGGTTGAGACAAATACTTTACACATAAATAATAGGTGCTTCAAACAAACATTTAAAATAAGAGGTAAGCGAATGAGCTACGCACGACTATAAATAATTATTATCCCGTATAAACAACTACCCCTAAGTAGGTAGATACTGGAATACCAAATTACATTGTAACTGCTCGATTACACAAGCTGTCCTTCATGTGAAATGGAAAAAATTAACAGACGAATCCTCATTTCAAAGTAAAATATTTGCAGCACACGTTCTTTTCAAACATGTTATTCTGAAACGGAGACAAGCTACATGTGGGACAAGCCTGTATAAATATGATATACTCTTTTTATTTATGTAAGTTAGGGAACAACAGAGCTGACTGAGAACAATTTAAATATTTTACATGTACGAGGAAATTTACAGATAGAGGTACTAAAAGATTAGAAATGTAGCAATTGCTATACAAGAGTAGTTCCAATTGTCCAATTTTACTTTTCATCAACCTGAATTTGTACTAAAGTGCAACCACTCGATAGCCAAGACTATTTAACAAAACAACTAACAACTTGAAACTAAATTATCTCGCTATACACGTGTGCACTATCTTTTCTTGTTAAGGAAGGCTTTTTTGTGCAAAACAGGAGTATGAGACTGGGACGAAGGTCGTTTTCTGTTCCCCTCCTGAGAGCCATTACAACACGAGCACATTTTTTTGACGCTACGTCTAGCACCTCTTCCGCTCGGAGAATCCAGGTCGTCATCGTAGTGTAACTCCTCACAACTTTCTTCTTCTCTAGCTAAATCAGTTTTTGATATGGAAACACGCACAAATTTGAATTCTTCATCTTCATCACAACTTGAACTTTTGATCACAAAGGATTTGGGGCTACGTGCCATTTTCCCCAGTTCACTACACATGGTGTCTTCGGAACTGGAAACTTCTCCTCCAGTTGTCCACGTCTCCACCTGTTTATGTCTCTCCGTCTTTTTCCTATTGCTATATTTGAATTTATATTTATTCATGTGCGCTGGGTTATCGTTGAATTCCGGTGATATTGGAGAGTTCAGAGTTACGTCCGACATCGAAGCGCAATTCTGAAGCAGGGTGGTGTCTTCGCAAGACGATCCAGATTCGTTGCTGGTGCTGCTTTGGCCGTTTGTTATTTGTCTAGACTGTTCATACTGTAGCTCGCATTCAGTTTGATATTGCACGGAATCAAATAAAAAATCAGTTCTCAGGGAACTGGAATTGTCGTCGTCACTAAATAAAGTTATTGTTTTATCTTTCATATCTTGATGCAAAATCTTCTTTCCGATTTCTGGGGCAGCCTGATCGAAAGAAGGTGAATGGTTCGAATCGAATAAGAGGTCAGCTTCGGGGAAGAGGTCGCTGGTACTGGGTTCATCCACGCCCAAATCTTCGCATTCTTCGGATAGGGACTTCTGTAATCTGAGTTCTCTATCTATGGCTGCCTGCTTACGCTGAAGACATAACTGATGAAGCTCTTTATCGCTCCTTATGTTTGTTGTTACTTTCTTTATTTTATTCGGAAAATATACAGGAGTTGTTTGAAAAGATTTCACCTCATCTTTCTGCTGAAAAAAAGTCCTGTCATCAAACATGAACTCAACCAGGTACAAGGACTATTTTTTTCTCAAAAACAGGAAAAATTCACTTTGTACAAATTGGAAAAGGGGGCGCTTATGTTTAGAACCTTTACCTTTTCTCCATTGTGAAGATATCCTCCCTTTAAATTAATTTCGTTATTCACTGGAGTGGTGTCTGAAGTTTTTCTGTACCTCGGAGGTGTCTGGGATAACATGGGTCCATTTGAAGTACAGGTTGTTACTAATACTGATTGCACTCTTTTGACTGTTTTGGAAGCGTCATCTAGAAAAAATAAGACCAAAAGTAATACAGCTGTTTCATTTGAACCTATTTGTTGGATGATCAAAATCAAAACATCTATTATTACTATGATTTACTACCAATAAGTAATGTTTACATTGTTGTAACTATTCGAAAGTGGTAACAAAAATGTTCATAATCTGAGAATTGTTGGTTGTAAAACATAATAATGAAATAATTATTCCAACAATTAAAGAACTAGTACTTAAGTTTGGTAGAGCTGCAAAGCATTTTAAGAATTCTTATAGAAACTACCAGACGAAATTTGATGAAACTTCGCAGATTATTATTTCGTTATAGTCTTGCTACTGGTTATGTCCACTGAAAACGACAAAAGGAAGATTTATTTGAACAATGTTTCTGCACACGATTCTTGCATAGAGGGCTTCATGATTCTATTTTTTTTGTTGGTATTTTACTTTTTCACATGCCCTTGCTTTATTTGCATCTTAATAATTTGAACGTTTTTTAAACCAACATAGGATGATGTTTATCCATTTAATGGATTGAAAATGTTTTTATTCATTAGTGAACCAAATCATTTCCAATTAACTCTCAGAATTTCAACTCATACTTCCACAAAATATTTACAATTACAATTTACAACGTAAGTTTATAGAATGCATAAAATTAAGAGAAAATCAAAATACTTGAGATTAAGCGCTTGTAAATTTGAGAGTTCTGGAATAAACAGAAATACGCTGAGAAGTTATAGTACAGCTATAAAACACTAAAGTTGAATGAAAATTTATTCTATGGAATAATCCACCTAAAAGCTAGCGAATAAAATTTTATTCCTGTGAATAAATATTCATTTAAATCACTTATTCTAAACTCCAAAGGTTGCCCAAAAATTTCAGATTTGTAGCAAAACTAATTTTTGAAAAATACGACTATAGTCATGTTTTTGTGAGTAACTTTATTACAAATGGTACCTGAGAATCTACCGTTTTTTTCTAACGACTGAAGGCAGTGGTTACGAAAAACTGTATTCTCAGACACTGTCTGTAACACGATTGCTCACAGAAATATGACTCTTGCTGTAAAAAAAAATTCAAAATTATTTCAGAATAGTAGGATTTCTAAAGAAGATTTTT
This sequence comes from Propylea japonica, assembly GCA_013421045.1. NCBI lineage: Eukaryota > Metazoa > Arthropoda > Insecta > Coleoptera > Coccinellidae > Propylea > Propylea japonica. The sequence continues at coordinate 25,857,055 of CM024248.1, forward strand.
TATTCAATTAAAATGGTACATAATGGGCACTATTTCAAAATAATCAGAGTTATACATACCTTTAGTTTTATCTGGAGATATATTAAGAGTTATAATACTAGGTTGTGTGGTGGCGTTGTTCTCATCAGATTCGTTTTTTAGATGGGAAGTTTGAGAGATAACAGGAGTAGCTATGGGTGCTGGTATTGTAGTCTTCTGATAAGTATAAACCTTTCCATGGGTACTGTTGGTTTGAACGCCACTGTCGTCCAATTTAATACTGTTTGTCGTACCTTGTACATTAATGCTACCATCCGCCTGCGAGCACTCTGTGATATTAACACTATCGTTTCGAGGCTGCGCAATGGCCAGCAGCAGTTCTGTGTTAACCCTATTATCCGAATCGTCCATCTTCTTCAAGGTCAAAGGCTGGCCCAGAGTAACTGCAGTTAAATTGTGCGCATTCTGCGGCAAAATCACCTGGGATTGACCACTAACTCCGGCAATATTTTGGGAAGAAATGCCAGATAAGGGCTGCAACGTGGAGTACTTGACCGTTGGCATCCCTGGTTTCCTATTCTGATTTAAAAAACTCTGGAAAAGCAGCATATTGGGTCCTGACCGCGCAGGAACGGTAGCTAAAATTTTACTACCACCAGATACAACTGCTATCTGCTGGCCACCTTTGACCATCGATACAGGCATTATATAATTCCCAGGGACCAAAACTGCTGTGTTCTGAAGCTTCAATGCTTCCCCCACACTGGAATCTGCAATAATCAAATTTCTCGGGGTGGCATTTGTGTTCGTTTCGGTTGAAAGCATGGTTCTTGTACCGGTCGTACTGTCATTCGATTCTGTGGTTTGGTTTTGTGGTTCGTCATCTTTAACAGACAACTGGACCACACCGCAAGAACTGTCCTCACTTCCTATAGTCCTTTGGTCATCCAGGTCTGATTCGGATATGGCACTTCCAGAAGTACTCGGTTTCTTGGAGCCGGAACTCTTTTTCCTTTTCGAGTTGTGATTCGGGTTCGTTGGCGGGTTAGAACGTCTTCTCGGAGCAGGTTTATTGTTCAAGTCTGGAGAGTTGCGGAGTTGCTCCGCATATTCGGCCAGAATATCGAATATTCTCTGAGTGGTGTGTTCGTCCTCTTGAGGCTTCTGTTGAGGTTTCGGAATAGGCGAAGCTTTCGAAGTATGAGTTGCGGTGTTCTTCAGACTTTTACCTACAGAAAAATTGTTACTTTCACAAATTAATTAGGTTAAAAGTGCAAGGGTTAGGTTTCTATTAGCACAGTACTTTACATCTAAGGTTGTGCGTTCAAACGCATCAGTTGGTCTGAAATAATAATTTAGTTACAAATTATTACAGCACAGGCCAACAAATGGAATGAAACACTCTGAAACAAGCCACAAACACATACTCACAAGGAAAAAACCAAACCAAGCGGCAGGCATAAATATAACTGGGTACTCCACACAATTTCTAACTTATTCTAATCCTCGAGAAAACAAAATACCATAGACCATATACACTGCGCAAAAAATTAACGCACATTCTGAAAATCTTAATTTTAATGAAAGCTAACTCTACATTGACTTTATAATTTATTTTTTATGTTCTCTCGGGAAGGTTTTGAACAGAACAAGACACATTAAATGGAAGAAAAATTCAGGATTTCACCGAATCTTATGTGAAAGAAGAGAAATAAACAATTTTCAAAATACTGGAATGCTGATAAGCGATTTAATACTTGGTATTCCACCCCTTGCATTAATTACAGCTCGGCAACGACGGTTCATACTCAAAATGAGTGATCTTTAAATGTTCTGATCTAATTCTTCCCAGATTTCTCTGAGTCTGATTCCTAAGTCATTAGAGTAGCTGGATGATTTTCTGAACTTCTCAGCCTTCTATTGAGGTTGTCCCAAATCTGCTCAATCGGATTGAGACTTTCAAGGTACTCCTGAACGATGCGCGCACGATGGGGTCTGGCATTATCGTCCATAAAAATGAAATTTTCACCAATGTATGGGGCAAATGGCACTACATGCTCTTCAAGAATGTTCCTCATATACCTATCAGCATTCATAGCCCCATTATCAACGACCACTAGGTCTGTGCGAGCAGTCAAAGATATTCCACCCATACCATAATCAATCCTCCCCCGAAACCAACCAAGTATTCAGGAAATTGGACTGAGCATATCTTTCATGTGTTCGTGTTTCGAGTTGCATAGCGATCGAGTGTAGAAAATCAACGAAAGATAAACTATATCACTATTGATCGAGAATTGATCGAGAACAACTGATTTCAGAATGGAGCCAATACATTAAAAATCTGATAATCTCATCTTTTTTATTCCTGCTGGTAAAAAACATCTGTATTGAAGAAAAACGATGAAAGTGTATAACATAGGCATGCACTATTCTGATAAAAATAATTATCATTGAGAACACCTTCAGGTGTAAAATAAATTTGAGATTTCCATAATGTAGGTTGATTTTTTTGTGCAGTGTATTTAAGAAATATGAACTAACAATAGCTGCGAGAGAAATTCAAATAATCTCATAAATGTTTATATTCACACATTTTGGTAATTCCGTCTTGAAAAATACTTGTAAATCACGGAAAGCAAAGTACGAAAACAGAAGCTTTTGGGGCATATTCCCATTGAGAAAATGAATATTTAAATTGTAACATCCAGAAAACTACTGATCTTATTCTGCTGATTCCTGAACTGAACTTTATTTTGCACCTCAAACCCACATTGAAATTTTCAAGTCATGCCTTTGAATGTTATTGTGTTTACCCTAGGCTGGAGCAGAATGAAATCAATAGTTCACCAGATCTTCAAATCTGAATTATCATTTTTCCGATCGGATGTTAAGTCGACAAGTTGCAAATAAGCTCAAAAACAGTTCAAGCGACACTGGAGCTAAGCCTTGTGACTTTTGCACGGGTTAGATGTTTGCAATTTGATGCTGTTTTGTGCAATACATTTTCAAACGAAGCCGACAAACTTCGTTATAAGTACACAAAAATTTCAATCCAATCAGATTAACAGTTCTAAAAATGTTTGAAAAGTAATGTGTATTCCAAATGGATATATCTCCGTGGCCAAAACTCGGTAAAATATTTAGACCCAAGATCTTTTCTGAAAATTTCAAGTCTCTAACAAAAATAACAGAAATTTTGGCAGAACTATAGCATGCTGATTTTCATAGAACAAAAAAAAACAGTATATACAATGAATGGGCTTTTCCAGTACCTAGAAATAATGAGAATAGTTCAAATGTCAGCTCTGTAACTTAATAAAGAAATTTTTATAGCGAAATTCTGGTTTATATTCGAACCACCCAGGTATCTTGATAAAATATTTAGCGGCAAACTCGATAGGTCAAAGTTTCTGGTTGATTCCCTTATTCATCTGTAATTTTCAAACACTCGTAAAGTTTCGCGAGTTTGGTAGATGGAATAGTTTTTATCATTCAATAACTCAAAGTCTTGAAGTACGATGTAATCAAATAAAACGAGAATGCAATACTTTGAGAGATATTATTATTATAACTACTGAAAATGCCCATTGCTTAAAATTCAATCAACACATAGAAGCTCTCACAAACTGTCTAAACCAGCCCAAATAAACGTCAAAGTCACTTACCCTTTGAAGAACTTTTAGAAGACACTTTTGGCAATGTTGGTGTGGGCGCTGGAGTGACACAAGGGCTAGAGCTACCCTGACTGGTAACACTCAACGCAGGAGAAGCAGCCGGCTGAAGATTACAATAACTGCTAACGACAACTACCGGAGACAACTGGGTGAATTTCTGACCCTGATTAAGATATGTAACACTGATACCCTGGGATGTATTCTCTGGTTCACTCTGCGTAGAAGACTCTATCGGAGTTGTGCCAGTATTGCTCCTCTCTTTGATCTGTTTGTACACCATGTCGAACTCTCTCAGTTGTTCCAAAGTAGTCGAGCTGAGACTTGCTTGTGTGTTCGTACTTGTACGGATAACGTTGGTTGGGATTTGTATCACTGGTTTCACTATTCGTGCATTCTGTACAAGTGCTGGTCGAGCAACAGTAACTCGTTCTACATTCTCATTATTTCCTTCACTGTCAGCTTGAACCTCTGTAGTCTTTTTACTCTGTAACGCTGCAGTAAGCAGAGCACTCATTTTACTGTGAATTACCGTATCCTTAACCAAAGATATCTGATCTGAGTTCGATGTAGCTATTCGGAATACCTGACGACCTGGAGGTATCAAATTAATAGTCTGACCCACTGGTACCTGCCTTGTATAAATAACACTGCCTTGAATCGGTTGAATATTGACCGTAGGATTTTTCGGAGGTGCTGTTTTCTTACTAATTTCAGTTGAATTCGAATTTTCTCCGGTACTAGTAGAATCAGATGATTCCGTGTTATTTGGTTGGTAAACCGTTTTGCCGAAAGCTTGTTGGAACTTTGGTAGGGTTGCAGACTTACAAATGAACTGAAGGATAGCTCCTGGAGCTGGAGTTGAAGTTGGCACAGTTGCACCTTTAACGGTGGCTTGTACATTTTTTACTGTAGTTGCGTTTGCTACACTCGACTGCTCGGAGGATGGTTCTGGTCTTGGTGAGCTTGTGACCTATATGGGAAATCAAATATTAAAGGGGGTAACAGGCGATGGGTACCAACAAAATTGATACTCGATTAAAATTGAGAACTCTGACGATTGTTTGAGAGGAAAATAAAATTCAAATATTCAAAGAATTATTCTCGTCTCGATAATTTATGCGTTGAAAATCCATTTCCTAGAACAAGTTCCCAACAGTGACAACAGATTTTTCTAATCATTGTTGACATTTAACATACTGCTGAGAAAGGTAAATTTAAATATGTTTGTAGTGTTAGAAATTTCATGAGTGTACAAAGGAAAGTTATTGCTCATAAATAATCAATTGAATTAGTTTGCTTTCAGTTTATTTGCTCTGTTAACATCGGTGTTCTGTGAAAAGTGTTTTTAGAAAATTATGTGATTTTATGGTTTACATAATCGTCCATCTGAAAGCACTATTAGTCTAATTATTGAAAAATTTCAAGAGACTGGCTGGGTGGAAGATGAAAAAGTCAAAAATACAGACGCAGCGCTCGTTCGAAAGAAAATATTAATTTGGTTAATAAAAGCCTTGCCGGAGACCCTGAAATGTCCATTAGACGACGTTCACAACAAGTTGGACTTAATGGGTCCACAACATGGCGTATTTTACACGAGGTCTGAAGTAATATAAAGTTCAAATAACAGAAGAACTAAAGCATTAGATCATTTAAAACGTCGTTCATTTGTCAAAATTTCCGGGACGAATGAACCCCAGAAAAGTTAAAGAATCAGAGAGTCTGGTCCTCTCTGAATAACTACATCTCATCTGCGAACCTCCCAAGTGATGTAATGATCAAGAAAGTAGGCACTTAGAAAAACTTTGCTAAGTAAAAGAGAGGAATGGGAACGGGAATACACCTCAAAAGAAATACAGTAAAATGGTATACAGATAGTTCCAAAACCTCTACAGGAGCTGGCGCTGGGATATACGGGCCAAATACCGGGTGTGCACTGTCGCTAGGCTCATGTATGAGCGTCTTTCAAGCGGAAATCTTAGCTAATGAAAGATGTCTAGATATAAATCTAGAAAGAAACTATCAGAGGTGCCATATAGGCATACACTCAGATAGTCAAGTTGCTATTAAAGCACTGGAGTGCCGGAACAAACTCAATGAGGTAGGCAAGAAAAACAACGTCTTTTTAATCTGTGTTCCCGGCCACTCGAGAATCAAAGGAAACGAAGAGGCCAACACGCTTGCCAAAGAGGGCGCACGAATGTCACTCATTGGCCTATGTAAATGTACCTATAAGGAGTTTCTGGAGAAGGAGAAAGCCCAAAGGAAAAACTCTGGCGGAATCTCCCAGGGATGGATCATTCCACCGAGTTCCTTCGGAACTTTGAGACAGAGGTATCCAAAAGATATCTGGATCTTGGTAAGAAGCAATTACACCTCCTTGCTGGCTTTCTTACAGGACACTGTCGTCTCAGGAAGCACCTGTTGAGGATGGGATTATCGGACACTGACGAGTGTAGGTTTGTGGGGAGGAGGAACAAACCCCCACCTAGACACCTAGTCACGGAATGCCTTGGCATTGCGAGCCTAAGGAGAGAATGCCTTGGGCGAGAAACTGGTAAGAGTGAGGAACTAGCCTCGTTGAAGCCTTCACAGATATTAGATTTCATTAGATCTCTGGAACTGGAAGGCAAGCTGTGAAGCGTTTGGCCAGAATAGCTCTGTAAGGGGGCACAATAGAGCTTAAGGTCCATTTTTAAACTAAACTCCAGAAACTGTGATGTCAATTGGCCACCAAGATCATGTGATTTGACCCTACTGGACTATTGTCTTTGGAGTTATGTGAAAATCCAGGTCTACAGGAATAATCCACAATTGATTCCTGAACTTAAGGATGAAATTATTTGTATCATCAGTGAGATTGAGCCTCATTATATCAAAATATTATATTAAAAATTTTAATAAAAAAATGGACATCTGGCACATATTATTTTTCGTCTTAACAGATACTTTAAAAACCAATTGAATGTTTATGAAAATTAATGCAAATAAAGTGTTTGATTCATTCTTAAAAAAACCGCACAAATGGAAATACACGTTATAACAGATTCATCGTCTAAAAAAATTCAAAATGATGAAAAAAGGAAATAAAAACATACCTGTTCATTGGTTTGGGCCGAACTGGTAATCATTTTCGCTACAGGCTGATTGGAGGGCCTGATGATCTGATGAGACACTATGTTGATCAGAGGCGTGGGCCTAGTTTTCACACAGTTACTACTCTGTCCCGGTCTTATAACTTGTTGCGACAAGATGTTAATCAACGTAGAAGGTTGTGAAGTCGACGGTTTAACGGTACTACTGACAGATGTCACCGTGGAAGTAACCATAGTTTCCGAATTATCTGTTTGTTCTCCTTGAGGCTTTTCAACCCGGGGCTGACCTATTCTCTGAATATGAGGCGTTATTTGAGTACTGGTTTGGGCATTCACGACTGGGACAGTGGTATTGGATCTTCCTCCTGCCATCTGAACCACATTGACAACCATATCTGTATTTGCCGGCCTCATCATTTCCGTATCATGTAATCCTGGTACTTTGGAAAGCACAGATCTAACGTAGTTATTGTTGATGACAGATAAACGTTCAAGAATAACTTTAGGACTTTTCAGTTCAAAAGGTTTTCCGTTCACTTCAACTATTTTGGTTTTGTCGTTACTCTCTTGATTTTTGTTGCAGGTTTCTTTGTTTTGGTATTTATTGTGATCTGAGCTATTACTACGACCTTGACGATTCAAATATTTTCTGCACACATCAGCAGGCAATCTTTCGAGTATAATTCTAACATCTCTTATTGAGACATCTTTCTTTGGTTTAATTTTGCTATCTAAATCTAAACCAGTCTTGTCTAAAGCGTTAGCAGTCTTTGACTTTCGGTTCTTCTTTGAAGAACTTGCTTTTTTAGATTTCTTTCCTCGTTTGAGAGGCAAGTCATTTAAATTATTATTATTATTAAATTGATTCAGATAATCATCGCCATTTCTGAAAGCACCCTTAATTTTATCATACAATAAATTATTTCTAGATAATTCGATATAACATCTATTATACGGATCGTCCGAGTCAAGTTCAACTTGACTATCAGATCCAGTATCTGGATAAGATTCATACTTAGGTTCTTTCCTCCACCTATTCTTCTTGTATTTCATCTCTTTATATTTCAGTTCTTTCGTTGATAGCAACAAATTATTATTATTTTTACTAAATTCACAACGGGAGTTATCTGGTCCCTTCAAATCTTCTTGTACAAACCGATTTTCTTTATTCATGCTTAAAAGTTTCTTTCTCTCATAAGAATCTATCTTATTAAGAACGTTATGAAGAATTGGATTCGTGGAGGAGAAGCAATCGTACTCTGAATCAGAATTTATCAACGTGTCGGCATAACTGTCATTTGTTTCATCAATTGATATAATAGATTCGTCACCTTTATTATACAATAAAAAATTGATTTTAAGCTCTTCCTCGATTTTTTTCGGTTTTTCTAGCAAGTTTATCTTTTTAGAATAACGTTTCACATTTGTTGTATCTCGTTTCGTTTCCTCCACTTCTATAATTTTGACTTGCATGTACTGACTAGGGGTTTCAACTTCCGGTTCACGGAAATCCAAATCATGGAACAAATTGGGAACTTCATTCGATGGAGGCTCACTGGATATAGGTTCTTCTTCGCGCTTTTCCTGAGGGTCCTTCGAAAAATCCGGCAAATCTTTTATTTCGACCGTAATTGGAGAATCGCAAACAACTATAGTTTCTGGCTCATTTCCAGCTGTAAATTTAACTCTTTTATCTATTATAAACTCCACTGAATCATTGGAAATATCAATGATATCAGTTGGTTCATCACTTGCACTTGTGTTAGGGCAGATGTTTTGCTCCCCCTCCTCCGTTTTCTCCAAATCTTTGCAGTCCGGTTGAGTTGTTGCAGTTGCATCTTCCTTGGTGATTACAGGATCTATTTTGGGGATACAACTGCTCGAGCTCACTGAGGAATGGTTTGAAGAACTGCAACTTATCGAGTTCGGTGCAGTTTCTGTAAGTTTGCAGTTGTTGGGGTTGCCAATGATCACGTTTGGGGACAGCGTGTTTGTCGGACCGTTGTCTATTGCCACTTGCCCCCCAACTTGCTGCAATGTGGCAACTTGTCCGTTTTTTGAATTCGTATCATTAACCGAAGAAGCACTTAAGTTATTAGACAACTCTTTAGTTGCCGAGCTATTGTCATTTGTTATTGTTGATGCACTGCTAAGATTTTCAGGTTTATGCTGAGATGTGGATGTTCTATGTAAGTGATTGGATAAGTTAGAATAAGTTTTCGTGTGAGGTCCAAGATTTTCATTCAATTTTATCAGATTATTACCCTTTTTAATTTTCTGTTGAATTGATTCTTTCCTCTTGAAAACAAAGTGCGGGGGATTAAGTTTAAATGGTGTGGTATTTTTATTTACTTGTTTAGTTGCTGTTGTCGATTGTTCCTCAGTGCTTTCATATTGAGAATTCAGCTTTATAGGTTTGAAATTTTGAGTTGAACATGTGGATCTCACGGGGCTCCTTTCGAGATCTTTATATTTAGGTTTCTCTCGATAAGTGCTGTTAAGAAGAGAATGGAGTTTGATTGGAAAATGACTATCAGTAGGTTTCTCCTGAATTATATCTTTGCCTTTGATAAAATCTAATGGTTCCGTGCCAGCAATGTTCCGTTGTGAAGGATGCACTTTTAAGCCTTTAGAAAAATCTGATGGTTCAAAGCCAGCATTATTCTGTTGGGGAGGATGAACTTTCATGCTTTTGATAAAATCTATTGGCTCCGAGCCAGCATTATTCTGTTGAGGAGGCTGAACTTTTATGCTTTTAATGAAATCCATTGGATCCGAGCCAGCATTATTCTGTTGAGGAGGATGAACTTTTATGCTTTTAATGAAATCTTTTGGCTCTGAGCCAGCACTATTCTGTTGAGGAGGATGAACTCTTATGCCTTTCATAAAATCTGATGGTTCTGGGCCTGCATTATTCTTTTGAGGAGGATGAACTTTTATGCTTTTGATAAAATCTATTGGCTCAGGGCCAGCATTATTCTGTTGAGAAGGATGAACTTTTATGCCTTTAATAAAATCTGATGATTCTGGGCCTGCATTATTCTGTTGAGGAATATGCTCTTTTATGCCTTTAATAAAATCTGATGTTTCAAAGCCAGCTTTATTTTGTTGAGGAGGATGTAGTTTGATGGGTGTGAAAGGTTTCTCAACACTAATACCATTGAAGAAATGAGATGAAGGCAGCAACTCTTGCCTCATGGGACTTGTGTCAATAATACTTTTTAGAGATGACGATGAAAACGATGTCGATTCTTGCCCGAATGAATTTAACCCTAGAATACTGTTAACAGGAAACTGACATGAAAGTGCTGGTTCTGAATTGAATGATGTCAATTTCGAGGAACTTGCTATGGCAGAATCGAAAGATTCATTTCGCATCACTTTTTCAGGTACATGGTTTTCTGCGGTAGTTCGCGATCGCTTCAAATTCGGCCTGAACATCCTCAGACTTTTCAACGTGTTAGGATCAGACTTGCGTGGTCCAAAAGGCAGACAGTGTAATTCGCCTGCACTATCACTGCTCATACTGTAAAACCTGGAATCTTGAGATCCTGTATCCTCGCTACCATTACTCATCTGATCCTCATCAAATTCGGTATCTAAATAATGTTCGTAACCCCGTTCTATGCCTGCATACTCATCCAGAGGTTCCTTTTTAACGGTGGCGAAAATAGAATAATCAATATCCAAAAATTTCAGTTCAGTCACTAAGTTCTTAGTTCTCTCTGGATCGTTCAAATAGATCAAACACAGCCTGTGGAGATCGGGCCAATTCAGCAACCAACTGAACACTTGATATCTGGGACTTGACAACAAAACCACTAGGTCGTCACATAACTCCCGAGTTATACCAAGCTTCTCTTCCGTTAGAGCTTCGTTCAGAGCTGTGTTGGTATTTAATGGCACGTTTAACTGTGGCTTGCACATATATTCACCACACTCGTTACAAACCCATGTCACATCGTCTGACGGAAGAACGGGAGGATGCAATTTGCATTTCCATACTTGACCGGTGTCTAAAACCTCGAAACCTGAGAGTTTCGCCAGTTCCTCAATTTTTTTCATTCTCTCAGGCGTCGGCTGCAGACTAAAAGCTGTCATTATACACTCCCTACTGACGTTGATGTCACTTTTCAGTACTTCAGCTAAATTTGTGAACCCTGCGGCTAAATTTTTTGTTGTTTCTGCTATTTTTTCTTTATCGTTGTCCGTCTTCTGTCTCTCCAAAAGGTTCATATCTGTTGTGAGTGCCCGTATGTAAAGCTCTATTGTGAACGCTTTCATTTTTGACTCGAACTGAAAGATTTTGCTATTAGTCGAGTTCCAGATAGTTACGCGATCGAATTAGTAAATAGAATAGTACTCACCTGTTCCTGAAACACTTCGCAGAAGACGTAGATGTGGGCCGCTGTTTCAGCCAGTCTTATAATACTTCTTACAGATTCGACGACATCTTGCAAGAAGTCATCACTGCTATTTAACGTTACATAGGCAGAAAGTAGTTCTTTGAGAATGCTTCGTATTTCTTCTATGGGCTTCAAAATGGTGCTGGAGATGTAGACTTGGGAGGCAAGAATTGCTATGCGATGACAGTGTTTCCAAACTTTGGAAATTTTCACCCTCTTTTTCGAGAAACGTTTGATGAGATTCAATCCTTCTTCAGCGCTCAAACCTTTGAGCTGAAAATAAAAAAAGTGTAATCTACATTATATTGTTCAATTAATTCACTTTTGATTATTTATATCAGGTGTCCCAAGGTGAGTGGCCTATTAGATCAAATTGGCGTGTTACGAAAATGACTCTAGTTTGCTCAATATTTGAGATTTAAGTAAGAAATTTAGTAAGTCATTAGATATTGATTTCATCTATGTCACTGAGTTTGAATTTCAGTTGTCAGTTATACATGATGGACAAAAAAATTAAAATGATAATAATAATCCAATAGGCCACTCACCTTGGGACACCCGATATATCTGATGCACTACGTGAATTACAAAGATTCCTAATTTTAATAGAAAAATTAAAAAAAACAAGAAATAGGCCTGAGTGAAATCAAATCTCTAATATCCAAAGAAATTAATTTTGAGCAATAGTTTACAAATGATTTTTTTTACTGATAATTATGACAATTTGATTTAAAAGATTGAAAGTTAGGGTGAAGGGTTTAAATTTCAATTGAGCTTGTTATGTTAGATGAATTTCACGAAAATTCTACTAGAAAATATATCATAACTTACCATATCCAAAAGTGAATCGTTTTCCTTGAATTTGTAGAGCAGTGCAACGTATATGTCAAAAATAAACCAGACCTGAGTTTCCGTAGCATTCAGGTTGAAATTTTCAGACTGCGATAATCGATAACATTTCATAAAAGCTTTAACTAAATTTAGGGCTAGGTCTTCACATTGAGATTCGCACAATTTCTTCAGTCGCACAGAAGTAAGATATGCAGTTTCTACACAAAAAAATTCAATTTCTGAAAAGAAAAAGGTTTTAGATGTGAACAAGTATTGTGTTATGATTTATCTCATGAGTTTTGAGGATTCTACAAAAAAAGACGTACCTTTGGGTCCAATATCAGCATTTGAAGTTCTGACAAGATATTCCAGAGTCGGATCACTCCATGGATTATTGATAACATCAAGGAGCTTTTGACATCTCATATAAAATGCATTATTTATTTTTGTCAATTGGTTTTGAGTTGATTTTACTTCCCTCAGAAGAGGGTCTTCATATTGACCTAAAATAAAATATTTATGTAACAAATAATAATACAGAGGAACATAAAAGACACCTCTAAATGATTTCAGCACTATAATTATTAACTCTACTCTCTTAAACGATAAAACTAGCAAGGGCAATATGTAATAAATTTATAGTAATATCCTACCTTTGAATTTTTTCCATTCTCCAGTTAATACAATATTGAGGGTGTGAAGTTTTGCCCAGTCTATTATTTGCACTATATACTGGATGTCAGAGTTTTCAAATTTACACAAAGCTAGATTTTGCCATACTTCCACCACACTTCCTGCTTTTTTTGTAAAAGATTCATTTTTGTTGTTTAAGATACATTCGAATTTCTGAAAAGAAGACATTTTTTAGTATACACTTCAACTGTAGATACTACTTCACACTATATAATAACACATATAAGATTATTTAAGCTAATTGAAGCAACAAATGCTAGCAAGATATTGAATGGAAATACTTAAATGATCACTATATACTAGAAGCTAGAGTGATTTCACCTGTTTAACTACAAATACACCATTCCCACCACTTGAGGCAAATACTTAGCACCATTATTCAATTTTATTCAGTTACCATATTCGGAACTGAAGAATATTAATATCAGCATTGAGAAAGTAATGCAATTTAGTGAAGCAAATAGTTCATGCAAGAAATTCTACAATTGGAATATATGCAAATATTTTCAAATCTGCCATAAATAAACTATTTCTAAAGGAAATCAACAGTGAATATGAAGACCCACTAATTCGCAATTATGGAACTGAAAACCAAAAGGGAACAGTTATCTATCACATAAATGCACAACATCAACATTTAGAAATATTTGCATGCATTTCAATTTATGGGAAGTAGGCTAACGGTAAAAGACCAATGTTTTCGACAGCAACTCCTCATGTTTATATCACTCCATGAAATCACTCTGGCCCTAAAATAGAAAAGATACCAAAAATATGATAGATACGTGCTTTAAAAGGCGTAAAAATGGGTTTTCCAGCGGCTACATTATTCATCTTGTTGAAATTATTTAAACAAACAAGTAGTCAGGGTAAATCAGAATTGAGCTGCCGGCCTTATCAGCTTGACATTTATCCATCTGAATCACTTGATTTCGAATTACTGGTGAAGTTTCTAGCCCTCTTGAAGGAATCCAGAGAAATCCGCTGAACTTTTAAAGAGTAGTCGAAATCCTCTATTTTCTCAACACTTTGAGAACATGGCGGCCATGCGAAAACCAAACTAAACACTTTTTCACAATATACATGCGACAGAAAAAATGAGCTAATGAAATATAGACACGAATATTGAGTTTTTCACCTTGTAGACATTTATGAAGTTTCTATCTGGCTCATTGTTTACGTTCGTACTACACATAACTTTATCATCTCCCAGCGTCGCCATATTTACACCAATAATATCTTCTTCGTACGCAAACGTAGTTTGGAGTACGCATGTACATACATCGAATTATTTTATAAGAAAAATTTGAAAATATTTCTTTTAAATCTACCATCAGTTGGAGTAATTAAAATGTAATTATGATTAGTCTCGAGACCCAATACAAACATCTTGATAGCATCTCTGTGACTCTTTTTCCTACAGCTTTCATTTTTCATGACTTGGGTTTGAATTACAGCATCTAGCTGTCAAACTTATGCAAAGCACCAAAGGTTTTGTGAATAACCATAGAACTGAAAAAATTTCTCTTAGACTCCTTTAGACTGTAGATTTTGTATTGATATTAAATTATTGAATATTTCTTATTTCCACGCTAGTTTCTAATTACTGCGTGCAATCGTTTGGCTTCAAATCAAATACTCATTTTCATTAATTAAAAAGATTGGTCAAATCAAACTGTTGTTAGCTCATTAAATTTCGGATTGGAATAATCTAAACTCTTGAATATTTCAAAATAGGTTTGATTTCAAATAAAATAGGGAAGGTTATCTGATAAAATTGGCATTATGAGATTTTTCAAACATTTTCTGAACCTAAGCTGAGTTTGGCTGAGTTATTATCTGGATGGGTGACCGCTCTGAAGAAAATGTTTCCTTCAAGCATTAAAGGGGTTCAGAACAGAAGCGAAGGATTTTGACCGGGCTTTGGGTGAATTTTTTCATTCAAATTTTATTTCTACTTAACTACGAAATATTCTATACGAGCTTGGTTATTTGGTTTTCCTACTAGCATTGTTCAAACAATGCTACTAGTGCAATTTGTTACAACTGGAATCACATCTGGGATAAAATATTGTAAATTACATCAGTATAAGTCAAAATATTTGGATTCGAATCACTGGCTGTACAAACTTCCATTAAAAAAATGTAGCTGAAAGAATAACTAGAAAGAATTTATCGAGAGAACAAAACAAAATGTCATTCCACTAAGAAGCTTTTACTTGTTATTGATAACTTACCAAAAATAAGAGCAGCAAAACAACCTCAATTTGTTAATAAATATAATCAAGTGTCAATAATACAAAAAGTATATAGATACTTTCACAAAATGCAACCTCCCTGGGATATGACCCTAAAGAATTCTTTCTAAAAGCAAATCAATATGAAAAAATCAATTACAGATAAAATATAAATTTGTAAAAACTTATTCAGAGCCTGCCTTATGATAAAATATATAAAATTTCTAAAATGCATAAAAGTATCATCATTCACATCATATTAAAGTATATGAAATGGAAAAATTACAGATTTGGTCATTATTATTCACAAACTATAACTGCAAAGGGAGCTAAGAAATAATGTTAGGCTATCGCTAGACTAGAAGATCCGATATGTTTGATATAAAAGACATCTGAAAGTCTTTTAAATCAAGAACGTTATACTCAAACCCTACGGAATATTCAAACAACATCATTACAATCATAGTGTGCCAGATATTACACCCAAATAAAAACATTAAAAAGAAATGAACTCAAGACTCATTACGCAATATTTGAGAACTTCAACTGTGCATTTGCTTTTGTCATTATTCCAATATCAGATTCCAAAAATCTGAACACTGGTGATACTTCATCTGTTGAATTCTGAAACCAAAAAATCATTAAATTTCAATTAACATAAAATACACAACAAACCTTTTTAATTATTGGATGTATTTCTTTCCAGCTGAAGGCTAATAAGTTAGATTTATTATTCAGAGGAGAAAAGTCCACAATTATGGGATCATCAGGCTGTACATAAATTACATCAAATATAACTGGAATAAAAAGTATTATTAGCTAGGCCATTTTTCAAAATAGTATATACTCACAGTTAGACCTAGGAAATTTGTGTACTATTTTACTCTTGAAAAAGTTATGAAGTTTATTTACAATTTGGGGACCATCTTCCTTATAATGTGCATAATAGGTAGGCCAATCTCTAGGAGTGATACCTGTGGAGGATATTCATCTCAATAAAAATTCTGTTTTAAACTCGATTTACCACCTCTCAATATATTGTTAACCACGATGCATCTAAATTCTGATGCAGGATGAATGTTCATCCATGGTCTTAATACTATACAGAATGGAATTCCCTTCTCACTTTCCAAATCTCTTGTTATTCTATCAGATACAGAAAAAAAAAGAATCAGGTCATCAATATTGGTAACTTTTAGGCTGTTTCCAAAACTAAACGCTTTTGCATCCTAAAATTTCAAGAATTTGTATATATATTTATCATGCAAAATGAACTAAACTCACTGAAGGGGAGCGCCAATTATTCCTAATAAATGCACTTTTATTCAGATCATTTAAAGCATTTTGAATTGGAACCAAACATTCTTCAGAACATTCCTACAAATAAGAAATATTAATGAAATGAAAGAAGAATCAATACAAAGATTTCATACGATTTCTTCAGATTGTTCACCATTGTTACAATTCAATATTTTTCTCAGAAAGTCTTTCTCTATTTCAACAATGATACTTTTCATAGTATCATCAGAAAACAGTTGATACCATGAACTGATGGAGAAGTCCTTCCAATCTTGAAATTCCTGAAAATAAGGTTAATAGTTGAGTGGGAATTTATGATTGTTTTATATAATTACCAGCATATTCAACAAATTTCACAAGTTTCACAAACCACGAAACTACTATAAAAATATAAACATAAACAAAGGTTAGACATTAGAATTATAGGTTAGAACATAAAGTTTTTTTCAAATACAGAAAATAATTTATCATTTTCTTGATAACGAAGCCCTTTTGTGCAGAGATGTTTCGATAATCTGATCGTTTCCGATTTTCAGATGTATTATGGATAGTTGATGTGGAAAGATTCAGATATCATTATACAAAATAATTATCAATTATTATTAATATTTATTAAAAAGTCTGCGATTACCTGTCGACCACAGAATCGTATTTATTAATGACATTTAAGAAATATGTAAATTAATTTTACCAAAAGTAAATAAATAAAATAATGAAATATAAAATAATAGTGCCATAATGACTTCTGAGGGGGCTATTTTACCATCTGTGTCATTTCTGAATGAATGCTCTGTAGAAGTTAGAAATATATTACTGAAAAGTATAATTGGATGAGTTTTCAGAGAACCAATATATTATTTTTTATTTTTAGTTGGTTTGAGCGTGATTCAATCTTCCCAGGACAGAACTAAAGTTTTAGAAAAAATATCAAATGAGCTGAGTATAGAAAAACCGAAACTTGTACAAGTGATAACTGCTTACGTTGAGATTGTAAAATTATTTCTTATTACCAACGACAAAGAGTTTAATGGATTATTAGAGCAGTTTGGATTCAACCCAACATTTATTGATGAACTTCCATTAGTTCCAAATAGAGACGAAGTAAATAATACAATTCTGAAATATAAAAAGGCAGATAGAAGAAATTTAATAAGTTTGTACTGGAGAATTGACATGAGTTTAAATGAGTGAGGATAACTATTTTGTTTATGCGAATAATATCATCTTTACACCTCAATTTTATCATTGCTGAACAATTATTACAATTGCCCTCTACGTTTTATTTTTTTTCAGTGAATTTGTAAATAATAATGCCAAGTCTGTGATTATCCAAATAAATTCAAGCAATGGAAAGAAAAGTACCTTTCAGGTAGATATCAAGACATTCCATAAGTTGAGATACAATATTGCTTTGATATTAAAAGAACTGGTTCGGTTGAAGGAATCATTACCATAAATAAATATTATAGAGAATTTTATCAAAATGTTGTGTATTTGCAATACAATATAGTTTAATTTTTTAGATAATGTTTTATTTTATTTGGTATAAGAATCTATAAATGACCATTATCTAGTGTAAAACTTTAGCACAGCACAAAACTCATTGAGCCTATTATAATAATTATTCATTCAAACAAAAGGTTTACACACTGCTATACTATGATCTATTCCACATGATACAGTCTTCACTATTCCTCCCAAACAAACCTGTAATATAAATATTTACAGATACATAGAGACCATATTATAGCAAAATTACCTTAATGGAAAATACTGATCGTGTTCATTCCCTAATCCTAAACATCCATTTCTGTTTCGCCCCCAAGAATATAAATCTCCGTTTGAAGTTATTGCCAAAGAATGACTTACTCCGCATGATATTTTTTCAACCACATTATCAGGCTGAAAATCATTCTTTCCAAATAGAACCTCAGGAATTTTGGTGGGTTGCAGGCTCTGCTGAACATTTGGACCAAATCCTAATAGGCCAAAACCCCAAGAAAATACCTGATGGTCCTCTAAAAAATCCGTAGATTAAAATTAATCTCCTTTCTGCTTCCTTCACATAGAAAATTGACTCTTTATTCGCAAAGAAATAATTACCATTGAGCACCATACAAGAGGAACCTCCTGTAGATATATCTATAATTTTACCGAGTGGTTTCAACATTTTAATGTGCGTTGATGTGTTCAACTGTTGGAGATTGTCTGGCAGCATCATCTGTCCATATTCTGTATTTCCCCAACCAAAAACATCCCCTTTATCTGAAATTTTTTTCAACTACAGTATGACAGGTTTAATAAAGAATTAATATTGTTTTACAAGTAAAAAATAATACAAAGTTCGCCAAATTGAAAACATCTTACCATTTAAGGCCATTACGAAGTCACATCTTGAATCCAACTTAACTATTCTTTCTGTACTAATGTCACCCAGCACTTTTGAAAATTTAGAAATGGTTTTATAATGTCCTTGTCCCGTTTGTCCATCTGCACTCCATCCACATGCATAAACACAACCGTCCTCAGTTAAAGCTAAACTATAAATTTACTTTAAATACTAACCAAATAGAACTCCGGTTAGAACTATTATATCTATAGTTTCAAATAGCAAACAGGTGCACTTATAATATTTCATCATCTTAGTTTTGCTGATTATTTTTCCATAATACTATCAACTAAACATGTTTGAAGTTCATGTTGTGGCGATTGAGCTAATATGAAATATTAATGCGATTACCTATGGTCCTGACCACATTCCACATCTATTATTTCCTTTCCGTCAATTTTCTCGATATGATGAATATAGTTACTTCTAGAATAGTCTTCGTCTTCAATAATAGGCCTTCCACACTGACCGTAGCCATTATTTCCAAGAAGATATAAACCTTCATGTGTTAATATCATGGAATGTGCTCTACCAGCTGCTACTTTCTTGATTTCACATTTACTTGTGTTTTTGAAAGGCAGTACAATAGGCTTAGGATAGAATAATATTTCTAGGGGTTTGCCCTGTCTTACATCATGGTATCCTATTTGTGAATCAGTATTTAATCCTGACCCATAAACCATTTTATCAGGATCATCACTGTGCACACTGAATAATGAAAATCCAAATCCGCATGCAACTTGTACAACCTAAACAAGAAGTTGAAATCAGTCTTCTGTATCCCAAGTTGCTTAGTTAGTTTTATATGGTATTGGAAATAATAATAAAATTGATCAATCTGCATAATATTTTCTTCTTTCAAAATAAATATACCTCATTCTTCTCTCCGAAACCCATACGCTTAGGTCGGTGGAAGTCTTTAATCAAATCATAACTCTCTGTTGAACGGATGTAAGGTATACCAAGAGCGCCTGTTTTAGTATGGCCCCACACGAATATTCTATTGTAGCTCTTCTTACTTACTCCATATTCAAAAACTAAAAATTATTATACAGAAAATGTAAAGTTTGAAAAAAAAAGAATTTTACTAGGTAGTTTCGACGCTTCTTCTGGGTCAATTGGGTACTTTCTCCGCATCGAAAACCATCGGCATTGTGTACAATTAAGTTTTCGAAATAATCCTTTAATATTTGCCATTTATTTTGTTTATTTAACAGAATTTCAAATTACAATTTTTATAGGTTAGTCTGTTTTGTTTATAGGTTAGAGTAATCACGGTCACAGATTTTTTGAAAGAAACTCTCTTTTTTTTTATTTAGTGAAATGTTGAAAACATTTTGAGCCAACTGAAATTTCCGTAGTTTGAATAATAATTGAGGTTTTTTAAATAATTTTAATGATCGAAATTTCCCAAAGCCAAAAAGCAGCGGCCTCCCAATCATGTAATTTTTTACCTGAGACGTGGCTTTTACACAAATTTCAGTTTTTAACAATATATTAATGTGCTGTAATCTGAATAAATATTTTTAGTTCTGCTGGAGAACTGAGAAAGCCCATATGTAACTATTTTTGAAAGAACGTGTATTTTTAAATTTTGAAAAACCACTACAATCTTAATCGATTCCAATGTCCAAATATGATTAATAAAATAGACTTTTGGGTGAAATGATAGCACGCTGTTCGTCTAGGATCAATAATGAAATTAATATAAATTAAGTAATAAACGATCTTTCTATCAGATTTTACAGTTCAGTGACAATATAGGAAAATAATCACTTTCAATAAATCAATATAGAGCATAGGCTTCACGATTACGGAAAATGAATTTAACCCATTACAAATTTCATCTTCACTTCAAAAAGAACTTAGAATCACATTTTATTCATTCATCTATTTTACATAATTATAAAAATAACATCGTTATAACAAAAAGACTACTATTATTCACTGTAGAATGAATTGAAAATAAAACTTTATTGTACAAAATGAAGTAAACTGTAAAAGTAATTCTGAAAAAAACTGGATTTAAATTAATTTGTGGCAACATAGACAAGCACCAAAAAATAAACGACAACAATATATGGCTTAGCTTTGAAATAATGTTCACCTGCAATTTTTAACTATTCCAAAGAACAAATTCTTTTGATAATGGTTTAAATTAGAAACTAGATTTAATCAGGAAACAGAATATTCACAAATTGAAATTTCGCTTATTCAACTGTGAATAATACAATTATTGTTAAATAAAACATTAAGCTGTTATGTGAAAATGTAAGAAATGTATTGAATAATTCATATGTCACAAAAACAATTAATTTTGTATATTGATTTCCAAGCATTAAAAATATATACAAGAATTCTTGTACAGGAACTAAATACTCATTCAAGATGAGGACTAGGTATCTGATTTACCAATAAATTATAACGTTTATTCTGGTACCATCTGAGGAAAATTCTAACTATTAACAATGCTGAAATCTATATAAAAAAAATGAATTTTGAAGACAAGAAAACCACCTTTCAGCAAATTCGTGATACCAGAAGAAACAATCAAATGCATTCCTCACAAATTCTTAAATACAAAACAAAATGAAAGTGATAAAACTAAGAAGTAGATGGTCTTGTAATTGAGGTTAAAATTAAACTTGATACAAGTGAAACAATCTTAAAATATTCTTGAGGAAAACAAGAACCACTTCTGGAATTTGAGGTACAAATGACCCATAAGGTCTATAAGGAAAGAGTAAAAACGCAAAAGGAATGGAATTGGAGTGTCAAGGAAAGAAGACTTCTGCTTCAACGAGAAAAACTCATTCACGCTTTTCAGGAAAACAACAAATATAATATCTTAATATTGCAACTTATAAGTGGATGAATTAAGGTATGTAACAAACGTTAAGTATTTTTGTCACCTGATACTTACGGCAAGTATCATTTATCAATCTCTTTCGCAAAAATATTGGAATACTTGTTTTTTCTACAAATATGATAAAAGTATCACAAACTAACTTTAAGTCTATATGATCACTAAATTATTATCACATGTTGCAATTAAATGTTTACTCATTCTCACTTTGGGACTAGGAAAACATCAGAAGTCCTCATTAAGGATAGGTAAATTCAGCCTGAGAGAAGAAACTTCAGAATTATATCATTTTATCAAATATGCAATTAGCCAAATCGCATTGATCTAAATGAACCGTTTTTTGTTTATTATTTTGAGATCTTTCAAATTACAATTTCTACAACAGGTTTGGTTATAATCAAAATTCTACTTACATATTTATTTACAAATACTGTTGAAAGTTTTGAAGCAATGTGGTTGATTTAATAAAATTATAATGAGCATAATGATATGCAAATAAAAATGAAACTCTAATAAGACAAGAACTGAAAAAGGAATACTAATATCATGACTAGAGGATCATTTGAATTGTTTTTTAATTAGGTACATGCAGTAGAGTCTCAACGGTCCTATTACCTATGAATTAATAAATAAAAAAAGATGGATGAATACAAATGGAATTCATAGTATAGAGTAAATGTTCTTCGAATCAATAAATATTCACAATATAAAATGAAACCAATAACAATGTTTTTTCCTTAAACTCTACTGCATAAGTTATAACAAAAGGATTTCTTCTCCGCGGCTATTTGAGAGGAGGAAAAATGACCAAGCCCAATCACTCACTTTCTTCAACTAGGCAACCACATGCATGCTATAGCACTTATAGATATAAAATTAAAAAAATTGAACTTTGTAATATTCATAATCTAATATTTCACTAAAAACAGATTTTTCTAATGGTATATAAATTATCTGGATCAGAATATTACATAGCAACAACGATTTCACAATGTTAAAAAAATCCTCACAACAAGATGAATTTTTTGAAGAAGGTCAATTATCATTATTGAAAATAAAAAATATCTCGATTTTAACTTAATTTTAACATGGAATATTGTCCAAGAAAAAATGTAATTACGTTGAAATGTGATTGAAAATTCAAGAGTTTGGAGCAGCAATAAAATATAGAAATAAATTCAAACCCAATCGCAAATTAAAATCACTTAAATCTAGTGAGACTAACATTATTCAAGAATTACGGATTTGAATATAGAAAATTCTTCATTAAAAAAATGAATAAGCTGGTTTCAAAAAATCCATCCAGTGTTTCGAAAACACCATGAATATTTGAATTATATAGCGCGACAAGACAAATATTAAATTCAATTAAACCTATACTCAGTCTTTTTTTCTAAAAAAAATTCATAGAAACTGAAATTGAATTTCAGCGCTATGGTTGTCAGAATTTATTAGTTATTTTCTTAACAATAACAGTGAGTATAGGTCCTTTTATTTTGAATTGATCTGTAGAACCCACCCTCCCCTGTACGCTCTTTTTTTTAAGCGCCGACGGTTACCCCCCCTGGACGCGAACCATAACCGTTGAATTACCCCATTGTCCTGGAATTAAATGGATAAAATTAAATTAATATTGATTGATCGATAAGGGCCTATTCATGCATCACTGTTACTATCATAAGGGGTTTTACAAAACTTACTCGATCACTAACTCGGCTTTAATTTTGACGGCAATTGAATTATTTATCTGTCAATATTTAATCCGGGTTAGTTATCGAGAAGTTTCCAAAACCATTTTTTTCACAGCAATGGTCAATCATGATAGAAAATACTTTAAATCATTACATAAAAAATAAATGTTTCAACATGAGATGCTTGACAGTACTAACAAACTTATGACAGATGTATAAGGCCAAAAGTCCTGGGACGATTGTTATAAATATGTGATTTTATACAGTGTGTTTGGTCATGACTTAATATAATTTAAGGTCATCAAATATACCTAATATTATCGACAAAACAGATAAACTTGGAAGTTTACCCCCTTAGTTTTGGAGTAGCCCCCATTTTAAATTACTTTTTATTTCCGTTGATCCTTCCAAATAATATCGATTTCATTGGACATAAAGGTCCTACAGATGTAAAAAAAAATGTTTTTTGAAAGATGATACTACCACCTTTCATTGAAGTATAACAATATAAAAACATTCTACTTGAAAAGGGCATAAAAAATTCTTTAAAAAAGTTCATAGTAAAAATATGTACTGATTTTCTTAGTAAATCCGCAATAGTACAAGAACTAGCACATTGAAGTATATTTTGTTTTTCAATGATTTAACACGCAAGGATATTATCTACAAAACAACACTCACATCATATCTGTAAGTTACATAATTCGAGAGTTATTGCTGTTCGAACATGATCATTACGCGAGCAAAAGACACAAGACAAGTCGTCATGAAGGCCACTGCCTGTCTACAGAGCAGAGGCGGCTATTTTGAGCTATTCTTATGATTAATTTGTTTGTTTGATCGAAAATTATCGAAAGTACAGTACTGAGGTTTTTTTTATTTTAACAATTTTCATAAGGATCATGTTCAAACTGCAATAACTCTAAAATTATGTAACTTACAGAAATGATGTGAGTGTTGTTTTGTAGATAATATCCTTGCGTATTAAATCATTGAAAAAAAATATACTTCAATGTGCTAGTTCTTGTACTATTGCGGATTTACTAAGAAAATCAGTACATATTTTTACTATGAACTTTTTTAAAGATTTTTTATGGCGTTTTCAAGTTGAATGTCTTTATATTGTTATACTTCAATGAAATGTGGTAATGTCATCTTTTAAAAAACATTTTTTTCACATCTGTAGGACCTTCATGTAAAAGAAATCGATTAAATTTGGAAGAGTCAACGAAAATCAAAAGTGAATTTAAAATGGGGCTACTCCAAAACTAAGGGGGTAAACTTCCAAGTTTGGGGGTTTTGTGTCGATAATATTAGGTATATTTGATGACCTTAAATTATCGCTAAGTCATGACCAAACACACTGTATATCCCTATTAAAAAACACAGGGGGATAAATCAGGCGAATGTGCTGGAGCACTTAAAACCCCAGGCAGGGGTTTTCCTGAATCACGTGATAAACAGTCAGAAGTTGCATGTTATTCTCCTTGAGATATATTTTTTTATTCTGTATCTATCTTTCCGAAATGTAGTATAAGAAATATGATGTATCATACCTTAGGACTAATTCAAACCCCATAAAGCGCTGTCAATCGTTCTAATAAGGCAGGCGGAAATTGATCACTGAATCTTTTCCAATTTTCTTCACCTACTTGTGCCTTGAAAGAATGTAAAATCTGGAAATATAAAGGTGTTAATATGCTGCAAAGTTTCAAAATCAATCCGTGTTATACCTTCATGAATACTTCTTTTAAATCTTCTTTGGGCGATATCCACGACGCTACGGCATCACAGAAGAAAATGAACTGTTGCACTACACCAGCTGGATTGACCTGTATCATCTGACACATACCTCTAAATGCACTATCTTTCTCGTCATTGTCCTTGATATTTCGTAAGGAAGTGCACCTGAAACCATAAATTATATATCTTTTTTATACACAACCAGAATAGAAAGCGCAGAAATTAATTAAAAAGTTGGAAATATTCGAATAAATTTTGTTAATAAAAATAATCATAAGACATATTCAAAATGCGAACGAAGGTTGCCTTTAATACTTCAGGATTAGAGAACAAAATAAAAAAATTAAACATCGAAAATGATAGTGATTTTCGAAGTATTTCCCATGAAGACACTTCTGCATGCTTTTCGACCAATGGCAGAAGCACGTTTTCCAATCTGATAAGAGTATCTCCAAATTATGCATTCTGAATGCATGAACCACTTTCTCATGTGGAGAAACGTTTACCTCTCAGTTAATTTTTAACGTAAGGTAATGAAGGAGTCATTCGGTCAGTTTTTATTGAACGTTTATACAATATTTAATGAAAAATGGTCCCATTAATGCCTAAAATTGTCTCAATTCACCATACTATCGCTAAACACTAGTACTTAGTGAAGCTTAATCGCGAAATATTGAATACAGTTCATTGATGCACTGGTGCTGAGTTAATTCACATATACAGGGTGTCCCAAAACTCGACGTAAACCCGGAACCGGGTGGAAGGGCAAGTAATGCTGGTTGTCAGAAAGATATAAAAAAATCTAAGTTGTATGATTTTAAAATAATAGGCATTTAAAAAAATTACAGAAAATTCCACATCCTGTGACAGTCTTTTCTCTCCTGTTGACACAAATATCAACTTTTTCCAACTTTTTTTTTGCTGTCTAACCTGAATAATGTTGTCTAAACTGTAATCAAATTTTGATACCAGCTGCTCTAGGTTTCATAAAAATAGGGCTAACTTCTCAGAAAAAATTCAAAATAAACAATTGCCTAGTTTGAACTGACTGTATTGAAAAAAAATGTACTACGCAAATTTGGCATGTTTTGTCAAATGTTGGCGCATTTAGTAAGGATTCTAAAATGGTATAATACTTGGTAAATTGTAGCTACCGTAGTTCAAATTCGCTTTCGATTGCTTTTGAATACACTTAATCTCTAACTGCTTCCCAGTGAAAAAAGTCCAATAGATTCGAGTCCGGTGAACGGGCCAGCCCGAGATTGGACCAGAACGTCCTATCCATCTTCCGGGAAAAAAATGTTTCCAGAAAAAAATTTTCCAGAGAAATTTTTTTTACCGGGAAGCAGTTGAAGAAAAAGTGTATTCAAAGGCAATCGAAAGCGAATTTGAACTACGGCAGCTTCAATTTACCAAGTATTATACCATTTTGGAATCCTTACTAAATGCGCCAACTTTAGACAAAACATGCCAAACTTGCGTAGTACATTTTTTTTCAATACAGTCAGTTCAAACTAGGCAATTGTTTATTTTGAATTTTTTCTGAGAAGTTAGCCCTATTTTTATGAAACCTAGAGCAGCTGGTATCAAAATTTTGATTACAGTTTAGACAAGCATTATTCAGGGTTACACAGCAAAAAAAAAGTTGGAAAAAGTTGATATTTTTGTCAACAGGAGTAAAAAGACTGTCACAGGATGTGGAATTTTCTGTGATTTTTTAAATGCCTATTATTTTAAAATCATGCAACTTAGATTACCTTTCATATCTCTCCGACTACCAGCATTACTTACCCTTTCACCTGGTTCCGGGTTGACGTCGAGTTTTGGGACATCCTGTATAGTATTGAATATAAACTCACGGAAATTTTCACGATAATTATGTTCTGATAATAACACAAATAGCGTTTGTATGAACGCATAACCTCAAAATGTCAACACAGAGCTGTCAGTTGGCAGATTGGGGTTGTCCAATCCCGAAGAAAGGCAACCTTCGTAATACTTCAATTAATATATTTCGAGAAAATTGCCTAAAAAATATGGCAGGTCATAAAAATTTGACAATATTATTTGAAGAATGTTGCGAAATTCAGTGAACCAACAATGATTAAGCTTGCGCTTTCTATTTTTGATAATTTCTGGAAAAGTAACATTTCCCAAAGGACAATTGGAGCAATTGGCTGTTAAAAAATATAATATGGTATGAAATTCATATTTCTCAATGCGAATTCGCAATGGAATCAATGAAATCTTGACTCAAATGAGATCAGTAAAGTTCATCGATAAGCAAAAACAATAAAAATTGTTTCGAAAAGATCATTTACTTTCCCAATTATGTGGTGTAACTGTTAATTATGACATCTAAGATTCACAGTTTTCATGGTTAAATTTGATTATGATATGTAAGAACAGAAAATCAACATTCAAAGCAAAAAATCACTATACTCATGAAAATATGCAATTAATTTTTAAGTAGAGAGAATAATGTATGATGTTTGCACAAAAGGTTCATTCTTTCAGTCTCGTTGAAGTATATCAATGTACTAGGCATTTGTATCACTTTTAAGGATCAATTATTTGATTTAATTCGAAATGAAAATATTTTCTGTTCTGAAAAAAAAACGAACACAATCAATTGTCATTTGGGAATGTTATAGACATATTTGAACAGGTGTTAATGAAAAAATGGAGGAAGTGAATGTACTTCAATAAACTTCCTCAAATGAATAATGAAGTTATTAATAAATGATAAGAATAAAATAATAATTAAAATAGGATTACAGACCACTGCCTTACAAACTGTTGTAACATGGGCGCGACATCGTGGGGGCAGACATAACCTAGTCGACCAATTGTTATGGCTATACCGAGAACAAAAACAGAACAAAAACCCAACTCAATTAACAAACAAATCACAAATTGCATAATCAAATTAATTATTAAATAATAATTGTCAGATAGGCAGTCAATTCTTAATATAATCACAAACACAAAATCTGAAATTATTATACATGGATAAAATAATATTTTAGAAAAACCTATTCACTTTTCAAAGCAATTAAATTAATTGGAAAAAGAGGTAAATTATAAAATGTTAAGTTTTTGTGTTTTGTGTATAAGATAGTATTTTTTCCACTTTGACAGATAAAAAGACGAAAAACTGCCTGATCTGAGTTTGATGAAACTTATTCAGTGCTTGATAAAACTGAACAAATCCTGTAAACAGTGAAAAATAAAAACTAATAGAAGGAACTCAAATTACCCTGTTTTCATATTGTCATTAACAAACACTCAATAATACACATAAATCAACAGTAGACTATTTAACAGAAAAATACAATAACATGTACTTTTTCCTACCTGTAATCGAAAAAATAGCGGAAATTTTTGTGGATAAATTCAAGGAGAAAGGTTTCATTCCATGATACTCGAGAGTAGAACACCGTTGAACTTTTTTCGAAGCACGAAAAGTCCGAAGAGAAAACAGTTTTTGTTGGACAAATATATAAACGAAATGTTTGGATATTTACATTTTTTTTAAGTGAACCTTAATGACGGCACCAAAAGTGTTTCATAAATAATGTGAGACATACAAAGAAATGCCATCAAAACCTTAGTAACAATTACTATTCACTGTCAATAAATAAGTTCTAATTTTATCAACACTGTTATATTTTTCAAATGCAAAAATTATCAATAAATCTGAACCATTTCTTCAACATGAAATTTCAATAAACATTTTGCATCTAAAAATGTAACATTGCTATGTATAAGATATGAAATGAATCATCCTACGGACTGCAAATAAAAACGTAACAGATAGTTGATGAAAATAAATTCTTACACATAGCAATAATCAATGAAAATAAAAACAGAAATGAGCTGCTCAATAGACATTAGCATGATTTTCAACACTTGCTTTACTGAGAGCTGAACAGCTCATAAAGTGCTTTTACATACTAAATATTCATTTCAAAACATTTATCGTGCAACTTTTATGCTACACACATATTAACTCACCTGTATTTTCAAGAAGTGTTTTTGGAGTATTTGGTTTATTGATTATATCTATCAGTTGATTTAAAACTAATGGTATGTAAGGTCTAGTATCTGGTCCTGCAAGTTCACAGATTTAAGTATATCATAATATGTAGCTGTTATTGAGTGGAGTATGAGATCGGTGAAATGATTCATCAAATTAAAACCTACCTAATTTAATGCTCATCTCTCCTATGGCCCACGTGGCATTATTACAAACAGAAATGTAATCAGGGTTTAAATTTTGCCCCAAGATGGGTAGAAAATCGGATATTTTAGGCCTGACATGTTGGAAACATGCCTTAGTCAAATCTCCAAGCAATGCAAAAGATGATTGTCTCACTTCGGGCATTGGATCTTGCATACACAAATGTAGTAAGTCCATGATATTACTGTTTCCTACTAGTTTTTCTATATGTCCGTTCAGACCTTCTGCCAGACCCGACAGCAGATCTAATGCTACTATCATGAAATCTTTATCGGGCGCATCATATTGCTCTGGATTTTGTTGATTCGCCTGAAATATACAGAAATCATCATTTGACCTAGATGAAAGCTACTGATTTGAAAACATTCATCCTATTGTGCAATCAGTTCTCTGAAAATGATGAAGAGAAATGCACAAATTCACTATAAAGATTTTTACAGGCGGTAAAACTCGTTGAAAGAGATACTTTCACCAAAAACTGTTCAAAAATGACACTTACCATGTGAAGATACAAAGTGTGGTGAACCAAAGACACACATCGACAATATACAGGTTCACAATAAGGCAAGAATCCTGACTGCAGGGCTGTAGCTACACTCGATAAGCACTAAAACAAAAAGGGGAGTAGAAGAAATATTAATAAATACATCGATGAAAATCCATACCTCCAAAAGGGGAAAAAGATCTTTGTCCTCGTCCTTCAACACGTTCCACTTGTGTATCAAGGGCGGCATCAGCAAATTTATATAATCAGGCTTATTTAAATGAGCTCCAACAGAATCGGCAAGTGTTCCAATAGCATCGTAAAGTATGAGCAGATTCTTGTGTTGATATTTACTGAACGCAAAAACTAGAGTTTCCAATATGAAACCTAAATATGGCACCAATTCTGTGCACGCCTCTTCTTCTAACGTGGCAAACGCTGAGCATGCAGCTTCTTGGACTCGTTTGTTACTGTCCAATATCCTCTTCAGCAGCTCGGTCATCAGGGGCTTCAGATAGGCATCGTGGGGTTGCGAGACAACCCAGTGAGAATACCGGCTCAAGGTCCAACAAGTTATGGCTCTCACGAGAGCTTTCTTGTCGCTCAGGCAGTTGATGAGGTAAGGTATGAGTTCCGGAAGGAGCGCCACCATGCCAGTCATGCAACCTTCGGCTATAGCTCCTAATGCTAATATACCCGACTCCTTGATTTGCCACTCCTGATGGAACAATGTCTCTTTCAGTATCGGTATCAAGATAGGCAGAAGGTCGTCCCGGAATACGTTAGCAAGAACATCCAGAGCCGCGGCACTGCATTTACGTAGGTTCCAGTCTGAAAGTGACCCATCATCGTCGGCATCGTCAAAGTCCTCGTCCTCATCTTCCTCGTTGTTGGTGCAATTGTTCACCGGCACACTACCCATCTTAACGGTTGAATTATGCGTTTTGGATTTGTGGAAACGTGGTCTGATGTCTTCTTCTTTGTCCGGAACGGACTCGTCTTCTTCCACGTCGCCCTTTGGATAATTTTATCGATTATGAACTGAACTGTTTTAGCCGTTACTACTTGTCATTATTGAAACAAATTTTTGGTAATTATGAATATCGAAATATTTTTACAAGTAGCCATAGGAATCTTAATAACCCTGACATAAAAACGAAAAATGAAAGGAATTGATTGTTTTTTTTCAACTGCAAAGTGAATCATACACTCAGTTTCTCAACAGGAAAGACCTAAATATACAGTGGAACTTCCCTATAATGAACGTCCCACACGAAAAAGAAGACATTTTTTGACACAAATTGAACGTAGGATTGAAAGGAATGAATTTGCAATATCTCATAGGCGTACCACGATTTTAGTCAGTTTTCACTCTTTTCTTGGAGACGACGCATTTCCGAACCTACATTTATGGAATTTTTTTCATAAAATCATCTGGGGAATCACCTCCTTAAATCTTTCGCATCAATTCAGAAACACCCTGTATAATAGCAGGAATGAAGGCACTTACAGTGGAACTCCCCTATGACGAACGTCTGTATAACGAATTTCGTACAAGACATTGCACCTTGAATCCAAATTCCATGTTAAAAACACCCTCTAAAACGAAGTAAATTCTCTCTATAACGAAATATTCAAAGAACATCACTCTTTGAATGGGTATTGGTAAGAAGGTATAAGAGTGGGTTTTTTCCGAAATTTTTCCGGACGTACGTAATAAATCCCGACCTTAAACTAAATCATTACGGGGCGGACAGAGAGATCCTTCTAAAACAGTTTTAAATACACCCCTGGCTGTTTGGTTTCAATCTAACCATTACGCTAGTGTGAACAGTTGTGCGAAAATGTCTAAAAGCAAGTGCTTAAGTTTGAATGATAAACTTAAATTTATCAGTGAAGTCGACCGCGACATTGCCGACTATAGAAACAAATCTTCTGTATAACGAAATTTCTTTATGACGAAGTTCCACTGTACTTAAATCATAATGTACAATTTTCAATAAGAAATGATCAATTCAAAATTAATAATTAATTATTTTTTAAGGGGAGAGTTAAAAATAACAGAATAATTTAATATGACTTAGGAAAATTACAGACATTTATACAAAACGATAGCTAAGAACAAGTGCGCAAAACGAGCTAGAACTGATGAGAATAAAAGTAAAAAATTGGTGCATTGAAATAATCTCGACATGCTGAACCAAAAAACTGAACTGTGTAAAACTCAACTTCGGCATTTCTATCAATAAATTCAAAAACCTTTGAGATCATTTGACGCCTATTATCATTTTGGATTTTAAGGTTGTTATTATGATATCCAATGAAAAAACTCATGCTTACGAAAATAATACAACTGAATTTTATGGACTCCCAGTTTTATAAATAACTCTTTAAAAAATCAACAATACTTCCACAATTTTGGATTGTAGATTTTATTATGTGTTTTGTTAAGTTATTAAGTAAAGCCCTGAGCAGGTGCTACTGAGTGCTCGTACATTGGTGGAGCAATGAAACTATTACCTCAAAATTTCGTATAGGACTCGAGATTGATACTAAATATCTGAATGCAAAATGTCAACATGATCGGAATTATATTCTGGAAATTATTCAAAAAATTAAATGTAAAAAATCGACAACTAAAAATATCAAAATTTTATGGTTCTGATTTCACAATCCTTTCGAAAATTTGCATGATTATTCACTTCGATAATTTAAATCTTCAAACTCGATTTCATTTCAATTGAAAGTTTTTTTCAAGGGAATAAGAATTTTTTTCCGATATTACGATAGACAATTGACAAATTATGAATTATTTGAAAAATGGATAATTTCGAAAAGAATTAGTTCTGACTAGCGACCCGCCCCGGCTTCGCACGGTAATTCGATCCAAGTAAAACTGTTAAATAAAGACAGTTGCATCAAAATTTTATCATAAATCCCTAAATTATGGCGCCTATCGACCCTCTAAGTTAGAAAAGTGATCAAATACTAACTTGAAGTCTTAGTTACACTCAGTTAAAAAAAAACATCAGAATCATTTCAGTAGCTATGGCGTCAAGCGCTTCTTGACACGATCACGCTAGATTTCCGCGGGAATGAATTATTTTCCCGCCGTAAAAAGTAGCCTGTGTCCGTGCCTAGGATCCTATTTTTATATCGTTTTCTTTTGGGAAAACTGGTGCGCACCGGAATTGCCCCAGTGCAATTTTTCGTGTTCCATTGGTACAAAGAACAATGAAATGCTCATGAAAAATTGCACTCAGATCGCACTGGGGCAATTCTGGTGCGCACCAGTTTTCCCAAAGAAAACGCTATTATATAACCAAGTCTTATAAAACTCCGTTCAGACGTTAAGGCGCGATAGAGCAAAACTCCCAGCAAAAACCATAAAACAATCACGAACTCAATTCAGTTTTCTGCCTATTTTCTACCCTCTAAGTACGATGGCGTGTTCATTTTGATTTTATATCCGTTTTTAGGTTAACATCTATTACCTTACTAAATTTCATCAAAATCTGTTCAGCCGTTTAGACGTGAAGTGCTAAAGTCCCAACAAAAACGACTAAAAATCACTAACTCAATTTAGTTAGCTGCCTACTGCCTACCCCCTAAGAACGATGGCGTGATTATTTATAGCCTATGACCATTTCTAGATTATCATCAATCACCATACCAAATTTCATCAAAATCCGTTCAGCCGTGAAAGAGTAACAGACAGACAGAGTTACTTTCGCATTTATAATATTAGTATGGATTATGCGATCCTCCTGAAATTTTGCAGGAACATTCAGTATAAGAATTTTCACCCTCAAAATAAATTTCGCACGAATCGGATATTTTGCTGAGGAAATAAAAGGATTTTTCTTTTCAATACTCCAATTGAATTTTTCATCGTTCTGCTAGTACCATGTCCACAAAATTTCGTACGAGTATCTTTGAATGGCCATATTTTATGGAACACCCAGTACGATTTTTCTGGTTAACGAATTTAACCGCGTCATTTCAAAACCGAGCCGAACGGAAACTTTCAAGTCTATAGGACAATCCTTCCGAAAGTTATCGTGTTTACAGACGGACGGCCCCACAGACAGAATTAAATTTGACCAATGATTCATCATCAAGAAGTCGGATCTTATCGTTTGCGACCATTTTGCGAGAAAAATTTGAAAATTACTAACGTTTGGGCAAAACGATAAAGCACTTGTTTCAGTAAAACGACCGCTCAGAAGAGAAAACTGCTGAAATTGTAACATAAAGCATGCAAAGATAATTTTAAATTATAAGAATTCAAAATCATCATTCATCTGGTTTCATCCCAAGGTTAATTGCTGTAAGCTCTATTAAATTTCGAAAATATCACTGCTAATAATCAGTACCTCAAAAACGACTTACCTTGAGGAGTATTATGTCAATATCGGAATACTTCATCCCTCTGACAAGTACAGGAATCAATCGGCTCAGATGGTTGGTTAAAACGTTACGACAAATCGGTTGTTCCGCAAGAGATAACCAAAACTCACAGGCCTCTAAAGCTACTCCCTCATTGGAGTCTTGTGTCCGTACCAACATGTATTCAATTATATTTTCTATTTGGGGAAGCAACCTATCCATTCTAACTTCGAGAAGCATTACTAAGGCACGACAGACATTTTTCCGTACTTCGGGTTCTTCATCAGCGGCCACATGAAATAAATTCTGTAAAAAGAGCCACGGTACATTGAGCAGTTCCAGCTTCTCTACAAATTAAATATACTGACAAAGAAACACGCAGAAGGAGCTATTTAAATTTTTTTTGTTGGTTATGAATAGATAGTATAGCAAGGATTATGAGAGAATAAAGAATCAGAGAGTCTGGTCCTCTCTGAACAACTATATCTCATCTGCAAACCTCCCTAGTGATGTAATGATCAAGAAAGTAAGCACTAAGAAAACTTCAGGACATTGCTAAGTAAAAGTGAGGAATGGAATCGGGAATACACCGAGTATAACCTCAAAGAAAATACTGTAAAATAGTAAACAGATGGTTCCAAAACCTCTACAGGAGCTGGCGCTGGGATATACGGCCAAGTACCAAGTGTGCACTGTCGCTAGACTCCTGTCTGAGCGTCTTTCAAGCGGAAACCTTAGCTATTGAAAGATGTCTAGATATAAATCTAGAAAGAAACCATCAGAAGTGCGATACAGCCATTCACCTAGATAGTCAATAATAATAATAAGAAGTCAAGCTGCTATTAAAGCACTGAGCTCCTACGTCATCGACTCCTCAAAGAGGTAGGCTAGTAAAATATGGTCTTTTTAATCAGGGTTCCTGGCCATTCGGGAAACGAAAAGGTCAATACACTTGCCAAAGAGAGCACATGAATGTCATTGGCCCAGAACCCTTCTGTGGTATAGGTAAATGTACCTATAAGAAGGAGTTTCTGGAGAAGGAGAAAGCCGAGAGGGAAAAACTCTTGCGGAATCTCCCAGGGATGGATCATTCCACTAAGTTCTTTCGGAAATTTGAAACAGCAAGATCCAAAAGATATCTGGATCTTGGTAAGAAACAATTACACCTCCTCACTGGCTTTCTTACAGGACACTGTCGCCTCAGGAAGCACCTGTTGAGGATGGGATTATTGGACACTGACGAGTGTAGGTTCTGTGGGGAGGAGGAAAAAACCCCATTCACCTAGACACGGAATGCTTTAGCATTGCGAGCCTAAGGAGGGAATGCCTTGGGCGAGAAATTTTAAGAGTGAGGAACTAGCCTCGTTGAAGCCTTCACAGATATTGGATTTCATCAGATCTCTCGAACTGTAAGGCGAGCTGTGAAGGGTGTGGTCAGAACAGCTGTGTAAGGGGGCACAATAGAACTTGACGTCGCGGTGTTTTTAAACTAAACTATGATGTGTCAAACATGCTTATGGGCAAAAGATCGGGGGATCTGAGCGGCCATGGCAAAAAAATTCACATCTGTCGTTTCAAAGAACTCTGGCAACATGAGGTCGAGCATTATCTTGCTGAAATATTGGATTCTTGAGACAATTAAGGTACCGATTTCTCGAAATAACAAACCTGTTTTTCATAGACCAATAATTCGATCTCTTTCAAATTTACTTAGATGCCGTTAAAATCCACCTACACGTGTTCAAGGCATTTTAACAACAACTAAACATCGAATTTGGATCTCCTCAAATAGCTGGTTTGTTGTAAAATTTATAAAATTTGCAAAATACGACTAC
Organism: Propylea japonica; assembly: GCA_013421045.1. Lineage (NCBI taxonomy): Eukaryota > Metazoa > Arthropoda > Insecta > Coleoptera > Coccinellidae > Propylea > Propylea japonica. The sequence goes on from CM024248.1 coordinate 25,892,909, forward strand.
AATATTAAAAAACAGAATACTCCTTTCTACATTATCTATTTTTCACCGAAGTGTAGCAGTTTCTTTGTCAGTTAGTGTACAAAAAAAAGTTACTGACCGTTAGGAAGGGATCGATATGATACATCAGTGCTTGAGATCTTTGTACAATGAATTGATTCACGCATCCTATGGCATACGAACGAATTTTCGAACTTGAATGGTTAAAGAATTGCAAGAACTTCGGAATGAGAATATCCAAAGGTCGGTTAACAGTGTCAGAATCAAGTGCTTCGGCGGAATCCTCGCAGATTTTCTGAAGAGCACCAAAGGCCCCTTCGCAAACGTTGTAATCTTGCGAGTCCAACATATTGCAAAGGGAGGGTAGAAGATGTGGCCAAGATGACAGATCTCCTTTACAAGCTATAGTCGTGATCAATATGCCGACAGTGGCCCTTATTAATGGTGACGGATCACCAACGGCTTGAAGGCATTCACTTTTTATGAATTCTGTCACATTTGGCATTAAATTGTGATAATGAGTTTTTACATTATTTTTGAGTATTAATCCGCTCAACGACCTGGTAGGTTCATCTTCTGATGTTAGTTTGGTCAGAACGAACATAAGGTAATTGTTGAAGTCTGGAAATTTATTCAATTCCTCCAGTTTCTGAAAAGTTCTATTAAGGAATATTCATAATTTCCTTTATTTGTGTTCTTAAACAGCTGTAAAGCATCATTAAAATAGTGGAAAGAGACAGCGAAATTTCTTGTTAGAAAACAATATGCTCATCCCATTTGGATATACATACCACAAAGCCTAGAAAAGTTATCACAAATATATGACACTATACACTTTCAGAGATCAAAAAAGAATCTTACTGACAAGTGAGAAACAGCAAATGAAAACTTCAAAGAATATAATAAGCTAATTCATAGTAAAAATCAGCTGATCTTAACAATCTCCATTAAGAGTAAAAAACCTGTACCTTCATAAACATTGAGTAAAAAACATCAGATTCATTAAATGGAATTGAGAAAACAAAATTTCTTTTCATTATGGAGGTTCTGAACAATCACGAAATCACATTTTATTCGATCTTCTGCAAATTTTAACTGGATTAATCTATTATAACATAGCAGGGTAAACAGTGATGAACATTACAACGTTTTTTTGAGTTTTAGAGTTGTCCTGAAGGAAATTATCGTATTAACAGAATCTTTAGATATATCAATCTTTGCAATAGTCGATCCAATGTGCTTACATAGATAGTTCATATTCAAAAAGTGTATTTAGCAATTTTTTTCATATTGAAAGGATACTTGCTGAACAGCCCGTTGAGTAGCTGTGTCCGGTGATTGGGATTCCTTCAATAAAGTTAATATTTCCCTTAAACCATCTTCTTGAGGCGACCACTCCATTTTCAGATCTTTATTTTTTGCAAACTAAGATTACACCGATAATAATATATTTACAAATACACTTGTATTAACACATAAAATTCTAAAATTTCTTGCTAGAATAATGAAGAGGCCGACATTAATACTTGGGGTGGGGAGTGTCACTAGTCAAAACAATTACTGTACTATTTTATAAATTTTTTCTGAAAAATTAAATACTAAAATAATTACACTCTAACTTATCTCGTTGCTTATAAAAATTACCCAAATAGTAAATTACCGACAAAAGAGACAATTTCAAGAATGAAAACAATATTTTTAAATATTGGCGGGTTGTACATTTTGAATATGAATTCGAAATAATTAATGATACAACATGTGTACTGAGAGTATGCATTTATTTACACTATGTTTTCAATGTAAAATTGTATCCTGGCTTCTAGGCATTGATAAAATTATCAAAATATGTAATTTTGAAAAATAATTCTGTTTTGAACTCAGAAGAGGAAGAAGGATAAATCCGGTGATGTCTGTGGGAAAACCACAACTGTCAAGTACTGTCAAAAATCAAACGTCAACGTGGAATGTCAGGTCGGCGAATTTGTGTCAAAAATTTATTTGATTTGGTGGATTAGGATCTGAAAACTTGGAAATTAAATTTGAAAAACTTCCCTCAATTTTGTAATGCTAGTATCCTCACAGAATATGTCCAATAATGGTTCGTATTCAAATGACAGAGATGTCGAAATTGCAGTTGATGCATCCTCTGGAGGTTTTTTCTTTTCTGATTTCAAAAAGTAAGACTGTTTTGTGTGCTTTTAGGATTTTGCTCCTGATTCTTTAGAACTCCTGCAGAAACTGACGTCTGTATTTTCCAGGCATGATGATCTCAAAGAAATGCTGGATTCAAATAAAGATAGCCTTAAATTGGAGGCTATGAGGCGTATCATTGGGGTATTTGATCATGAAATTATTATGTTGTGTTCATTCTTACTCTTCAGCCTTTATAATGAAATGTTCATACTGATTTTCAGATGGTCGCAAAAGGAAGAGATGCCTCTGTTTTATTCCCAGCAGTTGTCAAAAATGTTGTTTCTAAAAATATTGAGGTGAAAAAATTAGTGTATGTTTATTTGGAAAGATATGCGGAAGAGCAGCAAGATTTGGCATTGTTGTCTATTGCTACCTTCCAAAGAGCACTGAAGGTTTGTAACATGCATGAGATAAATCTAGAAAAATAAACTGTATAGCTTTTATGCTTTGAATGTGCTGAACTGTGTGTTCTGTTTGGCCTCTCTATTTCTGTTGAAATATTTTGTAGGAACCAAATCCTTTGATTAGAGCTGGAGCTCTGAGAGTTCTTTCAAGTATTCGAGTGAAAATGATAGCACCAATAGTAATGTTGGCTATAAGAGATGCATCAGCTGATATGTCTCCATATGTTCGGAAGACAGCTGCTCATGCCATTCCCAAACTTTTTAAGTAAGTTCTGGAGAAATTCTAGATGTTTATTCTAAATGAAATTTATGTGCATGGTATGTTACTCATATTCACAATCTATTGTGATCTGAAAACTATGCTCTACTTTTGAATAGAACGCATAATATTGGTTTTAGGCTTGTGGAATTTATCTAAATATATTTTATGCCTCATTTCAGCCTTGATAGTGAATTAAAATCCGAATTGGTGACTATAATTCAAAAACTTCTAGCTGATAAAACAGTTTTGGTTATTGGTTCAGCAGTAATGGCATTTACGGAAGTTTGTCCTGAAAGAGTTGATCTCATTCATCGAGTCTACAGGAAACTTTGTGCCTTGATTGTTGATGTAGACGAATGGGGACAAGTTGTTATTGTGAACATGTTAACGGTTTATGCTAGAATGCAGTTCAAGAACCCGAATTTGAATGTAAGTTGAGTTATATTTGTATTACTGAAGCAATTATATTTTTATAATTTTCAGCAAAATACTGAAGTTGCTCAAGAAGGATCATTCTATGATTCAAGTTCTGATTCATCAGAAAAACCTGCTCCAACACTAGACCCTGATCATCGATTGCTGTTACGGTCAACTAGGCCGTTGCTTCAATCACGTAACGCTGCTGTTGTGATGGCATTAGCTCAACTGTATAATCATGCGGCACCGAAAAGTGAAATGCAGTTGGCAGTTAAAGCTTTAGTGAGACTCCTCAGGTCTCACGTTGAAGTTCAGAGCATCGTTCTGAATGCTATAGTCTCTATAAGTTTGAAAAACAAAAGTTTATTTGAGAGTTATCTGAAGAGCTTTTTCGTTCGCACCTCAGATCCAACAAATATAAAACTGTTGAAATTGGAAATTTTAACAAATTTAACATCAGAGTATAATGTTTCTGTTATTTTGAGGGAACTACAGACTTATATTTCTCATAGCGATAAGCAATTTGTAGCAGCTACAATTCAGGCTATTGGACGCTGCGCCTGCTCCATCTCTGTTGTCACTGATTCGTGCCTTAATGGTTTAGTATCCCTACTCTCCAATAGAGATGGTAAGTCTCATGCCGCGTTTATAAGTTCATATTATTTCGCTTCTATTCTTCATCCTTGTTTTTAGAAGCGGTAGTGGCTGAAAGTGTAATAGTGATAAAAAGGCTTCTACAAACTCAAGCGGCTGATTTACAAGAGATCATTACCCATATGGCACGACTTCTAGATAGTATCACAGTGGCCCAAGCAAGAGCAGCCATTTTGTGGCTTCTGGGTGAACATTCACAAGAGGTTCCTAAAATTGCGCCTGACGTTCTCAGGAAAATGGCTAAGACTTTTGCAGATGAGGTGAACTTCCAGTAATTTTTCTAGGATTATTAACTTTTCAATCAATTCCAGCATGATATTGTTAAAATGCAAGTGATGAACCTGGCAATCAAACTTTTCATTACAAATCCAGAACAAACTACAGTATTATGTCAATATATTTTCAACATGGCCCGTTATGACCAGAATTATGACATAAGAGATAAGGCGAGACTTCTCAAACAGTTCCTTACCAATGGAAATAACCGATTCACTAGTAGAGCTTCTAAAATATTCTTGTCTGTGAAACCAGCACCTCTTCTACACGCTACTTCTAAAGGTAATATTGTACTATCCTCAAAATTAACTACAGAGGGAAGTGGGTAAAATTGAGATTAAAAAAAACTCATAGTTTCATTTTGCCTAGACACTCTGATACCTTCTTAAAACTTATGATTAGAGTTTTCTTATCCCTTATTAATTGTTTTTATAGAATATGCTGATTACCAGCTGGGATCTTTATCTCATTATATAAAACAGCGAGCTACAGGTTACGAGCCACTACCTGACTTCCCTGAAGTCCCTCCTCCAGGTGATGTAAGAAATGTTGAGCCTATACCTAAGACTGATACTCCAAGATCTCGAAAAGGAGGGGTAAGTGTCACCAAGTGTTCTTCAAAGTGAAATCTTGTCAACAAGTTCACAATTTGAATAAACACAGTTTCTCATTTTGTTTCAGGACAAAAAGTCGAAAGAAAACTTTGCCTGGAATTCTGAAACAAGCTCAAGAGGAGATTCTAGTTCTTCTGAATCAGAATCTTCTTCTGAAGAAGAGGAAAGCAGTGAGCAAGAAAGCAGCGAGGAGGAAGAATCTTCTGGAAATGAAACTCAAGGGTAAAATTTTGCAAATATCTCTTTGGTTGAAATAATATTTGAATCTTAATTTCTAAGGAAAGAAAGTAGCTCATCTGAATCAGAGTCGTCTTCTTCTGAGGAACAATCTAGCTCGGATGAAAGTGAAGAAGTTAAACCTACAGTTTCGAAAAAATTACCTGAGACAGAACAAAAGGTTAATAGCGATGATAATAAAAAAACACAATCGAAAACGAACAAGAAATCAAATTTGGATTTACTGCTGGATTTGGATGATCTTAACGTAGCTCCTGTCTTAACACCATCACTTGGCGGTTTTTTGACACCTACAGTTCCTTCTAGCAAGACATCTCTGATGCAAGTAGTTCAACCAACATTCCTCAATACGAAACAATATGAACTTCTGAATCGATTAAATGGCAGGGGGTTTTCTGCAACATATAGGTTTACAAGATTGCCACATTTATATTCCCCCAGCATGGCAAATATAAATATTGTATTTACTAATAATACCCAGGAAAATATCACTGACATCAGAATAGGGAAAAAGGTATGAGTTATTATTTTGAATACATTGAATAGGTACAAGTCAAGAAATTATTTCCAGAACTTGACAGCAGGAATGAGTATATATGACTTCGCTTCGATACCATGTATTCCACCAAACTGTAATTTACCTGCAACTTTAGGAATCGATTTTAATGACTCTGCTCAGGCTGCCAATTTCGAAATTGTTTCTTCTATTGGTAAGTGAAATCATGATCCTTCTAATCGACTTACATGAATTCAAATTACCAAACACAACAAATAATTACAAACCTTGAAACATTTACCTATCCGAGCCCAGTGGTGGTCTACAAAAACTGCAGAAAGATATAAATCTACGTGGTATTGTGATTTATTGTGCTGTGTTATATAATACAGGGGCAAAGAAATTTGCTGATTCTGATATTCAATGATACAAAATCATGCAAATTTTGATTTAATTATTTTTCCATTATCAAGTACAACAATTAAAGATTATGTTAAAAAGTTTTGAAGATGATTTCTGATAAATGGTATCAATTATTTTCAATACACTGCGTTAATCGGAAATGTTGGACAAGAGAGACCCTTAGTCGCCCGATTAATAACCGAGTTGAATACAAGATTTTTCCGACGATCTCAATATGAATTCTCATTTTGCACGAGACTTACATTTGACATTATCAAATTTCTATGTATCTATGTTCCAGTAGAGTTTTGATATTTCTCGTAGTGCTTCAGAATACTTTGTGAATGGTTGCCATGAGGATTGCACATTGAAATAGCCGAAATTGAGCATTAAAATGGGTCATTAATGATCAATTTCGTACACATTGAAATCACCTTTTATTACGAGGTCGGCGGAAAATGTATTTATTTATAATTTAAACGATAATCTCTATTGTACTATTGTGCACTCCCCCACCACTGCGCGAAAGGATAAATGGAAGTAGTCCAGTGATCAATTTTCAGTTTCTGTTTTATTTCTTTAGGAGGTGTACTTGTAGGTTGTTTGTATTACTCAATATTTTTATAACCTTGTATTTATTCATTATTTAAACGATTATCTCTATTGTATTATTGTGCAATTCTTCAGAAGTTGTCGTTCTACAACCCCCACATTGATTTCAGGAAATTTCAATGTTACTGTTAAACCATCCATTGGAGAACTATTGAGGCCAGTAACAATGTCTCAAGAATTATTCGTTCAGGAACAGTCAAAAATAAAAGGAATGAATGAACATAACGGAGTTATTGAGAACTGCGTTGATGATATTTTGAGTACTATGAATGAGAACTGCAATATGGGTACATGCAATACTGAAGAATCAGATTACATAAGGTAAAAGTTCGTGTAATATTAAATTATTTTTATACTGAAGTTTTTTTCTAGGTTTTCAGGACAAACACTCACTTCTTCCAGTTTATGTTTAGTTAGCATACATCGATCGTCAAAAGTGACAGTTACAGTCAATTGTGGTAATGTGGTGTTTGGATCACTTTTACTGAATGATCTAACTAAAAAATTGAGCTCATAGAAGACACTTTTCCTTATGTTACACTTTCTGTTGTATTTGATTTTATATTCCATGTTAACCATTTGCTACTATTTCTTAAATTATAAATTTTATATAAAGTACCTTTATGCAAGATATTGTATTTTTATTTAATATTGTGCTCTTGAAATATGAAAGATTGGATGAGAATATGACTTTGTTATTATGGGTAAAGAACAATAAAATCTACAAATATAAATTTATTTAAATACAAATGTGGAGTTTTACATTGGAAATAACTGAACAATTGTCTTATAATTGGTCAACGCATTCTCCTTTTACCTCATGTGACCAGAAATAAACAATTATTGACAGATTTTATACAAATCTAGTTTCTCACGATAATATTTTCCTACTTTAAATAACCTGCAGCATTCATTCACGTTTAAAAAAATTGTAATTTTTATTAACGAAATAATTTCAGACATCTGTACTTTAAAGTTTCAAATATAAAATTTTCATAACTTAACGTAATATACACATTCACCATAATTTATTTATATATACACAATTTGTTTAAAAATGTGCTTTCGTGATGATCAGCTTTTACAGTTGAATTCCTGATCTTGATAATTTAGTTCCTTGCAGATAAAGTAACACCCGTGTAGCCAAGGTAAGGAACCTATGGAAGACTAATCTCATCCTTAGGCTTCAAGAAATCAAACTTTAAAACCAAAACAACAGAAAAACGTTTGATTTCTAAAGATAAATTAAGCATGTTCAATCTACAAGATAAACTATTTACAGCTGACAAATGTCTGAAATTCTTAAGGACCACTTTATACGGAAAATAGTGCACTGAAATCTATGCTAGAATTGTTTATGAAATATAAACTTCAAAATATCTCTGCACATAAATGGACCTTTAAGAAAATATTATATACAATTTATAATACAGATAGATATTCTTGAATCATACTGAGGCAATCTTTCTTGATGACAGATAACTTTTTGGCAGGAAAATCGATGAGGTGAGATGTGGAAAATTTAACTTTTATTAACAGGTTATTTCATCATTGTAAACTGACCATTCATACTTGAAAGGAAAATTACTTGTCATCACAGAAGGTTGAAACAGTGCGTTGTGTGTTTCTCTCAATTTCATATCAAATAATACTGTTTTTATTCTTTCGAAACCAATCAACACTCAAAATGTTTTCCTATAGTAAAACGATGTTTGACAACAGTTTTTGTACATTGAATGGCAGTCATTTCCTCGAATATTACATGTTAAAAATGTTTGTATTTATACTCCGACAACGCTTCTATCAAAATGTTCAATATCATTTACAGTAGGTAGAAAAACAAAACTTATGATTCGACATCAATCTTCTTAAAACAAACATCATCACACTTACTGAATATACTACAAAATATATATGGGTATATCACACCAATTTTGATTACACTATATTGCTCTATAAGTCAATATCTGACTGAAATTTTTATAAAAGCTGTATAACAGATTCTTATGGTTGCTTTCCAGTCAGGTGCTTGAAACCCAGGGGCATCAAGCCCTTTTGTTTCGAGAGTCTGACTAGAAAGCAACAAATGAGATAGCAATGTTCATGAAAATATTACAGTCAATGCCTGTATCACGAATGCTCCAAAAGATATTGCTGTATGGAGAGTTTCTAACTATATATATTCTTTTAAAGATTTGATCTGTTTCATACATATGAACTACATTAGTGAATTTAATCCGAAAACAAAAAAATCTCAAAAGGAATTTGTCCGAAAAACGCATAAATAATGAATATTATTATTCACAAGTTAATCATGGACTTGATGAATTGACACATTTGTTATGATGATTTTGACTAGACTGTATTGTTGATTACCCTAAATGACAATATCACATGTTGGAAGTGCTGTGAATCCATCTGAGTGCAAAAGTCATTAAACAATATTGAAATAATTAATTATATTCCTTGTTTCAAAATTGTCCAATGGAGGTAGCATCCTTCAAACTGTTCATTTCCATAATAAAAATTGAGTATTGATTGATTTCTGCTTACTAATTTATATACAGGTTACTTAAAACAGTACATATCAAATAGTTGATTTTTGCGACACTCATGAAAGAAAGATATGGAGAGACGTATGAAATTTCATTAAGTAAAGTAAATTTACTTTGTATAAAAATAACATTACAAAATCACGTGGGTTCTTGAATTAGGTAAGAAATAAATATTTATTCATTTCATACTGTTTTGTTTGAAAAATTATTAATTACTAAATATAATTTAGACTCTAAAATAATAAGCTGCTAGTATTACACTTTATCAGTTGATTTATCTCACAATTATGCTTCTATATTACAAATCGCAATCAACAGGTATTTTCGATATTTCTTTTGGATTAGGATTACTCATATAATTGATCTGATTTTTCTTTGTCTAACTATAATTCATAAAAATATCAAAAATCGCTGTTGATAAACAAATTACACTCAAAATGATAGATGATTAACTCAATAGCATAAGAAAATATTTGAACTGCATTTTAATTCTTCACCTCTTATCACATCCATTTTACGTACTACTGTTGGGTTTAAAACCGTTTCTCATAAAAAATTCTCAACAAATTATGACTAGATAGATTCAATTGGTTATGTACTTACTCAATCACAATTGATCTTTTAACAGATAATTGAAATAAAATTCATCAAGAATTAGATTAAAAAATTGGTCGATCATATGTAATGAACAAATTTATTGATATTATCAAAAACAATGAACAGATTAAATTAGATTCTTCATTCAAATCAAAAAATAACATTTTCAATCAATTAGAAAGATAAAAGAAACAGTAAGATATGATTAAGTTTAAAACAATGCTGTTGTGTATGACAACATTTGCTATAACTCCAAGTTTCAAATCAATAAATGAAATCACTTATCAGATGATTCTATCAACTAAGTTCTTATAACAAAAATGTCTTTATGGACGAGTATTCACATTTGTCATAACTACTTCGACTATGCTTCTTGAAAAATTACATCTTTTTTTTCTTCATAAGATGATTATGATTTCTCATAAAAGAACAAAAGAAAATTAACCGGCAAATATTCATAACTACAGTGAAAGAATCGATATGGACTTTGATATACTTTAACTTAACTGCAATACTTATAGTTACTTAGTTCAATCAAGGACGAATAATAGCAGGTATAACGTAAGTCATGTATCTTCGAGTATGATATGATAATTATTCCATTGAATTGAGCAGTTGAAAGGTCATGGTCATGTCTTTTATATTCCATTCTGACATAAAGATAAAGCATAATTGCGAGAAACATTGTGTATCGGCTTGTATGCCCTGATTCAGTTATTGAAGAACAAAAAAGTAGTAAGAAAAATATACAGAAACAAGTGCGCAGATTGCCGCATTCATAATTAAGCCGCTTCTTCAATTAAATACAACAGAGTGAATGCGACAATCTTCGCTTTCGAGATAATTCATCAACTGAATATATTCACCATTATTAATTTTTCAACCGAATTGATATAAAACCTCCTAAAAGTTTATATAAATTTGTAGTTCATTCTTACATAGGTACTATACACGGCACTAATCAAAGTGTCCAAGGGCTAGGCCAAAAAGTCTGGGTCACTGTAATCATTTTCACTGTCATCGCCTGACGAATTTGCATATTTTCTTCGCTTCTTTTTATGCCTATGTTTTTTAGTTTTTTCCGTAACTCTTTGGGTCCGCGAACGTTTCGTTTCACTGTCTAGTCTTCTATTAGAAATCACCAATTTGGGCACTTTCGGCGTTGTGGTCGTATCCTGCAAATCACACCATTTTAACTAATTGTGGAATGATTATTACTAAAATTTGTGCAGAATGAGCCCTCTCCCAATCCCGGCCGCATAAAAACCAAAATACGAGGGTGGTTCGAATATAAACCGGAATTTCGTTAAAACTGTCATTATTAAAGAGCTTACTTTTTTTCAATTTTTCTATATAGTCTCTGTCACACTCTACACACCTTTGGTACTTTCCGGATCCCTTTTTCGTAAAAATTTCTCGGATTCTACCTCCGTGTTGCTTCGATGGACCAAATAAATAATACCACCAATCGGAACTACACTGCGCAAAAAAATCAACGCACATTATGGAAATCTCAAATTTATTCTACAACTGAAGGTGTTCTCAAATATAATTATTTTTATCAGAATTATGCATGCATATGTTATCCACTTTCAACGTTTTTCTTCAATACAGATGTTTTTTCCCAGCAGGAATAAAAAAAGATGAGATTATCAGATTTTGAATGTATTGGCTCCATTCTGAAATCAGTTGTTCTCGATCAAATGATCAATAGTATTTCTTTCGTTTGATTTTCTACACTCGATCGCTATGCAACGCAAAACACGCAATTTGATCCAAGAGGAATGTGCCCAAGCGGTAGTTTTGCGAGAAGAAGGGTGGACATACACAAGAATTTCAGAAAGGTTTGGAATTTCCCATACAAGTGTGTCCAGAATGTTGCAGCGATTCAGGGAGACAGGTATGAACACGGCCTTCTAAATCTCCGGGCCCGGTCCTAGCCAAGAGCGGCAACAGTGTAGAGAGGTATACCCTCCCGGCATGTTACAAGCACAGCCTTCTAAAGTAGTCTCTATGGACAGCTGTATTACAGACGCAAGCGTGAGCGCTAGTAAACATCTAGTGGTAAATAATTAAGTTTTTAGTGTTGATTGTGGTCGTAAATGTGATAAATAGGTGAATTTATAGTTACCTTTTGTGATTGTAAGAGTGCTGTAAACAGTGAAAGTGTTTGTGGTATTGGTGTTAGTGAATTTATCTTAGGATAACTACTTTCGTCTTTTTGTAAGTGTCTCTAACCTACAAATGAAACTCATGCTTCGAAACCTGGTAAAAACGTTTTGTATTTCATCGTGTAGAAGTAATTATTCGTCTAAAAAATTGAAGGATATTTCAATTGTGTTAGTTCTCTGAAATATGAACAGCGCAAGCTTTTATAGATGAGGGGCATACCGGGAAATTTCATCCCAACAATAGTTTTGTTTGCGAGAAACATTTCGATTTCAACGATATAATTAAGTTCGATAAACATTCACAAGCAGACGGAACAATTAAATTACTTTGAGATACCCATAATTGAAAGAAATGACCCATCAAATTCTATTATCGTTCATATGTGCTCTATTTCAGAATAGATTTTGATCGACAACGAAACTTGATTTTTAAAGAGTTCTGAACAAAAATCAATTTTATATGAACTGATTATTCAAAGCATTTGATTGGACTTTTATTACCAATTCAAAATTCATAGAAAATTGTACTTGTGGTTTGAATTCGAAGTTCATTCTAAATTCGCTTTATTCCATTTCCAAAACACTTCTCAATAATTACGTGAGGAATACTTAATAATTTTATTTGAGTTAACTTCATTTCGAGAATTCAAGTTTTTTGGCGAGAGACATCTCCCCCCGGTTTTTGCTGGACAATAAATTGATTAAATAAATCATCAACCACTTCGATTAAGTTTCAACTTTTTTTAATTTATATTAAATTGATTGATTGAGTAGGACATAGTTCCAACCTTTGTTTAAGTATTCTTCGGAAAACACATTAAATAACATCAGAAAATGAAATAATACGTTCGAAATATCGTATTTCTCGTGCAAGCGGTACCTATACCTCCCAAAGATCGTCTTTTGCGGCGTTGCCGCTTAAGGCGCCCGGCCATGTCTTTAGAAGGCCGTGGTATGAATGTCCGAAGAGCAGGATAGGGTAGACCACGGGTAACAACTGCCATTCAAGAACGTTACTTGAGAGTTTCTTCGTTGAGACAACGGTTTACAACCGCTCGCCTCCTTCAAAATCAGCTTGAGCAAAGTCGTGGGGTGCAAATTAGCACTCAGACAATAAGAAATCGCCTCAGAGAATATGATTTAAGGCCTCGTGTCGCGGCAAAAGGCCCAGCTCTTACCCCAGCCCATCGAAGGGCGCGTTTGGATTTTGCGAGAGATCATATCCATTGGGAAGAGGCTGATTGGGAAAGAGATCTCTTCACAGATGAGTCTAGATTCTGCCTCTACCATTGTGATCCTAGGTCCCTTGTATACAGACGTCCACATGAAAGATATGCTCAGTGCAATTTCCTGAACACTACTGGTTTCGGGGGAGGATCGATTATGGTATGGGGTGGAATATCTTTGACTTCTCGTACAGACCTAGTGGTCGTTGATAATGGAGCTATGAATGCTGATAGGTATATAAGGAACATTCTTGAAGAGCATGTAGTGCCATTTGCCCCATACATTGGTGAAAATTTCATTTTTATGGACGATAATGTCAGACCCCATCGTGCGCGCATCGTTCAGGAGTACCTTGAAGAGGTTGAAGTCTCTCGAATGAAATGGCCAGCAAGAAGTCCAGATCTCAATCCGATTGAGCAGGTTTGGGACAACCTCAATAGAAGGCTGAGAAGTTCAGAAAATCATCCAGCTACTCTCAATGACTTAGGAATCCAACTCAGAGAAATCTGGGAAGGATTAGATCAGAACATTTTAAGATCACTCATTTTGAGTATGAACCGTCGTTGCCGAACTGTAATTAACGCAAGGGGTGGAAATACCAAGTATCAAATCACTCATCAGCATTCCAGTATATTGAAAATTGTTTATTTCTCTTCTTTCACATAAGATTCGGTGAAATCCCGAATTTTTCTTCCATTTAATGTGTCTTGTTTCGTTCAAAACCTTCCCGAGAGAACATAAAAAATAAGTTATAAAGTCAATGTAGAGTTAACTTTCTTTAAAATTGAGATTTTCAGAATGTGCGTTAATTTTTTTGAGCAGTGTATGAGTAGGATGTACCAGTGTTTCCTGACCAATTCTCTAGATGTTTCCATCATAAGCCGGGCAAACATCCCAGCGTGTGAATTTCTGCTCAAGGTCCAGAAGTCTTGATGCCAATCTGACTGAAATTTGCGGTAACCGAGCCGTTCTTGAATTATTTTCTCAATATTTCCTACGCTGATGCGAAATTTATCAGCCTTATCGCGAACAGTGTTGTTAAATACCACGATCTAGTAGAACAAAAATTCAGCTCCAAATTGCCTAAACTTAAGGTATAAAATTTTGTAATATTTTCGACTTCTTTCGCGTCGTTTCTGCCTTCGGTATAAAATCACCCTAAACACTGTGTCTACTTCCATCGTCAACAAATGTAGAGCTCAAACTGATAATGAATTAGAGCGGCTGCGACGAAACACGCGTTCAACGACAGCCAAGCGCGCACCATATGAATAAAAACCTTATGCGCGGTTTACGCGGGTTGAGCGCCCATCATCTGGACGTACCCTTAAACTGCGTTTATTTTAAGATTTGAGTTGAGGATATTCAAAGAACTAATAGAATACAATTGATAAACCTTACCTTGAAATTCTCTAATGTCATCTGATCAGAAGGGGTGAGAACAGAGGACTGTGGCGCATTGGTACCTGCATTGACACCACCAAGATTATTAGCTATATTACCCGGTACCACCTTATTCTCTTCATCATCTAAATCATCTGGATCAAGTTGCAACATCAACTGCTTGAACTGAAAAAGAAATAAATGTATAAAAAACCAAGACTGACCAACAAACAACCAACTTACGTCTAAGTATTGTCTGATAAGGTCCCTTCTTCCATCCTCATCTAAATACTCGGGTAGATCTCCCTGTTTCAACTTTTGCAACGTTGTTTTCGGATTGAAAAGAGAATTGTTTCTTCGTGTTATGCTTTTTTCATAAACTTTTGCTGCTTCTGTCGGAGAGTATTGCTGTATCTTACTGAAAATGATACAAGAATAAAATAATGCAATTGATCGATTAAAAATTAATGAACCAACCTATCACTAAGGCCATAAATTTCTTTGATGTGCTGTTTCAACATGAGCAGAAGCAAGCAACCCTGAGCTGCGGTCATACATGATTGTAAATGTAAAGTGTCTTCAGGCATTCTACTGACTAAGGCATCTTCATCATCGTCATCTTCGTCGAGAGCAGATATGCTATTGCTTACTAGTTCACCGTTTTCAGACTGCAAGGTCAACTTTTGGTTATCGGTTAATATAAGACCCTGAAAAAATAATGAACGTCAATATACAATATATAAAAAATGACAAAAGGAAGTTTACCTCTCGAAACGATTGTAATAAATTAGTACCAGAGACTGAGATCATTATATCAATGTGATGTACAATAAATAACGGTTCATCCTGCACTTGATAAGGAAAATAAGCCAGGTTATCGGCAAGATACAGCATGAACGATAAAGTTGTTCTCTGAAAATAAACCAAATAAATAATTTATTCAATATAGAACATTATGTTAAACTTACCGCATGCTCATCAAACTGCTTCAAGATATTAAGTATTAAGGCACGTCTTTGTTGTCTAATATTGCGCAAAAGAGAATATAAAAAACCATTCAAAGCAGCTGGATACTCCCCTGTTTCTTTAACTTTACAACCCCGAATCACACCGTCCCCTTGTAAAATTTTCTGCAACTGGTACGACAATCTTATTCCAAAAGTTGCTTTGGTATGAGTAAAACCAGGATATCTTGATTCTATATCCTGAAGTAGCTTGTCCGCTGTATGAGACACTAATTTTTCAACATCGGTACTCATGCATATTAGACAAGGAACCACCTGAAAAGAAGCAACGAAAATGCACAACATATTCAGAATTCGTAAGGTCAATAATGTGTGAAAATTGAGAGTAAAAGTAAAAATTCTCACCTGAACTGGATGAACTAAACCTTGATTGAAAACCAACTGGATAACTTTAAGGCTGGCTTTACGAACCAATAAATCCGTATGCAAATACGCTTGTAAAATCTCCTTGAGGTATATTTGAATAATTGTACTAGCCATTCCAGATGACACATCGCCCATTTCCTTCAAATTTTCCTCTTTGGATCTTTTGTCCCACTCGATATTTTGCTGGACCATCCTGTTCTCTTCTTCCACCAGGTAGTTCTCGATATTCAAGAGGACTTGAGTTTTTAAACCGAATGAAGCGTCAGGAGAGATCAACACATTGTGATAAAACATTTTAAGATCATTTTCCAACATAAATTCATAATGCCTTATGCATATGCTACCCACAGCCTTCAAGGTGTTCATTTGAATATCTTGGTCTTCCAAATGAAGATAATACATCATGAGTTGGTAGACTTGTTCTTTGATATCAGGATCTAGATCGCCAACAACTTCAGGATCTTTGAAATTGAAATGACAAAGAAGTAAACCAACTATAAAAAACGATCTCCGAACGGTGGGCCTAGTGGACATGTTATTTACATATTTCTCATAATCCAACTCTAGTTGTTGTTTGTAATATACAAGATTTTGATAATATTTCTTGAAAATATCCCTGATTAATTTGAAATTTCTAGTGACTTTGTTGATGATAGATCCTAAGCAAGACAAGCAGCTACTGACAATAGGACGCGTCTGCTTCAATACTAATTTTATAGAATCTTCTTCTAGTTGTGCGAGAAATGAATCGCTAGGATGTTCCATCAGAGGAACAACCATCTCCAACATCCTAGCAACACTTGTGATTATCTCAATATCACCGGCAGACTGACATTTTAAACCCAGATAAGGCTGAAGGGTACTGGCATGTTTGACAAGTAATTGCGGACGTATTCTAGCGAAGAGATGTAGAGTTGTAAGGCAAGCTACGAGCCTTTGTGATGCAGACGAGTTATCATTCGTTTCTTCTAGACGTAAAACGTTTTCTATCAAACAATCCACAATTTGCCTACATGCAAGCAACAACGCTTTGGGAGGTTCTGCCTGCACTTTCGTTGAATCATCTTTGTCTTCTTTCGGTTTGAAAAGCTGAAATGTTGAATAAAATTAACTTTCAATTGACAAGAGGTTGAAGTTCAACACTTACGCTGACCAAGAGTTGTTCGAACCATTCCAAACCAATATCTTTGGAAGATGCAACAACATCGGTAATATTCATCACCTTCCTCAACAAAGAAGTGTCCTTTGTGGGCGTGAACCACATATTTTGGAAAACCTCCATAACCAGCTTTCTAATACCTTCTTCATCGTTGACCCTTCTTATCATCTTCACGCATATTTCTGGTATTTTGGGAAAATCGGGACACTCAATGCATATGTCTTTCAATATTTTGATAACTCTTTTCCTGACACTGACGCCTGTATCCAATATTCTTGCCGAAAGCATCTCGTAGTACTTGTCGATCAGCTCAGGTCGACTCAAAACGAATTTGCCGACTAAGTCGACAGCAGCTTCACGCACCGAAGTCGAATGGTCGAGAAACGAATGATTCACGCCCATCTGCATATCGTGTCTACCAAGGACAGCTGGATCAGCCTCAACAATCATAGTGAGACACTTCATAGCTTTTGTTCTGATTGCGATCGAAGTTTCTTTGAGGACTATCAAAATCTGCAATGAGGAATTTGATATTAACGATTGAAATTTACACTGTAAAATGAAGGTACTTACAGCTTTGAGGTATTTATCAAAGCTCTGACAGAAAAACCGTTTCGAAGCTAGATATTGAGCTATTAATTCAGCACTATTGTAATCGATATAGGTTTGAAATATTTGTACTCTGTTTCCAGATGATATGGCTTCCTGAAATGGTTTGATTTTCGATATCAGAAACTTTTTACGTTCGTCTAGAAGTTTAAATTTTTCCGCATTTTCCTGATTAACCGAATCTTTATGATCTTCCTCTGTTAGCTCATCGTCTGAATCGTCTCGCCTCTTTGATTTATGAACGTTGTTCTTTCTGCCAGATTTATTTCCGGATGCCAAATGCATCTTTTCGTTGACAACATCCTTGTACCACTGGGATATATAGAAATGCCTGGCGTACTTGTACGATTGATCACTTTGAGCTTTCACTGACAGAAAATCCAACAATACTTTTTGCAGAAATATCGTTCTTTCCTCGTCGGTATCTTCGGAATATTTCTTTTTCTGAAATACAGCAGTTAATAATATATTTATCACAAGCAATGTCAGAAGTTCCTACCTTGGAAGAGCTTTCATCCTTAGCTTTGGACTCTTCATTTTTGATGTCTTTGATCATCTGATCGATGGTGTTTAGCTTGCACCTAGACATGACACTATCCCTTCTTAGTCTAGCGGCTACAACTCCTAAATAGTCCAAACTGACAACCCTGAGTGACATATCCGTTCCTTTATTAGAAAAATTGCCCACAAGCATACAGCCTAATAAACTCAATAAGAGTTCAGTTGCTGGCCATTCTGGTTTGTTAACGGTAGAAAGTAAATCTTGAACGAAATTCTCAAACAGAGGGCGGTAATCAATATCTTCATTTTTGTTACCGCACTTGTTCAAGAACACAGCCAGAAATGTACCAGCAATCGACCGTGCTTTTTCTATATTATTGCAAATGAGGACATCCTTATCAACATCCTGAAACGACAAAAATATACGTAATATAAATAATAGTTATTTTGATTGTAAAACTCACGGTTTTAACATTCTCCTTGGCCTGTTCGAATGGATCGCGAGAATCAACTGTCAAATTTTCGGGTAAGGCAACAACACACTGAATTAACTGTAAAACTAGAGCGGTCAACATTTGTATGTGCTCTTCACTGTTCAGTCGGTAAGTTCTTAAGCTACGCTTGGTACTTGGAAGACGGGCGATCGAAGCCAAGATATCATCCAATAACAATCTTCGATGTGATTCATATCTTGTAAATATCTGCATAAGAAAAAACACTTAGAATATTTGATAAGCCGGAACTATGTTCAAGTAGATTAAAACTTTGTTTCTCTTATACAGTGTGTTTGGTCATGACGTAGCGATAATTTAAGGTCATCAAATATACCTTATATTATCGACAAAAACACCCAAACTTGGAGGTTTACCCCCTTAAGTTTTATTAATTTGTTTTTTTTTATTTCAATAATTTTCATAAAGGTCATATTCGAACAGCAATGACTCTCAAATTATGTAACTTACAGAAATGATGTGAGTGTTGTTTTGTAGCTTGTGTCCTTCCGTGTTAAATCATTGAAAAAAAATTATACTTCAATGTGCTAGTTCTTGTACTATTGCGGTTTTACTGAGAAAATCAGTACATATTTTAACTGTGAACTTCTCCCTCCGTTAGTCGCGCACGGTCTGTTGAACCGGCCAGACACTTTTTATCCTAATTTTCAGAAATTCAGGGGGCATGGCATCTCCGGCTCCGTCTATCTTTCAGTAAGGATGCGACAGAGAGTCCTTGCGAATCTCATCGTGAAACGTGGTAGTACGAAAAAAATATATCGTGACACGGTGTGGGAGACCGGCGCGACTACTCTCGTACCCTATTTTTTTAGATCTTGATAGTTCGATTGTGCGGTGAGTTTCAGGTGTTTTTGTTCTGTATAACTTATAACGAGGTAAATTCATTGTTTTTTAGCCATGTGGTCGTACGAAAAAGAGCAAGCTCGACTGCAGAAATTACTAGAGGTTTTAGATGAAGAAGAGGATAAAATAGCAAATGACGAACATTCAGATATTGATCAGTCTGAAGAAAAATTTGAATACGTAGAACCACAACTTGCGAGTGAGCAGAATATTTCTGATGATGATGAGAAAGAAAATCAAAGTAATACACTGTCGTTTTTTTGGCAAAGATAAAGTGACGCGTTGGAAAAATTTCCCCCCACAACAAAAAACTGCCCAGAAAATGGCCTTCATTAAGCTAAAATATGTTTGTAGATTCATTTTTTATATTTCTAGTCTTCAAATCCTTAGAGTTTGATTTTTTCTTTTTATGACTGAATAAAGTAAAGTGTATGAAGAAAATTGATTTTTTTGGAATTTCCCCAATATATTTTCATCAATTCGAAATATGTACCAATCTTGCATTTTCTTGTCACTCAGTTATGTTTTGAAAGACATCCATTTGAATTTATAGGCAAAAACTCATTCCACTTAGCATTCAGAGCTCAATGAGTAAGCACGGTCTGTGAGACCGGCGCGACTACCTATGTTAAAAATTTTGACGCGACTATTCGAGGGTTAAAGAATTTTTTATGGCGTTTTCAAGTTAAATGTTTTTATATTGTTAAACTTCAATAAAAGGTGGTAGTATCAACTTTCAAAAAACATTTTTTTCACATCTGTATTACCTTTATGTCCAAAGAAATCGATATTATTTGGAAGGGTCAACGGAAATAAAAAAGTAAATTTAAAATGGGGGCTACTCCAAAACTAAGGGGGTTAACTTTCAAATTTGGGTGTTTTTGTTAATAAAATTAGGTACATTTGATGCCCTTAAATTATCGCTAAGTCATGACCAAACACACTGTATATAGCAAATGAACATACAAATATATAACATAATATAACAACGCTAGAAAACATTCATGAATAACATGACTTTTGCAGTTTTTTCCTCGATTATGAAAAAAAACAGAAGAATCTCAGTATTATTCTTAAAACTAGAGTTCAGATCACTCTGAATTTGACAGAGTCGTTCCCGTTTGCTTTCAATGCGGAATGCCCACAACTGATATTAGATCTATATTATTGAAGTAGAGATAAGATGTAAACTCACCGTTGTAACCAATTTCAGGCATGCTAGTTGAAGATCGCTAACATTTTCTGCGAAAAAGGGAGAAACACCCATTGAAGAAGCGTGCAAAACGGAGGTATCCGTTAAGACTTGTATGTTGAGTAGTTCAGCCAGAAGGTTGACCAACTCCGATATTTTAGTATACAAGTGTAGAATCCCTTTTTCAGATACAGACGTTTTCTTTCTCCTACCATCTTTCTTCTTGTTATCTAGCCTATATGTAGAATCGAAACTCGGAAATATCGTATTATGTAAATGATATTTTATAAACAAAACCACCCTGTCGATAACTTCTTCTATATACACTCTTTTTGGCATGTTCGGTGAGGTCATTATGTACAAGCATACCAAGCAGGCATCGGCAGCACCCATAACTCTTTCCATCGTCGTTTCGAGCCAGTACTGCCGTATGCTCTCACTATCTTCCTGAAAGAGATATTTATTGATGAGATCCTATTCCAATATTCTTCCAAACTCATACAACTTACATCTGTTATAGGAGAAACCTTATCACCTCCTCTAATATTTATTTCTAATACCCCTAACAATCTAACGAGTCGATCTGTTGGTATCGATTCCATTGCACCTAATATTTTCAGTTTAGCGGCTTCTGTGCACAGTTCTTGCATTATTATCCTACTCAACAAGTACTCATCTTGAATCATACCATCATCATCTACAAGATTAAATTGAAAAATGAGATGTTTTAAAATACAACTGTAGGAATTGAAACAATCACCCGATATTTCTGAACTTACTTATTTCCGTAACATCAATTTCTTCGGCAGATTTCAATACATGTTCTATAGACTTGTTGAACCTGAGAAAAGTATTAGTCTCCATCAATTCCTCTTGCGATAATTTCTCTAAAACTGGCACGAATTTCTTTTCTAATCGTCTCAACTTTGGTTTTGAAACGAATGTTTCCGTTTGTTCTTCCACAACTGGTTCTCTTCTTCTTTTTCGATTGCTACCAACAAGGGCTGAGAAGGTATCAGGTACAAATTCTTCCTCTTCACTTTCCGCTACTTTCTTTTTCTCTTTTCTTTTCAGAGGCAGGTTGTCGTCGTCTGATTCAGAGCTAGGAAGAAAGGAATTTTCATATTTCAAATACACCCTAAATTCTTTTCATTTAAAAAAGAATCTTCAATATCGTTGTCTAATGCTTGACCTGAGGTACAAGACATAACCTAGAAAATCTAGTAAAGAAACCAACGTAAATATGAGCGTCATTTCATATCAGGTTCCTGAGTTATACAATGAGCAGTTAAGATAAACAACATTGTTTAGAACTGAACGCTTTGTTGTGCAATAAAAGTGACTCATTATCGACAGAATTATCGCTGTATTGTTCTGTAGAGCAATAAAAAATATAAATAATAAACAAGCCATGACTATTCATCGTAGAATAGTCACGTCAATAACAAATGAAACCTTTTCGTACAAATTCAAAATCAGATTGTTAATAGAGGAGTACCCTAAGAGGGGCCAACTGCTAAAAAAATACCGAAAATCACTTCTCTTTTTTATTTATTTGATACATCAAAACTCAATAAGTATATCCTGAATTTTTTTATTTTGATGTTTTCACCATTGGTATTAAACTCAGTTCGGGAGGTCATGTTTTCAGATTCTAACCTGAATTACTTCGTTTGACAATATTGATGAGGCATAAGAATAAAAATATTATTGAAATCTTCACAGACATCTAATATTTTCAGAATATTGTTATGGAGTTTTGAGGGAAATGATTTTCGATGTTTTCCAAGCAGTTGGGTGCTCTTATGGTACTTCTCTATTACATTATTCACATAAAAATGAACCACATGTGGAATATAAACTTATGCATACTTGTTTCCGTCTTTTTTCTTCACATCATCCTTCTTCTTGACATCATCTTTTTTCTTCACATCGTCGTCTTTCGAAATTTCAGGTACAATACCAAGATCTTTAGCTAGCTTAGGTTTATTTTCAGCAAACTTCGTCAAACTTTCCATTATTTGTTGCTGATCTTCATTCGATAACTTGGGTAATTTAACAATAGGATACCTCATGCACGTAGACAGCATGTCTGCGCTCTTTTCTTCCAACTTGCTAGGATCACATTCTGACTGAGGCTCTTTCATCATTGCTCCGTTGGTAGTAATTGTTGGTTGAGGCGATTTCAGCGATTCACTGTCGGATTGTATCGAATCCTGTTTTGATTTTGCTCTTGCTCTTGAACTTCTCGAGCCGCTTTCTAAGTTTGCCTGGACAGGTGATGCAGACGGTGCTTCGGTACTTTGTTGAGGTGAAGAACCTGTTGAAAAAATAAGTGAACCTAAATTGTGAGTCCAACGGTGAATATGAGCCTGCCATAGTTCAACCCTTATGTTTGCAACTCTGAATTTTAGCTGAAAATGATCCCTTTTTGCCCATATTTTCAAGTAGAAAATGACACAGTTAATTATAGTTCTATAACCACAATTTTTCAAAAGGTACTCATTCTAACTTTCGAAGGAACGGCACTGAAACTTGAAATTTTCATTTCCAGTGCTGGATCAAAATAGCTTGACTTCGTCAATGGGCTAAATATGTCGGATAGTTCTTGAGTTATGATGATTTCAAATTTATTTCGAATATTGTTAAAACTAGAATCACAGCCAGGTCCACTTTTACATTTAGGAGCTCATGATATAAGACTGATGCCAAATTTTGTGGAGTCCTCTTGAATAGACAGGATGTTTTTTCAGTTCAGTCTTTTTTATTGACAGGCGGTAGAAAATGAAAAAAGTAATCTTCTAAAAAAATATTCAATAAACAAAAAATTGGGATATTGACCCTAATGACTTAATGGTTTATATATCATTTGCAGTTGATCTCAATCCAGGAGTGCCATAAGAGTGACCAACTGCTTGAAAAACACCGATAATCACTCCTCTTTTTAGGCAAAATACATATCAACTTCTATTCGAAAGCTTCAAACTCAATAAGCATATCCTGAAAATATTAGATGTCAAGAAGGACTGAGGATTTCAATAAATTCTTTATTCTTATGTTTTCACTATTGGCATTAAACTCACTTCAAGAGGTCAAGTTTACCAGATTCTAACCTATATTTCTTTGTTTGGCAACATTCGTACAGACATAAGAATAAAAAATGTAATGAAATCTTCTCAGGCCTTCATGACATTTAATATTTTTAGGATAGTTCATAAAGTTTCAAGTAATTCTAAGAGTTTTTTAAGCAGTTGGCAACTCTTATCGTACTCCTCTATTCTGCCACATAATTGATTCACCCAAAATATCCCGGCATAGTTAATTAATGGGCCAAATTTTCGAGTTGAGATCTGAAATATTAATATTAATTCTAAAATATTTTTGAAACTAGAAATCTGATCGTGTCGGAAATTTGAATTCAGCTGTTCATTAACGGATGCAAAAACTTGTGCAAAATTCCGTGAACACCTCAAGAATAGAAAAAACCTGCTAGTTGTCGGTGAAACTTACAAGATGCACCTCTGGGCGGTCTCCGGAGCTGCCTCAATTGTTCGGTTGTAACGTTGGACTGAGGTTCCTTACCAGATGGATTGGCCTCTTGCAAACGTTCATTAGCAGTATTTACAGGTGGTTGAACGGTCGCAGAAGCGGAATTATTACAATTTACAGGCACGGTAGAACTAGTTTTCAACTCGGTGATGACAGAAGGCCTAGGATTCGTCGTACTCTCTGGGGCCTTGGCAGCAGGCGATGGCGAGGACGGTTTATCCTGCAAACACCCGCTGCTGGCCTGCGGAGTCGACGAACCTATTTGTTGTTGCTGAGTCCCCTGAGGTTGCGGCTGTTGGCTTGTGGGCAACGACAATTGTTTTTGAGGCACAGAAGAGGTGATTGGTTGCGTTGGCTGTTTTTGTGACGCAGCTTGTTGTTGTTTATCATTCGCGGGCGTAGGATGCAGTTGTGACGGTTGCTGACTCGGTTGTTGTGGTTGTTTCGATGCCATCGGTGTATTATTCGCCACCGCAACACATTGACTTACATGATTTTGCTGGGATACTAAAATCAATTGATGACATTTACGCCCACTCATAAAATACCATGTTGTGCATCAGAAAATATATAGTCTAAGAGCCCGTGAACCCCAGACCTTCGTTATTTTATAAAAGCTGAAAACTTCTCTACGCATGCTCCCAACACAGGTAAGAACGATGGACCGTTATGAAGTTTGGGTTACCCTGGCTTTGGCAGGTAAACGGTATTAAAAGGGTGTAAAATACTGATCTAAATTCGTCAAATAATAAAGTGTGACACTTAATATCGTGGCAACCGCTTGCCAGACACCCTTAACGTTCTTTAAATTATATGTAATTCTACTTACGTTATGGTATAAATGCTGATTATTATATATATATCACTTGGGTAATAATTAGATAATGTTTCCACATTAGCCAGACATTTTTGATAGTTCCAACCCTTTGCCAGACCAGCATGTAGGGTAGCTGCAGGTGCGAGCGCGAGCCAGTACATATGAGTGGGGGCGAGTGAGACGTCATGATGATGATGACTTATGCAAATACATTTTTTGGTACAGATTTATATAACTAATCATTTAAGTGAATCTCAAAAACAAAATCTGTACCAAAAAATGTATTTGCATAAGTCATCATCATCATGATGTCTCACTCGCACCCACTCATATATACTGGCCCCAGCTTGCACCTGCAGCTACCCTACATGATTGTCTGGCAAAGGATTGGAACTATCAAAAATGTCTGGCTAATGAGGAAACATTATCTAATTATTACCCAAGTTATATATATAAAAATCAGCTTTTATACCATAACGTAAGTAGAATTACATATTATAATTTAATGAACATTAAGGGTGTCTGGCAAGGGGTTGCCACGATATTAAGTGTCTGGCAATAAATGACGTGATTTTTAATGATATTCTGAAGGTAATACCAAAAAATCACACTTTATAAATTGATGAATTTAGATCAGTATTTTACACCCCTTTAATACTGTTTACCTGCCAAAGCTAGGGTAACCCGAACTTCTTAATGGTCCATCGTTCTTACCTGTGTGGGGAGCATGCGTAGACAAGTTTTCAGCTTTTATAAAATAACGAAGGTCTGGGTTCACGGGCTCTTGCTCTAATACAATTTGGTACAAGCAATAGCCGTTGTAACATACTGAACGGGACAAAAATATATTTACCTGGTATACCGCTGAACACAGATGGGTTGGAACTCAACATTGCTTTAAGTAACAAAGGCATTTCATCGTGCTGATCCAGGCCAAGGTCAGAAGCAGCATAGTTATCTTTGACATCGATATGCTCCGCAGATGTTTGGATGAGCGACTGAATGAGCTGGGGTATCAAAACTTCGTCTTGAATGCCCAGCAAATTTTGTGCTTCTTCAGCCACTCTCGGGTGAAATAATAGCGACTTATTACCCAAAGATTGCGGAGAAGGGGTAGGTAAAGGCATTTCAGGGAGCACTGTCAACAACAAAAAAATATGAATAAACATAATTCCATTCAATAATTAATTTATTTTGTTTCCTCAAAGAACCGGGAGTTTATCAAAAACGAAGAAAATTCAAAACAATAGACAGTAGTCAACATTCAATGGAACAGTATATGGTTTTCTAATTGCATTTATTTCATCGAGTTGCATTCTCGATAAAATGTATCAACTCATACTCCGATAATATTTTGCAGTAATATAACCTGATTGCACAAAATAACAGAAAAAATATAACAATGTTACATCAACAAAGTTTGGTACTAAATAAAATAGACTGACAGGTCCACCAATACATACCTGTGCATATCGAAAAGTGTTGGTGAATAAATTCACCCCTTGTAGATATGAATGTTATTCGATAAATATATCTTGTTAGCTATTTGATTGAAGGATATCAGGGTTAAATTTTTATACTGAATAAATATAAATAAATATAGTAGAAATTCATAAAAGTTATGATGAAGGGTTGCTTGTGCAGGACTGATTTGATATGCAAATGAATAATAAATTCCACCTGAAATATGCAAAAAAAATTCAATTCAAAATTATCCAGGCAAAGGCAATTGTTGCTTGAATGTGTAAATGTCTTTCAAAAACATATCATCTGAAAAAGATAACATACAGAGCTTACAAATATAAAAAACTGAATGATTTGTATTTTCTGACAAATAAATAATGCATGGAATTCATGCCTGAAGATTAGAAAACAGCCAGCTATAGATGAAAATGCATAGTGTGATAAACACACTGAGAAACTTATCTCTATTCTTACTATTTGTGAGTGCATTGAATGAATAGTGTAAACAAACAATGGAAATTGAATCATTTCAACTTCCTCATTAGCAAAACTTGAAGAAACTGCATCACTTACCTGTCATTTTTTATACAGCACTGAACACAAGAACTTAGAACGTAACTTCACATAATCCCCTATTTATGCAGTCCACAAATAAAACATGTCACGGATGAAATTCACTAGGGTTCAGCAGCACACAAAACCTTGCAACTTCAGTCACATCAAGTTTTAATTATATCATCCCAATTTTAACTGGGGACAATAAAGAAAACACTCCTAATCAAAGAGTACTATAAAGACCTCATCCATAATAATCTGTTCTCTTAGATACACTCCACAGTTCATATGAGGAAACATTGTTTTGGGTTCGAATAAACTGCCCCAATTTGGAAATTTCATGTACTTACAGTCCGTTAAACTTGCAACCCCTGCCAATGTGGTGATGGGAACACTGGGTACTTCACGATCCATCTCCACAGGGGAATTAAATGCTTTCACCCAACCAGCATAATCAAAACTGAACCTACAATTGATATTAACTGTAAATATGTCATCAAATAAAATTCTGACTTAACCTAACTGTTTATCTATCTTAAAATTAGCGAAACAAACAATATATTCGTATACACAAAAGGATATAAAGTCTAGTTATTGCTATAATGTTGTTTATGTTTATATTTGACTGCAGATTGTTTTCAATAAAGACGTCCAGACTGAAAACAAATGCTAAATGACATAACTGTCAATAGCTTTCTTGATTTCTACCTGACATTTAGCTGAAAGAAAAAGCTTAAACTCAATCTGGGTATAAACATATCAGAATCCCAGTTAATTATTCCTTTGTTTCTACTTGATGGTACACTTCGAACACTCATTTAGGATTACCTGGCGGATGCATTGTTGAGGTAAATGAATTTGTTTTCCTTTGCCTTTTTACAGATTCCATTCGTATATTGGGGTCAAGCAGTTATAGTGTTACTTATTAATTATTAACATCTCCATAATTATGTTTTGGGCTATTTATAAAGTACACTGAAATCCACAATTCATTTTATATACAAAATAATGCAATCAAATGGCGACGTTCCAAACACAGTTGATTGGATTGGGGAGGCAAACTCCAGTTATCCAAATCTACTCAATCGGTAACGCTTTCGGTTACGATGTTATCTGACAGATGGCATTGTCAAAATTCCCCAGAAAATTTTCTCATTTTTCTTCTAAACAATCATAATTATTACTTATATCAGAAAAAAAATTCAGTGGCCCTCCCATATTACTTTAATTTTTGTTTATTGAAACTTAACTGATATTGATATATTCGTAATATACCTTGTTTATGAGCAGATGAGTTTTATTTGATTTTTTCGAATAAATACGGCAATAGATAAAGGAAAATATTTTCACTTCAATTCCGGGAAGACGAAAAAAGTAAATAATCTCACTGTAAAATTATGACGATCTTAATTCAAAGGATTTTAATAATTCTGTTGTGGTCAAAGATAAGGGTTGTGATGACAATCCCTTCAATAATGTTCTGTGGATTACTTGTCGATGGTCGATGTAAATTGTAAACAAGATGGCATAATTTGCAATTTAAAAAAATGTAAATATTTATAAAAAATTTTATGAGAACTTTGGACGAACAAATAATTGAAATATATAAATATTTTGAGTATTTATTGATCAGAAGAATTAACTCTCAGATTCCTTTAGGTTGAATGAATTACTGTACAAGGAAAGCTCAAATCAAACAAGATAGTTACTGAAATATTTATTAAAAAATTTGTATATTGAAGTGACAATCGCAAGTCAAAAAAATGTTCTATACAATTTCCAACTTGAAGTTTTATAGAATGACTGTGCTTTTCTCAGAAAAACAAAATTTCTTATCTTACAATGTAAAGCTAGATTCAAGGCCAATATTCACTTATAGATACATGGCATCAGTCCTACAACTTAAAGAAGTGTTCATAAGTTTTGAATACCCGCTAGCAGCAACTTGTATCAATTGGCCTTCAAGATGTAGGTAAATAAATCAACACGATAATTCAACAACAGCAATTGATATTATAAAATTGAAGCTTGGTCATATTCATAAAACCCATTCATGATTATGAAAAAGAAATTAGTTATGTATATAATTCATATTGTACACAAAAATCCTTTAAACTAAAATAGTTTCTTAAAATAGCATTGCCAGTTATAAAAAATTAACTATTCTATGCCAAATAAATGTCATTTTTTTTCTTCAACACAATGTCGTGAACATTAAGATGAGCAACCTTTTCCTTCTGCTTAGGTGGTACACTCTGCTGGCAAAATCGCTTGAAGGCTTCTAATTCTCTTTCTTCTGCATCTAAATCGTCTTCTAATACATCTTTTGGTGTGAATATATTATCTGAAAGAATAGTTAGAGTAGTGAATATGATACCAAAATAAATAGAGAAAAGAAAATAAGCTACAGAACAGTACGACAGTGGTATGGAATGAAGAAGATAACTCACCGTAACTCCAGTCCTCCTTATCGAAATTGCACTTATCTCCATTAGTTGGTATAATGGAAACTTGGGCAACCTGGTTAGCCTTCAAATCATGGTCTGGTTTTGGCGTTTTTTTATCAACCTTGGTTATTTCGATACCAGGTAAACCTGATAAAATTTCTTGAGCATTCAAAGAGCTCAAAGGAACCTCAGGTGTTGGTACACAATTGCTCGTTACAGGGGTTTCAACTTCTCCACCAATAACGGGTTTCAAATCGGAAAGAATATTATGCATAGGAATTCCGTTATTTATGGACTGTTGCAATCTGGAACTGCGGATCGTAACCATACCATTCTCGTTCCTAAAAATTGAGGCTTGCCCACAAGAGGCACCGGCAATATCTAAAGGTAATGAATGTTGCCTTCCTACCGATTCAGAAAGCGATTGAAATATTGGATTCTTCAGAGTTACCATTGATGGCTGAGTATTCTCTGCATTTACATCTAACAAGAAAAAACATATTTCAAATTCAATTTGAAGATGTATTTCAGTCTAGCAATTGAAACTTTTAGCACGCTTGTTTCTAGAAACAGTTATAGTTTGAGCACAATGTATGTAATTGTCTGATTTTAAGTGAAAGTTATCTCATAGAACTTGAACTCACTGATAAAAAACATTTTAAATCTGCTAAATTGATGCAATAGAACAGGAGTCGAAATTTTGTACAAAGTTTCCTAATTTTGTCAAAAGTAGAAGTTCGGGTTAATACTTGGTACTTTGTGTGGTTTGTTTGTACCAGAATTTCACGGAAACCTGTATACTTCTAGCGTTAATAGGTTGATAAACAAGCGCGCAAAAGCTCCTGAGCCTGAGTCAATGCTTTTTTGTTCTTTTAATCAATACAGGGTGTCCCAAAACTCGACGTCAACCCGGAAGCGGGTGAAAAGGCAAGTAATGCTGGTTATTAGAAAAATATAAAAAAAAATTTAAGTTGCATGATTTTAAAATAATAGGCATTTTAAAAAACACGCAAAATTCCACACCCCGTGACAGTATTTTCACTCCTGTTGCCACAAATATCAACTTTTTCCAACTATTTTTTTTTTGCTGTGTAACCCTGAATAATGCTTGTCTGAACTGTAATCAAAATTTTGATACCAGCTACTCTAGGTTTCATAAAAATAGGGCTAACTTCCCAGAAAAAAAAATCAGAAAAAACAATTGCCTAGTTTCAACTGACTGTATTGAAAAAAAAATGTACTACGCTAGTTTGGCATGTTTTGTCAAAAGTTGGCGCATTTAGTAATTCCAAAATGGTATAATACTTGGTAAATTGTAGCTGCCGTAGTTCAAATTCGCTTACGATTGCCTTTGAATACACTTTACTGCTTCCGAGTAAAAAAAGTCCAATGGATTCAAGTCCGGTGAACGGGCCGGCCACGAGATTGGACCCGAACGTCCGATCACTCCGATCCGTCTTCTGGGAAACAAATGTTTCGAAAAAAATATTTTCCGGAGAAATTATCTCCCGGAAGATGGATCGGACGTTGGGGTCGAATCTCGTGGCCGGTCCGTTAACCGGACTTGGATCCATTGGACTTCTTTTACTGGGAAGCAGTTAAAGAAAAAGTGTTTTCATAGGCAATCGTAAGCGAATTTGAACCATTTTACCATTTTGGAATCCTTACTAAATGCATCAACTTTTGACAAAACATGCCAAACTTGCGTAGTACATTTTTTTTCAATACAGTCAGTTGAAACTAGGCAATTGTTTATTTTAATTTTTTTTCTGAGAAGTTAGCCCTATTTTTATGAAACCTAGAGCAGCTGGTATCAAAATTTTGATTAAAGTTTAGACAAGCATTATTCAGGGTTACACAGTAAAAAAAAAGTTGGAAAAAGTTGATATTTGTGGCAACAGGAGTGAAAAGACTGTCACGGGGTGTGTAATTTTCTGTGTTTTTTAAATGCCTATTATTTTGAAAACATGCAACTTAAATTTTTTTTATATATTTCTGACAACCAGCATTACTTGCCCTTTCACCCGGTTCCGGGTTGAAGTCGAGTTTTGGGACCCCTGTATATGAACACATGCAGTCACAAAAATTGCTATATTAAAATACCGAATTTTACGTACTTGATGGTTGTTTTTTGTTTTTCTTCTTTCTACTTCGTCGTCCAGATGTTTCTTTTTTAGAGTCATTGATTAATTTTTCGGTATCAACAACTATAACTCCAGATTTATTATTGACAGGGACATTGGTGTTCGCAGAAACCTCATTCATAGCAATTCGATAATTATTTCTGCTGTTTGCAGAAGGGCCATCGATTTTAGTGATGGTAATTCCAGGTGGAAGTTTCAAAAACGGTAATTCTAACTCTTTACTTTTCGTCTTCGCGTTTTCATTTTTTGGTTGTATTTTATTTTTATCTGAATCTGAATTCTTGGTATTCGAACTACTTTCGTTTGGTTTATTATTGACTGTGAATGAAACTTTGACTTCTTTATCATTAGAATTATTACATTTGCCATTGTTGCCATTACTACATTCTTTCCTCAATACCTGGAGTTTGACAAGATGTTCAACTTTATTTTGAGGCGTAGCAGAAGGTTGTTTTTTGTTCTTTTTCGATTTATTAGAAGGTTTTTCCTTGCTGACATCAGACTGTCCATTCATAAGCGTACAAAGTAACTTGTCTTGATCAGGTGTTGAACCTTTCAGAGTAATTGTAACTGTAGGGCTATTATCACCGTTATCCGATGATCGTTTTATTGTTACCATTGCAGGTATCGTCTCTTCAATAAACTGACTTTTGTCTGTCTCGTCTTCTACAGCAGTATCTTTGCTGGAGTTTCCTTTATTTTTACTTTTTGTTTTTTTGCATTTTTTGTTCACTGAAATTTTCCATGTCAAAGTGATGAACAATAAGATAATAATAAAGAATAATATTACCTTCCTGAGATAAATTTCTTTGTAATTGTTGCTTTATCCGCAACTGTAGTTCAGCTTCCTTCTTTTTCTCCTCCTCTTCTTTTAATTTCTTCTCTTCTATTTTTTTCCTTTCGTCTTCCTTCAAATTATTTACATTTTATCATATAGATATCTGTCAATGATAAAACAGTGATGTTCTTACCTTTTTTTGTCGTTGCCTGGCTTTCTTAGCTGCCTTTTTCTCTGCAATGGCTGCTTTATCCGAGCCCAAGTTCCCTTCAATATAATCCACAAGTCCGTGAATGTCATTCAACTTTTTATGATCATTCGCGGTAGGAACTATGGTGGCTTTCATTATTTCAGGCGCTTGTTTCAAACTATTAGTGAAAGATTCGTTTGCAGTGGTTTTGACAGTTGGGGCAGTTTTCATTTGTTGTTGGTTTTCCTTCTGTGCCGCAGGTTCAAATTTTGGTGGGGAGGTCTTTACAGGAGCAACTGTTTTGCTTGATGTTATTCTGTTCGTCGGGTCCACAGGAATATTTTTCTGTTTTTGATTTCTCTGATTCAAACGTATTCTCAACCGTGTTCTTGTTTCATTTGAATGCTTTTTGTTCGGTGCAACAGTCTTGAAAAAATATGAATATTTGTTATATTTGAAAACCAGAGAGATAAATCATATATTTTTCAACTACAACTTCGAAATACTGGGATAATTCATATAAATTTCGACAACATCAATTTCACGAGTCTTTTGTAAGAAAATGAATCTTGAATAAATCAAAAATAACTCTGAAGACATAGAAAAATACAAAACCACGCCACACACAAAATTGTAAATTCTTTGAACTAAATCAAGCAGCATTAATCCAAAAATTTGAGGCTTAGTATCCACCTATCTTCTTATGAACTCTAATTTAGATCAAATTAATAACAACAACGCACCAAGCCAAAAACTTCGCAGTATGTGCAATCACATCTCTTAGAATCTTTGTGGTGATCACATACCCCTTGTAATTTCTTCAGCTCTGAAAAAATTAAAAATCATTACAAAAATGTATAACTGATTTTACCACATAAATATAATTTGAACAGATATGTAACTTTTAAGTAAGTTTATGTAACAGTATATTCATTTTTTTTTTGTAACTGGGTAGTTAGCTTAAATATAAAATTTAATTCTTGACACAATTCACACAAAAAATGTCACACCTTTACCTGCCTTCAGCTCCTCCTCATGTTTACAACTATGGGAACACGACGATGAGTTCTTTGCTGTTGTTTCGTTTCTTATATAGGGAACTCTGAAATGAATCAATTAAATAAAGAATGGTAGCCTGCACATTCCATGCATTGTATTAGGTGTACAAATAAGTTTCCGCGGTTTGTCAAAAGATGGCCCCACCAGAAGGTTATGGAGAAATTGTCAGATGTAAAATGTAATATCCCAAGTTTAGTCATCTGGCAACACCATAACCATAAGTACTAGTGATTCCGTATCAGCATCACGTAATTTTTTTCGTGCAAAAATGTCAAGTTTTATTCCGAATAAGCATCATTTGCGGGAACTTTTGATTTACTTCTTTAATGTGAAAAAATCTGCAGCTGAGGCGCATCGATTGTAGAGGAAGGTTGCGGCTTCGGCGTTTGCTATATTTCGAGGGGTTTCGAGGTCCGGGGGTATTTTAAAAAAATTACCGAAAATCGCGAAAAATCCCTAACTAATCGGGATTTTCCCCCCTAAGGAGGGTCGCGGGGGTTCGGTTATCGATCGCTATCGACGCAGAATCGCGAAATCTACGTTTTTGCAGAAGAAATCGAGACGATATCTCTTTTCGTTTAGAAATTATCGAGAATTTAAATTTCGGGGACGACAAATTTCGCATTATTAATGCTCGTCCACATGTTGCGGCGCCGGTAAAAACATACTTGGAAACACTCAACTGGGAAGTTTTACCCCACCCGCCGTATTCACCAGACTTAGCCCCTTCTGATTATCACCTGTTCCGGTCGATGGCACATGGTCTGTCTGAGCAGCGCTTCACATCATATGAAGACACCAAAAATTGGGTAGATTTGTGGATAGCGTCAAAAGATGAAGAGTTTTTTCGACGGGGTATCCGAATGTTGCCAGAAAGATGGGGAAAAGTAGTGGCAAATGATGGAAAATACTTTGAATAAAACGTAATGTACTTTTCCTTTACAATAAATTCCTAATTTTTTATAAAAAACCGCGGAAACTTATTTGTACACCTAATATATGACGATTTTTTTTAAATGGTAATTAATACAATTTTTTTTAGAAAAAAAACAGGTTTATTAACCTAAAAATAATTCAAGATACACATACCTACAGTTTTCTTTTATTTCTCCATTCGTTATGTTGTTTTCAGGTTTTTTCTCTAAGGGTCTGCAATACAATCAAATATTTTTATATATATAAATAGCCTAAATCTCTCATAGTTCTCACCTATTTGGTAAATTATCTGTTTTAGCTTCAGTTTTCGAGATAGTTGGTTTAACCTTTTTCAACAAACCAAGCAGCTGATTCTTCTTCTCCCCATTTTTCAATTCTCTATTTTCTTTGTCCTCAATTTTTTTGTATATATCTCCGTTGTCAGATATTTCCTTCACCGATGGAGATTCAAGAACGTCATAGGTCATATTTCGTTTCAGATGACCTGCAAGCTGTTGATAAAAATTCAAGTTTTTTCACTCTTGTTAAGGACGTACCAACGACATGATCGTGAAAATGATTCAGATCTATCCCTTTTGGGCAAAATCGGCATGGTAATAACCTAAATGAGGCGGTAATCTTCTGAGAGTCAATTTGGAGGGCTATCATGCATAGAAGGCAGTCTTCACATAAACACTGGCCATTACTATTCAGATAAGACTCACAATTCTTCATTCTTCTATCGCTGGCTAAAATTATCAGTTCAGCAGCCAACCTTTGTATACTCTGAGCGTCTCTGAAAAACATTTGAGTGTATTCATATTCCATACACTTCGAAAAAACAATTTCAAATCAACTTACTCAGTTTTATTTCTGTGGATCCAGAAATTATTCTTCAAAATCCATTTATGATCTTCACTCATTTCTTTATCCATATTCTGATTTATTCCCCTTTAAATAAACCAAAGAGTTTTCGATTATCCAATTTAAAAATTAATGAAAAACATTTGAACAGAAAAGACATGAATTTGAGTGAAATTATTATTTTACCTCAACTTTTTCAATGTTTGCCATAAGTATTTAGTTCTCCAAAATCTATAAACATGGAATTATATTCTGCAGGAACTTCTAATTTTTCCTGAAATGTTTACCAATACAATAAAGTCATTCTCTTGACAGAAAACCCGGTGAAATAGCAAGAATATTTATATTACCTTCTGTCTTACTTTCGTTAGTATTTCTGAATCAATGGCTTGATAAAAAATATTGAAGAAAACAAACTTATTGTAGTCCATCCAAGTCATGTTGCATTTTTCCTTTAAAAGTTTCTCTAAATCCATAAATGCTGGATAAATAGTTTTGGATGCTAATAAAAATGTTTGATAGTACTGATGTAACCCTACAAAAAGTACATGAAATTAAGACATTCATTCAAATTCTGCAAATAACTCACTTTCGAGTGTCGTGCCCTTGTCAATCGTCTTATTGAACTGGCAATATGAAAAACTGACAAATTGATGTAGTAGAGAAAATATCCTCAGATACAACTGTATTTCGTCAGCTGTTGACAATCTAGAAAGCAAGCAAATGTAATAGAACGCTGTTATTGATTCAGATCTTCTCTTACTCTTTGACTAAACTTTTCATTTCATCAATAAAATGGCTTGACATTTCCTCTGCATTATTCTGAGGGGTGAGTGAAAGTAATGACCGGTATATGTAAATCATAAAATGACGCAGAGTTAGCCAACTCTGGGTGAGTTGCGACTTCTTGGCATTCATAAGAGCCAAATATTTTGATAGGATATTTTTATCCTGATTCATAGTTTCATCAAATTCAAAATTGGTCATCTGAAAGTTAGATTAATCATAAAACCAGTGGAAATTCTATTGCTTCACACTTCCCAGAAATGTTCCAACAGAATGGATTTTCTCTCCTATTCACACAGTACTATGTTTATCAAGTATAAATAATTGAAAAGCGCGATTAAGAAATAGCGCTTTTCAATACTAGAGAATCATACTTTTTTTCTGTCAGTTCAAGTTAACAATTCAAAATCAATGTTGTGATGAACCAGGAATCAATTATTGTAGTTAGTTATCTATACGAAAATATTAGGTGTAGTAGTAATCTTGTTTCCCTAAATTCTGATAGTGTCATTTTGAATTTATTTGGCTAATAACATACATTTCTCAGGTCGAAAAGTACCGCATCAATCAGGATTAAAAATAAATCCAGAATTCTTTTCTTTTGCAAACCTAGGAGGATATCTGAGAAATGGGAATGAGCACATATTCTTCAAGAACTCAACATACCTCCAACAGTTTGTGAAGATTTACCATAAAATCCTCATGCAAGGATTGCAGAAACTGAAAGGAATAAATGCCACCAGACTCATCACGTCCATCCCAAAGACCCATTTTGATTTCATGTGCGAGTACAGCGTATATCTGTTCAATAACTCGAGGCATAAGTGAATCCAAATCATTCATATTTACTTCTTAAAAATTAACGTTTTACTGTTTATACAATTATATTCCTAGAAAATCAGCTAGTACCTCAAAATTTTCATTTCTAAAAAATGAACTTGTCAAATGTCAATATTGTTTTATAAGTCAAACAAAGGTTATAAAGCTTTTTTGACATTTTAGTATTCTTTCTCTTCGTTAAATTATTCGTACTTCGCTAAATTATTTATCTTGAGATTAATTGTTTTTCTACTTTCTACAATGATTAACATAAATCCATTTTACCGAATGATAATTATATGAATAAATATGGATTTTCTGATGTTTTTTACAGTTTTTCGTGAAAGAATAAAATCCATAGAAATAGGTAATCAAAAATGAAAATATTCGATACAACTCTCTGCATCGATCATTTTCCGTATAGGTTAGGAATTAGCAAAATTTTCTGATGTAAAGTGCGGTGTTATTGAAAACTCAGCAAAATATTGAAATCATAAGTTTTTCAGATTCTTATAATACTTTGAGCCAAAATGGCAAAGCAACACATACCTCGAGTACCAGAAACTATTGATTTTCCTCAATCTGAGGAGACTGTTTTAGCCTTATGGAAAGAAATTGATGCTTTCAACACCTCTTTGAAACAGTCCAAAGGAAAACCTAGGTAGTATTTATCTCCTTGAGTTTATTCATTTCTGGTTCTATAATTTTCTCACAGGTATAGTTTCTTTGATGGTCCCCCATTTGCAACTGGGTTGCCGCACTATGGGCATATCCTTGCAGGAACAATTAAAGATGTAGTTACTCGTTATGCTCATCAACAAGGTTTTCATGTGGTTAGGCGGTTTGGATGGGATTGTCATGGCTTACCTGTTGAATATGAAATCGATAAAATGTTGAACATTAAAGGACCAGATGATGTAATGAAAATGGGTATTGACAAATACAATGCTGAATGTAGAAAAATTGTTGGAAGATATTCTTCAGAGTGGGAAGTTATTATGACTCGTTTAGGACGTTGGATTGGTATGGTTTATATGCTGAACTCAATTTAAACTTCATAACGTTATTAATTTGGCATTTCAGACTTCAAAAATGATTATAAATCAATGTATCCCTGGTACATGGAAAGTATTTGGTGGATTTTCAAGCAATTATATGAGAAAGGTTTAGTTTATCAAGGAAATAAGGTGATGCCTTATTCAACTACATGCAATACTCCACTATCAAATTTTGAATCTGGTCAAAATTACAAGGATGTTGTGGATCCTGCTGTGACAGTATCTCTACCAATTTTGAATGACAAAGATAAAGCTGCTTTGTTGATTTGGACCACTACTCCATGGACACTTCCAAGCAATTTGGCAGCTTGTGTTCATCCAGGTAGGTCCTGTTATTTGAAATGTTGAGATCATCTTGTGGTACCATCTCAATCCTTCAATTGTTATGAATACAATTTGTTTTTTAGAACTAAAATATGCCCGTGTCCTACAGAAAAGTACTAATAAATACTACATTCTTTTGGAAGAACGTATAAGTGCTAACTTTGCTGATGGTGATTTTACCATAAAAGAAACCTTTCCTGGTAAAAATTTGAAGGGTTTACAATATGAGCCCATTTTCCCATACTTCAAGGAAATGAGAGAAACTCATGGGGCTTTCAAAGTGGTATGTGATGAATATGTCACTTCTGAGTCTGGTACTGGCGTTGTACACCAGGCTGCTTATTTTGGAGAAGACGATTATAGGGTTTGCTTAGCAAACGGCATTATTACTAAGGATATGGAACCTGTATGTCCGCTAGATGCCAGTGGAAAATTTGTTAAGCCTGTGACTGATTTTGAGGGTCAGTATATCAAGGATGCCGATAAAAACATAATAAGTAAGCTCAAGGAAACTGGTAGACTCTTCCACCAGTCCCAGGTAATTATTAGAAGTTGTACATTCTCCTTCAAGTAAGAAGACATTGTAAAGGTTGAACAAATAATTGATTTCATACATTTGCGATACAGCTTTCTGTTCTTATCTTTCATCAGTTCTGATTTTATTACATGAAATAGATAATATTTGGCCATTTTTATTCAGCTTGGTATATTATGAAGGGGCACCATGCTAAGATAAAATGATACTTATATTTATCAAATCCTTCTGGATTTTTTAAGGACTTCGACTGTCCGGGAGAAAAACTATCAAGATTTTTGTCAGTGGAGTTCTGAAAAATAACATTTAACAGCGAATATACTTTCCTTTTACAGGTTAAGCACAGTTATCCATTTTGCTGGCGTTCAGATACACCACTTATATACAGGGCAGTCCCATCATGGTTCATAAGAGTTGAGCACATGCAGGAGAAACTTTTAGAATCTGCTTCTAAAACTTATTGGGTTCCTGAATTTGTTCGAGACAAAAGATTTGGAAATTGGTTGAGGGAAGCGAGGGATTGGGCAGTAAGCAGAAACCGCTACTGGGGTACACCTATACCAATATGGATGTCCCCCGATGGCAGTGAAACAATTTGTGTAGGTTCCATTGCCGAATTAGAGGAATTAACAGGAAAGAAGGTGACCGATTTGCATCGGGAATATGTGGATCATCTGGAAATACCTTCTCGTATACCTGGGAACCCCCCATTGAGGCGTGTTCCAGAAGTTTTTGATTGTTGGTTCGAATCTGGTTCTATGCCATATGCCCAACAACATTATCCTTTTGAAAACACGAAAGAGTTTGAAGAAGTGTTTCCAGCTGATTTTATTGCAGAAGGCATTGATCAAACTAGAGGTTGGTTCTACACATTGCTTGTAATATCAACAGCCCTCTTCGATCAAGCTCCCTTCAAAAATCTGATAGCTAATGGAATGGTTTTGGCAAGTGACGGTCAAAAAATGTCTAAACGAAAACAAAATTATCCAGACCCAATGGAAGTTGTTCATAAATTTGGTGCTGACGCTTTGAGATTATATTTAATCAGTTCACCTGTTGTTAGGGCTGAAAATCTTCGTTTCAAAGAAGAAGGTGTTCGTGATATCATCAAAGATGTATTTTTGCCATGGTACAATGCTTTCAGGTTCTTATTCCAAAATCTGGAGATTTATGCTCAAGAGAATAATTTCGTTTATGATGAAAATCAATTGACCAGTTCTAATATTATGGACCGTTGGATTTTATCCTTCACTCAGTCTCTACTCCAGTACGTTCGTAAAGAAATGGAGCTTTATCATTTGTTCAATGTTGTGCCTAGATTAACCAAATTCATTGATTATCTTACAAACTGGTATGTTAGAATGAACCGCAGACGTTTGAAGGGCGATACTGGTAAGGAAGATTGCAAAACAGCTTTGAATACTTTGTTCAATGTTATTTACAACATCGTCAATATGATGGCACCGTTTGCTCCGTTTTTAGCGGAAAGAATGTATCAAGAAATTAAGGTTGTGGCTAAAATCCCTGCAGAAAGTATTCACTATTTAATGTTACCTACACCGAACACTAAATTGATTGATCTTGACATAGAAAGGGCAGTTTGTAGTATGCAAAGTGTTATAGAACTTGGAAGAGTTGTGAGAGATAGAAAAACGCTTCCCATAAGATATCCCCTTCCTGAAATTATTATTGTTCACCAAGACCCACAGTACTTGTCGGATATCCTGTCATTACAAGAATATATTCTTTCTGAATTAAACATAAAGAAAATCTCTACAACAACTGATAAATCCAAGTTTGGAATAACGTTGAGAGCAGAACCTGATTACAAAACATTAGGACTTCGGCTAAAAGGTGATTTCAAATTGGTAACTGCTGCAATTAAAGGCTTATCAGATAATGAAATTAATGATATTGCCAAAAAGGGCCATGCAACTATCCTAGGACATAAAATTGATATATCAGAACTCAAACTAATATTCAAAGTAGAAAACTTGAATTTGGCCCAATATGAAGTGAACAGCGATAATGATGTTTTGATTCTGTTGGATTGTACCCCTGACAGTTCCATGCAAGATGAAGGAACTGCCAGAGAAATTATTAATAAAATACAAAGACTCAGAAAGAAGGCGCATTTGGTGCCGACTGATGAAATATCAGTATTTTATAAGAGTGAGAATGAAATAGAACGTGTGGCAAAAGAGTTTACCGATTTCATAGAAGCTACTATCAAATCCCCTCTGAAAAACTATAACACAAAAACGTCCAAAGATCAACTAATAATTGAGGAAACTTTAGAATTGAAAAATTGTAAATTATATCTTGCACTCACTAAGAAAACTGATGTTGATCAGCCAAATTCTAAATGGGTAAATTTACGATTGTGTGACTTTAAACCGAGATTATATAACAGTGATAAGGGAATGATTCTTCTAGAGGCTGCTGGCAAACAGCTCACTCTAACAGATTTAAATCATGAAATAGTTTCTCTTTTCGGTGTTACCAATTTCAGTTTATGGGGTAAGAATGGCGAAATTAGCAGCAATGCTAAATTACATGAAGCTGCAGGAAGTACAATATTTATTTCGAAGCCCAATAAAAAACCTGATGTTGAAGAAAACAGCGTACCATTTTGTAAAATTCGTAACGTTACGAAAGGTAATAAAAATGGTACATTAATATTGGAAAATCCTGTCGGTCATGTCGCTATTGAAGATTCTGATATTGATTCTTTCATCAAACAATGGATCGAAATGAGACCCATCGTTGACTAGTTCGTTTATATTGTTAATTAAATTATTTCAACGTGACTGTTTTTTTTCTGAATAAATTTTGTAATACTAGTTTTTTTATTTATAATTATAAGGTCATAATGTGTTTGTTTGAAATTTTACTGGACATAATGAAATATAAAAGTTAGGGCTGAAGGACTGGTCATTAGCCTTGATTAGTTATTTATTTATAAAAATTACTCTGATTTATTACATCATCTTCATTTCAATACTTTGAGCAAACGCAAAGCATTAAATTAAAATGTGGACGCCATACTTGA
Organism: Propylea japonica; assembly: GCA_013421045.1. NCBI lineage: Eukaryota > Metazoa > Arthropoda > Insecta > Coleoptera > Coccinellidae > Propylea > Propylea japonica. The sequence continues at coordinate 25,934,969 of CM024248.1, forward strand.
AAATGGCCGTATACTGGTTTCAATAGTGGGTCAATGTACTAAGAATAATTAAAACCTCATTAACCCCCTTTTCAATGGAATTTACAATATCATATTATTCGTTAATTGAACAATAAGCATCTACAACCGTTAATTATAAATAAGCCATTTTCCTTAACTGAAAAATCAACGTCTAATTTTCTATGAACCGTATAAAAATAAATCGGGAAAATTTCAGGGGTAAATGAGTAGAGAAAAACCTGTTTTATTACTGAAAATGTCGAAAAAAATATGAATTTTATATAATTATATAAATAAATGTTGGTATTTTGTAAATGAATTTTGAATTGACATTTCAGTCAAAGAAATCTACTATTCTATGATCTCAGTGCATATTATTTCTATGATTATGTGAGGTTATGGTAAATGGATAAGAAAATTTATTAATTCTGTGGTTTCGTTTGTAATGTTGGTAGCAACGCGTACGGACAGTTTGGCATTTTGTGATGTGAGATTTTGTTAAAAGTTTTTATTATGGTCTAATTAATATATATTGAGAAAATATATACATGCCAGTTGTATTAACAAACAAAACTTCACACAAGTCTTCCCTCCTGGTTCATAGTGCAATGAGAAAGAAGCTCACATCTTTACGAATGAGTCCCTTGAAAATTTGGTTAAGAGATGAAAATAAAAAATGATGGAATGCAAATAAAAACATTAGAACATATGTGATGTGAAACATAATTTAGTGATATTTTAATAAATTAATGATTCCAAAATATAGTGAAGTGTACTTTTAAGTCCTCGATTGTGAATTTTGAGGAATCCGAAGTTTAGTGTAGGGTGATCTAAATGCAGCATGAATAGTACAGATTCTCGGTAGAAGTGCGACATGATCAAAGAAAAGCACGAGAAGGGCTCCGAAAGCGTCAAAGAAGAGCCTGGTAGTTCTGAAAAAGACAGTCCTAACACAGATGTACGCGTAAAAAAGGAGGAAGATGCCACAGGAAGTACATGTCCCATCAAAAAAGAACCTAGTCGCCCTGTTACAAAAAATGGAGGCCTTATTGGTTCTACAAATACTGGATCCTTGCAAACACCATCAGAAAGAAAACCTGATGCAGAGGAAACACCATCTGTCTCAGAAAATTCCATAAAAACTGAGGAACAGTTACAGCAAGATATACCTGCCGAACCTTTTTTGGGATTGCCTGCTCCACAACCTCCTGACGGGGTTCAGCCTTTGATCAGCAATGTCATTAATAAACAACCGAGTACTATGGAGCCCTATATGCAACAACAGAGTCAAATATTTGTCTTCTCAACAATGTTGGCTAATTCTGGAGCAGAAGAAGTTTTACAGGGCAGGTATCCTTCAATAATAGCTTATCACTGTGCCCAACCAGGTACTAAAAAATACTTAGAAAAAAATCCATTGAAAGTAACACAATTCAGGCCGAATCCTACCCAGTGGTTAAATAATATTGCAATGATGAAAAATAAAATTTGTCCACGTACTCCCTTAGGTCCCAAAAATCAGACATCAATAGATTCTTTTCTGAGTCCTGAAGGATTAGACGAAATGGTAGCGTTAACTGAGGATTTGACGTGGGATCAGAAAAATAATCATTTAGATAGTTTAGAAGGTGTCAGTAATGGTTTACCAGATGTAGGACCAGATATGGATGCCTGTAGCCCTTCTTTATCAAATGTGCCCTCATTGCAGGGTGTTAAAGTGCCTGATGAAAATCTTACCCCTCAACAACGTCAACATAGAGAAGAACAATTAGCTGCCATCAGACGAATGCAACAGATGCTTTTTCCAGAAAGGCAATCTATAGAAGATCAAAATATGTCAAATGTATCTAATGTAGAAAGTGGTAATACTCCTTTAGATCCAAGGCAAATGAATCAGCCTCCGACAAGCATGCCTGGCGGGACCGGACAGCAACCAGTGTCGGCTCAAATGGAATGGCAAAAGTTACAAAGTCAGTTTTTCGAAGATAGAAAAATTAAGCCTCCGGACAATAGAATGTGTAGTAATCAAGTAGTGCCAGTGGGACCTGTTAGTTCGGGTCCGCCTTCATGTTCTGGACCTCCGGGGGGAGGTGCCTTACGCGGAGCTCAAGGCTCCGGACAAAGACTTCAAGGACCGCCTCCTCCATATCATCAAACGCAAAGATCTGCCAGTGTTCCGATCGCACTTCAAAGCCCCTCACCTGCATCCCCTAATAACCCAACATCGAATCTATCTCTCCCCTCCCCTAGGGCTTCCTCGGCTCTCAACTCTCCGGCTGACCCGAATAGGCCTTTCGGACTCAATAGGCATATGAGCACGGGGCAAAGTCCTACATCTCAAGACTCACCCTCAGCCCCTAGACTGAATCATAGCAACCCTGGTACACCAGTTTCATCCCACCTATCGCCTAGTATAAGTAGTAGCACAGCAGAACCGTGTTCAACACATCAATCTTCTGGTGAGTACTGGAAAGTTTTTGCATAATGTCCTATTGCTATGAAGTTTCTTATGTGAAATTTGGTTCACCCTACCTTGTTCCTTTTTTCCCAAAAATGGTAGGTTAGGTTGATTTCACCGATGTAGAATTTTTGGTTAAATCTCGATTAATCCATCCAATAGTTTCAGAGTAATCTTCTTTCATAATTTTATATCGAATATTATTTAAATTGTGATCGAATTTAGATGACATATAGTACAAAGATTTAGAGTAACAACATGGAAAACATAAATGACAATAGATAATAGAATAATTTATATTGTTCGGGAATGAGTAGTTGTAGACTAGGTCGGTACCCGGATGGGTGACCACTCCGTTGTTTCTCACTCTAATTTTTTTGCTGAAGGATTAGCGTTAGATGTGGTTTTTTTGAATATCCTAATGTATTTTTGGCTTGACAAATTAATCGATCAATTTTTTTGCCATATTTTATCATTTTACAGTGAAAATGAGTGCTCAAAACTAGTCGAAAGATAAATATTAGTCATTCTAGATCACTAGACCAATTTCTTCAGGAATATCTCCAATTTTTTTTCTACAAATGTGCGTAATGTAAATTCACTATTGTCCACATTAGGGAACTGATGATATTGTAGAAAACTTTTTAGGTTTTCACTCCCAGTCTCTGAAACAGAAATAATTTAAAAAAATTTAATTAGATAAATGCTCCTGCGAAAATCTTTGTCAATTAGACTGCAAACGAAAAAATGCACAATTCCGAAGTTTGTCTGAAGAAGGTGTCCGATATAGACACCAAAACGTTACATTATCCTTTTTATTTATTTCCTTTTTTTAGTTTAACTGTTAGCCAACAATTTTTTTAAAACCAATTTGCTCCTGACAAATTAGTCCAGAGATTTTCGCAGAAACATTTCATCTTAATTAAAAGAGTGAAAACCTAAAAAGTATTCTAGAAATGCAGAATCCTCCCAGATTTTATTTCAATCGATCTGATGATATTGCGATAAAAATTGGTCATATTCTACTGATTTTTTAATCGGTTTTTCCAGTGATTTACAGTAATAACTAATAATAATTCAAGAAAATCTGCGATCATCAGTTTTTTTGTTCTATTCAATCATTTCAGAAATGATAGACCCTCAGAAAATTACAGCGATATTATTTTTTTGTTATTTAGTCTGGTTCTCGAGAAAAAATTATTGAAATCAGCGAAATAAGCTGGCGAATTCAAACGATCAGAATTGGCGGTTGAGTGTGACGTACGCATTAGCATTCATTTCATTGGTTGAATGATAAATCACACAACGATGCCACCTGGCCACTCTTTTGAGAATCATAATCCCCACAAATTATGCTACACAAAATGATTTAGTCCATGCGCCAGCGCCTGTTTTTCATGATGATTACTTACAATCTGAATATTTGTGAGTAGCTTCATTTTGACGCGACGCTCAACATTTTCCTCTACGAAAATTCTAGATAATGAGGGCTACAGTATGGAGGCGTCAAAAGTTTTGAATGGGTGAATGTTCAAATATTATTACTAACAGCTACTTTATAAGTTGAATCTTGAAACAATTTTATTACAAATTGAAAACAATAATTGTCCTACAAAAATGAAAAAGTGTCCCCCACTCCCAACATATAACAGCAACTAGGTCTAAAAAAATTATTACTAACCGGCCGATTTTTTCACTGTTGCTTAGCAAATATTTCCTTTATGAACTGGTCACATTGTCCTACAAATTGAGTGGTACGTTTTTCTAGTCCTACGCTCGGAAATTGTCAATTGTTAGTAATCATTTTTAATTGTGGGTTCTGTGATACAATTTCTGAAGTAGGACTGGAAAACGTACCACTCAATTTTGGACAATGTGACCAGTTCATAAAGGAAATATTCGATAAGCAACAGTGAAAAAATCGGCCGGTTAGTAATAATTTTTTTAGACCTAGTTGTTGTTATATGTTAGGAGTGGGAGACACTTTGATAGAGTCATCATTTTTGTAGGACAATAATTGTTTTCAATTTGTAATAAAATTGTTACAAGATTTAATTTATAAAGTAGCTGTTAGTAATAAAATTTGAACATTCACCCATTTAACACTTTTGACGCCTCCATTTATATTAGCCCTCACTATCGAGAATTTTCGTAGAGGAAAACGTTGGGCGTCTCGTCAACTCGAAACTACACTCACAAATATTCAGATTGTTAGTAATCATTATGAAAAACAGGCGCTGGCCCTTGAAATAACATACAAAAAGTTCATACATTGTCTTTAAAATGAATTTTCTCCCATTTGGAAAGATAATTTCGAAGTAATCAATAATAAGAGAAACATGATTATGCATCTTAAATACAACAGACATACTTTTCGCCTCGGATAAAAACGAAATATGTAGTTTGAAACCTTTTTCGGTTGAAAATTACTGACATTTAGGTCAGAACAATAGCGCGCAAAACAGATCTATCAGGCCTGTCTGCCTGGCGTTTTAATCCTTTTGTGCAGGGAAAGACTTCCCTTGGAGATAGGGACATTTGTTTGTTGCTTCTTAAAATAGGGTGTACTCCTAACCTTTATTTATATCGCATTGCACAATAATTTTCTGCCAAAGAGTACGTCGATTTTACGAGAAAGCTAAGAATAAAGCCATCACCTGCAACTTTCAAGTTCAATTCATTCTATTCTCCTGCAGAGTGTGGACTGAGCTAAGATTAGCTACGATCAACTTTACATTTCCAACAATAAGCACACAGTCGAATTTACAGGAAATACGCTATTCCAAGGGATATTTCAATATTTCATCGCGTGTCCTGGTGGTGAAGAATAAAAAATAATTACAGTGGAACTTGCCTTCAACGAAAGCGCTAAATCCGCAGAAAAATTCGTTATACAGAAAATGTGTTTCTATTGTCGACAATGTCGCGCGGTCGACTTCACTGATTTATTTGGGTTTATTATTCAAACTTAAGCACTTGCTTTTAGACATTTTCGCACAACTTTTCACACTATCGTGATGGTTAGATTGAAACCAAACAGCCAGGGGTGTATTTAAAACTGTTTCAGAAGGATCTCTCTGCCCGCCGTGATGATTTAGTTTAAGGTCGGGATTTATTACGTACGTCCGGAAAATTTTCGGGAAAAATCCACCCGTATACATTCTTACCAATGCCCATTCATAGAATGATGTTCTTTGAATATTTTGTTATAGAGAGAATTTGCTTCGGTTTAGAGGGTTTTTTTAACATAGAATTTGGATTCAAAGTGCAATGTCTTGTACGAAATTCGTTATACAGACGTTCGTTATAGGGGAGTTTTACTGTAATTCCTGCTATTATACAGGGTGTTTCCGAATTGATGCGAAAGATTTAAGGAGCTGATTTACAAGATGGTTTTATAAAAAAAAGTTCCCATAAATGTAGGTTCGGAAATGCGTTGTCTCCAAGAAAAGGGGGAAAACTGACTAAAATAGTGGTACGCCACTGAGATATTGCAAACTCATTCCTTTTAATCCTTCTTTTAATTTGTGGCTAAAAATGTCTTCTTTTTTCGTGTGGGGCACCGTTTTTATGTAAGAAAATCAAACATCTTAAGGTGTAATTGTAGTAGAACGTTACGTTGAGATATTTCATTTTCTTACGTTCTTAAAAACGTTCACGAAATAAGGCCAGAAGACATTTTTTGCAGCAAATTGAACGAAGAATTAAAAAGAATGAGTTTAAAATATCTCAGTGGCGTACCATTGTTTCAGTCAGTGTCAAGTAAAACTTGAACACCTGTATCTTGGATACAATGCACTTCCCGACCTACATTTATGGGAAACCTCTCTTCATAAAATGATCTATTAGGACCCTTTTATTTTTTCGGTGTTTTTCAGATACACCCTGTATACATTCATAGGCGGAAATAGAAATTTTCTGTGGGAGGCGAGACACGTATATGACGTCAAAGGGAGTCGTCATGCAGATAAGGGGGGTGATTTCAGTAATTTTTCTTTCTATAACCTGACTACGAAAGAAAAAACGAATAATCGCTATGATTTCCTAGGCCCATAATTTCTGAAATGATTTTTGTGAACGTTTTATTTACATGAACAAGCGCGCAAAAGCTTCAAGCTCCAAGTCGAGACTTTCTTCAAATTTTCGGCCTCAAAATCGTCTTGAGATTACTCGAGATGAAGTTGCACATGGTACGTACGTACATATTTGTGTTCTGCACATACAAATGAGTGAATAAATTGAAAAAAAATCGATATGCGTTTTAAGGCCAACAACTCGATCAAATAATGCATGTAGGCATATAAACGGAACACAGCTCTCCTGGTATGAGCAAGGTCAGAATGATACTTGTTTTGCGAAACGAATCGCTTGTCGCTAAATACGAGGGGTTGTCTTTTATATTTCGGGATTCGGCCTAATCCTAATCTGGCAATTGCATGATCAAAACAGTAATGGTCGACATTCATTCGATGATAAAATTCATCAGGTACCGTCGTCTCAAAGTAAATGAGCCATGTCAAAGTGCACATATTGGAAACCTCTTCGAACTAACTGATTTTTCAACAAAAAAAAAATTTCTTGAAAATTAGTGCACACCCGTAAAGAAGAAACGAAGACCTTGCCGAAAATCTACCACATAACCCACTTTTCCTATTCAAAAATTTAGAGGGTTGATGGGGATGGTACAGGTTGAACAAAAAAAACCTTCAAAAATGCATAAAATTTTGTGAAAGCGAAACAAAAATTGATTCATTCTTCTGAGAAAATGAATTTGTTTCATATGGGGTTTGAACCCAAATGTCAATTTTAGCTTACTTCTCAAAAAAAGACGACCGCAATGTACCATTAATTTTCCATGGGGAACATTTAAAAAGCAATGAAGCTATTTTCGATATAAATATTTGTTTTTGTTTTCTTATCCTGAAATATAAAAGACAACCCTCGTATATTTGCCGAATTCTGACAATTTGCGTGTTTGTTGCATTCTGGGAACAAGTTTTGTCTAAATGGCTGTGATTTTCGAATTTTTCAACTGGAAGTCTTCTTAACTATCGTATGGGCTCACTGATAAAGAATACGAGGTCGAAAGTATATCTGTCTGTCCCTGAACACTCAATATTCGAACGGAATTAGCTATAGATACATTTTTAGAAAAGGTATTTGCTCGAAACAGCTCGGTTCTTACCCTTTCAAAATCTCGAACCTTTCAGAAAATTTCAAGTTTTTGGTATCGTGCTTGCGGCCGACCGTAAACAAAAAAACTTCCGGAAGTAGCGACTTCAAAACTATCACTGTGAAGATTTCACATGAAATCTATGAAACCAATGAATGGCCATATTTTATGGAACACCCTGTACGATCTGGCTGGTTAACGAACTTAACCGCGGCATTTGGGAACCGAACTCACCCTAAACATTCTCAAGGACAAAACCCATTTGAAAGTTATCGTGCTCACGACCGGCCCAACGGACAGAATTGAATTTGACCACGGATTTGTCATCAGGGGGTCGAACCCTGTCGTTTGAGACCATTTTCGGCTTCAAATCAGAAAATTACAGAGATTTGGGCAAAATTATAAACAGTTCCCTAAAAAGAAAACGCTAAATCCACAAAAAAATTCGTTATAAAGAAATTTCGTTATAGAGAAAATTTGTTCTATAGTCGGCAATGTTGCGGTCGACTTCGCTGATAAATTTAAGTTTATCATTTAAACTTAAGCACTTGCTTTTAGACATTTTCGCACAACTTTTCACACTAGCGTAATGGTTAGATTGAAACCAAACAGCCAGGGGTGTATTTAAAACTGTTTTAGAAGGATCTCTCTGCCGCCGTAATGATTTAGTTTAAGGTCGGGATTTATTACGTACGTCGGGAAAATTTCGGAAAACACCCACCCTTCTACCTTTTACCAATACCCATTCAAAGAGTGATGTTCTTTGAATATTTCTAGAGAATTTACTTCGTTTTAGAGGTTTTTTTTTAACATGGAATTTGGATTCAAGGTGCAATGTCTTGTACGAAATTTGTTATAGGGAAGTTCCACTGTAGTTTCTAGAAAACCTTACAGATTTTCACTCCCAGTCTCTGAAACAAAACGTTTAAGTAGAACGAGCGCTCAAAAACTAGCCAATTCTTCTGCGGTCAAAATCCGTAAATCACAGACATTTGGGCGAAACAGCAACTCGCTGTTTCCCGAGAACAATGAGCTGTTCTTCGGGAGGAAGTGATAAGTAAACAAGGCTTCTAGGAAATTACGTGGTCTGCAGAGTCATAATACATCGATACCAGAATCAATAGTATCAATACGAGAGAACAAGTGGTACCCAAACAAACATTCTTATCTGGTTTTAGATAAAATCCTTGAGTTTTGTCTCTGACTCGCTCTCAGGCTTTCATAGGAATAATTTATCGTTCAAAACAATAACATCCAACACGTTTGACGTAAGCTTTTCGTTATTTTCTATTCAAATTTCATTCGTTCCTGCTCGTGTGCATTGAATAATGTACGTACGAGGAAGTAATGTAAGTTTCCTCTTACGGTGGTTTATTATTTTCTGAAATATTCGGAACGATTCGTCAGTCGGCGTCAATTTTGTTATTTTGAATGGAACACCCTGTATTTTCGGCGTTTATTCACACTGCTAACATTTCTTTCGTGATATCTTTCAAATCAGTGACTTACGGGGAAAAAGCTTAAATACGTGATTGATTTTAAATAAAACGCGTTTTTTGGCAATTAAAAAATATTTTTCTTCAACCCCACCTAACTTTTTTTCTCAAATGCAAAAATATGTCATGTGTAGGTTCGTTGAAAAGCTCGTTACTGATGGATACCATTGTTTTTTCATTTTACTTATGTGGTTATTAGGAAATAAGAAAAAACTCATTGAAATCAATTCATGCAAGCTTGACAAATGTCTGAAAGTTCAGAAATTTGTGCCGAAAGTGGTGTTGAACGTCTCGGTTGGGCACACTGATGAATAATCCGAGGTCAAAAACCATTCTGTTCGGCTTTTCGGAAAATACCAAATTCTTCGAAAAAATTCATACTTCAGTTCGATATATTTCGCTGAAATTTCGATAAAATCATGTATACAAAAATACTACGCTCTAGCTTGTTATCAAAAAAAAAACTGTTCGGGCTCTTTTGATAGGAGAATCCAACATTTGGTCCAAAAAAAAACAATTTATTAGTCGGCCAGTTCTTGATCTATAATATTTTATATCGTTGACATTAACCAAACCAATTTATATCGTAAAGAACATCATAGAAGTCAGAAGCTTTAACGCTAAAGCAGCGTTCCCCAACCTGTGGGGCGCGCCCCCCTTGGGGGGCGCGAATGAATTCAAGGGGGGGGGCGCCAACAACCCGCCCCTGCCCCAAACGATTCTTGCATGGCTCGAATTAGAACCACTTTTCTGACTAAAAGGGGGGCGAGATGAATTTTGAGATTGAAAGTTGGGTCGCGAATACTGAAAGGTTGGGAAACGCTTTCAGTGTTTTTCTGAATTAACTCTTCATTTATCAATTTTAAACTCGAGATCGATCTTTTGTATGTAACCTGTATTTCCTTTCAGTGGATGGAATGTTTGGTCGGACTCTACAATCCATGGCACAACAGAAACAACAGATGAGCACATCCACAACAACTTGTTCAACTTCAGCATCGACGAATATCAAAGAACCTAATCTCATGCCAGTACCGTCACCCCAACAAATACAGTATCTCAATACTTTTGAAGGACAAGAACTCATCATCCAGAAACAGCCTAATACTAGCCTGAAAGAGGGTAACATCATATCGCCCTCGTAAGTAAACTTTTAATATTATTTTTTTATTCAAAAAAATTCGAGTCGATTTATTTGGAAAACCTGAGAAGGAAAACTTTATGAGACAGAATGGAGAGAAAATGTTCAAAGAATTATTTGATTATATCTCTTGAAAATAATAAATATATCGGACCTGTAAGAACTAGGAAAAAATATAAATTCATGATTATATTGATAATAAATCTCTTCCACAATTCTTTCTTTATATAGTATAAGAAACCCAAAATACACAATAAATGTTTATCGAAAACAGACAGATTAGCTTAGTTCAAAGGCAGTTCAATCATGGAAAATTTGAAGACAATCCTAAGGGAAAAAAATTGGCCTAAGGGCCAATTAGACTGAAAGATGCATTCGTGATATCGATATAAATTCTAGACCGTATGATGATTTGGAATGGCAAACTCCCTGCTTTTGTGGTGACCGAATATTCAGAGAAATAATCTCTTCATTTTTTTTTTCAGGGTATTACCTCCGACGTCGATGGAAAACGCTTTTCCAGGCAGCTCAACAGACATGGCCCATTCAAGAGTTTCAGGTCCGAATACACCAACATCTATGGACGTGGGACCCAGGTTTCCTCCAACCCCCTCAGAAGGCTGCCGATTTCAGATACCTAGCCCTCACACTCCTACTGCAGCCAACACAGGTGGTAAGTACAAAGTTATATTGTTTATTATACGGTCACAATCACATAAGCAAAAACAGACAAGTTTAGCGGTTCAAATGAAAAATATCTAGTGAATAGACCAGTCCAACAGCTGAAACACCTTTATCAAAATGGCTGCTGGGAGCATAACGATCAGTTATGTTATTTGATGATCTGCTGTTTCCACAATTGATTACGCACCAAGCAAAAATGGTGAAAATATAACTCTCTTCCAAATTCATGAATGAAATCCGTTTGTTTACTATTAGCCCTCTGCAGCCATCTTGAAAACTGATTATGACATGTACCATGTGTTCAAATGTTGTTTTGTCTATGCTCTGCAGCACTGCCTCTTCTACCCTAGTTTAATCCACCATTAAAACGATCATCCGCAAATGCATCCATTCTGAATTGAAAGAAACGCATTTTTTGTTAAAGGTGATAAATGCCAGCGACTAACTGCCCCTGGTCCACCGTCAGCACCAGGAATGAGTCCACAAACAGTTCCGGGTCCAACATCTGATCCACTGAAGAACGACTTATTCCCAACACCAAGTCCTCATATGATGGATGTTACACGATTCCCAGGACCTAACACATCACCAGGTACCAAGATGGGAGGAGGATTCGTAAATGTTTCACCACCCGGTAAACCAAGTCCAATGGACCTTCCCAATTACAGTTGCGGAAGGGGTGATAATATTCCTTTAAACCCAAATTGTACGAGCAGTATGTCTGGTAACCCCAAAGTGTCGCATTTTGATCCGATATCCTCATTAGCGCAGATGAGTCAACAATTGACGAACAGTGTGGCCAGTTCTTTGAACGGTCAGGGTAATCAGGGACCTGGTATGATGAATTTCGGATCTCCCTCCATGCACATGATGGATATGGGATCGTGTCATGGTATGCCTGATATGGATCAAGGTGGAGGAATGATGGGGATGCCTATGCAAGGTCCACCGCATAGCTTCCACCCGAATTCTCCTATGGGCCCTATCCGCTCTCTATCCCCTAAGTTGCCAGGTGCCTTTCCCAATCATATGCCTATGCCTAGGATGATGGGACGTCCTCCAGGTCCAAATCCATACAACGGAGCTAATGTTCAGGTTAAACCGAATGCCCCTAACACTATCCAGTATTTACCTGCCAAACCTCAAGGTAATAATCCCGGTCCTAGAGGCCCCCCAAGCCTAGATTTCCTACAAAGATTCGCGAATCCTATGCCCAATATGGAAAACAAAATGCCAGGTCAAAACATGCATCACTACTTCCCTGGCTGTGGACCTAACAGTGGGCCAATGCCTCCACATATGGGTCACATGGACGGACCTATGCCACCAGAACTTGGAGGTTCGATGATGGGAGGCCCCATGGGTAACGGAAATCCCATGATGGGAGGAAATATGGGAATGCCCGGAGGCATGATACCAATGATGAGAGGACCCCCAATGCGGCCTTCAGCAATGATGAGGATACCACAGATGGGTTTCAATGGTCCACCTGGTCCAGGCCATGATGGAATGTTCAACCCAGGACCTGGAAACATGGGTAACCCAAATCCTCAGATGTTTGTAGGTGGTCCGAAAGGAAGTCCCATGGGGCTGGGTGCTCCTGATGCCAGTCAACCATTGCCTCCATCGATGGGACAGAATAATAGCTTTAAAAGCTCACCGTTTGTTGGGCCAACAACTGCTGATCCAAATTACGCTCAGCAGTTTCACAATTTTCAGCAACAGTTGTATGCCACAGGAACACGCACACAAATGGGAGGTCAGACTATGGGTCCAGGGCCCCCGCATCCTCAGCAGCCTCCATATTTCAATCCGAAATAGCAAATTTGGTGCTGAATGCGTCAGAGTTTTGTTTATTTTTGATATTAAAGATACCCTGGCAATAATTAAAACTCAAGTTGAGTTTGTATATTCTCATGTTATTGAGTTGAATGCATTGAAGTCAAGTGCAGTTAAAGGCTCTGCAGCCTCTGTTTGTGTACAAAGCTGCCTGTCTACGCTATTTTGAATTTGTATATTTGCCATAATTAGAGACTATAGTATAATCTTTAAGTGTAGGACTCGATGCAGTCCTTTTATGACAGAGGTTTCACTATTGCTCATATTGATTTGTTTCTATCCATCTGTTATTCGTTTTATTGTACATTTTATGAGTAATCATCAATCAAATGATAATAAAATTCTATATTATATATCAATCTCTTTTTTTACATACCCCTCATTCCAGCTCTATATTCTTTTTACCTGTAGGGATTCTACAAATTGTCTCTGACTATTATATTAGGCAATGACCAATTTGATACGGCAAACATTGAAAATATAAATGTTTATTCACGACTGTCATAAGATAGGTCGTTATAAATTGAGAATTTTGACTTACGCGCCAGACAGCGGACATGCGTTGTAGTGTATTAAAACATCCGCGAACTAGAATGAAGATAAAGAAAATATATTCTATGGCTGTGTGTTTTATTTTGATTCTGTGACGTTTTCCAACCTACTGTTGATCAAATTTTCAGGCAGCTTAAATTTCCTTTTTATTGTTAGGAAAATGTCAGAAGCTTCGAAAAAGATGAAAAAAGGATGTGTTTCCATAGAAGGATCTGTTGGTGGTTCAGATCTAGATGCAGCAACACAAAAAAACATGGAAGCTCTAGATCTTTGCCAGATTGAAATCGACAATCTCAGTATCAAAGCAAGTGAAGAAATTCTCAAAATTGAGCAGAAATTCAATGAGCTTAAACAACCCCACTTTGATAAAAGAAATGAAATCATTAAGGACGTACCGAACTTTTGGTTCACAGCTGTATCCTTTTTTTCTTCTACTACTACTATTTTGATAATATTGTTTTCATCTCCAACTAGAATTGATTATTTCTTTAATTTCCTGACTTATTCAGATCATGAACCATCCAGATCTCAGTTCACTTGTAGATGAGAAGGAAGAAGAATGTCTTCAGTTTTTAAACAGAATAGATGTAATCCAGTTTGAAGATATCAAATCCGGTTATGAAATACAGTTTCACTTTGAAGAGAATCCGTTCTTTGAGAACACAATGATCAAAAAAGAATTTCATTTGGAATCTGGTAACTTCAAATCACATTCTAATAAAATGGAGTTCAAGAATAATTATAATCAACAGGTCCTCCAAATTCACAAAGTACTCAAATAAAATGGAAGGATGATATTACCAAGAATAGTGACAATAATTCAGGAAAAAGTGGCCGTAAACGTCGTTTGGAATCCAAATCTTTCTTCAGCTGGTTCTTTGATAACGTTGATCCTGTTAGTGACGACATAGCTGAAATCTTCAAAGACGATTTATGGCTCAATCCTTTACAGTATTATCTTGTACCAGATATGGATGATAATAGTGGTGCAGAAAATGATCAATATTCTGATAGCAGTGGAGTTGAAGAAGTACAAAATGAGGATCATTGATCCGTTATTGTAGAGAATTAAAGTCATTTTTAGCTCGTTTTACTATGTTCAATTCTCTGTTTATAAAGATTTTATTTTCACAGTTAAACTTCTGATACTGACAAGAATGATAAGTAGAATTTCAAGCTCAATACTCTTCATTGATTTATGAAATGTTAAGGAAAATATAAAATTTGAAATAACAAGCAATTTCAATGTGGAATGTTACGTCATTCCTCATAAATGCTTACATGAGTCTAAGGTAAAACGTTCAAGCAATGACAACTGTTTTTCCTAAGCTTTTATGTTTTCTGAGTTGAAAATTTTAAATAAATGTATAATTTGTTACCTGCTGTATTAGTATGTGCTAGCACATGATAGTTTGATCTTGATTCACTTGAAAAAAAAGTGCCCTTATAAAAATTACCAAGATTTCTGATGAAAAACATATTAGTTTTTCTATTTATTCATAACTACACATATATATGGTCAAAAGATCAATAATATAATTACATTCACAGAATTTCCAAATTTTCATGCTATAATTTATTTCAGGAGTTACCACTAATTTAAAACAATATGTACAATATATGTCTCTGAAACCAATCTTTCCATCTATCTACAACTTTGAGTAGTACGAGTTTGTTTCCCCAGTTTGATAAGAATACATAAATATGTTGACTACGAATAGAACAGATGCAATAAATACTGAAGGACACACAATTCAATTACCTAGTTCTGTCAACTAAATTATGTATTTGAAGATGTAAATGCACTCTGAATATAAAAACGATTCACATAACAGAGTAACTTGACCGTTTTCACTTTTCGTCAGGATTTGTATATTTCACGTCATCTCATGCCATTGCATAGGGCATTTTTGATCGCCATTGTTGAGGTAAAATATCATCAAACCTTCGATGTAAAAATGAGACTTTATTTGAAAGGTGATTGACGGTTTCCTCAAGATGTGCATGTCGTTTCCATTCCAATTCAGGAAGAAGGTTTTCAGCTTGCTGAATACGCCCTTCCATATTGTTTAGTTTTGAATGTACCGAGTTGATATACGCATCCTGTAATAAATTCATGCCTGTATCCATTGCTTGATTCATGTTTGTTACATCTACAAAATAATCTTCTGCAACATTTTCAAACATCATTGAATAAGGAATCATCATTTGTTCACTATTCCTTAGTTTTATTATTTTATGCATAGTTACATCCAATTTACAAGCGCCCATCACTTTCTTTTTCAGATCATTGTATGATATACTGGGCTCACATTCAATAGTTGTCTTTTCAATTGGGGGATTACTTGATAAATCGAACCGTCTTATGTTCAATTTAAAAGTTTGCATGTTCCGTAATTTGAACCTTAATTCTGCGTTTTAGATTTTCTACCTTCTGTTTAATTTAGTTTGAGCCGTTTGAGGTGAGTAATTCAGATTTCAAGCTCAGATTTATGTTGAAAAGTATTTCTTAAAACTCTGGTATCATAGATAATATAATAATAAAAATAATCAAAACACCACAATCTTCATCACAGAGTCTCAACTAGGTAAGTTTTGATATGAACTACTGACGATTTATTGAAACATTTAATAAATTAAACGAATGGATTATTTATTCAGTTTAATTAATTTCTATTAAGTATATCACATTGCCCTATAAATATATTCTCCAAACCAATTCGATAACAGATTAATTAAATGTAACAGACCTAACAGGTGACAAATAAATTCGTTCATTTGTTCACTAGTCAAATGTGGTAATAAATAGTCGAATAATGATAATAAATTGAACCCACAAATACAATTTGTCCTATTACCTCATTTTTATCGAAAAAATGAAATGATGAAGTAGTTCTTCGAATAAAAAATTCCCTCGTTAAATCAGGTGTGGGTTATTTTTTCACCAATCAAGTTGAAAATGTCCAAAACACCCATAAGTCGGTTGGATGTGATTTATAGGAAAATTCTTCTCACAAAATTTTTTGCCAAAGGTTGGGGTACATCGGAGAACTTGAAGACGTAAGACCCAGTACTTCCATGACTTCTTCATAATTGTTTCAATAAAATTATTCTTTTCAGGTTGTTTGATTTTAGAAAAGTTATTTCCAATAGAGAACGATGCTACAATTTAGTACCGAAGATTACCCCATAAAAATAATAAATGTAAGATTCAACAGATCAAAATTTAGTTCAAAATAATGAAAAATTTGTGCATCTTTCAGAAGGAGCAGAGATCTGGTTATCAAATTATTGAAGGCAGCTTCACGAGTCCATTGGCATTATATATGCCATCTATGATAACCCCTGATATACGAACCGCTTATTTTCAATTAATATTGCCTACTAAATGGCCAGATAGTAATTTTAAACCTGTTTGTATTCATTTAGCTGGTACTGGTGATCATGTAAGGGTATTA
This sequence comes from Propylea japonica, assembly GCA_013421045.1. Lineage (NCBI taxonomy): Eukaryota > Metazoa > Arthropoda > Insecta > Coleoptera > Coccinellidae > Propylea > Propylea japonica. The sequence continues at coordinate 25,951,770 of CM024248.1, forward strand.
ACATATGTTAAATCTAATATAATTGATCATTTTTGCGCAGTTCTTTTGGAGAAGAAGAAATATCATGGCTAAACCACTGCTTCAAAAGGGTATCGGAGCAATTATCTTAGAAAACCCATTTTATGGTCTTAGGAAGCCTACAGATCAACTGAGATCAAGCCTACGATATGTAGCAGATATTTTCATTATGGGGGGATGTTTGGTGCTTGAATGTATAACCCTTTTGAATTGGTGCGTTCAGATGGGACTTGGCCCTCTAGGTGTTACTGGTATTTCCATGGGTGGACACGTAAGTAATTGTTCTTCACCTTATGGGCATGCCAATTCATATTGAGATTTTTGAGATTGACCTGGAGTGTAGGCCATAGGTCTCAATCACATACATTATGTGTTGATCAAAATAATGAAGAATTTATATTTCTTTGTTGTTATTGAATTTTGTATTCATATAAACAAACTTCACTCATTTGTTGCTTATTTCATTTGAACCAGATGGCATCTTTAGCTGCTTCAAATTGGCCTGGTCCAATAGTTCTAGTGCCCTGTCTCTCCTGGTCCACTGCTTCAACAGTTTTCACAGAGGTATATTGATTTTATTGATCTTTTTTTCTCCACAATCATATATTTTTGTAAGTGCGTTTCTTCATTTCTTTTATTTAATCTTCATCGATATCGGTGGCAATGGAAAATAGTCCTAGTTTCACCAAAAAAAAGTGAAAATCGTTTTTACATACTCTCTACTCTTGATATTTCAGGTGCCACTGAGTCATAATACAGATGCCTCCAATTTCGTTTTTGCAAATGAAAAAACGCTCTTGCAAGTGATAATATGACGTTTGAAACAAATGTTTACAGGGTGTTATGAGCGAATCGATAGACTGGGACTTACTGCAAGAGGAGTATATGGCTGATAAAACTTACCAGACTATACTCTCGAAAATATGTAAGATTGTTGACAATCCCTTCGAATGTAGCTTTGCCCCACGAGGTAGGTCAATTTTGGATATAACTATAAACTGTATTTACTCTAGTTTGATTATTCTTCTGAATTAATGAATTTATGTAGATGAAACGTACAGTTTAAGTGGAATCTAGTATCAATTAGCTGTATGTTTCCTTTCAAAGTCGGTAATACAATTAATGAAAAGCCCTGGGCAGTTGCTTTTGAGCGCTAGTTCGTTGGTGGAGCAATAATGCTAAAACCTTAAAATTTTGTATAGGACTTGAGATTTACGTTAAGTATATGAATGCAAAATCTCAGCACAATCGAATTATATTCTGGAAATTATTCAAAAAATGAAATATGTGAAAATTCAATAGTAATAATTAAAATATATGGTTCTGATGATACGATCCTCTAGAAATTCTGCATGAACATTCAGTATATCAATCTTCATTCACAAAATAAATTCCACGAGAATCGGATATCTTGTTATAGAAATATAAGGTTCTTCTTTTCCATATGCCCATTGAATTTTCTATAGTTCTGTTATCACTACGGTCTCGAAATTTTGCAAGGTGCTTATTATGAGCATCTTCCATGTGGCCGCAAAATTTCATTTCTATTGGTTTCGTTTTGTCTGAGATATTGAGGAACAAAAATTTTGAATGGCAATATTTTATGGAACACCCTGTACGATTTTGCTGGTTAACGAACTTAACCGCGGCATTCGGGAAACTAACTCGCCCTGAAATTCTCTACGAAAGTTATCGTGTTTACGGACGGCCCTACGGATAGGATTTAATTTGACCACAAATTCATCATCAGGGAGTCGAACCCTATCGTTTGAGACAATTTTCAGCTCAAAATTAGAAAATTACGACATTTGGGCACTCGTTTTGAATAGAATGAGCGCTCAAAAGGCTGTTGCATGGTAGTATCTAAGATAATTATTATTTATTCTTGAATAAACAAATGGTTAAAAGGTAAAAAAAATTATTATATATCTCAAATGCTCGATAAGGTAGAATATGCTTTGATTATGAATTGGAATGTTCTCTTCTAGATAACGCATTTGCTCTATTAGGACTTTCTGAAAAAGAATTGACTTATGTAACGCCGCACAAGATTTTGAATCTAATCAAAGATCAGTCGACAACAAATTGTCCAGCCATAGCTTACAAGCATTCAAAGTCCTCAAAAAGGTTCTTTCTGAACAAGGATACCTCACTTCTCAACATGTTGAGAGATAATAGTGCCATTACCCTAAGATCAAAATATATAGCTGAAATGAAAAATAGAGACAAAGAGGCGCTCTGGTTCATGAAAGGTGTTATGGACGAATGCACCCACTTAAAAAATTTCTCCGTTCCTGTAGATACCTCACTTATTATTGCCATTTGTGCCAAAGCTGATGGCTACGTTCCTAGGCATGGTACTTCGAGATTGGAAGATTTATGGCCTGGTGTAACGGTTAAATACGTTGATGCAGGCCATGTAGGAGCCTATATTTGGTACAGGCAACTATTTATGTGAGTAATTTCCCAAATAAAATATGTCATATCACCTACAAATTCATTATTCCAATTCCAGTGCATTTTACTGATTCTTTTTTACTAAAACACAAAAAATCAGATGGATTGTTTATCTGCGTTGAAATTTATCAATGTTTTTTACTTTCAGCGATTCCATAGTTGAAGCCTTTGAGAAAACGAAGAAGTTATAATGTTTGAACAGGTAATTTATTTGATTAGTCCAGTTGCATGAAATTCATATTTTGGTATGAACAGTACCTGACTGAATATGGTTCTATTTGTGATATGTTTATAAATAAATGAATTGTGATATTTGTAGATCAATGTTTTGGTTTAATAAATTGTCCATGTGATTTATTTAGACCAGATTTCAAACATTCTTATTTCACAATCCCCTTTAATATTCTTATGTTATTCTTTTTCGGTTGAAAGAAACTCAGAATCTCGCATATGCACCTATAGATGGAATTTATTGAAAAACCATATTTTGTACCTTATATTGTATTTATTTTATGAAGTCATTTGGTTTAACATGTTTCTGATATTTTCCTTGTTACCTCTATTAAATAACGAATTTGTTTGCTATATATCCAGACTTATGTAACTATGGGTTGAAAATGACACATTTTAAAATTATTTTCATGTTTTTTCAGAACTACTGAAAAAGCTCGAATCAAATTGATATTATTATTATTGAATGTTAGTTTTTCATCGGAAATAAAGAATCGTATGAACATTTAATATGCCTCAAGATATTTCGTCCATTTGAAGTGCTTATGTTCAGGATATCTTCAGAGGTAAGAATGTTTCAAGAAGAATTAGGAATCACCAGCAAAACTCCCGATTTTTTGTGAATTTATGGATCGGTTTTGTTCTTTACTCGTATATTTTTCTAAATAATGTTGTTTATAGCTTCAGAACAATTTTTATATGTTGTGGATCTGTACTACCTTTTTGGACTGAATTTTTCATGCCAGTGGATGCGGTTTAAAAAAGCGACTTACATTTGAAAAACTTCCTGTATATCGTTGAAGAAAAGTTTTCGACCGAATTATTCGTATAAACAAACAAATTTAGCGGTTTTCACCGATTTGTGAATACGTGGATTGCAGCTAGTAAATTTACGTATGAAGTTATGACATTGCGTCTGGACTATTGTGATAAAATCTCTCATAATTTCCTGAGATGCGAAAAATGTAATTTTCTCCTTGAGATAATGTTTGATAACTGAAATTTACGAACGCAATATACATGGAAATATCTTATCGTTAAATACATATTGTTTGGAATCATAAAGATCAAATCTAATCGTATAAAAAATTGAATCCTGTTTTGAATCATTAATTTCGGGAAAAACATATTGAACATATTGATATTGTACAATTTCCATCGAAGGTATTAATACTTTCCACTATCTAAATTGCAAATGAATGGCTATTATCATTTATGACAAATTGAAACGATTAGATAACCAAAAAATGTTCAATTCAACGTAATCTGAATATAGGAATTCACAATGGATAGATAACATTTTAGTCGCACGAAAAAACTGCTTTAAGACGCAGTTCTATTATGATATATACAGGGTGTAACTAAATATTTAAGGAGGTGATTCCTCATCGAAAAAAAGATAGGATCTTTCATATAAAGAAACTTCATTGGAGCATCCCTTGTTAAGATACAACCGCTCAAAGGGAGTAGATAAAATTTGTATAACAATTTTTTTCACAACCACCGAAAAAGTTACAATATTGAAATTAACCTGACGTTTACTACTAGCAAAAAGACACTTATCCAGTTATTATTTGGTTTAGCCCATGGTTGTAAGGGTGGGAAACGTAACACCTAAAGTTTATTTCCAATGTAACTTTTTGTCTTATTATTTGTTTACCATTTAAAAAATTATTTCCGATAGCCTGTTTCATTCTAAACAAAAAATGTCTCTTGAGTTTTTTTCCCAAAATAAACCAGTTCGCAGCAAAAAAATATTTTGCGAACAACTACAGAGATAGATCGTCATAAATGCGAAACTAATCTATCTAGTAGCTAGGACACTTTTAGCGATATTGACAATTAAATTGGTATAACCACGGCCTTCTAAACCTCCGGGCCCGGCTGTAGCCAAGAGCGGCAACGCTGGAGAGAGGTATAACCTCCCGAGTTCCGACATATTACAAGCAAAGCCTTCGAAAGTAGTCTCTATGGACAGTCATGATACAGTTTTCTTTGTATCATGATGGACAGTTGTGTTACAGGCGCAAGCGTGAGCGCTAGTTAATATCTACTGGTAAATATTGAGGTTTTAGTGTTGATTGTGGTCTTAAATGTTAAATATAAGTTAATAACAGTTAACTATTGTAATTGTTCGTGTGCTGTGAGCAGTGAAAGTGTTTGTGATATTGGTGTTAGTGAATTTTCCTTGGGATAACTACTTTCGTCTTTTTGTAAGTGTCTCTAACCTATAAATCAAACTCATCTGCTTCGATAAATGGTACAAAACTAACCTAACCTAACCTATAAATCAAACTCATCTGCTTCGATAAATGGTACAAACGTTTTTTATTTCATCGTGTAGAAGTAATATCCATAGATTATAGAGTATATACCATATAATCTTTGGTAATATCCGTCTAAAAAATTAGGATATTTCAATTGTTTCAGTTTGCCGAAATATGAACAGCGTAAGCTATATTTATAGATAAGGGCCATACCGCGAAATTTTATTCCAACAAAAGTTTTGTTTGTGAAAAACATTTCGATTTCAACGATATCTTTAAGTTCGATAAACATTCACAAGTAGATGGAACAATTGAATTATACTTTCTTTGAGATAGAAACTTTGAGAGAACTTCGGAGAGAACTGACCCATTTAATTCTATTGTCGTTCATACCTATGTAGTATGTGCTCTATTTCGAAATATATTTTGAACGATACCGTTACTTTTTTTGAAGAGTTTCGGAAAAAATCAATTTTATGTTAACTGATTATTCATAGCATTGAATTGGACTTTTATCACCTATTCAAATTCGCAGAAAATTGTAGGAACTTGTGGTTTGAATTCGAAGTTCATTCTAAATTCGCATAGTTCCATTTTTTGCCAATCTTTCTCAATAATTACGTGAAGAATACGAAGAATGACAACACATAGAACACATAGAAGTGGTAGGAATAATTTCATTGGAGTTAATTCTATTTTGAAAGTAATATGAGTTCAAGTTTTCTGGCGAGAGACACCTTCCCGTGTCTTTTGCTGGACAATAAATGGATTCAACCATCAAACAATTCGCTTTAGTTTCAATTTTTTCCATTTATATACAATTAATTGACTGAGCAGGGCATACTTCCACCCTTTTTTTAAATATTCGTCGGAAAACATACTAAACAACATCTGGAAATAAAATTGAACGTTCGAAATATCGTATCTCTCGTGCGAGAGGTATACCTCCCAAAGATCGTCTTTTGCGGCGTTGCCGCTTGAGGCGCACGGCTATGTCTTTAGAAGGCCGTGGTATAACGCTGTCAGTTTATGACGATCTATCTCTGTAGTTGTTCGTAAAATAATTTTTTACTGCGAACTGGTTTATTTTGGGCAAAAAACTCAAGAGACATTTTTTGTTTAGAATGAAACAGGCTGTCGGAAATAAATTTTTAAATGGTAAACAAATAATAAGACAAAAAGTTACATTGGAAATAAACTTTAGGGGTTGCGTTTCCAACCCTTACAACAATGGGGTAAACCAAATAAATAACTGGATAAGTATCTTTTTGCTAGTAGAAAACGTCAGGTTAATTTCAATATTGTAACTTTTTTGGTGCTTGTGAAAAAAATTGTTATACAAATTTTATGTACTCCCTTTGAGGGTCTGTATCTTAACAAGGGATGCTCCAATGAAGTTTCTTTATATGAAAGATCCTATTTTTTTTCGATCAGGAATCACCTCCTTAAATATTTCACACTTATTTAGTTACACCCTGTATAACATGACCAGAAAGTTTTCAGAATTTGATGGAAGTTGACAGACTCTATAAATCAACTCTGGAACTTTTGACTTGATTTTATCCATAACCAAAATAAATCAAAATATTAAGGCTACAAAGTCCGGAAGTCTCTCTTTTTTAAAAGTTATTGTGTATGCCGATGAATTCGATTTAATTTCGTTAGTAAGAATCCAATCTAATCGTTCTGGACTAAAACTTTGAAGATAACAAACATTTAAGCCTAATCATAGAGTTTTTTTCAAGGAACTAGAGGACAAAAAATATTAATTATAATAAAAAAAAAGTTTAATGAACTACGACATTTTGCTTCCCTCTAGCTTCCTTCCTGGTTCCGCCCATGTTTATTCACATATCCTGTATTTCACGGTAAAGTTCAAGGAAAGAAGTGAAGTTACTGAAATTGCATTGATATTGAATTTATTTCAGTAACGATAACAACTTGAAAGATAAACACAAACAACAGAAGCAATCATTGCTGTCCCTACTTCCTGCCCTAATAAAGAACTAATTTTTTTTACAATCCTTCCTGCTTTTAACACTTCAGCTTTCAGACATTGTTTACAGCCTGAAAATCTAGGCCGAATGTATTGATAAGATTTACCACTGACATTTTTGCAAGGAAATTTGAAGTCCCCTAACATTAGGTATCATTTGACCCCCGTTCTCTATTCAAATTCTCATCAATATTTGCGTTTTCAAGCTGTACAGGGTGTCCTAAATTCGTTGTTTAGTGAGGGGATCTCAGAAACCTGATGAGCTTGAACAACATGAGTGGCACATTTTCGGGCTTCATTTTTGAGATAATTCATTTGGTGAATACCGCGGTTAAGTCAAACCGTTTTCGAGCTATTAGAGAAAATTGGAAAATGACGTCAAGTGAGAGGTCCTCATAACTTCTTTATTACTGAAGTTATAAACATGAAACTAAAACATAATACAGGCACTTTTTCAGTAGAATTCATTGAAGTAATCAATTTTTCTTCATTACATTTTGTTCTAGCTCATTGGTTTTCTGAGATCCCCTCACTAGACAACGAATTTAGGACACCCGGTACAGTAATTTCCTTTGATTCCTGAATGACCGGGAACCCAGACTGAAGAGACCTTGCTGTTCTTGTCTACTTCATTGAGTTACGTTCGAACTTTCGAGTATAAAATAGCATTTCCAATATTTAAAAATTTCGCTTGAAATCTTAAGTAAATAATTTCTGTCTCACGAAAAAACCCTATATTTTAAAATTCTGGAAATGCCTATTTGTTGTTAAACAAGTGCTTAATATCGAAGTGTTTCTACACACGAAGCGATATATTACATCATATATTTCATTATAATCCTGTTGTCCTCCTTGAAAGTATAACTCTCAAGCTTATTTTCATCCAGTTTATTTGAATATTTCTAGGTTACTCCGTTTCCGTTTTGTTTTATAATTTCCTCTTATTATAAATTTCGAGTTTCGCTCCGAATTTCGATCCAAAGGAGCTTAAGACTTGAAATTTATAGGGTAGCGCGCAAAACCTTTTGACTTATTGCCAAAACTTACTTCAATTTTTGTATTTTCTGGTATTGAAATACGAATATTTCATTAGTTCTTGTTGAAAAAACCCATAAATACTTTGAACGATTATCTAATATAAAATTTATGATGAGATGATACTCCAACTCCAGTGCGGTCGCCTAGCCAGGCACTGACCTTGCGAAACACTACTTGCTTCATTAATCTATTCGAAAATCTTCTGTGAGTGCAAAGGATTTTTCGTCTGATATTCCGAAAATTACGTACTATCATTAAGTTTAAAAATAATAAACTAGTTCAACCTAAAAACCAGCGAATAAAAAGTTAACTGCATTGAACGTGTCTACATGTTATTGCTACGAATATGCCGATAAAATAAAAATAAGCATAAAAAATTTGATTGATTTTTCATTGGAACCTAAATTTATATTCGACTGATTATTATTATTCATTATAATCGAGAATTCAAAACTAGTTTATAATTTTTGAACTCAATAATGGTACTATTGAGCGAACTGTCACAAGACAAAAGCATGAATTTTTGAGTATTGTTTTGAAGTTTTCTCAAACAATCTCTACTTCATATTTGTTTTCATCTGTATCATTCAGTTTTATTACAGCAGTTAGGTGATCAGACCTAGAGTTTTATCATTTTTTTCCCAAAAGTATGTATGGATTTAGGGAGGCTAAACCTTTTCCCGGTCCTTTACCCCTTCGTGTATTTCAGAGCTTCTTTAAATGCATTGTCTCCAAGGGCGTAGCCAGGGGGAGTGTTTTGGGGGTTCCACCCCGCCCCCCCCGAAATGTTTCAGAGTTATTTTTTGTTGCAAAAATAATCTTTCATTTTGCACTTAAACCAACTTATCTCCGAAAATCTAGTTAAAATTAAGAAAAGGATTATTGAATTCTTAAAAACAACAAATACTTGCTCCAGAAAGCTACCCTCACAATTCCCGGCACCTACAAAGTCAATTGCCAAAATGTCAAAACCCCCCTCGAAATTAATTTCTGGCTACGCCCTTGATTGTCTCCTTATGTTTTTTAGCGATTTTCAAGCTGTTAATGATTAAATCAATATTGAACTGTAGTTTACTTCTATCTACCGGGTTCAATGGTACGATCATTGTATGTTCAACCTGATTTTTCTCTTAAATATCGAAGATCCAAGAAGAAATATAAAAACAATAAATTGCTCATTAGTATAGAGCCCGATCATTATCTCATGGATAAATTTTATGGCCAACAAGATAAGAAAAGTTGAAGGTTTTAGCTTCAACATGATATTACATTTTTTTGTTACAGATACTGTTCAATGTCGAAAATATCTAGGTACCCAATTTCTTTCAATATTACTTTGATGTATTCCTCAGGAATAGATCTCATGTTAAACGCATGGAATTCCAAGAGATTAGTCACTCTTCGGTCATTCGCATTTGTATAAGAAATGCCAACACGTGAAATATACCTTTATGTTCTTCTCTTTGACCCTCATCAAACCAGAGGTAATAAAATGTATACTCGTCGTTTATATTATACAGGGTGGCCGGACGATTGACGTCCAAAAGCAAAAACGTGGGGTATTCGAATCACCCACATGTATGTTATGCGATTTTTCACGGTTTCCGAGTTATCAATTTTTTTATGAACTTTTTAGAATTTTCAACTTGACCATATTCAAAAAGATATAAAAAAAAGTACTACAAGAGTTTCCTGATAATTTTTTTTTGTAAATAAATCGCCATGAAATGTTCTTTTATACAAAAAATTAACCAGCATCGTAAATTTGATAAAAATTATAGAAATGTTGGTCTCAAGTGAAAAAGTTACGTATTTTGGATCATGATCTAGATTTTCAAATTTAAATTAAAAATGTAAACAGGCTACTTCATGGTTTCTCAGTACGCTCAAAAACTGCGCTCAACACTCAGCTTTCAGAATCATTAATAAAAAATGGTACTCAACAGTCCACTTTTGCTAGAATTAGCCTTCAAAGTCAGCGAGGTAGAAAAAATCAAAGAACTAGACGTTTACTCAAAAATTATTTTTTGCCATTTTAAGATTTTTCTGATCAAGTTATGATGTTATGAAAATGCTGAAAATTTGCTTTAGGAGAAAAGTTTTGGATAAGAAAAAGAAAAAGTATGGCAATAAATCACACATCATATGAATAAAAAAAAATTTTTTTAAATTACAATAAAAAAATAAATGAATAAATAAATTTTGTGAAGGTTTAGAATGTGTATTGAGGCTGTATGGCCTTTTTGAGAACCTATTGTGAATTTTATACATAAATTTCTTTTTATCTACATGATGTGTGATTTATATTGCCATACTTTTTTCTTTTTCTTATTTAAAACGTTTCTTCTAATGGTAATTTTCATTAATTTTCAGCATTTTATATCATAACTTGATTAGGAAAATCTTAAAGGGCAAAAAATAATTCTTGAGTAAATGTCTAATTCTTTGATTTTTTCCACCTCGCTGACTTTGAAGGCTAATTCTAGCAGAAGTAGACTGTTGAGTACCCTTTTTTATTAATGATTCTGAAAGCTGTGTGTTGAGCGCAGTTTTTAAGCCTACTGAGAAACCATGAAGTGACCTGTTTACATTTTTAATTTAAATTTGAAAATTTAGATCATGATCCAAAATACGTAACTTTTTCACTTGAGACCAACATTTCTATAATTTTTATCAAATTTACGATGCTGGTTATTTTATGTATGAAAGTATATTTCATGGCGATTTATTTGCAAAAAAAATATATCAGAAAACTCTTGTACTTTTTTAAATATCATTTTTAATATGGTCAAGTTGGAAATTCTCAAAAGTTCATAAAAAAATTCATAACTCAGAAACTGTGAAAAATCGCATAACATACATGGGGGTGATTCGAATACCCCATGAGACGAAGGACCTGTTTTTTCTTCAGGACGTCAATCGTCCGGCCACCCTGTACGTATATATTTATATTAACACTGTTTTTTTTTCAAGAGATAACTATTCTTGAAGATGTTTTCAAAAGCGTCTACAGGGCGTTTCTGAATTGATATGAAAGATTTAAGGTTTCTCAGATCCTTTTATGAAAAAAAGTCCTATAAGCGTAGGTTCGGAAATGCATTGTGTCCAAGATACAGGGTATTGAAGTTTTACTTAAAAACTGACTAAATAAAGTAGCACGCCACTGAGATATTTCGAACTAACAATTATTTTTAAGTCTTCGTTCAATTTGTGACGAAGTATCTCTATTGCCGTTTTCTCGTGTGGGGTACTGTTTTTATGTAAAACATCTTAACGTACCGTCTCTACTACATAATGTGTTACAAGAAACGACAAATAAGCGTTAAAATGTTTTTATTTCGTACATAAAAAAGGCAGAAGAATTTTTTCGTCACAAAAAAAACTAATAATTCATATATAATTGTTTGTTTGATCTTCAAAGGTAAATAATACATAAACTCACACTTATTAGTTTCAAACATTTCTCCATTTTCTCATTTCGTAATCAGTCTAAGCAAATGTCTGTAATTTACGAATCACCTACGCTTGAAATTCCAGTTCCGCATGAAGAACAAAGGACATAAAAATTAATCCTTTTGCTTTATGTGGCCAACGCCCTTTTCATTTAGGGGTGTGAACCGTTGAAATGTCACTTCAAGGATACTGATAAATATTTACAACATTCACGCAAATACTCGTTTCAGACTTATTTGAGGAGGGATTCTTGGAGTGTTATTCTGGAGGAAAGAAAATCAGGTTCTTCAGACTTGATTACAGAATGCGAAGTTGTTTACTGTCTCCAACCTTGTTTATATTCAGCGGCAAGAATGTAAGACAATAAATATTTAAGCCATAATGCACAGGTCTAGCTAGCCGAATCCTAAGCTGCCAAAACCAACTCTTTCCTAACTTGTTTTGCAAATTCTAATAGATCAATAGGTCAAATGTCGACATTGATATCATCCGAATATTTCGGTAAATTGAAAGTGTATTATTTCGCTATGATAATAATCAATTTGAAAATTACAGACATTAAGGCGAAAATGCCAGATGCTACCCACGAAAACTCAACAATTTTTCGTCTGATATTCAGAAAATTACGTACTATTAAGCGAACTGTCACCAGATAAAAGCATGAATTTTCGAGTATTGTCATTGTTGAAGGAGAATTAAACAATGGTATTGTATTGCAGTTTTCCTAAACAAGCTCTGCTTCATATTTGTATACATTTATATAATTCAGTTTTATTACAGCAGTTTTTCCCAAAAGTATGTATGATATTCAGGGGGCTGAACCTTTTTTTCGCTCCTTTACTCCTTCGTATATTCCCGATTTTACAGTTTGTTCAAATGTATTTTCGTCTCATGTTTTTTTAGCGATTTTCAAACTGTTAATGATTAAATCAATATCTAACTGTATACTTCTATCTACCGGGTTCTCAACTCAACAATCTACAGGGCCACCCCGTATATTTTTATACCATAGTGATAAGAAAAATTTCCCGAAACACATCAAATGATTTTGTTTGGGGGGCATATTTTGACGTATATTTGAGGGGGACGCGCAAACAATCAATTTTTTAGCTCTAATGAACCTTATTGAATATTCTCTCACAAAAATTGTATTATAATTTTAATGGTACATCAGGCTAACCAACATCAAATCAGCAAAGTATAGTAACTCAACAAACTGATTCATAATAAATGAGCGAAGAAACGTATTATAACTAAATAAACACATTCTGATAACAAAAAAATTAAGGCAATACAAGGAAATGTTTCGATTTTTTTATTCATTCTTTGAGAGAATTTTTCTTATTACTTCAGAAAGAATTATTGCAATCCAATTACATCTGAACTCAATTTCGAAATTGAATAAATATGGACTAAACTGAAGCACTTTGTTTCCTAGGAACAAGCGCACAAAAAAGCACTTTCGTATGGTATTTAAATTTGAATAATATGAAACACTATATTGTTTCTCCTCCTATGGGTAATAAATAAGGGATACGTGAATTTGTGGCTGATAAATCAAGATGACGCTTTTTTATCTATACTCAAAAAACGATATAGGAATTAACTATTTCAATGCGAGCACTTACTTTTATCTCACGCCACTCAATGCAAAGAGAAAGCCAAATAACTAGCAGGAATTATTCACATTCTATTGCTGTGTTGGTTAAATATTGTTTAATTAAAACTGACGTGAGTGGATATAAATCATTCTATTTATTTAACAAAATATAATATACAAATTCATACACCAATCACCATATTATGCTAATAGTTATGTTCAAATATCTGAAAATATAAACATAATATACCGAAATTAAAAAAATACGCTAATCCATGCAGAACGTTCACTTGTCGATCATATACGAAAAAATGAACGGCCTGTATAGGAATGATTTTTTCAAGTTTCAGCAAAGAGCAGTAACAACTTAATAATCGTAGGAATATCACATTTTCGATTGCAGGAATTTAGGGATAGCCTATTCTATTAAAAATCATCACACTTAAGACAGGAGTAAAAAAAAATTCTATAAAAAATCGTCAATTTATACAATCAAATGACTACAGCTTCGTGTGAATTATTGGAGTATATACAGATGACGAAATGTTGGCCACAAAATAAAGAGAGTAACGAATTATGTAAGAGTAATCGTAATATTGGAGTAAAAGAATGCCACTTTTGGAGGCTGTGTCCTGTAGTCATTTGAAATAATTTAGCAACAGCGAATCAGTCAAGTAAAAGTCGGTTTATTAATATCTACCGATCAGTTATGGCCATTGATTACTCCATTGGTCTTCTGCTTAACAATTTCCTCATCAGATTGGATAAGGACAGTCATGTAAGAATCAAACACTTTGCCTTTCACTTTTGCTTCTAAGTCTTCGCCACTGTACGATAAAAGGGGGGAAATTTCAATCTCACCATCCACGATTCCTCCAGCTCTTTCTACCAAAATCTTGTGAAGGTTCAAGATGTCCCTTCTGGCCGTCGATGGGCAATCCCTTCCGACCTCATCGGGGTTCTTCAGGGCGCTGAACTCGGTATACCTGGGTACTTCCCACGTCACAAAATTGTCCGTGAATTGGAAAACATCGAACACGAATTTTTCGATTTTGATGCCGTTCGGACTTTTCGGGCAGTTTCTGATCCCCTGTTCGTCAACGAAGGGTATTTTCTTCTTAGCAACGTGAACTTTCATGAATTTGTCGTGCTTACGTGCCACTTCGCTCAAGAAGTCAACGGTGAAGAAGTGGTTGCAAATGTTACCCGCGTTGAAGAGAAGATCGCCGTTTTTGTTGGTTTTTCTAGCGGTCTCCTCGCTGACTTCGCTGTATTCCACCACTTGGTAATGTCCTGCTACTTTGCAGACCACACCGACGGCTTCGGTTGGGGATGCTTTTTTCACGACTTTAGCCCCGCAGTCCGCGTCTTTTTCTAGGCAATAACCGACGAAGACAGGATCGGCCACTTTCACTAAAATATTATCAACACTATGTGCGTGAACGTATTTAACACTTCGTCTGTTCATGTCTTCCAGGATTCCGTTTTGGTCCAGGGCCTTGTAGATGCCGCCATTTCCATCGGGAGCCATCGATATTACATTCACTTGGTCCAAGATTATTTTTCCATCGTAGTTGAAGCAAGGCAATAATCCCTGTTCGAATAGTACAACGTTGTTCTTGTCCAATCCGAAATAATCGTTCTTCTCCAGGTATTCTTGAGTTTCCTGGTGTGTACGACCACTGGTCATGATGTACCAAGGTATTGAACCAGATTTTCCAGTATACCTTTCAGCCAAAGTCTGAAGACGTCTTATTCTCTCAGCTTGTATTTGAAACAAGGTTTTTCCAGATGGCAAACCAACAGAGTACATACCTTTGGGGTAATTGACACCAAGTCTAGTACCTTGTCCCCCAGCCATAAGCAGAACTCCAACATGACCCTTGGAGATCTCTTCCAACCCTCTTTTCCTGTAATTCTCCAGTTTTATAGGGTCGCAAGTGTCTTCAGCTTCGAACTGCGACTCGGGAACTGGCTCCATCAAGGAATCAATTTCTTGTAAATCCCCATCTAAACTCTTCATAGCTTTCCCGAAAAGATCGTTGGCTTCGTGGAAATTTATTGTGGAAATCTGGTTCAACAGCTGCTGTTGCTCCGCTTCGCTCAATTCGTTGAAAAAATTCAGAAGATGCGATTGTCCGCATTCTTCTAGCATAGATTGGATTTTCGAATACGTCAACATCGTGAGTACAGGTGCGATACAGTCGAGGAACACCGATAAACTGACACTTATCGAAAAATCATTCGCTTTCTACACTTGCGATAGGAACGGCAAGGCAACTCAAGTTCGACTAACAAGTCGCGAATGGGAAGAAATACGAACCACTTGCATTATCCACATTGATCAGCTGGTTGCACCACCATCCACTATTTGCCGGCTCCGAAATTCAATTTTATCATTCTGAAGTTCCGCCCACGAGAATTTCATGCCATACTTCATCGTCGGACGCACAAGGGCTGCGACTTATTTAGTTTCTCATATCGTTCATTGCGAATGTAAATACGTTCATTTCGAGGCAAAAATTGGTTGATTGTCACTGAAACTAATGTTTATATGTCTCAATGTCAAGCGTCATAACACTGTTAGAAATTACCGCATAGTTATTTAAGAAAATGGGAACAATGTTTAATAATATTTTCTTTTCGTTTTGACAAGGGATTATTAGAACAGCTGATTTCTCGCAAGTTGAATTCGAATTGACGTGTCCCATTTGACGGATCACAGAAAAATGTATTATTGTGTCTCTTCTTCAATTTGTGAATCAGGAAAAATGTTAAGTTTAACAAATTTTGGGATAAAACGATGAAAACTTGAATTGATAGATGGGTATATCAGTAATACTTGAGGTTAAAATATATTCTCAGTTTTTTTACTTGATTTCAGCTCTTTAAATTGAATCTACCTAGCGGAAAAGCTAATTCGGAGAATGCCTAAGAATACCCTTGTTTGTGCCAAGTTAAAAGAACATGTTAACTTATTGAAACTACACATTCAATTGTAAAATAATTACTCGAAGGCTTAGTCAAATATTGTGAAGATCGCATCA
The DNA here is from genome assembly GCA_013421045.1 of Propylea japonica. Taxonomy (NCBI): domain Eukaryota; kingdom Metazoa; phylum Arthropoda; class Insecta; order Coleoptera; family Coccinellidae; genus Propylea; species Propylea japonica. The sequence continues at coordinate 25,967,877 of CM024248.1, forward strand.
TTAGAAGAATGGAAATATCTTCAAGTGAAAACAGTGGTTGAGGTTGACCAGGTCAGTATCTGAATGAGTGACCGCTCTGTTCTAGCTAATTTTGTATTATTTTAAACGACTTTGAGACAATCCATCCACAGGAAAATTGCATAGTGCCAATATGAAGTAACACAGTGTTTTTCCCGAAATTTCAAACAATTATGGACTTTTTTCATAAGAATGATTGGAAATTCTTATCATCGACATTTTAAGTTATTTCGAGCCCAATAAAAAAGATTTAAATCAACTTTTGGAATGATTACGACATTATTAGTCGCGGAAGAATAATCTCTTCTTATCATAGCCTTGAAAAATTCCTTTCATTTCATTGTTACCGTAAGAAAATTAGACTGCTTTACTACGATAACACCGGGCATTCTAAAGAAAGTGAAAGTGAATATTAGAACTGGTAAAGGTCTCCTACTGACATTAAACAGGCAATTCTTGTTTTTTCACAGTCGAATAATGAATCCGACAATCTAACAATACCTGACCTCGCCACTGCCTTCCTATATTGCAGAATTTATCCACCATGCCCCTTTCCATTGGCGCACGCATAAATTTTTTTGCAATAGCAAATTTGCAGAACAATAAAATACACTAACAGTGGCGACCCCAACTTTTGGAAACAGTGGGGCCGAGGAGAGGCCAGTTGGCCAGTATTTTTCAATAGGGGCCACCCTTGGCCTTCCTAGTGACGCCACTGTACATTAATAATCTCCAATTCTGAATACTTCAATTCATATCTTTGCAAAAATCAAATCTCAACTTTATCGGAATAACATATTTATAGTTGTAAATCTTATTTGAGATATAGAAATAGCATTGTTCAAACAATGGAAATAGTATTATTATCATGATTAAATACTTGCATCAAAAGTAAATTCGAGTGCCAACTTCTTCATTGACAGAAATAAAACTCGTCAAAATATGTCCTTAATTATATACAGGGTGCCCAAATGAAAAGGAATTAGCCACCCCTGATATCCTCATAATTTGATAAATAGCAGAAATTATATGAATACGTTCATTATGTTCGAATGTACAGAAAATGCTTGAAAACGCAACCCCTCATAAGGGGGCGCTATAACTTCAAGAATATGATTGGGCGCGGGGCAATGATCGAATGATACCTCATGTTCAAGGGCTTCAAATTTCCTCTGTAGAAATGCCTAGTGGATATTTTCAGAACAGTGGTTCAGTCAAAAAAGCGAAAAATCTGTTTGCTAATTGCATTGTATTTATTGGACCTTAGGAAACATTTATTCAAATTGAGCGCCATTCAATTCTAAACAATAAAATACAAATGCGCGATTGGAAGATTCCACTAATATGTATTTTGGAAGACTTGCGTTGCGGTGTACTTGAATCCGAAAATTCTGAGATATTTTACAGAAATGGTTGAAACACAAAGTCTTTTAAACACGGTAACTTTCGAAGGGATTATTTTAGAGACTTATTAAGATTTTCACTTCGTTTCCCAAATGCTGCGGTTAAGTTCGTTAACCAGCCAAATCGTACCGGGTTTTCCATAAAATATGGCAATCCAAAGTTTTTGTTCCTCAATATGTCAAAGAGAAAACGAAATGAAATTTTGCTGTCACATGCAAGACGCTCATAAAAAGCCCCATGCAAAATATAATAATATTTATATTTCCATAAAAATGTATCCGATTTGAGTGAAATTCACTTTGTGAATGAAGATTGATATACTGAAAGCTCTCGCAAAATTTCAAGAGGATCGCATCACCAGAACCATAAAATTAAATTGTTTTCAGTTATTCATTTTTGAATAATTTCCAGAATATAATTCGATCATGTTGAGAGTTTGAGGTAATAGCATTATTGCCCCATTAATGAACGAGTGCTAGAAAGCACCTAGTTAGAGCTTTTCTTGAATTTTTTATTCAGGGGTGGATTCTTTAAATCGGGCCACCTCGTATAAAAGGTTGCCAAAGTCAAAAGATTTTTTGCGAATTACGTAGATGCCCAATTAATTCAAAAACAATAAGAAAGAATGGTGATAATAGTCCAAGTAATGATAATATCATAATTTAATCAGGAATTTCACGTCAACGATAGATAAAAGATAATTCGCAATTTATGATTCACCGGACGAAATGAAGTGGTTGATGGCTATCAGATATTTGACCGGGAATCGAAATAATCGGCAACTTTTAACAGGATATGACCACTTTTCTCACGAAAATTTTCCTGAAATATCTTATTCTAATGGCCCCGAAAAATTTCTTTGAAGTAGTTTCCCTTACTTTGATATAGAGTGTAACTTCCCTATAACAAAACTTGGTACAAGACATTGCACCTTGAATCCAAATTCCACGTTAAAAACACCCTCTTAAACTTAGACAAACTTAGTCTAAGCTCTTAAACGAAGTAAATTCTCTCTATAACGAAATATTCAAAGAACATCACTCTTCGAATGAGTATTGGTAAGAAGGTGTAAGGGTGGGTTTTTTCCGGACGTACGTAATAAATCCCGACCTTAAACTAAATCATTACAGCGAACAGAGAGATCCTTCTGAAACAGTTTTAATACACCTCAGACTGTTTAGTTTCAATCTAACCATTACGCTAGTGTGAAAAGTTGTTCGAAAATGTCTAAAAGCAAGTGCTTAAGTTTGAATGATAAAATTAAATTTATCAGTGTAGTCGACCGCGACATTGCCGACTCTAGAAAAAATTTTTCTGTATAACGAATTTTTTTACGGATTTAGCGCTTTCGTTATAGGGAAGTTCCACTGTATTCGCTACTCTCAAAACAATAATGATTACCGATGTGCGCTAAGAAATAAGAATATCACTTTTTTCACGAATAACTTTCAATTGGCATTCCCAGGATGTTAAAATATAGGGTTTTTCATGTAACAGCATTGGAAGAAGTATTAAATATATACCTATCCAATTAAATTTCGAGTAATTACTTGTGGATTAGATATTAAAAATGCCTTCTCTATAATCGTAATGGTTGGGGTCTTATTTACAAACACTCATCGCTATGACCGTGAAAATCCCTAAAATTATTGTACTTAACTAACGAGCATGTTCAGTATGTTGAAATATAGGGTTTTCCATGTTACAGCATTGAGAGTAGTGTTAAAAATATACCTATCCAATTATTCACTTCAACATACAACCAATGGAATCAATGCTAGTGCGTACGTCACACTTAACCGCCTTTTCTGATCGTTTGAATTCGCCAGCTCATCACTGGCGCAGCCAGGGGGGGGGGCTTTGGGGCTACAGCCCCCCCCCCAAAGATTCTAACAGTTTAAATTTTTTCTGAGCTCTTTTTTTTTGCAACTTTCGTATTTGTTGTATCATCAATAATTGCTCAGTTCAGCCCCCCCAAAACAAAATCCTGGCTGCGCCACTGCAGCTCATTACGGTGATTTGAATAACTTTTTTTCTCGAAAAAATTATTACGAAAAAAATAAGAATACGGACAATCGCTATGATTTTCTGAGGGTTCATTATTTCTTGAATGATATTTTCTGAGAATGCCCTCAGGTTCTTCGTTGTATCCATAAACCGCCAAAGAGTTTTAAAAATTTTTCTTCATCTGAGACTGCAGTAACATACCAAGAATGCATAAGGAAACAAGCATCACTATTAACTTTTTTTTTCATAAATAAAACTTGTTGGTACATAAATTAAAATCTTGTAAATATATAAGGTATCACTGATCTGACAATCTTACTGGAATATTTCGCAATTACATACATACAAACACAAAAATATAATATAAACTTTTACAGCCATAGGTATTTCATTTAAACGATTCAGTTCTCTGAGGAAATATCTGACTTCATCTCTTCGAACAAACATTAATTGATTCATTAAATTTTCGCAGATGTACTTTACGCTCCATTGTAAGATAATATATAAATTTCTAGTCAATTAACATATTTTCTTAGCTGATTTCAACCGATATCGCCTTTATGCATAATGAAAGCATAATATTATACATTAAAAAACTCAATCACAATGGAACACGTGAAAACGGAAACAAATATAAATGCATATGATAAATGAAATAAAATCGAGATGTGAATGTAAAAGAATACTGAGCAGGTACCACAAAAGAAATTCTGAAGTTCACGTGGGACCCACTGACTTATATATGCTTCAACCTCATTAACTAATACCTAATTATGTCTCCAAATATAATAAATTATTGAAAAAAAAAATAGATAATGTCGACTTGCGAGTACATAGTCTAGCAAAAAAAATGGTCAATATTGAAATCACACAAAGGTATTCTTAAATTACTAAATCACTTCATTTTTCTCAGAGTTCTTTAGTGGAATATCTGAAAATATATTCCTTCATATTTGTAATACTAAACCTATCGATGATTTTTTTAGGTTCACTTTACAAAATAATGATATTTTCAATATCTCAATAAATCCGTCGTATTGATAATATTATTATTGATGTAAAGTTTAATAAGATAATAAACCACGAATTAACATATACAAAATGATGAAAACATGATTTGTATATGTTAAGACAAAGAGCTAATAGCAACTAATACCTCCAGTGCCCTGAACAAATTGAATGTTTGTCGTACTGTACCAAAGGAACAAGATGGCAGTTACATAAAATATACATTTGTATAATCAGTCTGTAGAATTAAAGTTATAAATTAACACTATGCGCTCTTAATAATTTGGGACTTAGCATTATGGATATAATTTCATATTTGAAGTGTTTCAATTTTCACAATTCAGTTCATGAAATGACTTTATCATAACATTTCTTAAATAAACTAATGCCACACCAAACTATTACATTTTCACTATAAAGATTCCCTGATATTCTTAATATTTTTGAGCATGATACAATCCCCACTGTTTAATGGATCTGTGAGTAATTCTCAAAAAACCATAGCAATTAATTAATTTACAATTTATTTAAGAGGAATACTAAATATTTTTTAAAAAAATCAAACCTCCTAGAGTCAGGTAAAAATACTGAACGCGGGTTTATACAGCCAATTAAATACAAAAAAATAAAATAATGAAAAATTGCACCTCTCATTTGAGATTTGCAATTTTTGAGGTACATTCTTATTCAATCTGAGTCACCAGTAAAAGGAAGTATACCTTTAGTTTTTATTTGACTTCATTTTATTTAATATCCTATCTGCTGTATAGACCCGCCTCAAGATCACAATGGACTAAGCAACAAACAAGGTATAAATAAAATGTTTCGATGGAATAAATTCAGAGTACTTTGATCTCTAGCTCATAAAGTGTGGACCACTTTCTTTTAATTCCTAATAGAGATTTCTTAAATAGAAGTTGTGAAGAAGAGGGGTAAAAACCTACCCCGAGAAATAGAAAAAATTCAATAATTTTCTTAAATGAAAACAGGGGAAGTTTTCAAAGAATATTCGCTACAGCAGTCAAAAACATAACGGATGATTGCTAACCTATTTATTCATAACTTAAAACGTGCTTGTGATAAAATAGCAAGTAACCTTCTGAACTAAGAACTTCTTGTAAATTAGCTCTCGTAATAACATGGTCATCACATTTGTACCAGAAATCTTGCTGTTGTCTAACGTAAGCTATATAGTGGCCTCCGTTCATTGAATTTCCTAAGTGGTTAATGACCGCAAATAATGTATATCGATTGTCAGATGGAAAGGGTGTATCTTTTTTTGATCCACCAATGAAAGGAGTCATATCTAACATTTCAGGAAATGTAATGGAAGTGGATATCTTCTCCATGTTCTTGGAAAACCGTTTCAACTGAAAACTTGCTACTATTGGTAGGGGTTTAATTGTGTATTGTATAGTAGATTCTTGCAAGGACTGACATTTTGAACACATTGTTTTATTGTTGCCTTCTAAATATTCCACCATGGTGAAATGTTCAAGACAATCAATAAGTGAGGGTTGCTCCCCATCATATGTAATAGGTCTAACATCTAGAGAAATAATTGAAATAGGATCTACAGTAGTTGAAACACTATTACATTTCTGACACACCACATCTTTACGTAAACCACCTGTGAATATTTGGTCAATAATACATGGACATTTATTATTACTTGTTTTAGTTTTAGGATGAGGCATTGATTCAGTACAATGATGGTGTAATACATCTAAAGTTGCTATGAAGAATTCATGAGCATCTTGCTGTTTATAATTAGCCAAGTGTTTTGCATGAGTCCAAATTAAACAGAGTAATTGATCTAAGGCTAAGGGCACAGTTGCACCTCGATAAAACTCTTGAAACAGTTCTGAAATTTCACAAACAGAACAAGTCCTAGGTTTACCTTTACATGTATGACATTCAGTCAGAAAGTAGTCCCTCAGCAATGGTGTGTGCATCAAAACTTGAACAATGCAATTCATAAAGCATGTTGATCCAAGGTTTATCAATCCACGAAGGCCTATTGTAGATTCTGGACTAATACAGATTTTTTTAGTCTTGCTGCTCAAGTAAGTCCTTTCTTCCTGAGTTGGATCCCAACCAGATGTTTCAAATAATCTTTTCCTAAATGTACCTGACTGCATCTTATTTTCCTTCATCAAAGTTTCCATATCACTGTCATATATGTAATCTCCACATGAATTGCAATGAATCTGTCCATAAATTAAATCCATGGTTAGTGTATGTTTCTGACTTCTTGCATGTTCTCGTATATGTTTTAGGCATCCAAAGAAGACACATTCTAAACAGGCATGAAGATACGGACCCCGTTTTTTGCATACACGACAATAGGCATTACAAATTCTGGTTTTCCTACATTTACTTGTCGCCCCAACAACGAAAACTGCGTGGATCCATTTGAATGATTCCTTGTTTTTCTGATTCTTCTTAAACACTTGTAAATGAGAACATCCAACTAAACTCATATTATCGTGAGGAATATATGAAGCAGGGCCGAGAAAAATTTAATCAATCAAAACAAAACGTTGAATGTTCGAAGAACATCAATAAATTAAATCCAACTTTAAGGTGACCCTACTTTATTTAATATATAATTAAAATTATATATAAATATATATTTTATGTATTCTGATTTTCGTACCACAGAACAGAACACAAAATACGGTATACAATTTTTCGAGGACTGAATCACGGACACAGAACCACAGAATACCAGATTTGAGCATAGAAATACCAAAGAACTGAGATCCCGACCTCAATCATAAACAAACTACTCTATGACCTCTTTAATTTGAAATTCTGTGCCATATCTATGTTCCGTAGAGGTAGAGGAATCGCTCAGAATTAATATGATTTTATTGATCTGAGAGAAATAGAGATAAAAACAACTTGTACACTTCAAATAAAAGCGTTGAAACGTTACAATTTTTCTCCTAATCTTTAGCGATAAAAAAATAATATTATGAACTTGCTAATTCACTTGTTGTGCAGGCTTGCTGCTATAAGTTCAATAAAATTTGCGTATCTCAAATAATATCATACTAATTTTTCAATTCAAACAAATAATTTTTGCAGAACATTGGATTAGAAAGTTTAGGTAAAGCCTCAAAAGAAGAAGTAAACTTACCTACTTCTTTCGAAATGAGGTTCTTCTCAGATATCTTGAACAATAAACACATGGAAAATTAACTTTATCTGCTAATTATTGGTACTAGGAGGGAAACATTGATTGAAACAAATTTCTTACTTCTCAAAAATGAGAAAATACATTACAGATGATTTATTTTATTACATGAAAATTACACAACAATTATAGAAATAAAATGTATCAATCAATACAATAACTTCTCATTTGTAGTCTATTTACAAAAAATTAAAAATTGTACAATACTCCTAATATGACTTATTTGAAAATTGAAACATAAACTTTGAATTTTCTTAACATTAATACATTCTAGCGGATTTTGATTGTATAAGAATAGAAATAATTAAGTATGAATAATTTTTGTAATTTCTCCATTAAAACAATGGATAAACTATAAAAAGAAATTACAAAAATGGAATGAGCGCGACGATTTCAAATGAAAATTCAAAAGCAGGGCGCAAAAGTATCATTGAATTAAGAATTTCATTTTCTTTATCCATTTCAAAACTAACTGGTTAGAAGAGCTACATTTATTTCTTTAACCATTTTAACTCTATGCAACATTTTTTCTAACGCATCTCTTGGTAATGGCATTGTTGAATACCATACCGGACTATCAGGTACACATGATCTTTCTGGTTGAAGGTAGAAAACATCATTTCTGGTTTTTACACTTTCAGGACTGAAAAAAAAAATCAGCTTTTAGTAAACTTATCAAAACTCCATCGATCCTGTCAACTTACCATTTTGATAAATAAAATTCATATAATTTTACCGGACACCTCAGTGGGTTTTCTTCATTTTCCTGCTGCTCATAAACTTTCTTTTTCCTTGAGTTATTCTCTGAAAAAAAAATCAATTTTATAATGACAAGCTCTGAAATTCTGAATTAATACTAACGTATGGCACTCTGAGGAGGGTAGAACCTCAACAAGACATTTCTGGAACCTGGTATTTTTGAAGCGCCTGCCTGGTTAGGGTTTCTCTTCCAATGCTTCATGATATGAGAAAATGATAGCTGCATGTGTTCATCAACTGTCTAAAAAAAATAAAATAGAAATATATTCACCCGATACTGTTTGTGAGGTAGATTGTGAATAACTTAAAAGCCCCTTGTTCAGGAACAATAATTCTAAGAAATCGAATTATTTATGATGATAAATAATAAAATAAAAAAAGAGAGGCCATTGACTGTAGTGAATGAAAACAGTTATTATTATAAAAAGATAATTATCATCTGAAGCGGGAATTTGAAACTTTGTGATTTATATCAATTGATATTATTTATTATTATTAGAGGAGGAGAGAAAGAAAATAAATTTATTGTTGCTATATCAAATGGCTATAGACCATGAACTTTCTTTTGTTAAAAGTTTTCTATACCTGGTATTTCCATCACACAAAAGGTAATTTATAGGGATAAATTTTAATCACTTCTTTTTACAAAGGAAATGAAGGCCATCATTATTATAATAATGCGGAACTTCCCTTTATCGAAAGCGCTAAATCCGCCAAAAAAATTCGTTATAAAGAAAATTTGTTTCTATAGTTGGCAATGTCGCGGTCGACTTCACTGATAAATTTAAGTTTATCATTCAAACTTAAGCACTTTCTTTTCGACATTTTCGTACAACTTTCACACTAGCGTAATGGTTAGATTGAAACCAAACAGCCAGGGGTGTATTTAAAACTGTTTCAGAAGGATCTCTCTGTCCGCCGTAATGATTTAGTCGAGATTTATTACGTACGTCCGGAAATATTTCGGAAAAATCCCACATTTATACCTTCTTACCAATACCCATTCAAAAAGAGATGTTCTTTGAATATTTTGTTATAGAGAGAATTTGCTTCGCTTTAGAGGGTGTTTTTAACATGGAATTTGGATTCAAGGTGCAATGTCTTGAACGAAATTCGTTATAGGGAAGTTCCACTGTATATTCTTGCCCTCCAGTATTGAATTCTACTGTAGCTCTATTCATGATAAGAGTTCTGTAATTCACTTACCGTGAGGTTGAAATGTTTAGTATTGAAAAACATCAACGTGCTGAGAAGAACATGAGGTGAATGTGCCCCTAATTGTTTGCTCTCCCACAAATGTTCTTCCTCCACTCTTGTAACAATATAATGTGAATCATTGTACAACACAGAAAATCTCTTGGCAACTTCATCCAAACAATCGGTGAATTTCTCATAATAGGCATCACAGAATATATTGTCAATTCTACCATTCTCAAACAAATATTGTTGAATTCCTAGAAATTCGATAGTGATGAAACACGCATAATTTTTCACTTAAAACTGACCTTACCGAGACATAGATAATAAATCGTGTCAGGTGCATACTCTGCACCGTTAGGTTTTCGTACCTCTTTTACGAATAAACACAAGGAATAATTGAGTTCATCGGCAGTCAGTTGAAGAATCTCCGTTTTGAATAATTTAACCCTTCTGGACGATTTTTCCAATTCGGCATTCTTGAATGTAACCCACTGTTTCCAAGCGTTCACCCCGAATGTATATTTAAGACACATGTTTGCGTCAGGCTTCTCTTGTGGTTCTGGGGGTGGGGGAGGCTGTTGCATCATAGGCATATCCACATGCTGCGATAAGCTTCTTCGGCCTCTTTTAGATATTGTACCCTGTCTTGGGGAACCACGTATTGCTGGAAAATTAGGTATAAGAGCTCAGTACACAGTGGATAACTTTAACAGATTTCTAAAGACTGTGTATTGAGTCGAACAAAGTTTTTTTCCTTACGTCTTTTTCGTCCTCTTTGTCCCCTATCCATAAGATGTAACTGCTCAGTTGAGACTTCCTCTGTACCCTGTTCAGGATGCACTTCATCTGGATTTTGAGAAGCTGTGATTGTATTTGCAGTCAATGCGCCTTCTAAATCGACAGCTGGTTCATCCAATTCTGTCGCCATCTTAAGGGCCATTTGCAACATGTCGTCACCAAACGTGTTGCTACCGTCTTGCGGTTCTGGACTGAAGCTGCCACCACCTGTGTCATCGGCAACTGTATCTTCTACGTCACTCTCAGAATCGGTGTTTTCTTCCTTTTTATCATCGGCCACCATTTCTGCCATCATAAGTAATTCAGCTTCATAAGGATTCGTTGGGATTTTCACTTGAATTTTCTGTCGATGTAGGAAAAGAAATGTTGGCTTGTAAGATCATTAACTATAAACTATATACACAAAGCAAAGTCTACGTAAGTTTTCCGGTTGGTGCTAGTACACTGCAAGGCAGATGATATAAAAATTATGGCTTTATTGGATTGTGAAGGATATTGATTTTGAAAGAAATCTCCGTAAATGTTTGAATTTTTGCATGGTTTAAATTGGCAAACACTAGAATATGAGGATGCAAGTTTTTTTTACAATTACACTGATTATGATGCAATTTCCTTTTAGTATGGTTGAGTATTTTGATGTTATACAATAGACCAAGATAATAATACATTTTTTTTAAATACCCTCAAAGATAAAATCACATTCAAGTAACAGAATCTTTTATGCTTACTATTGGTCCTTGTAACAATGCAATAGCACAGTATAAAGTGTATCAAGTCTGTTATTGTTGCACAATTATATTTTCTTAGTGATTTTAACAATAGTTACTATCAGGTTTCTTTACAAAACTGTTTATTATCTGTTTTCGAATTGTTGTTGCCTTATCTCATGAAAAAATACTCAACAATAGTACAAAACATTCAGTATATCTTACTTGATTAGAGAAATCTTACCTTTATTTCTTTCATGATTCCATTAGCCGAGTTCCTCGTTGTAGGAATGAATACCGGAACGGGAACCGGGATAGGAATAGGAACTGGTATGGGTACAGGTGTAGAAAACATGTGCATCGGAAGAGGTACAAATATTGGAACAGGAACAGGTATCAATACTTTTTCTGCCTCCCGTTTTTCTGTTTGTACGTGGACACTTTCTACTTTAACCGTGGCGTTCATTCCTTTGTTACACATTCGTGGACGACACATGGTAGCTACATTCCTTTGACTTGGAACCGGAGAGGGTTTCAGAATTATATGATGTTTCACCTAGAAAAAATATTTCAATGAAGTGTTTTTACAAGAATAAATGAAATATAGAAAATCAAAATTAAATTCACTTACCTGAACCGGCAACTCGATATTATTTTGTAGGTTGGCAGGTTTTGGGGCTAAAACTGTCGGTGTCGGGATCGAAGACTTAGATCTGGTAGTCCTCGCAGGAGATGACACTGGTCCGTTACTTGTTGCCAAACTCTGCACTCGACTTATAACCGGTAGAGAAGCCTCAGCTGTTCTAGTGTTTGTCTCAATTGATTTGAGTCTTTTGCTACGTTTCGGGGTACCTGTAGGTACTGGAAAGTTGTCATCATTTAGGGTGATCGGCGATTTATTGAACTGACTTTGGAAGGACATAACACATGCGTATGTACAAAAATTTCTTATTGTTGCATCTGACATTGTTAGATGATACATAGCTTGAAGGCTCTTCTTGCAAAAGTCGCATTGCGTTCTGAAATGAGAAACGGTGACTGTTAATACCACAAAAACTATCTGGTAAATCAGTTGAACAAAATTTAGGGCTTTCAGTATACTAACTTTTTAGAAGCCACAGCGTCTATTGACACCTGATATAAATTCAAACAATTCACACTGCACATGTTCAGCAATGGTCCATTGGAATTGAATCTTCTAATCATATCAAAATTGTACTTTTTCACTTTACACCATGTACACGGAACAATTTTTCTGTGTGCTATTATGTATATATTCTGGCAACTATTGGAGCAGAAACTCTGTTGGGCATTTTCATAAAACATTGTATGTTGCTCGAGTGTTTCTTTGGCGAAATTTCTTTGACACATTGCACATTTATCAGATTTGAATCTATTTACAAAACTGAAAGCAACAAAACAACGCTCGCTGCAAAAATAGTTATCAGTTCCGTTGTGTTCGAAAGAATTTGTTATAGGCTGCTCAGTTTACAAACACAACATTTTGTGCCTTCCGCTACTTTAGGGGGCCTGTTATTGGTCAGAGTGTCATAATTGTCCATGCATTTCTTTGAGCAGAAATCTTTGATTTGACCCTTTTCCCCTACTGCCAGAAAACCTACAATGATAAAATGATTGAAAATATATCCTCTATTTTGATTATCTAATTTTTAGAGGTTATAAACATACCTTCTGACCCTGCAGACATGTCAAGTTGACAATATGAACACACTTTGAGTCCTTTCTTGTAAATTTCTAAGCAGTTACTTGTGCAAAATTGGCGGATATCATTTCCGAACCTAACACAATATTTTCCAAGGGAATTGGCCTTAACGTCTCCCTGGCAATTGGAACATTTGGATCCTATTTCTTTTTGATACTTGGCTAAAACACTTCTATCGTGAAAGTACATTAATTTATGAACTTGTGACAGTTTTTACTTACTCAAACAAATTTCGTTACAGAAATCCATAATTTCCCACGTTAAATTCGTTTCTTCATCGAAAATTTCTTCCTTACAGCTGGCACATGTTCTCTTGAATGGAACACTAACATTTTTCGGTGTCAGATCCTTGACTCTTATCTCAGAATCCCAATTCAATATAATTTTTCCCTTTTCCGTACTTTTGAAATCTTCCAGACACTCATCATTGCAGAGATATTGTTGATTTTCCAGTTTAGTGAACTCGTATTTCGGAGTACGGACCTAAAAATGATTTTTTACATTCAGTTCTTATACCTATAGAAGAAATTCGAAAATACTAACCCAACCACATTTGTAACAGGTTTGCGGATTTTTATCTTTATATTTGATCACAGTCAATTCAACATCTTGAGTTTCTATACTTTGGCTACTTTCTCCTTCGCCCTCTCCTGCAGCTGGGAGATCCTTCAATGGAGATAAATTGCATGCAGCATTTTTTTCTACCTGTGATAGTACTTCTTGTGTATCAGGAATAATACACAATTCTTCATCCGCACCTTCTGCCATTGAATCCACATTTTCTGTATTATTTTCATCTCCTCCAATAGGATCCTCAAGTAATTCGTCGCTTGCTAAAAACATTCTATATAACTATTAAAAATATTCAAGTTTTTACACTATTTGAGAAATTCCTCTTTTTCCTGCTTGTTTATCCCTTACGCTCCAGGACGCACAATTGTGAGTGCCTTCATTTAATTCGATATAAAGATCAAAATATCATTTCTCTTCGTTGCTACTGCCTCACACGATCGTGAGTGTTTACATCAAGACGCCTAACTAGGCATTTTTCACGGCATTCGTTATTTACATCTGTTACGCCGGTTGTAAGATTGTGCATGTTCGAGTATTTGAGATAGCATGGCATCTTGACGTAATTTACATGTTTCAATTTAATTTTTAGAAGGTAACTTCAGTTAGTATTATTGCTTAGGCTTAACTCTTCCAGTATTCTGTATAATTTCATTATTTCAATACTTCGTTGCTGTGTCACGTGCTTGTTTTGAACCAGTCACACATTTGTGAGGGCTGGGAGTGAACAGTTCAAAAACAAAATTAATTTAATGACACCTAAAGAGCTCTTCCCTCATATTTTTCCTTCAGATCGTCAGGAGAAAATAAATCTCAATAGATAAGCAGATAATCCAGATGAATTATTCGATCTTCTGGATGAGTTTGGATCAGATTTTGAATTTGAAGGAGATAATGATGATGATTCGGAGCCCAGTGTGAACGAGAATAGATCTTCCTCGGATGAAGATAGCGTAGGTGGTCCTCAGAATACATCATCTACTTGTATCAGAAGTGTTCCAGTTGTATCGTGGAGAGAGTCTGCATTCACTAGACTGGATTTTCCTGAACCAAACTCGAAAATGGACATTGAAAGTTATTCTGCACCTTTTCAATTTGTCTATTGTGAACAGTTCGATAGAATATCGTCAAGACTATAGACAAAATGAATATATGGCCAAAGATATAAAAGATTTGTTAAACCATCGCTTAGAATTGGCAGAATACTTAATGAGTGAACCAAAAATGAAACGACTGAAAATACACCATCAGAAGATGAAATGGAAGAACCACTTCCAACAAAATCAAAACCAGCACCCATACACTGCCATGATAAAAGCTTTGATGGTTTCAATCACTGGCCAATACACGAAGACATAAAAAATCATCTTTTTTGTCGGTTAGAAACTTGTAAAAGTTGATCAAGAGTATCTTGCAGTAAATGTAAGGTATATTTGTGTTTGAGTAAAAATCAGAATTGTTTTCAAAAATTTCATTTGAAATGAAGTTTTTGTGCCTCTGTTTCCCGTTTCGAGTTAATATGAATGTAAAATGTATGTTTTTCTTTTAAATAAAGAATTAACATTTCATTCATCCAATTACCGAACACTCCCAGTGCTCACATTTGTAACACTGTCACAATTGTGCCTGTACATGGAAGACTCCCGGACGACACAATTGTGAGTATCAGCTAAACCTGTCAAATTGACAGAATAAAATTTTCAAAAAATTTGATGTGTCAATCTACATATCTTTGATGGGAAAAATATGTTATCTACTTGATATTCCTTTTTGGAATGTTTCGGGAGTGAAAGGGTTATAAATAAACTTTGACCAGTGTCCTATACACAGCTATACTCAGATATAAAAAACATTGACAAAAGACTAAAATCACACAAATGGAACAGTGTACGTGAAATGCAAGCAGTTAGATTACAATATTTTAAACAATATAATCATACCTTTAGTAGAATCTTCTTTATTATCCTCTTTTTCGTTAACGTGAACAAATTCTGTATTTTCATTTTGCTCATTACATGCTGAAACAATAATATTTATCTCTCATTTGCAAGCATAATTCAAAAGTTGAGAATTTTATAATTTGTTCCTTATTATTATGTATGTGATGTTCAATACAGTTATTTTCATCAGAAATCTTCTTTGGATTGATTCATGTATATAATCCGTAACTGCAAACAAAATACCCTTCAACTCACCTAAAAAATCAGACGCAATCTCTGATGGTGTAGTATCTTTTGCACTGTCTTTTGTAGTAGTTGGTTCTGGCTCAGTACTTGGTTCTGGTTCAGTACTTGGTTCTGGTTCAGTACTTGGACCTGGCTTAGAAATATCATTATTATCGCTTGCATCAGCTTCGGGTTTATCAACCGAACTCTGATCAACCTCAGCAATTGGACTAGTATTCTCAGTTTGCTCAGGCAGATCTGACTGCGTTATATTTGTTTCAGACTGTTCGGTGGTATCCTTAGAATTTTCATTTGATTTAGTTTCTTCTTGAGGTGTATTTTCATTTTCGGCAGTAGGTTTTTCACTATTTTCAGGAACTTCTTCCATAGTTTTAGTTGTTGAAGATGTATCCTCTTCCATGCTATTAAAAAACAACCTTATTTATAACAAATACGAAGCCCTCACTTCAAATTAAGGTGTAGTGAAATAGGGAATATCAATAAATTATTTTCTATTCATACCTAGAGGCGGTTTTTTAATTAATTTTATACGAAAATGTAAGAAGTAAACTATGGAAGCTGTAAAAAAACAACGGAAAACCAAAAGGAAGCCATAAGCACAGAAAATAATAACCTATGGAACATAGAACTAGCAGAAATTTTGAACATTCTCTGAGAATTGGTTGGAAAAATCAGGCCCCAGAAATTGAATAAATCTCAAAATATGCAAAAATAGATGAGAAATATTGAATTAATATGAAAATGAATACCATATTAAATATTTCTTCACAAATTTGCGGACTTTTTTCTAATTTATTCTCCTTCTATGATAAACTAACCTATTCTAGATTTGAACAACATTTGAAATTTGATAAACAACAATCGTTGTTTGTGTCATTTTATAAACTTTTCATTTATTTGTATACGTATTCCTGATAAAATGTCGAAAAGAAAATTTGATGAAATTGATTTAGATCTAGAACAAAATAAAAGCCAAACTGGAACTTCGCAATATAAGAACAATAGACACACTTTGGATTCTGATGAGGAAGATGAAAAGGATGATCAAGGAGAATTACATGCCGATGATATAGAAGGTTTTATAATATTATATACAATACACCAGCGCAATATGAGACTCCCACTTTAAGCATATTTAATGTTATAGTAACAGTTAAATACTTACTATTACACACCCTATTCGTTCTACAATTTCACACCTTCATACAATTTTTAACGTCGTTTCAAGAACAATTTTTTGAATATGGGAATAGTCATAATTGTGTCGAAATATTTCAGGTGAAGAAGATGCAGTACCACGACAAGAGGAAAGCCAACGAATGACGGCATTCAATCTGAAGGAAGAAATGGAAGAAGGTCATTTTGATAAACAAGGCCACTTTATCTGGAAGAATGAAAAAGAAATACGCGATAACTGGTTGGATAATGTTGACTGGCAAAATATTAAAAGTAATCCAAATAGTCAGTATAATTTAACTGAAGGTTCAGGTGGACTTGGGGAAGATAGTGATAGTTCTGATACAGAAGCTTTTGATGAGACGAAAAATTGTAAAGACATGCTGGAATTTATGAAACCTGGTGAAACCGTCAATAAAGCCTTAATAGGCTTGGAGGTACAGCATGAAGTTTTATGATGTACCACTTAAACAATGTTAAACATATTTTGATTCTCATGTAGGTAATAACAAGAAATTATCAAGCGTAGAAAGATTACGAAGAAAAAAGGCAGGGACATTAGTTGAAAACCAGGATGTCGTCAAATTGACTGCTTTGGCAAATGATAACTTAACTGCAATGGGAAATATGAATATTTACCAGGAAACATATGAGAGTATTTCTAAAAGGGTAAGTTGTAATATCCTTTATTCAACTCTTTTATAATTCTGTATGTATCTTTTTTAGTTGCAAAATAAAATGAAACCATTGGAAGCAGAGGATGATATGTTTGCAGATGATTTTAATCCAACCACAAAAGCGTCTTGCTCAAAATCTGAACCAGAGGAAGAAAACAAAGAGGTTATGTGGGAATTCAAATGGAAGCAGGACGACGAAGAAGTTCATGGACCGCATTCTAGTTCTCAAATGCTACAGTGGGTCAAGGAAGGCTACTTCAAGGGTGGAGTTTTTGTTCGTAAGCATGGAGAAAATTCGAATTTTTATACTTCCACTAGAATAGATTTCGATCTTTATATTTAGAAAAGGGGTAATAAATGGGTTACCTGTTGATTTAGCTGTGCCTGTTTTATATTGCATATTTTATATATGGAACAGAATAAGCATCTGCTTATTCATCTTTCTTTCGCAAGTCTCAATTTGATTCAATTTGAAAGATGATTTATAAACAACTTTTATCAGCTGCAGATTTTCCATCAACAAGTTCACTGTCATTTGAAATTTTTGCTCCACTATTACAGACAAGAGATAATAAACATATGAAGTGTATGCGTAATTTTATATCAAGTTCCATTTCTGGCACATGCAACTTTGTGATCAGTTTACCCAAAAAATGTTGAAGAAATGTTGTTTCATCGATTTTCAATTATCTGTGTGTTATAGATTAATAATTTTATGGTAACACGTTTATTGGGAAAGAAAAAAAATACTATTCTATATAAATTGAATGTAGAGGATCACTTTGAAGATTTCCAGTACAGTTTCAGAGGAAAATATTTGTGCTACAAGGTGAAATAAATTAATTACACAAATTCTCGAAACATTTATTGAGAAAATACCCTGCTTACATGTATAATAAAAGGAATGCTCTACAATAATACCACCACAAATATATTTTATATCTAATAACAATTATTGAGAATTTTTAGTCTCGTAGTTTCTAACATTAACACAGCAGTTGACCCAATATTGTTTTCCCTATTTCCCAATATAATAGGCTTACCAAGAAAATAGGGCTTAAAGAATGATACTATGCTGGATTACTTAAAACTAATGAATTACTTCATTTGTAGAATAGCCTTCACAACTTTAGTAACGTTATAATCATTGGTTTCGAGCATGTAATTCAGAAAATTGTTTTCATTGGAAAAACCCATTTCATGAAGCTGCGCCAATCCCTTCATCAGTCTAGGATCTGAAAAAAGTAACCTATAAGATTAAGTGCTCATAAAATCGTTCTAATTAGGTAATGAGTGAATATCGATAGTTTTACATTAAACTGCATCAATTTTGTTACCACAAGGTCAACTTTTTCGTTTTTTACCATCTTTGTGCCTATCGACCACAACATTTATAATCACGCGATTGAGAGATGCCTTCAGTTCAATCTGGATAGGGGTTTTCTGAAAAGTGATATCACCATATTATTATGTTTACATCTTAGACTAAAGAAAGAGTGGCTCCTGAGGAGGTTGTCGGTTTTATCAACGCTATTGACGACTTCCTTGGGTTTCCACGAATGAGTAGGGTAGAGAAAAAAAGACCTACATGGTCGCAGTTTCCAGGCCTCGTGTTGCGGCAAGAGGCCCAGCTCTTACCCCAGCCCATCGAAGGGCGCGTTTGGATTTTGCAAGAGACATATCCATTGGGAAGAGGCTGATTGGGAAAGAGTTCTCTTCACAGATAAGTCTAGATTCTGCCTCTACCATTGTGATCGACGTTCCCTTGTATACGGACGTCCACATGACAGATATGCTCAGTGCAATTTCCTGAATACTACTGGTTTTTGGGAGAGGATCGATTATGGTATGGGGTGGAATATCTTTGACTGCTCGCACAGACCTAGAGGTCGTTGATAGTGGAGCTATGAATGCTGATAGGTATATAAGGAACATTCTTGAAGAGCATGTAGTGCCATTTGCCCCATACATTGGTGAAAATTTCATTTTTATGGACGATAATGCCAGACCCCATCGTGTGCGCATCGTTCAGGAGTACTTTGAAGAGGTTAAAGTCTCTCGAATGCAATGGCCAGCAAGAAGTCCAGATCTCAATCCGATTGAGCAGGTTTGGGACAACGTAAATAGAAGGCTAAGAAGTTCAGAAAATCATCCAGCTACTCTTAATGACTTGGGAATCCAACTCAGAGAAATCTGGGAAGGATTAGATCAGAACATTTTAAGATCACTCATTTTGAGTATGAACCGTCGTTGCCGAGCTGTAATTAACGCAAGGGGTGGAGATACCAAGTATTAAATCACTTATCAGCATTCCAGTATTTTGAAAATTGTTTATCTCTATTCTTTCTTATAAGATTTGGTTAAATCCTGAATTTTTTTCCATTTTATGTGTCTTGTTTCGTTCAAAACCTTCCCAAAAGAACATAACAAATAAGTTATAAAGTCAATGTAGAGTTAACTTTCATAAAAATTGAGATTTTCAGAACGTACGTTAATTTTTTTGGGCAGTGTATAAGATCTATGAATGAATATTGCCATATGATGAGTACCTTGTGTTGGTTTAGGTGGCTGAACTGTAGGTGTGCTTGATGGTAAACTCGTCTGAGAATTGCTATCATCACTATCGCTTACAATGGTCCATTCCATATCCTGACCATTATTGGAAGGTACAGCAGAAGGTGCTGAAGGTTGGGATGTTTGTGGTTCGGTATTCAAAGGTTTAGATTGAACTGGAGTTTCTTTCTTCTCTGAATTCTGTTGAGTCTCAGGTTTATTCGATTGTTGATCGCTTGATGTTTGGCTAGGCTCAGATGGAACATTTTGTTCTGTCATCAAAGGTCCTGTGAATTTTTCAACCACTGAACGTATCAAGTCACCAACTGAATTCTGAGCTTGATCGTTGGATGGAGTTGTAGCTCCTTTGAAGAACATGTCAACAAGCGGAGTACTGAAAACAAATAACAATTGTACTAACTGACACTGCAAAACCTAGAAGAAGCTGTTTAAATTTTAAACTTTTTTTTGTCAAACATAGATAGTATTGCGAGTATAGAAATGATTGAAAAAAACGAAGGGTTTACAATTTTTTAAATAAATTTATTAATAACGTGTTTGTCCACCGCGATTATCTATACACTCTCCAACACGTCTTGACATTGATGCAATAAGATGGTCTATTTCTTCTTGAGATACTATTCCAAGCTACCTGTAGTCTCAGAGCCGCCAAAGTCCGTAGGGGCTGTGGTAAATTTTCAAGCCTTCTACCCATGATGTCAACTCAATGAGGTAGGCAAGAAAAATAATGTCTTTTTAATCTGGGTTCCCGGCCACTCGGGAAACGAAGAGGCTAATACACTTGCCAAAGAGGGCGCACGAATGTCACTCATTGGCCCAGAACCCTTCTGTGGTATATATAAATATACCTATAAGAAGGAGTTTCTGGAGAAGGAGAAAGCCGAGAGGGAAAAACTTTGGCGGAATCTCCACTAAGTTCCTTCGGAACCTTGAGACAGTGGGATCCAAAAGATATCTGGATCCAAGTAAGAAGCAATTACACTTCCTCACTGGCTTTCTTATAGGACACTGTCGCCTCAGGAAGCACCTGTTGAGGATGGGATTGTCGGACACTGACGAGTGTAGGTTCTGTGGGGAGGAGGAAGAAACCCCCATTCACCTAGTCACGGAATGCCTTGGCATTGCGAGCCTAAGGAGAGAATGCCTTGGGCGAGAAACTTGTAAGAGTAAGGAACTAGCCTCGTTGAAGCCTTCACAGATATTAGATTTCATTAGATCTCTGGAACTGGAAGGCGAGCTGTGAAGGGTGTGGCCAGAACAGCTCTGTAAGGGGGCACAATAGACCTTAAGGTCGCAGTGAACTGTAACCCCTTTTTTAAACTAAACTTACTCTGGCAACATGAGGTCGAGCATCATCTTGCTGAAACATGGGATTCCCGAGCCGGTAAAGCTAAGGGAGAGCATATGGCTCCACTATTCCTTGAAGGTAATGAAGCATGAAGGAGACATTGATCTCCTCGAAAAGCTGATTCGTTGTGAAATTTAAGAAATTTGCAGGAAAAAACTACAATATTTAAGTAACAAAAAATGTTTAAATGAAAAAACCTTCACGTTTTTTTCTCCAAATTTCAATCATTTACTCCTTGCTATATACTATCTATGCTTTACCAAAAAAATTCAAATTTAAACAGTTCCCTCTGGGTGTTGCATTTTCTTCGTCAGTTAGTATTAACTCCTTTTTCATTGAGTGCAGAAAAAACAGACTCTAGATAGATACTCACATATTGTGTGTTAATAATTCAGGATCAACACCAGTGAAGGGGCACCCATATGGTACGTTCCCTAAGGTCGAAGCCTCATCACCACTTTGAGAAGGCTTTTCCTTTTCACCTGATCGGAATGAATTTCTGGCACATCTGTGTGCTTGGGAAACTGACTTTTTCAAAGCCCTTGCAGCATTGTGCATCATTTTACGATCAACTTTTGCGAAAGATATGTTGGTGGTTGGGAAACGTAGAACCATGTGTTCAGAATGGTTACCGCTACCTTCGCAGGTTGCGCATAAGTCATAATCTGGGCATTCGATGCATTTGTAACGATAGCCAGTTATGCCTTTTTGGCAAACGTCGCATATAACTCGGAAATGATTGGGAGCATCTGAAAATTCAAATTTAATTAGACCAGTTTCTGGATATTTTTTTATTAATTAATTGAAATTGCTGAATTACTCTGAAGGTATACATTCAATAGTTTTCCAGCTGTATATTGAACTAAGCAATTTGTTCCTGCTTTGCTTCAATTTTCATATTATGAGTATACAGTGTGTTTGGTCATGACTTAGCGATAATTTAAGGTCATCAAATATACCTAATATTATCGGCAAAAACACCCAAACTTGGAAGTTTATCCCCATAGTTTAGGAGTAGCCCCCATTTTAAATTAACTTTTTTTATTTTCGTTGACCCTTCCAATAATATCGATTTCTTGGACATAAAGGTCCTACAAATGTGAAAAAAAATGTTTTTTGAAGATGATACTGCCACCTTTCATTGAAGTATAACAATATAAAAACATTAAACTTGAAAACGCCATAAAGAAATTCTTTAAAAAAGTTTTAGTAAAAATACAATTTGTACTGATTTTCTTAGTAATTCCGCAATATTGAAGTATAACTTTTTTCAATGATTTAACACGCGAGGATTAGCTACAAAACAACCACTAACATCATTTCTGTAAGTTACATAATTTGAGAGTTATTTGCTGTTCGAACATGATCACTACGCGAGCAAAAGACACAAGACAGATATTGATATTCTCAGGAAGGGTCAACTAAAAAAAAAAAAGTGAATTTAAAAGGGAGCTTCTCCAAAATTGAGGGGGTAAACTCCAAAATATGGGTGTTTTTGTCGATAAAATTAGGTATGTTTGATGCCCTCAAATTATCACTAGGTCATGACCAAACACACTGTATAAAAGGAATCTAATTCTCAACTACTCACCAGAGCTTTTTGATGTTACATTGACGTACAAAACTTTCGGATTGTAGTTCATTTCTGTTAATGCTGTGATGATATCTTCGTCATTTGATATAGTTATAAGGTCTCCGTCACCATCTGAAAAAATAATTTTCATAAAGGTTAAATAAATTGAAAATGTTTACCCTGAAAATTTCAAGTTTTCAAGTCATTCCTTCACGAAGTTTGCGCGTCATTATCTCCCTCAAAATACCAAATTTCGAATTGATCGAATTTGTAATTACGGAAATATCGGAAAAATAACAAAAATTTCAAATGTCAATTACTCCTAAACTACTGGATCGATTTGGCCTGGTTAACGAACTTAACCGCAGCATTCGCAACCCTAACAAACTCTCGAAATTTCAGAACCCTAGTTGGTAGTTTAGAAAGGGGTTACAGTTCACTGCGACCTCAAGGTCTATTGTTCCCCCTTACAGAGCTGTTCTGGCCACACCCTTCACAGCTCTCCTTTCAGTTCCAGAGATCTGATGAAATCCTTTGAAGGCTTCAACGAGGCTAGTTCCTCACTCTTACAAGTTCCTCGCCCAAGGCATTCTTTCCTCAGGCTTGCAATGCCAAGTCATTCCGTGACTAGGTGAATGGGGATTTCTTCCTTCACCCCACAAAACCTACACTTGTCAAGTGTCCGATAATCCCATCCTCAACAGGTGCTCCTGAGACGACAGTGTCCTGTAAGAAAGCCAGTGAGGAGGTGTAATTGGTTCTTACCAAGATCCAGATATTTTTTGATCCCGCTGTCTCAAAGTTCCGAAGGAACTCAGTGGAATGATCCATCCTGGGAGATTTCGCCAGAGTTTATCCCTCTCGGCTTTCTCCTTCTGCAGAAACTCCTTCTCATAGGTACATTTACATATGACACAGAAGGGTTCTGGGCCAATGAGTGACATTCATGCGCCCTCTTTGGCAAGTCTATTGGACTCTTCTTTCCTTTGATTCCCGAATGGCCGAGATCCCAGGTTAAAAAGACCTTATTTTTCTTGCCTACCTCATTGAGTTTGTTCCGGCACTCCCAGATCATTTTTGAGTCGACGACGTAGAGCTCAGTGCTTTAATAGCAGCTTGGACTATCTGTGTGTATGGATATATCGCACTTCTGATAGTTTCTTTCTAGATTTATATCTAGTCATCTTTCAAAAGCTAAGATTTCCGCTTGAAAGATGCTCAGACAGGAGCCTAGCAACAGTGCACACTTGGTACTTGGCCCTTATATCCCAGCGCCAGCTCCTGTAGGGGTTTTGAAATTTTCTGTATACCATTTTACGGTATTTTCTTTGATTTCAGAACACTAACTAGTTTCTTTCTAGATTTATATCTAGTCATCTTTCAAAAGCTAAGATTTCCGCTTGAGAGACGCTCATACAGGAGCCTAGCGACAGTGCACACTTGGTACTTGGCCCGTATATCCCAGCGCCAGCTCCTGTAGGGGTTTTGAAATTTTCTGTATACCATTTTACGGTATTTTCTTTGATTTCAGAACCCTAACTTAATACGTTCGAAAGTTATCGTGTTCACGACTGGTCGGACAGAATTTATATTGACCACGGATTCTTCATCAGTCCAACCGGGTCGTATGAGACCACTCGGTCCAATATTCGAAAAATACAAACATAAACCATGCAAAGGAAACTTTTTATTCTCAAAATGCGCTGCTTTTATAGATTGATCACCCTGTAGAGCTCGAAGAGTTCAAAGACATCAAGATACCATAGAAAAGAGACCAAACAAAGGACGTAATACTTGTTTATTGCGCAACATGTCATTGAACTATGCGTAATGAATGTGGTGTACTTACCTTTCCAATTTATCTTGAAATTGCCATTTCTAAGGTTTGGAAATACAGTCTTGAGTTTCTCCTCCATGAAGAAGAAGTTGGTCACAGTGTGACTATCAACAGAAAATCTTTTCACCTCGGAATCATTACTGTCATTGTCCACACAATAGACTTTGAAATTTATTGCAGAATTCGACATTTTCACTGAAAATAGGAGATGAATATATGTAATAAATTTTTTAACCATTTTGTTTTTCAACCTTTGGAAAATTTCCATTATGGAAGAAAATGATCAAGCAATATCGTATGTTCATGATTAATCGGTCTACTTGTTTTATAGTTTTTATTTTCTTATTTTGACTAGTCAATTAGGATATGGAAAATTTATCAAATTTAATGCGAAAGTTTCTGACGAAAATGAGATTTTACCCCTAGAAAAATACAGATTTTTTTGACAGTGACTGTTTTTTACATGGGTTAGTGATTAAAATTCAATAAAAAATTTTAAAAAATTGTTTCAGAACTTTTTTTTCAATTTCTTATTGAATTTTAATGTAATATATTTTTTTAAAGCATTTTCTTCTTCAACCTTCGGAAAATTTCCATTATGGAAGAAAATGATCAAGCAATATGTTTATGATTATACTATTTACTTGTTTTGAGGTTTTTAATCTCTTATTTTGATCAGTCAATTAGAATATGGAAAATTTATCAAATTTAATGTGAAAGTTTTTGACGAAATCATTATTTGGCGTGAGATTTTACCTCTAGAAAAATGCAAATTTTATGACAGTGACTGTTTTTTACATGGGTAAGTGATTAAAATTCAATAAGAAATTGAAAAAAATTGTTCCAGAACATTTTTGACGTTCAACATCAACCTATACCTTTCGCTATACGCGAAATAGGTTAATAGATCAAAGTTTAATCCTTCACCATTTTCTAATTAAAAAAGTAAAATATAATTTTTCAAATTCAAATTTTGGTTAATTGTAGATGAGAACTTTTTGGATTAAGTTATTCTCTTTTTATTTCGTATGAATGATTTTTTCATACTAGAGAATGAGGTGAGAAAATAAACACTATGTTGAATGATTATTATTTATCTTTGCAACGACGTAAAAAATATCTGGAGTTTATCACAATGGAATTTCGTGAAATAATCTTGACATGCGCCTTTTTCATATAATTTTTACTTATTGCGTATTATTTTACCAAAATCGATGTTTCTGTACAATATATTGCACAGTTTCAATGTTAAAATAATATATTTTATTTTCTTTCGTAATATTGCATTAGATTCAAAATCAAACCAACAAAAAATGATGCGTAGTTATTTTTGTGTACTTTGAAAATGTTGGTTGCCTAAGTGATTCTTTTCTCCATTTAAATTTAAGGGCAACATACCAGCAACCCTAATGTAAATAAAAATATTGAACTCACGTTGTTATTGTTTAATTCACTGTTAACAAACACTCGCAAACTTCTAGACAAGATTGATAGACCTTGCGAAGGATTTCCATATATATATTACCGGTTTTAAAATTTGCCTCATAATGGTTCCATGCATGCCAACTTTTCGCGTGGTGAAAATTCCCTAGTTTCACATTTTCCAGTTGAAAAGGATGGTGACTTTTGATATCACAGTTGGTATGCTTGTCTGAAAAAAGCGTTGTCATAATTGACTGTGGAATATGAAACTGATAATGAATGGGATGAATCATAAGTCTAGAACTATAAGGAATATTCTGGAACCGGTTTAACGCAATCGTAATAAAAGTTGAATAATGGAATATTTCTGCAATAAAAAATTATGGGCAAGCGATATTATTTTTATTATTGAAACGGAGGAATATCAATCAGAATTTAACGATCCGTATATGCACTCTTATTGTTTAAATTCGGTTTATCTGATATTGAATTTTCTCTTGTAGTTGTAGGATTGCGCAATATTTTTATAAAATCAGGAATTTCGTATTATAAAACGCTGAGACCTATACGTATCAACCTATTCTAGTTCTGAATGTCCAATTTCAAAATAATCGGAATTTTTCTTTCGGAGATGAGCAAGTATATTAAAAGAATTGGAAGAATGACTTTCGACCTAGGATATTTTAAAAATTTATCAAATTAGTAGTTTCACATCGTTTTGACTTAAACTTGGACGAAACTACAGTACGTCTATTTCCCCTAAAATTTTTGAGAGCGCAAAAAAATGAGCGAAAAAGCGGGAATTGAAATTTAAATTTGGATAATCCTAGATTCAGATCAAGTTTTCAGGATATGTCTGTAAAAAATAGAATCAATCTGTTGAAAATCAAGAGATTTTTAGAAGCCAGAGCTTCTACCTGGTAATGAAAATGTTCGTTTCGATGAGATTCCTTTGAGTTTTCCATACCGATTAATTGGTGGAATCTCCTTTGTTGCAACTATGTTTTTTCCTGTTTTGGGGTAGTTTTGTGTAACGAATTGGGTTAAACCCATATAAACATTTCATTGTTAATATTGAAGCAACTTCTAGTGAAAATTTCATGAGGTTTATTTCATTTTTCATGATATCAACGTTATTTTTTTAGCTAACTTTAAACTTGATATAACTTGGCAATTTCGACCAAAGTAGATGTACTTTTCAGGGAAGGGTGACAATATTGGTAATTTTCAATAACGCTCTTATGATTCTGTTTTTTCTGAAAGAAATTCAAAATTCTCTAAGTTCAGTAGTCTTATTTTGTTATCATTCATTGTAAATCTCAAGTTTCTTTTCGAAATAGCTTTAAATTCTGATAGCGCATCCACCATTTTTTATATGGAATTGGTTTATTCCAGAAGATGGGGTCTGTTTTATTTATTGATAGAGATATTAGACCCCCACAATAGCTATACCCTCAAGATTTTGATTTTCTCAATGCTAATAATTCCGAGATATCCATTTTAGAATATTTGTTTTATCGAATTGACCCGCTTAGATTGTCCAGCCTTGAGCAAATGCATATTGGATTGTGAATGAAAATTATTGGCAAATTTGATTAATATATAACTATCGCAAGGAAAGTAGGCAATATCATTGTTTAAGGATACAATGGCAATATTAATCTTTTATTCATTATTTTGTTTGCCTATGGTACGTGTACCAAAAAAAAATTACGCCTTTTGATGATGTTCTGTGTACTGTTGACATAGCCATTTTCAAAATATTTTTGTTCTGTGAACGTCAAAGTTGTTTATCAATTTTGAATAATATGCCTTTTGTTTTATAAGAAATTGTCTTATTTATCTAAGGAAAAATAGTTGGATGTCACGTAAACATGGCTCCAAAATTGCTGAGACTATCAACTTTAACATTAATAGTGGCAATAAGTGTATATGTCGTAATATCTAAATTCATATTTGATAAAATCTATCTTACCTCTAAAGTAATTGTTGACGAAGAATTTCATTTGCCTCTAGGAGAAGCATACTGTAAACATGAATTTAATAAGGTGAGCTGAAATCTCTAGTAAAATTCTTCGGAACCTATTATGTTCATTGATCACAGCATTGAATTATTACCTACGATATGTGACATCTCTAAATATTGAAATTTTTCAGTGGGATCCGAAAGTGACAACATTTCCTGGTCTGTACTTGCTGAGTTCCGCGCTGTTTAGTTCATTTAACTTATGCACAGCCTATTCTTTACGATTAGTATCATTCCTATCGTCTATCATCAATATCGTATTGTTCTACCTGGTTTTCAAATTATATAATAGAGAGGTTTGTATGTTGTTATCATCTAGATCTATGGATTCTCATTTGATATTTTCAATATAGGTACCATGGAAAACAGTTATTTCTGCAATTAACCTATCAATATTACCACCACTGTATTTCTTCAGTCATGTCTATTACACTGATATCTCGTCCATAATGATGACGATGCTATTATTAATTAGTGCAAGGAAGGAGAATCATTACTTCGCTTCATTTTTTGGTAAGAGGTTCTGCCTATCTTCTGAAATACTATGGAGTGTATTAACTCTTCGTAAATACTGAAATGGCGAATGAAATTTAACTTTTTTCAGGGGCCTTATCAATATTGATGAGACAAACAAATGTTATATGGATTGGAATGTTATTTGGAGATCATGTATTGAAGCAAGTGTATATGTTGTCTTCTAACAACTCGAAGTATATGAAACAAGTTAAAATATCCATAAAGGTAATATTTTCTTCACCTATTATCTAGAATTAACCAGACAAAGAATTCTTGTTAAAATTTTTTGAGATCTGACTTTCCAACATACTTATTGTTTTTTGTAGGACGTGGAACATTTAACTAAGTCGATTCTGACAAAACCTGCTGATATATTGAAGAGGACTGACCTGCAACTAATACTTGATTGTTTGGCATATATCTCAGTTATTTTCAGTTTCTTGATGTTTGTATATTTGAACGGAAGTATAGTAGTAGGTGACAAAAATGCTCATGAAGCTACAATCCACCTTGTTCAGGTGTTTTACTTTGCAACATTCACTTTAGTTTTTGGTTGGCCTCATTTTTTGGGAAGCGTAGTGCCATTCATCAAATTCACTTTGAGAAATAAGTTATTGATGTTAGCTGCTGTTGCCATATGTTTGTGCATTGTTCATTTCAATACTTTGGTTCATCCTTACATGCTGGCTGATAATCGTCATTATGTATTTTATGTTTGGAACAGATTTTACGGAAAATATCATTTTTTCCGTTATGGAATGGTGGTAATATATATATTTGCTCTGTATGGCATACTTTCCAAAATTTGGGATCACAATGATATTAGTTTTCCGCTTATGTATATTTTATGTACTGTTATGGTACTTGTGATGCAGAAATTAATTGAATTTCGGTATTACCTGTTTCCTTATATTCTGTTTCGTATTCAAATCAAGAAAACTACATCGACAATCTTAGCCTTGGAGTGTTTGACTTATGTTGCTCTAAATGCATTCACTCTGTATACATTCTTCAATAAGTCGATCATTTGGGATACGTATGATTATCCTCAAAGACTTATTTGGTAAAGAAAATTTAATTTGGTAATGTTATGAAATCTTTCTGCAGTTTTTTATTCGTTAGAATACATATTAAGTTTATTACTGTTATTTCTGTTTGTGTTAATAATGGACTTGAGAGTAATGAAATTCTCTTTCGTTTTGTTTTTATTATGTGTTCTCTTAAGAAAATAGAGAATTATTTTTGTATAGAACCAGTTTTTGTTGCGACTGGTGTCATGTGAATTGAATTGTGATGAAAATGTGGTATCTTGAATGTAAAATGGAATGTTTTCATTCAAGTGATAGTTATCTTATCTATTTTGTGATGTCAGGCTACCTGTAACTTGAAAGACTGTTCTTAATTTATAAATAATGTATCATTTCTTTTTGTTTTTTTTCACCAATTCGTATATTCTTTAGTGGGAGAAGAGTGCATATTAACTTAAGTTCATTGAAATCGGTTCTGCAAAAGATTCAACATTCATTATCATTCAATTTTTCTAATATGTCGGGTATTAGATAAAAGTTCAAACATTTTGGAACTGAAGGTATTATCATTGTTCTCCTTAAACAATGGTATTATACAGATTTTGGTCAACGAAAGAATAATACCAAAAAACGCATTCATGAAGAAGGAGCTAGGTGTTTGAAAGAAATTTAGACTTGCTGTCTTCGACTTCAAGAAATTCCTCAGGAAATGTTGGCAAATCAAGGATCCTCCTGAAGTATGTTGGTCCCTTGAAAGTCACTTTGTGATACTGGGGCTTGCAGGCACCCATAAGTGTTGAATCTGTATGGAAGAGGAGGAAACTCCAGATCAAGGCAGAGAGATTCCATACCCAAACCCGTCTCTAGAGCCAGACAGTGAGCTGAAAGATACCCGAAACTCTTGCAAAAAATGGGGAGTATAATAGACTTAAAGATAGCAGTGCTCGATTTACTCGTTTTAATTTATTCCTTCAAACAACATGTTCATTTTCAAGGAATTACTACAACTCTTAATAGAATTCTTTCCATCATTGTTTCCATTCTCAATTCAATACAACTATCGTTGTAAATGGTGAATGCGCTTATTCATTTTCTTTGAAATCAATAGCTACGAAAATCAAATTCGATTGTAATTCGAATTCAAATAAGCAACAATGAAGAAAATTTGTTTAAGATGGCTGCTCATGTTGTGTACTATAAATCTGTATAGAATGTTTCCTATCATTGCTTAAAGGATTCTCTTTTCAATGAAACTTTATTTCTATATGGTGGATGCGCTTCTAAATTTTTTTCGAAATCCATAACTACGAGAATGAAATTCGATTGTAATTCAAATAACTTTCTGAATTGAATAAGCAATGATGAAGAAATTTTGTTGAACGTGCCTGTTTATGTTTTGTACCTCTACAGTATTCGTTTTGTGGAGTTTCGTGCTCCTGAGCAAATTAAAGAAAAACTTTTGGTATTGGGCTCTATGTTATCAACAAAAAACCAAATTAATTTGTCTGTCTGTGTTCAGTTTGTGATTGTTGTGATCAAAGAGAAATGTCAAAGATTAAGGTTAATCTTCGAAAGTGTTTTTAGGAGTGGCTTCTTCAATAATTATTGACCATAATATATAAAATAATAATTTAGCAGCAATTGAAACCATCCAGGTTTACAGTTTTCAGTGCTAGAATCATAAAAGGATCTTCCTGTAATTGATACCGTGTTGAATTCTGTGAGTCTTACGTGGAGAAAACAAAGAGATAGTTCTATTATAGAATATAAATCTCCTAGGAAGTAAAAGCAAGAATATGAGTCTCACAATTGGAGACCATTTCGGTCTCAAATGGGACCCTAAAAATCTGGAAATCAGGACGATGTCTGTAGAGAAAACTCTGGAGCCACTAGTATTGCAAGTGACCACTCTTGTGAACACCAAAGGTCCTTCCAAAAAGAAAAAAGGAAAGTCTAAACGGGCTAGCGCTCTCGTCAGTACAGTAGAAAAGGCAACAGAGAATTTTATTGAGAAAGGAGAACAAATTGCTTATGAAAACCCAGATATCACCCAAGAAATGCTTGCCGCTGTAGAAGAAGTACGAAAAACAGGTAGTTTGATATTTTTTATACATTACAGTACATTATGCAAGAATAATTTTGTGTTAATTCTAAGTATAAACTTTCAAATGTGAATCACTCGATGAATCATCACATGATATTCATAGTTTCGTAATACATTGGATTTTTTGAGGTGTTTGACCAGCTGACTAATGTATTTTGTAAATAAATCATCTCAGGGCTGTCAACCTGATAAATGAATATTAATTGATATCAAATTCATCATCACACAATGTTGCGAAATATGCAATGTATGATCAGGAATTTCAACCTGAAGACCAATATCATCTTCGAATATGCTTTATGATATCAATTGCAATGTAAAATGATTTCAATATTTTAGGAACTGCTATGAGCATTGCAGCTAGAGAGTTTTCTGAGGATCCATGCTCTTCATTGAAAAGAGGAAACATGGTCAGAGCTGCTAGAAATTTGTTATCAGCAGTAACGCGTCTACTGATACTTGCCGATATGGTCGATGTCCATCTGCTGCTCAAAAGCCTACTTGTTGTTGAGAACGATTTGGAGAAATTAAAGAATGCTTCAAGTCAGGGGGAACTTATAGATAACATCAAGGCACTGCGTCAGAACACAAATGAACTTTTGAATCAGTCGGCTAAGCGTCAGCTAGAATTGAAAGATCCTCAACTGAGGGATGACTTGGCAGCTGCCAGGGCTGTACTTAAGAAACATTCTACAATGCTATTGACAGCTTCCAAAGTTTATGTACGTCATCCAGAATTGGCTGCTGCTAAAGCAAATAGAGATTATGTTTTGAAGCAAGTTTGTGAAGCTGTTCACACCATAAATGATGTGGCTCAAGGCAGGAATACAGAATCATCTTGTCCGTATGATGGACCAGGAGAATTGGCTGCAGCTCTTGACGATTTTGACGTAAGTAGAATTGTGACATTGGTTTTTTCTTCTTACATTTGGCCTAGAAGTAGAATTATACACAATTTTGGTTAGATCAATTGATATCTGAGGGCTCATTTTGATTTATTGTGATGTGGAATCTTCTTGAATATTTTCTATAAGCTGTTTTGGCCACACCCTTCACAGCTCTCCTTCCAGTTCCAGAGATCTGATGAAATCCAACATCTGCGAAGGTTTCTACGAGGCTAGTTCCTTTCTCTTACAAGTTTCTTGCCCAAGGCATTCCTCCCTAGGCTCGCAATGCCAAAGCATTCCGTGACTAGGTGAATGGGGGTTTCTTCCTCCTCCCCACAAAACCTACACTCGTCAGTGTCCGACAATCTCATCCTCAACAGGTGCATCCTGAGGTGACAGTGTCCTGTAAGAAAACCAGTGAGGAGGTGTAATTGTTTCTTACTAAGATTCAGATATCTTTTGGATCTTGCTGTTTCAAAGTTCTGAAGGAACTTAGTGGAATGATCCATCCCTGGGAGATTCCGCCAGAGTTTATTCGGCTTTCTCCTTCTCCAGAAACTCCTTCTTATAGGTACATTTACCTATACCACAGAAGGGTTCTGGGCCAATGAGTGAGGTTTGTGCGCCCTCTTTGGCAAGTGTATTGGCCTCTTCGCTTCCCGAATGGCCAGGCACCCAGATTAAAAAGACCTTATTTTTCTTGCCTACCTCATTGAGTTTGTTCCGACACTCCCAGATCATCTTTGAGGTGATGACGTAGGAGTTCAGTGCTTTAATAGCAGCTTGACTATCTGTGTGTATGGCTATATCGCACTTCTGATAGTTTCTTTCTAGATTTATATCTAGACATCTTTCAATAGCTAAGATTTCCGCTTGAAAGACGCTCATACGGGAGCCTAGCAACAGTGCACACTTGGTACTTAGCCCGTATATCCCAGCGCCAGCTCCTGTAGAGGTTTTGGAACCATCTGTATACTTGCCATGTTAAAATATAACTGGTTTTTAGGATCATATGGCTATGGAACCCTTGGCTTACAACGAAGTCCATACCAGACCTTCACTTGAAGAACGTCTTGAAAGTATAATTAGTGGAGCTGCCCTAATGGCAGATTCAAGCTGCACGAGAGACGAGAGGAGGGAACGCATTGTCGCTGAATGTAATGCTGTGAGACAAGCACTACAGGATTTACTTTCAGAATACATGTCGAATGTAAGAAATATATTCAGTTTATCCTTCAAAATTCGGAATTAATGGTTATGTGAATTACAGATGGGAAGCAAGGATAAAAGCGAAAAACTAGCTGGAGC
Organism: Propylea japonica; assembly: GCA_013421045.1. Classification (NCBI taxonomy): domain Eukaryota; kingdom Metazoa; phylum Arthropoda; class Insecta; order Coleoptera; family Coccinellidae; genus Propylea; species Propylea japonica. Next base: position 26,001,935 of record CM024248.1, read on the forward strand.
AATTGACACCATGGGAAGAAAGACCAGAGATTTAAGGAGGCAACTTCGGAAAGCAGTTGTTGATCATGTATCTGACAGGTGAGATACTACTTTTTCAAAACATTTCAACCATATTAAAAATTCTATTTCAGTTTTTTGGAAACGAATGTACCACTATTAGTTCTGATCAAGGCAGCTCAAAGTGGTAACGAGAAAGAAGTAGAAGAATATGCAGTTGTATTCACTGAACACTCTAACAAACTTGTAGAGGTTGCGAACTTAGTATGTAGCATGTCCAACAATGAAGACGGAGTGAAAATGGTACGCTTTGCTGCAGCCCAACTGGAAAATCTTTGTCCAGAAGTAATAAACGCTGCCAGAATCTTAGCTGCGAGGCCACGCAGTAAAGTTGCCCAGGAAAACATGGAAGCTTTCAAACAACTTTGGGAAAACCAAGTACGCATTTTGACTGAAGCAGTCGATGACATTACCACCATCGATGATTTCCTAGCTGTTTCCGAGAATCATATCCTCGAAGATGTTAATAAATGCGTTTTGGCATTACAAGAAGGAGATTCAGATACTTTAGACAGAACTGCTAGTGGTATACAGGGAAGATCAAACAGAGTCTGTAATGTTGTTACAGCAGAAATGGATAATTACGAACCTTGCATTTACACAAAACGTGTTTTGGAAGCTGTCAAAGTGCTGAACGAACAAGTTATGCCCAAGTTCACTCAGAGGGTTCAGATAGCAGTGCAGGCGTTGTCAAGTTATCCTCCTAAAGAAGTCGATGAGAATGACTTTATAGATGCTTCGAGACTGGTTTACGATGGAGTACGTGAAATTCGAAGGGCTGTTCTTATGAATAGGGTATGTTTAATTTGATTATCAATGAAATTTCTGGTTTGTGAATATTCAATTCCTTGGGAATTTTATGTACGAAAAATAATATATGCCAAATGGCACCCTCTTGCTGCTTTACAGATGTTCACTCTTTTGTTGAAATTTTCCATGACATTTTGGCATAATTAAGGCTGTACCTCACTAATAGCACCAATAATATCATTCTTCGGTTCACGAATCGATTGTGGATTATTTTTATATATCTGGCATTTCACATAACCCCATGCAAATAGTCCGAAGGTGTTAAATCTAATAATCTTGGTGGCGAATTTTCTGATATTATTCAAATCAATCTTGGTGGCGAATTGACATCACCATTTCTGATATATATTCGTTCAGGAAATTTTTGTCTCAGTAAATCAATAATTGTGTCATTTACAAAGCGAGGTGTAGCGCCATCCTTTTGGAGCACCCATCACATAGAATTAAATCCACTTAGAATTAATGAAGCTGTAATCTATACTGCGCAAAAAAAAATTAACGCACATTATGGAAATCTCAAATTTATTCTACAACTGAAGGTGTTCTCAATGATAATTATTTTTATCAGAATTGAATTATGCATGCATATGTTATTCACTTTCAACGTTTTTCTTCAATACAAATGTTTTTTTCCAGCAGGAATAAAAAAAGATGAGATTATCAGATTTTGAATGTATTGGCTTCATTCTGAAATCAGTTGTTCTCGATCAATTCTAGTGATCAATAGTTTTTCTTTCGTTTGGTTTTCTACACTCGACAGGGACTCGGACAGGGTAGACCACGGGTAACAACTGGCATTCAAGAACGTTACTTGAGAGTTTCTTCGTTAAGACAACGGTTTGCTCGCCTTCTTCAAAATCAGCTTGAGCAAACTCATGGGGTGCAAATTAGCACCCAGACAATAAGAAATCGCCTCAGAGAATATGATTTAAGGCCTCGTGTAGCTCTTACTCCATCCCATCGAAGGGCGCGTTTGGATTTTGCGAAAGACCATATCCATTGGGAAGAGGCTTATTGGGATAAAGTTCTCTTCAGAGATGAGTCTAGATTCTGCTTCTACCATTGTGTTCGACGTTCCCTTGTATACAGACGTCCACAGGAAAGATATGCTTATCAGTATTCCAGTATTTTGAAAATTGTTTATTTCTCTTCTTTCACATAAGATTCGATGAAATCCTGAATTTTTCTTCCATTTAATGTGTCTTGTTTCGTTCAAAACCTTCCCAAGAGAACAAAAAAAAATGGAAGCAAGCCCTGAGCAGGAGCTTCTGAGCGCTCGTTCTCTGGTGGAGCAATAGGACTATCATCTCAAAATTCTGTATATGACTTGAAATTGATACTTTATATATAAACAATTAAAAAAATTCAATTCTATGGTCAAACTTGAAAATTAAAATAATTAAATTTTATGGTTCTGATGATGCGATCCTCTTGAAATTTGGCATGAACATTCAGTATATCAATATTTATACCAGGAATAAATTTCACTCAATTCAGATATCTTGTTATGAAAATATAATTTTTTTTTTCAATATTCAAATTGAATTTTCTATAGTTCGGATGATGCGATGATCTTCAAATTTTGCACAAACATTCAATATATAAATCTCAATTCCAAAATAAATTTCATTTGATTCGGATATCTTGTTATGGAAATATAAAGAGTCTTTCCTTTAATATTCCAATTGGAATTTCTATGGTTCTGATGATGCTATCCTATTGAAATTTTGCATGAACATTCAGTATATCAGTCTCAACTTACAAAATGAATTTCATTTGAATCGGAAAGTTGGTTATGGAAATAAAAAAATTCTTCTTTTCAATATTCCAATTGAATTTTCTATGGTTCTGTTAACACTATGGCAACAAAATTTTGCAAGAGGCTTACTATGAACATCTGGCACGTTGCTGCAATATTTCATTCCGTTTGCTTTCGTTTTGTGTGAAATATTGAGTAACAAAAATTTTGAATGGCCACTTTTTATGGAACACCCTGTACGATTTTTCTGGTTAACTAACTTAACCGAGCTATTTGGGAGCTGAACACACCCTGAAAATTTCAAGTCTCTAGGACAATCCGTTCGAGAGTTATTGTGCTCACGGACGGCCGGCCCTACAGAATTTGATTTGACCTCATATTTTCCATCAGGGAGTCGAACCCTATCGTTTGAGACCATTTTCGGCTCAAAATTCGAAAATTACAGACATTTGGGCAAAACGATATAGCACTCGTCTAAGTAGAACGAGCGCTCAAAAATAAGTTATAAAGTCATGTAGATTTTCAGAATGTGCGTTAATTTTTTTTGCGCAGTGTATTATAGGGTTATATTCGGTAGTGATATATGTTTTTTTCCAGGCCGATGAAGATTTAGACCCAGAAGACGTAGAACTGGATGAAAATTATACACTTGAGACAAGAAGTAATGTACGTATTACTAGTCATTCTACTATTTACTAATGTTTCATGAGTACATAATATTTATTGTGAATTTCAGCGAGTGCTCACACTGGAGAACATGGCGTTGATGAGTATCCCGATATAAGCGGAATAACAACAGCCAGAGAAGCCATGGGAAAAATGCCAGAAGAAGACAAACAGAAGATTCTGCAACAAGTCGAGTTCTTCAGAAGTGAAAAATTGAAATTCGACAAAGAAGTTGCTAAATGGGATGACGCTGGCAACGATATTATTGTGTTGGCTAAACATATGTGTATGATTATGATGGAGATGACTGATTTCACTAGGTAAGTTAACAGGTAAACCTTTTTATAGATAACATATACATCACTATGGTATGGTATGGTATTATATAATAAATGTAAGGCACCATAATACTACACTAACTGTAATAATACTCCGCTACACAACAAATCAAAATTCTAATCAACGTTACTCATCTATTCAATTTATTTTTTTCTGATATTTTTCTCATTTAATTTCTTATGATAATTCGGAAGCTAGTTGTAAACAGTTATTGCTCTAATCTTTGTATCTTTGTTGAGCATTTTAATGTAATATCTATTTTTATTCTACTAAATAAGAATCTTCCATATTTGCTATTATATCAACTTTATGATACTATATCAAACGGCTGTCGACTGAAGTCTTCTTGTGAAGTAAAGTTGTAAAGTAGTTGAAATATGCTGTCGCTATGCAATCTTTTTCAATACATGGTATTCCTATCCTAACGATGAATGAAATATTGGCTAATGAGGAAAGAACTCGGGCAAAAAGGATAAAGTCAAAGTTCCTGGAAATATTTTCTCACTTTATCTTGTTTGAAACTGTTGAAAAAATGTGTCGCATATGATGAATTCAGATGTATTCTAAGAATGTCTTATTTTTATGATATTCGCTTATACGACATAGGTTTTCCCTTCATTCAAGTCTTTGAATTAAAAAATTCAATATGATGAGATATTTTGAGGTGAAATAAAATAGTTACCTCTATTATAAATCCGAAGTTTTCGCCACTTTTCGGACAATGTCGATAAACACCCCCCACTTCCCCCACCCCTACGCGAAAGTATAGATAGAAGTAGTTCAGTATTCAACTTTCAGTAGCTGTTTTATTTCTTAAGGTGATGTACTTGTAGCTCGTTCTTAATTTGCAATGTTTTTAAGACCTCTATTGTTTTCATTGTATTTATATTGAATGATAACCTCTATTGTATTCATTTTGCTCATAATATACAGAGAAAATGTTGTTCTGAAGTAGTCGAAATATGCTGTCGCTATGCATCTCTTCTCAATACTTGGTATTCCTATTCCAACAATGACCGAAATAAGAAATATTGGCAAATGAGGAAAGAATTCAGGCAAAAAGGATGAAGTCAAAGTTCCTGGGAATATTTTTTCATCTTTTTGTGTTTGAAACTGTTGAAAAATGTGTGAATACCTGGTATTCCTATCTGAACGATGAAGATTCGCAGACCTGTATAGTATACAACACCTCATTCGATTTATTGTAAAGTGGAATCTACGAGTGTTTTAGTCGGTTATACAGTTTTATATTGTATATGCTTTTGAATTGTGTCTGAAGATCTATGATTTTATTAGTAATCCATTTTAATTGCAATAATATTAGACGGATAGTAATCTTTTAATAAAATAACTTAAAAACTAGAAATTTTCCGATACTTCTCAGGATGTTATTGAACAATAGTTGGGCTTTATCACCTAGTAAATGAACTTTTCTTCAATTCAAAGAATATTACTTGAATTTTTGAAACTTTTCTAGGGGACGTGGACCATTGAAGACAACCATGGACGTCATAAATGCTGCTAAAAAAATTTCTGAAGCTGGTACGAAATTGGATAAATTGACAAGGCAAATAGCAGAGCAATGTCCGGAGAGTTCTACCAAGAAGGATCTACTTGCCTATCTTCAAAGGATAGCATTGTATTGTCATCAAATGAATATAACGTCTAAGGTTAAGGCCGATGTTCAGAACATATCGGGAGAACTTATAGTTTCTGGGGTAAGAATTGAAATTTAAGTATTCAATCAGTGAGTTATTATCAATCTTCATTAATACACTGCTCAACAATTGATAGGGATCACTTACTTGTTCTAAATTTATTTCTGAAATATTCGCTCCAAGATTATAAATTTAGTCAGATATCAGAGTATTTTCAGTTGATAATATGGTTCACTTGAGAAAAGAATGAAAAAATGGAAAGTTGGAGAGAAAAAAAGACTTTATTAGGAACACTCACAATTCTGTGTTTGAATAACATAAAATTTTATGATGAAACCACAAGAAGGCTAAAGTTTCGGTTAAGCTAGTACCTAGTTTGTCCCCCACGAGCTCGTCTCAATCATTCTACCCTACAAGGCATACTTTCGATCAAACGATTTATAAAATTTTGGGGCAAATTCGTCCAAATATCCCGTAAAGCGTTAGAAAGGTCCTCCAGGTTATTGATCAGTTGTTCTAAGGTTGACAATTGTCTAGACATCTCAGACCAGACATGTTCGATGCAATTCATGTTTGTAGAGCGAGCTGGCCAGTCCATCCTATCAATAGCATGAGTTTCTAGCGCTTCATTAACCAGACGACTACTGTGTTGACGGGCATTATCGTCAATTAAAAAGGAATTCTCGCCCACGGCAGCCGCAAACGGAACAATTATGGGTTCAATAATCATATCGTGATATCTCTGACTGGTCATGGTGGTGTTCTGCAGAACAACCAACTCTGTGCGTTGGTTCAAACAAATGCCTCCCCATACACATATAGAACCTCCGCCAAAAGCTGTTGTGGGTACCATAAACTGTTCTGCATACCTTCGACCTCTTTCCCTCCAAGCAAGAATACGTCCATCGGAGTTGACCAAACGAAATCTAGACTCATCCGTAATAAACATCGGCTCCAATCTTCAAGTGTCCAATTGCGGTGCTCCTCAGCCCATTGCTGTCGATGAACCCGGTGTTCCCTATTCAAACGGGGATGTTGTACCCTCCTACGTGCTCTCAAAACCAGGAACATGTAGTCGTCGTCTTACAGTCTGGTTCGAAATTAGAACTCCTGTTGCAACTCTCAGTGATCTATTGAGCCGCGACGCCGGGTAAGTGGGATTTCTCCCAGCATTGAGGATCAAAAGACGATCTTGGCAGCTGTTGTACTGCGCTGCCGACCTCACCCATGAACATAAGCTACTGAGTCGTTTTGGATGCACCTATTCCAAGCCCGACTCACGACACTTTGCGAAACATTCAACCGCTGGGGCACTTCTCGCTGGGACAAACCTTCCTGTATCCACCGTATGATTTGATTCAGTTGCACAGGAGCCAAACGTCTTCTCGGCATGACTGATAAGCTGATATTGTTCTCATTTCTTCAATTATTGTCACCTTATGTGTTCGAACGAGAGAAAAAAACAGATTTAATAACAAATACCACATTGCTTTTCACTCCACCTGTAATAGCCTACAGATAATAATCGATTTTGTGAACAAGAGCCTATGACTTTGATATAATCAACTCAAAACATCTTACTTTTTTCTTAAAGAACAGATATTCACGAGATAACTTGAAAAAAATACAAATGAAGAAAAGTTCATAAGTGATCCCTAGCAATTGTTGATCAGTGTATATTGAACAATTATTTGAATTTGTACTTGTGTCAAATTGAATCCGAAGATATTCTCACATTAGTAATTACTCTGGAATCAGGATATTTCATGACATAACATTACTTTTTTTGTCTTACAGTTGGATAGTGCTACATCATTGATTCAGGCAGCCAAAAATTTGATGAACGCTGTTGTCCTCACTGTAAAGGCATCTTATGTTGCATCTACAAAATATCCGAGACAAGCAGGAACAGTTGCTGTAAGTTTATTTGGTTTTTCTTCATATCAATTCAAAAAAAAAACACTTTATATTCATTTTGGTATGAAACATTTAGATTGTATTTGATTATTCCGTTTTTTTTTCAGTCACCAATAGTGGTATGGAAAATGAAAGCTCCTGAGAAGAAACCTCTGGTGAGACCAGAAAAACCAGAAGAAGTACGGGCAAAAGTGAGGAAAGGTTCTCAGAAAAAGGTGCAGAATCCCATTCACGCACTTTCTGAGTTCCAAAGTCCCACCGAATCGATATAATTTTTCAATTTGATTTCCGAATTATTTCAAACATGACAGTCAAACCCCATGTGATCAGGTAAATCTCTTGGGCGATTCTTCTGCGACAATGTTATTCGTTATCTTCCAAAGTCTAAGACGGCTACTGCAACTTAAAAGCAAATGCATTTTATGCTTATTGCATTTATTATTATATATTATTATGATAGATTTTATATGGTATTATTTTGAAGAAAACTTGAATATTTGATATTATTCATATTTAGTCAAATATATTTATTTGTATTTTAGGAGTCTATGGCAATAATTTATCGACAAAAATATCTCTTATTGTATGGAAGTTTTTGAAATCTATATTTAATGTTAAGCTATTGAATAGTTGAACGATTATCTATATAGATTATTGATCTTTTTTGTTATTGATGATTTGGTTTGAGTACTTTCCTCTTGGCAGCTAAAACTCACTTTTGATTGTTGAATTAGACTTTTTACTCATACTAGAAATTTCAACCTGTGCCAAAAATATACTTCAATGGGTTTTTACATCTTTGGTGCAATAGTACACCAAACAGATAACTTTATCATGAATTTATAATGAATATATTCTAGATTTTCGTTATTTATTATAAACTTACTGTGATAATTTTTATATTGAAAGTTTACTATATACAGTACATAGATTTTGGCTTCTTTAGCTGCCCATATTATATTCTATTCACTTTAATTTGAACGTAATTGATTTTCGAATTGGAACTACAATTATATAAAAATTTGTTGACTACTTGGACTTCACTTAAATAATTTCTTTGCACATATTTTTGCGAAAGATTCCAATTGAAATTTAATATTTTTAATACTGCAATTGTTCACCATTTGTAGGATTGGATATTTTTAAGCTCTGCTATGTTGGTACTGAGCTTTTTGGATGACATGAGAATTATGAAAAATCTTGACGCATAGAATTATATTTATATTTTGAATAGAAAGTTTATTCCCTTTTTCCAAAACAAGTAATTGATACCATACTTGTTTTAAACATTGGCTTATTTATGCTGATAAATCTTCCAAATATTTCATGTTGACAATATTACAGTTTATTAGAAATTTTGAAATATAAAACATATTGACTAAATTTTCATGTATGGTTTTTTGTTTAAAGTTGCTGGGTACATGGATATTTTTGTTTTTACTTGTGAGCATTGTAGATGCACTGCTGGAAGTTAGTTTTGCACTTAATTGTGAAAAGTATCAAGGAACCCCATCTCTGTGGCAATCATATCCTCGGTACTTAAATGAGTGTTGATGGTATTTTGATATGTTAGTTCAGATGGAATATTGTCTCTTTGTGAGATAATCAATTGATTATTTTGTAATGAAGAAGTACCTAGTGAGCATTCCATAACTGTAAATTCCATCATTTGAAAGAATGCATTGGGAGTGATTGAATTTCTGGAAAGATCGAATTATTTTCCGACCACTCTTGTAGTTTATTTGTTTGAATGTCCTGTGATAAAAAACTATTGCTACATATGAAAATGAAATACTTACAGTGTTTTATTATATTATTTTATTCTTTATACAAAATAAATGTCAGTTTATGATATTTTTGTTTTCTTGATTTATTGAAGATACACGATTACTATTCATAAGTTTTCAGTTCACTGTTTGGTACAATAAGACAAACTGCATTTTGAAACTTGATTAAATTCGTTTTTGTATTTCAATTATCGAGGGGTGTATATACCAAGAATTATTAAAGTATTTGCAACTTTTGGGAGTTGTCATCCACCAATTTTTTCAATATAGTAAAACATGGCGTATCAGATGTATGGGTTAATTTGTATTTATACTGCGAAAGTCAAATGAAGCAGTTCCTCATAAGTGATAAAAATTCTAAAAAACTGAATTTGGAGACATCTTCGATGTATTTCCAGAAGGATATTTTCGAAGAAGAGGAAAAGATGTTTTGTTAACCGAGTTTCTTCAAAATTAGAGACATGTATATTCAAACTAATTTTCCGAATATCAATTTAGGGGTAAATGATTTTCGTCAGTTCTAAAAGAGATCCGCGAAAATACATGCTATCCTGTGCTCCTGATAAATATATTCACTGTAACATAAGAGGCTAGATACGGTCCTGTTCCAACGAATCGTTCAAGGTCATTCACGCCGCTGACGTCAGCATTGGCGCGAAGTATCAGGAGCTCCTAATACAACTCCGTATACCTTCTTGCTTTGCTCCTGATATTCGATGAATTATTGTTCGAAATCTTAGGTACTTCCTATGCAGATATTTTGATGCAATTTTCTACAATTACAAGGAAACCTCCAGTATTTCAGTTGGATTCAAGCTCATAACAAGAAAATTCATTTATAAATTGATTTTCAATATATTAGAAGATACCTATACCTATATGTCAAGTTGCTCCTGATACTTTTGTGAACGATCGCAAATTTTTTGATACGCTTCAGGAATAAAATTGTGAAATAATCCACCTCTCGTTTAGTGGGAAACCCTTAGATGCCGTTTTTTTCAAGTTCTATCAAATTTATCTGTGGATATCTTAAAATGCAAAAACTGCAAAGGAGAAATTCTTGAGCGTGCTTACCTACTTGAATCAATTATTATTTCGTTTAAAATAAATGCTCAATCTTAACAGAATTTTCCTCAGTTCAAGTACAACAAGTTGATAGCCTTAGTGTTGCTTTTTGCCATAATTGAGAAGGAGATTCCAAACTAATTACTTTTCATGAATGAAAAATCGGTTGTTAAAATTAAAATATAATTGAACACTAAAATGCTAAATCTTTGATAACTGCGAGTTTGAAATTTTCCCCAGAATTTGTTTTCTTTGTAGAAATGAGATTATCCAATCAGAAAATGCTGAGATTGTTATATTATATCGATAATTATAGAATTCTGTCCATAAAAAACACATCAAGTCATATTATTCAACTCAACTCAACATGGAACCATGTTAAAAACAAACCTTCTGCATACAAAATTCGTGAACATTAATAACAAAAATAAAGGTGTTTTAATAGTAACTATGGAGTCGAACATTCAAAGAATATCACATTGCACAAATAATAACTCTAGCGTACCTTTAGGAAAACTTAGTCTGATATATTTTAGGTATCAGGAGTAAGTTGCTCCTGATATAAACAATTCCGTCGGTGCAGATTGAGCCGAATGCGGATCTGGTTCGGTCACCCAGGTCAATGAACTCGCACTTGTAATGGCGCGAATATCAGGAGCTCCTGATACAAATCCGTATACCTTCTTAACTTCTCATCGTGAAAATATACTGTTTTTTGTTTATTGGCAATGTTTTTCAAGCTTTTTACATGAAAAATAAGAAAACACTTTTCCATTTTATCCATTATTGTAACGCATAATAAAAAAAATGCGAAACCTTTATGTAAAAATATCAAATAAATCTAAAATACTCTATCATAATTTGTTTTGAGTTCAGGAAAAGTTTCTGCAATTGTATGTTTTTTCGAACAAATTCAAGTTTACAAAACTATTTCGAAGTATCAGGAGGACTTGAGAAATGTTGAAATAAATCTTCAAAACTTAATCTCATGTTGAAAGTCGAATGAATGCGACTTTTCGAATATATTTTGTTAATTTTCTGATAAAAGTATGAAAGAAATGTTCAAAACTCATCAATTGGTTGATTTGATACCTCATCTTGATTAATAGCCGACTTGCTGAATTTATTTTTCAAATTCCATCTGCTAATGATGAAATAAATTCATGTTTTCGAACGGAAATTGCTTCAAAATAATAATTGCCAGAATAATTACCGTCTATATTATATTGGATTTTGATGCTTAATGAATTTTTCTTCAGACTCCTTGCCAATTTCAGATAATTCAATGAAATATTTTAGCGCCGGATTGAATAACAGGAGCATATAAGTTCGAGGAGGTATACGGATTTCTACCAGGAGCTCCTGATATTTCCCGCCATTTTCGTCGTCATCGGTAGGCGTGGTCTTGGCAGATTGGTAGAAACAGGTCCGCATTCAGCTCTATTCTCATCGATGGGATTATTTGTATCAGGAGTAACTTACTCCTGATACATGAAATTTCAGACTTGTACACAGTATTGAACCTTGAGTTTTTCCAGTCTCTTCATTCAATGATATACATAGGAATCTTTTCTGTTAATTTCAACCTCTTCGTGAAAATAAAAATCAACAACAAGAGTTTTTTCTGTCTTTTCGTAGAACGTTGTTTTTCACGAAGTCTATTACAGAATGATTTGTGAATAATTTGAAGACTTGAATTTTATATTTTCTTTCACAGTGATGGACAAAATAAGAAAGTATTTCAATAATTCTATCATCAAGTAGGAAGCAAATTTTAATGAAAATATTATAGAGAATAATAGACTTGAATATCAGGGAATACAAGAATACATGATATGATATTATCTTGAATGTTGCAAATACATTTATAAGATGACTTATTAGAAACGTTAAAGCTGATTCTGTTCAAAAAGATGTACAATTTACTGTACTATTTTCAAATAATCTAGATATTTCTGCGTTTATTCATTCTTTATCAATTTATTAACTCGTTTATATTCAACAAGATGATTCAAAAAGGTGAAAAATTCGAAACAAAAAAAAATAACAGATTTCCTAGGAAAATACAAAATTAAGGCTAATGAGGAAAGAACTCTGGCAAGAAGTATAAAGTCAAAGATCCTGGAAAATGTGTCGCATATGATGAATTTCAGATGTATTTTAAGAAATGTTTTATTAATATGATTTTCGCATATAAAAATAATACCTATGTTTTTTCCTTCATTCAAGTCTCTGAATTAAAATATGATGAGATATTTTGAGGTGAAATAAACTATAGTTCCCTTTATTATAAATCCGAAGTTCTCGCGACTATTCGGACATTGTCGATAAACACCCCCACTTCCCCCACCCCTACGCGAAGTTATGTGTACTTGTAGCTCGTTCTTATTATGCAATGTTTTTATGACCTCTATTGTTTTCACTGTATTTATAATGAATGATTACCTCTATTGCATTAATTGTGCTCAAAATACACAAAAAGTATAAAGACAAATTTCTTGGAAATATTTTTTTCATTTTGTTTCTCTTCGGAACTGTTGAAAAATTTGTCAAAAATGATTAATTTCAGATGTATTATGATGAACAAATTTAACGTTTTTTCCTGCATTCAAGTTTCTGAAATATAAAATTCAATTGTTTTACCCATACATTATCAACAGAAGAAAACGATGGTTATAAAAGATCACGAAAAAAGAATTTTTATTGTAACTCTGATTTTGACAAAGCTTTCAAAATATACAGCAGTTTCCAACAGCTTCAAATAGGTTTGAAGGGGCTTAATATTAATTGTTGATAATCACTTATTAATCTTTAGGAAAAACACGATCTGATACTACCATGTATCAGGAGTAATTTACTCCTGATACAAACAATTCCGTAGATGCTGATAGAGCTGAATACGGTTCTGTATCTTCGATTGCCAAGGTTAATGACCCCTGTCTTCAAGAATTGGCGTGAAGTATCAGGAGCTCCTGATACAATTCCGCATACCTCCTGATTTCTCAACCTGACCATAGAAATATACCAAAATTCGATTTCTGTGCTTCTGATTTCAAGATGGCATCATCCAGAGACAGAATAGATTTTTAAATTTGGAGTTGAATTTTGTTGTTTTAATAACATTCAAAATACTTCTCAGAAATTTTATTGTGGGAAGGTGAGCTCCTGTACATATAAACTTCATTCAAGTGAAGCAATTGAATAACGTTATCAATTTATATTCATTGTAGAAATATTTGAACTTTCTCCTGATACAAATTGCCAAATTGAGTTCGTTATACTACTTGAGATATTTCTGTTGGGACAGTCATATCCAGAAGTTTCTAAGAAGGAGAAGAACTTTTGAATGATGGTCATGTTTATACTATCAAGGCTTGTGGCTCAAGAGCAGAGCCCCAGAGTTTTTACCCATTATATTCAAAGAGGGTGCTATTATGACTTAAGATGAAGCATTATAATTGAAAAAATGCAAAGTTCTTTCAAGGTAGGTAATAGTGGTTAATGCAAGCATATTTTTTCAGCCTCAAGGTTGCCTGATCATAATTTTGCAGGCGAAAAACCTTCCCAGGTTCAATAGAAACATATTTACTTAAAGACAAATATTTACCATTGATATATTCTTCGGTTTGAAGAAAAAAAATCTTGAAAATGTATATCAACAGACATTAAAGGTGATTGTTACAGGTAAATGGTACCATTGTTTGAACCTAAAACATGAATGAAATAATTTGCAATGGATGTCCCCTAAAAAGGCAAGGAGGGGAAACGCCTTGAATCTGGAAGGAATCTGGATAGATCGTCCGAAAGAGATTGAGAAGCGAGAAAGTTGTACAAACATTTTCACTAAAGGGTAATATATATAATACTTGCAGATAACCGAGTGTTGGGTTTGACGATCACAAAGTGTCTCAAGAATTCATTTCATCATATATTATATTATGAGGAAATTTGCATAGGTGGACATCACCTCGAAGAAATGGATGAAAGTATAGATGCAATGGATCTTCCTACAGTGACTTTATACAAGAATATCTTGAATAAACTCACTGTAGATTTTCCCTAAAAGAGATAACAAGTACATTCATACAATTTGTATAAAGATTATATACCTATAGTTTCCTCAGAAGCCCAGAAGGGTGATATTTTTTCCAAGCTCTCGCGAAGAATATGAAGAATCTTGATAATTGGAAATAACAGAAAATAGGACGATTAGTACACCAGCTGCTAAAACTTTACATGGTAAATAAATAAACAGAGGTTTAACGCGTAACATCGTCAAGAATAGATTTAAAGCATATTGTCACCATATTATTTTTGTGGCAAATATGAAGCCCTTTTTTATTTGAAGACTGATATTTTTTTCTAAACATTCACAACAGAAAGTATGATTTTCCTAAAATGTTTGAAAACACATAAAAGAGGTAAATAAATGCCTATATAGTCCGTTCACGAAAGGTTGAGCCGTCGGTTGGCCATGGAAATTTGGCATATTCCACTGTGTATATTAAAATTTTAGGTTATGTTCTTTATTTTCTTGTCAGATTGATACGCAATGTTGTCAATATGGCATAGAGTTCTCTGATAACTCGCAGGCTCGTCGGACGAGGCCGAGTACATTCGGCAACGTTGACTTTATTTTATTTTATGACATTAAATACTGCCAACTTCAAATAAATGAAGGAACGCCTACTATGTGCTCAACCTTTCGTGAACGGACTATATATTCGGTATTGAAATTGTAACTCCTAAGCTTTTTCTTTCGTTATGATGTGATCACTTAAGTTTTTCGAACATTTGCGAATATAGGAAAAGTTTTTATTATTTTTTGTGGAATTTACAAAGTATCACCATTGTTTAGTCCATTATAAAGCATTAACCATTGTTTATTCCATTATAAACAATGGTATTGTAAATTATAATTTTTATTGCAAGTTCTCTACTTTTCAGCATTTTCCTGAGTTGTGACAAAAAATAGGATCTCAATTTTCACAAAGTGTGATGTTTTCACTAAATATTCCTGAAATCAGAATTGATTTTCATCAAGGCATCCAGAAATGGTCGAAGATATTGTATATGAATATTTTAACCAGAACCTCATCTGAACTCCTATTCTCCTAATATAATTTGCTTGGATATTCGTCAATTTCAGTGGATGTCGAGTAGTATGTAATGAATTTACAGGTGAGTCCATTAATATATTAATTAAGTACTTGTTACAACATGAGAATTAGAATACTTGAATTATTGCAAATGTGCACATTTTGACTAATGATTTGAGAAGTATGACTAGCGTCACCTGTTGGTTCAAGATCAAACTTGACTGAACCATTTTACAGGAACCTGTAAGGACCTCCTCCGAACTCATGTTCTCCTAATACAATATACTTCGATTCTCGTCAATTTGAGTGGATTTTGCATCATGCATTCATTATAATTTTATTACCATATGAGAAAATTTCAAATCCATAGCTATTTTTTCGAATATTTTGAGTAGCGTTATCTGTTGGTTTGAATTCAAACTTGACCTCATCATTTTATAGAAACCTGTAAGAAACTTGGTTTTCTGTATTTCCAATGAAGAATATATTGTTCACTTTATCCATTACTCAACAGATGTCGCTAAAGAGAAGAATTAAAAAAATTTCAAATTACTGTATCATTTTCATGTTCGAACATTTTTTCTAAAGTGAAAATATTATCTGATGACTGGGTGTAACGACAAAAAAATGAAAATCATATTTAAAATATGTAGTTCAAAGATTATTACTTTCACAGGTTGTTTTGGACACATCAAAGAAGTGAGAGTAATACAATTCCTGCTAAAAAGAAATAACCATCAAGTGAAATATCCAGATGCTTGAAAAAGGTATGAAGACTACTTACCTACAGAATCCAGATTTCAGAGACAGCAAGGAATGGAAGTTTCAGAACCTTACGATTATATTTAAATGGTAAATAATTATGATAATTCATTGAATTAAAAAAATATTAAGAGATAACCGAGTTCAGGATTTGATGATCAAAAAGCGTCTTGAGAACAGAGATAATAGAAGAGAAATTTCATAGGTAGAGAAACCTCAAGGGAATTGATGAAAAAAGATGCAATGGATTCTCCTACAGTGACTCTCCACAAGAATAGGTTGAATGAATCTACTGTACATTTTCTCTAAAAGAGATATCAAGTTTAAACCGTTGTAAAAAGATTATAGTTTCCTTAGAAGGTTTTTCTCCGAACAATTGTGAAAAATATGAAGAATTTTCATAATTTTTCTTGGAAATGACAGAAAATGGAGTATCTTTCCAAACCTTTCCAACAAAAGTTATGATTTTCCACAACTTCTTGGAAAACACATGAAATAAAATAAATACGTATGTTTGGTCATAAGCTTACCAGCATTTCCTTTTCCCTTGACAAAATATGATCACCAAACTTCTCTTGAAATGAAAGTTTTCTGATGATTTGGGAAATAGAAACAATTTTCATAATTTTTGAGGAAATGACCAGTTATAATGAATATTGCAATTTTTGATACCAAGTGTTTTGCTTTTCAGCATTTCCCTGAGTTGTGGCATGGTATGAGAACTGGTTTTTCATGAAGAATGATGTTTTTACTAAATATTCACGAAGCCAGAATTGGTTATCATCAACGCGTTCAGAAATGGTCAAACATTCTGTACATGCTGTTTATTTCCAGAACCTCATCTGAACTCCTGTTCCCCTAATACAGTTTTCTCGGATATTCGTCAAATTCAGAGGAGATGGAGTTTGTTAAGTGATGTGTTTCAGGTTAAGTTTATTATGATACCGAAGAATAAATAATTAATAAATTTCACATAATAATTAGAAGTAATTGAATTACAAGGCAATTGATTTTCATCAATACGTTCAAATGAATGTTAACAAGAATCTCCTCTGAAATCCTGTTCTCTTAATACAATTTTCTTGGATATTCGTCAATTTCAGTGATTATGTTGTATGTGATGTCCGTTCGTTATGTGATGGGTGTTGCAGGTTAGTTTATTCTAATAATACCAAAGAATATCTAATAAATTTCACATAAGAAGTAGAAGTAATTGAATTACATGCAATTGATTTTCATAAATACGATGAATGTTTCGGTAAGAACCTCATCTGAACTCATGTTCTCCTAATACAATTTTCTTGGATATTCGGTAACTGGATTGGATGCTAGTTTGTCGAACAGTATGTTTTTTGTAAAAACAGAAAGAAAATTTTCAGTTTAACGACAAGAATGTGAAAATCATATTTGAGAGATTTTAACCGAGAACTTTTTTACTTTTTTACACATCCATTTCTGCTAAAAGATGAAAAGGTGTTGAATAAGGTATGAAGCCTACAGGATTCAAATTGCAAAGATCGCAATAGAAGTTGAGGATCGATAAAAGGGTCTCAAACCAAGGGCGTATAGCCAGGAATTAATTTCGGGGGGGGTTTTGACATTTTGCCAATTGACTTTGTAGGTGCCGGGAATTGTGAGGGTCGCTTTCTGCAGCAAGTATTAAATAAAAAAATAACTCTGAAACATTTCGGGGGGGTTTGAACCCCCAAAACCCCCCCCCCCTGGCTACGCCCTTGTCTCAAACTCTTGCAATTATATAAATTAATGGTAAATCATTATGACTACATTGATTTGAAGAAATACTTAGATATAATCGAGTTTAGGGTTTGAAGTCTTGAGAATTTATTCTAACAGAGAGAAAGATTATTAAGTTTCTCTATAAGAGTGATATTTTTCCCAAACAGTCGAAGAATTTTCATAATTTCTCATGGAAATGACAGATAGGATGGAAAGATACATCTGGTGCCAATCAACACTCATTTCCTTAACTCCTTGAAATGATTAAAATGATTAACCGGCATTTTCCTTTTCCTCGAAAAAATATGATCACCAAACTTCTCTTGAAATGAAAGTTTTCTGATGATTTAGAAATAATTTTCATAATTTTTGTGGGAATATTACCAGGCCTATTGCACCAAAAACTTTGCAACTTTTCACTTTGCACTTTTCACTTTTCAAATGCACAATGTTGCACGAAACGCATTCATAATTGAAAAGTGCATTGTGAAAACGCAAGTGCAGAATGGAATAGGTACCCTTCGCAACAATTAAATCTTGGGAGAAATGTTATGAAACATAATTAATTTTCACTTTGAAAATTTGTCAGAATGCAAAGTGCAAAGTGAAAAGTTGCAAAGTATTTTGGTGCAATAGGCCCCAGGTAAAATGAGTATTGCAATTTTTCATACCAATTGTACCGCTTTTCAGCATTGCCCTGAATTGTGACATGATATGAGAACTAATTATTCACGATGAATGATGTTTCAACTGACTATTCACTAAATCGGTTTGATTTTCATTAACGAACAACGCGTTCAGGAATGGTCGAAGATTTCGTAGCACCTCATTTGAACTCCTGTTCTCCTGGTACAATTTACTCGAATATTCGTCAATTTCAGTGGATTTAGGCAGGTTAGTTTATCATAGGTAATAAGTTCTACATACAAGTATAGATGAGATGCATTTATTATATATAATTGAATTGCATGCAATTGATTATCATCAACACGTTCAGATTCAGAAATGGTCAAAGATATAAGTAAACAATAAGAACCTCATCTGAACTCCTGTTCTCCTAATACAATTTTCTTGGATATTCGTCAATTTCATTGGATATCCTTTTGTTGTTATGTGATGTGTTGCATGTTATTAATTCATTAGTATAATAATACCAAAAAAATAATAAGTTTTACATAAGAATTACATCAAGGCATTCAGAAATCGTCGAAGATATTGTAAATAATTATTCCAGGACCTCATCAGAGCTCCTGTTCCATAAAAACCTCATCAGAATGTTCTGAATTGGACCAACTATTCGAAAGGTCCGAGCTGAAATTCTTTATGAGATTTATATGTTGCGAATTATTGAATATATTTGTTACAAAATTCATGTAGTTTATTTATTAATTAATTATTTGATTCTCATCATCGAGGATGATGAATATAGCGCTACCTGTTGGTGTAATTTCAAAGTTGACTTCGCAATGTTACATAAACCTGTAAAAAACTTGAATTTCTTTATTATCATCAATGAAAACAGTATCTTTTTCATCCATTACTCATAGATGTCGTTAAAGTAAATAACCGGAATTTTTTTAAATAACTGTATTATGGATGCTAGTGTCGAAGTGAACCTTTGCAGAATTTTTTGAATTTTTTCAGATTAATGACAAAAAAATGTGAAAATCATATTTGAAAGAGTTTAACCAAGAACTTTTACTGGTATGTTTTGGACACATCAAAGGAATGGATTACTGCTAAAACACGAATAGATGTCTGAAAAAGGTATGGAGCCTACAGGATTCAAATTGCAAAGATCGCAATAGAGGTTGAGCATCGATAAACGGTTAAAATCACAAACTCTTATATAAGTACAATTATATGTATAAATTAATTGTAAATCATTATGACTAATTCATTGATTTAAGGGAATACTTAGATATAATCGAGTTTATGGTTTGAAGATCAAATAATGTCTTGAGAATTCATTCCAACAGAGATAAAGATTATTAAGTTTCCTTAGATGAGTGATATTTTCCCCATTTTAAGAATATTCATGTTTTCTCGTGGAAATGACAAAATAGGATGGATAGATCTGGTGCTAATCAACACTCATTATTTATTTTGACGAGTGATATTTTTTCTGGACCTTTCCAATAATAGTAATTTTGAATTTTCCTTAACTTCTTGAGAATATCTGGTCATAAAATTAGAACACAATCACCAAATTCCTCTGGAAAGGAAAGTTTTCTGATGATTTTGGAAGTAGAAATAATTTTCATAATTTATGTGGGAATGACCAGGTATAATGAGTATTGCAATTTTTCATACCAAGTGTTCTGCCTTTCAGCACTTCCCTGAGCTGTGACATGATATGAGAACTAGTTTTTCACGAAGAATGATGGTTTCAACTGATTATTTACTAAATCGGAATTGATTCTCATCAACGGACAAAGCGTTTAGAAATGGTCAAAGATTTTGGAGCACATCATCTGAATTCCTGTTCCCCTAATACAATTCACTCGAATATTCGTCAATTTCAGTGGATGTGCAGGTTATTATAACAATAATAAATAACAAATAGGTAATAAGTTTTACATGAAAAGTATAGATATGTAATACTTGAATTACATGCAATCATTGTCCTTAAACAATCATGCAATTGATAACCATCAAGACGTTCAGAAATGGTCGAAGATATTGCAGACAATAAAAACCTCATCTGAACTCCTGTTCTCCTGATACAATTTTCTGGGATATTCGTCAATTTCAGTGGATATCCTTTTGTTGTTATGTGATATTATGTTGCATGTTATTAATTCGTTAGAATAATAATACCATTGTATAAGGATTATACAATGGTTTTACATAAGAAGTAGAAGTATTCAAATTACATCAAGAAATGGTCGAAGATATTGTGAATGATATCAGAACCTCTGCTGAACTCCTGTTCTCCTAATACAGTTTACTCAGATATTTGTCAATTTCAGTGCAAACTTGCAAGGTGGATTTTATTATCATTTCATACATAATTTGATCCCTTGGACAAACTCATAAAAACTTAAAATTCTTGCAAAGTCCATTATTTGAAAGGTCCGAGCTGAAATTTGTTATGAGATTTATAACTTGCGAATTATTTGATACAAATAATATACATGTAGTTTATTTCTCAATTTGATTCTCATAATCCATAATAATGAATGTAGCGTTACCTGTTAGTGTAAAATCAAAGTTGACTTCGTCATTTTACAGAAACCTGTAAAAAACTTGAATTTCTTTATTATCATTAATGAAAACAGTATCTACTTCATCCATTACTCAATAGATGTCGTTAAAGTAAATAACGGGAAAAATTTTTCAAAAAACTCTATTATGGATGCTAGTTTGTAGAAATGAACCTTTGCAGTCTTTGCACTTTTTTTCGTAAAAATAGAAATAAGAATTGTCAGATTAACGACAAAAATGTGAAAATCATACTCAAAAGAGTTTAACCAAGAGCTTTTACAGGTAGGTATGTTTTGGACACAAACAAAGAATGGATTTCTGCTAAAAGACGAAAAGATGTTTGAAAAAGGTATGAAGCCCACAGGATTGAAATTACAAAGATCGCACTAGAAGTTGAGGATCGATAAACGGGTGAAGTCTCAAATTCTTGCAATTATATAAATTAATGGTAAATCATTATGACTTATTCATTGATATACATATACAGGGTGTCCCAAGAATACCACGCGAAAGTGACACTGGAGATACATTTCTGTCTTCGTGTCTGAGGAGCTGAGTCTCTGTAGAATGATGCGGGTGAACAATGGGCCACTAGGCCTCAGTTCGGCCGGTAAGGCACCGCACAGAGAAGAAGAGAAGAAGACACTGGAGATAGATTGGCATTAGGTCTATCAGATAGCATCAACATGATCTCAGTAAAAGTCCGCTGGTTTTCGAGATATCACCACTTTCGCAAACAAAAAATGAAAGAGAAAGTGATATAAAAGAGAAAGAAGAGCAAAAATAATGGTTGTTTGAAACGGTAGCGAGGAAAGAATATCAAGCAACATGTAATTTGGCAACAGGTGATACTTGTGCATTTTTCCTTTTTTTTAATTATTTCGGCATAAACACATCTCTCGCGACAAAATTATAATTTCTAAGGTTTTGACATAAAAAAAATTGGTAGTGTTGTATCATTTTGAAAAGTGCTGGAAATGGACCAGTTTTTACGATTATTTGTCAATTCAGTCTCATTTTTTTCACATCAGTCAGTCAAACTTAAGTTAACGTTTTAACTTCGTCATAAAATACAACAAGTTAGACATTTTTTTTAAAGTACTTCGTTTTAGTTCTCGGTGAAGTTATTACTTCATTGTTTAAAGCAACTATTCAGGGTAGCCTAGGTAAAAAAAAAATTGGTGTTTGAAGACCGAAAATTGGGGATTTTTAAAAAATACACAAAAGTGGTTATATCTCGAAAACCTGCGGACTTTTACTGAGGGCATGTTGATGCTATCTGTAAGACCTAATGCCAATCTATCTCCAGTGTCACTTTCGCGTGGTATTTTTGGGACACCCCGTATACTTAGATATATTCAAGTTTAGGGTTTGAATATCAAAAAGTGTCTTGAGAATTTTTTCCAACAGAGATAAAGATAATAGTAGAGTAGAGTAATATTTTCTCCAAACATTTGAACAGTTTTCATAATTTCTCGTGGAAATTACAGAATAAGATGTAAACATACATCTGGTGCTAATCAACACTTATTATTTATTTTTACGAGTGATGCTCTTTCTGGACTGTTCCAATAATAGTAATTTTCCTTAACTTCTTGAAATGATTAAATTGATTAACCGGCATTTTCCTTTTCTTTGACAAAATATGACCACCAAATTTCTCTTGAAAGAAAAGTTTTCTGATGATTTAGAAATAATTTTCATGATTTTTGTGGGAATATGACCAGGTATAATGAGTATGGCAATTTTTCATATCAAGTGTACTGCTTTTCAGCATTGCCCTGAGTTGCGACATGATATGAGAACTAATTTTTCACGGAGAATGATGTTTCAACTGAATGTTCAGTAAATCGGAATTGATTTTCATCAACGGACAACGCGTTCAGGAATGGTCGAAGATTTTGTAGCACCTCATCTGAACTCCTGTTCTCCTAATACAATTTACTCGAATATTCGTCGATTACAGTGGATGTAGGCAGGTTAGTTTTTCATAACAATAACAAGTAGGTAATAAGTTTTACATACAAGCATTCATTATACATTATTATTGAATTACATGCAATTGATTATCATCAACACGTTCAGATTCAGAAATGGTCAAAGATATTGCAGACAATAAGAACCTCATCTGAACTCCTGTTCTCCTAATACAATTTTCTTGGATATTCGTCAATTTCAGTGGATATCCTTTCGTTGTTATGTTATTATGTTGCATGTTATTAATTCGTTAGTCATTGTATAAGCAAGCATAAGAAGTAGAAGTATTCAAATTACATCAAGGCATTCAGAAATGGTCGAAGATATTGTGAATGATTTCAGAATCTCATCTGACCTCCTGTTCGCCTAATAAAATTAACTTGGGCATTTGTCAATTTCAGTGGAAACTTGCAAGGTGGAGTTTTTGTATATATTATCATTTAGAACTTTTAAAAACATCAAAGTCCACAAAAAACTCATCAAAATGTTCCGAATTTGAAATGTCCGAGCAGACATTTTTTATGAGATTATCTCGCGAATTATTTGTATTTGTTACAAATAATCCATGATAATGAACGTAGCGTTACCTGTGGGTGTGAATTCAAAGTTGGCTTCACCATTTTACAGAAACCTGTAAAAACTTGAATTTCTTTATTATCATTAATGAAAACAACATCTACTTCATCCATTACTCAATAGATGTCGTTTGAGTAAATAACGGGAAAAATAATTTTAAATTACTGTATTATGAGTTGCAGACTGTTGCATTTGCAGGCGTTATACATTTTTGATGCAGTTCGAAACAGTTTTTGTTTTTAATGAAAACAGTAAAATATGATGCTATTGAAAATACTAGAACCAAAAACGTAAAAAGTTATTTTAAGTTTGACTAAAATGTAAATGCTTTCTAATAACCGAGTTAGAGAGTAGTGAAAACATCCATTCTCAATAATCTTTGTTCAGAGCTGAGGTTCTAGCTAGAATTCCTACTTTTCTGATTGAACTCAACCCTCGAATCAACCAGTGGTAGAGCACTGTATAAAGAATTATAAAAATATAGTAACGACCAAATTCTTTCTGCCTGTTACATGAACATAATACAAGTTCACCATAATATCATAACAATGATATCAGTCCTTAAACAATGATGATATTCATATACAAATTAACAGATTATAATTGATTTCAAAAATTTGTTGTTAAAAATGAAATTGCATATTTAAATCATTTTTTCATAATTTCAATCAGCATGATCAAAATTTTGTCCAAACCCAGCTATATGTATGTAATTAGCAATCACAGAATCAATAAGTAGAATTGTCTGTGTTTATGTTGCTATTCAAAAATTAAATTCTCAAAGTAATTATGCAATAATTTTCTCACCAGAATTGCCTATAAACTGATTTATGGATCTTACTATAAGAAAGTTTCGAAAATTTGTTGCAACAGATTTGTTAGAAAATATTTTTACAGGTAGAGGTCAAATACACCTTCCGAGATGTTTGAGGACAGATGGCCACAAAATGATGGCCTTGGATCGAAATTCCCTAATAGGACATAATGAGGACAAACTCTTCAAAGCTACAAAAGGTCACAACAGAAGGTTGAAGGGCTGCAGGAAGAAGAATGGAGAGATCGCAAAGGATGGAAGTTAAGAAGCGAAAAACGGTTGAAGCAGAAGAACAAAACCCTGTATTTGTATAGGAATGTAAATTTTAATTTTCTCGATGCTTATTAATAAGAATCATTTTCAATATTTGAAACCCGATTCAAATACTCCGCAGAGAAAAAATTGTTTTTTCTCGAATATTTGTCACATGTTATGGCGATTTCCATGAAAACCCTTTCCATCGATTTTCAATTGTTCGCTTTTCAAAGCTCTCGCTTTTACATAATTGTAATTTACGTAGTTTATATATCTCTCCTTGGAATATCTCATCCTTTTCTTGGATATTTCTTCACTTCTAATAAGTAGTGTTATATGTTAGTATAAATAAGCAAAAGCTTAAGGTAATCCTTGATATTGATAAAAACTGTGATATAAAGTTCATCTGAATAATTGAATATTTCAATACAAACTTTGTATTTAAGGATTAGATAAGAATTAATCGATTTCTTCATATTTTAAGGGATTATTTACCTATGATTTGATAGAGCACGTTGAGATATTCAATTAGAATAGAGATATAGTTTGAATATACACTTAAGAAAGAGCTTTTTGATAAATCTGCAATATCCAGGTTATCAGAGGTACATATGGACTTCGCAATGTTATTATTATTAACCTAATCGATTCAAGTTTATGTTCATTTATCATGAAAATTCAGAGCAAAAAAGAATTTGATTGTTTAACGATATACAAATATCATTTTTGAGAGTATTAATTGTACAAACATTCAGATTTTTGTCAGTAAATTATTATTTCGTGGAAGTTTGTGTTCATTTATTTCGAGAATCAGAAATTGGTTGTTTACTGCTGTACAAATATTGTTATTATTATTTATCTGCGAATCATTTTCGAGAGAATTAACTGTCCAAAAAATCAGATGTTTTCACAGTTGCTTTCAGATCATTCAAGCAGTCGGGAAATTATCGATTACTGAAAACTGATCACAATGAACGAAATGTAACGCTCTATTTCATTGAATTATGTAATCTACAAATATATGTTCATTAGTAATTGTATTTTATAATGAATTTAACAATAAAAGTTGAAATGACAAGTTAATTTCTACATATTTCAATACCTGAACTTAGAATATGTTCCTTAAAATATAGGGAAAGCATCTCGAATTAAAGCTAGAGATGACGAAAAAATAAGTAAAAGGTGAAAAAACACTCCATATTTTCCAAAGCACTCGAAAAAGCATCTATTTGTGGCCCTTGTGAGGTCTTCTAAAATTTTCAATATAAACAAAAAGGGCTAGAGACGGTCCTGTCTCACCGAATCGCCAGAGGCCACGCATACCAATCTGCCAAGGTCACCCCTACCGCTGACGTCAAGAAATGGCGGGAAATATCCGTTGCTCCTGATACAATTCCGTATACCTCCTCGAACTTATATGCTCCTGTTACTCGATCCGGCGCTCATACACTACCCAAATCGGCAAATATTTGATGGAACACACCGGAAATGCAAGATTCGTCCAAAATTTCTGGTTTTGAGCGTTTTCTCTGTTGGGTAGTGTATGAAAACCGAATCGAGTAACAGGAGTACAGGCATAAAATCGAGGGGGTAAACGGATTTGTTCAAGAGATTCTGATATTTCACTCTAATTGTTGGGCTGGAAATTCCGAAATCCTACAAAATTTCTGTTTCGAAAGCATTTTTTCCTACAAGAATGCATTTTAAAAATGAATTTTAGAAATAAAAGGAGGTATTCTACGTTACTCCTGATACTTCACCTAACTTTCAAGCAAATATTATTTCGTTTTATCGATCATTTCAGGGTAGAGCGAAGAGATCAATATTATTAATCAAGGATTTTACATTTCTCTTATTTTTAACTCACTGAAAATCACTTCCAAAATGAAGAATAAAAAGAATAATAATAAGAATTGAGTAATCACACACTAAGCAACTCGTGAAAATTTTCAACCTTCAGTTGAAAAAAACATTCTTAAATCGAAAGTTTCAATTATTGAAACCAATGGCGCGAAAGATTTAGCACTCCTGATACAATTTGAATGTTTTCAAGCACAGACTTGAACACCGAGTTCAAAGTTGGTGCGAAATATCATGTGCTCCTGATACAATTTGAAAATTTCCGACTATAGAGTTGCACACAGAGTCCAAAAGATGGCGGGTAATATCAGTAGCTCGGTAGTCGGTAGGAATCCGTATACCTCCTGTTACTCGATCCGGCGTTCATATTTCTTTCAATCAACTCTGTGATCGAAACTTTTCAAATTGTATGAGGAGCGCTGGATATTTCGCGCCGATGTTTTCGATCAAACTTACCGGTTTTTACATTTTTTTAACTGAATTTCGAGTTTGATCATGAAATAATTCGAATTATCATGTCTGTCTACATAACCGAAGAAAAGAAACAATTTTTGTTGTTCTTTTCATTCAGCCGCCAGTTTGAATTTTTCTGAAAGAGGTTTTTTGACTGAATTATTCAATAGTGCTGAACTAGTTCGAGTGATTTTTGAAGTATCAGGAGTACCTAACATGGAATGTAGGCCGAAAGTTGAATTTAAAAATGCGTTTTTGTGTGCTTTAAAGTTATGTGAAGTATCAAAAAAAATCAAATTGATTTTTGAAATGCATTTTTGTGGGTATAAATGCTGAAAAAACAAATTTTTTGAAGGATTCCGGTATTTCTGGCCCAATAAATAGAGCGAAATATCAGAAGGTCTTGAACAAATCCGTTCACCTCCTCCTATGCTATTGTTATTCGACTCTGTTTTCACACACTACCCAACAGAGAAAACGCTTAAAACCAGAAATTTTGGACGAATCTTGCATTTCCGGTGTGTTCCATCAAATATTCGCCAATTTGGGTAGTGTATGTACGCCGGATCGGGTAACAGGAGCATATAAGTTCGAGGAGGTATATTGAGTTGTATCAGGAGCTCCGGATATTTCCCGCCATTTCTTGAAGTCACCAGTAGGCGTGGCTTTGAGCGGTTCAGGGGGACAGGACCGTCTCTAGGCCCTTTATGTTTATTTTGGAAATTTCAGTAGGCCTCACAAGAGCCACAAATAGATGCTTTTTTTAAGGGTTTTGAAAAAGGTTGAATGTTTTCTTTCCTATTATTTATTGTTTCATCTCTAGCTTCAATTCGTGATGCTATTTATTTATTTCAATAATTAGATTATTGAAAATAGAGATATATGGTAGGTTTGGGTATTGAAATACAAATGGAACTTTCATTTTAACTTTCATTCTATTTTTCAATTATAAAATCACAATTATTCATAAACATATATTTTTCCAATAACACATTATAACATAAAATATAATATAACGTCAAATTTATAATGAAACAGCCAATTTTGCTTATTGTGATCAGTTTTCAGTATTCAGAAGACGATGAACCTTTGACTCCTTGAATGAACTGAAAGAGAACGAAAAGGATCAAATTAAAAATAATAATTCACCGAAAAAACATCTGAGTGTTTGTACAATTAATACTTTCAAAAATGATATTTGTATAGCGTTAAGCAATCAATTTCTTTTTTGCTCTGAATTTTCATGATAAATAAACATAAACTTGAATCGATTAGGATAACAATAATATTATTGCGAAGCCCATATGTGCCTTTGATAACCTGGATAATGCAGATTAATCAAAATGCTCTTTTTGAAGTGTACATTGGAACTATATCTATTTTTAATTGGATTTCTCTACGTGCCTCACTAAAACTTGGGTAAATAATTTCTCGAAATATCATTGAAATAAATAATTCTGAAGCCTTTGAACACATAGTTTGTTTGGAAATACTGAATGACTCTTGATAACCATGTCATTGCAATTTTATCAAAATTATCTGCTTATTGATATATGTATTTCGCTGAGTAAATCTTCATGAATACATTTCAAAATTAATATGGATAGAACAGAGACAAATATCCCATATGTATTTTTAGAATAATAACAATTGATTAACGAGCCTCATAAACATTTCATTTATTTCCTTTTTTAGTTTTACTGTTAGGCAACAATTTCTTAAAAACCAATTTGCTCCTGACAAATAAGTGCAAGGATTTACGATGGAGCATTTCATCTTAATTAAAATCTTTAGTTGTTTCTGTTTCAGAGACTGGGAGTGAAAACCCAAAAAATGTTTTCTAGAAATGATAATCCTTCACTATTTGAATTTCTAGATGGTTCAATGTCATTTATTACATATTCAGTAGATT
Organism: Propylea japonica; assembly: GCA_013421045.1. Classification (NCBI taxonomy): domain Eukaryota; kingdom Metazoa; phylum Arthropoda; class Insecta; order Coleoptera; family Coccinellidae; genus Propylea; species Propylea japonica. The sequence goes on from CM024248.1 coordinate 26,030,645, forward strand.
ATGATTTTGGTATGATATAATCTGTTCATCACTTAACTGTAAGATTTTCCGTTTCAATTAAGTAGTTATAAGAAATTGAAAATAAGATGACATGTAAAATCTAACTAATTGAATATACCTTTTTGATTTTTCATTCAACAAACTGAATAACGAAAATGTTCATCTGTGTCAAAGTTTTTCACCATTTATAGATTAGCATTAGGTTTCTTCAGGCCATATGTGCAGTAGAGTTCCTGGGGCGTTTGGGTTCCTGTAGAAACTAAAACATGTCATTAACTTTCCTGAGAAAAAATTAAATGAAAATTTTACAATTTCACCTAATAAAAACTCCTAGTGCTAGTATACTTTAGACTCATCAATTTCAATTTATTTTTATTATCAAAGTAAACGAACTGAAAGGAAGACTTGATTACTTCTGACAATGGAGGCGAATTTTGAATATTTTACCGGGATCAGAGACTACTTTAGTTTAGAAGATCTTGAACAACATTTATAATGTAATTTAATGATACTCAAATATCAGTTTTGACAATATCATATCATGCTGATTGAAATTTATGATAAAACCATTTAAATGGCAATTTCAATTTTTCTAATTAATCTTATGATTAACAATAAATTCCCAATGATTTACCATTTATATCGATGCAAGTTTTTTCAGCTGTAGCAGTTTCTCGTTTCTCAATATAATGTCTTAGGATTTTACAATTTTCATTCACTGTCCTTCCAGGTTTATCACCTCATTAACTTCTTCTTGAGGAAAATCCATCGTCATCCTTTGAGTTGCCATACAATTTCATCCACTTTATAGCGATGTTCATACATCTTAACTGTAAATATTCCTTTTTATATAAACTTTCCTAAGACTTTCACATGATAAAATACATAATTCAGTTGTTGCAAATATCTTTTCTTCTGTTTGTTTGTAATCAAATTCAAATTCATATTTTTTCCTAGTAAAATAAAAATATTTTGCAACTTATTATACAGTATTCGAAATATTTTTCAAATTCTTCACTATGTTGAGCCTTAGACAAAGTGAGTAGCTCATGAAGCAGATAGGACTGTTCATAGTTTTTAATGAAGAAAACTTTGTTTCTTACAGATTTCTGTAAAATAATGACATCTGTTGAATAGCTCATGAAGCATATAGCGCGCTCATAATTGATAATAAAGAAAACTTCGTTCTTTACAGATTTCTGTAAAATTATGAACGTGAGTTTGAATTTTTTCTAACAGATAACACCACTTATTATCAGTGATGAAATATCGGAAGGAGAATATTGTATAAAAGGGAACATTAACTATAAAAATTACAATTATGAAGAAGTGAGAGCTTAAGTCTAGACACTTCGCTATAAAGATCGAACACTTGAAGATGAATGGACAGCATTTTCTTGGGAATTGCAAAAAAAAACAATTTTCTCCTTTCAAAGTATTCAAAACAGTTTTCAAATATGAAAAATGAATCTTACTAAGAATAGTATCAAATGAAATTTACCATTTCAATGAGGTACATTCGTTTATAGCTTCTTGACTTTCATGTCTTCCATCCCTTGCGGTCTCTCCATTCTTCATCCTGCAGCCCTTTGTTGTAGCTTTGAAGAGTTTAACCTCGTTGAGCCCTTTCAGGAAATATTCATCTAAGACTTTAATTTTGTGGCCATCTGTCTGCATAAATTCCTTGAAGGTGTATTTGCCTTTTACCTGTAAGAATAATCTTTTACAAACTCTGCTGAAATCAATTTTCAAAAATCTTTTAAACATGAGACTATTGATTCAGTTATAAGCAAGTATAGGCTTTTTATGGACAAAAAATTGCAGAACAATTGAGAATTCAATTTTTGAAGAGAAACTTGAATACAGACAAATTTTGCCCGATGTAATTGTTAAACATTGCTGGGGTTTCAACAAAACTTCGAACATGCTGATAGAAATCATGAAAATTTCCATATGTATTCAGAAGCACTATAGAACATAGAAATTTCATATCTTGTGCAAAATGAGAATGTATTTCAATCAGGAATTCATACACAATTCATATTAAGGTCGTCGGAAAAATCTTGTAACCAGCTCATTTATTAATCTAGCGACTAATGGTCTCAAACTATCAACTCGTGAGCGGAGCGTGAAAATATCTTGACCATTTGTCGCTATCTTTAATAACTTAGTTAATCAAATAAGTTTTAATAGTTGATTCAACAATTGGGTTTGCTCAGAAAAGAAGACTCTAGAACCTTCTCAAAACAAATAAAATTGAAAACTTTCACAGGTTCGAAAGAGATTTCATGGTTGAAAAAAAATTGCAATTATATCTAGGGAAACAATTCATTCCATTGATTGGTCAATTTTGAGTTTTACTGTTAGGCAACAGTTTTTTCAGTAGCAATTTGCTCCTGACAAATTAGTGCAAAGATTTTCGCAGGAGGATCTCATCTTAATTCAATTTTTTTTTTAATATTTCTGTTTCAGAGACTGGGAGTGAAAATCTATAAAGTTTGCAGTATCCTCCCAGATTATATTTCAATCAATAATAAATAATCTCATCATTTCTAGATTTATACCAGTTATTATTTTTCATTCGTCCTCAATTTTCATCACTTGATCTGTCCAATTTTCTTCGAAGCTTCCTCAATTATTTTCTTCAGCAACTTAAGGATTTTCTTTTATAAAATGTACATGGTCATCCTTTCCTTGGCCGTCTATTTCTGTCCAATCTCTGGAAATTATTGTACCATTCCACTGTTAGAATATTCTTCTACATTTCCTGTGAAAACAAATTTCCTAAATTTTTTGAACTCGAAAAACCCATTACTCAAAGTAGTACAACTTACATGAAGTTAATGAAATTGATATTACAAGGAAATAAACATCTGAGGTAAGTAGAAAAATGAATACTATTGTAGACGAAACTTAAGCTGGAACTTTTGAAATTGTTTAGACAATTATTGCAATAAATTATTCAAAACACAAGGACACTTCACTTTGAGTGCATCCAATAAGATAAACTATCATATCATACATCTTTAATCATTTTTCAAAGAATCCTTTTTGAACAATGCTAATATTTTATAAGTTTATTTCACTCAGGAAAAGAGAATTACAATTGAGTTGAAAAAACATTTAACAAACGGATGAAAAGAAGGGCCAGATATTTTACTCCACTTCAAATGAATTGTTGCGTTATAAGGAAATTATGTTCTGACAGTATGAGCTGGTTTGTCTTATTAAGATGCAGCAAATTCAAAAGTTACTATTTACCAATAATGACAAAAATGAATTATTTATAATGATTTACCATTTATAAATATATGCAAGGTTTTGCAAGTTTAATCGTTTCTCACTTTCCATGTCTTGCGGTATGTCAAATCTTCATCTTCCAGTCCTCTTGCCTTCAAGTCTTCCCTAATGCACTTCACAGACCGCTAAAATGTTCTTCCAGAAGAAATTTCACCTGGTCTTTTTAAGGATAATCCGTATCCACAGCATTTATTTTCATTTACCTGTACAAATTCCCCTTTATAATATCTGTTAGTTACATCTTACTAATTAAAAAGTGTATGTATTTTAGTGACAATGTTTGAAATATAATATGGATTACCTATAAAATTATATGGAACATAAATAAAATAATAACATCTTTGCACTAAATCAAAAAATTGAATATGAAAAATTTTACGCCTGCAAAAACAGATAGGCAATTCATGATACAGTAAATACTACTATAGCGACATCTCGTGAAAAGAAGATGAACAATATTATCCTTTGTTTAGCCATCATAGAGAAAACTGTTTTTTTTTACAGATTTCTATAAGATGATGAAACCAAAAGGTTCGAATTTATACCAACAGATAGCACCACCTATCATCGATAATTTCAAAGACAATATTTTTTAATGGAAATAGTCAATAAGTGATCAAATATCAAGAAAATGAAGGTTTTTCCTTAGAATTTTGGGCCTAAAATTATACAGATGGATGAATTGTGGTGTTATAATGTAATTATTACTATCATAACATCAAAAATGATTCCTATTGTTAAATAAACCATGTATGATTGTATGCGGAAGATTTGTGGTACCAAAAAGAGCCAATCCATTTGAAACAGTTTCTATACCTCAAAAATAATTACTATTAGTCATTGAGTTAGTTATAATGACTTACCATATCCATATAAATGCGAGAGAGCTTCAACTGCTTCGCTTCTCAAAATCCTCATCCCAGCAAACATTATCGTCGGCAAACCGTCGTATGAGTGCTGTTACTGTCGGTTATGTGCGTAATGCGATTTCAACGCCGGTAATGCATTCCTATTAGAGGGCGAGTTCTTTGCTGTTTCATATTCATCGAATCGATGGCGGTTCTATGCGTTAGCAGCGCGTTGATATCTGTACAATTTGAAATTTCGCAGGACACCATACATTCGGCTGAATTCTGCATTTCCGATTTCCGCGTCCTATGGAAGAAGACGCGTGGTACGTGCTTGTTTGCTAATGAACTCACGCTAGTCGTGGTGGTGAATGCTGATATCAGTGAATTAATGTGAATTATCCGTGTGATTTCTTGTGTTACAAATAGTGACCAATCTAAATACAAAAAAGACTTTGTCAGTGTGAACTCTTTTCTTATAGAGTTTATTATTAACAGAAAAACAGTGCTCTCGGCGTGACGTTCAGTTCAGCAACAGTGATTCAAAACATATCTCTCGATGTCTCAGTATCAAGAAAAACTCCGGTAAGTACAAAAAATTACAATGGAAACGGTGTTGATTTCTCGTAAACGTATTCTCCCCGAAGGCTAGACGTTAAACCGATGGGCCTCCGGCAACCGAACCAGCATCGGTTCTACGTGGTATCCAGAGTCGGCTCATAGTCCGTCGGGCGGCTGTCGTCCGATCGGACACTTTAAGGATGATTCACATTATCAGACATGCAACGACACGGCACGGAACGACAAAGACCCGATAGTTGCGGCAGCAATTCACATTATACGATACGTATTCGACATCTCGACGGGTTGTTTGTAATGAATTAGTTTTTGCTAAACAAAATTAGAAGCGTAGTGCTACAAAGTGAGCAACCCTCGTGTGTCATGTTTAGAAATTTTACCAATATCTAGCCATAATGGCTGTATTGCTTGATGAAGATGACGAAGCCGTAAAGAAAACAAAAACGATTATGGGTGCATAAAATGTTACAAAAACGTAAAACTGAAGGAGAATATCATACTTTATATAAAGAACTGGTAGACGACGAAAGAAAATTTCTCGCATGTTTCCGAATGTCAAAGTTTCAATTTCATTATTTGCTAGATAAAACGCGTCACGTACAGGCACAGACACGAAAAACATTCTTGCCAAGAATGTCGGTCCGCTTCGTCGCTGCCTTTACGTGTCGTTGCTGCGTCGTTGTCTGTTAGTGTGTACATCAGTATTTATTATATAGAAAGAATGGTTTGTCGTGTCTTTGTCGTTCCGTGCCGTGTCGTTGCATGTCTGATAATGTGAATCATCCTTTATTCAAAATGCCGGCTCTAAACAGTGTAGGCAAGCCGACACAACTGGGCCGGTATGTCAGCAGTTCGCCAACGTTGGGCCGAGTTAATTTTGTTTGCTGGGATTCTGCAGGCTTCAATCTTGATTATTCATGTCTTATTCCTTGAAGCGCTCTTCTTCCAAATTTAGGAGTTCAATACCTCGTTATTTTCCATTGCCATGATTTTGTGGCCATTTACCATCATACATTCCTAGAATGTGTCTGTGTTTTTACCTGTAAAAATTCACTGTAACAATATCTGTTGAAATTTGATTTAAATATTTTTTTTGTCGGAAGACTCATTTTTTCAGTTTTGAGCAAGTAAACATGCATTTTGAAGAATATGTTTTAAGAAAATAATTCCAGAATTCAATTAATGTATAAGAATATGAATAAATTTTGTGTTTTTGCAATGGTCAGCCGACTGATGTTGAGATATATGTATTGCTGGGTGCCTTGACGTGAAGCAACACACAAATTATATAATTTTCTCTTAATGAAGTTATAAGACTAACTCAGCTCAGATGCTATGGCTTTTGACGAAACTTCGACCACGCTGATTGAAAAAATGAAAGAATTATTATGCTCAATTCACTCCCAAGCAAAGAATTTAATCCAAATCAAAGGGTGAAATGAATGGGAAAATGCATCAGTGTAACACCAGAAGTAAAAACAACTTTCGCCACAAAAATTGTGCTCTGAATTGTGCCAAAGAGCTCCCATTTATACAAAGATGAAGCGGTCAAAAAATCTTTTCTTATGCTTGATATAATGTATTGGAATTAGCCAAAGTTTGTCGAAATGTTAATAAGTTAACAATTCATCATTCAAAAGGATATATACCTACAAGAGTCCATTGTTCAACACTGTTTATTGCTTCTCAATTTTCATCAGTTGATCATCTGTTCAATCTTCCTTAAGGCTTTCTCAATATCCTTCTACAAGCACCTAAAAAAGTGTTTTCCCTTAATCCCTTTTAGAAGGTTTTATGTTATCCTTGTCCTATCTCCATCCATCATATGGAGAGTACCATATTTTTAGAGCACAACTTACATTAGTTATTGAAGTTGATGAACAATTGATAATAAAAGAAACTATCTGCGCTAAGTAGCAATAAAATGCTTGAAGGTTGATACGAATTTAAGATAATTACTGCAATAAATATTCCAAAAGACTAATTGACCGCGTTCACTTCAATGATATCAATAGTCATATAATGAATACTTTGAAATTCATTACCATGTCTGAAATACTGAATGCTTGCATCTGACACTATTACCTGCATTTTGAGAGCACTGCTATTTTGAATTCAATTCATTTTCTTGCGTTATAAGAAAAACTTTCTTGAATAAGATGGAATGAAACCAATCATTTAGCGCACTTCTCTGAAGGCATGAGGCGCAAATCTGGATTCTACCATCAGGTTAGGACTTATTCTTTCCACATATAATTATGGGACCATCTGTTGGAACTTTCTTCCCTTCCTCAATCCTTCTAAACTTGTTTGTGCCATTGAGGTCCTGAGTAATCTGATAAATGCCACTTGCACCTAGGCAAAGTTCCAGCATTTCTAAAATAGACTAAAATAAATTATTTTATTCAATCAAGTCACAAGAATAGAGTATATTTGTACAGTTACTCCCTTATTTACAATAAAAATCCTCTCAATATCATTCAAACAACAGCTACTCGACGACATTTTGAAATCAGAGTTACAGCTACAGAATCATGCCTTTAGAACATTTCTATGATCAGGAGTTGAAAAATGAGAAGGTATACGGATTTGTCGGGAGCTCCTGATACTTCGCGCCGTTTCTTGAAGCCAGAGGTCATTCACCTTTGCGACCGATAGAAGCAGAACCGTATTCAGCTCTATTCTCATCGACGGAATTATTTGTATCAGGAGCAAGTTACTCCTGATAATGCAATTTATCAGACAATATTTTTTCCAATAATCAATTTCTAACTTTGGGTACTTTTTGTTTTGTGTTTTAATATTGAATTATATGAATTCTTGGATTTTTTTGGTTCTTTTTAGGATTATAGGACATTGAAAACTTTTATATTGAGCAATTCATGAATTGTGAGAATCAGTATTGAAGCTTTGAAACTTCTCATCAGCATATACTGATATTTATGCATAATTTTCATAGTTATCACGTTATAGAAAAATTCATGTTTTTTTAATTTTACAATACGACTCAAATTTTTTCTCTATCAGAAGGATCAGTGAAATATTATAAATCAGTTGATCATCTGACTATTAAATTCATTTCAATGAGTTTGAAATACTGGGCGATTGGCCTATTCGTACAACTTTTCCAAATACATTTGTAAATACGAAGAAGATGCATTCCAAATATACCTGATATCAAATATTCAACATAACTTCATGAAATTGTCGGCAACCTTTAGATTTTCATTATTAAGTAATCGATATTGCTCCTGGTTTTTTCGCAACGTTTATATTCCTTTTCTTCAATATGTTCTACATTTTCAGTAACGGTTGTACTCATTCTATCAAAATATTCCATTCAGAATGATTATGAGATACTGTCCCGATACTTTCCCATATACAAAATTGTTGATAAATTCTACCCATCAGAATCTGTTTGTTTCAATGATTTTCACATATCTTCCAGATTATTTGAAAATTTGCAGTAACGAACGTATTTTATCATCAATTCTGGTTTTACAATACTTCGAAGGATATACAAAAATTTTCAATGTCCGCTTAGTTCCAAGAAAGCTCAATCTTCTATATTGAGTAATTCAGTCCAATTGAAAATATCTAGATCGATATATTTCATGTGCCAGGAGTAAGTTACTCCTGATACAAATGATTCCTTCGATGAGAATAGTGCTGAATGCGGACCTATTCCTACCAATCTGCTAAGGTCACGCCTACCGCTGACGTCGAAAAATGGCGGGAAATATCCGGAGCTCCTGGTAGAAATCCGCACACCTCCTCGATCTCATATGCTCCTGTTACTCAATCCCGCGTTAAATTCTGCGATCGAAACTTTTCAAATTGTTATAGGAGCGATTTTCGCGCCAAACTTCCCGCTAAATGCCTTATTTCGTCAATTTTCCTCATATGTTTTTTATTGTTTTCAAAATTGGTTTTAAATTCATTAGGAGATAATTTGTCTGTACTTCCCGTTGGTCCTGATATCTGCTGCAATTTAACCCGAAATAAGTATTTGTTGAAATAATTTGCAGTTTTTTTATGAGAATTTCAAAAAAAAATGCGCTTTTTGGCGCATCTTTCCTACATTTTCAAACATTTTCCCATTCTACATCATTGTCAGGTTGAATGCATTCATTTTCCTCCAAAAAATAAGACAAAAAAATATATTCAACAATTATATTTATAAATATTTCGGAAAGTCTAAATATTCATTTTGATTATCGATATTCAGCTTGCTCAAGATAATTTATGCATTGTTTGTTGTTGTTTCTCCTTAAACGATGATTTATGTGGTATTCTTTGTTGCTCCTGATATACTTTGAAGAATTTTTGTACTGAAATTTCATTCGTATAAACAAAAATCTCGAAAATAATTCTTGAATGTATGCAATTGCAAAAGCATAATCGAAAAGAGTTGTATTTATTTGAAATGATTTCAAATAAACCCATTATACTTCATGCAGTTTTCGCACATTAGATTGAAAACCGTTTTTGAATTGGTAGCTACTTTTTATCGAAATGATGACAGAGTAAAGTTGAAATAAGTAATTTTAACATTCATTGATAATTATATTATATGATTATATACATACAAAGTCATAAGATTCCTTGTTACAAATATTTTTCGAATAAATTGTTCAATGTGAGTGAAGAGGAAGCTGAACCTTTCCAAATCATAAAATCTTTCAAATCCTACATATCTCTCTCAGTTCCAAAATTGAATCCATATAATATGAACAGGAAACTAATGCGTGATGTCGAATGAACTGAAAATGGTGGATGCGCTTTTAGAATATTGGAGAGTCACACTATGAAAATTACCCACTATTATAGCAGTATGATTATGATATCATTCTACCTTTGTTCTCCGACTGACTGAAATGCAATTATTTAATATGTACATACTGACATTTTACTACCATTTTTATTATTTCATTGAATAAGAATTAGAAAATCTTGTCTCTTCAATCAATGGTGGATGCGCTTACAGATTATTAGAGAGTAACACTTTGTATAACATGCCCCATAGGACCAAAATGATTATGCCAATGTTTTCGGTCTGTCTAAAGAACTATTATTGTATATAGAACACCAATTGTGTATGTATGCATTCAACATAGAATGAAACTATGTCCTACTACTCGCTATTCAATTTCCAACTCGTCAACTTTGAGTAGGAAGTTACATTCCTGAGATTAGCGTAGTTTTAGTATCGTACAAAGGAATCATTGGTCGCAGTGCAGATAGGCAATTATATTTCCAATCGATTATAATAAGTTATCGGAAACATATGACCCATGACAAGTTATTCTGTTATATTCTCTTTCACGTACAATCATCTATTTTTTTCAAAGGTGATATGACCCAAGTCCTGTGATCAAAGATCAAACCCATTATAACATTGCTCAAATCTATTCCTTTCTGTAGATATTATTTCCTATTAAACCAGATATACCAGACACTTATACCATTGTTTTATTTCTCAATGCTTATACATTCTTATCTTTGACCGTTTTATTTTATGGGCCAGATATCGAATCATTTCTTGGTAGTAAGAACAATATTATTATAGATGAAACAAACCATTTGAAATATTATCGCAAATTCGCAAAATACGTTCAAGAATAAACAATGACGTTATGAATGCCAGCGTTTATGTAACCTGAAAATGTATCACCGTTCCCATGAATCACATGTTATGATTATCGAATACTGTATAAACAGCATTGTTCCCAAGTATCGTATTTTAGTTATGAATAATTGCACTATCTAGAGATTGAGGAATTTGCTTAGAAATCTGTGGAGTAAATCAAAATTTTGTGAACCATTTTATTGGGTCTCCATTAATTTACAGATGTTAAAAATATCTGAGATCACATTACAAGTCATACATATAAAATAACCGCTTTGAATTAAATACATATGAAAAGAAATGAATCACTTCTTCTTTGTTGCTTTTTCAGCTGCTTTTGTTACTTTACCAGCTCCGGCTTCTTTGAAGCTTACGCTCTTGATAACTCCTACAGCAACGGTTTGCCTCATGTCACGGACAGCGAAACGACCTAGAGGAGGGAATTCTTGGAAAGATTCTACGCACATTGGCTTGGATGGTACCAAATTGACGATGGCTGCATCTCCAGATTTGATGGCTTTGGGGTTTTCTTCTGTGGTCTTTCCAGAACGACGGTCGACTTTTTCTTTAATTTCGGCGAATTTGCAGGCAATGTGGGCTGTGTGACAATCCAAAACTGGGGTGTATCCGTTGCTAATTTGACCGGGGTGGTTCAATACAATTACTTGGGCAGTGAAGTCTGAAGCTCCCCTGGGTGGGTTGTTCTTGGAGTCTCCAGCGACGTATCCACGACGCAATTCTTTCACTGATACGTTCTTAACGTTGAAACCAACGTTGTCACCGGGTACAGCTTCCACAAGGGCTTCGTGGTGCATTTCAACGGATTTTACTTCAGTGGTAATGTTGGCTGGGGCAAAGACAACAACGGTACCTGGTTTCAATACACCAGTTTCAACACGACCTACTGGTACTGTTCCAATACCTCCAATTTTGTAGACGTCCTATAAAAAAAGTTGACATTAACAAATTTGCTCAAAGTATAAATATTTGAAAAAAATTTCGTGATATTTTCAGAAAAGATTAAGCCAATAAAGAAATCATATTGTGAATTTCATAAAAAAGATGTTCATCAATTTGAATGACCGACTTGAAAAATCTGAAAGAAAGAGCTGAAAAGATATTTACCTGGAGTGGAAGACGGAGGGGTTTTTCAGTTGGACGAGATGGAGGGAGGATGGCATCCAAAGCTTCGATCAAACATTTACCGTCAGCCTTTCCTTCTTTACGTTCAATGGCCCATCCCTTGAACCATGGCATTTTTGTGGATGCTTCCAACATGTTGTCTCCGTGCCATCCAGAGATTGGTACGAAAGCAACAGCTGCTGGGTTGTAACCGATCTTCTTGATGTATGAAGATACTTCCTTTTTGATTTCCTCGAAACGAGATTCACTGTATGGTGGTTCGGTGGAGTCCATTTTGTTGACACCAACAATGAGTTGTTTCACACCCAAGGTGAAGGCGAGCAGAGCGTGCTCACGAGTTTGTCCGTTCTTTGAGATACCGGCTTCGAATTCACCAGTACCAGCAGCTACGATCAAGACAGCACAATCGGCTTGAGATGTACCGGTGATCATGTTTTTGATGAAATCTCTGTGTCCAGGGGCATCGATGATGGTTACGTAGTATTTGGAGGTTTCGAATTTCCATAAAGCGATATCGATGGTGATACCACGTTCACGTTCAGCCTTAAGTTTATCAAGTACCCACGCATATTTGAAGGAACCTTTTCCCATTTCCTGGGCTTCCTTTTCGAATTTTTCGATGGTACGTTTGTCGATACCACCGCATTTGTAGATCAAGTGACCAGTGGTGGTAGATTTACCAGAATCTACGTGTCCAATGACGACGATGTTAATATGAGTCTTTTCTTTACCCATTTTGTTCCTAAACAAGAAAAATTACGAATTAGATGTAGAATAGGAAAGGAAACACAACTTCCAATAAGAAGCTATGTTCTGATATTTAAAAATGATCAACATTCATTACAGATTGAGCGTTATATTGTGACATGAAAGAAAGAAATTTTCAAAAACTATCGTTTTCAAAAATGAAAATAAGGAGGTTGAAATCATGAAGATATTTCAAGCAATGTGTAGCAGTGTATGCTTTATTTAATTATTTACACACTGCCACATATTGCGTAAATTGTTGTACCTAGCTGGTATTAAGCGATACCATCATTTAAATAATATAGATAACTAGAAATTAATCAAATCAAAATAGAATTCCATATGAAAAATTCATGAAATAACGCGATGGAAAAACATACCGAAACAAATTGCATATTCATTGACCTCACGCATATGTAATACAAAAATGTGCTTTTGAATACGAAAAAAAAACAATTCGAAAACATCAATCAAACAAATATTCATCTTTTCCAATAAAATCGCTGAAAATAAATCAGAAAATCAACATTAAAAAGATGAACGAACGAAATTAATTAGAGCTCGTGGGTTGATTAGGATCATAACCTCATTTGCGGTCTATGAGAAAATTCGCACACGTGAAAAGTAATCAAACCGAGAATTCTATCAGGAAAAAATAATAATATTGCCCAATTGCAGATTCAAACAAAGAAATCGTTTAGAACTCAACAAAGGCCTCATTCAGACGAATATCCGGCGTGTAAAAAAACAAAATGGCACAACTAGAAGCATGATTTGATAAACCATGTGGGCATACAAATATCTAATTTACTGCACCGGAAAATAAGTAAATTCGAATTTTAATAGTTGAATATTCAGTTCATAACTTTATTTCATTATAAATGAAGAAACTTACTGATGTATGAATACATAAAAATCATAAAATCTAATAGCATACTGTATGTTCTAGAAACTAAAAATCTTATAAGAAATCTTGAATGCAAACACTGTTAAATAACGATTCACGGGAATAATAAAGGCACATAAAACATTTTAGATTAGCAATAAAAATTTACTTACGATTTGGAATGAAAATAAATGCGGTGGATATAAAAACTTCGTACAGGTAGTCCTAACTGTACCAGCAACTGAACAAAACTGGAATTGGTGAATTGGATTGGAAATTGGAATGAAATCACAGACAGTCACAGAACTTGCGCTTGAGCTTAAATGGTGGAAGGGATATGGTCCAACAGCGGCCTAACTAAAGTCATAAATACACTACACTACCTTTGTGATTATTGAAAATTTCAAAAATATAAATACTCAGGTAAATGTTTCAGATCTTCAACCTGACCATACGAAAATTTATTACCTGAACTATTCGTAATGATATCTATTCTCCTTATGTCTTATGTATTTATAATTAAAATTTGGTATAAAATGATTCTTTCTTTTGAAGTTTAGAGTATTAAGACCTTTAGAAGACTGATTACGATTTTACCATGAATTCTCCACCAGCACAAGCTTTTTTAAAGACTGTTTCTGTCACCAAATCCGCAAATTACCGACATTTGCGTAAACTGATAGCGATTTTCGGATCGATCAACTATTGTGCTTAAAAAATATAAGAAAAGTTTTGAAAAGCTACTGATGTCGATAATCAGATGGCTTTTTCATATCAACGGTAAAATTTTCAATTTTGAAATTTGAATTTTCTACGAAATGTAGGATATTTCAAATGAAAGTGTACATGTCCATATTGAAATTGAACAAAAGAAGCTGTGTATGAGATATCAACAGAATTCTTTTTTTGAAGGACCTAATTATTCTATTGGTCCAGTTTTGTATGACTCTACTGCCTTTATGTTAAGTTTAGGAACGATTGTTGTGGCCAAAACCCGTCTCCTCTGCAAAAATGAGCATATACACCCTCAAATTGTTCATGTAAAATGTTCAACACGTGACATCCGCTGTGTGGCATGTAGCGCTGTCCTGCTGGCACCATATACAGTGTGTTTGGTCACGAGTTAGCGATAATTTAAGGTCATCAAATATACCTAATATTATCGACAAAAACACCCAAACTTTGAAGTTCACCCCCTTAGTTTTGAAGTAGCCCCCATTTTAAATTTACTTTTTTATTTTCGTTGACTCTTCAAATGATATCGATTTCTTTGGACATACAGGCCCTACAGATGTGAAAAAAATGTTTTTTGAAAGATGACACTACCACTTTTCATTGAAGTATAACAATATAAAAACATTCAACTTGAAAACGCCATAAAAAAATTCTTCAAAAAATTTCATAGTAAACATATGTACTGATTTTCTTAGTAAATCCGCAATAGTACAAGAACTAGCACATTGAAGTATAATTTTTTTTCAATGATTTAACACGCAAGGGTATTAGCTACAAAACAACACTCACATCATATCTGTAAGTACATAATTTGAGAGTTATTGCTGTTCGAACATGATCACTACGCGAGCAAAAGACACAAGACACATCGTCATGAATGTCACTGCCTGTCTACAGAGCAGAGGGGGCCATTTTGAGCAATTTTTATGATTAATTTGTTTTTTTGATCATTGAAAATTATCGAAGGTACAGTACTTAGGTTTTTTTTATTTTACCAAATTTCATAAGGGTCATGTTCGAGCAGCAATAACTCTCAATTTATGTAACTTGCAGAAATGATGTGAGTGTTGTTTTGTAGCTTGTGTCCTTGCGTGTTAAATCATTAAAAAAAATTATACTTCAATGTGCTAGTTCTTGTACTATTGCGGATTTACTGAGAAAATCAGTACATATTTTCATTATCAACTTTTTCAAAGAATTTTTTATGGCGTTATCACTTTGAATGTTTTTATATTGTTATACTTCAATGAAAAGTGGTAGTATCATCTTTCAAATAACATTTTTTTCAGATCTGTAGGACCTTTATGTCCAGAGAAATCGATATTATTTGGAAGGGTTAACGAAAATAAAAAAGTAAATTTGAAATGAGGGCTACTCCAAAACTAAGGGGGCAAACTTCCAAGTTTGGGTGTTTTTGTCGATAATATTAGGTATATTTGATGACCTTAAATTATCGCTAACTCGTGACCAAACACACTGTATAATTTAATCGGATATGTAAAACGTCCATATATTTCGTGTGATTTGTATCAAAATAAATCTGTTAGAATCTTTTCGTAACGCTTACTATTGACTCTTTATAAACAGACACATTTTACTCGTTTATGAGCTAATTTCTCCACCTATTGCGCGCGCTTGTTCCTAGAGGAACAGAGCGTGCTGTCATTTTGCCACAAATATCTGTATTATTCGAATTTTGGACCTCTAGTCTGATGAAGAATCTGTGGTCAATACAAATTCTGTCCGGTCGGTCGTGATCACGATAACTATCGAATGGATTAAATAAGGGTTCTGACATGTTGAGAGTTGGTTCAGGTTCCAAATGCCGCGGTAAAGCTCGTTAACGGGCCAAATCTGTCCAGTAGTTTTGGAGTTATAGATATTTGAAATTTTCTATTATTTTCCCGATATTTCCGAAACCACACGTTCGATCATTTCGAAATTTCGTATTTGGGAGAGAGAGAATAATGAAGCGCAAACTTCTGCAAAATTTCGTGAGAAACGTGCCATTAGAAATTTAACAAAAAAATATGTTTTGTCCGTGCGTGCAGGTAAATTGATATATTTCTTGTCCCTATAACTCTCTAACGGCACGAATTACGGACTTGAAATTTTCACGCCAAGATTTGGGGCACAACTACATTTGTCTGTATAATATGTTTAATGGGTAGGCTGGACGTAAGCACGATAACTTCCGGAGGGAACGACTTCAAACCTCTAAAATTTCATGGTAGGTTTAAGCAAAGGCCGTAGCTAGAAAAAATTTTGGGGGGGGTCCACCGAATGACAATTTTTAATGGAAAATGTTCTAATCCTGTACTTCTGAAAAATTCGAGGGGAGGGTCCGGACCCCATGGACCCCCCCTCGCTACGGCCTTGGGTTTAAGATTTGAAACCAATACCCTCAGGATATTCAGATTATGGATCTATCGTTTTCCCAATATGAACAAGCGCGCAAAAGCTTCTGACTTCACGCCAATGCGGTTTTTTGAATATTTTTTAATTAAATTCTACGAATGAGTGAGCAACATTGTCATTTTTTCGAATAAATTCCGTAGAAAAAAGAACAAGAATATATCATTATAAATTGACGGACAATTATCAATAACATATTAAATTATCGCTTAGAAAAGTTCTGGCATTTTCTATCAGAAAAAATCACTTACATTCAACTTCCCAAAATACAAATATTCCGCCAAGGTAGGCCAATGACCTGTCCCGCCCACACACTGTATTTGTATATACTGGATTGAAATGATTGAAGATTGAATGTTGAGAACTATTTACTATACTCGAATGTTAGGCCCAAGAATGCTGTTTGCGTGAACTTATCCACACTTTTCCAGCCACTGCTTAGGTACTTATAGTAGACATTTATCAAAAAGTCAAAAAATCAATTTTTCAATTTATCTCAAATTAATTTTTTTTGCCAATTATGAGTATTTATCAACAGAGACCAGCAATATTGGCTAGAATTTTCCTCTTTTGGGAAGCTCTTCAATGATATGATTCTGGTAAAATTTTAGCGCACATGTAAGTGTCATGGTCTTAGTTCTGCATTTCAACTTTATCGACTTTGATCAGATTCTTAATTTTGTAATAACCGAAAAATGCGCGAGACCAAGTTTGAGTGAGAGTAACGAAATTCATCAACAATTTTGACTAGAAAACATGTTTTTCGTTCAAAGTGTACCGGGTGTCCTAACTTCGTTATAGTGAGGAGATCTCAGAAACCCGATGAGCTAGAACAAAATAACTGGCACATTTTTGGGCTCGATTTTTGAGAGAATTCATTCGGTGAAAACCGCAACCTTCTAAGTCAAACCGTTTTCCAGCTATCAGAGAAAATTGGAAAATGACGTCAAATGAAAAGTTCTCATAACTTTTTTATTACTGAAGTTATAAACATGAAACTTAAACATTATACAGGCACTTTTTTCAGTAGAATTCATTGAAGTAATCAATTTTTCTTTATTACATTTTGTTCTAGCTCATCGGGTTTCTGAGATCCCCTCACTAGACAACGAATTTAGGACACCCGTACAGACAAAAAATAATATTTTTTCAATTTTCTAATCGCACGATCCGGCTTATATTTTTGATTCCTTGACCAATATTAAAATTTTGAATCAAAAATTGATTCCTGCGTAGTAGCAAATGATGGACTTTTCAAACATCTAAATATTTTGTTTTAGAGCTTCACTTGAAATGTTATTCGCGTATTTCCTATCAGTTTTGTTACACAAAACTCAAAGTCTTTTTTTAGCATATTCATAAGTTAGTATAAACGCAAAACGTTCAAAATTATGTCACTGACCCCAGTTGATATTCTCAAGGATCTTTTGATTAAGGTTTATCATACCACCAATTTGCATTAACCAATAAAATTTATTTTCTCAACGCTTTCAGGAAAAAAATTATATATGGGGAATATCCTTTCTGTCTCCTGCATTCTGAATCGAAAACATGAAATAAAATATCTTAATAATAATAATAATAATAATAATGTTTATTTTCGAAAATCCTACATATACAAACTCGATATACACAATCAGAACGAAAATACAGTCAACAACATGAATTCTCAAAAGGAGGCATTTAGGAACTCTTGCAATGTATAGGGCTCAAGATCAACCAAAATCCTGTGTATTTCCCTCTTGAAGACATTGTACCTATTTATCTGTCTCAATCTTAAAGGCAGTTTATTAAAAAGTTTCATACACACATATTTGGCACTTTTTTCTGTGAGAGTTAGTCTGTGAGTTGGATAGACATAATAACAGTTTCTACAGTTGTAGGAATGGTTGGGTAAATTATCCTTAAACAATTTTTGATTTTTAAAAAGAAACATGAGGCACTCCTCAATGTGAACTGCCACCACAGTTAATATTCCACTTATTCTAAAGTAACCTCTACAAGAAGCTCTATAGCTAAGTTTGTTAATAATTCTTATAGCCTTCTTCTGAGTTATTAAAATCTTTTCTACAGCTCTGACATTCCGTAAAACATCACACCATATCGAACAATAGCTTCGAAATTACAAAAATAGACAGTTTTCAAGCCACTTTTACCCAAGTACTGAGACATTACTCTTAAAGTATAACAACAGAATTTAGTTTATTGTTGAGTTTGTCATGTGACATTCCCACGACAAATTCTCATCAATCATCAAACCTAGTAGCTTAACTTCAGTATTTACATTTACAATAGTTCCATCTAAATTTATTACATTTGGATATTCAGTATTATTTTTTTTTGTTTTAAAAAATAAACAATCTGTTTTATTTTGATTCAACAGGAGACCTTCATTTGAAATCCAATCTGATATAGCTTTATAAATGCTGTTTGAATTCACTAGTAAACTATCTAGGTTTCTATTGAGTATTAAGAAATTTTTATCATCGGCATAATCGAATGATACACAGTTTAAGTTTGAGATGGAAATATGAGCATCTTATATAAATAATGAATAAAATAGGACCAACTATGCTTCCTTGTTGTATACCTCTTCTGAAAATTTCCCGACTTGATGTGTAAGTGATTCCTTTCTTTGTAATGACTGTTTGTTGACGCCTTCCTGATAAATATGATTCAAGCCACGAGTATGCAACACCATTTACTCCATACATTTTCAATTTCTTCAATAGAATGTTATGATCTATGCAGTCGTAAGCTTTTGTAAGATCTAAAAACAGACCCATTACATGGTTTTTCTCTTCCAGTGCTCGGGAAATATTCTCTGTGAACTCAAATATCGCTGTGTGGGTACCTCTTCCTTTCTGATATGCATGCTGGTTCTCGGACAGTATGCAATTTGTGGTGAAATATTCTATCAGTCTATTACTTAAACACTTTTCGAACACCTTGGAGAAGCTTGGCAACAGACTGATCGGTCTGTAATTTTCAATCTCTGACATGCTTCCTTTTTTATGTAAAGGTTTTACGATGGCAATTTTTAATGCTTCAGGAAATATTGCTGCTCTGAAAGATGATCTTATGGCATGTGTTAAAGGTTCACTGATCTCATGTATACAAAATTTCATCAATGAGGTGGAGACTTCATCGTAGCCACTGCTATATTATTGTTCAGACCTTTCACAATATTTATCACCTCTTCCTCTGTAATGCTCTTGAAAAACATGGATCTATCAGCCTGTTCTAGATAACTGATGTGATTTTCTTCAGTTTGGTTTGGTGCCATATTCAACACTGAGTCCAAGAAATGTTTGTTGAAACTATTTGCAATTTCTTCTCCAATTCCATCCACTTGTATATCCTTAGGTATGTTGGCTCCTGTCTTTATTCTATTCACTATGGACCATATAGTTTTCGACTTATTATCGGATTTTTCAATTTTGTTTTGGTAGAACATTTCCTTTTTCTTTGCGAGAACCCTCTCGTATGCAATTTTTGCTTCCTTATATTGTTTTTCAAAAGCTACATTCACAGAGCTGACAACATATAGAATGTCCAATCGTCTTTTATGTTCTTGAATGACAGGATCGGTAATATCATATTCTGGTGATTTCTTCTTTAGACTTATTTTCTTAAGTGGAAAACTGAGATTGAAATAATGCAGGAATATATTATAAAAACTATTCCAAATTTGATTTGGGTCACTTGACTCATAAACCATAGTCCAATCTGCACAACCTAGTCTATTTTTGAAATCTTTTTTATTTTGATCATTGAATATTCGTCTGTATACATGTTCATTGAAATTCCTACGAGTGAAGCTCACGCTCTGTGCTGTGTGATCTGAAATAAGGTTATTATGAACTCTAGCTTCATAGTCTCTATCACCATTTACGAAGATGTTGTCAACAAGAGATTTTGAGTTCTTGGTCACTCTTGTATAGTCACTAATTAAAGGATGTAAAT
This sequence comes from Propylea japonica, assembly GCA_013421045.1. Classification (NCBI taxonomy): domain Eukaryota; kingdom Metazoa; phylum Arthropoda; class Insecta; order Coleoptera; family Coccinellidae; genus Propylea; species Propylea japonica. The sequence continues at coordinate 26,050,893 of CM024248.1, forward strand.
TATGTGAGCTTAATAAGGAAAACAAAAGGTCTTTTTGTCTGTTTTTATCGTTTTCATGCATGTGAATATTGAAATCCCCCAGCAGAACAACATGACCACTGAAAGAAATTAAGTTTTGTAGAATTCTTTCCAAACACTCCAAAAACCTTCCACTACACCGCCTGGAGTATATACACACATAATGATAGTTTTTCTCCATTAATGTCAACTTCACATATGCTGCACTCACAAATACCCTCTCTAGATAAGGCTGTTATCTTGGGAAGTCTCTTGAAATTGGTACCCTCTCTCACAAAAATGGCACTACCTCCATGTTGATTTTCACCTTTACGACAAACAGCTTCTGCCAAGCAGAAACCAGAAATACCGTAGTTTGCTAATTGAGTTTCTGTTTTCCAATGCTCCGTCACACCAAAAATCTGACAATCAGGAAAATCACTTAGGAATGCCTCAATTCTATTTAAACAATTACCAATTGACTGTATGTTCTGATGAATTATTGTTGTCTTGTTCATCACCCTTTGTCTGTTTTGATTCAATTTAAGATGGTTTTGCTATAAAAAATTGGCACCACTTTCGAGTAGATCTTTATGTTTGAAAAATCGAACCTTTTGATGCCAACTCCTGAAGGCCAGGACTCTGGTTTGTATAGTTCATCTTTTTTAAATAAAGGTGCAGATACAACAAATCTTTTGAGTCTGTTTTCCTCTGATGGAATTTCTTTGACCATAATTTCCACATTTTCGAAACCTTCCTTTGTGGTAAAATACTCTTCGATCATCTTGGCCGTTGTACTTCTTTTCACCCTATAGATATACAACCACACTTTTCGCTCCTGACCTGAAAAATCGTTGCTTTGTTTTCCAGTTCCAATGTTTTTTCTCAGATTTTTGGGTTTTTTGTATCTCACTTCAGTGAAGACTTCCGGTTTTCAGTTCTAGGGTCCTTACGTTCGGTAGGTTTCGTATCTTCAGATGCTTGTTTTTGTTTAGGTTCATTTTGTTGAGGTTATTATTGGAATGTTGTTTGGAACTACTCTCTGATTTCTCCGTAGGCTATGTGCGTTTTGAACTACTGTCTCTGTCACATCATTGGCTTGCACCGCCACCTTTTGATTGTTGTCCGAAACCGCTTTTGCGTAAGTGGTGGGCTCTACATTATCTGCACTTATTTGAATTTCTGGAATGTTTATGTTGAAGTTTTTATCAACTTTTTTTTCCAACTCGGTACATTTTACTTTTAGTGATTCAACTTTTTCCATAAGTAGACTGTTATTTTGCTTTAAAACACTGTTCATTCCTCTTGATTCACTCAATAATTCCTCCAGGTATCTCACCTTCAAAACAAGATTTTCATTTATCTCTTGGTTTGTTTTGGAAATGTCACTTTGTTGACCTACACAATCCCAGCACAGGACTTGATTTCCATTCAAGTTCTTCACATTCTGCATTCTTTTCGCACATGCTTTATGAAACATTGAAAAGCACCGGATACAAACTTTTAATTTGCAGCCTTTTGTAGCACAGCACTTCATAAACAATTCTTCACCGTCTTTTATATCGGAAGCATCCGACAACGCATCTTCTTCGTTCGCCATTTTGTATTCCTTGTCACCTTTTTCTTAAGATGTGGTCTTGTACCCATTATCATGTTTTTATTCAATCTGTTCAATGCAAATTAAACAATAATTTAAAGATTCCATTATGCATAAGTTTGTATCATATATATTATTTTGTAGATAGGTTGCTTATTTCTGATAGGACATAAGTAAAGCCAAAATATCTTGGAAATGCTGGCCAAAACTTAATCAAGGAAAATTTGTCTGTTATTTCCATATAATATTGAATATATATTATTCAGTATGAACTACACAATTAAAATATTGGGTTACTTTTCTGAAAGGATAAAAAAAATGTAGACTTAAGAAACCAGTTTTATTATGTATCAATTTGGAGATGTCAAAAATCTTAAGATCACAAAAGTCATTAAATATAAAATTACTCCAGTTTTATTGCAAAATGTAATATGAATTTTAAAAATTTCCAAAAAAACTGCACTACTTCTTCTTCGTTGCTTTTTCAGCGGCTTTCGTAACTTTACCGGCTCCGGCTTCCTTGAAACTAACACTCTTGATAACTCCTACAGCAACGGTTTGCCTCATGTCACGGACAGCGAAACGACCTAGAGGAGGGAATTCTTGGAAAGATTCTACGCACATTGGCTTGGATGGTACCAAATTGACGATGGCTGCATCTCCAGATTTGATGGCTTTGGGGTTTTCTTTGTGGTCTTTCCAGAACGACGGTCGACTTTTTCTTTAATTTCGGCGAATTTGCAGGCAATGTGGGCTGTGTGACAATCCAAAACTGGGGTGTATCCGTTGCTAATTTGACCGGGGTGGTTCAATACAATTACTTGGGCAGTGAAGTCTGAAGCTCCCCTGGGTGGGTTGTTCTTGGAGTCTCCAGCGACGTATCCACGACGCAATTCTTTCACTGATACGTTCTTAACGTTGAAACCAACGTTGTCAACGGGGGTACAGCTTCCACAAGGGCTTCGTGGTGCATTTCAACGGATTTTACTTCAGTGGTAATGTTGGCTGGGGCAAAGACAACTACGGTACCTGGTTTCAATACACCGGTTTCAACACGACCTACTGGTACTGTTCCAATACCTCCAATTTTGTAGACGTCCTATAAAAAAAGTTGACATTAACAAATTTGCTCAAAGTATAAATATTTGAAAAAAATTTCGTGATATTTTCAGAAAAGATTAAGCCAATAAAGAAATCATATTGAGAATTTCATAAAAAAGATGTTCATCAATTTAAATGACCGACTAGAAAATCTGAAAGAAAGAGCTAAAAAGATATTTACCTGGAGTGGAAGACGGAGGGGTTTTTCAGTTGGACGAGATGGAGGGAGGATGGCATCCAAAGCTTCGATCAAACATTTACCGTCAGCCTTTCCTTCTTTACGTTCAATGGCCCATCCCTTGAACCATGGCATTTTTGTGGATGCTTCCAACATGTTGTCTCCGTGCCATCCAGAGATTGGTACGAAAGCAACAGCTGCTGGGTTGTAACCGATCTTCTTGATGTATGAAGATACTTCCTTTTTGATTTCTCGAAACGAGATTCACTGTATGGTGGTTCGGTGGAGTCCATTTTGTTGACTCCAACAATGAGTTGTTCACACCCAAGGTGAAGGCGAGCAGAGCGTGCTCACGAGTTTGTCCGTTCTTTGAGATACCGGCTTCGAATTCACCAGTACCAGCAGCTACGATCAAGACAGCACAATCGGCTTGAGATGTACCGGTGATCATGTTTTTGATGAAATCTCTGTGTCCAGGGGCATCGATGATGGTTACGTAGTATTTGGAGGTTTCGAATTTCCATAAAGCGATATCGATGGTGATACCACGTTCACGTTCAGCCTTAAGTTTGTCAAGTACCCACGCATATTTGAAGGAACCTTTTCCCATTTCCTGGGCTTCCTTTTCGAATTTTTCGATGGTACGTTTGTCGATACCACCGCATTTGTAGATCAAGTGACCAGTGGTGGTAGATTTACCAGAATCTACGTGTCCAATGACGACGATGTTAATATGAGTCTTTTCTTTACCCATTTTGAACCTAAAAAATAATACCAATGTAAAATTCGTAATGAATTAATCAACAAAGGTTACGAACTACGCCCTCAGTCCGATAGAGGGTATGCAACCAACTTGTGAAGCGGACATAATTGAACCAAAATTTAGGTACAAAACGTCATGATGAATAATAGCCGAGAAGAATCTGACACTATTGAGGATGATGCATTCGAACCTGAGCAACTAACAATAATGAACACAAAGTGATAGTTTGGTTCCGGATCGGTGATCTACGAAACTTTCATATTTACCGAAAGAAATGTTCCGATTCAATAAAGAAACTTGAAAATTATTAAAGATGATTATCAAAACGATAAAGCATCACCTGTTGAGTGAATTAAATTAAGACTAAAGTACGTCACCAAAAGAAAAATGGCCATTAGAAACGGGTCACCACGTGGCCCGCGGATTCTAAGCTTATCATTCAATTTTATAAGAAATTGCGAAGTACCATGATGTTGAAAATCTTATAAGAATTCCATTATTTCGAATTCCAATAAACTAATTCTATAAAATCATAATGTTAACATATGGCCGACAAGCCGCTATGTACACACGTGGTGATTAGCCATTTGCAAGTTCATTTAGCCGGAAATTTGGTAAACCGATCGGTTATGAAAAAATCAAATATTTACTTACTGTTTGGAATAAAAATAAATGCAACAGTTAACAAAGAACCTAACTTATAGGAACACTGTGTAAGCAACGGAAACAAACTGCAACCACACCGTAGGGCGATCGAGTTTAAAAAGGAAGAGACTGAGACGAGAACGTTAATTCGAAATTAAAAACTTCTCTTTCACTGCTACGCGTAGCTAACCTTTGCCGGAACGGAAATGGCTACGGCTACGAAACTCCATTCAAAAAATGGCGCGAATCAAATAAAAACAAATTTTGAATATAATTTCCCAATATAATATTAACATTAACTATTGCTGTTAAAAATTATTGAAAGAGCTCAAGGGTTATTTTTTTGCACTAAAAAGATAATGACATAAAAGGCTAATTCTTGGGAGACAAAATGACTGGATTTAATTCAATCCTTGTCTTTCTTATAAGAAATCGAATATTATGAGAAAATTTATGTGTTGCATTCGACTTTTCTATCTCTACGTTTTTGCGCGCTTGTTCCTATAGCCTAAGGGCCCCACTCACTTCGTTCTTCTCCGCCGTTTTTACCCGACGGTTAAAAACGTCAAGAGAACGGACGAAAAATCAGGCCTCGTCTGAAATTTGCAACGTCGGGTAAGTGCGCCGTTTTTAGCCCATACACTTTTTTTCGTTTTGCGGCAGTTTTACCGACCGTTTTAAACGTCGGGTTAAAACGGCGGAGAAGAACGAAGTGAGTGGGGCCCATAAGGGGAACAGAGCGTGAGATTATGTCGCCCAAATGTCCGTATTTTTCGAATTCTGGGCTGGTAGTGATCTCAAATGACTTGGTTGGATTCACTGAGAATCCGTGTCCAATGAAAATTCTGGCAGACCGGCCGTGAACGCGATAACTCTCGAACAGATGTAGTTTTAGGGTTCTGAATGATGCGTTCAAGTTCATTAACGAGCCAAATCAGTCCAATAGTTTTGGAGTTATTGACATTTGAAATTTTTTATTAATTATTTTCCCGATATTTCCGAAACCACAAATCCGATCATTTTAAAAATTGGTTGTTTTGAAGGAGTGTAATGACACGGAAACTCCTGCAAATTCTCTTGAGGAACGTGCTATTACGAAATATTGAAAGAATATTTTGTCTGTGCGGGGTGAACCGACAAAGTTCTGTTCGCTCTAAGTAACTCTCGAATAGAAGGAGTTACAGACTTGAAACTTTTACGCTACATTTGGGACTACTACGTACATGATTGTATGTTTAAGGTCGGGCGTAAACACAATAACTTCCTGAAGGAACGACTTAGAAACCTTGAATTTTCAGGCTATAGGTTTAAGATTTAAAAGGAAGATGAATGGAGTGAATCCAATAGATCTCATGATATTTATGAATTGGATTTATCGTTTGGGAATCTATCAATGAAGTTATTCCCAGAATGAAATAATTCTACGCAATCTATTTCTAATTCAATACATTGTTGGTATAATATTGCGCAATTTTATGTATGAATGAAAGAGTAGGTAGCATAATTAGGTATATATTCATTGTTCGGAGAAATAATCGAAATTCTTCTTGTTGGGTTTATCAAAAATATATACAAATATCACACATTTGTAAACTGATTTCCTATATACATTTTTTTAGTATAGCTGTGTATATATAATTATATTGCATAAATTTGGCTGTCGGTGGGTATACCTTCAATTTGCCGAATCCATTAAAGGAAATTGAGAATTGTTCAACTACATATATATCTCTTAACGTTTCAAACATTTATTGTCTATTGAAGTAATCTGAAAAGAATTATAATGATAAAACTGATCTCCTCTAAGTAATGAAATTGCTGAAAATATAAGGATAATGAATTTGAAATTATATTGTCCCTTTCAAGTACTAGACAGTAAGCAATTTTATCGTTTGATTTTGTTCTGACTTCTGATACAATTTGAATTGAATGAAAATCTTTATCTTTCGTATGGTCGTAACGTAGCAAGGAATAGTTAATAGTATGCAACCCAAAATACGCGAATCATGCTTAAGTCACAGAAAATATATAAAAAAAGATCACAGAAAAATTTTCCAATTTGAAATGAGGAAGGAAAACCACAGAGGAGAAGTAAGTTTTAAATGATTTTTTTTAAATATGTTTCCCAACTGTTATGCCTCTAATTTATTAATTGTTTAATTGAATAAATTCTACTTCTAGTTTCTATACAATAGTTGATTTAAATCTTATGCAAAAATAAATTCATAGAACTAATTTTTTAATTCAGAAGTTGCCTGCACGGTATAAATCCTTTCAGTTTGTTTTCTAAAATACTACCGTGGGGGCAGCCATCTTCGTTGCGTAATGTCAATGTGCGTTACTGTCATACTTGTGATGAATGAATCGAAATAATAATAATAATCGAAAATCTAAACCTCATAAATTTGTTTAATGAGATTACAATGAACATATATTTTATGTTCACAAGAACTGTTGGTTTCAGGAATTGCTAGTGAAATAGTGATTGTGTCACAAGACTGCCTATTGTACCATTAAAGACCGTCTACGTATTATCAATTCTGGTATTGCTCACAGAAATGGTGCTTTCAATATTCAATTCAAATATACTTGTTTAAAGCAAGAGTTATAGTGAGATTGTATGTATCAATCTACTAGTGGATTATAAAATGAGAATCTGGTTGATTTATAGGTAAGTGGATTAAATGGAGTTGAAATAGGATTTTTCGAAAATGCAAAGAAAGAATTCTCATTTGTTTACATTTTCATGAACTTAGCTTTGCCATTCCTGGAATAATTAAAATTTATGTTTAGTCCATGTTTAATGATGACATCAATAAATATGTATTAATTGCAACACTACTGAATATTTCCAGTGATAATTCCATTTATTTATAAGATGATTTGATATTATTGAAAGAATATATCACTTCAACCTTGGGTGAATAAAAACTTTAGTATTTCTGAGAAAGCCGTTGTCAAATTGTGGATGATTTTATACATTGAGGATTTTACTGATAATTGAGAGTTGGTTGAACAGTTCTAGTATTGAAAAATTATGAATGTTTACCTCCTTTTTTATTGCATTGATTGTCATATAATAATAATCTTCACAGTTCATCGAAATATATTGAAGTCTTTAATCTGACTTATTTGTTGTTACCGATGGAGAAATATACAACATTTTTCATACTCGTTGTAATTATTTATCACAGGACATGATCAAGAGTTCGGGCATTATGATTCAGTGCAATCAATATTACTGTTTATGTATGGTGTCCAACATTTTATTAATAAAATATTACTGCTTGCATTCATAAGATCCAACCACAGTATTTGATTTGAGCTCTCCGTATTTTATTGCTCATTTTATCAAAATAGTCAAGGGTCAATTCCATCTAATCATAGAGTAAGAAATGTAACGAAGTCATATAATGATTATCATCAAACTCTCGTTAAAATATATTGAATTGTTCATACCCTGGTTGTTTATGAGTACAATCTTTTTCTTGGAATCTGTATGCTCTAAGGATATGAAAACATTTGATATAATACGGCAGATATACATTAATGTTGTCGTTTTGATTCATTTATTGTACTTCACTGAATTGTTTAAATCATCTGAAGTATTGACAATATTATTGATCGTGTAAGGGATTCACGAGTGTCAATTGTTTATTGATATTTATTCTCTTTCAAAGAGCTACCAGTTTGACTATCAATATTTCAATGTTCTTAAAAATCTAAATGTGTAGGACAGTAAACGTTACTATGAATTTATTATTTTGAACATCCAAGACAATTTAACATTACAAAGGAAGTAATACCCTACCCCAATTTTTATAAATCTAAAAGCTTCCTATGAATTGTAAGTCAAAAGAGAGTGGGAAAGAGAATCATATTCGGTAGGCTCTTTATTGGCTGATAATTTCAAAGTTGTTGAATTACTATTGTTTATGCTCAAGCTCCGATTAAGGCTTTATTTCCAATTGTTAACACTTTCTGAGTCATTGCTTCAATGACTAATATGAAAAATTGTAATCAAAACAAATTCACTTCAATTTAGCATGAAAATATATTAGTCAACAGGTTCACTATATCTAAACATTTGAACAATTCACCATTTCAATTGTCTTCGTGATGATAGCAGTATCTCAAAATAATTATTGATTGAAACGCAAATAGTTTTTTTAGAACTTTATCAGAGTGTTTATCGGAAGGAGTTGAAGAATATTTGTTTTATTCAGAATTGATTTTTATATTTATGTCTTGTATTGAAATTTGTTTTACACGTTACGTAATGTATGGTATGTAGCTGTTTCAGAAAACTGTATACATTTCTTTCGGTTTCCAAGAATATGATGACATTATTTGTTGTTTACCTGAATGCTATTTCATATTTTTTTTAAACATTTACTGGCGCATTGTTCAGAATTATTCATGTGTTGTCACAATTTCAGAGAAAAATTTTAGTTTTGTGGCAATATTCAGTTTTGAACAGTGAAAATCTATCTTTTCACCCTGTTATTATATTTTTCATTTCGTAAGAATCGAAAACATTATGAAAATTGCATTTAAATATAACTTGAGTGGTATTGGAATGATTTTACCCAAAGTTATAATGCCAAAATTATTACAGCCGGTCGTATAGAAATACTTTTGATCTCAGGTACAGTAGTGACTAAGTCTTTTGAAAATTCTGTTTGCTCCAAAATGAGTATTATGATAATCCTTCAGGTATATTTGCAGAATTATTCTATGCATCAAGAAATTATCAAGAATATATTTTAAATTGTTTATATTGATTCAATTGAATGATTCTTAAGATAATTGTTCAATTTATTACTGGTTATTGCCCTGAACTTCTTAGAAACCCTTATATACAACTACAAGTATTCACAATAGCATTGTTCCTTTATAAATGAATTTTATTTATTTACAGTTGAGTAGCAGTTACATCTAGAAATATGGACTTCCTTCCAAAATTCACTTTATGCTATCTATTATTTTTGATTAGTTTCGGTGAATTTGTTTATGGTGACCAGGAGTGTTATCATGGGATTGAGTCACCTGGATGTGAGTATTGATTTTTGTATTTTTGTCTTATGCAGGTTGTTCCAACTCAGACATACAGGGTGTCCCGTAATTAGACCGACAAACTTCTAGTGGACATTATAGATCATATTTTAGACAGATTCGACCCAAATCATATAATGCAAATCTGCTTCGTTAAGGAGCTAGTGCCCTTTGAAGATGACGTCCTGTCCACACTTTTTGCCACATATTCGCAAAACGGAGTCACATAAAGTGCTGAAAGTTTACACATTGGCTAATATCAAAAATACGCATCGATTAGATTGAGTGCATTTCTTTCATGTCGAGCACAATTGTATCATTTGGGGGGGGAGGGTTCTTTTTTGTTGAAACTTTTTTAACTTTCATTATTTCGCAAGATATTCATTAACTCTGATGTTTTTTCTTGAAAAAAGATGCCTTACCATTATCAAGTGAAAATAATTCAAAACGAAAGTGAACATTGAGTACTTAGTGAAAAGAGAGAAAATTTCAAATCTATTTTTTCAGAAATGGTGCATCTGGGCGTTATCATACAAGAGCATCTTTTTTCAAGAAAAAACATCAGAGTTTATGAATATGATGTAAATCTCGCGACATAAGGAAAGTTAAAAAAGTTTCAACTAAAAATACCCTTCGTCCCCCCAAATGATACGATGTGTGCTTGACATGAAAGAAATGCACTCAATCTAATCGATGCGTATTTTTGATATTAGCCAATGTGTAAACTTTGCACCTTTATGTGACTCCGTTTTGCGAATATGTGGCAAAAAGTGTGGACAGGACGTCATCTTCAAAGGACACTAGCTCCTTAACGAAGCGATTTTGCATTATTTGATTGGGTCGAATCTGTCTAAAATATGATCTATAATGTCCACTAGAAGTTTATCGGTCTAATTACGGGACACCCTGTATATTTCTTATCCCATAGTAATTGGAAAAATTTCTCAAAACTCGTCGAATGATTGGGGTACACATTTTGACATATATTCGTGGCTTGAATGAGTAACCCCTTTAGAGGGGGCGCTTCAACCCTCAAAATTGAATAGGGAATAGGGGTTGAGGGATACTTCATTTGAAAGGTATTGCAACTGCTTTGGCTAATCAATTTTTCAGCTCGAATGAGCCATCTTGCAATTTCTTCTCAAGTTACAAGAAAAAAATCTCTCAAATAATGAATTAAAAAATCGAAACATTTCCTTGTGTCGATTTACTACTTTGCTGATATATTCAAAATTTTAAAAATAATAATGATGTACCGTGGGTCCTGAATTGTTGTCTAGTAAGGGGATCTCAGAAACCCGATGAGCTAGAACAAAATGTAATAAAGAGAAATTGATTACTTCAATGAATTCTACTGAAAAAAGTGTCTGTATAATGTTTTAGTTTCATGTTTATAACTTCAGTAATAAAGAAGTTATGTGAACTTTTCATTTGACTCCATTTACCAATTTTCTCTAATAGTTCGGTTCGACTTAAAAGGTTGCGGTTTTCACCAAATGAATTCTCTCAAAAATCGAGCCCGAAAATGTGCCACTCATTATATTCTAGCTCATCAGGTTTCTGAGATCCCCTCATAGTCTAAGAGCCCGTGAACCCCAGACCTTCGTTATTTTATAAAAGCTGAAAATTTGTCTACGCATGCTCCCAACACAGGTAGGAACGATGGACCATTATGAAATTTGGTTTACCCTGGCTTTGACAGTAAACGGTATTAAAGGGGTGTAAAATACTGATCTAATTTCGTCAAATTATAAGTGTGATTTTTTGATATTACCTTCAGAATATCATTAAAAATAACGTCATTAATTGCCAGACACTTACAATAGTGGCAACCCCTTGCCAGACACCCTTAATGTTCATTAAATTATATGTAATTCTACTTACGTTATAGTATAAAAGCTGATTTTTATATATGATACTTGGGCAATAATAGATAATGTTTCCCCATTAGCCAGACATTTTTGATAGTGCCGACCCTCTGCCAGACAAGCTTGTAGTTTAGCTGCAGGTGCGACCGCGAGACAGTATTTATTAGTCGGTGCGGGTGAGACGGCATGATTATAATGACTTATGCAAATAAACTTTTTGGTAAAGATTTATATAACTACTCATTTAAGTGAATCTCAAAAACATCTGAAGAAAAGACATTCGATGCTACAACTAAATTAAATTGTTAATAGATAAATTAGATTTTAACAATTTTATTTAGTTGAAGCATCGAATGTCTTTTCTTCAGATGTTGTTTTTCAGATTCACTTAAATGATTAGTTATATAAATCTGTACCAAAAATGTATTTGCATAAGTCATTATAATCATGCCGTCTCACTCGCACCCACTCATAAATACTGTCTCGCGCTCGCACCTGTAGCTAAACTACAGCTTATCTGGCAAAGGGTTGGCACTATCAAAAATGTCTGGCTAATGAGGAAACATTATCTTATTATTGCCCAAGTATCATATATAAAAATCAGCTTTTATACTATAACGTAGAATTACATATAATTTAATGAACATTAAGGGTATCTGGCAAGGGGTTGCCACTATAGTAAGTGTCTGGCAATTAATGACGTGATTTTTAATGATATTCTGAAGGTAATATCAAAAAATCACACTTTATGATTTGACGAAAGTAGATCAGTATTTTACACCCCTTTAATACCGTTTACCTGCCAAAGCCAGGGTAACCCAAATTTCATAATGGTCCATCGTTCTTACCTGTGTTGGGAGCATGCATAGACAAATTTTCAGCTTTTATAAAATAACGAAGGTCTGGCGTTCACGGGCTCTTGCACTAGACAACGATTTAGGACACCCGGTACACATTGCAAGAAGGTGTTGAGCTGGTTAGCCAACCAACCAAAGTAAAATTCCATTTTTTGAGATAACCAAAACATTCAAGGTTTTTCATATAACGTTGTGAAAAGAGTTCCAAGACCTTTCAAATGGAGTTGTATCACTCAACCTCTTTTCCCTATTCAATTGTGAGGGGTCGTTGCGCCCCTTCTTAGGGAGTTGCTCGTTCAATACTCAAAAATACGTCAAAAGATGTCCTCCAAAAAATTCATTCGACGTGTTTCGGGAAATTTTTCAAATCATATAGAGATGGAACATCCTGCATACATAATTCATGTTTTTCGTGTTACGGAAAACATATTCAATTATTCTGTCGAATAATATTTCAGCTTGTTAACTAATCAACTAATCAATATAAACATACTTTTTCTCTTCTTCAGATACTGTACCGAAAGGTGATATATTCATTAGGTATGGTGATCCTGTAGACATCTACTGTATTTTAAATGCGAGAGGAATGAGAGCAGCAGGTCCAGATGGCAGCAAAAAACTGTCATATTTAGAACATGCGACAAAATTGAGTCGTGAGATGGTGAGTACCAGATGAATTTGATTGTTCATCATTACGCTCATCCTCTGCTCTTTTACAGATACAAGTTGTTAATGAAACAACGATAAAATTTCACGTGGAAAAACCAAAACGAGGAAAGGTGATTTATACCTGTAAAATTGGCAAAACAACAAGTGTATGTTCAAACTTCGTTTGGGTTGGTGGTGAGTTGCAAACACTTTCTTTTTTTTCTTTTACTTGAATCAAATGAATCAACTGCTTGTATATTCTAAGGGGCATGAGAGTTCTTTCATTCAGCACCCATTATTGAGACAATGATAATTTTTTAATTTTTCTGTAGTATATTTGATTGAGCATAATTCTAGAATTAATTCTGCGCGTTTTTTTTTTGAGGATAAATGATTTGCATTGCATTTTCAAAAAGTTTTTATCGGTAATTGAAGTATCAGTTATGACATATACAGTGTGTTTGGTCATGACTTAGCGATAATTTAAGGGCTTCAAATTTATCTAATATATCGAAAAAACACTAGCTTGGGAAGTTTACCCCTTAGCTGTGGAGTAGCCCCCATTTTTAATTTACTTTTTTATTTTCGTGACCCTTCAAAATAATATCGATTTCTTTGGACAGAAGTGAAAAATGTTTTTTGAAAGATTATACTACAACCTTTCATTAAGTAGAACAATATGAAATATTCAACTTGAAAATGCCATAAAAAATTCTTTAAAAAAATTTCAGTGAAAAAAATGTACTGATTTTCTTAGTAAATCCGCAATAGTACATTATTCTATATATTATTTAGTTATGTTATATATTATAGTTATTTTGTAGATATTAGCTACAAAACAACACCTACATCATTTCTGTGAGTAACATAATTTGAGAGTTATTGCTGTTCGAACATGACCACTACGCGAGCGCCCCAAACTTTTTTTTTGTTGCTACAGGTCGTCATGAGGGCCACTGTCTGTCTACAAAGCAGAGGCAGCCATTTTGATCAATTTTTATGATTAACTTGTTTGTTTTATCATTAAAAATTATCGAAAGTACACTACTGAGTTTTATTTTATATATTTTCATAAGGGTCATGTTCGAACAGCAATTACTTTCTAACTATGTAACTCACAGAAATTATGTTGGTATCGTTTTGTAGCTAACATCCTTGCGTGTTATCTCATTGAAAAAAAATATACTTCAATGTGCTAGTTCTTGCACTATTGCGGATTCACTATGAAAATCAGTAAATTTTCAAAGAATTTTTTTTATGACATTTTTAAGTTAAATGTTTTCATATTGTTCCACTTCAATTAAAGGTGGTAGTATCATCTTTCAAAAAACATTTTTTTACATCTGTAAGACCTTTATGTCCAAAGAAATCGATATTATTTGGAAGAGTCAAACTAAATTGAAAAAGCAAATTCAAAATGGGGGCCACTCCAAAACTGAGGAGGTAAATTTCCCAATGTGGATGTTTTTGTCGATAAAATTAGGTATTCTTGATGCCCTCAAATTCGCTAATTCATGACCAAACACCCACTGTATGTAGAATAAATAATATCTGCCAAATGGTCTTCTCTTCAAGCTCGACAAACGTCCACTCTTTTGTTAAGATTTTCAATGAAATTTCACATAATTGAGGCTCTATCTCACTGAATTTATCACTTTTTTGAACCGGGCCAGCCTCTTCAAATATTTTCTCAATTCGATCAATAGTGCTTTCAGATGGAAGATTATGTAAACCATAACATTCACGTAATTTTTAACTTTTCACAGAACTCAAAATTCAATTAAATAATTCAACAATGTGAAATCGTTGTTGTATAATTCATTGCCCCATTTATATTTTACAATTCCGAAAAAACCGAGCCTATTGATTTTTATTCAATTGAAAGAATGAAAATCTTTAAATGTTTTTTGCTTTCCAGTCCCACCTCAAGAAATAAAGGACTTCAGGTGCATAAGTCAAAATTTGGATAATTTAACGTGTAGGTGGACGGCTCCCGAAAATTTTGTTAAAACTACGTATCACCTTTCTTATTCTGCAGATCCTAATTCAGAGTGAGTAAAATTATCTACTTTCACTTCATATCATACTTCCTTAACATTTTTTGCCTCGTAACCTAGTACTTTAAAGACAGAAATATTTTTCTTAGACCTTAATCGGTGTATCGGTATAGAACGTAAAATTTATTTGATAAGAGATTGAAGGTCAAGTTTAATGATCGAAGTTGCAAATAACATGGGGAATCGTATTGAAATTTGTGATACAGTGTTATTGATTGCTTATTGATAAGCGTACAAATTGTGCAACTTTATTGTAATTTCCAATTTCTTGAATTCGTCGTCGCCAGTCTGTAGGGACATTATAAATAAATTATTTACGTCTATCCAATTTTTTGGAATTGAGAGTAATCAAGTAGATCCCAAGGATAAAATCTCTACGTGGACCTTATAGAAAATCGCCGTTCTTTTTTTGAAGGATGACGGAAGATTTTTGATGATTATAGGGGCGTTTCGGTGACCGATTAAAGATCGTCGAACCGATTATAAAACCTTTTTTTTTCGAATTTATTCGGACGAAAAAAAAATTTCCGCGTGAAAACCCGATTTTTTTTTAGAACGATTGTACCTGATTATTTATTTCGATCGTTATTTATGTGCCAGTTTGATTTTTTACGTTCGAGTGATCGGGTTAATATCTTCGAATCGGTCGGATTTAATTTTTTTTTCGAATTTTCCGCCCCCGGACGAAATAACAAACTTTGCATATACGATCTCGATTATTTCTGACGAGTGTGAAGAAAAATGACTTTGTCGTTCGATCGTTCTCTCCTTACAGTTAATTACATTAACATTAGAGATGCTGTCTCATAAAGACTTTAATGGTTATTTAATCAACTAGGTTATTAAAGACAGCGACTAACGGTTGAGATATTTAGTTTTAGACCATTAGTCGCTCGATTAATAACCGAGTGGATTACAAGATTTTTCCGACGACTCAATATATATATTCTTTTGAATTGAGAGCTACAAAATACAATTCATTAAACAAGAAAGTCCCTAGCTGAGGTTGGTGCAAAACGGGGGTACCATACTATTCTGTCGTATGATACCAGAGCACAGGGAAAAACCTCAGTAGAAAAACCCTGCCTCGCCGTTTTTACAAAATTGAAACTTAACACTATTCGAATAAATACCTTCAATATTTAGACACACAAAACACTTAATTGATGCTCTTGGGCCAGGAGGGTGTTTTAAACAGGTCTGGCGTTCCAAGTGATGATTTTCGAATCTTCCGTTCTTCTAAGACCGCTACAGGACCCTACTGAAGGGTAATCATCTCCCATAGATTTAAATAGTAGTATTTCATCCTAAATATAGAATTCATTTCGGAATAATGATAAAAAACAATATGAATTGTGTATGAATTCTTGATTGAAAAACACTCTCATTTTGCACAAGACTTGAATTTGACATAATAAAATTTTCATGTATTAATGTTCAGTAGAGTTTCGACATTTCTCGTAGTGCTTCTGAATACTTTGCGAACAGTTGCCATGATGATTGCACATTAAAATAGCAGAAATTGAGCATCAAAATAGCAGAAATCGAGCATTAAAATGGGTTATTAATGATCAATTTCGTACACATTAAAATCGCCTTTTATTTCGAGATCGGCGGAAAGATTATTTTTTCATCAGAAGAATTTCAGTGACATGTTTCAAACATATTCTGATGTATAAAAGGCATTTCCAGTTTTTTTCATGTTATAGCATTGAGAATAGTGTAGATAGACTTTCTTATGGAATAACTCGACTTTTATTCAAGAGCTTGAAACTCAATAATCATATCTTGGAAATATTAGATGTTCCGAAAGCTTGTGAGGACTTCAATAAATGTTTTCACCATTGGCATCAAACTCACTTCAAGAGGTCATGTTTTTCAGATTCTTACCTAACTTTCTTTGGTTGACAGCATTGGTGAAAACATTAAAATTCATTGAAGTCTTCACAGGCCTTTGTGACATCTGATAATTTCAGGATATGCTCATTGAATTTTTAGCTTCTGTGTAAAAACCTATACAGGTTGGAAATTCACACCGTAAAGATACGATGTACAATGCATCAGACAGAGAATTTAGCAGGCAAGTTGAGTAGATGTATATTCGAGAGTTTCACGTGCTCTAACTGACTGAATCCAGCTGTCTTATTGTAATAATGTGGTGTTGTCTCTCTCTTATCGTTGGGAGTGGCTTAATTCAAGGAGGCAACCGAAAGTACTTGAATCGAGTATCACGAGCAGCCTGGCATATTTAAGAATTCGATGCGCGTATCCCTACCATATTGCCACTCCCAGCGTTATGAAAGAGACACCACTACATTATTGCAATCGGACAACGGGATTCAGTCAGTTACAATACGTGAATCTCTCGAATAAACATATGTTCAGCTGGACGGAAAAATTCTCTGTCTGATGCATTGTTTTTTGTATCTTTCTGATGTGAATTTCCAAACCTGTATATTCATTAATGAATTCAGTCCGATAATGATTTGAAATACTTTTCTAGCCACTACAACTGTCCTGAAATTAAAGGAGAGGATAATGAAGAAGAAAGGTGGTGTACTTGGAACCTGACAACGGCCCCAATTTATAGGCAGTCACTTCCTCAATTAATTTTCAGCCTAACAGCCAACAATACATTTGGAACCTACACGATGCCTCAAGTGTTGATCAATCACTACGAACATGGTCAGTTGATCGATTAATATGTTTGTTATTATAATTAGTTGGATATCTTCGATATTAACAATATCCCCTTTTTCAATATTTCAGTGAGACCTAACAAACCTGAATCTATCAGAGTGACAAGCACGACGTCGAATTCTGTAGGTTTATCGTGGTTCATACCTTCGACACTGCAAATTTTCAGTAGCGGACTGCACTGCAGAATAATGTATCAATCATCTTATGGAACCAAAGAATGGAAGCACAGTCCCATCATCGAGACGAAAGGAAAGGCTGAAGTCAAATATGTACTTGGCAATTTAGAATTTGCCCACGCTTACTACGATATTCGAGTATCTTTGCGATCAGCTGTGGCAGATCCTAACGACGAGAGCATGTGGTCAGATCATGCCATCATGGTTGCTCTTACTGCTAGTAAAAGTGAGTCTTTGAAATTTCTTTGACATTTTATTTACTCAGTAATAGTACTACAGATCAATAAAAAAACATAGATAGGTATACAGTTTCTGACAATCAGTTCATTGTACCCTTGTTCTCAAACACAATTTATTCTATTTTTAGGACCTGATGAACCTCCTAAAACCAACATAGGTAGTTTTGAGATTGTGACCTATGAAAATAACTCGGATAGAATGTCCGGCTTTATTGGTCTCATGTTCCTGACGAGAAAAGAAACGGAGAGAATTTCACCTATGTGGTAACCCTTCTCGGGACGAAGAAGTGGAGAATACTACGCAGAATGCTTATATTTTGTACGAACGGTTGTCTCCCCATAGAAGTTACACGTTCATCATAAGATCTAGGAATGAAATGGGATTCTCAGACAATTATTCTGTCATCAAAATTCCAACTTATGAAGATTGTAAGGTTTTTTTTATCTTATGACGAGAAAACTCAAATATTAGATGATAATGAACATATTGTTTCAGGTGCCAAAGAGCCTATCAGACTCAGAAAAGAGGTGTTGGATAGTGGATATTATAGGTTATCCTGGGAACCCCCTAAACAACAGGACACGAAAAATTATACAATATTTTGGTGTAACGATGATAAAGAAAGAGCTCCCTGTAGCGTAAGTATTTAGTTGACACGTTTCACAATAACTATTATCTCAAACTTTTTACTTGTTCTTTGTGGAACACAATCATTTTGAATGTGTTCATTTTTTTTCATGAGGGAAAATGACTCGACTTTAAAAGCTAATTTAAAAAACTGAACTACTCATTACATTTCGAAATTTATGTATTTCTGGGAACAAGAATGTGAACAAACTAACAAAGTGAAGTATAAATCTCTCGAATACCAAAGATAAAGTGTTATGTATAAGCTTGATATCCTTGTTTTCAGAACACCTTATTCCTCATTACCATAGCTTGAAACATATACCACATTATGTTACTTAGTAATTCGGATCCTCTTAATCTGAATATCTCAGTCATTTGATTTTATAGTTCCACAATAGATTTGTTAGTAGAAAAATGAATTATTAAGCTTTCAATTCTGATTGATTTTATCAATTCTCACCTTTCTATGGGGCACATTGAAAAGGGCAATACATCATATTTCTCCTGATTATGTACAAAGTTTTTTATTTAATTTCAATTGCATCATATAATAATTTCATTAAGGATGCGTTGCAGATGAGAACATGAGTATGACACCAAAAACAAGAATGTTATGACGGTTTGAAGGCAAAATTCCAGGTGATATAAAACAATTCAAGAATGCCCTGAGCAGGTGTTTTTGAGCGCTCCTTCATTGGTAGAGCAATGAGGCTATTATCTCAAAATTTTGTATAAGACTTGAGATCGATACTGAATATATGAATACAAAATCTCAGCATGATCTGAATAATATTCTGGAAATGATTCAAAAACTCAAATATAAAAAATTTAATTCTATGGTTCTGATGCTGCGATCCTTTTCAAATTTTTTATGAACATTCGGTATATCAATCTTCATATATAAAATGAATTTTATTCAAATCAGATATCGTGTTATAGAAATATGAAGACTCTTCTTTTCATTATTCCAATTGAATTTTTTATGTTCCGATAATAATGCGATCTTCTTGAAATTTTGATGAACATCCAATATATCAATCTCCATTCATAAAATGAATTTCACTAGAATCGGATATCTTGTTATGGAAATTTGAAGTTTCTTCTTTCCAATATTCCAATTGAATTTTCTATGGTTCTGTTCTCACTAGGGCCACAAAATTTTGCATGAGGTTTATTATGAGCATCTTTTGCAAGTGACCGAAAAATCTTTTCGATTGATTTCGTTTTCTCTGAGATATTGAGGAACAAAAACTTTGGATAGCAATTTTTTATGGAACACCATGTACGATTTGGCTGATTAACGAACTAAACCGAGGCATTTGTTATCGTGCTAGGGGCCGGACGGACGGCCGTCCCCACAGATTCTTCATCAGTGAGTCGAACCCTATCGCTTGAGACCATTTTCGGCTCGAAACTCGTTTTAGTAAAATCCTGTAAGTAAAACCACTAAAGAGGATTTGAAAGTTTTTACAATAAAAATATTCAGTTTTTTATAACATATGAACACTTCCATTCTTAGTTTGTCATAGGAATTTTTCTGAATTGAAGACCTGTTATCATTATATCTATCAGCTAACAGTTTTTTGTTTATTGCAGGGAAAGTTGAACTGGGTTGTGGTACCAAGCAATAATACATCTCATGATCAGCGTATTCCAAGCAATAAAACTTTCCAATTTGCTATTGCTGCGAACACAGATCATGGAAGCAGTGGAATGACATGGGCCCATTGCACCGACTACAAGGATAGTATCGGAAAAATTGATGAAATCCTCTGGCACAATTTCAGCGCAAGACGTATAGCCATTCAGTGGCATAATGAATGCCCGCACAAGAGCATAACTGGTTATATTGTTTATTACTGTCCTGTTTCTCTGCATTTGCCATGCACAGGTAATAAGTGGTTGTTCTATATTGAAAATGAAGATTTCTAATGTTTTTTTTTTGTAGAAGCCGAAAAGCATATTGAAGTTCCGAGCAATAAATTGTCTGTTGAAATTCAGGGTCTTGAACCATATACGACTTATAGTTTACAAATCGCTGCAGTTATCAATTCGACAAAGTATAGCCAGAGAAGTAAAGCTAAAGAAATAACCACGTTAGAGGGCGGTAAGTAGAAATATTGCAATACCATCATTCGATTATTTGAATAAATTTTTGTTCATTTGGCATTAATGAAATTGTGAACAGATTTGAAAATTGAACTTGTCAGTTCATTCAAGATGAGGGTACAAATTTGAGGTTAATTTTGCTTTTATGGACAATTTTAATATTTAGGTAACCCGATTTATTCCCAAAAAACAAGTACAGTGGAACTTCCTCATAGCGAATGTCTGTATAACGAACTTCGTTCCAGACATTGCACCTTGAATTCAAATTCCATGTCGAAAACACCCCCTAAATAAATTCTCTCTATAACGAAATATTCCAAGAACATCACTCTTTGAATGCGTATTGGTAAAAAGGTATAAGGTTGGGGTTTTTCCATAATTATGCCAGACGTAGGTAATAAATCCCGACCATAAACTAAACCATTACGGTGGGCGGATAGATCCTTCTGAAACTTTTGTATCAGTTGGAAATGTTGATAATGACAGTATTACTCTAAATGATTCCGTTAATGTTGATGTTAATATCGTAACAAATGAACTTCCAACTGAAAAGGATGTGTCAAATGCGGTGTTGGAGATCACTACGATAGCAGTGATGATACCCAGTGCGTTGATTTAGTTTAGAAGATCAACCCGCCGAAAAGCCAAATCGTGAAGAGGAATTTCTAGCCTTTAAAACGAGTCGCCTTGCTTTCCGGTCCATTGAAGGGGTCCCCTAAAATATATTTGAATCTTTGAGAAAATGCGAAGTTTTTTTATGAGAATAAAATGTATTTTAATTGTACCACTCGGACAAAAATTACAAATTATTTGCCCAAAGAATTGGAAATAGATATGTATTGTATATATACCTACATAAAACGCCTATAAGCTATGCATAACGAATTTTTTTGCGTATTTAGCGCTTTCATTATAGGGAAGTTCCACTGTATCTGAATTATCGATTACCTACTTTTTTCGATTTTTTTGTACATAATATTTGTTAATTATTCTTCTAAAATAATTATTAATTTCAGTACCTACACCCCCTCAGCAACTAAGGATTCTGAACGTGACGAATTCGACGATTTCACTGAGATGGAACGCCCCAGAAAAAACTTACGGATGGTTGAAATTTTATAAAATTTCCTACAATGATGAGTTTAAAAAGATTGATCAAGATATAGTTTTCAATAATACAATACCAGTGAAAACGGTGGATGCAACGGTAAAATCTTGAACTGTTCGTTATAGATAAAATAATAATCATGTTTTATTTCAGCTAATTAATCTGACAAGCTATAAGAACTACACAATCAGCGTGCAGGCGTGCATTAATAATTGTTCGGATATGTCTAATCAAATACGGGTTCAAACAGAAATTGGACGTAAGTAAAATTTGTTTTTTGACATAATCAATAATTTAATTTGTCTCGAATTTTTTTATAGATCCTGGTAAAATTTGGAAGCCTTTCATTACTCAGAATGCTACTTATACTTCAATAAGTTGGGAAAGTCCACAAAAGCGAAATGGTAGAATTGAATATTATGAGCTGAAGATTAAAGAAAAGCTAGATGACGAGAATAAAACTACAATAATGAATATAACAGGTACGTAAATGATTAACACATATAGCAAGCGTTCTATGTAGAAATAAAAGACCATTCATTAAAAAATTAAAATAATAAGTAAAAACCAAATCAATAAAAAAAAATCAATATAACTACTCAGTTCACTAGGCTAATAGTTGAATTTGCAATATTCCTCCATTTATAGTTTCTTTTTTCATATGCCGTTGATTTGAACACGAAAGTTGAGTTCATAAAATGTTTGTTCCAACAGCTGACTTTTGTACGGTAATTTGACGGTCACGAAACTGTTAGTAATCGATCTTATGCGCATGTCTAAACTTTGACCGTACAAGAACCGTCCAAACAGTACTTGCTCCAGACCAGGGATCGAAATGACGATCACAAAACCGTTCCACTCACGGTCCCGAAGCAGGATGGAACAAAAACGAAACCGTTCTCAAACGATACATTTTCAGTTGGAACACATTTTTATCTATTGCGCAGAATCGTGACGATCATTGTACGGTCAATTCTTGAGTTGGAACAAACCTAAATTAAAAGAATAAACCAATAGCTCTCAGGATTTCCAAATTCTAATTAATGTTCCCCTAATATGAATAAGAGTGACTTTTGATTTGTGCATGTACTTCAGATCAATTTAGATTGATATTTATATCGGCAACATTAATGTTCAGAATTGATAATCGAAGAATATAATGGATATTTAATGATATCCACAATCACGAAGACTCTTCCATAGAGTGTTCATAAAGAATGACTCAAATTGTAGAGGGTTGACAATAGTTTAGAAGTTTTTTATCAATGAACAGTGTTTAAGTAACGAATAATGATTTAATTTGTTTTGTTTTTCAGGACAAGAATGGGGATTTAATAGTTGTGGCAAAGAAAAGGTATTATCGTTCTTCGTGTCGGTGAGAGCTGTCAATTTAGATGGCGATAAAGTGTACTATGGAAATTGGAGTGATGAGGTTCAGTCTTATTGCAGATCCCCAGGGAATTATACGATTTACTTATTGGTACCATTCATCATTTTATTCTTCTCAGGCATGACGTACTTGTTTAGAAGGTAATTGAATATAACTACCAATTTTTTTTTTTTTTTTAGCATCACCAAATTTTAATTCTTGATTATTTCTCATATTTTTTGTTGTAAATTAACCCAGAAACATTGAAAAAATACTCATTTCATGGATATTATTTTAAAATAATAATGTAATATAATAATGTTGGGTCGTTTTAGCAATCTTGTTTGGTGTTCCAAGATAAATTTGATATGCAATAATTCCTTTTTTGGACCTTGCAGGTTATACGGTCGTTACAGGATCATGAAGGAAGTGCATATTGTCATGCCAGTAGGACTTCAACGTGATGTAATCGAAGTTAGGAACCTCAAAGATGACAACGAAAGCCTTCATGTTGCCGAAGATGAGAAGCATCTCCTGATGAAAAAGAACGATGTATCTCCCAATACAAACGTTGGCGATTCTAGCGGTTGCAGCTCAGCTCACGAAAGCGTGACATGCTCGATGGATTCAGCAAGCAACATATCATCAAATACTTCCGATTCAGGAACTGAACAACCGAAAACACCATCAGCTGAAGATCTGGCAGATTTAACTACAACATCGTTGAGGCAAAGAAATATACGTCCTCTAAGCACAGGCAAACCTTACGTTGTTTTTCCGATAGATGCAAGCAAAACGGCACCGAAGAGTTACTGTGTCTTAGGTATCGATCCAAGTGCTAATCCGGAGGGCAGTTCAACCTATATTCCCTTACCATCTGTTATGGACAAACCTACATTCAGCCCTTCAGAGTCTCACTCACCTCCATACGTTTTGACCGGTGAACTTCTGAAATCTGCTAATCCGAGCTACATACCGTTTAAAACCCCATTAGCAACAGACAAGAACCCAGCTTATGTTATAGCCGGAAGTGCAGATCTTATGTCCACAGACGTTTTGAATTTAGATGCTAAGCAAACTGTTTCATCCCCAGATAATGCTTACATCAAAATTGCGGACAATATGACATTGAAAAATCCAAACGATATTAAAACTTGGCAGCCATCTTCCCTGAGTACAAACCCAAAAACTGGATATGTGGCAATTGGAGAAATCCCGCCCATGAAGAAAGAATCTAAAGGCTACGTCCCCCATAGACAATTCGAGAGTAAAGCTTTAAAAGAGGATTAAATTCTTGCTGAATATAACCTGGATTAAGTGATCTTTCAAGTGTTAGCCTTATTCTTTCCTCAGTTCTCTTATTGAAATATAAGAAGGACAGAATCTATAATTGGACAAACATTTTTGATGCGGTTTATTTAAGCCGATCAGAAGTACGAAAGAGATTGTATTTGTTACTTTTTATATAATGTTATATTTTTATTGTACATATCAAATTTAAGTTGAGAAAGAATAATTTTGAACGAGAATTTTTAGCCATATTTTCAAGATAAATTACATTTTTTCTCCAGAATATCATCAGTAATTATTTTTAAGTTTGTGCCAAGCATTGTGATTAATTTTTTTATCTCTAGTTCCTATCAAGTTATTTCAGTTTGTGTTATATAATGTTATATTGGCTCCAAATTCTCGGAAATTTTTCAATTTATGAGTGTTGCACTGTTTTGATGAATGTGCCTTAAATCCCTTGACTGATATATTTGAATATTTTCCAATTTTCTTTATTTAATTCTCACTTGCCAAATGACTGTGGTAGGAGATTTACTGTTGCAATGTCATTTTAGTGATATTTGAAGTTTTAAGCACCTTTAAATAATCTCGAATTTTTTGTAATTATTTTAACATTAATCTATAGTAAGAAGTGGGTGTCAGACAGGAATATTATTTCTGAACTAGCTTATTTTTATATTTTTAATGAATATATTTTTTTATTATACAAATTACCATTATTGACACATTGGAAATATAATTTCACTGACGCAGCAGCATTTAAACATCCATTGCATCTCTTCATGACAATTAAAATTAATGTTGTTGAAATATGCACTACTGATCTAGCCCTCATTTTTGATTATTTACAGTGTGTCGATAGTGTATTATAAATCTTTACATACTTTGTGATAATTTGAATGGAGTGAATTTTGTAAATTACCGAAACTGTTTGAAATTTCGCTCTAAAATTTTATATTTATTCGAAGAAACTGATGTTTTAACAGGAATGAAACCAGTTTCATTCGCTGGTTCGCAATACTATATTATAATGGTGTTTCAAGCAAGACACTCTTTTTAAAAATAACGACAGTTCACAACTTGAAAATTGGTAGGCTGACTGTGATCACAGCTATCAATGATTGCTCTAAAGACTCTGAGATTATCAATACCTATGAAGTATATTGTACAACTTCATAGTTTTTCTAGAGATTTCTATGTAAGTAATTTTCTGCGACAAATTTGCCATGGATTGGTCCATCATGGTTGATTAAAACTTTGACATGCTTTTTAGTGTGTCAAACTTGTACATTTCATTTTAATTAATCTGAGACTTACCTTGGAAAATTTGAAAACTAAAATAAATGATGAAGATCAGTAATAGCGATTATTTTCACCTTTCAATTTACCAGCTATCAAATTATGAATGTTAATAAAAAAATAAAAGACTTGCGTTTTAAAAGCAATACTCTTTACGATCATAGTGCGATTATCTGCTGATCAATATCAATAAGCTTATGGAAGATTATTCTTATTCCATTGGTTGTCAATTAACATGAAAGGTATGTAATAAGCTATTGTTAAAAACAACTGAAGTTCTGATTTCTACTATAACTTCGAACAAAACTGAAACATTTGTTTGTGATGTAGTTTACATAAATAGAGAGATGAATATTAAAGAGATTGGTATTATTGATTTGTAGTACCTCCTGAACAAATAAATAACAACACTAGCTCAAAGTACAAAATAATTTATTTGAACACAACATTTCAACTTTAAATAAAAATAATTTGCATATTGGAACTAACAAACAACACTATATGAACATTTTGTTCTTAGGAGCGTTGAACAACAAACTGAAAAATCAACGCTATATGAACATTTGTTCTTTGAAGTGTTGAACAACAAACTGAAAAATCAACTTAGGGTTGCCTTCTTGTATCTCGGCGACAATACCCACATGAGCATTTCCTGGATGAAGAAGATGAACCCTGGAATATTAATTATTAAAATATATATACAGAAAATCCCAATGTGAAGAAGCCACCCCCTAATATTCCTCTTAATATTGAATAGAAAGAAATTTACATGCACAAGTTAACTAAAATTTGTTTTGGGGGCACATGTAAACTTTTCACAGATGAGGGAGCGCTATAACCCCAAGAATTTGAATATTGATCAGGTGTTGAATGATACTCCATGTTAGAGGGTTTAAATTTCCAGAGCAGTGGTTTAGCAAAAAAAAAACGAAGTTTGCTGATCGCATTCTATGAAGTGTATGTAAGGAAATATTCATTCGATTTAAATGTTTAAATTAGCATCAGTGAAAGTATTCAAGTAAATTCCTCTATTCATTATATTTTAGATATTAGGGGTAGCTACTTATTTCCATTTTAGACTTGCACGAAGAATTATTGAGGAAAATCAATCTTTTATTATAAGATGCTTATTTGAATTTTACATTTCTCATCCCTCTGCTATATTTTCCCAAATGGGTTGTAATACAGCGATGTGGCTAAAAGTAGAATTGGTTGTGCCGTTTTATCATTGGAAAAGTTTGTAAATACAGTGGAACTTCCCTATAACGAAAGAGCTAAATCCGCAAAAAAAATTCGCTATAAAGAAATTTCGTTATACAGAGAATTTGTTTCTATAGTCGGCAATGTCGCGGTCGACTTCACGGATCAAGGACCCCGCACATTTTGTATGGGAATTGGCTCCCGGTGGATTTGGCTGAAAATTTGATATGATGTTCTACTAATCCTTCTGATCAAATGTCTCTACAGTCACGAAGCTGAAAAATGCATACTTCTAGGAGTTTTTAGCGATTTTTTGTATCCATTATGGTTTACGTTCAAACAGAAAATATTTCGAATTGACATAATCTGCTTTCAATAATCATATAATATTCTCAAACATTCTGTGTGAACGGTAATACGTAAGCCATAATGGATACAAAAAATCGCTAAAAACTCCTAGAGGTATGCATTTTTCAGCTTCGTGACTGTAGAGACATTGATCAGAAGGATTAGTAGATCATATCGAATTTTCAGCCAAGTCCACCGGGAGCCAATTCTCATACAAAATGTGCGGGGTCCTTTATCATTCAAACTTAAGCACTTGCTTTTAGACATTTTCGCACAACTTTTCACACTAGCGTAATGGTTAGATTGAAACCAAACAGCCAGGGATGTATTTAAAACTGTTTCAGAGGGATCTCTATTCTCTCTACCCGCCGTAATGATTATGTTTAGGGTCGGGATTTATTACCTAAGTCCGGAAAATTTTCTTACCAATACCCATTCAAAGAATGATGTTCCTTGAATATTTGGTTTTAGGGAGAATTAACTTAGTTTTAGAGGGTGTTTCTAACATGGAATTTGGATTCAAGGTGCAATGTCTTGTACGAAATTCGTTACAGGGAAGTTCCACTGTAATTTACAATTTATTATAGGAGTGTACTGTAATCAGACCATTATTCTTTTACTAATTATTACTAAGGCAAATTCATGATTCCATGGTTTTGTTATTTCAAAAGCATGTCACCCTATGCTTGTTTGAATTTGAAATTTCTTCCCCCTACGCCCCCCTATTGGCTCTATTCAAATAAGAATGTATGATGTATCACAATCTATATATTCCCATTTGAAAAAATAAAGTATGGGTATGGGACTTGGAAAATATCAAAATCAAAAGGGCAGAAGATAAGTTGCTTTTGAAATTGAAAACCGACGGATGCGAGGATTTTTCTTATAAGAATTATTGACGCGTTACATTACTTTATTGGCGCGCAGCATAAATATTGTTTAAGTATCTAGACTCTGTTTAGCTACTGCATAAATTATTAGTAGTAGAAGTAGTTCAATTTTACATAAAATTACATCATTAAGGAGTTTCTCCTTAAACAATGATGACACATACATACCTTCTCCATAGGTGGTACTGGTACCATACGCATTTTCATTCTCCCATAGAATTTTTTGAATCCTTTGAACCTCGATGAATTCTTCGTAGGTTTTTTTGATACCTTTTCAGCTACCACCTCAACTTCATCTGCTTGAGCAGGTACAACTTCATTTGCTTGAGCAGGTACAACTTCATCTGCTTGAGCAGATGAAGGACCTGGCACTTCTTCGATTGGTGGAAGATTAGAAATTATTCGCAGGGGAGGAAGATTTTGATAATCCTCAAGGGGAGGTAAACCTCCTTGCAGGAAACAGTTGGGTATATCACCTTCTTCAAATGACAATCTTTTAAAGTTAGAGATCAGTACCTCTGCAAGTGGTTTACGAATAAAGAAAAATCTGTAAAGGTAACCAAAACTAATCAAAGATAAATCTTATTTTCGGTTCAGCAAGAAGCAGAACCTTGACTCTTTCTTGAGGTACCTATTTATTTTGTAGCTGACCAATAAGTTGAACCAACCTGCTTCAGTCATTATCAAATCAACAAAATAATCTAGCATTTAGAGTAAAATCTCAACATAGGGGGGATTTTCACCATAATTTTCTATTCCCTTTATTTCATATCAATCTTTGATTCAATTATTTTCTTATGTAGGAACCAATAGAGTGTGAATTTCGAACTTAGCACATTAATAACGTGCGTTAAAAAAAATTCGTCTTTCCCTTTCCCTATAATAAATTGGGTGTTCCATCGAAGACGATATCCCATAGATTTGAAATTAGAATCGTTTAGATACTAGTATCATAAATATTTTTTTTTCGTATGTTTTCAGTTAAAAATACAGTGGAACTTTCCTATATCGAAAGCGCTTTATCCGCAAAAAATTCGTTATTAAGAAATGACGTTATACAGAATTTTTTTTTCTATAGTCGGCAATGTCGCGGTCGATTTCACTGATAAATTTAAGTTTATCATTTAAACTTAAGCACTTCCTTTTAGACATTTTCGCAAAACTTTCACACTAACGTAATGGTTAGATTGAAACCAAACAGCCAGGGGTGTATTTAAAACTTCTTCCGAAGGATCTCTCTGCCACCGTAATGATTTAGTTTAAGGTCGGGATTTATTACGTACGTCGGGAAAAATTTCGGGAAAACACCCACCCTTATACCTTTTTACCAATACCCATTCAAAGAGTGATGTTCTTTGAATATTTCGTTATAGAATTTACTTCGTTTTAGAGGATAGAAATTGGATCCAAGGCGCAATGTCTTTTATGAAATTCGTTATAGAGAAGTTCCACTGTAATCAGTATCTTGAATACATTTCAAATATTCTTGCAACACCATTTGCTTTGTTTATTTCGCAATTAATCAATTCTGAAAGGCGGTAAGTTTCTTTCTCGTATTTAAATGACTCAGGATTTGCAACTATTGTTTCAAGTTCTTATAATTAAAGAAAGTCTTACCTCGCAGGATTGTATTCATAACCAGGAGGTTGAGACATGATTCTACGTAGATTAGGCCTCAACCTGCTGTAAGATAACCTCCTACATGGGTCATCATCATCATCATCCTGGAAAGGAAATTTGAAGGAATGAGAAAAGGGAAAATGAGAGGGATGCCCAATAACTCTAAAAAATGCAAATAATTCAACGGGAATTGAAGAACGATGATAAACTTATATAAGAATTTAAAATAATAAATGTATGTATTAATGCTTCATTCCACCATTTTATTGGTTCCTATAAACTATAAATATCATATTAAAAAAATTAATTGTCAGAAAACAACAAACAATAAATATGAACCTAAAACAACACCTTACATGAGCAAGGATGTGAATATCAGGATATAGGCTGTAAAGAAGAATGGGGTAAAAAACAGTTGATAGTTATTTGAAAAATTTATTCGACAAAATGAAGAATAAAACGCAATAAGGGAGATTTTGAAAAATTTATTGTTATCTGACCAATATAATTGACAGATACAACAGAAAACAAGTAGAGCTGATAGCAGTTTACTTTTAATACATATTCATACATTTATATATAGCACATCCAAAGTGAGTTTGACGGTAAATAAGGGGAAGGCAGATTAGGGCTCATGCAACCGTGTGCAAAATAAAATCGTGTACTAAAATGTACATTTCTTTCAATCGAATGGCTTTTTGAGGTATATTAAAAAACAACGGACCAATTACAAAAAATGGATTGAAAATAACTAAAACAGAATTATTAAATAAATTTTAATAGTTAACAAGTTAGAACTAAATTATTGAAATTTCAAATAAATTATTACAACAGTGATGGAGAAATTGCAAAAAAAAAAATGATTTAACCATTTGTAAATTCAGAAGAACACCTAATCACACAAGTCCCAGCAAATTTTCAATTATTGACCTTGTAAAACAAAAAATGCGGAATTCTTTCACTTGCTGGTTGTGTGAAAATGTGACATATAATCTGTAATGAATGTACATTATATTTCTAAAAACATTGTTAAATATCAAAAGTTTCAGCTGAGTGAAACTTGTTTTTAAACTGTCAATGAAACTTCACAACCAAGTTCCACAAATACGTTAACTTACATGAAATTTCATTTTCAACGAATAAATTTAAAAACGGACGCCACACTTTTTTCAATTGTCACCCGCTTCCTGGGTCTCATCTGCTTCACCCTGTAACGTAAAACCTCTTTGAAACGCACCAACTTGTCTTCCTCGGTTAGTATTTTTATTATTGTACCAACAAACTCACGTGCAATTGTTGCTAATATGTACGTGAGTTTTATTTGTGAGACCATTTAAGAGATAAATAGAAACAATGTCACCTACCTTGACAAATTTAATACTTTTCTTGACTGTTACATACGCACTAGCCACAAATTCTGCCTCTACTTTGTATTTTAACACGGGATTACCATTAAGGCAGCTTCAGAAGCATGTGAAAAGCATCTTAAAGAGTTCACAAATTATGATAATTTGGAACAATACACCTCACATCTTCGATTCTGTTTTAAAGGTAATCAATCACATATTGCAATACAAAGTTACTCTATTTGTAGCAAGTTTATGCCTTCCAGTAACTCAACGACTTATAACAACGAAGTCAACTACATGCATAGAATCTTCTTGTCTGCCGGTGATGTAAACATACCATTATAGGCTACGTGCAGTTCTGACAGATGTCTATGGTCCAGGCGAGATTGGAGGACCAACATTAACCTACAATGAACTGATTATTGCAATCTGAGGGCGATTAATTGAGGAATTTTGTGGTTATTCGATACTTGGAACTTATTATCATTAAATTATACTAATAAATATAATTTCACCTTACCTTATTCTCTTAAAAAGCAGATCAAAATATCTGTTGAATATGCAATATTTCGGTGTTATATTGGGGCTGTGACACCAAAGAAGGAACTAAAAACTTACAATTCTAGTTTCTTCAGTTGAATTAAAATATGGAATTTGAATTACAACAATGAAGAATATCACTGATTCGAATTTATGCAAGAGTTTGGTATTTTCATTTCAATACTGTATATTTGTTAGATGAACTCGACTTATTCATGTTGAAAGTGAGTAAATAAGGGACTGTTATTGGATATGAAAAGAAAATCAGCCCTTTTTGACGCTCGTTATGAAGACTTGAGTCATAAGTATAAAACATGAAAAATGTAATGAAGAGAAATCAGGAATGAAGACATCGGATAAAGCAAATACTTTGAAGTAGGTAGATACTTACCTCAGACAAAGGTCTTAGGTACTTACTACTGTAATGCTTTCAATTTTAGGACCAACGTCTTCTTAACGAGACTTAAAAACGGAATATTTCCAATAGTTGGCGATGTTGTAACAAACTTTACATACATTAAATATTCAACGTTCCAAACTTCAACTTCAATCGTTATCTCACGTTCATATGGAATAAGTCGAATTCAACTTCACAATTTTAAAGTATTGGAATGAAAGTATCGAAACTACTGCATAAATTCCTGTCAGTTATATTCTCATTGATGTAATTCAATATAAAACATGAACGTAGGTACCTACTTGCAAGTATATACTTGCTTCATACGATGTCTCATTCCTAATTTCCTGTCATTAAAATTGTCATGTTTTTTATTCCATAGCTCAAAGTCTTCATAAGAAGCCTTAAAGAAATGTTTCCTTTTCAAATCCAATAACAGTCTAATTTATTATTTCACTTTCACAACATGAAATGTCGAGTTCATCTAAACCTTATACAGTATTGAAATGAAAATACAAAAACTACTGCATAAAATCGTATCAGTGAAATTATTCATTGTTGTAATTTAAATTCCATATTTTAATTCACACTGAAGAAAATAAAATTTGTAGAATATTTAGTTTCTTCCTTGCTGTCACAGCGCGCTAGAATACAAAAGGATGGCATATTTAACTGATATTTTGAATATTTGATCTGCATCTGACAAGAATTTGGTGAAATTATATTCATTAGTCTAATTTAATATGAATAAATGTTCAAAGTGCCGAAAACCACAAAATTTCTCGATAAATCGCTCTCATTTTACAATAATCAGTTCATTTCAGGTTAATGTTGGTCCTCCGGTCACGTCCAGCTGTCAGAACTGCTCGTAACCTATTATGATAAAAACTAACCTACTACAAATGCAACAAACTTTTCTCTTCACCCACCCAGCTTTTAGGCTGATAGAATCTAAAAATTGGTTGCGATTTCTCACATTTGAGTAAATGAGAGTGTTTGCATTTTGTAGAGAGTGAGTTTTTATCTCGAGGAATCTCATTTCAAATTACCTGCGTATCACTCGTCCATAGAGTAAGGTTATCTCTGAGCAGCTGCATAATAAGGGTGCTGTCTTTGTAGGAGTCTTCGTTTAAGGTGTCCAATTCGGCTATTGCATCATCGAATGCCTAGACAAATCATCAGAAACATTTTTATAAATCACAATTCGATAAAAACCTAAGAATTTGTGATGCCCAGAATTGCAACACCATTCAACGATAAGTAATAGTACCATCTCATATAATGTAAGATGTTTCATCAAAATAATTTAATTATCAGACCATTCTCTAAAGAGTAGCTGTGCAAATTATGCTCCAAAAATTAATTTTAGTTCATTTTCAACATTTAAAACACATAAATTTTTAGAGAATGTATTACAAATCGTAAACAAGCATCGGTATCAAATGTTCCAAGTTACAAAAATAAAAAATTCATTGATTATTGTCATAAAAATTGTGATTTTCTATAGGGAGATTGATTTTTGGAACTTGGAAGAAAACTTATTTTAGTTAGTATATTGGTCAGGCAGAATCACATGTGGCAATTCAAAAATCCAGGTTAGAATCACTCGGTGTTAAAATGATCAGAAATCATCAATTACTATAAAAAACAAAATTAGAAAAAGGTCAAGAAAAATATGTAACACTACTAGAACATAACATGAATAACCTGTTTAGCTAGGTGACACGCACGGGCGGGTGAAGTGATTATTTCATAATAGAATACAGAGAAATTGAGCGCAAGTCCTAGTCGTATAGGATGGGTTGACTGCATTTTCGATTTTGCTATATCGAATGCCTCCTGGTATGCTTTCTGAGAGTCTTCGACCACTTCTAAGCGACAGAAAAGGAATCGACTTCAGATCATGGATTCATTTCAAAAACATTTACAGAATATTTTTCAGGAAATTTGGGATACCGTCAAAGTTTCGGGAATTTTGTAATCAATCACCAAACTCTTCAACATTAATAACTTGAAGAAATTGGAGCACGTTAAATTAATACAGGCATTTCTGTGGATGTTTCTGTTTTGGGCTTCAAATTATTGATTTTATTCATCTATTCTTGACCTCTAAGCAGTACAAGTACTGGTGACTAGGCCCATACATCAAAATATGTGTACTTTTTAGAGGTCAAGAATAAATGAATAAATAAATAAATTACACAATTTGAAGCCCAAAATACTTTTCCACATAACTCATCTTACGAAATTGAAATTATTCTGCAGTATTATGTAAGTTACTCGATAATTCTTGATATAAAAATTCCCAAATACCCAACATTTTATACTTTCATTTTCTCAAAGTACATGACAAATAATGGGTAAATTCCAGCCCAAATTCAATAGAAACACATGTTTGGAAATACACTAAGAAATTTTTCTATGAAACATCCCAAATAATTCGGAGAACCTGTCCATATGCAAATCGAATATATCTGTACTCTCGCGACCCAGATTTAGACCGTATAGATTTTCTGTCAAAAACACGAAAATCGTTGCCGAAGTTAGCATTCCTTATTCTTGAATTATTCATAGTCAAGATCACGCGAACGGAATGTCACAGCGATTAACAAGTCAATATGGCGTTCGAGCTTGCTTCTGCAGCGAAAAAAAAAAAACGTGTTATTGTATTAGATCTCATGAAATGTTTTAATAAGTGAAGCGTCTTCAATAAAAATGCGCCACTTTGCTTTTCGGATTCTTAAACGGAAAAAAATTAATCCAAATGTAATTCTGCCATCAGAATCGGATAAAAATAATGAATTGTATTAACCTGTTTGGCCAACTGACAAGCCTTGTCTGGTGAATTTAATATCTCATAATAGAACACTGAGAAATTAAGTGCAAGACCCAACCTAATCGGATGTGTAGGTGTCATTTTGGCCTTCGAGATTTCAAAGGCATCTTGGTATGCCTTTTGTGAATAATCAACGACGGCTGAAATGGTAAAAATATTGCTGAAATAGAGCATCAAACCATCTGCAGAACGAACACATTCTTGTACTTTTTATATCATGAAATTTGCATAACAATATTAAAAAAATCTGTGGATCAAATGCTAAATGTCTGACATCCGAGTCTTATTCCACCGATAACATATCAGTGATTTTACTTCATTGATTACACGAACTTTTTTCTACTATAAAATTATGTATGCTCCTCTAAGGGTAAGAAAAAAAAAACACTTACTATTTCTTGTGTCTCCTGTCGCTACCTCTGCTAAATACCTATAATAATCTCCCTTCATCTTGAGGTAGAATACTTTCGACTCTGCGTTGCTCGCTTTTGGAATAAGGTATTTGTCCAACAAACCCTTTAACATAAAAAAAATGTAAGGAAAACCCCTGAGCAGGAGCTCTAGAGCGCTCGTTCTTTGGTGGAGCCATAAGGCCATCAACTCGAAATTTTGTAGAGGACTTGAAGATTTTGCATCCCGCTTAGAACTGGTATTGAACTGCAAAATTTCAGCTCTATCGGATATTTTGTTGTGGAAATATAAGGATTCTTCTTTTCAATATTCCGATTGAATTTTCCATGGTTCTGTTAACACTTTGGACATAAAATTTCGATTGGTTCTATTCTGTCCAAGATATTGGGGAATAGAAATTTTGTTTTTTCCATATTTTATGGAACACCCTGTGCGATTTTGCTGGTTAACGAACTTAACCGAGGAATTTAGGAACCGAACCTTCCCTGAAATTTGTAAGTCTCTAGGAAAATCTTTTCAAGAGTTTATGAACAGAATTGAATTTGACCATGGACTGTAGTCATCGGGGAGTCCAACATACAGAAATTTGGGTACTTTTTTCAGTAGAACGAGCGCTCAAAATGAGCTCATGTATATTGACGCTTACTTCAATATTTCTACGTCGCTTTCAAACGTTTTTTGGTAGAAAAACTGAAATCCCATCAAATAGATGAGCTTTGAAGGTATTTGATTCGAATTTTTTTACTTTATCAGTCACTTACCAATACATCATCACAAATTTCCCTTAGTTCTTTTTCGACTTTTTCTCGGTATTCTTTGGCCATCTGTTGTTTACGTTCTGAGCCCTCAGTCTTTTGTTCAATTGATGAAATTACCCTCCATGAAGATCTTCTTGCACCGACGACATTTTTATACGCCACCGACAGGAGGTTCCTTTCTTCGTTACTGAGTTCTACACCTGTTTCAGTGACGGACTTCATTGCCGATGCCATGTCATCGTACCTTTCGGCCTGTTCGGCCAATTTTGCCCTTTGAACTAGTTCGTCTTTGTCGGGTGCAGACATATTGCTCTAATTCTAATCTGTAAACATCCAAAAAACACCGGATTATCAACCAGTAGTCAAAGGGTTGACGAGTATATCCGCCATATTGGATAAAAAATATATTTAGACAATTCCTGAGAAAAACCAACTCAACGTGGTCGATGCCGAAGATTTCCTTCATTTGTGATTTGGAAACGCCCTATCAGATTTCTCTTCACGCTTACAATTTAAAAAATATCGAAAATTTACTGGACAAACACGAAAATTCACACGGAAGTGAGGATTGCGCAAATTGTTTGTTAGTTTCATAATAATAACGTTGTATGCGCTTTCAATTGAATAAGTTTTTTGTCAAGTTGGTTCTCCACTTAGCGACGAGGTTATTTACATTAATGATGATATATTAGATCTGAAATTTCGGTACGAGATAGGAGTGTACCTGGTCCAAATTTCATACATGGTTGGGAACAATGCAGACCCAGGTCAGAAATTGTAAGCTACAATACGAATCAGGTAACAATAACGACGTTCAGAATCCTTTCTATC
The DNA here is from genome assembly GCA_013421045.1 of Propylea japonica. Classification (NCBI taxonomy): domain Eukaryota; kingdom Metazoa; phylum Arthropoda; class Insecta; order Coleoptera; family Coccinellidae; genus Propylea; species Propylea japonica. The sequence goes on from CM024248.1 coordinate 26,087,760, forward strand.
GAAATACTTCCACCTTATTATAAAAATAGCATTATCGATACGAGGAAAATGAATAAACGACCCCATTTACACATCATTAGTTTTCCTGAAATCATTACGAACGAAAAACCGGTGAACTGAGCTGAAATGTTGGCACCGTTTCAATCGGGGAGACATAATACAGAGAAATATTCGCGAATTGGCCATGTTTTACGAATTCCTACCGCTTCCGAGGCACGCCTATGTTTAAACAAGACCATTCTCCACAAAAACCCCGCTTTACCGTACTTCGAAACTATCAATCTCAGCAAATCAAAAAAAATCAAAGCTAGACGTCAAGAATAAATCGATTCAGACAAACTATTTTTTCAAGGATCACCTGGTGAAGGTCCGCGAACTGTATGAACTCACTTTTTCGAAAATAGTCCGTAAGGTACAAAAAGGGTGGCGAGGTTGTTGACGTCAAGCACAGAACATTTAAACTACTCGTAGTAATTTCTATAAATTGCACATAGTCTATTTCTATTGCCCGCGAGACGAATCGCCAGCTTGCTCAAACGCAGACGATCGTTTTGTAAGGATATCGATGTGTCATCGCTCAAGAGAAAAAGGGCTCAGGCGCTTGCGCAACAACGTCAGGGTTAGGGTTACGAGGCCCTCGGGACATGCGCGATAGCGCTTAAGTTCGACCAGATTGAAAAGGGAAAATGGGGAAGATCCGCAGTGAAAAATGTTGCATCTTATCGACCAAACTCTTAGCCTTAAACGAAGAGCGAACAGATGAACGTTGGAAATGTATTGATTATTAGTAGTAATGGATCGATCGGAAACAGGTTTATCGAATTGACCTTAACGAACCCAACGTTGTTAGAAACGATTTCAGCAATTTTTATACGCAAAAAGAAATATGTCATACTAGGTGGAAACCGCTAAATACGATAAACTTCAAAGATAAGAACAGGAAATTTCCTGAAAGTTTGAATCCTATTTCGATTCATTTCTGAAAATGAAACATTAGCTTATAATAAGGGTTGTTATTTGTTTCAACATCTAAATAATTACCCGACAATCTTTTCAGACCTTTCATAATGGCTTTGTTGAGAATAGAGCTATGGTGGGAACAAATTACCCCCGTAAAAACTTCAGGTGACTCAAATTAGAACACCTGTTGAACAAATAACAAACCACAAAAAAACCAGTTCTGAATGAAGGTCGTCAAGATAAATGTTTACTTCTTTCTCGGAAGGTCTTATGAAGGGTCCCGAAGAAAGGGTAAAATGGGGGAAGAGTATTGTTAAAAAATTCGTGATAAGCACACTTGTTACACCAGCCCTTTCACCCGTGAAAAGTTCAGAGCCTTAATACCAACCCTTCCTTGAAAAAAAAATAATTCAGAAATGCCAATACGAAAAGTTTCAACAGTCTACCTACTAATGACATCTGCTATAATTAATATGTAATTAATAGAAAAGAAACTTAGAAAACTATGAACTTTTGAGTTACTTTTCCCTATATATTGCATCTAACTTTACCTATGAATTGAAATTTCTAGGTTTTTATCATTTGAAAGATATGAACACTAATAAATTTGAGTATTTAGGGTTTTTGGTTTTTAAAAACCGAATTCGTATTATTTTCAGTGTACCCAACCTGATGCTTTGGAACTTTCAGATATTTTTATGGAATGTTTGAGTCGCCCCAAACAAAATATGATAATCTACATAGTTGAAACTTAATATGCTGTGTTGATAAAAGATAGATTTTGACAATGTAACTTGATTTCGCACAATCATTCTTATCAAGTATGAAATAATTTGATTTCTTAAATTAATGCCCTAAAACAATACAAAAATAGTAACAGTAGAAGCAAAAATGAAGTACTATCTGGAAATTTCATCAAAATATACTGCAATATCAAGGAAATTCCCACTTCAAAATGTCAATCGATAATTGATAAGAATATCATAAAAACCTGTTTAGAGATAGAAACTTTGGAAAATTGTGAATTGAGTGTGTAGATTGAAAATATTAATCGTTTGAAATCAACAACTTCCTTTAGGCTGTTTGCAGGAATAATATTCAATCCACGACTATGTATCTTCTACCAATAAACCTATACAAATTCCTATAAGATACCAAAGAATGAAACGAGATCAAGGATTCTGATATCACACTGCATACAGAGAAATGCAACAATACACAATTGTGACAGATACGATGAAATTAACCCAAATTAAATGACTGACATAAATCTTTTACCAAGATAACATCTGGAATTAACCAAAATTAAACGAGTACATGGGTTTCATCACACTCGATGTACCAGTGTATAATAAATGGACGAAACCTTAATATGGTTCTTCAATTAGAAAGAAATTGAAATTAACAAAAGATAAAGCTATGGAAAGAGCTGTGTTCACAAAACTGGTTACAAATCTACAAGTCTCTTGATGTACAAAATTTTTCTAATAGAAATTATGGGGTGCTACATTTAATACGGAATTATCATCATGTACCAATTGCAGTTCTTTTCCACATTAATCAGTAAATTATTGAACAAAAGAACTAAGGTATTTTGTTATAATGACTACAAATTCAGATAACCGAAAATTTCCTTTAAGAACAAGCACAATGAATTACTTCTGATAAAAACCAAATTGAATAGGAAACAATAATCTAAAAGCATTCAATAACAATACATAATTAATTCGTTAGGTTGAAAATAAATTCATTAGCCATGCATTTGTTTATACTGCTCAAATGATTAAATGAATGTTTCATTCCAAAATATACACTGAGTCATCAGTGAAACATGAACTTCTAATGCTTGGAATTCCATGAATCCTCAGCTTTGCAGTTCCTTCAATGTTGAAAATATTGGTGTATTTGAGGAAGGAAAAGCTTCCCTCCTCAAAGACGATCTAATATAGCTTCAGAAAAACAATTATTATAGTTACAGTAATTAGCATTTACCAAAAGAAGTAATATATCAACCATACCTTAAATTTGTTAGAATTACACCAAAGTAACCTATCGAAAGGATTAAGAGATTTAAAGAACAAACTGATAAACGAAAAATCAACTGATCGGAATAGGTTATGTTGACACACCCTAAATTTCGATGAGGAAAATGAGATCACTGAAATAAAATTTCAGAGAACAAGTGGGATTACAAGAGAAAATATATTCCTTTTTCGATGACTCAAACCAGTGCAAGAAATCTGGTATGAAGAGCCGGCAACATTGTAATCACATTTACTGACTGGACACCTAATAATAGATGTACAGGAGTTTGAAGTACCATAACGTGAAATGTTTCCAAGACGAAAATGATAAAAATAATATAAGTTATCAATAAAATACACAAAAAATCAGCGGCTACATAAATTTTATCATAATTTCATTGGAGGCAATATGGCGCCTGCCACACCTTTCAACAACTAATGCGTAGAATCTGTTTTTTTCTCCGAATATCTCACGGAAATGAGTGAAATGATTGAATGAGTAAAAAAAAATTAATTTTAGTCATTCACCTCTTCGGACGTGTAGATGTGACAAATGTCTTATCCAAAATCCACCACCACTAAGAGGAAATAAGTATATTTTGATATGAGAGGGAGTTTCAATAAATAAAAAAAACTTATAAAAAACTTTACCAAAACTAATTGTTCAAAGATAACAACCACTATTTCTCCCAAAACCTGAAATTAATTTAAAGATGAGATTTAATTCTGAAGGTCACGAAACTCACGACAGCAGAGGTGCATGGAACAATTAAATCTTCAGTGTACAAACTGTGAATTCAACAGCTACGAATTGATGAAAGACGCACAGGTTTCATTACATTGAATAAAGTACAACATAACTTACAACTTATTCGATAATTTAACAGGATAACAACTGATGTTTGAAGAACACACGGTCGTGTTACAAGGACTAGATCTTGACTGCGTCCGCGGCGCGTCAATCGATTCCGACGGTCTACCAAAATGATAGAGCAAGCACGATGCAAGATTACCCTTCCTAACATCTATGGTAATGGCGTCTTTCTCATAGACCGATTTTCCGAATTACGGGAAAACCATGTTTGGTATAGCCGCCAAATTTTCCCAAACAATATGTCACAATAATAAATTCAAATTCACTTACATTAATACGATATCCACAGCAATATCACCAAAAATCTCCAGAGAAGCTTTCCGTTATGCAGCAAGCCACCACAAAATCTTTTTTCTAATTAGAATGAGATAGATAGAATAAAATCTGTGAATTAATTTCAATCAAAATTTTTCTTCTTCTTCTACATATGAAGAAGCTGATTCAAACTCATGTCAAATTAAAAAAAACATTTTTAACCGAATAGATGAACAAAAAACCAGAGTTTATGCTAATTTTTTGAAATTCTAGTTACATATAAAATTAGAATTTTAATTTCAAAGATTTCTTCGAACGCGACCATATAATATCTCTGGTTTTATGTAATTAGATAATCAACTCTATTCTGTGTTCTGCACTTTTGTTTTAATAACATTAAATTCCAAAACAAACTCTCGTTTGAATAACTCAAAAAGTGAATATTCACAATTGTTTCTGGATTCTTCTTAATTTTCTATTAGAATTCAAAATAGTAGATATGTCGAGGCAAAAACTCTTTGGTCTCACCCAGGTGAAATATATTAGAAAATGTTTTAATTCATTTTATTTACTTGAGCATTTTTGCAGCATTTACTCAAATCTAACTTTTTCTGTCTTAAAACGGCCCAACGCAATATTGGTCTAGTTCCTATAGTAATTGAGCAGACTGGAAGAGGAGAAAGATCTTATGATATTTACTCTCGTTTATTGAAAGAAAGAATTATATGTTTGATGGGACCCATTCATGACTCTATGAGTTCCCTTCTTGTAGCTCAGCTACTCTTTCTACAATCAGAATCTACTAGTAAACCAATTAATCTGTATATAAATTCTCCTGGTGGTAGCGTAACTGCGGGACTAGCTATTTATGATACAATGCAATACATTCTTCCACCGATAGCCACTTGGTGAGAATACACTTCAGTGTTATTTAGCTGATATTTGTTTTGTACAGTGAATTATACAAATATTTCAATGATCATTTGGTCGTTCATTGGCTCCTCAAAGTAAATATATTAATTTTTAAGATATTTTAGGTGTGTAGGTCAGGCATGTAGCATGGCTTCTTTACTATTAGCTGCAGGTACACATGGAATGCGTCACTCTCTACCTAATGCTAGGATAATGATTCACCAACCTTCAGGAGGAGTTCAGGTATTACTTTACTAAATGTTGTCTTTCTTGTTAGGAATAATCACTGAATCTCGTGATTTTAAAAACATTTCTTTTCGGAAAAATTCTTCATTATCTACAATACTATCGATACAAATTTACAATCTTCTATTCATGCACACATAAGTTTTCTTGTTTTTGCAGGGTCAAGCCACAGACATACAAATTCAAGCAGAAGAGATATTGAAGTTGAAAAGACAAATCAACAATCTCTACGTTCACCACACTGGTATTGCTTTAGAGAAAATTCAATCTACGATGGAACGTGATCATTTCATGAGTCCTAAAGAAGCTCAAGATTTTGGACTGATAGATGAAGTATTAAGTAGTCCACCTAAAACAAATAGTTTGCCGAACTTTGGGGTAGTTACTCCTAAACAGGCAACTATTGTACCAGATTTATGTGAAGATGAAGGAAAGAAACTGTAACAGCTTTGAAAGTTGTTTCATATTTTTCATTTTGTTTATAAATGTGTTGACTGAATTATGTGTTTGATTATGTTTATTGAATAAACAAGAAATTTTCGATGAAATGGTCATTCTTGTATTTTTTAAGTAATAACAGAAGCATTTTTCTTTGGATTGGGTTTTTTGATCATCATTCTATATATGAATTATCGTGCGTACTTGTGGTAAAGATTTTTTATATATGCTGTTGTGTCACACGTAGAACTGTGTGAATTTCTTACACTTGCTCTATCATTCAATATTAAAATATGATCAACATTTTCTACCAATGAGCATAAAATTTCCAATTGTTGAATGTGAAAAAAATAACTATTTTTTCTATTTATTTTCCAATGCAGAAGTCACGAAAAATAACATCTAATATTTGATCTGTTGACGTTGTTCCCACCAGTTTTCCTAAATGTTTGGACGCTCTTCGAAGATGTTCGGCCAAAATGACTATATCTATGTCATCACCAGATTTGAAGCATTTCATATTTTCTACAAAATTTTCGAGTTCCCCTAAGCAATCTTCTAAATGTTTGCGATGCCTAGCTTTATTCATACAAAGATGCTCCTTAGAAGGTTTTCCACATCTGAAATAAATTATCAATGTAAAAACTTCTTCGACAAATTAGATCATTGTGAATTAAATGTTTCCCTTCTTACATTTCTTGCAGCTTGTTAGACATGTAATTTATGAATCTATCTACTCCTTCTTCGCTTGTACAAGATAAACATAATATGTTTTCTTTGGTTTCTATTGGACACAAATCAATTTTATTGATAACTGGAATTATATGCTTCTTATTTTGTTTATAATCCGAAAACACTTTTTCTAACCCAATTATTTCCAAGTGCATTTTCATATATTCCTCTAGACTTGACGACTGGTTCTCTTTCTTCCATGAGAAATATTCTTGAGCAACCATTATTAAAATCACCAAATCAGCTGTATCCACTTGATCAATGGCACGTTTCATTCCTTCATTTTCTATGGGATCGACTGAATTATCTCGCAGACCAGCTGTATCTACAAGTACCACAGGATAACCGGTAATATCAAGTTTAACTTCGATAACATCTCTAGTTGTTCCAGATATAGGTGTTACAATAGCTGCAGGTCTACCACCTACAACAACATAATGATAGGAAATGAAACTCGTGAAAGACAAGCTCAATCATACACAAGAGATTGAAAAAACTGCTTTTCCCAACATTTGGTTGTCCTAATATTACTGTTTTTACACCATGTCTCAGAATTTCTCCTTTCCGTCCATCTGATATGTGTTTTTCTATTTTATATTTCAATTCGGTCACGTTACTAAATACTAATTGTTCTTGATCCTCCAAATTTTCACTCTCTTCAAAGTCTATCATAGCTTCTAAATGTGCAAGATGATGAGACAAATCTCCTTTCCATTGCAGATATATATTGCTCAAAAATCCTTGTGATTGTAGAAAAGCCTTTGAAGAAGAAAACATGATAAAATAACACCTGATTCATTATACATTTTTTCTATCTTATTAGGTACCTGTTTCCTTTGTATCTCAGTTTCAGCATTCAACAAGTCAGCTAAACCTTCTACTTCTGTCAAATCCAGTTTTCCATTATAGAAGGCTCTCTTAGTAAACTCCCCTGGTTCAGCGATACGAAATGATGGTATTTCGCTTAAACTTCTCAAGATACCGTTGATTATCGCTATACTACCATGGACTTGAAATTCACAACTATCTTCGCCTGTGAAACTTTTTGGTCCTTTAAAGAATTACAGAGTTGTAAATAACTAAGTGAATGGTGGAACCCATTTTCAAGTTGTATTTACCAGGAAACCATAAAACGAGCCCTTTATCTATGATTTCTCCATTATTAACATTTCGCAAACTTCGAAGCACAGCATTTCTTGGCTTTGGAAGGTCAATGAAACCCCCAATGTATTTCAAGGCATCAACAGTTTTAGGTCCAGTCACTCTTATAACAGCAACACCACATTTGCCCTGACCTCAAAAACTTTTATATTATAATTTTGCAATTGGAATTAATTGCAAATAAATGAGCATTACATACCTGAGGAAAGAGCGTAAATTGTACTTCTAGAATAAAAACGACGAATCAAATGCATTTTGTTATTCAATAAAAACTAAATGTTTTCTTTAATAAATAAATATAAAATAGTATGTTGTTCCAGAAAGGATTCGCTGAATTGTGCAAAAGTATCTTCCGAAAAACTCATTTGCCTTTTTCTGATTTCTTTGAAATCAATCAACCAGTAGAAATCCAACTCATTATTATATCAATTAATTATAAAAATAATGAAGAAGTAATTTTCATGAAATCATGAAGTATTTGAAAGACAATGAGGTTAGGTTAGATCAACAAAAATGTAAACATTAAATTTTCTTAGTTATGAAGTTTTAAAGAGAAAAAACAATGGTTTTATTAATATAAATAATGAAATATATTCTACTTATCGGAAGTAAAAAGAATATATGAAATTAATTTGAATTTGTAATTTTCCCAAAAGACAGTGGCGTATCAGGTGAAAGGGTGCATACTCAAATCAATAAAAAAATTATTGATCTGAGGGTCTATATTTTTAATAGGTGTTATTGCGACTTTTATGATACCTGATACCCATTAAAAAGATTTATTATACAGTAACTATCAGTATAAAGTTACTTTACCTCATTGTGTATGTAGGCAAATTGATTCTTTCAAAGTTTACGATATTCCGAAATGGTAAATTTTGTGCATTACTTCCAAAATTCCATCAGAATATCTATTTTTGTTTAAATTCGGACAATATCACTTACAGATGAATACATTATTGTCGAAGTGGGTTATTCAATAATAAAATATTCAAATTCTGAACCAGTTTTCCTGTATTTTCTAAGACTTTTGAGAATTTCTCAGTTCAGAATTACGAATAATACCAACATTATCTATACAAATTTTGTTTATTACATAAAAATAGATTCCATATGCACAATATTTAAACAAGTTAGAATAACCACAAAATAAAAAGAGATTTCTAATGTTGAAAAATCAACTATTAAAAATGACTCGTAAAGATAATATTATACAAAATAACAATATTGAGGTTAAATTGTAGGGTATATTTAAAGTCAACAATTTGTATATAACATAAAAATAAATTATTCCTTTGAATGTAAGACTTGAGTATTCTGTATTAGTGAAACTCAATTTCCACAATTATTAAAAATCACTTTTGTTTTAAAAAACTAATGATAGTCATTTTACGGTTTTTGAGATTATAAACAAATACAACACAACAATTAATGATTTTAATTGACATGAAGTGATAACAATCCATTGTTAATACTTTTTCTCTTGAATATTTTCACCTTTTGAAAACATTAGCTAAGTTATATGATCAACCACAAAGAATTAATACTCAAACTCTTGTTTCTGGCTACTGGCAAGTTGTGCGATTGTGTGTTCTTGAGCAATGGCTGCTAATTCCTTGACCCACTCTTCCAACAAAACAGCACATACGGCAACATGTTCGCTTTCATTAAATTTAGGATAAATACCCTGAAATGAACTGTCCCCTGTTGTTAACATTGGCAACCCTGGATCTACAATATTACTAGACCTCCTCACGAACATTCCACTTAACGAAGATAAATTCAAACTTCTTGTTCTTGGGCTATTTCTTTGAAAGAATTCACTTCTTTCGGTATTGCTATGTTCTATCACATGTCTTCTGGCGTTCACAAGGCGTGTTTCTCTTGCTATCATGAATTTTTTTGCGTATTTCATCAGATTCACTCTGTCTGTCCTTTTCATCATATATTCGTCGATTTTTTGTTTTAGCGAACCTATAATCTGAAAAAATATAAGATAAGTTTATGTACAGTGGACGAAATCGCTTAATACGCAAAAAATTTCGTTATAATGAAAAAAGATTTCTATTATGTCCAGTGTCGAAACAAGCAATATTTCCTTGCATTTTTTTATTGTGAATACATATACATAATCAAAAAGGTGTGAAAGTGCATTTCTTATAGCTTATAGGCAGTTTATGTAGGTACGTATACAATACATATCTATTTAAAATTTTTTGAGCAAATAATTTGTAATTTTTGTGAGTGGTACAATTAAAATACATTTTATTCTCATAAAAATCGCATCTTCTCAAAGATTCAGAGATATTTTCCGGAACCCCTTAAATGGACCGGAAAGCGAGGCGACTCGTTTTAAAGGCTTGAAGTTCCTCTTCACGATTTGGTTTTTCGGCGGGTTGCTCCCCTAAATCAACGCTCTACGTATCATCACTGCTTAATCTGGGTTCCCGGCCACTCGGGAATCAAAGGAAACGAAGAGGCCAATACACTTGCCAAAGAGGGCGCACAAATGTCACTCATTGGCCCAGAACCCTTCTGTGGTATATCTAAATGTACCTATAAGAAGGAGTTTCTGGAGAAGGAGAAAGCCGAGAGGGAAAAACTCTGGCGGAATCTCCCAGGGATGGATCATTCCACTGAGTTCCTTCGGAACTTCGAGACAGCGGGATCCAAAAGATATCTGGATCTTGGTAAGAAGCAATTACACCTCCTCACTGGCTTTCTTACAGGACATTGTCGCCTCAGGAAGCACCTGTTGAGGATGGGATTGTCGGACACTGACGAGTGTAGGTTCTGTGGGGAGGAGGAAGAAACCCCCATTCACCTAGTGACGGAATGCCTTGGCATTGCGAGCCTGAGGAAGGAATGCCTTGGACGAGAAACTTGTAAGAGTGAGGAACTAGCCTCGTTGAAGCCTTCACAGTTATTAGATTTCATTAGATCTCTGGAACTGGAAGGCGAGCTGTGAAGGTTTTGGCCAGAACAGCTCTGTTAGGGGGCACAATAGACCTTAAGGTCGCAGTGAACTGTAATCCCTCTTTAAACTATAACTATCATCACTGCTATCGTAGTGATCTCCAACACCACATTTGACACATCCTGTTCAGTCAGAAGTTCATTTGTTACAATATTAACATCGACATTAACGAAATCATTTAGATTAATGCTGTCATTAACAACATTTCCAGCTGATTCCAACGTTTCAGAAGGATCTATCTGCCCACCGTAATGGTTTAGTTTATGGTCGGGATTTATTACCTACATCTGGCATAATTATGGAGAAACCCCACTCTTATACCTTTTTACCAATACCCATTCAAAGAGTGATGTTCTTTGACTATTTCGTGAAAGAGAGAATTTATTTAGGGGGTGTTTTCGACATGGAATTTGAATTCAAGGTGCAATGTCTTGAACGAAATTCGTTATACAGACGTTCGCTATAGGGAAGTTCCACTGTATTTTGAAATATCTGACTAAAATGAACCTACCTGAAAAAGAGATGGCACATCGGGTTGAAGCACTAGGCTATGGTCAAGGAGGTAGGTCCTCAGTAGAGCATGAGGAAAGATCGCTAACCTTGATATCAAGCCTGTTAAATGAAGATTAACATAAAACGAATTGGACAAATAATTGTTCAACTTCTGGAATAACAATGTGAGGAACGGACCAGCCTTAACCTCGATACTTCCATTTTTTATTGCTACTGGCTTCATTTCCAAATTATTTACAGTTTTGTTCGATGAAAGTTTCCAACTTTGGTCATTTGAGTTTTGTTCGCTTTCTAATTTCGAATTTAAACTCTCATATCCTGATGGCTGAGATGATGATGAACAATCCGTTTTGTCTGAAAGAATTAAATATCAATCAGAGGTATTTGAAAAGGGTGTGTTTAAAATCTGTGGAACCTCAATGGTACTAGGGATTCGTGTTTCAAATTGCGCGGTTTTAATAAGAACACTAAATGAAATATAGATGGCGCTCTGAATTTGTCTGGGTATTTTGAAATTTAAGAATAGTGATGTATGACATTTATAAAAATGGCTTCGTACACGACAATAGAACTTGTTCAAATTGTTGAATTACCTACGTGAATTTTATGCATATAGAAATCCAACTAATAAAAATCACAAAATATGGAAAACTAAAAATAAAAAAAAAGGTGATGAATTTTTCATAAAAAACGCAATCTTTTGAATTTTGGTGGGTAAATCATTGAAATCCACTATTAACTCTAAAACTTTGTGAAAGCAATTTGGCTTCTACCATATTTCTACGAGGGCAGTTCAAATATAAAGGAGACTTTTCGATTTTCATTCACAATAGTGGGGGAGAACATTCCTGATACTTTTGTTGTTGGGTAGGTTTTTCAGGAGTAAGGGAAGCACGTCGGATTCCCTCATCGACCCTCTAGGTGTCCACTGTGACGATGTTTGAGCAAGAGGTTCCTCCTTCAATTGCGCAACGTATTGTTCTCTACACTCCTTACTTGCTTGTTTAGACTCTGGGGTGTAGTGGTGCACCCATGTTTCATCACAGGTGATAATGTGAGTGAGAAATTGGTCTCCTTGTTCCTGAGATTGTGCAAGAAGACGCCCACACACCTCAAAACGATGCAATTTCTGGTCAGCTGTGAGAAAGCGAGGAAACCCTTACGGTACCCTTGCTCCTCTGTGAGTATGGAGTAGGTGCTCCCATAACTTATCCCGACCCAACTTGCAATTTCAGAAGTGGTAAGACGTTTGTAATCTTCAATAAGCTGTCGATACTGATTTTGTTCGCTTCGGTCATGGCTCTCATTTTCAACACAATCACGACTCTCCACGAACTGTTTATGCCATGCAAACACTCTGGCTCGCGACAGTGTCTCTTCTCCGAACATCGGCAGTCAATTTCCTCAAGATTTCGGCCAGTTTTACGCCTTCTGCGGCGAGAAACTTTATTACAACACGTTGCGCAATGGACGGAGGAACTACTAGCTCAAACATCGTCACAGTGGACACCGAGAGGGACAATGAGGCAATCCGACGTGCTTTCCTTAATCCTGACAAACCTACCCAACATCAAAAAAATCTGGAATGTTCTCCCCCCACTATTGTGCCTGAAAATCGAAAAGTCTCGTTTATATTTGAACTGCCCTCGTACATTTGTATTATTCAATAAATCTTTACCTGAGTCCTCATGTTTCTCCATAAAAACATGCTCGCCATTGTAAGAGTTACTCCAACCAGTGCAGGCTTCTCGACAATTTCCAATTCTATTTCTAGCATCATTCAAATAACTGTCATATCTACCACATAAACTTTGCTGAGCATTGTTTTGTGAATTATTTTCACAAGTCAACGTTGGATCTATTTCGACATCACAACAACTTGGCGATAAAATCAATAGTTTCTCGAAACTATTGCAATAAGAATCCAACATTAACAAATTGATCCTATGAGAAAACATAATGTGCAGGCACGGATGAAGGTACTGAAAAATTAATTCAAGCATCATATCCTCGGAATTCATGTCTATAATTGTCTCGAAAAGTGATAGTGCCACTAAGGATAGTTGGTGATTATCTGTGCTCAGCCTTTCGATTAATATAGCCACTAATCGTCTACCATCATATTCCGTTTTAAGAAGGAATTCAAGTAAAGAGTACAGGAGTCCAGGATGTGTTACAGTCCTCAATATAAGCTCTGTGTAGGCCATCGAAGCGACTTGCTCCTCGACATTACTTTGTAACAGAGCAGGTCCTAGTACCGGTATCAAAAATCCTTTATAAATAAAATCTTGCAATTGTTTACAAATAGATATATGTGCCACTTGTGCTATTGCGTTGCTAAACTCAAGTGAAGTGATAAATGTTGACAAGCCTTTGATGTCATTCACATCATCTGGGGTGAATCTATACCAATCTGGAATTGCTATATCATCCAAATAGTTTGGCAAAACTGAATATAGACCACTCAATCCAGATGCGACAAGGACGGATATGTTGGAGGTCTCTGTTATAAAGGTTGCTACTGTGTTATTTTTTTTTGACATTGACATACAGAGTAGTATTGCATCTCTAGCTCTCATTCCAATTGAATCGTCCCTGTGCACAAAATTCACTAGAAGAATGAAAACGATGAACCTACAAAAATTACAAAAAATTACTTGATAGTAATGAACATAGCTAGTCAATATATAATTTTTCAAGGTTTGAAACATGAGCAGTTTAAATGATTATAATTACCCACCTGCTTCTTCCTTGTTCATTGGTGAAAAATAAATCTATCAACTCATTGTTCTGCATCAACAGCGTACACAATTGGTATAATAAATCCACTAAAAATTTTTCCATTTCCTTAGAGAACATTTCACTTTGGCAAGATTTTAACAAGCTCAACAATGGTTTCAAGAAGGGCTCATGTACTAATAGGACATGTCGGGACTGGCTCAGTAACATCTCATATATTTTAAACTGTTCACATCTTACGGCATTGGTATATCTTAAATTTGTAATTTTAGATATATGAATTAACTACCAATTTTCACTTACTTTCCAGCTTTGGATCCCCATTTATTTAATCTATCTAGGATATTTTCTGTCAATAAATAATCTAAACACATTGAACTATCACAAATTGGAGTTTGCAGTTTGTTCATTTTTTTTATATCGTAAAGGAGCAAAGTTGCCATTTGTTCTAGGTGGTTCATTACTCCCAATACATCATCATGTTTAGGCAGTTGCTGAAACATTGTCGTATAAGTTTGGAGACTCTAAAAATATTGATTGAAACCAAGATGAAGTGTTAGTTTATTATATGTAAGGGGAAACCTTGCGATAGAGTGCTTAGGTGAATAGATACTGACAGCATGAATTCAAGGATAATAAATGAGTGGCAGTATAGTGCATTAGCTTCACTTTTTGTAAGCTACTTAGATTTATGGATCTGACAATTTTTTGAGAACATACTTGAACTCGTTGGATTATTTTGAGGGCTTGTTGCCAATGCTCCTTAAAACTATCATAGCATGCTTGCGGATCACAGTCTTCTTCTACATATAATAAGGCACGGGGTTGTTTATTTAGAATAGGACGATTCCGCAGCCATTCCATGTTTGCAAGAGCAAATTCTTTAAATTCTACATGTAATAAAATGATAAGCAAAACCCAACAATAAACTTCTGTTTGTTATTGAATCACATAATTCCATTTTCAATTCAAAATGTCAAAAATCAGAAACACCACAACAAAAAATACAAAATAACTAGACTAGAGAACCTTGGGAGTTTCTCAGAAGTATGCAACCAATAAAACACGATGTGCTTCATTGGTTACAGAATTCCATGAAGGTCCTTTACAGATTTCGGATTTTCACGGGATTAAACCTCAGATCAATAAAATATTTCGTTGATCTGAGAATAAAACCAATTTAAAGATTTCAATTTTTTATAATTCACTCAATTGTGATATTGTGTTCTAACTATAAAAGTTAATTCATTTAGCCCTCATTATAATGGCGAACCTTTTTCGAGAAAAGAACCCTGTTTTGCACGTAAATAGAATAAATAGATCTATAACGGTTTTGCATTCGGTTTAGGGCGGCCTCTATGAGAAATCCGAGTTACTATGTTGTCTCTGCCGTTATTTTAAATTCTGACCTTACCTTACGAACATAGTAACTCGGATTTCTCATAGAGACCGCCCTAAACCGAATGCAAAACCGTTATAGATATCTATTTATTCTATTTACGTGCAAAACAGGGTTCTTTTCTCGCCCTGGTGCAAAATAAAATGTTTAACCTCAACTGCATTATTGATATTTATGTTTTATAGAAAAATGCGGAACTTTAAAAACCGCATTCCAGAGAAGAATTAATAAATAGAAAAATAGAAATAATATGCTTTATGTAAAATGATATTTGAGAGTATTATCAACAATAATCATTTTGTTCAGTATATCCAAGTGGAGTCTGCAATGTTTTCGAATACACTAAAAAGTTGAAAAATTCAAATCATTTTAGAATGGAGCAGAAAATGTTATATGCCTTTCGAGGTTGGATAGCTTTTGTAGCATTTATGGATTTAGGAACTGCTATTAGAAGCTACATCGAAAAAAGATCCTTTTTAGATAAAACCACTGTAACTGAGTTTAGTGATGGTAAGTGAAAGCATTTGATATATTTGTTCATTTTTGATAATGATGAATGACTATTTCTTAGATGAATTCACCACCTCTAGGCTGTTGGGACTTTATTCCGTATTGAAGGCTCTGGTTTTAATACATTGTACCTTATATATACATTACAAACCGTGAGTTCAAAATAATTAAGTATCAAAGGTAGCTAACTATTGTTAAGTCTGAATGAATATTAGAGCAGCTCAGATTCATTGTGTTGAATTTAGACAGCAATGAAAGACAATGAACCGAATACTATAGTCAATGTTCTCGTGGGATAGTTCTTGTCTTGTAACAAAAAATCTTCTGGTTACTGAAACTGAATTGAACCAATAATTACGATTCGAAGGGTATTACAGTATAATTCCACAATGGATTTCGAACACTTTAAAAATATTTATACAAGCTCTACATCAGACAGCAATATTTAGTACCTGGCATTGTAGATTGATATTTAAAAGTGATGGATAGGATTTTTAGGATAGTGAGTATTGGAATTTGTTCACTATTTGTAACCGTATTTCTCTATATATCAGAAACAATATATTTTCGAGCAGCGACATTGAATTTTTACGTTATTTTTCCTTGTGTTTTGAATAGTGAGTATAAAGAAATTTTAATAGTAATTTGCATGCCTGAGGTGAGGAGTGTATGACAGTATAAAAAGGATTGAAGAAGTTTGATATTTCTCTATTGGAACAGATGAATAAAAGAAACATTTCATTTTCAACTTCTTATAAGAGAATAAAAACAACTGAGTTCAAGTCAGATTTTATAGAATTTATTATAACTGTTTAACATTTTTTTTTTCAATTCTTTCATGAATTCCTTCAAGGGTAAATAAATCCAGGGTAAATATTCCATTTTGTGATTATTTTAGACATGATACTAGTCAAGTATTGTGGTTGCTGAGAATAAAGCTTGTTAAATTGATTTTTTCATCGATTTTTTTACTTTTCATTATAAATGTGTTGTGAAGAAAACAAAATTGTGTGACAGTATTCTCAGATCAATAACTAACATTTATTGATCTGAGCAGTATTTCTATTAGGACCTTCTTGGATACTTTTTATACTACCATGTATGGTTTGAAATTTGATATCAACTCACTGATTTCAAAATTCTCACAAAAATATACCTATAATAATAAATTCTTTAAGAATGCTAGTCAGTAGAGGTGCTTTTGACACACCAAAAAGGCATGAGCTTATTTGAATAAACATATTTTTGACCCATTTTTGACAATTATTAGAGCTTACCTTTTTTGATATTATTTGACTATAAAACCATCTCTTCAGATTATCGGTAAAGAGAACAATTAACATTTATTTTGTATAATATGGTGAATATTAACTGAACATTTAATGCAATACTTAGTGATAGACATAAATCTATTTTATTTTGGACCGTCTGTCTCAACAGTATTGAATTTCTTTCAGTTTGAAACAAAAATTATCAATTGAGTTAAAATTGTTGAACCCTCTAGTTAAACAACAGTGAATTAAATTGATTTGATTACAAACGTTTAGAACTGAGAAGGTAGAACTGGTAGTTTGCTAGAGACAAGCTCTCAAATTTTCACTGTAGTCTAAAGGTGCACTTGTTTATTAGTTCCACTATTTGCAGCGTAATCATGAACCAACTCTCAAGGGTAATTATTTTTTAGTTATCACATTAGTGGGTCTCATATATTTCCCAATCAAACTTAAACTATGGAGTAATGAGGACATAGGGGAGGATACTTCTTCATTTATGAAGCAGAGTGCCATGGCACGGAAACGAAGAAATATGAGGAAAAACATTTGATTGATTGCAAATTCATGCCTTTTCACCTGCCTCTGTTATTGTTATCGATTCTTCTTAAATCTAGTCAATAAAGTGAGTTGAATTTCAAAGTTCATTCATTCATTTCCACCTACGGTTTCTACCAAATGTGTTAAACTTAATAATTATGTTGCGAAAATATTCACTGATGAATATTCTCAGGAATCGAAGCGACTAATTAAAAAGTTCCTTTGGAAATTTTGCAGGGTCCAAAAAGAATTTGGATCTCAGCAAAACTAAATTCTAACAGGACATTGTCGCCTTTGGAACTATATGATGAAAGTAGGCTTCACAGAACCTGAAGAGTGTAGGTATTATTCTAACAGAATAAATTTGCCCGATTGCAATAATGTATTGTTGTCTCTCTCTTATCATTGGGAGCGGCTTAATTCAGGCAGTATGGTAGGCAACCGCAAGTACTTTAATCGACTTATTGTGTCAGGCTGCCCGTGATACTCTATTCAAGTAGTTTTGGTTGCCTACCATATTGCTTGAATAAGCCACTCCTAACAATAAGAGAGAGACAACACTACATTATTGCAATCGGTAATATTTATTCTGATATCGATTGAAATATATTCTGGGAGGATTCTGCATTTCTAGAAAACTTTTTAGGTTTTCACTCCCAGTCTCTGAAACAGAAACGATTAAAAAAATTTTAATTAAGATGAAGTGCTCCTGGGAGAGTCTTTGCACTTATTTGTCAGGAGCAACTTCGTCTTGAAAAAATTGTTGCCTAACAGTAAAACTGAAAAAGGAAATCAATGAAAAGGACAATGTAACGTTTCGGTGTCTATATCAGACACCTTCAGACAAACTTGTAAAATCTTCAGAATTGTGTGTTTTTTCATTTGCAAATGAAAACGACACCGAAACGTTACATTGTCCTTTTCATTTATTTCCTTTTTCAGTTTTACTGTTAGGCAACAATTTTTTCAAGACCAATTTGCTCCTGACAAATAAGTGCAAAGATTCTCGCAGGAACACTTCATCTTAGTTAAAAATGTTTTAATTATTTCTGTTTCAAAGACTAGGAGTGAAAGCCTATAAAGTTTTTTAGAAATATTTATTCTGTTAGTTAAGCAGTACGTAAATCTCTCGAGTATACATCTGTTCAACTGGACGGAAAAATTCTCTGTCTGATGCATTGTATATCCTATCTTTCCGATGTGAATTTCCAAACCCATATACATTTGTTTACAAACCTGACAATTAGATAAAGAAGGAAATTTTAGCGCATTTTGAGTTTAAAGATGATACATACTTTCACAATGGTTTATAAAAATTATTTCATAGACCTAATTAATGTATACAACTTAAAGGTGATTATATAGAAAGGAAAAAATAGATTCATTATTATATTGGAGGTTATTTCGTGAGTGAATATGGAATAAGATCAAAAAAAATTTGCCAAGTATAATGATTAACATTTATTGAGTAGGAAAAATATATCAAAGAACCTACCTACTGACGTTTCTTTAGACAATATTAGCTCTAGATTATGAGCTTTTTATCGATGAATATTATTTTCTTCTTAATACATGTTATTAGGCCATAAGTTTACAAATATGTTTTGATGGCGGTGCCCTGGAAGAGAGAGCAAAATATTGTTGATGCCAGTGTAGCTTTAACCAATAACTGCCATGAGCCGAGATAATATATCCTTACTTGGTGTTGCCACTGAATGGAATATATTTCGTAGGTATGTTTATTATTATTATTTATTTCTCAGGATATTCAAATCTAAATTATCGTCTCTCAAATACGAACAAGCGCGCAAAAGCTTCTGACCCTTTTCCCATACAGAATGGAACATTGGGTCAAAAAGTGCTATAGTATTTTTTTGATGTGTAATTGTGTTTAATCATTGAGTTTAATATGAGCATTTTTAAACTCAATGGTTAATGTATAATCTCTACACGGTGTTACGAATAGTATGTCACAACTTGAGGGGGTGAATTTACATGTAATTTTAAGAAAAAAGTTTGTATAAACATGGGTCCGTAAAAGCTTCGTTACGGAACTACATGGTGTTGAAATTTACAAAAAAAAATAGTTTTTTCTTTATCACTCCTGCAGTTTTTGAGATTTTCAGTCCAATTTGAAATGCGAGCTATTGTGGTGGCCTTCTATGGAGAGGGCCGTCAACCAGAACATTATGACTAAATGCCAGAGGAAAGCTTGTTTAAGTATTACAGGCGCTCTGAGGTCTACCCCTACAGCAGCGATGGAATGTCTGCTGGGTCTCCCTCCTTTGCACCTAGTTGTGAAGGAGGTGGCTATGAAGACAGCTCTAGGAATCTGGGAACGGAGACAATGGCGCGATGGAGGACTCTTCACTGGGCACGCGAGGGCCCTCAAAATGGTTAAGGATGCTCACGCTCCCCTTCTCCAAAGAGGTGACCGCGCGGGCACTAAGTTCTACTTCGACGAACCCTACAGGGTAATTGTTCCCGACAGAGACCTATGGTCTTCATCAAACAGGCTTCTTAGTCCAGAAGGTCCCACCTGGTTCACTGATGGCTCTGTCACAGCAACAGGGTCTGGGGCCGGAATCGTGGGTCCTCACTTTGAAGTGATTGATTGATCAGGCTATCCCTCTGGGGAAGGACTGTTCCATTGTGCAGGCTGAGCATTTGCGGTTCTTGCATGCGCACTGAAAAACATTCGCAGGGGATACCCTGGCCAGCACATTTATATATGTTGCGACAGCCAGGGAACTCTGAAATCTCTATCTGATGTTACAGTTGATTCTCTTTTGGTAGAAGAATGCAGGAAAGCTCTGCGTGGGCTGGGCTCTGATAACTTTTTGAAAGTAATCTGGTGTCCGGCTCATGCGGATATACCTGGTAACGTCAAGGCAGATGAACTGGCTAGGCGGGGAGCCGGATTAGCATTTGTTGGTCCGGAGCCTTCGCTGCCAATCTGTCGCACATCTGTCAGAAGTTTCTTCAGGAACTGGCTGAACAGGGAATTTTCCTCGGAATGGAGCGCAGGGGTGGGTCTGAGGTGGTCGAGGATTCTCATTGAGAGACCGTCCTCGCGATCTGAGGTCAATAGGCTTCTGTTGCTGGAGAGGAAACAACTCGGTCTGGTGACTGGTGCATTGACTGGTCACCTGTTTAACAAGCATTTGAAGAGAATGGGATTGACGAGCTGCTCCCTATGCCGGTGGTGCAGGAGTACTGATGAAACGGTTGAGCATATTTTGTTCAACTGTGGAAACCTTACTGAGTTAAGGTCAACACACCTAGGAAATCCAACACCTTCTATTCCTATGGTGAGAGGGACCACTCCTCGCGACATTTCTGTCTTCGTGTCTGAGGAGCTGAGTCTCTATAGAACGATGCGGGTGAACAATGGGCCACTAGGCCTCAGTTCGGCCGGTAAGGCACCGCACAGAGAAGAAGAAGATGTCACAACTTGAGGGGGTGAATTTACATGTAATTTTAAGAAAAAAAGTTTGTATAAACATGGGTCCGTAAAAGCTTCGTTACGGAACTACATGGTGTTGAAATTTACAAAAAAAAAGGTTTTTCTTTATCACTCCTGCAGTTTTTGAGATTTTCAGTCCAAATTTGAAATGCGAGCTATTTTCAACAGTCTCCATCATTGCACGTCCTGAATCTCAACTAGAATCTACAGGGTGTTTTTTTTCCGAAGCCATGTCTCCTTTTTCCTTCGCAAACTTTTTTGACTTCTGTAATTTTTCCGTATCTAACCGTTTTCGAGTAAAAAATTATTGAACGATTGTATGTTGATATTGAATAAGCTAAAGTTGAGTTACAGATGACGAGCTATCAAAATAAAATAAAGCAAATTTTGGGCACATCTATCGAGTATTTCTATTATTTTTTTTATTTAGCGAACAACATACAATCGTTCAATAATTTTTTACTCGAAAACTGTTACAGATACGAATAAATTACAGTAGTCAAAGAAGTTTGTAAATTGAACGAAGATATCAAAAATTGATTTTACGCTGACCAGTGGCTTACCGCAAAAAAGTTTGAGGGGAAAAGGGAGACATGGCTCCGGAAAAGAAAACACCCTGTAGATTCTAGTTAAGATTCAGGACGTGCAATGATGGAGACCAGCAAGTATCATATATTTTTAGCGCATTCAGACTAATGAGCGCCTATAAGGCAGTATTGCCTTTTGGGTTTTTCTTCTGGATTTGTGAAAAGTTAAAAAGTCTCTGGAAAACCCCCGAAATAAATGGATAAAACATGCTTAAAGATATAAACTGTCGGATTCGAGTGAATCCCGATGATTGCATGATTTGACCATTCGAATCTGAATTAAACTGATAAGCTATCTTGTGGTTTCCTCTTCAGGGTTTCGTGCTGAAAACTGAAGCAATAATTTAGTATTCACCTCGTCTGCAAATATGTGGCCGTTGTGTGCTTTATTACTTTTATACATTAGTTTAAGTTTTTGCCAAATTCAGAACGTCGTTCCTATAGTGCCTACTACTACACCGAGACCGAGACCAATAGGTAATATTGAATAGAACAGCATATTTTTTATTGAGTCAATAAGAACGAGTCGATTTCGAAATAGAATAAAACTGGTCTTAAACGACTCACTGATGAGTAACGGTTTTTGAGCGCTCGTTCTACTTGAACGAGTGCTATATTGCTTCGCCCAAATGTTTGTAATTTTCGAATTTGGGCCGAAAATGGCCTCGAGCGATTGGTTTCGACTCCCTGATGACGAATCCGTGGTCAAATCCAATTCTGTCTGTGGGGCCGACCGGCCGTAAACACGATAACTTTCGAAGGGATTGTCCTAGAGACTTGAGATTTCCAGGGTGATTTAGGTTCCCAAATGCCGCGATTAAGTTTGTTAACCATCAAAATCGTACAGGTGTTCTATAAAATAAGGAAATTCAAAATTTTGTTCCTCAATATCTGAGACTAAACGAAACCAATCGAAATTAAATTCTTCGGCCACATGCTAGATGTCCATAATAAGCCTCATGCAAAATTTTGTGGACATAGTGTTAATAGAACTATAGAAAATTCAATTGGAATATTGAAAAGAAGAATCTAATTAATTACAAAATATCCGATTCGAGTGAAAGTTATTTTGTGAATAGAGAATTTTCATGCGAAGTTTCAAGAGGAACCTAGTATTTAATTTTTTTAATTGTCTAGTCTTTACATATTTCAGTTTCATAATAATTTTCCAGAATATTATTCCCATCGTGCTGGGATTCTGCATTTATATATTTAGTATCAATCCCAAATCCTATACAAAAAATTGAGGTAATAGTATATTGTTCCACCAATGAACGAGCGCTTAACAGCACCAGCTCAGGGCTTTCTTAATTTTTTTTATAGAGGTACGACAGAAACCTCCAATTCCTGAAACTGAATGGCCCTCAAGCTATGAAAGAAGAAAACAGAATAAATATATTCTTGGCGAATGGTTACTAACTGGAGCATGGGGTGGTGCAAAAAAGACTTTTGAGAAGGGCCAATATGAATACGAAGGATATGATGGATTTTATAATAACCTTGCAAGACCAGACTCTGGAGCAATTGGTATGTAAAAAAATTTCATCAACCTTTTATGTTTAATTGAATTGTTTAATATTTTCAAAGCTGACTTTTGGAAACCGCTTTATACACTGATCAACAATTGCTAGGGATCACTTATGAACTTCTCTTCATTTGTATTTTTTTCAAGTTATCTCGTAAATATCTATACATTATATGTTCTCTAAGGAAAAAAAGTAAGATGTTTTGAGTTGATTATATCAAAGTCTTCCTCACTTCATCGGCTCTTGTTCACAAAATCGATAATTATCTGTAGGCTGTTACAGGTGGAGTGAAAAGCAATGTGGTAATTGTTATTAAATTTGTTTTTTCTCTCGTTTAAACACATAAGGTGACAATAATTGAAGAAATGAGAACAATATCAGCTTATCAGTCATGCCGAGAAGACGTTTGGCTCCTGTGCAACTGGACCAAATCATACGGTGGATACAGGAAGGTTTGTCCCAGCGAGAAGTGTCCCGGCAGTTGAATGTTTCGCAAAGTGTCGTGAGTCGGGCTTGGAATAGATTCATCCAAAACGACTCAGTAGCTTATGTTCATGGGGGAGGTCGGCAGCGCAGTACAACAGCTGCCCAAGATCATCTTTTGATCCTCAATGCTAGGAGAAATCCCACTTACCCGGCCGGCGTCGCGGCTCAATAGATCACTGAGAGTTGCAACAGGAGTTCTAATTTCGAACCAGACTGTAAGACGACGACTACATGTTCGTGATTTGAGGAAGGTAAGAGGATACAACATCCATGTTTGAATAGGGAACACCGGGTTCATCGACGGCAATGGGCTGAGGAGCACCGCAATTGGACACTTGAAGATTGGAGCCGATGTTTATTTACGGATGAGTCTAGATTTCGTTAGGTCAACTCCGATGGACGTATTCTTGCTTGGAGGGAAATAGGTCGAAGGTGTGCAGAACAGTTTATGGTACCCACAACAACTTTTGTCGGAGGTTCTATATGTGTATGGGGAGGCATTTGTTTGAACCAACGCACAGAGTTGGTTTTTCTGCAGAACACACCACCATGACCAGCCAGAGATATCACGATATGATTATTGAACCCATAATTGTTCCGTTTGCAGCTGCCGTGGGCGAGAATTTCGTTTTAATTGACGATAATGCCCGTCCACACCGTAGTCGTCTGGTTAATGAAGCGCTAGAAACTCATGCTATTGATAGGATGGACTGGCCAGCTCGCTCTCCAGACATGATTGCATCGAACATGTCTGGTCTGAGATGTCTAGACAATTGTCAACCTTAGAAAACAACCGATCAATAACCTGGAGGACCTTTCTAACGCTTCACGGGATATTTGGACGAATTTGCCCCAAAATTTTATAAATCGTTTGATCGAAAGTATGCCTCGTAGGGTAGAATGCTTGAGACGAGCTTGTGGGGGACCAACTAGGTACTAGCTTAACCGAAACTTCAGCCTTCTTGTGGTTTCATCATAACATTTTTATGTTATTCAAACACAGAATTTTGAGTGTTTCCTAATAAAGTCTTTTTTTCTCTCCAACTTTCCATTTTTTCATTCTTTTCTCAAGTGAACCATATTATCAACTGAAAATACTCTGATATCTGACTAAATTTATAATATTGGAGCGAATATTTCAGAAATAAATTTAGAACAAGTGAGTGATCCCTATCAATTGTTGAGCAGTGTATTTGTATGTTTTATACGAAATTTCTTGTTGCATCACTATAGGTCAATTTTTTGTACAGATAAACCGCTATTGCGTCGATGGCCAGCTGCTTACGAAGATGGAACCTATATTCCATCAGGAAAGAACCATCCAAATCCACTGGAACTGAGTGAAAGGCTCCTCAAGGGAGATATTGGAACCCATTCGCGAACTGGAAAAAATGCCCTGCTTGTCTTTTTCGGTAAGGAATGTTAAATAAAAAAATGCTCAGAATACTTAACACCATAAAGTGGCCTACAATCCTCAGTAATCATTCACTCCTCTTATTTATTGATTGAAGTTTCATTAATAATTTTTTGTATTAAAGGACAACAGGTGGTTGAAGAAATCCTCGATGCACAAAGAGCAGCATGTCCCCCTGAGTACTTCAACATCAAGATTCCATCATGGCATAATTTTAGAAAGAAGCCTGGACACACAGAACTTCCAGTTTTGAGAACTCGTTTCGATCAAAAAACTGGCTTGAATCCCAACAATCCAAGACAGCAGGTAACAATATTTTAAACATCAAAATTATTCTTCTATTATTGATTATTTTTAAGTTGAATGAGATCACTCCCTACTTCGATGGTGGCTTATTTTATGGCATTACGAAACAATGGTCAGATTCACTCAGAATGGATGAGAATGGGCAAATACATCCCAACGGAAGCTTGGCATCGTCCCATGATGGTCTTTTTCCAGCGTATAATACCCAACGTTTACCTATGGCTAATCCACCACCTCCTTTTTATCATGAGTTATACACTAGAGAACATCAAACAGCTAATGTTTCCAGATTTTTCAGTGAGTATAAGTATTATTTTATTGACTTGCTGTTAAAATTGGCCATATCGATCAAATCTGTTATTGAATAAATTGAAAATGCCAAATTAGAAGCTTTAGCGTGTTAGTTTATTCTAGGAAAATGATTCGAATATCCCTAGAGTTACTTTCTCAAGTTTTGAAGTCGTTATATACACTGCGCAAAAAAAATTAACGCACATTATGGAAATCTCAAATTTATTCTACAACTGAAGGTGTTCTCAATGATAATTATTTTTATCAGAATTATGCATGCATATGTTATCCACTTTCAACGTTCTTCTTCAATACAGATGTTTTTTCCCAGCAGGAATAAAAAAGATGAGATTATCAGATTTTGAATGTATTGGCTCCATTCTGAAATCAGTTGTTCTCGATCAATTCTAGTGATAAATAGTTTTTCTTTCGTTTGATTTTCTACACTCGATCGCTATGCAACGCGAAACACGCAATTTGACCCAAGAGGAATGTGCCCAAGCGGTAGTTTTGCGAGAAGAAGGGTGGACATACACAAGAATTGCAGAAAGGTTTGGAGTTTCCCATACAAGTATGTCCAGAATGTTGCAGCGATTCAGGGAGACAGGTATTAATGTCCGAAGACCAGGACAGGGTAGACCACGGGTAACAACTGCCATTCAAGAACGTTACCTGAGAGTTTCTTCGTTGAGACAACGGTTTGCAACCGCTCGCCTCCTTCAAAATCAGCTTGAGCAAACTCATAGGGTGCAACTCAGACAATAAGAAATCGCCTCAGAGAATATAATTTAAGGTCTCGTGTCGCGGCAAGTGGCCCAGCTCTTACCCCAGCCCGTCGAAGGGCGCGTTTGGATTTTGCGAGAGAGTATATCCATTGGGAAGACGTCCACATGAAAGATATGCTCAGTGCAATTTCCTGAATACTACTGGTTTCGGGGGAGGATCGATTATGGTATGGGATGGAATATCTTTGACTGCTCGCACAGACCTAGTGGTCGCTGATAATGGAGCTATGAATGCTGATAGGTATATAAGGAACATTCTTGAAGAGCATGTAGTGCCATTTGCCCCATACATTAGTGAAAATTTCATTTTTATGGACGATAATGCCAGACTCCATCGTGCGCGCATCGTTTAGGAGTACCTTGAAGAGGTTAAAGTCTCTCGAATGGAATGGCCAGCAAGAAGTCCAGATCTCAATCCGATTGAGCAGGTTTGGACAACCTCAATAGAAGGCTTAGAAGTTCAGAAAATCATCCAGCTACTCTTAATGATTTAGGAATCCAACTCAGAGAAATCTTCAAAGGATTAGATCAGAACATTTTAAGATCACTCATTTTGAGTATGAACCGTCGTTGCCGAGCTGTAATTAAAGCAAGAGGTGGAAATACCAAGTATTAAATCACTTATCAGCATTTCAGTATTTCGAAAATTTTTTATTTCTCTTCTTTCACATAAGATTCGGTGAGATAATGAATTTTTCTTCCATTTAATGTGTCTTGTTTCGTTCAAAACCTTCCCGAGAGAACATAAAAAATAAGTTATAAAGTCAATGTAGAGTTAACTTTCATTAAAATTGAGATTTTCAGAATGTGCGTTAATTTCATTGTTCATTTCGAAAATCAACAGAAAATAAACCGGTTGTCAAAAGAACATATATTTATTTATTTTTTATATATCTATAATTTTCAGAACTTGGCAACCCAAGAGGAAACGAGAACGCTTTCCTATTGACCTTTGGTATAATGTGGTTCCGTTGGCACAACTACCTTGCTGAAACCATTAAGAGGCTGCAACCGAATTGGTCCAGCGAGGAAATATTCAACGAGGCTAGAAAATGGGTGATTGCGACTCAACAACACATCGTCATCGACGAATGGTTACCTGCTCTCCTGAGTAAAAAACTGCCAGATTACAAAGAATACGATCCCAGTATCAACCCTCAGATAGACCAGTTTTTTCAATCCGCTGCGTTCAGGTTTGGACACACTCTTGTTACTCCTGGTGTTTATTTGAGGGACTTTGTAAGAAATGGATGTAAACATAGATTTGATACTTGGAGGAATGCCGCTGTTAGAACATGTAATATATTCTGGAGACCGCAGGAACCTATATTGACTAAAGAGGAGAGTAGTTCTGTCAACGTTATTGACATCGACAGGTTGCTTATGGGTAAGAGCTCAGAGTGAAAAGTAAACCTAGAGATGCCTTCACGCATTTGTTGATGCAGCCAAGTAGAATCTGTTTATGAACGCGAACAACATTCGGCGTTGCGAACTTGTGCCGTATCTTTATTCCGTATTGGGATAATTGGTCTACGGCTCCCTTACTATGGTACTAACAGCTAGAGTCTGCTATAGACAATTCTGTAAGTTTGGCAACATCCTTCTGTTACTGTTTAGTTATTAGATGCGACGTGTTTACATTTTCGTTTCAGTTTGATGTTCATAAACTGAATTATTTTATTGACTTGGTAGCAGTTTGTTGCTTGAGAGTATTCTGGTAATTTATGGCAAAATTACGAAAATATTGCATTATACAGTGGAACTTCCCTATAACGAAAGCGCTAAATCCACAAAAAAATCGTTATAAAGAAATTTCGTTATACAGTGTGTTTGGTCACGAGTTAGCGATAATTTAAGGTCATCAAATATACCTAATATTATCGACAAGATCACCACCTTAGGTTTGGAGTAGCCCCCATTTTCGTTGACCCTTCCGAATAATATCGATTTCTTTGGACATAAACGTCCTACAGATCTGAAAAAAATGTTTTTTGAATGATGATACTACCACCTTTCAATGAAGTATAACAATATAAAAACATTCAAATTGATAACGCCATAAAAAAATTCTTAAAAATAGTTCATAGTAAAAATATGTATTGATTTTCTTAGTAAATCCGCAATAGTACAAGAACTAGCACATTGAAGTATAATTTTTTTTCAATGATTTAACACGCAAGGACACAAGCTACAAAACAACACTCACATCATTTCTGTAAGTTACATAATTTGAGAGTTATTGCTGTTCGAACATGACCCTTATGAAAATTGGTAAAATAAAAAAAACCTCAGTACTGTACTTTCGATAATTTTCAATGATCAAACAAACAAATTAATCATAAAAATTGCTCAAATGGACGCGTCTGCTCTGTAGACAGGCAGTGGCCTTCATAACGACCTGTCTTGTGTCTTTTGCTCGCGTAGTGATCATGTTCGAACAGCAACTCTCAAATTATGTAACTTAAGATATGATGTGTGTGTTGTTTTGTAGCTAATACCCTTGCGTGTTAAATCATTGAAAAAAATTATACTTCAATGTGCTAGTTCTTGTACTATTGCGGATTTACTAAGAAAATCAGTACATATTTTTACTATGAACTTTTTTAAAGAATTTTTTTATGGCGTTTTCACGTTGAATGTTTTTATATTGTTATACTTCAATGAAAGGTGGTAGTGTCATCTCTCAAGAAACATTTTTTTCACATCTGTAGGACGTTTATGTCCAAAGAAATCGATATTATTCGGAAGGGTCAACGAAAATGAAAAAGTAAATTTCAAATGGGGGCTACTCCAAAACTAAGGGGGTAAACTTCCAAGTTTGGGTGATCTTGTCGATAATATTAGGTATATTTGATGACCTTAAATTATCGCTAACCAAACACGCTGTATAGAAAATTTGTTTCTATAGCCGGCAATGTCGCGGTCGACTTCAATGATAAATAAGTTAACCATTCAAACTTAAGCACTTCCTTTCAGACATTTTCGCACATTTTTTCACACTAGCGTAATGGTAAGATTGAAACCAAACAGCCAGGGGTGTATTTAAAACTGTTTCAGAAGGATCTCTCTGCCCGCCCTAATGATTTATTTTAAGGTCGGGATTTATTACACACGTCCGGAAAAATTTCCGAAAAAACCCACCCTTGCATCTTCTTACCAATACCCATTCAAAGAGTGATGTTCTTTGAATATTTCGTTATAGAGAGAATTAACTTAGTTTTAGAGGGTGTTTTTAACATGGAATTTGAATTCAAGGGCAATGTCTTGTATGAAATTCGCTATACAGGCGTTCGTTATAGGGAAGTTCCACTGTATTTAGAAATTGTTGAAATGAAAATCAAACCCAGTTAAATGCTTTCCATCTCACTCTAGAGCTTGGTTGGTATTCACACGTAGGGGCATCTCTGTTTAATTCTTACTATGATGGTAAGATGAATCTTTCGTAAGCTGTTATGTTCAACAGCACAATAACTTTCATTATAATAATGACTGAAAAAACCTACAGGGATGTCTGTTCAACTTTGCGAAGAAGAAGATCATAAAATAGTTGAGGATCTTCGAGGAAACGTTTTCGGTCCTCTTGAATTTCCAAGACGTGATCTTATGGCAATAAACATCCAGAGAGGCAGAGATCATGGCCTACCTGGATTCAATGAAGCAAGAAAGGCTTTTGGTTTACCACCAGTGAATTTCAGTCATTTCTCGGGCTTAGACGAAAAAGTGAGTAAATTGATAAGAGATCGACATATTTGATGGAAAAAATGTTGTATTATAGATACAACGATCGTTGAAACAACTTTACAAGAATAAAATAGATGATGTGGATGTTTGGGTTGGTGGAATTTTAGAAACAAAAGATGGTCCTGGTGAGTTATTCGAAAGGGTCATAATGGATCAATTCAGAAGAATAAGAGATGGGGATAGATTCTGGTACGAAAATGAAAGAAATGGGTAAGTTTTTTCATTTTCTATACTAATGATAGTTACCTGATTTATCAGTTTCTGAGATATTACCGAAAATACTAATTCAAGTGAAAATTACGATATTTCAATTAACACCTTTTTGAACGCTGAAATCAAAGTGATAAATGTGGCAATAAAGTGACATTGTGGTGTTGAAGGAAATAAGAAAGCCGATGAACTTGCAAAAAAAGCGTCTAGGTTAACACTTGCTGACTTTAGCCCTTCTGTGGGCTTGGAAATAAACAATATAAGGCAGCGGTCCAGCAATGGGAGTTAAATAATAGAATAACCCTTTGAAGACACACTCCTGGACTCACGCCACTCAAAGGAAAAGAAGAGGCCAATACACTTGACAAAGAGGGCGCACGAATGTCACTCATTGGCCCAGAATCCTTCTGTGGTATATGTAAATGTACCTATAAGGAAGAGTTTCTGGAGGAGGAGAAAGCCGAGAGGGAAAAACTCTGGCGGAATCTCTCAGGGATGGATCATTACACTGAGTTCCTTCGGAACTTTGAGACAGCGGAATTCAAAAGATATCTGGATCTTGGTAAGAAGCAATTACACCTCCTCACTGGCTTTCTTACAGGACATTGTCGCCTCAGGAAGTACCTGTTGAGGATGGGATTATCGGACACTGACGAGTGTAGGTTCTGTGGGGAGGAGGAAGAAACCCCCACTCACCTAGTCACGGAATGCCTTAGCATTGCGCGCCTAAGGAGAGAATGCCTTGGACGAGAAACTTGTAAGCGTGAGGAACTAGCCTCGTTGAAGCCTTCACAGTTATAAGATTTCATTAGATCGCTGGAAATGGAAGGCGAGCTGTGAAGGGTTTGGCCAGAACAGCTCTGTAAGAAGGCGCAATAGACCTTAAGGTCGCAGTGAACAGTAACCCCTTATTAAACTAAACTAAACACTCAGGTGTCAAAATTCTAGATGATTTCACCTACCTATAATGGAAAGCTCCTGAAATTGTCACAAGCTGAGTTTCGAGTGATGCTGGGACTGCTGAGGAGGCATCATTTTTACTGCATGTGAAAGTCAGCAGATGAGATTTGAGAGCTCTGTGGATCAGAAGCAGAGACATCTGAACACTTGGTATGCAAGTGTGCAAAGCCTGCTGGCCTATGAAAAGTTCATATGAGGAAACCCAAGGCTCCTAAGGAATTTGTCGGTTTTATTAACCCATTGACGACCACCTTAGACTTCCACGAATGAGTAGGGTAGAGAATAAAAGATCTACATGGTCGCAGTTACCGGAAGGCTTTACTAGCCAAAACGACTCCAGTTCTAATAATATTAATAAGTGATCAATTTAGAAATAAATATTTCGAAATAAATTGTCTCAGATACCAGATCAATTATTTTTCAAAAGCACCTTACAATGGAGTCACTAGAAAGAGAATATTAATGAAATTTTATTTCCAGAATGTTTTCCAAAAAGGACGTAATGCGTATGAAGCACCTCAGGGTTTACGACATCATTATGGCAGTCACGAAGATGGACGCAGATGACATACCAACGTTTCCATTCAATGTACCACACGCGAATACGAACTACACTCGTGAATGTATGTTTTCCTCTATATCTTTATACATACACATAAATTGAAGGTTGAGTTTTGTCGCTACTACAAATCCTCAAAAAATTGCTTCAAGGGTTACAGGAACCATTGATAGGGCGCATGTTATAAGCATTCCAATTTCTGATTGGTTCCAAAGTCTGTGTATGAATATTAAGCTTACTCATGACCGGTTTCTGAACTTGTCAGATAAATGTCAGTTAGTTTTTGATTCTTTGAGTCTATCAGTTAGATAAACTACTGTTAAATGGAGCTTAGAGAGTAAAAAACGTGCAGCAATGGGAGTAGAATAAGAGAATAACCCTCTGTAGAAACAGTTCTGGACTTACTCATACAAGTGATAGGGTAGCCCATGAGGCTATCCTCAGAATATCTAAGGAAGGTACAGGTAATGAGAGAATAAAGAATCAGAGAGTCTGGTCCTCTCTGAACAACTACATCTCATCTGCGAACCTCCCTAGTGATGTAATGATCAAGAAAGTAAGCACTGAGAGAAACTTCAGGACATTGCTAAGTAAAAGAGAGGAATGGGAACGGGAATACACCGACTATAACCTCAAAGAAAATACCGTAAAATGGTATACAGTTGATTCCAAAACCTCTACAGAAGCTGGCGCTGGCATATACGGGCCAAGTACCAAGTGTGCACTGTCCCTAGGCTCCTGTATGAGCGTCTTCCAAGCGGAATTCTTAGCTATTGAAAGATGTCTAGATATAAATCTAGAAAGAAACTATCAGAAGTGCGATATAGCCATAAGGGGCCCACTAACTAAGAAGGAAGAATGCGCAGTTAAGTCTCTGCACGTTTGCTGTAAAGCAAACGTGTGCATTCATATTTCCCACACACATACACTTTTGCGTGTCGGTTTGGATGTGCGACAAGCGTGAGATGACGTCGAAAAAAGATCTGATGTTAATGGCAGTGGCGTGTGTTGTTATTTAGGAAAAAATGTCCAAGGTATAAATATCGAACCCGACACTGTGTTGCTAAACATATGAAACGTGCAGAGACTTGTTGCCTATACACGGTCGTTTTTGGTCATTCTTCCACGTACGGGGAAGAATGCACACGCCACACGACGGAGATGAATGCGCATTCCAAATCTACGCCATACACACACTGTTTTAACTGTACCCCGTACAACGCGCATTCAAGTCTTCGCGCTTCCCTCTTAGTGAGTGGGCCCTTATACACTCAGATAGTCAAGCTGCTATTAAAGCATTGAGCTCCTACGTCATCGACTCAAAAATGATCTGGGAGTGCCGGAATAAAACTCAATGAGGTAGGCAAGAAAAACAAGGTCATTTTTATCTGGGTTCCCGTCCGGGAATCAAAGGAAACGAAGAGGCTAATACACTCGCCAAAGGTGGCGCACGAATGTCATTCATTAGCCTAGAACCCTTCTGTGGTATAGGTGAATGTACCTATAAGAAGGAGTTTCTGGAGAAGGAGAAAGCCGAGAGGGAAAAACTCTGGCGGAATCTCCTAGGGATGGATCATTTCGATAAGTTCCTTTGGAACTTTGAAATACGACCTCAGTTCAAATAACAATAATAATACAACATGAACCATATGATCACTGTACTATTCACTTGTAATTATGTACCGGGTGTCCTAAATTCGTTGTCTTGTGAGGGGATCTCCGAAACATGAGAGAATTCATTTTGGTGAAAACCGCAGTCCGCAGCCTTCTAAGTCAAACCGTTTTCGAGCTATTAGAGAAAATTAGAAAATGGCGTCAAATGAAAAGTTCTCATAACTTCTTCATTACTGAAGTTATAAACATTGAACTTAAACATTATACAGGCACTTTTTTCAGTAGAATTCGTTGAAGTAATCAATATTTCTTCATTACATTGGTTCTAGCCCATTTAGGACACCCGGTACATTATGATTCATTTATCGAGAAGTAATTTTGAAGTTTCATTAATGTTTTCAGCGAATTTGGTTAGAACCTGCAAATTAGAAGAAAAGATGTGTACTTTAGAGAACAGAAACCCATTCACTTGTTTCCACTTACCGTTTTTGAATCAATCTGCTTTAGGAGAAAGATGTAAAGAAGGCGATTCCTATGATTATTTCCGTGGTAGCGAGATATCATATATTTTAACATTCACCGCCCTAGGAACTTTTCTTATAGGTATGTTTTCATGAAAAAATCACAATTGTCACTAATGAACTCGTTTTATAACTTTTTACTTCGCTACGAAGTTGAATCAGTATCAAAACTTTCAGCCGATCTGAAACTGTGAAAAAGAATAACAGAATTTATTTTTAGGCTGTTTTTCTGCTATCTATTTACTCGTATATCATAAAAATAAGACAATGGTTCAAAATGCGTTCAAACAAACAGATGCTACAAGAAAATCTGTTCACCAGAATACAGGAGGAATGCATTCCATGGTTTTTGGAGGTACGTTCATTATTTTTTTGTTCAATCCAGTTCAGAAGTGAATAGCCACTTTTTTCAGCTCAAGAATGGGTCAGCAAGAAGCAGCCTGTCAGAAATGTTGGAATCATATTCGATAGTCCCAATAAACAGATTAAAATTACTTGCCATCAAGGAAACCTTATGAGGGCTATCGACTTGAGTTTCGCAAATGTGTTCAAGATCTATTCCGTCACCGATATGCCTTTTCTTATCCTCAACAGTCGTCATAGTTATGATTTGGTAAGGCATTTTATCATTTTTAGCTTAATTTCAGTTTTAGTTCATTATCGTCAATTCAAATCTTTTTTCAACAATATTCATTCAGTCACAATTTTGTGAAGAGAAACAGCACTCGGCAAAGCTGCTTTGATTATCTTTCTTCCTCAAATTTGTAATATCTCAAAATGTTGGGAATAGATTTAAGGTTTGATTAGGAATATTTAAATCATAAACGTTTCTTGGAATATTAAAGTCTAAATAATCGTTGTCCCAATACAAATATGCAAGCGAAAGCTTCTGACTTCCCTTCAACGCTTTTCTAGAATTGTCCCATTATAAGGTTGCTAATGAGCATGCAAATGTTGCAATATTGCTGATATATTTTATATGACATACAGTGGAACTTCCCTACAACGAACGTCTGTATAACGAATTTCTCTGTATAATGAATTTCGTACAAGACATTGCAACTTGAATCCAAATTCCATGTTAAAAACACCCTCTAAAACGAAATAAATTCTCTCTATAACGAAATATTCACAGACATCACTCTTTGAATGGGTATTGTAAGAAGGTATAAGGGTGGGTTTTTCCGGACGTACGTAATAAACACCGAATTTAAACTAATCATTACGGCGGACAGGGAGATCCTTCTGAAACAGGTTCAAATACACCCCTGGCTGTTTGGTTTCAATCTAACCATTATGCTAGTGTGAAAGTTGTGCTTAACTGTCTTAAAGGAAGTGCTTAAGTTTGAATGATAAACTTAAATTCATCAGTGAAGTCGACCGCGACATTGCCGACTATAGAAACAAATTTTCTGTATAACGAAATTTCTTTATAACGGAATTTTTTTTGGTGATTTAGCGCTTTCGTTATACGGAAGTTCCATTTATTCTGTACTTGAAAGTTTAACTCGAAAATATTTAACTTTGTACAGGTCCTTCAATTCCCTACAGATAGGGAGAGAAATGAGTTCAGTAAAGAACTACAGGAGTTCATCAAGAAATTCAATTTAGAATATGAGGAAATATCTATATTCAAATGGAAAGAAGCATCGAACATTATTATAACGAAGAAAGATAGACAGAAAAAATTAGAAATGTTTTACAGGGTCGTATTTGCTCAGGTACATATAATATAATCTCACATGAATAGTTTCAATTATAAATCTATTTGACCAATTCCAGGCCTTCAAAATCAAGCATTCCAAGTCTGAAATACTTGCTGTGAGCTCAAATGATAAAGATATCATAAATACTGAAATAACGGTGATGGAGTTTGCTGAATCATTGAACATGAAGCCAGAGAACGAATTTGTTAAGCGTATGTTCTATCTTGCAGATAAAGATAGAAATGGATTCATTTCTTTCAGAGAATTCGTCGGTCTTTTAATCATTTTTGCTGAAGGCAACGAAGAACAGAAAGCTCAGCTGCTGTTCAAAATGTACGATATAAATGACACAGGTGTATTGAAAGCCGAGGACTTCGAAAGTATGATCAGGTGAGATTTCACAGAATGGAATACGAAATATTCGATATATCGAAACAATATCAGGTTCAGAATGTTCACTTTTTTCTTGCAGATGTTTCTTAGAAACGGTGGGAGGAAACATACCGGAAAACAAACTGATGCAAACCATACATGGTATGCTTTCTAGAGCCCACTGCGAAAACAAGAAAGAATTGGAGTTTCAGGATTTCCTCAAAATTCTGGGCAGAGATATTGTCAATTTGAACAAGGCGAAATTGGGTTTTAAAGGTTTTGAGGATGACGGCTCGTACCTTTCAACTGCTCGTAACACCATCGAAAATATTTACGGGTGAGTAGAAACCAAAAAAGAACAGGTTTTTGCAATAATGAAAAAATGTCTTCTCTCTGTTTTCCAACTGCAGATATCCTAATGATTCATTTAATTTCAGAACTTTCGATATAAATATGAGATTCAAAGGAGAAGCTAGTAACTCTTCAGATGAACAGGCAACAACTAACATGATTGATCAAGAACAGAAAAAAATACTCGAAACCAAAGAATATGAGAAAGACCGACAAGATACCAAAATTTCAAGCAAGTTCTTGAAATATGTAGAATTGAAATCGAGAGAAATATTTTGGTTAGCACTTTACACATTGATTTTATGGGGTATTTTCTTCGAAAGAGCTTTCTGTAAGTATTCACAACTTATTCAAATAGTAAGAACTTTTGCTATTTTGAATTTTGAATAAAAAATTATAAGTTATATGTTAATTTTTGATGCTCCTTAATGGATTTTTTCAGATTATTCATTTCAAAGAGAACAGTCTGGTCTACGAAGGATAGCTGGATATGGTGTTACAATAACAAGAGGTGCAGCTTCAGCTCAAATGTTCACATATTCATCTCTTCTGGTAACAATGTCCAGAAATACTATAACCATTTTGAGGGACACTGTTGCCAATAAATATTTTCCGTTCGATTCAAGCGTGGAAATACATAAATATATAGCTTGGTGGGCATTCTTTTTCACAGGTTTGTACATTAGTGTAGCTTCCTCTTTTGATATTTCATTAAAAGGATTAAACTTGTTAAATATTTGTTCATTCACTCATATTTACATTTGGACATAACAAGAGTTTTTTTTAGTTCTACATATCATCGGGCATGCATTCAACTTCTATCATATTTCCACCCAAACGGCAGATGATTTAACTTGTTTATTCAGGAATTACTTCCATGCGTAAGTATTTTTGAATACGACTGATTGAGAATAATGAAAATTTCACCTTTTAGAACTCACGAATTGCCAAAATTCCATTACTGGTGTTGGCAAACGATGACTGGAGTTACTGGAATGATCTTGACGTTAATCTGGATGTTAATGTATGTTTTTGCACTGTCATACGTGCGATCCAAGATTTATAACTGGTTTTGGTATACGCATAGCTTGTATCCGCTATTTTTCATATTTATGATACTTCATGGCACTGGGAGACTTATTCAGGTGAAATGAAATTAAGGTTGAATCCAACTAGCTAGAAATGTGGATTGTTTATAGAGCAAGAGCCCGTGAACCCCAGACCTTCGTTATTCTATAAAAGCTGAAAACTTGTTTACGCATGCTCCCAACACAGGTAAGAACGATGGACCATTATGAAGTTCGGGTCACCCTGGCTTTGGCAGGTAAACGGTATTAAAGGGGTGTAAAATACTGATCTAGTTTCGTCATTTTATAAAGTGTGATTTTTTGATATTACCTTCAGAATATCATAGACAGACACTTACTATAGTGGCAACCCCTTGCCAGACACCCTTAATGTTCATTGAATTATATGTAATTCTACTTACGTTATAGTATAAAAGCTGATTTTTATATATAATACTTGGGTAATAATTAGATAATGTTTTCTCATTAGCCAGACATTTTGATAGTGGCAATAATTTGCCAGACAATTTGTAGTTTAGCAGCAGGTGCGAGCGCGAGACATTATATATGAGTGGGTGTGAGTGAGACGGCATAATGAAGATTTATGCAAATAATTTTTTTGGTACAGATTTATATAACTAATCATTTCTGTGAATCTCAAAACATCTGAAGAAAAGACATTCGATGCTATAACTAAATAAAATTATTAAAAATTTTAATTTATTCTATTAACAATTCAATTTAGTTGTAGCATCGAATGTCATATAATTTAATGAACATTAAGGGTGTCTGGCAAGGGGTTGCCACTATAGTAAGTGTCTGGCAATTAATGACGTGATTTTTAATGATATTCTGAAGGCTTTTATACTATAACGTAAGTAGAATTACATATAATTCAATGAACATTAAGGGTGTCTGGCAAGGGGTTGCCACTATAGTAAGTGTCTGTCTATGATATTCTGAAGGTAATATCAAAAAATCACACTTTATAAAATGACGAAACTAGATCAGTATTTTACACCCCTTTAATACCGTTTACCTGCCAAAGCCAGGGTAACCCGAACTTCATAATGGTCCATCGTTCTTACCTGTGTTGGGAGCATGCGTAGACAAGTTTTCAGCTTTTATAAAATAACGAAGGTCTGGCGTTCACGGGCTCTTAGACTATTAGGGTAACAGAAGAAGAGAATGATATTATGCTTAACGTCAGATAGACTTTGATTGTCAACACTCAGGTAGTACCCTTTCAGCTTTTGACATGACTGGACACTGGCGCTACCTATGTGGAAAATCAAAACGTCTTTCCTCTATAATGCTGAACCTTTCAGCAATGTTCAATGTGTAACAGTCTTCAACATCTCTAGCGCGAATGCAGTCTACCTAGTCTAGTGATTGTCTAGCTAAGACAGATATTAAGTTAAGAGTTTATTTTGATAAATTGAATGCAATATGATATCGATATTTATTTTGTTGCCCTGTCGATCCACAAGAAAGATATGCTATTCGGTAATTGTAGTTCTGTAATTGAAATTCCAATTTTTGCAGGAACCGTTCTTTTACTATTTTTTCCTAGGACCAGTGATTTTGTTTACTCTGGATTCTCTCATAAGTGTGAGTCGTAAGAAAATTGAAATTCCTGTAGTCAAAGCTGATATACTACCCTCAAGTAAGTGAACTTTGTAATATTTTATGTAGTTGATTGATAACTTGTATTTTCTGTCAACAAAAAACTTATCTTTGAAATAGAATGGTATGCAGCAGAAAAGCTATTTACAGCCAATACTAGAATATTAAAAATTTAAAAGGCTAAAGCGTGAAGTCTTAGGCTTTTTCACGTTTGTTTATACTTGAAAAATTTTATTATCCTGAGAACTATTGGTCGCTTTCTACTCATTCATGAATTCAATTTTCCCATTCAAAGATTACACATTAAAAAAACAACTATTGGCTGTTTATTCGTGCTTTCCACCAATTGCGAGAATAAAATCAATTTCAAGCGGCTAACCGGTTATTATTTCGGTTAACCAATTGCATTCAAGCTGAATGGAATTGGTTACCGAAATGATAATTGGTTATCCGCTTGAAATTGATTTAAGTTTAACTATGACGAATAGTGAATTAGTTGACATTAAAAAGATTGGTCTAGTATTTTAAAGTTTTTCTTAAACAGTTCATCTTTTTCAGGTGTGACTATGCTGGAGTTCCAAAAACCTGATAATTTCCAATACAAATCTGGCCAATGGGTGCGCATAGCATGTATGGCATTGAACAAACAGGAGTACCACCCTTTCACCTTAACTTCCAGCCCTAATGAAGAAACTCTTACCCTACATATCAGAGCTGTCGGTCCATGGACAACTCATATAAGAACCATTTATGAAGAGGCAAATACATCAGGAAATTCCAGAAAATTGCCAAAGGTCAATAAGAGCCTCTATTTTTCTGGAAGTTTGTTTTAAACTCTTATATTTTCAGATTTATTTAGATGGCCCATATGGTGAAGGTCATCAGGATTGGAATAATTATGATGTATCTATATTGATAGGGGGTGGCATAGGAGTGACTCCATTCGCAAGTATTTTGAAAGATATTGCATGCAGATCTGGTCAAACACGATGTAAAAAGGTGAGGTATTATTATTATTATTTTAATTGGGGTCGTTATGGCTAGTTTAGCCTTGCATCAATTTTGTTTTACCGATTGAGGATCGAACAGGAATATCTATTTGCTCGTCAACAACTGAACTGTATCAACAAAAAACAACCTACTTAACAAACATTTTTTATATCTTTTTTATAACGCTATTCATTGAGTATCTTCATTTATATAATTAATCTTTAAGATTTTATTTTATTTTAACGAATATTAACTAGAACTATCTGTCCCAGGTGTATTTCTTATGGGTTTCGAGGACTCAAAAACAATTTGAATGGCTCATCGATATAATCCGAGAGGTTGAATACAAGGATACCAAAAATGTAATCAGTTGTCATATATTCATCACACAGTTTTTCGAGAAATTCGACCTTCGTATGATACTTCTTTATGTTATGGAAAGACACTATCAGAGGGTGGCGAATAGGTCTTTATTCACAAATCTGAAAGCAGTAACACACTTTGGAAGACCAAGTTTTGCAAAGATTTTCAAGACCGTACAAACCCTCCACGAATATGTGAGTAGAAAGAAACAAACAATTGAATATTGGCTTCCCCAACGATATACAAACTAATGTCTGTAAATTGTTTGATCCTAATTATACAAGAACTCGATGAAGTACCTCCTGATTGGGGAAGAAGAATGGAATCATTGGTATTCTCTCTCAAAATTTTATGAGATTGATGTGGGAAATTTTCAAAATTTATCACATGCTCTATTTCGTTATTCAATTTAGAGATGCATGTCTTGTGACCTTAAACGGGTGCTCTTTAATTTAACTTATATATATTCTTTTCGTCGGGTGACTGGATATATTCTATATGAGTTGGATGAATTTAATTTAAAACCTTTTTTTTCAGACACCTAGAATTGGTGTATTCAGCTGTGGCCCTCCTTCGATGACTTCAGCTGTAAATGCAGCATGTTTCGCAGTGAATTTCGAAGGTTATCATAGATTTGAACATCATTACAAAAACTTCTGATTCAACAATCAAAACATTATGATCATATTTTTCATCCAGGGAGGAATTTGGTCTTCAAGACTCCTTTAAATGTAGAGGCCAATAAAGAATCAAAAATTAATTTATTTCAATATCAATGAAAAAAATAAAATATATCTATAACAATACAAAAGTGTAGATTACCAGAGTACACACTTAAAAGTTGGATTCATTGAACTATCAGGAGGACATTTGTATTCTCTCGCAAAGTCTAAAGAGTTGCTAAGTGTGCCCAATACCCTGTAAAAAATATGTTCGGTTTAAATGGTTAGACCTGGATAAGCAATATTCATGAAACACGATGAACTATCTGGAACTTTCTTCGCAGGGTTTTCAAATATTTAGTAAGGTAGGTTTATCTCTTTTAATATTATCATTTCATCCCATTTCTCAAATTATAACGATGAGAATGAGATTATTGAATTTTAGATATTCTGTGATGTGATGTTCGGAATGATTTAAAAATTGATATTCTGTTTACCTGAAAATACCTGGAGAGTGAACTGCTGTTTGTAATCTTGTTTTTGCACTTTCTGGTCTTTGAATTCCACACCAAATCTACGATTCAGATCTTAATTTTTTTTAAAGTCTTTTGCCACTAATGACTACGTACCTGGGCGAAATTAAGAAAAAACAGCTGTTCTCCAGTGAGGTTTAATCCGGGAAGGCGCTCTTCAGCTTCTGGATGCTTTTTACGCCATTTCTGGTAAGCCTTTGAACACAAAGAAGTGATCAGAGATAATAGATTTAGAAGAAATCCCAAAAGAAGTTCTAACTTGCTTTAGGAATTCAAGTAAACAAAAACTTATGAAAATATCGACATACAAAATTTAAAGTTTTTTTTAGACAGTCTTAAAGTTTAAAAAGGGGTTACAGTTCACTGCGACCTCAAGGTCTATTGTGCCCCCTCACAGAGATGTTCTGACAACATCTTTCACAGCTCGCCTTCCAGTTCCAGAGATCTGATGAAATCCAGTATCTGTGAAGGCTTCAACGAGGCTAGTTTCTCACTCTTACAAGTTTCTCGCCCAAGGCATTCTCTCCTTAGGCTCGGGTTTCTTCCTCCTCCCCACAGAACCTACACTCGTCAGTGTCCGACAATCCCATCCTCAACAGGTGCTTCCTAAGGCGACAGTGTCCTGTAAGAAAGCCAGTGAGGAGGTGTAATTGTTTCTTACCAAGATGCAGATATCTTTTGGATCTTGCTGTTTCTTCATTCCGAAGGAACTTAGTGGAATAATCCATCCCTGGGAAATTCCGTCAGAGTTTTTTCCTCTCGGCTTTCACCTTCTCCAGAAACTCCTTCTTATAGGTACCTTTACCTATACCGCAGAAGGGTTCTGAGCCAATGAGGGACATTCGTGCGCCCTCTTTGGCAAGTGTATTGGCCTCTTCGTTTCTTTTGATTCCCGTATGGCCGGGAACCCAGTTAAAAGACTTTATTTTTCTTGCCTACCTCATTGAGTTTGTTCCGGCACTCCCAGATCATCTTTGGGTCGATGAGGTAGGATCTCAGTGCTTTAATAGCAGCTTGACTATCTGAGTGTATGGCTATATCGCACTTTTGATAGTTTCTTTCTAGATTTTTTATCTAGACATCTTTCAATAGCTAAGATTTCCGTTTGAAAGATGCTCATACAGGAGCCTAGCGACGTGCACACTTGGTACCATTTGCCAGATGTCATATTCAAAAATGTCTTAACATAAACTTTAAATGTTGTACTTGATAATGAAAATATAATGATTAATAAATATAAATTTGGTTGTCTCCGGTTACAACTGTCGTACAACTTACTCTGAAAGATTGCTTCAAGCCTCCATTGTCTGCGATGTTTTCTCCCTGCGTCAAATAGCCGTTCACTCTAGCATTTATCTCAGGAAGCATGTAGCCCCCATATTGATCTAAGAAAAATTTTGTAAAATATATAATCAAAGTTATAATTTTACATTTCTGAAAAACTTTATAGGTTTTCAGTCCCAGTCTCTGAAACAGAAATAATTATAAAAAAATTTAATTAAGAAGAAGTGCTCCTGAGAAAATCTTTGCACTTATTTGTCAGGAGCAAATTGGTCTTGAAAAAATTGTTGCCTAACTTTAAAACTGAAAAAAGGAAATTAATGAAAAGGACGATGTGACGTTTTGGTTTCTATACCAGACACCTTCTTCAGACAAACTCGTAAAATCTTCAGAATTGTGTGTTTTCTCATTTGCAGTCTTATTGTCCTTTTTCAGTTTTAAAGTAAGGCAACAATTTTTTCAAGACCAATTTGCTCCCGACAAATAAGTGCAAAGATTCCGCAGGAGCACTTCATCTTAATTAAATTTTTTTAATTATTTCTGTTTCAGAGACTGGGAGTGAAAACCTATAAAATTTTTCAGAAATGCAGAATCCTCCCAGAGTGTATATTCCAATCGATATCTGTTATAATTCTAGTTGAAGTAAATATGGGAAAATTGAATTCGGAAAAGAGAAAATAACAAAATATTAATTCGGTCCTCTTCAATGCAGAGATAGCTGTGTGAATATATTTTACGATATGGATTAATAATTCTAGTAGAATAGAATCCTAGATCGCCTTATACCATTCAAAACTATCTCTGCACTGGAGAGAATCAATAAATATAAACAGATGTTGGATCCTCTTGATGATATAACTTCTTTAAACTTTAATGGATTGATTTTATTTATATTTCAATTGAAATCTTACCTATAATGCACTGAGCTCTCGTATGGAACTCTAAAACTGATGGCTCTTTCCACCAATAATCCAGATTTCCGTGTTGGTCGAACAGCCTACCCTTATCGTCAAAACCATGGGTTATTTCATGACCAATCACGACCCCGATTCCTCCGAAATTCAGAGCCTTCGGGAAATGCTTATGGTAAAATGGTGGCTGAAGAATGCCCGCAGGGAACACTGAGAAATAGAGGTATTTTGATGATTTTTAACA
Source organism: Propylea japonica (assembly GCA_013421045.1). NCBI lineage: Eukaryota > Metazoa > Arthropoda > Insecta > Coleoptera > Coccinellidae > Propylea > Propylea japonica. Next base: position 26,131,883 of record CM024248.1, read on the forward strand.
AAAATGTGGTATGCAATGCAAAAAACTCATTTTATTATACAGGGTGGGGCAGAGAACCTTTAGATTTAGAAATTCAATTGTACAAAAAAATATCGATTTAATTATTGTTCCGTTATCAATTTGCAACATTTAAAGTTTATGTTTAGACAGTGTTAAAGATGATTTCTGGTTTTGCAAGACATCATCTTTGAAACTGTCTGAACATTAAGTGTATAATAATATACAGTGTTTGTTGGTCACGAGTTAGCGATAATTTAAGGTCATCAAATATACCTAATATTATCAACAAAAACACCCAAACTTGGAAGTTTACCCCTTAGTTTTGGAGTAGCCCCCATTTTAAATTACTTTTTTATTTTCGTTAACCCTTCCAATAATATCGATTTCTTTGGACATAAAGGTCCTACAGATGTGAAAAAAATGTTTTTTGAAAGATGATACTACCACCTTTCATTGAAGTATAACAATATAAGAACATGCAACTTGAAAACGCCATAAAAAAATTCTTTAAAAAAGTTCATAGTAAAAATATGTACTTTCTTAGTAAATCAGCAATAGTACAAGAACTAGCACATTGAAGTATAATTTTTTTCAATGATTTAACGCGCAAGGATATTAGCTACAAAACAACACTCACATCATATCTGTAAGTTACATAATTTGAGAGTTATTGCTGCTCGAACATGATCACTACGCGTGCAAAAGACACAAGACAGTCGCCATGAAGGCCCTGCTCTGTAGACAGCAGCCACATGCCTGTCTACAGAGCAGAGGCGGCCATTTTGAGCAATTTTTATGATCAATTTGTTTGTTTTATCATTGAAAATTATCGAAAGTACAGTACTGAGGTTTTTTTTATTTTATCAATTTTCATAAGGGCCATGTTCGAACAGCAATAACTCTCAAATCATGTAACTTACAGAAATGATGTGTGTGTTGTTTTGTAGCTTGTGTCCTTGCGTGTTAAATCATTGAAAAAAATTATGCTTTAATGTGCTAGTTCTTGTACTTTTGCCATTTTTGTAACGTGGTTTTCTCGGCGAAACTTACCTCGAGCGCCAGCTATTCTTTTTTCTAATAAGGGAGAATAGCAAACCTACCAGGGCAGCTGCTAGTCAGAGACAGAGTTCGTCGTTATCTAGGATATTAGCGATAACAGAGAAAATCAGAAATAGAGCAAATTTACACAGTTTATTCAGATAGCGAAAAATAGTTATATAAAACATACAGTGAAATAAGACGCTATATGAAATCAATACAAAATATAAACTGGTCAGTTTTTTCTGACTGCGAGCACTTTCATAAGAAACAAAGATTTTCCCGGTACGAGTCAGCCAGAATAGAAGAAAATAAGTTAATTTTAAACGGTTAATTCAAATATATGATAAAATCAGGAAAACAGGAATAAAAGGGGTCAGTATAAGAGTGCACAAACGGTTATACTTGTCCGATATTCTTTCAGTCCTAGAATTCACCACGTATCTACCACTTTGCTTGTTTCTCGTATAAACAGGTTTGGGGTTGGCCAGGTGAAATTAGAGGGTTGAAAAGGATATGTCGAACTTGCTACAGCATTGGTTCGTTATGCCCTCCGGTCTGACTATAGTTACACGCCATAAAGGACAGACTAACTACGGGCAACTAAGGAGCAGGACAAAGCAGGAAAAGGTATTCGATTGAACGTACTATAGCATAGGTTTGCATCAGCCCTCGGTCTGACTATGAGTTACACGCCATAAAGGACAGACTAACTACGGGCACCGGTTATACGGCCAAACTACTATAGTAGGCTAACTACGGATACCTGGACAAACTAGGAAAGGTATGTTAAGGATCTGACGGAACAGCCATGTAGGTAGACTCAACGAGGTATAAAAATAGGACCGCAATAAATCGGCTCGGTACTTACAATTCAATTACACTAGCACTCACTGAAGCAAAAATGTAAAGAGAATTCAGAAACTTTAGAAGCTCAAAAAAAAGAAATATGATAAGACGTTTGTAGCAGCGAATAATTCGGAACTACATATTTTCACTATGAACTTTTTTAAAGAATTTTTTTGTGGCGTTTTCAAGTTGAATTTTCTTATATTGTAATACTTCAATGAAAGGTGGTAGTATCATCTTTCAAAAAGCATTTTTTTCACATCTGTAGAACCTTTATGTCCAAAGAAATCGATATTATTTGGAAGGGTCAACGAAAATAGAAAAGTAAATTCAAAATGGGGGGCTAATCCAAAACTAAGGGGGTTAACTTCCAAGTTTGGGTGTTTTTGTCGATAATATTAGGTATATTTGATGACCTTAAATTATCGCTAACTCGTGACCAAACACACTGTATATAATATATTACTTGGTGATGGAGAAATAATTGAAACGATATTTGCATAAGATCCTTTGCCCCACCCTGTATATACTTAAAAAAAACAAAAATCGGTGTAACTAAAACTATTGCATCGATTTCGTTAATGGTCGATCATCTTTTCCTTGAAATTCGAATCAATTGTCCTGTCTTTTCGGAAGTTATACTGTTCACTGAAGAACTGTGTACACGACTTCCAAAAGGGACTACTTTCAAAATTTTCAAGGTAGATTCAGTATTTGAAAAGAACAGAATAAATAAAATGAAACCAATAGACCTCAGAATATTCAATTTTGAATTTTTGTTCATATCCAGCTTTTCCCGTTCGAAAGAATTATTGTTTACGGTAAGCGGAATATAAAAAAATATTTTAAATTACATCTACAGGAGTATAGGAAAAAATTTTCAAAAGTCAGGATTTTAACATGCATGAAATATATCTATACTTACTGATCTGATTCTTATTTCTGCTATAATAAGCGTTAACAATAGCTGGTGAGGTGCCCCACAAGGTTCTGTTAGCTTCTTTCCCAACTTTTCGTTGCTCGTAACGCGTTAGATGTCTCAGGATACTCAAAGTGTTCTCGAAGAAATAATCGGGATGTATTTCAACATCAATATATCTTCGATTCAGTTCTGACATACTTGTGATGAAGTCCGGATAGCCAATTTTCAGATCTATATTTTTCAATTTCATCAGTGCGTAGTCTTTTGTAGATGAATCGATCCAAGTGTTCTCACTCAGAATGTCTTGGAACGCTTGCTGAAGTTGTATGGTCATTTCTAAGGTCTGTAATATGAGATAAGATAACGATCACCATAGTACAATGGTATTGGTGGCCCAAATCATCTTATTTTGCAATTGGGTAATGAAACTTAATTCAGCTTTAATCATTCATCAAAACTTGCATGGAAACTCACATCTTTTTTACTTTGTTCATCGAAATATTTCTCTACAAACAACTTTCCAAGTGCCATGCCCATGTTAGCATTGGTCTGCTGAACGCAGAACTGCCATCTGGTTGGTGGTTTTTCTTTTCCAAATAAAATATAGTAAAACCTGCAAAATTGAAATTACTCAATTTTGGATTTTTCCTTCGAGATAATTCTTTCTTACCTTTGTTTTGCTAGAAGGAACCTTTCGTCTAAATTGTTTGTTCTATGCCTTATGAATCGCCACAATAAATAGTTAGACACAACCCTGGAAACGTTTCTAAATAAATACAGCACTCAATTTGCACATTTACAAACTCAATGAGGTAGGCAAGAAAGTCTTTTTAATCTGGGTTCCCGGCTATTTGGGAATCAAAGGAAAGGAAGAGGCCAATACACTTGCCAAAGAGGGCGCCCGAATGTCACTCATTGGCCTAGGACCCTTCTGTTGTATAGGTAAAAGTACCTATAAGAAGGAGTTTCTGGAGAAGGTGAAAGCCGAGAAGGAAAAACTCTGGCGGAATCTCCCAGGGATAGATTATTCCACTAAGTTCCTTCGGAACTTTGAAACAGCAAGATCCGAAAGATATCTGGATCTTAGTAAGAAACAATTACATCTCCTCACTGGCTTCCTTACAGGACAATGTCGCCTCAGGAAGCACCTGTTTAGGATGGGATTATCTGACACTGACCAGTGTAGGGTCTGTGGGGAGGAAGAAGAAACCTCCATTCACCTAGTCACGAAATGCTTTGGCATTGCGAGCCTAAGGAGAGAATGCCTTGGGCGAGAAACTTGTAAAAGTGAGGAAGCAGTCTCGTTGAGGCCTTCACAGATATTGGATTTCATCAGATCTCTGGAACTGGAAGGCGAGCTGTGAAAGGTGTGGCCAGAACAGCTCTGCTAGGGGGCACAATAGACCTTGAGGTCGCAGTGAACTGTAACCCATTTTTTAAACTATAACTATAACTAGCTTTGAGTAGATGACATAAGAGTTTAGTGCTTTAATAGGAGCTTAACTATCATAATGGATCACTATTTCAAATCCTTGACAGTTTTTTTCATCATTAGTGATAGTTGATAGTGTTTATTGTAATAAAATTACCTCAGTTGATAGTGCAATAACATAAGCTCATTTATGTGTGTTATGGATTAATGAAGGTTATTTTGTGGTGTTCCACAAGATTCAGTTCGAGGGTCGCTGTTATTATTGGAATTGTGAGGTACAAGGCTTTATTTTTGATATTATGAAAGATAAAAGGGGTGTGCTCTTTTTCACCCTGTATATTTGCCCTGTTGAAATCATAATAATTATTTTGGTTTAACTCACCTAGCGTTTGTATTACTCAGAAGATCAACCAATCTATGTAGGTATGCGGTGCAGAAGCAAGCAACTGGATCATCTAGGCTCATAACTTTTCCCAAAACCATACTAAAATATCGTATCCAATCAAGTTGAGGAAAAAAATGAGCCAGAGCTCCTATAGTGGTCCTCAGGTAAATTCTTTCCAAATGTTTTCTATCCTCATGTGAAGTCATGATCTGAAAAAATATGAGACAATGAAGTAGTCAGAAGTGATTATTGCAGATGTCTGTAATTTTTTCTAGTACAGTGAAACTCCCTTATAACGAAAGCGCTACATTCGCAAAAAAGTTCGTTATAAAGAAATTTCGTTGTACAGAATAGTATATTATATTAAGGATTAAAAGTGCATATTTTTTACGAGCAATATTTGCAGTTGCTAGGCGCAGCCGAGCGAATGCAAAATTGCGAGTAAAAATAGGTTGACGCTCACTTAGTCCGTATAATATATACTATTTTTTCTCCAACCAAGCCAAAATTAAAATAAATTTGGCGATAGCAAGTCGGTAGTCAGGGATATCTGGTATTGTTGGTGAATATTGATTGTCAAGTAGACGTCAAATGCAATTACTTTTAATTCAAGGATTAAAAGTAGCGTTTTTAATCCTAGGTTTAAAAGTGTTGCTAAGCAACGAGCAAATTTTTTGCACGGTAAGGGAATTTATGACTTTTGCACCTGAAAATAGTACAAAAATGTCAACATTTTTCGATGGTTGGAGAAAAAATTTGCGGCAATGTCGCGTTCGACTTCGCTGATAAATGTGAGTTTATTATTCAAACTTAAGCACTTGCTTTTAGACATTTTCGTACAACTTTTCACACAAGCGAAATGGTTAGATTGAAACCAAACAGCCAGTGGTGTATTTAAAACTGTTTCAGAAGTATCTCTCTGCCCGCCGTAATAATGGTCGGGATTTATTACGTACGTCTGGAAAAATTTCGGAAAAACCCCCTTATACCTTCTTACCAACAAACATTGAAAGAGTGATGTTCTTTGAATATTTCGTTATAGAGAGCTAGAGGGTGTTTTTAACATGGACTTTAGATTCAAGGTGCAATGTCTCGTGCGAATTCGTTATAAAGACGTTCGTTATAGGGAAGTTCCACTGTAGGGTGCGCCAGAATGACGTACGAGCAAGCATAATCAGTGGGGATAGCGGTTCACAACAGAGTGGCCAGTTGGCATCGTTGTAAACTGTGATTTAGCATTAACCAATGAAATGAATGCTAACGCGTACGTCACACTCAACCGCCAATTCTGATCGTTTAAATTCGCTAGCTTATTTTGGTTATTGCAATAATTTTTTTCTCGAAAACCTGACAACGAAACCAAAACAGATAATCGATTTGATTTTCTGAGAGTCCATTATTTTTAGAATTATTTCTTCGAGCTTGTTCCTAAGGGAATAGCTTGTTATTATTTTGACAAATATCTGTATTTTTCGAATTTTGAACCGGGAGTGGTCTCAATCGACTCGATAGGACTTACTGATGAATAATCCGTGGTCAATAGAAATTCTGTCCGGCCGGCCGTCTGTGTGTTTTGAAATTTTAAGAGTTGCTTCGGGTTCTGAATTCCACGGTTCAGTTCGTTAACGTGCCAAATCGGTTCAATAGTTTCTGAGTTATTGACATTTGAAATTGTGAGCAAGTACTAAATATTCATAAATGATTGTGGAGTTTACCTCTGCAATTTTAGTTTCGAATTTGATTATATCTTCTGTATCTTGATGTACCGTGTCTTCAGGAGCTCCAAGTAATAGAGCAACTGTAACAATAAAGGTCCTGTAGGCTTCAATATATTTGTAATGACGTGGATTGGTGAAATATTCTCTTGAAGGTAATCCAAGAGTAGTCTGGTCCAACTAGAACAAAAACAATAAAATTTGATTTAATTTTAACTTGAGGGGGCTGAAAGTTGTGCATGAACAAAACTGTAATTGTCGACTTTCATTCGGTGACAAATTTCATCAGGTACCATCGTCTCAAAGTAACCAAAGACCTTGCCAAAAAAAGTACCACATGACCCTCTTACCCTATTCAAAAAATTTAGAGGGTTGATTGGGATGGCACAGGGTCCAACAGAAATCCTTCAAAAATACATAAAAATTTAGTGAAAGTGATACAAAAATTGACAAGTTTCAGGATTTTGTTGCCAAATATTGTTCTTCTGAGAAAATGAATTTGTTCATTAATTTTTATGCCCACTTTATACAGTGTGTTTGGTCATGACTTCATAATTCAAGGGCATCAAATATACCTAATTTTATCGACAAAAACACTTACATTGGGGAGTTTACCCCTTCAGTTTTAGAGTGGCACCTATTTTAAATTTACTTTTTATTTTAGTTGACCCTTCCAAATAATATCGATTTCTTTGGACATAAAGGTCCTACAGATGTGAAAAAAATGTTTTTTGAAAGATGATACTACCACCTTTTATTGAAGTGGAACAATATGAAAACATTCAACTTAGAAATGTCATAAAAAAATCCTTTAAAAAAATTTTAGTAAAAAAATTTACTGATTTTCTTGGTAAATCCGCAATAGTACAAGAACTAGCACATTGAAGTATTTTTTTTTTCAATAAGCTAACACGCAAGGATATTAGCTACAAAACGATACCAACATAATTTCTGTAAGTTACCTAATTAGAAAGTAATTGCTGTTCGAACATGACCCTTATGAAAATTGATAAAATAAAATAAAACTCAGTACTGTACTTTCGATCATTTTTAATGATCAAACGAACAATTGATCATAAAAATCAATCAAAATGGCCGCCTCGGCTTTGTAGACAGGCAGTGGCCCTCATGACGACCTGTAGCAACAAAAAAAAGTTTGGGACGCTCGCGTAGTGGTTATGTAATTATGTAACTTACAGAAATCATGTACGTGTTGTTTTGTAGCTAATATCCTTGCATCTTAAATCATTGAAAAAAATTATACTTCAATGTGCTAGTTCTTGTACTATTGCGGATTTACTAAGAAAATAAGTACATTTTTTTACAAATAATTTTTTAAAGAATTTTTTTATGGCATTTTCAAGTTGAATGTTTTTATATTGTTCTACTTTAATGAAAGGTTGTAGTATCATCTTTCAGAAAACATTTTTTCACATCTGTAGGACCTTTATGTCAAAAGAAATCGATATTATTTGGAAGGGTCAACGAAAATAAAAAAGTAAATTTAAAATGGGGGCTACTCCAAAATTAAGGGAGTTACTTCTCGATGTGGGTGTTTTTGTCGATAATATTAGATATATATTTGATGCCCTTAAATTATTGCTAAGACATGACCAAACACACCGTTATAATCACTTTGAAGAAATAGAGTAAAGGAGTGCGGGCCCTGGGGGTGAGAAATATGAAATTCAAAAAAGCATAGGATAAATTGCTTTTGAAATCAAGAATCGACAGGTGCGAGGATTTTCGTGAATAATTCTTCGTACAATAATTATATACGAGTTACGTTACTTTTTTGGCACTACCTATGTATAAATTAATTAGATCATAATTTTAGAAAGCGACTCACATGAATAATATACTCCTCAGAATTCTTCAAATCAGGCCCCACCCATTCAGATATCAAAATATCATTGTTGAATAATCTCAGTTGTGCCATAAGCCATACTATATCAAAATCGGCCTCTTTCCAATCTTTTTTTAAGATAGGCCAATCTCCAAGTTCCTCCAGTAATTTTAAAAGGGGAGAACTTCCCCTTTCTCTCACCCTATTCTGGTTCATACAAGAGTGGAAAAAAAACTTAGCTTTTGTTGTAGCATCCAAGGAACTGTTTTGGTAGCTATCGATAGTGTTGTTAAGAAGATAGCCTTTTTCGAATGGTTGATGGTCAAAATCTTTCAGTGGAGGCCCCTGAAAATATATCGTTTGTGCAGTTTATTTCATTGATTATCACTTTATTTATTAGAAAAAAAATAAGAAAAACCCTGAGCAGAAAATTATTCAAAAATTTTAAGAAAAGCCCTGAGCAGGTGCTTTTGAGAGCTCGTTCATTGGTGGAGCAATAATGCTATTACCTCAAAATTTTGTATAGGACTTGAAATTATGAATGCAAAATCTCAGCACGATCGGAATCATATTCTGGAAATTATTCAGAAAATTAAATATGTCAAATAATAAATAAATAATTAAAATAAATTAAAATCTAAGGTTCAGCGATGATGCGATCCTCTTGAAAATTTGCATGAACATTCAGTATATCAGTTATCTTGTTAAGGAAATACATATAAGGATTCTTCTTTTCAATATTCCAATCGAATTTTCAATGTTTCTGTTAACACTATGGTCACAAAATTTTGCAAGGGGCTCATCATGAGCATCTTGCATATGATCGCAAAATTTCATTTCGATTGGTTTCGTTTTGTCGGAGATATTGAGGAACTAAAATTTTGAATAGTCATATTTTATGGAACACACTGTACGATTTGGCTGGTTAACGAACTTAACCGCGGCATTTGGGAACCGAATTCACCCTGAACATTTCAGGTCTCAAGGACAATCCTTTCAAAAGTTATCCTGTTTACGGCCGGACGGCCCCACGGACAGAATTGAATTCGATAACGGATTCCTCATCAGATGGCCGAATCTTATCTTTTGAGATCATTTTCAGCTCTAAATTCTAAAATTACAGACATTTGGACAAACGAAATAGCATTTGTTCTTAGTATAGAACGAGCGCTCAAAAATCTACTCTGGAAATGCGATGGTACAGTATTTATATTTTTCATACGTCAGAAACTTTCACCCAATGTGAAAAAGCACGCAGAAACAGATAAATCAGTTGAAAAACACTGATTTATATAAAAATTTCTAGGAAAAAATTATTTTGCCATTTAAATAAGTGAACAAGAGCTTCTTATTCAACATAAAATCTGAATCTAGAAAAAGTTTAATTATTTTCTCACTCACCCCCTTTTGTTCATTTTCCAGTAATAATTCTCCAAGCACATTATCTAAATTTTCCCTAAGAATTTCAAACGTATCGTATGAATTTCTTTCTGGAGGAATTGTATAAAAGTTTTTCCAATTTCCACATGCGTATTTATAAAAATCGTCACATGGGTTTATCGATATGTCCATATAACGTTTCATTATTTCACCTGTAATTTGAAACTATACAGTTTTGTCAATTTTCCAATTATTTAATGCAGTTCAATATAAAATGTGTCGTTAATAATAAATTGAAAGTCTAATATTCATTTCTTACGCACAAATAACTGATTCATTCTTTATTTTAATATTGGTTTAAATATACAGGCTGATTCAAATCAGAGATGAAGGGGGGTTTTTGAATTTGAGAGAAAAAAATGGTTTTCTAGTTAATATAAACAAAGGAATTTTTTGGCTCACTTTGTAACATCCTGATTTCAGCAGCATTCATTTCATTTTTCCAAAAAACTTGACTTCTCTCACTTGAATCGCTATATTTATCTACTCCATTTATTGCTTGGGAAGCTGCATTTCTCAGAGACTCAAGAAGGCTGAAGGCATCCATACTTCTTTTCATCCTTTTTTCCTGCACATTCGAGAAGAAAATGAGAAAAAAATCAAAAGGTAAGTTCAGAAGAATAATTAGCTAACAGCTACATTATTTATTATATTATACAGCTTGCCAAAGAGTAACGTAACTCGTCAAATTTTACTGTCAGAAGAAATATCAAATTCAAAAAAGCATAGGATAAATTGTTTTTGAAATTTCAAAATCAACGGATGCGAGGATTTTCCTAAATAATTCTTCATACAAGAATTATTGAAGAGAAAAACTAATACTGACAAATGTTTGGAAGAAAATAAGAACGAAATCGAACATACCTTATTTGGCCCTTTAATTTTATTTTCGAATCCAATGAAATCAATTCCGTAATCCTGCAAAAATTGTGTTTAATTTTGAACCAAGGGAACAATGTTTCTCACCAAGAACTTAGTTTCAAGGGTATCATACAGATCATCTCGATGGCTTTGGACTTTTTCCTCATTAAAAAAAAGATCCACTTCATTTCCTCCAGGAGTATTAGATATCGAAACTAAAAGCAGATTTAAATAAATTTCATTATGTTTTTTAAAGTGACCGCACACGAAAAACCTTGCATTGCTGGATACTCGGCAGCATCTGCATACTTGGTGATGAAAATTATAACAATAACTAAAGGTAAAAGAATTGCTGGCAAGAAAACAAGTTTCTTAAGTTTTTGTTGCCAATCTCCTTGCTGTCCCACGCACCATCTACAAAAATATCATTTTAAATGATCGTCTGTCAATCGAATTATTTCCAATCAATTTTTTAAATTGAACTCACTGGACTCTTCCAGATTCATGGTGAACTGCTAGCCGACAAGAACAAAACTTTGGTTTTCTTTCCATTGATACTCCGCTCAAACCTTATGCCGTGGAATTGACGGCAGTCCAATAATGAATTCGACCTTTATTCAATTTAGGAGTGGGTCATTTTGATTTAAACAAATATTCTTTGTAATCTCCCACATAAATTTGTTCAAACTTACCTCCAATTCGCCAGTGAAGATTCGGTAAAAGAGATTATTCAACAACCTGACGTACTTTTTGGAAATTTCACTTTGACAATTATTGTCAACTTGATGTTTATCGCAGTCATGGATATTTTTTTGGGTTTTTTAAAGGGAAATTGTTCTGGTAATATTGATATACCAAAAAGGGAAACTTTTTGGTTGAAGTCTCGCTCTAATGTTGAAGAATTCGTTGAACAATTCATTGTTGAATTCAATTCTGCCCACATGCATGTAGGAACAATTAAACACTATAGAAGAGATTGATTTGCAGATACGAAAGGTTCAAAGCATAATCGACAGAAAAATGTTGTCAATGGACAAATATGTGACAAATGAAATGAGGTATCAGTCATTTCAATCGGACATCATTGAGCGAAGTTATTTGCATAAGAAGTTGAAAAAATGGCAATTTTCAGGTCATCGTCGGCTGAACGGTATTATTGAAAATTTTCCAAAACGGTGGGTTTAAGAGAAATGTGTTCAACGGAGCTTTTGTAGGCAAAAATGTGAAAAATAAAATGAGGTTTCAGTCGTTTCAATCGGACATCATTGAGCTAAGTTATTTGCATAAGAAGTTGAAAAATTTGCATTTTTCAAGTCGTCGTCGGTTGAACGGTATGATTGAAAATTTTCCAAAACGGTGGGTTTTAGGAGTATGTTGACAATGAAGCTTTTGTAGACAAATATATGACAAACAAAATGAGGTATCAGTCGTTTCAATCGGACATCATTGAGCGAAGTTATTCGCATAAGAAGTTGGAAAAATTGCATTATTTTTCAGGTCGTTGTCGGTTGAATCGTATTTTTTTAAATTTTCCAGAACGGTGGATTTTAGAAAAATGTTTTCGATGGAGCTTTTGTAAACAAATATGTGACAAATAAAATGAGGTATCGGTCGTTTTAATCGGACATCATTGAGCTAAGTTATTTGCATAATTAGATGAAAAATTGCATTTTTCGACATCGGTTATTTATGGAAGATGATACTTTCGTGTATGTTCGATGTTGTTTTTTGATATTAATTCATGTAATTTCTTAATTTCATTTTTAAAATGATTCAATTTTAATGAATAAAGCAAAATGATAAAAATTTTTGTATACAATTCTGGACATCTATAATTTTATGCTCGAACTATTTCAATTTGGAATCCTTTCGGAGGAAGAAACCTGTTGCAGCCACCTTCTCTTTCTATAGCTGACCAACAGATGGCAGGGAAATACGTCTATGGTAATCACATAACCTAACATTTTTTGACGTTGACTGACACTTGACTTGTATTCTTATAAGAATGTTGATTGATAATAAAATTGAAATATTTACAATGTAGAAAGAAGCAAATCAATTAATTGATTCAACCCACGGTTTGATCTCGTTCAAAATCATAAAATGGATTTCGATAGCCCTGATGTAATGAAAGATTTCCCTGGTTTGTATGGAGCCGAATCTAGTAAGAAATGTAAAGATGACAGTGATTGTGAGTATGTTTTTTCCTTTTCAACATTACTTTATTATCTTGAATCTATTTCTAGTTAGTGATGATGCTGCGAAGAATGATTCACTAATTGGTAAGAAAAAGGACAAGAAAGATAAGAAAGACAAAGAAAAAGGCTATGCTGCTTTAGAAGGTGAAAGCTCTGGAGACGAAAACTCAAAATCGAGGCAAGTTTAAACCATGGTAAATCACATTGATTTTCAAAGTAGATATTCTTAAAAGATTCTTGATGTTGAAGCACCTCATTGTGAGTGATTCAGCTCATATAATAATCATTCAAAAAATCTGGCATAAATAAATTAGTTTTAAATGCTGAAATAACTTTTTTGTGAATTTCTACTCGCTTTATTCATGTGCAGTTCTTAAAATCTATATGGAATTAATATTGAATTATCAATGTTGTCTGTCATCACTTGAGCTTCCACTTGTTCTAGAAGTCCTTCTAAATATAAGAAATCAAAGTCGTTCAAGTTCAGTTCTAAATCTAAAGAAAGAAGAGACAAATCGAAAGAAAAAGATGTTTCGGAGAAGAAAAGAGACAAAGACAAGAAGTTTGAGAAAAAGGTTGAGAAGGAAAAGGGAAAATTTGATAAACTCAAAAAAGTGAAACTTGGCGAGGAACATTGTAACCTTGCTGGTAAGTTATGACATTTATGTAGTAGAAATAATATCTGGCAAATTGGCCTCCTCTTGTAGCTCTACAGGTGTCCCCTTTTTCTTTTTGAGAAAACTGCGCAATAAGATAGAATATGAATTATTTCTTTATTCTAACCTCATTTTTTTCAGATGCTCTTCCTATTTTTGGAGTCAGTTTAGAAGTTTCAGTCGAAAGAAGCAAGTGCCATGATGGTCTAGATATTCCATTACCTATACGTCAGTGTATCGATTACTTAGAAGTTGCAGGAATCTCGTTTGAGGGAATTTATAAAGTCAGCGGAACAAAATCCAAAGTGATACAAATAAGGAAAATGTTCAATAATAGAGAGAATGTTAACTTATTCGATTATGATGTACCTACAAGCACTAGTCTATTGAAAATGTTCCTTAGGTAAGAAAAACTTGACAAATTCAATTAGTATGAACTATTCAATAGAAGAGTACGATGGGAGTGTAGTGGCCAACTGCTCAAAATACACTGAATATCACTTCCCTCATTTATGCAAAAAACCAACTTTAATTCGATTGCTTAAAACGCAATGAGCATGTCCTGTGAGGAGTTCAATGAATTTTTTATTTTATGTTTTCACCATCGGCATTTTTACCAAATGCTAACCTAAATTTCTTCGTTTGACAACATTGATTAAAACATAAAAATAAAACATTCATTGGATTCTTCAGAGGCCTTTGTGGCATCTTATATTTTCAGTTTTTAAGCTTTTGAATAAAAGTTGATTTATTGCATATAAAAGGGAACTGAAATCGGTGGTTTTCAAGCAGTTCGCTACTCTATTTAACTAATTATCTTTTTTCACAACTTTCTCTGTTATTTCTATCAAACTTCATCATGTTATTATTATTATTGTTGCTAAAACTTTCAGAGATCTACCAGAGCCATTATTTACCAATGACCTGCTGATTCGCTTTGAAGAAGCTGGTGCAATTCTGAGTTCTGCTACAAGAGAGAAGCATCTCAGAATTCTTATAGATAATTTACCACCGTTGAATAAATTGCTACTTTCTTGGCTACTCATCCACTTAGATAATATTAGTTTGAATGTGAGTATACATTTACTAGTGAAGCTTTTTAAGGGATGTTGCTGTGAAACTTGACAAGAGAACGTTTATTATTTGGGCTATTCCCATTATATTTAATTTATCTGTTCAACGTTTTGGCTAGCAGTTAGCAGGAAAATACTCAAGATACTATCAAGGCTAATCTAACTAAAGTAAAACCTGATAATGAAAATCAACTAATAGTTATTTAATCAACTAGGTTATCAAAGACAGCGAATAATGGTCAAGATTTTTTAATGCGTAAGCGGAGCGAACGCGTTAATAGTTCAAGACCATTAGTCGCTCGATTAATAATCGAGTTGATTACAAGATTTTCCGACGATCTCAATATAATATGTGTTAGAATTCTTGATTGAAATACATTCCCATTCTGCACAAGACTTACATTTGACATAACGAAATTTCTATGTATCTATGTTCCAGTAGAGTTTTGACATTTCTCGTAGTGCTTCTGAATAATTTGTGAACGGTTGCCATGAGGATTGCACATTAAAATAGCCAAAAAATTGAGCATTAAAATGGGTCATTAATGATCAATTTCGTACACATTAAAATCACCTTTTATTTAGAGGTCGGCGGAAAAAAAATTATACCGATTTGGAAATTCACATCGAGAACATACGATATACAAGGCATCAGACAGAGAATTCTTCCCTACAGTCGCACAGATGAATAGGCGAGATAATGAAGTGCGATAACTGAATGAATTCAACTGTCTTACTGCGATAATCTAGTCTCGTCTCTCTCTTATCGCAGTATGGTAGGGAACCCGAACTACACGTATAGAGTTTTTAATTTGTCAGGCTGCCCGTAATACTCGATTCAAGTATTTACTGTTGCCTACCATACTGAAGAATTACGCTCCTCTAAACGATAAGAGAGAGACAAGACTAGAATAAAGAACTGAACTCAGTGTGTTACAGCAAGTGATTGTCTCGACTATTCATCTGGGCAACTGGACGGAAGAATTCTCTGTCTGATGCATTGTATATCGTATGTTTCAGATGTGAATTTCCAAACCTGTATATCAATCCCTAAAGGATTATTATTGATTCTTTTGAATTAAGAGCTAACAAAATACAATACATGAAACTAAAAAGTTCCTAGGTGAGGTTAGTGCAAAATGCTATTCTGCCTATGTTACCAAACTTAGGGAAATACGTCAGTAGAGAAAAACCCTGTCTCGTCATTTTTACAAAATTAAGACTATTTGAATGACTGCCTTCATTCAGACTATTTAAATGACTACATTCATATACTTTATTCTCTGCTCTTTAGCCAGGAGGATATTCTAAACCAAGTCTGGCGTTCCAAGCGATAATTTTTTAAATCTTCTGTTCTTCGTTGACAAATTCAATTTTGGAATATTGATGAAAAACCTGTGAGAAACTTATGTCATAATGACATAAATAATTATCTATAACCCATGTACAATGCGAGTGAAAAACTCTGGCGTAATCTCACAGGGACGGATCATTCCACTGAGTTCCTTCGGAACTTCTAGACAGCGGGATCCAAAAGATATCTGGATCTTGGTAAGAAGTAATTACACCTCCTCACTGGCTTTCTTACAGGAGATCGTCGCCTCAGGAAGCACCTGTTGAGAATGGGATTATCGGACACTGACGAGTGTAGGTTTTGTGGGAGGAGGAAGATACCCCCATTCACCTAGTCACGGAATGCTTTGGCATTGCGAGCCTGAGAAAGGAATGCCTTGGACGAGAAACTTGTAAGAGTGAAGAACTAGTCTCGTTGAAGCCTTCACAGTTATTAGATTTCATTAGATCTCTGGAACTGGAAGGCGAGCTGTAAAGGTTTTGGCCAGAACAGCTCTGTAAGGGGGCACAATAGACCTTAAGGTCGCAGTGAACTGTAACCCCTCTTTAAACTAAACGATGCGAGTGTCCCTTTTTGATTCACACATCTTCAATACCATCATCAGAATTAAGTTTCCATGATTAAC
Source organism: Propylea japonica (assembly GCA_013421045.1). Lineage (NCBI taxonomy): Eukaryota > Metazoa > Arthropoda > Insecta > Coleoptera > Coccinellidae > Propylea > Propylea japonica. Next base: position 26,148,277 of record CM024248.1, read on the forward strand.
CCAGAAATGACTCCATTCTCTTTTCAGGAAAAAGTCAATAAGATGAGCCGAAGCAATTTGGGAGCATCGCTAAACCATACTTTCCACGTATCGTCAAGATTGCTAACAGCGCTTATAAATCACAGTAGAGCTTTGTTTCCAAAGCTGGTACTGCTCCGGTATATTCCACCACTAAGCGCTGGGGCCATCTTACCTTGTAATGCAGAGGAAATTCAGAGAGAACTTGCGAAACAGGAATCTTTATTGAACCAGATTCACATGGAGATGAACTGTGGCTGTATCGTTAAACAAAGAGAGGAGCTTCTGTGGGAGGTTCAAAGGATTATTACGCAGTTGAAGGTATGTGTAAGAGTATACAGGTTTGGAAATTCATATCGGAAACATACCCAATTCAATGCATCAGAGAGAATTTAGCTGTGCAGTTGACCAATGCTATAATGGAAAGGTTCACGTGATTCGTAACTGTCTAAATAAACGAGCGACTGGAATATTGTAGTTTGGTCTCTCTATTATTGTTGGGAGTGGCTTGATCGACCAGTGTGGTAGGGAACTTGGAGTACTCGCATCGAGTATTACGCGCAGCCTGACTCTGAATGCGTTAGACTACAGGCCCGTGTTGAAAAAATTATGGGTCATTTGAACCACCAGGTGACCTATCTAGAACGATATTAGGGCATAAAATAATAAGATTCAGCACTATGCCGTCACTTGAAGCTGTCCAACTGAGTGCAGGTGAGAATTCGAAAGCACAGGTAGAGTGGCTACATTTTGGTCACATATTTTTGTACGGCATTATTGCCATCGATAAATCCGTGAACAATAATAAGAAAACGCAAAGCGCCGTACAAAAATGTGGAGCCACAAAGTCGAAATTTTTTTTATTTTCCGACAATTACCCGGATAAATTTGGTCATTTGATTTTGTACGGCATCTGTGTGATACTATTTCAATACTGCTTTTAATCCATTATTCCGCAACGCCGTACAAAAATCATGCGACAAGGGGAAAAAATCTAGGGTTGCAATCCCCTCTCTTTTCGTAGTCCAGGGGGTGATTTGACACAACATGAAATAAATTTATTTTCAAAGTATTTTATGCAAAGATAATATTTTTTCATATGCCGTAAATTTTCGTTGGTTCAAAGGGGAAAAAAAGAAAAAATTCATTTATTTGTACTAATTTTCATAGTCTTTTCGTGATTTTAGGTTCTTAGTTAGAAACTATGTTGAATATGGGTTTGTATTCTATCCATTTATACCAAAATATAGACATGTGTCACTGATAATTCCAAAATACAACATATTTTCGAGAAGTACTCATGACACTGAAGTTTGCAGTACAAAATCATGCCACAAGGGGGTCTGCTAACTTCAGTGTCATGAGTACTTCTCGAAAATATGGTGTATTTTGGAATTATCAGTGACACATGTCTATATTTTGGTATAAATGGATAGAATACAAACCCATATTCAACATAGTTTCTAACTAAGAACCTAAAATCACGAAAAGACTATGAAAATTAGTACAAATAAATGAATTTTTTTCTTTTTTTCCCCTTTGAACCAACGAAAATTTACGGCATATGAAAAAATATTATCTTTGCATAAACTACTTTGAAAATAAATTTATTTCATGTTGTGTCAAATCACCCCATGAACTACGAAAAGAGAGGGGATTGCAACCCTAGATTTTTTCCATTTGTCGCATAATTTTTGTTCGGCGTTGCGGAATAATGGATTAAAAGCAGTATTGAAATAGTATCACACAGATGCCGTACAAAATCAAATCACCAAATTTACCCTGGTTATTGTCAGAAAATAAAAAAAAATTTTAGACTTTGTGGCTCGGCTCCACATTTTTTTTCACCGATCTATCGATAGTAAGAATGCCGTACAAAAATATGTGACCAAAATGTACCCACTCTACCTGTACTTTCGAATTCTCACCTGCACTCAGTTGGACAGCTTACAAGTGACTGCATAGTGCTGAATCTTATTATTTTATGCCCTAATATCGTTCAAGATAGGTCACCTGGTGGTTCAAATGACCCATAATTTTTTCAACATGGGCCTGTAGTCTACGTCGGACTGCCCGCGTTAGTCGATTTGAGAGAGACAACCAAATTATTTGTTCATTGGACCATCCGAAAAATAGCATGTAAATATGTCCAGTATAGCACGGCAAAATAGTCTCTCTAAAGCATTGAATATCGTTTGTTTCTAATGTGAATTTCCAGTAAAAGTAACAGAACGATGTTGCCAAACTGACAGAATTGTCTATAGAAGACTTCTCTATCAAAAGATGTTTACTTGGTTTAAATATTTTATCATTTATTTCAGTTATAAACTGGTTTAATGCCTTTAAATATTCATTATTTTTTGGTGAAAGAAATTAAATTAATAACATTAATAAAATCACAAACTATTGTCACAAAATGTAAACCTTACATATTCTTAACTTATAGTTATTGATGGTAGTGAAACATAATAATCTCGAAATCAGTTTTAATAGAGGAGTACCATAAGTGTGGCCTACTGCTCAAAAAACATAGAAAAGCACTTCCCTTTTAAATCTTTCATTCTTAAGATTTCACCATTGGTATTGAACTCACTTCAAGAGGTCATGTATCAGATTCTAACCTACATTTCTTTGTTTGACAACATTGGTGAAAAAATAAAAATTTTATTGAAATCTTCACAGGCCTTTGTGACATCCAATAATGTCAGGATATGTTCATTGATTTTTTAAGCTTTCCAATAAAAGTTGATTTATTGCATAAAAGAGGGAGGGGATTTTCGGTGTTTTTCAAGCAGCTGGCTGCTCTTATGTTACTTATCGTCTGAAGCAGTTCAAAATTATTTACTATCTTTTCAGAGGAAAATGAAGAGTTTCCAGAAGGATAAGGAAGTTCTGCCACAACATGAAGTAATGGCGCCCGTTCTTTCTGGCACTAGTGGAACTGAAGAACAAGCAGAAGTAAGACACGAGATGGAAATTACCTTTCCTCCCGAGTTTAAGATACCAGAAATGTGGCCACCCACAACAGCAGTAGTATCTGATACTGTTGATTCATCAATTTTATCTGAAAATTTGTTGTTTCCGACCAAAAGCGAACAAGCAGTACCAACTTCCCAAATAGAAACAGTGTTCGATCTAGATTCTGATGACCATAAATTTGATCGGGAAGAGTCTCCTGAAGTGGAATTTCCTCATAAAATTGATGATTATGAAAAGCTTGAAGATTTGGAGCCCGATGAATTTTTTGAAGTGCAAGATAGTGGTGATCTTACGAATATCGACAAGGCTATCTCTCTAATGAAAATTAAAAATAATCATTTACTACTACTTCGTGAAAATCTCATCAAAGCCATACAAGTAGAACACAAAGAGATAGAGAGTCTGAAAGGTCAGCTGAAAAATAAAATAATTATTCCACCTGTTGTACAACATAGTGAAAATTTGGATAAAGTAATGGATCTCCTTCATAAAGAAAACCAAATTTTGCAGATTAAGAAAATCAATTTGGTTAGACAAATAATTGAACAACAAGAAATATGTATAGATTACAGAGCGAAAATTGAACTTTATAATAGTTTGCAGAAATAGGTCAATCTTGTAAATAAACTAGGCCATGACATCAATTCGTCTTTTCAGTATTTTTTGTCCAAGACAATTTAGAATCAGTGAAAGTTTGAAACAAATTGAATTTCTCTATTATTGTTAAAATTTTAAATGAAGAATTGTACTTTAAAAATGTTGAAATATATTGAATAATTTATCTACTTATAATGATAAGTCTTTCATCCACCCCTGAAGATTTTTTTCCTGTCATCCTGATTCAAATGATATCTTTTGAGTTAAAAAGTTTTACGAAAGTGAACAACTTCCACAGCCAATTATTCAATGTAAATAATAACTCGCAATAATATTATGTAATTGGATTTTGAATCAAAAAAGATCTTGTGTATTATATTACTCAAATCGATTTTTTAAAGGGTTCAATTTTAATGAATAAAGCGAAATGATCGAAATTTTCGTTTACAGTTTTGGCCATCTATAAGTTTATGCCTGAAACTTTTCCAATCGAATCCTTTCTGAAAAAGAAACCTACTGCAGTTACCTGCTTTTTTCAACAACTAACCGACAGATGGCGGTGTCTTTCACTTGGTAATACAGTTTTGTAGTAGGTGTCTGTAATGCCAACACACACCGCCATCTATCGGTTAATTGTTGAAAAAGCAGGTAACCGAAGTAGGTTTCTTCCTCTGAAAAGATTGTATTGGGAAAGTTTCAGGCATAAAATTATAGATGGCCAAAACTGTGAACAAAAATTTCTATCATTTTGCTCTATTCATTAAAATTGAACCCTTTTAAAAATCGAAAAAATTAACTCTATCGAAGAGTTAGTTCTTTATTCCATAGTGAATTGAGAAAATGATTACGAATTGAAAAGAGTCCATTCTGAATAATATCTTCAGAGTTACAGCAGTTTTATGAAATTGAGAAAGTTGCAAGATTTTTTGCGCTTTTCTCATATATTCTCTATCCAATGATGATTATATCACATTTTTCAGTTACCTGAGGGGTGTCCGAGACGATAGAAATAGGTTATTCGAAAAAAAATTTTTTTCGATATCGTGAAATTTTCAAAGGCACTTGGACACTTGGAAAATTTTTCATCAGAATTTTGAAAGTGCTCTGATCGGCTTCAAATTTTGCAGATCGTAAGAAATGTATAAGTTAGGCATCTATTCCGAATCAGAGTCCATTCTGAATATATCTTCAGAGTTACAGCAGTTTTATGAAATTGAGAAAGTTGCAAGATTTTTCGCGCTTTTCTCATATATTCTCTATACAATGATGATTATATCACATTTTTCAGTTACCTGAGGGTTGTCCGAGACGATAGAAATCGGTTATTCGAAAAAAATTTTTTTCGATATCGAGAAATTTTCGAAGGCTATACACTTGGAAAATTTTTCATCAGAATTTTGAAAGTGTTCCGATCGGCTTCAAATTTTGCAGATCTTAAAAAATGTATAAGTAAGGCATCTATTCCGAATCAGAGTCCATTCTGAATAATATCTTCAGAGTTACAGCAGTTTTATGAAATTGAGAACGTTGCAAGATTTTTCGGTCTTTTCTCACATATTCTCTATCCAATGATGATTTTACCACATTTTTCAGTTAGCTAAGCGTTATCCAAAACGATAGAAATAGGTTATTCGAAAAAAAAAATTTTTTCGATATCAAGAAATTTTCAAAGGCTATATATACACTTGGAAAATTTTTCATCAGAATTTTGAAAGTGTTCCGATCGGCTTCAAATTTGGCAGATCGTAAGAAATGTATAAGTTAGGCATCCATTCCGAATCAGAGTCCCTTCTGAATAATATCTTCAGAGTTACAGCAGTTTTATGAAACTGAGAAAGTTGCAAGATTTTTCGGGCTTTTCTCATATATTCTCTATCCAATGATGATTTTACCACATTTTTTAGTTAGCTGAGCCGGCGTTATCCAAAACGATAGAAATAGGTTATTCGAAAAAAAAAATTTTTCGATATCGAGAAATTTTCAAAGGCTTTATAAGAAAGTTGCAAGATTTTTCGTGCTTTTCTCATGTATATTCTCTTTACAATGATGAGTTTATCACTTTTTTCAGTTACCTAAGCGTTGTCCGAAACGATAGAAATATGTTATTCGAAAAAATCTCACTCACAGTTGAAAATTATCGCATTAAGATAGTTGGGAAAGATCCGGGGGATAAAATAAATCTTGTTCAAACTCAAAGGTTGTTTCTGAACTGGGTTTATCAACAAACTGCGACCAACAAACAGAGAAAAAATTTCAATCCATAGATTTATGTTTTATAACCAATAAGTTGTCAAATTGACAACAGACTGGAAACATTCAAAGCTAGAGAAAATCCAAGAAGAAAATTGCCGAAGATATTTGAAAAATTGTTGCTTTCTTATATTGAGCAGAACTATGACAATAATAAACACAGTTGTCAAACAATCGGACTGATTTGATTGTAGGAGTGATAATAATTGAATTGTATACTTATCGAAATAGCGAAATGGCTGGCAAAAATTTGAATTTTTCACAAAACCAAAGATTATTTGAAGAGAGCGAAATATACAACCTCAACAGAAGGAATAACTATGAATATAATGTAGAAGATGATTATCTGAGAAGCAGAGAAGAATATCTTAATCCCAGATTGAGAGCTTCCCAGCAGTTATATTCTCATAGACCTTTTCCGTATTATTCAAGTTCAAATCCTGAAGGTACATTAGATACCTACAATATTTCATATTACTTTAATTTGATTTAAACAAGTACTTCATGAATTTGATCTTCACTCTGTCAACCAACAATGTTCCTGAATGTGGTGACATAGGTTCTTTACATACAATATTTGGGATTCATTTGTGAGGCTGATGTTGCAAATTCATGACACATTCCTTTTTATGTTGTTCTCTTGCATTTAATTTTTAAAAGTTCATAATGATTGTACTATCAAAATAAACTTTTTTAGATGTCAGTGTCAAGAGATACATGGCTTCAGGAGTATCTTTCGTCAGTTTGGTTGCTGAAAATATACTCTGCCATCCATTTTTAGTATTACGGAGACAGTGTCAGGTATAATGTGGAAGAAATTGTTTTCAATTTTTGATATTTGTTATCTTAGGTGCATCCATCTTCATTCAAATACCATCTGTTACCATTTACTCTGATTCCATCCGTATATCATTTACATCAACGTCAAGGACTAACTATATTATGGAAAGGACTTGGTTCTGTTCTCCTTGTTAGGGGCATATCTTTAGGAGTCGAGGATTTGATATCAAGAGTTACTCCGTGGCCAGAGTAAGTTTTGACTTGTATTTGACGTTTTATAGGATCTACAACATTCTTGTTTATTTCTAACGAATTTTTAATTACTGCTTTTTTATGTGATGTTATGTAATTCTTTTATAGCACAATAACTTTGCACAGTGGACTGAAGCAATTTTTCCAACATCTTATGTTGAAGTGGTGAGTACATTTGAAAAAATTATCTCTATTTTTCTTTCACAATGTCTTTCATACATAAATAATGGCGTATTTTTCAGTGCAAGTCTGGCTATTGTAACTCCATTTTACTCAGCTTCATTTGTTGAAACAGTACAGAGTGAAATAGCAAGTGAAAAACCTGGTATTCTTGATGTATTCAAGGAAGGTTTCATCAGATTGTTGAGTTGGAGCGATGGACCAAAAGGAAGATTGATTCCAATATGGGCGCTAGTACTTCCTACTGTTACATTAGGTCTGGCAAAATATCTCTTTTCGCTGATGATAAAAAGTGCGACATCAAAAATACTTCAGGCTAGAACCAAATATCAACATGAAACTACTGGAGCACTACCAAAAAATTCTGGCGAATTACAAGATATCGATTTGACAGCTTCTATAATATCTCTGATTGCAAGCGATATTGTATTTTATCCCTGTGAGACGATTGTACATCGTTTACATTTACAGGTAACGTTTCATTCCAAGAAAGAGTTACATATCATATCCATTCTCGTAACGAATTTGATACAATTGAAAAATCCTTTAGTTACATAATAAAACATATTATTCACAGGGAACGAGAACAATAATAGATAATTTGGATAATGGCAGTTCAGTTCTTGCTGTTCTTACAAACTATTCAGGAGCAGCTGATTGTTATGAACAATGTATAGCATCTGAAGGAATATTTGGACTGTATAAAGGATTTGGAGCTCTATTAGTTCAGTACGCTCTCCATATCGGTCTAGTCAAATTCACCCGATTTTTCTTCACGGAAATTGGAGCTATGATGAGTAAACCTAAACCTTCTCCTCCACCTGTGACAGATGACTCTTCACCTCCTCCTTTGTCCAATTTATCAACAGTTAGCAAATCTTACCTATTACCTTAGTCCTTGAATGGTATTGCGTTGAATGAATATTCTGTTGTGTTTGTTATTAATGCAGATATGTATATATTCTAGGAAGTATATCTTTGTTGTAAGTTTGTAATATTTGAGGAAGTAATGAATTGAACACGTTTTTTTATTTTGAATTTCCTTTTAAGTGTCGTAATAAAAAATGAGGAAGTATGTTTTCTACTGTTTCAAGGTGCCGATGTCATTATTATGGTTCTTAAACGAGTTCAAACGAATTATATAATGAAAAATGTTGCAAATTAACCGCAATTATTGTTATCTCTTATCTATAACATCCGCAATATTTCAAATTAGAAAAGATCTCATACAAGAAGGTCAATTTAGTATATTTTCTAGTATTTGAAAGTGACAATGTCTTCTCAGATAAGTTGAAACGAATCTCATAATGAAAAATGTTGCAAATTCAAGCAATCATTATCTTTTGGCTCTACAGATTTGGAAATATCTGAAACATACGATATACAATGCATCAGACAGTGAATTCTTCCGTCTAGTTGCACAGATGTAACGTGCTGTAACTGAAAGAATTCCGTTGACTTAACCTAGTCGTGTCTCTCTCTTATTGCTGTAAGGTAGGCAACCTTCAGTACACGTATAGAATTTTTAATTTGTCAAACTACCCGTAATACTCGATTCAAGTATTTACTGTTGCCTACCATACTAAGTGAATTATGCTCCTCCCAACATTAAGGGAGAGACAAAACTAGAATATTGCAATAAGACAACGGAATTCAGTGCGTTACAGCACGTAATTGTCTCTACTATTCATATGTGCAACTGGACGAAAGAATTCACTGTCTGATGCATTGTATATCGTATGTTTCAGATGTGAATTTCCAAACCTGTATAAAAACCGCAATATTTCAAATTGAAAAAGATCTCCTAAGACTAAGTTGAATTAATACGTAAAAGCTACACTGACAATTCATAGGGCGGATCCAGAAACAAAATATTTCGGTTGGGACAATAATTGATGTTACATGACAATTACTCTGTAATTATTAGCTGTGATTTATCGATCAAATGGGTGAGATCCAAAACAGTATCTGAAAGACTGAAATATACAAAATCATTGCAGGAAGGAGATCAATCAAAGAATGAAGATGTATTCGAATAATGAACGAAATGATAAAATGTGATTTCTTTTAATTATGTAAATATAAATACAACTTACAAACTAGTGTAAACATAAGAATTGTGTAACACAATCAGAAATCAGACTTTTCCATGAATATAAAGAACATTAACTCCTACTGAAAAAGAATTTGGGAATTGGAGAATTTTATATACATTGGGTGTTACTGACAGTAAACTATTGAATTTGTTGGCCTTGACGCAAAATATATTCCTATGAATTTTTTAGGGAAATGTTGCAAAAGGCACCGTCAAACTTAAGGTCATTGAAACATCTATTTTGCTTTTATTTCTTCGAATGGACTATTTATCACAATTTGGCAGTGTTAGTAAATTTACAAATTCATAGTGAAAGATCAGAAAGTTTATACATACGAAGCAAGAAATCAAAATACTGAAGGAATTCTGAGCTGATGTTCATGCTATATCTAGGGAAGAAGTTCACAGGAAATGTGCTCGTTTATATTTGTTACAACAGTTAAATTCGCAATTCTATTCTATATTTTTTTTGGATATTTGTTTTTATAATCGAAAATTTAGATTTACTCAGTTTATCAGAAATATGATGTATCCTTTATAATACTATAATATTTTATTTGCAATATGAAATTACCATTTTTATTTAAAAATAGAGCTTTTCAATCAAAATACATTTAAGTTTTGTGAATTTTCCAGTTGAGAATTTTAAATGAGGCGAGTTCAAAATATTTAAATTCGATACATTTTAGCTTTCATTCTAAAACTCAAGAGCAAATGGTGTTTCATTCCTGAATATACAGAGGAAAAGTAATAATTACTCCTACTATCAGTTGACTCAGTTTCTAATTCTTCATTATAACATTCAAACTTTCTTCTCTAACGATTTAGATTCTAAATTATTAATCAAAACTTCCAAATAAAACTGAAGGCACTAGAAATGTATAATTAATTCCTTTTTCAATTACCACCATATAAACTCAAACAAAATATATTTTGAAATTTGTGAATAAAATTCAAATGATTTTAAATACAATAAATAAATTACTTAGTTAATAAAACGAGAGTAAAAACTTCCAATTCTGAAAATTAGAAAAAATTATATATTGTATATTAAAAATAAAATTCAAAATAGATGACAGAAAAATTCTTCAAAATTGAAAATAAAACGATCAAACTCAACGAAACAAGAGCTTTCGAAAGATTGCTTATTTTCATTGAATAGAAAAGTACTAGACTTATGAATAAACATACTATTTTGATTATGTTTACGATTTAATTTCAAGGAAAACCCATACTTTAACTATTTCGGAAAACACGTCTTTGTTGAAAACTCTGCACAAAATTATGCTATTTACTCTAGCAAAATATAATTTTTCGCGAAAAAAATAATTTATGAAATATATGAGTATGCAGAACCTTCAACATCATACTGTATTATTAATAATTTAGAACTGCATACTTATTTACAAAAATGAGCTACTTACAGATTATGAGATCACCTTTTTTTGGAGTTTAACACATCAAAATCTTAAAAAAATTATGGACAAGTTATTTACAACCTATCTACAATTTATCACTCAATACATAATCTACACAATCCTAAAAAGCGAATTGAATTATTAAAATGTTGTACATCAGTTACAAGTGGCAGTGTTTGCAATTAATTTATTGCAATTGTATGAACCAACATTATCGACAATCTGAATGTTGTCCTTCCGATACAATTATGATCGAAGTTTTCATGAATTCTTCGAATTTGGAAATACATTATATTCAATCATCAATCAGATTAATTCAGTTAGGAAAAACAGTGATTTATGTTATACATTGACAAGCTTGGTGTTTATTCATCTTTATTATTAAATAATAAAAATATTTAATCATATAGTCAGCAAAACAGGTAGCAGTACCTTTTAGTCCCGTAAAAAAACATCAAATTTTACAATTCACCACATAGAGTATGAATATTTATGGTTTTTAAAATTTTTCTTTAACTTGTGACATTCATGTGATTTCTCACCAAATAACACCCCAATTTCTGATTCATTGGTGTCAATAAACATTAAAATTATTATTTACAGTTTGTCTATTATCAACATTATCAAAAGAGAGCAATGATTAGATGAGAAATCTGTTTTAAAGAATTGAAGTAATCAATTTTCACCCTCATAACCTTTCACAAATGCTTATGATAAGAGAAAATTTTTACTTTGACTTTTATTAAACTTTGGGGTACCAGTTGAGAAGACAAGGAAAATCAATTAATTGGATCCATGAAAAAGATGCAATTAAGTTGATATGAAAAACTACTGTCACTACTGAATGCCAATTATAAATGATTTTTTGAGTACAAGAGCTAGCAATGTTAGCGAAAATGTATATAGTTGTCTATACTTGTGCCTACGTTTCCTAAAACACTGTAGAGGTCTGAGGGCAACCAATATTATCACATTCTCTCATAAAGGTGCCAAAATGCAACCAGTATCTATCAATTAAAAAAAGAGATCTAGAAAACATATTCACAACATTGCCAACACCAGGGAGACTTCATACATCGAATGAGCAAAAATGAGTGGAGAGTTCTCGTACAACTCATCAAATTTAACTTTTTGGTTTGCCAATGTAATACACGTTATCACAGAAATATCAGATTGCCATTTAATGTTACACAATACATATTTTCATTATAACAGCCTGTAAGGTTCGGTGGTTGCTGTTATCGTTGGATGCAACACAAAGTTATCGTAAACATCACATAGTTCTTGCATTTTATATTCTTCCAGGCACACGAAACCTTCCAAGTTTGGTGACTGCTTTCTTGCACAACTCATACAGTGAACAACATGCCTCTTTTCTTGCTCACGAATGAACAATATATTAAACACTTCAATCTGAAACGAAATGGAACAAATAACAGTGGGACACTTCAAACTAAAGAGACGGTTTGGGGAGTTCCTACTTCAAATTAAAGAATGTTGACGAGCAACATGTCTTGGGCTATAACTTTAAAATAGCGAGAAGACCACAACCCATTGATATTTTTGAATAATTCAAGTTTGACTCAAGTGACCCGAAGAAAACTCCAGATTATTGAAATAAACATAAAGATGCCCCTACGCGTGAATAGTACTGCATTGTAATCAACCAAGTATTAGAGTGAGATGGAAAGCATTTCACTGCCGCACTAGGGTGAAAAAACAATAGGTAAGATTTTCATTTCTACAATTCCTGAATATAATACAACATTTTCGTAATTTTGCCCTAGCTATAATTACTGGAATATCCTTAAGCAATAATAAACTGCCACCAAATCAGTGAAATAATTCAGTTTATGTCACTAACAGACAATGTAGCCAAACTGACAGACAATATGGAATAAACATACGGCACGAGTACGCAACGCCGGAATGTTGTTCGCGTGCATAAAGAGATTCTACTTGGCTGTATAACAAATGCGTGAAGGCATCTCTAGGTTTACTTTTTACTCTGAAATTGAGAATTCAAATAATGGAGTGTCAAATTATCGAAAGTCGGCTGTAGTATTTTGGGCAATTGAATTTAAGAAAGAAATTATATAACTAGACTTACCTCGCATTGTCCACAGTAATGTGAGGCTTCATTTTTACCTCTACCATGAAATTTAACCTCAACACCTTTATGTCTCACAAATTCTAAAATCATTGAGCATTGCCTCAATGTTCTCATGAGACAGTTCCTGGAAAAGAAAAAGAATTAGCATGCTACAAACAGAATATCAATACATTACTAAACACCAACATAAGAACTTAGTCTCCTAGGAAATAACCAACTTTGCGAAGACGGTTATATTCTTGGGAAACACTAATCAATCACAATCTATAATCTAGAATGATTAACTTTTTCGTTTCTCGAAGATTCCTACTTACTTTATGAGTGCGAATAGTTTGGGATCAGAAACCTTGATGTTCCTCGCAAGGTTCCAAGATAGATGAAGCATTGGCACTATTGATTTGAAACTCTGTAATTTATTCCATTCATATCTTTCAATGGCCAGTTGATACTGCCTAGCTGTCAAGGGGCCTACGTTCCAGGCTATATTGTTGCACCAACCAACAGCCTGTACCCAATGTACACAACCCGCATTCACCCAAACTAGATCACCAGGCCTTTGAAGAAATCTGAAAATTCAATGATAAAAAAAATTAACGCACATTCTGAAAATCTCAATTTTAATGAAAGTTAACTCTACATTGACTTTATACTTATTTTTTATGTTCTCTCGGGAAGATTTTAACGAAAAAAGACACATTAAATGGAAGAAAAATTCAGGATTTCACCGAATCTTATGTGAAAGAAGAGAAATAAACGATTTTCAAAATTCTGGAATGCTGATAAGTGATTTAATACTTGGTATTTCCACCCCTTGCGTTAATTACAGCTCGGCAACGACGGTTCATACTCAAAATGAGTGATCTTAAAATGTTCTGATGTAATCCTTCCCAGATTTCTCTGAGTTGGATTCCTGAGTCATTAAGAGTAGCTGGATGATTTTCTGAATTTCTCAGCCTTCTATTGAGGTTGTCCCAAACCTGCTCAATAGGATTGATATCTGGACTTCTTGCTGGCCATTCCATTCGAGAGACTTCAACCTCTTCAAGGTACTGCTGAACGATGAGCGCACGATGAGGTCTGGCATTATCGTCCATAAAAAGGAAATTTTCACCAATGTATTGGGCAAATGGCACTACATGCTCTTCAAGAATGTTCCTTATATACCTATCAGCATTTATAGCTCCATTATCAACGACCACTAGGTCTGTGCGAGCAGTCAAAGATATTCCACCCCATACCATAATCGATCCTCCCCCGAAACCAGTAGTTTTCAGGAAATTGCATTGAGCATATCTTTCATGTGGACGTCTGTATACAAGGAAACGTCGATCACAATGGTAGAGGTAGAATCTAGACTCATCTGTGAAGAGAACTCTTTCCCAATCAGCCTCTTCCCAATGGATATGCTCTCTCGCAAAATCCAAACGCGTCCTTCGATGGGCTGGGGTACGAGCTGGGCCTCTTGCCGCGACACGAGGCCTTAAATCATATTCTCTGAGGCAATTTCTTATTGTCTGAGTGCTAATTTGCACCCCATGAGTTTGCTCAAGCTGATTTTGAAGGAGGAGAGCGGTTGCAAGCCGTTGTCTCAACGAAGAAACTCTCAAGTAACGTTCTTGAATGGCAGTTGTTACCCGTGGTCTACCCTGTCCTGGACTTCGGACATTCATACCTGTCTCCCTGAATCGCTGCAACATTCTGGACACACTTGTATGGGAAACTTCAAACCTTTATGCAATTCTTGTGTATGTCCACCCTTCTTCTCGCAAAACTACCGCTTGGGCACATTCCTCTTGGGTCAAATTGCGTGTTTCGCGTTGCATAGCGATCGAGTGTAGAAAATCAAAGGAAAGAAAAACTATTGATCACTAGAACTGATCGAGAACAACTGATTTCAGAATGGAGCCAATTCATTCAAAATCTGATAATCTCATGTTTTTTTTATTCCTGCTGAGAAAAAACATCTGTATTGAAGAAAAACGTTGAAAGTGGATAACATATGCATGCATAATTCTGATAAAAATAATTATCATTGAGAACACATTCAGTTGTAGAATAAATTTGAGATTTCCATAATATGCGTTAATTTTTTCAGTGTACATCAAGCATTAAAGCGAGGTTTACATTGGTAGCTCAGAGTAAGTAGTAAACATAGAGATGCCCCTACGCTTGAATAGTACTGCCTTGTAATCAACCAAGCTTTAGAGTAGGATAGATTGAATATAATAAAACATTTCCGTGATTTTGCCACAGCTATAATTACAGGAACACTCTTAAGCAACAATAAACCTTCAACCAAATCAGTGGAATGATGCTGTTAGTTTAGTACCATAGTAGGGGGGTGCCATAGACCAATTATCCCAATACGGAATAAAGATACGGCACAAGTTCGCAACACCGAATGTTGTTCGCGTTTATAAACAGATGCTATTTGGCTGCGTCAAAAATGCGTGAAGGTATCTCTAGGTTTTCTTTTTACTGCTATAGCCTATAACCAATAGCATTGATTCAACTTCGACCTACCTGTAAACTGGTATGTTTGCTTTATACAAATCGTCTAAAATGGGCCACCAAGACCCGTGGAGATAGTTGATTTGATGTTTCTCGCAAAGGTTACAGATGGCACCCCAGTAGGCATCTGGTGTTGCAAACCATTCACAATCCCCAGGTCCTATGTTAATGTTAATTGAGCAAAAGTTATTGTTTTCTTGATGTCCAGGCGTTCGGCTACCAGGTACCTAAAAGATATCATAATAATCAAGAATTCAATCTAGAAAATTATCGAAGTTTTATGCAACGATTAGTCACCTTCATATACAGCTGTACAGTATTCATTCCTAAAATTACATGACCAACATGGGACAACATATTGGCGGCTGAAACAACCCTAGCAAAAGCTGGTAACTTCATGAGTTCTTGGAGTTGGGGCCTCCACTTCCTATCATCTGAGAGATCAACATTTGTTCCAAACCTGAAGCAAGATATCACCATTTATTCGATTCTGATATATATGGACCTGTTATATTATTTATTGAATTATTTTTTCAATTTAATGATTTTTAATTTATCAGTAATACCGCATTTTATTTTATTTGTTGTTAAAGTGAAAAGGCAACTTTCGTTACTGTTCGTATATATTTGTCAGAAAACTATCGATGAATATGTCGTATACTCACTTCAACATTTTTGGCTGGTTGCAGTTTTTAGCGTTAGATGATGGAGGGGCAACAGCAGTACCCTTTTTTCTCCTAACAAAACTTGAAGAATCTTTAGAGTCTGAATCGGAAAGTCCACTTGTAGACTTGTCCCTTTCCTCCTGCAATAAAACGATAAGATATAAAATTGTACTTAGAACAATATTAGTTGGAGACAAACTACAGCGATATATTCAGGAAATAAAATAATAAAAAACATTCCGACAATAACTGTTTAACTATTGTGATGCGTTAGTTAATATTTCATCGAAAATGCTTGATGGAAGTGTCATCTATATAGTGTGGCACAGAACAGGAGAATAGACATTTCCATTATGTCATTAAATAGCGTTTTTACATGCGACAGCATTATTATTATTATCATTATTTACACTGAGGTCATTATTGCTAGGTTAGCCTTTCGGAAACTCAGCTCGTGACAGCTTCAGGAGCTTTCTGGTATAGGTAGGTGAAATCACCAATCATCAATCAGGGTTACACTGTTATTCAACTCCCATTGCTGAACCGCTGTCTTATAATTGGCCTTTTCCAAGCCCACAGAAAGACTCAGCTCCAACAGGTGTTAACGTTGATGCACTTTTTGCAAGTTCATCGGCTTTTTCATTTCCTTCAACACCACAATGCTCTGGCACCCATAGTAGAGTCACTTTATTGCCTCTTGCCAGTGGGTTTATGGTGTTACGGCACTCCCAGATCAGCAGAGACCCTTGGCAGTATGATTCGAAGGATCTCAGCGTGGCCTGGCTGTCACTGGTGATGTAGATATGCGTCCCCTTGAGGTTCATCATAAGTATGACAGCATTAAGAGCAGTGTTGAATATACACATCGAAAACATACGATATACAATGCATCAGACAGAGAATTCTTCCCTCCAGTTGCACAGATGAATATGCGAGATAATCACATGCTGTAACTGAATGAATTCCGTTGTCTTATTGCAATAATCTAGTCTTGTCTCTCTCTTATTGCAGTATGGTAGGGAACATGCAGTACACGTATAGAATTATTAAATTTGTCAGGCTGCCCGTAATACTCGATTCAAGTATTTACTGTTGACTACAATACTAAATGGTTTACGCTCCTCTCAACGATAAGATAGAGACAAGACTAGAATATTGCAATAAGACAACGGAATTCAGTGTGTTACAGCACGTCATTGCCTCGACTATTCATCTGTGCAACTGGACGGAACAATTCTCTGACTGATGCATTGTATATCGTATGTTTCAGATGTGAATTTCCAAACCTGTATAGCAGCGTTCTATGCAAAATTAAAGACCAATTCATGAAAAAATTAAACTATCCAACTATTTACTCAAAACAGAAATGCGAAAAATGTTCTTACCTTCAGACTGTCTTTAAAACTGGAGGCCTGGTACTGAGCATACCTGGCTATCGTAGTATGTGACCTGTGGATATGCAAGCCCAAACCTTTTTGCCCGTTTGTGGATCGTAGTTATCATCAGACGGCTGCTGTATCTGCGTTCTGACCTCAACACTGTGGTCAGGATTTGCTTCAACAAGAGTTTTTGTCGAAAATAAACCTAAATCTAACTTCAGGGCTGAAGCAAGCCCTCTAACCACTGCAATCGGATGCTTGAGACAGAACTCTTGTAGCTGAGGACTGAATGCATGTTTCTTGTTGTCCAAATAAACAGATGGGGTTGGAGGTAGTAACTGTTGATGATTCAATTTTATATTAGGAGGCTCTGGTGGTGAAGGCGGTGGAGACCGATCAGATATTAACGAATTGCTGATGTCCCCTTTTAGTCCCTCGTTTCTAAAATAAAAGTCAATCAAAAATTTGCGCTAAAACACATGATAATATTAACATACTTGCATAGTTTCAATATCGTTTTAGCTTCCATATCAATGGAATATTCGATATCTTGTCTTTTTTCAGTCGAGTTCTTGGAATCTATATCCCAAAGTGGTTCCGACTTGATCCTCAGTATACTATCTTGTTTTGGCATATCTGTCGGTTTGTTATCTTGAGAATTCTCCTGTTTTACACTTACACCTTCACTATTTGAGGGTGAGAAAGGACCTGATGACAAGGTATTGTTTTCTGAAACAAATTCATGTTATTGCTTTCGGAATTTATATAACATTATTAATTTAATTCACTTTTCATCATCTTTTCGATATAATCGAGTGGACAATATTGGTTTCTCTTCATTTTCTTCTGGATTGTGTTATGATGGTCTAAGATATCAATTTATTCATTAGCAAGAAATTATTGTTGTTCACTTAATTTAACTTTTCAAACACAAATTAGAAACGTAAACTCGTTATTTATCTCTTTTGAATGAAAGAAAGGTGTTGAATAAATTTTGACTGTTTATCTGAAAACAATATTTTCAACAGCTGCTCATTGAGATTTAAACAAAGTTTTTTAGATAGCATGTCATCATATTTTAACATTTATGGGATTCCTTTACCAGATTTGAAACAGATGATTCACAAAGATTGAAAAGAATATACAGCGTGAGCGTGCAAAAAAAATTAACGTAACACGTCAATAATTCTTGTACGAACAATTATTAAGAAAAATCCTAGTACCCGTCGATTTTTAATTTAAAATGCAATTTAGCCTATGCTTTTTCGAATTTTATGTTACTCACCCCCTATGCCCCCACACCTCTCTACTTTATTTTTTCAAACGGGAATATATAGTTTGTCATACATCAAATGAAAGGTGGATAAAAGTAGAATAAGTTGTGCCATTTTTTTCATAAAGAAATTAGAAAATACAGTGGAACTTCCCTGTAACGAAAGCGCTAAATCCGCAAAAAAAAATCATTATAAAGGAATTTCGTTATACAGAAAATTTGTTTTTATAGTCGGCAATGTCGCGGTCGACTTCACTGATAAATGTAAGTTTATAATTCAAACTTAAGCACTTCGTTTTAGACATTTCCGCACAACTTTCACTCTAGCGTAATGATTAGATTGCAACCAAACAGCCAGAGGTGTATTTAAAACTGTTTCAGAAGGATCTCTCTGCCCGCCGTAATGATTAAGTTTAAGGCTGGGATTCATTACGTACGTCCGGAAAAAAACCCACCCTTATACCTTCTCACCAATACCCATTCAAAGAGTGATGTTCTTTGAATATTTCGTTATAGAAATACTTTACTTCGTTTTAGAGGGTGTTTTCAATTAACATGGAATATGGATTGAAGGTGCAATGTCTTGTAGGAAATTCGTTATACAGAAGTTCGTTATAGGGAAGTTCCACTGTAATTTACAATTCGTGATTGGAGAGTACTGCAACGGACCATTATTCTTTTGCTAATTATTGTTAAGGAAAATTCATGAATCTATGGATTTGTAATATCAAAAGCAGGCAACCTACGCTTGTTTTTACCTTTTATTTGAAAAAATAAAATAGAGGGGTACGAGGATTTTCCTTAACAATTCTTTGTACAAAAATTATTGACTTATTTACTTTTTTGGCACACTGTATATTCAATATAATTAAAATTTTGTGCTTAGAAAGTGAAAAAAAGGCAGTTTTTGTATGTTCATTTATATTTGCCAAAAATTTGGAATGATTCCTTCTATGTAGACAAACAATTCAAGGAACTTGTGTAAGTACTCGTATTGTTTCCAAATGAAAAAAATCACTACTTGGTTTGAATAAAATTATTCATTCTTATTGTTTCAGGGAAAAAACGTCTGGGATTTTCGAATTCTAACTTAATATTCTGGAAATTGGTGCATACTTAAATATGACCTACAATTTGTTTGATTTTTTTCCAGCGGAATTCTGACACGAAGCCAAACATGATTCAGAGTACAACTTACCAGAATCCTTGATATCCATTTCATCCGATCCAAAATGTTTGAGAAGATTCTCTGCCAGCGTTGTTGCCAAATCTTTCTGGGACAACAAATCTTTCAAATCCTCTTCGCTAACATCAAGATCGTTCTGGGGTTCATTCAACGGTGTCGTGTCTCTAACAACACTTGGGATCACCGATGGAATGGGATGTACTAACTTGTCGATGGCAGTGGAAGATGTTAAGAATGAATTGGCAGTGGTAATTGGCGACCTATTATTATTTTGTGGGGATAATCTCGGGAATGGCGGGTTCACAGAGTTTGTCGTTGTTGACACAGCACCTGTAACCGGAGTGCTTGGGAGTGCTAGCCTTTGATTACGCACCTGCTGTTGATGCATCAATCGGTATTGGTGCTGAAGTTGACTCAGTACTTGCTGTAACAATAACAAATTTAAAATGATTTATCTGCTCCGTAAAAGGTGGACTAAAAAATAATAAATAACACAAAATAAAAAATAACCTGCTGTTGCTGTGTCAGTGTGCCTGAATGAGACTGTAAATAATGAAGTGTCTGCAGTTGCTGAGTGGTTAAATAAGGATGAGAAGAATGTAGTTTCTGATCAGTATCGGGTTTGAACCTCTTCATTGGACCACTTCCTGGTGAGGGGTAAGGAGGTGGTGGACCCTGCGAGTAAGGTTTAACCAGAGATTGAGATCCTGCTCTCGTTTGCTGATTAGCTGTTTGCTGTTGCTGTCTTGAAGTCATCTCTGCTGATATCGGAAGATTCCAGGCTTCTTCGATCGACAGTAACTGTCTTCTAGAAGGATAAAACACCCTCATGATGCTACATTTACTACTTCCAAGTAATAGTTCTAGTTGTTATATTAATGACAAGTCTTCAAGACATAAATCTTGATTGAGCAGAGCACATTATGAAATTTTCCAAAAATATACAATGAGAATACCTATCCGAAACGTAGCACATTGTTGATTTCTTAAGAAATAAATTTCTCCAATTTCCTTAATCAGTCATGTTACGGGTATATGGTCTTTAGCACGTTCAGGAATTCTTTAATTGATTAAAATTGTTTGCTTCTTGCTTGCAAACATCTACCTGTAGCCTTATTTTTATATATTCAAGTTTCATTCGAATAGGCGAGAATTCTAATTTTGTTTTCTTCTCAATTGATTTCCAATCGTTTTCACTTAACATTAACATTTTTCTCATTTTTGCGAGATGCTTTTTCTTATAACAGGATTATGTGTATAGACAAAATATCAAATTATGAGTGAGGTTAAGTTGAATAGGACAGTTGAATGACCTCATCAGCTGATCTTTGATCATATGGTCAAGATCATTGGTGTACAAGCACACTTATTTGAGGTATTGAAAATTGTACAAACGAAATTGTGTGATTAAATTTAAACTTCCCACGAGTATTGAAACAAAGAGTTAACGACCAATGTCAATTTGGTTTTATAATAATGCAAAGAAATTCGGTAATACTTGAGGAAACAGGACCAAGTTCATTGACCTCTTACTTAATTATATCTTTTCCTGCAGACTGTTCCAATAAAAATACGCTCACTAATTTTCGTAGGGGGACACACATGTTGCTTTTTACTATTCTCTATCTTCTCTATCGAAATTTTTGTGCTTGTAACATCCCCTCATCACGTTTGATTTTTCAACCAACATTGAGTGTTGGATTTTTCAAAAAATTTAAGAAAAGCCCGTAGCAGGTGCTTTTGAGCGCTCGTTCATTGGTGAAGCAATAATGCAATTACATCAAAATTTTGTATAGGACTTGAAATTGATACTAGATATGAAATCTCAACATGATCAGAATTATATTCTGGAAAGGATTCAAAAAAATTCAAGAAAAGCCCTGATCAGGTGCTTTTGGGCGCTCGTTCATTGGTGGATCGGAATAATATTTTGGAAATTGTTCAAAAGCTGAAATATTGAAAACCTTGACTTGAAATTTTGCATGAACATTCACTATATCAATCTTCATTCACAAAAAAAATTTACTCGAATTGGATTATTGGATATCTTATTATGGCCACAAAATTTTGTATGAGGCTTATTATGAGCATCTTGCATGTGGCCGCAAAATTTCATTTTGATTGGTTTCGTTTTGTCTGAGGAATAAAAATTTTGAATGGCCATATTTACTGGAACACGCTGTACGATTTGGCTGGTTGGGAACAGAACTCGCCCTGAAAATATCAAGTCTCTGGGACAATCCCTACGAAAATTATTGTGCTTACGGCCGGCTGGACAGAATTGAATTTGACCACGGATTCGTCATCGTTTTTCGACTCAGAATATGAAAATTACAGATAATTCACTCGTTTCAGTAGAACGAACGCTAAAAAAAGACAATATGCTCAAGTAAAGTCCAGTAAACCATTCTTAAGTTAGGTGACTAAGCTATGAGGATTTATCAATTTTTCAGAAAATTAATAGTTGTTACAATTACAAGAAAAATTGAGTAACTATGTTAAAACTACCATACTTAAAATACCTATTCAATTGATATTAATTGAAAGCTACAAAAGTAATTGATTTAATTAGAGTTATTTTGCGCAAAATGTTTATTATTGATTGATGTGCATTTTTCCAGCATAGTGACATTAACAAACATTCCTAAATGTTTCCACATGTTCACCAATTAAATAGAATATCACTTACTGACTAGTGATGCTAGGCATTGGAGCATTCGAAAGTTGCGACTGCAGAAAATCAATCCTTTGGGTGAGATGTGGGTTCATGCCCACAGTTCCAGAGCAACTTTTCGGTGTTTTTGACGAAATGTAAGCTTCCTCAGAGTGTCCTTTATTGGCTATACCTCTGTTTGAATTCAGGTAGCAAGCATATGCGTCTCTTGCTTGTCCACACGTTTCATATAAAATGCCTAAGTTCGCCCAGGCTGCCGAGTGACATTTGTCCAACTGAACTGCACAAATGTAAGCCTGCAAAGCGTCCATAGGCTGACTTTGCTGTTGGTATAGTACCCTGAAATTAAAAAAATTACATTGGCAATGACAAACCTTCATTTATGTTGCTGAGGGAAAGGGAAAGCTTTATAAAAGCACATTTTGAGCTTGCGATGGCTCAAACAACTTACAAGAAAAGATATCATGCTCTCTTATACAGGGTGAGGCAGATGAACTTGCTAATTCAGAAATTCAATAAAACAATATTGCATTAATTATTTTTCCATCATCAAGTACACCATTTGAAGTTTATGTTTGGACAGTATTAAAAATGGTAGTAGTTGATAGTTTAAAAAGGGGTTACGGTTCACTGCGACCTCAAGGTTTATTGTGCCTCCTTACAGAGCTGTTCTGACCACATCTTTCACAGCTCGCCTTCCGGTTCCAAAGATCTGATGAGATCCAGTATCCGTGAAGGCTTCAACGAGGCTAGTTCCTCACTCTTAAGTTTCTCGCCCACGGTATTCTCTCCTTAGGCTCGCAATGCCAAAGCATTCCGTGACTAGGCGAATGGGGGTTTCTTCCTCCTCCCCACAGAACCTACACTCGTGAGTGTCCGACAATCCCATCCTCAACAGGTGCTTCCTAAGGCGACAGTGTCCTGTAAGAAAGCCAGTGAGGAGGTGTAATTGTTCCTTACCAAGATCCAGATATCTTTTGGGTCTTGTTGTTTTAAAGTTCCGAAGAAACTTAGTGGAATGATCCATCCCTGGGAGATTCCGCCAGAGTTTTTCCTTCTCGGCTTTCTCCTTCTCCAGAAACTCTCTCTTATAGGTACTTAAACCTATACCACAGAAGGATTCTGGGCCAATGAGTGAGATTCGTGCGCCCTCTTCGGCAAGTGTATTAGCCTCTTCGTTTCCTTTGATTCCCGACCTTATTTTTCTTGCCTACCTCATTGAGTTTGTTCTGGCACTCCCAGATCATTAATGAGTCGATGACATAGGAAGCTCAGTGCTTTAATAGCAGCTTGACTATCTGAGTGTATCGCACTTCTGATAGTTTCTTTCATGATTTATATCTACACATCTTTCAATAGCTAAGATTTCCGCTTGAAAGACGCTCATACAGGAGCCTAGCGACAGTGCACACTTGGTACTTGGCCCGTATATCCCAGCGCCAGCTCCTGTAGAGGTTTTGGAACCATCTGTATACCATTTTACGGTATATTCTTTGAGGTCTTAAGGTTGACGCTCACTTGGACGAGACGAGACGAGACGACGCGAAGAGTTTGTTTTCCGCAGGCACGATTTGCACTGAATCAATCGATTCTGATCTTCGCTTCGCGCCTCCCAAGTGAGCGTCTACCCATTTGATTCAGTGCAAATCGTGCCTGCGGAAAACAACTCTTCGCTTCGTCTCTTCCAAGTGAGCATCAACCTTTAGTCGGTGTATTTCCGTTCCCATTCCTCTCTTTTACATAGCAATGTCCTGAAGTTTTTCACAGTGCTTAATTTCTTGATCATTACATCAGAGGGGTTCAGAGAGGACCAGACTCTCTGATTCTCAATTCTCTCATTACCTGTACCTTCCTTAGATATTCTGAGGATATCCTGATGGGCTACCCTATCAATCACTAGATGTAGAGGTATGAGATCCGTATGACCTCAAGTGACCTAGTTGGGCACGTTCTCATAGCTCCAGATATACACACACAGGCAAGCCTCTGTACTTTATCGAGCCCTTTCCTAATCCTAGCTAACATAGATATCCTCTGCCCAACCCTGTACAGGGTTATTCACTTATCTTGGTAACCTGATTTCTTTTGAAAAGGAATGAATTTTTTTTATCCTGTTGACGGTCTTTGGTAAAAGTCAATGTTGACTTGAGGTGTGCATAAAAGTCGAAGAAAAGAATTAAGACGCCAGGCATCGCGGCGCTATCAAAAATGTATTCTCCAGGAACAAACCTTTTTTAATGTGTGAAAATTTCTTCGAAAGTACTCACCCTATAGAGCACCATGTATCAGCATTTCCTTCTGATTTTTCCACAGAATTCCTATAAGAAATGAAGGCATCATGCACCTTTCCAATAGTAGCATAACAGCGTCCTAACAGATAGAGGGTTTGGCCTGTGACAGCAGGATCAGCATCTAGAGCTCTCTGCAGACAATGGATGGCTAGTGGAAGACGTTGATTCTTGTCGCCCAAAGAATCATGGCAGTGATACAACCAACCTAGTTGCCGAAATATGTCAGCACGTAGAGACGGTGTCAATGATTTATCTCTGAGTAAAAGTTCATATCTATCTTTAGCAGTCTTTACTTTGCCTTGAACTTCGAAGAGGTGTGCTATGTGGAATTTGACTGAAAAGCGAAAGTATGAAGTAGAAAATAATCTTAAATGGAGGTCCCAAAAAACCATAATTCAGATATTATTTTCAAGGTCGATATTTCTGACGAATTTTTTCTGGGGGTTCAAACATGGTTATCGTTCTTCTAATATGACTCGTACAACATCAGAACAATATTCAAACATGTCAACTACACAACATATAAACTTCACAGAGTATTTGAAAACTATTGTACTGGCCAAAATTTGTATCTATGTATTTTTTTGAAAATATTCTAATGCTACGATTCTGACAAAACTAAGCACACATATGGGCGTCGCTGTCTTAGTTCTAAATATCAAATGTGACATCAATCGGATTTGTAATTTCGTTAATATTGTGCAATCAATGGGAAAAAGTTTACGAGGGTGTAACTCCGAAACCCATCAACCGATTTCACGTTTTTACATAAGCATATGAACATATGGGCGTCCTTAATCTACCGTGTGAATTTCCAGTTCCTAACTCATTCTGTTCCTGAGTTACAGTGACCAGAAAGTGTTCGGACCACATCGCCCAGAAAAAATATATTTTTTAACATTTCCTCATGTCACGAGAACCTCACGAAATTTTACACGAGTTTGCGTGTCACTATTCTGTTTCTAAATACAAAATTTCGAATTGATCTAAGACTGGTTACGTAATTATTGAACAAATAGTTGATATGTTGATGTGGATAACTCCGAAGCCACGATACCGAATAGGCCTGTTAAAGAATTCAACCGAGGTATTCGGAACACAAAATTACCCTCAAAATTTCAAAGCCCTAACCCTTTCGAAAGTTATCGTGTTCACGGTCGGAATTTTGACCTCGTATTCTTCATTAGTGAGGTATCATTCCTGGCTCAAAATTCGAAAATTACAGACTAACTAGGTATCCAGAAAGTTACGGTGCATTTTAATGCACAATAATTTCAATCAGTTTGAACCTACCCTCAAAATTTCAGGTAATTTTCCGCTCATATGTAACGAAATTTAATACCAGACCAAATGTTTATTGAAATGAAATAATTTTATTTTATAATAATTACGGGGAACAATTGGTGTTACTGGCTAAATAGATTTCTACAGGCAGTTCTTTTTCAGGGAGTCGTTGCAGACTGTCCATGGTCACAATTCGTAAATTTCCGACATTCGGCTAAAATAAAACGCTATTCGAAGCCAAGCAACAAGAAAACAATGAACTTGATACGAAATCATAATCATTATAGAGATGTTGTCCCTTGAACAACTTCAATATTTTTTTTATTTCCAGAAAATCCCAAGATTGATCGAAAAGCGGATGTGACGTAATGATCCTACTACGCCGATGCTATATTTCCTTCCAACGGTCCGTTATTTTCATCCTCCCTATAAAAAGTTCTTCCAGTTCAAAATACTCTCGTTACTCGAAGCCAAGCAACAAGAAAGCAATGAACTTGATTCAGAATTATATTATACTCATTATAGAGATGTTGTCCCTTGAACAACTGCAATATTTTTAAAAATTTCCAGAAAATTCCATGCTGAATCAAAAAGCGGATGTGACGTAATGATCCTACTACGCCGACGCTATATTTCCGGCCAATAGTCCGTTATTTTCATCCTTCCTATAGGAAGGATGAAAATATTAAATTATTAAATATTTTCAGTGAGTCGTTGCAGAACGTCCACGTTCACAAATCGTAAATTACCGACATTTGGCTGAAATAAAACACTACTGGAAGCCAATCCACGAGAAAGCAATTAAATTTATTCGAATTCATGCTCATAATAGAACTATGTTAGTGGCAAAATAAATTTCGACAGGGAGTTCTTTTTCAGGGAGTCGTTGCAGACCGTCCATGGTCACAATTCCTAAATTTCCGACATTTGGCCAAAATAAAACACTATTCGAAGCCAAACAACAAGAAAGCAATGAAATTGAATCAAAGTCTTACTCATTATAGAGATGCTGTCGTTTGAACAACTGCAATATTTTTAAAAATTTCCAGAAAATTCCATGCTGTATCAAAAAGCGGATGTGACGTAATGATCCTACTACGCCGACGCTATATTTCCGGCCAATAGTCCGTTATTTTCATCCTTCCTATAAAAAGTTCTTCCAGTTCAAAATAGTTTTTTAAACTTTCCGACCATTTAATACGAGAATGAATATTTATAGAAATGAATTTTTTTAATAATAATTATGGGAAACAATCTGTGTCACTGGCAATATAAATTTCTACCGGGAGTTCTTTTTCAGTGCGTCGTCGCAGAACGTCCACGTTCACAAATCGTAAATTACCGACATTTGGCCGAAATAAAACACTACTCGTTTCAAGCAACGAGAAAGCAATTAAATTTATTCGAATTCATACTCATAATAGATCTGTGTTACTGGCAATATAAATTTCTACTGGGAGTTCTTTTTCAGTGCGTCGTCGCAGAACGTTCACAAATCGTAAATTACCGATATTTGGCCAAAATCAAACGCTATTCGTAGTCTGGCAAGGAGAAGACAATGAAATTGATTCCTATTCAAACTTATAATACAGATGTTGTCCCTTGAACATCTTGAAATCCAATATTTTTTTCAAAATTTTCTAGAAAATTCCAAACAGTAACAGAAACCGGATGTGACGTAATGATCCGATTACACCGACGCTATCTTTCCAGCCAATAGAATACAAGTCCGTTATGTTCAACCTTCCCATGAAAAAGTTTTCCCACTTTAGAAAAGTAAGCTTTCCAACGATAAGTTGAAATGATTATTACTCTTTAATTCGATTAATTTATTTATTAAATTAGAAATACACACGGACGATTTTTACCTCTGAAAAGAGAGTAAAATTAATATCAGGCCTTGAATAGATTTCTTCCTTCAACCCTAATATACCATTTACGTAAGGGTAATATTCGCAAAATTACTACGCGAACTACTGAAAGCGCGTTCTACGCAAGCGTAGGATTTCTTTCTGGCGGTCAGTATATAAACGGTCCCAACGGTTCCCAATCCGCACATGCGTAGTACGTGTCTCCGGGGGTGGTCGTATTTTTGCTCTCTTAAGAAATTTGTATAATTTTCTGATAATTTTCAAAATTCCAATGATTTTCTTCTCGAATTCGATTTCTGGTTTAATTAAACATAAAAGTGATCACCGTGAAGTTCAATTTTTCTAATAAAAGTGGTTTGTTAGGCGTGAGTGAGTGTTTCAAAGATGCATGGTAAGATTTTCTCATTATATCTATTATTTTTGGCCATTTTGATTATTTGAGTTTATTTCATTCGAAACCTCCGGAAAATTCACTGCGAAAAATTATGTAAAATCGATCTCAAAAAACTTTTACGGTTGTTGAATGTTCTTTTTCCAAAATGGCGGCGTAGAGGTTTCTGGCAGCGTCCCTAGTTTTCATTTGAAAAAAAAATATTTCTTCCTATCTAGGATGAAAGAGAATTAGTAGGTTTATTGTTTAATTTGTTTTGTGAAACAATAATTCTGCTCATTAACATTTTTGCTTAATTATTTGCTTTCGATTCAGTGCTTCTGCGTCGTAACTTCTAGTAGCTGGGCATGCTCATCCGTAAACCTTATTAAATCGGAGTTTTCCATGGTTTCGATTTGATTTATTGGTATAAGCTCAATATGGAAACTAAATACGGTAATTGAATAGTAAATATTTAATATTGCATTATTCGACCGTATATTTCCGACTTTTTCAGAAAATGGCCGCTTATAGTTTTTGCAGCGTCATTTCACGTGCAGAAGTTTACAGTAATTATAGGTCATCCGACTATATTTCCATTTTTCTCGAGAATATTTTTAACGTGGATATTTTTCCCTTAGTTCCATATAAAAATTATGGGAATTTCATCCAAATTATAATATGTTGTAGATTTTACATTCATTGTAGATGCCATTTTGAATTTCGGTTATTCCAATATTAACCTTGTAACGGCCAGACGCCAGTGTCCACTGTCCATCTTCAGTTTCTTGATCACGTGATTTGGTAGAGGGCGCTTTGCCACAGCATGCTTTCTGCGGCTGCGTGGAAGCTTCGGACGCCATTACTAGTATTCGGGCACGCTCATTTGGGTAACGGTGTTTGTGATTTTTGTGAGCTTTGAAATGATTTTTTTTACCTCATCCTAACGTGATTGCAACTTGTGAGTATTTTATTCCAAATTATTTATTTTTCTTTCGACTATTTATTTTCTGTAAAAATATAATCTCATATTCTTTATTTTTTCCCAAAATGGCCTTAGATTCGTGATAGCGTGGTTCGAAAAAATATTCCAAACTATTCGTTTCTGCAGAGTTATCAATCGGTTATTTCAATATGATATAATGATCTCGATTTATGGGGAATTTATTTATTATTATTATTTTTTCCTTTGTTGAATTTGAATTGCTCAACGTATATTTATACACTATTTGGTGCTCAACATGGCCGAAGGTTTTTTCACAGCGTCATCTCAGCTTTTCGTTTGGAAAAAAATTTCGAATTCGTGAATTGGATCAATGATCAATTATTATTATATTTATTATTTATATTATATTTTCAGATAATTCCGGTATTTCTGCATCAACCCTATAATGGCAACTATGATTTTCTAGCCCAGTAACAGGACTTCCAATCACATCACTTTCCAGAGGACGCTTTGCGACTGCGCAGAAGCTTCGGCGCCATTTTGCTACTAGAAGATGGGCATGCTCAGTATGATGGTGAGTACCTTATATTAACCATTGCTAAATTCATATTCGAATACATATATTTGTTAATTTTTTGAATATATTTTCGCTCGAAAATGAGCGGTTGTTGCAGCGTCAATTTTTTCACTAAGCTTAACTATGGAAATATTCAAAATATAATTATTTTTTTGATTTAACTGATCTGAAACATTTTTGATTCTTCCTATTTTTTTCTTAAAATTTTTTCTTCAAAATGAATCTAGTCTAGTTTCTTGTCTAAATCAATTCCAGTTTCCAAATTGTGTGAATAAACTGACCATTGGTGAAGATTTTCTGTTTTTAATTTTGCTGAGCTTTTGTACTATGAACATTTAATTGATACATTTTGAAAAATGAGAAATGATTCAATGATAAAAATGTTTGCTCAACGTTCATAGAATATCAGACACAAATAATCTGAAATAACTTTTATATTTCGTTTGATATTCCTTTGGTATAGTTTGAGCATCACCAATTTTCGAAATTAAGAGTTACTTTATGTAGGTACCAATTATTTAATTTCGGAAAAACTATTGATATTTCTGTTATAATTCTATACGTTTTATTCACCTGATATAAATACTATAAACTTTTAATTGTTACATTTTGGAAAATGAGAAATGATTTAATGATAAAAATGTTTGCTCAACTTTCATACAATTTCAGACGCAAATAGTCTGAAATAACTTTTATATTTTGTTTGAAATTTCATTGAGATAGTTTGAGCATCGCCATAAAATTTTCGAAAATTAGCACATAAAGTAACTCGTTAATTTTCGAAAATTTACGAGTTACTTTATGTGCTAATTATTCAATTTAGGAAAAACTATCGATATTTTTGTGATAATTCTAGAAGTTTTATTCACTTATCAAGTTACTCTCCATTCTGATTGATTGTATGAAACTTTGGTAGACATATTTATTCATTAAATCTTTTGTTAGCCTCCTAAATTTTGCTTAGCTTTTGTACTATACACTTTCAATTTTGGAAAATGAGAAATGATTTAATGATAAAAATGTTTGTTCAACGTTCATACAATTTCAGACACAAATAATCTGAAATAACTTTGATATTCCGTTTGAAATTTCTTTGGGATAGTTTGAGCATCACCATAAAATTTTCGAAATTAACGAGTTACTTTATGTACTAATTATTCAATTTCGGAAAAACTATCGATATTTCTGTGATAATTCTAGAAGTTCTATTCACCTATCAAGTTACTCTCCATTCTAATTGAGAGTTTGGTGGACATATTTAATCATTAAATCATTTGTTAGCCTCCAAAGTTTTGCTGAGCTTCTGTACTATAAACTTTCAATCGATACATTTTGGAAATTATTAAATGATAAACATGTTTGCTCAACATTCATACAATTTCATACACAAAAAATCTGAAATAACTTTTATATTTCGTTTGAAATTTTTTTGGGATAGTTTGAGCATCACCATAAAATTTTCGAAATTAACCAGTTACTTTATGTACCTATTATTCAATTTCGGAAAAACTATAGATATTTCTTTGATAATTCTAGAAGTATTATTCACCTATCAAGTTACTCTCCATTATAATTGATTGTATGAAATGATTAAATCATTTGTTAGCCTCCAAAAAGTATCGATTACAAATTTCTAGTACAGAAGATTTGCAAAATTGAAAACTACAAATCTTTTATAATAATTTTCACAATTTTACAAATAATTTATAATTTTTCTTTGAATTTAATTTGCGACTGCGCCAGTCTCGCCTTTTTATCAATTTAGCAAGCACTAGCGCATGCTCATTACCACATCACAACCATGCATAATATATTTTCCTATAATTGATCAAATTTTCCGATTCTGCGAAATAATTCACGCATCTCGTTAAATGAAAAGTAGAAGTGAAATTTAATATAAGCGGTAAACATAAATGCAGCTTGTAGGTATGCATTATAACCTTGAAACGATCGAACGGTGCTGTGGGTTCTGATCTAAACGCATTTTGCATTATATAAACCATGAAATGTACGTCTGACTGTTCGAACTGACCTATACTAACCACTGACGTCTAATATTTATTTATACCTTGACCTGTTTTATCTCATAATTTGAAATGATCTCTGATGATCTCATTATGTAACTTTGCACATGCGATATCTATTCTGGCGAATTTTAGATTTTCACGTATCCTTTTAACTACTGTTCAAATTTGAAATGTTGAAAACCGGATTTGAAAAACGAAAAATCCCCGTTATGAAATCAGGAGCACACTCTTGTTCATATCACTCGATTTATACAGGGTGTTAGTGAATGAGCGTGACAAGCTTTAGGATGCTATAAATTCGTTCAAAAATAGGAACAAAAAATGTACCGTTTTCGAGAAAAATTTAAAAGAATTAATTGTGTTTTCGTGACTATCTGCGTAACCTTTTATCGTATAGAAAACAGCTTTTCTAATAAACTTAAGTCTTGAGGGGAGAATGTTCTGAAGGGTTAGTTGATTTCTACGCCAATGGAAAAAGTACGGTTTTTGAGACGTCTATTTGAACCGCTAATGTTTTTTGAGTGCTCGCTCTACACGAGTGCTATTGTCCATGAGCCAGCGCCTGTTTTTCATAATGATTACTAACAATCTGAATATTTGTGAGTAGCTTCAATTTGACGAGACGCCCAACTTTTTCCTCTACGAAAATTCTCGATATTGAGGGCTAATACAGTATGGAGGCGTCAAAAGTGTTGAATGGGTGATTGTTCAAATTTTATTACAAATTGAAAACAATAATTGTCCTACAAAAATAATGATTCTATCAAAGTGTCCCCCACTCCCAACATATATCAACAACTAGGTCTAAAAAAATATAACTAACCGGCTGATTTTTTCATTGTTGCTTAGCAAATATTTCCTTTATGAATTGGTCACATTGTCCTACAAATTGAGTGGGACGTTTTTCCAGTCCTACCTCAGAAATTGTACCACAGGACTCACAATTAAAAATGATTACTAACAATTGACGTAGGACTGGAAAAACGTACCACTCAATTTGTAGGACAATGTGACCAGTTCATAAAAGAAATATTTGCTAAGCAACAGTGAAAAAATCAGTCGGTTAGTAATAATTTTTTTGTGGCCTAGTTGTTGATACATGTTGGGAGTGGGGGACACTTTGATAGAATCATCATTTTTTTAAGACAATTATTGTGTTCAATTTGTAATAAAATTGTTTCAAGATTTAATTTCTAAAGTAGCTGTTAGTAATAAAATTTGAACATTCACCCATTCAACACTTTTGATGCCTCCATACTGTATAAGCCTTCACTATCGAGAATTTTCGTGGAGGAAAAAGTTGGGCGTCTCGTCAAAATGAAGCTTCTCACAAATAATCAGATTGTTAGTAATCATCATGAAAAACAGGCGCTGGACCATGGACTATATATCGTTTTGCCTAAATGTCTGTAATTTTCGAATTTTGAGCCGAAAATGGTCTCTAAGGATAGGGTTTGACTACCTGTTGACGAATCCGTGGTCAAATTCAATTATGTCCGTGATTTTTTTAAATATTTCATTTCTTGAATAATTTCTAGAATATAATTCCGATAGTGCTGAGTTTTTGCATTCATATACGTAGCATAAACAAAATTTTGAGGTAATAGCATTATTGCTCCACCAATGAATGAGCGCTCAAAAGCACCTGCTCAGTACTTTCCATCAATGAAGTTATTCATACAAATTTAGCTATTTTTTATATGATGGGAAATATTTGGTGGGACATCCACTTTTTTTTTTCTTGTTCTTAAATTTCCAATAAAATTGAATTGCTAACGTCTTGAGGTAGGAAGTTGGTATCTACTAATTAGTAACGTTGATTTGTAGAGTTTTTACTGGCGCACTGTATAAGGGCATTATTCTCAGCATTCGATTTCTTTGACTTGTTGGATACTTAAGTGATAATTTCACAGAATTTCTCTTGAATATCAATGATTTGAGGAAGGACAAGAGTATGAACTCAGCAGTAACTTGATTTGCAGAGTTCATACTCCTGCCCTTTCTGGGATCATTATTTTCAACGATACTTATTTGCCTCGAGAGTGATTTGAACTACCATTGTCTTTAGAAAGGACATGAGTATGAACTCAGCAGTATCTTGATTTGCAGAGTTCATACTCCTGCCCTTTTTCGAGGCATCAGTCTACTTGCAGAAAATTTTGATTCTTCAAACTATTGGAGTTTGTCGGTAAGTGTTGAAATTTCTCTTTGCATAACCGATTTTTCAACATTTGTTTTCAAGAAATATACATATACATGTATCACTGCGTTATGATGGTGTTTCTGAATATGTGAATTTTTTTCCACAATTTTCTGAGATATTTTTCTGATCATTACTTGTGTTATTGTGTTTCTTAAATATCTTCATATTTCCAGCACGTACTTTCAGATGGAAAACGTCAGAGAATTCAAACTTGTTCCGAGGTAGTACTGGGTTATGAAACCAGCAATATTTAAAACTGTTGGTTTTGTACCCCAGTGCTTCCTCTGAATGTGTTTTCTACATCCTCAGTTTTCATCACGCTAAAATAAGGGTTATCTTTTTGTTGAATGAAAACGTATATTTTGTTTATTGTTATGTAAAATGTTTCGTTTTTATCTCTACATACTCTACAAATTTTCTCTCTTGGGAAATTTATAGTATACAGGATGTTCCATCTTAGACAAGCCGTATATTTCTTATCCCATAGTTAAAATTTCCCGAAACACGTCTGATGATTTTGACGCATATTTGATTCTAGAACAAGGGACCTCCTGAGAGAGGGCGCTTCAATCCCTTAAAATTGAATAGGAAAGAGGAATTGAGTGATACTTCATTTGAAAGTGAAAGATCTTTGAACCCTTTTTACATCAGTGTATGAAAAACGTAAATTTGATGAACCGTTTTTTCCGAATATTAACAAGAATATTCTGGTTACCTTAAAATGAATTGAATGCAATTCTTTCTCGAGAAATAAGAAAAATTCTCTAATTCAATGAATGAAAAATAAAATCAAAACATTTCCTTGTGTTGTCATTTTTTTTTCTTAAATGGTGTTTATCTGGTCATAATATGTTTCGATCATTTATTATAAATCAATCTGTTGAGTTACTACTTGGCAGATTTGTTTGAAATTCCAAAAATTATTATGGTGAACACATTGCAAGAGCTGGTTAGCAGGTATCACCAAAATAAAAATAAATTTTTTTAAGATAACCAAATTCACGGTGGCTCATTTGACCTAAAAAATGATTTTTGGCGAAAACGATTCATCAAAATTACTTTTTTTACCTGTTTAAAGAGGCTTTTAAGACTTTCCAAATGTATTTATCTACCCCTCTTCCCTATTCAATTTTGAGGGGTTGCTTGCTCATGTCTCGAATACGTCAGAATATGTTTTCAAACAAAATTATTCGACGTGTTTCGAAAAATTTTCCAAATCACAATGGGATAAGAAATATATGATCTGGCTTGTCTGAGATGGAACAAATGTATACAGAGTGTCCCGGAAAATGTGGGAAATCTCTCGGATTCAGATAGACAATAAAAAATAAGACGACAAGTTCCCATAATTTTTTTTCCTAGCGGCCCTCTACGAAGATACGACCCCCTAAATGACGCCACTGGAAATTCATTTTAGGAATAAATTTCAAATACTTACTTCTTTCATTATTTTTTTTTCGAAAACTTCATTTTATCGCCACTGAACAAGAGTACCTTTTTAGCGTTATGTTGAAGGTATCCAAATTTGTTTTTTTAGCACCTTACATACTTAGCATACAGGATGTTAAAAATGTAAGCATTGAAATGTCCGCCCCTGGTAAACTGATCAAGCTGATTGAAATTTGAGTGCAGCGATTTTAGAGGTCCTTAATACTATTATTCATATTAAATTGTCATTAAATTATATCGAGTAGTTTAAAACTTATTCCACTAAAATGGATTTCCAGTGGCGTCATTTAGGACGTCGTATCTTCGTAGGGGCCGGTAGGAAATAAAATATGGGAACTTGTCATCTTCATTATTTATGTTCTCTCTGAATTCGACAGATTTTCCACATTTTCCGGGACACCCTGTATAGGAATCTATCTTCATTTTACATTAATTATTTTCAGCATATATGACTATGCCTTGAGGCGAGACATGAGTGTTGCCCAAGGATGTTAGTTCCAGGTCTACATTCATGTCCTATCTCGGGGTATATTGCTCACCATTTATTCAGTTTTACTGGATTATTAAATAAAACTGATGAACAGCAACGGCACATTCTGATCTAGGAGAAGGTAACAATTGTGCTCTACAAGAATTTAAGCTTGTAGGTACCTTTATTGCCTTTTTCTGATCAGAATTTTCACCATTTACATGAAATCTATAAGGTTTGCCAGGTAATCATAACCTCAATTTTTTCCAGAAATGTAGATAGCTTAGATCGTCCTTATAATTTCATTGTGCGCTTGATCATAGGGGAACAGCGCGATATCATTTCGCCCAAATATGTGTATTTTTCGAATTTGGACCGGAGAATAATGACGAGCACACTTCTGAAAAATTTCTTGTGGAACGTGCTATTACGAAATATTGAAACATTTTGTTTCTGCGTTGTAAACTCACAATATTATGTTCGCTATAACTCTCGAACGAATTACGGACTTATAATTTTCACGATAGATTTGCGACAGTAAACACGGTAACTTCCAAAAGAAAGAAGAAACTAGAGAATTTCAGGGTAGGTTTATGATTTGAAAAATCATGAATGAATGGATGAAACCAATAACTGTCAGGATATTTCGATTTTTTTTCCCAATATGAAAAGCTTTGATTTTTTTATTTTCAGTGTTTTAGGTTCACCACAACAGACACTATGCCTTGAAGGAAGATATGAGTGTTGTTGTGGAGGATTATAAAACTCCATGATTTCATTCATATCCCCTTTCGGGGCATTATTTGCATCATTTAGAATATGCCTTTTAAAACCTGTCTTATTTTTATACCGATTTCATTTTTTGAAAGTATTTGTTATCCAAATTTCTTCATTTTCAGCTGTACGAGACTGCGAGTCTTGAGATATGACAACAATGGCCATTTACGAGAATTTTAACTCGTGAATGCTCTTGGTGTCATATTTCAGGGTTTGCTATTCATCATCAATCAATTGTTTTCGTTATGTTTGCAGGATTTTGTATTTGTCTTGAGGAGAGACTCAACTGCACTCTAAGAGAATTTAATCTATGGAGTGTATTTGATGTCCCTTCTCGGGTCAAAATCTTCATCGTTCAGTTGAGCATATGATTCTTTTTCTGATTACTCTTTTGTTTAATCGATCAGTATACCTTTCTCAGCATTTTAGACTTGCCATGTGATGTATTTCTTGAGGAGGACAACAAATGCACCCTTCGAGAATTTAAACTCGAGGATGCATTTGTTGCTCCTCCTTAAGGCATAATAGTCATCTGCTTCAGCTATTTTGTCAAGTATCACATGTATTCAGGCTATTTCTTCCAAGGAAAATTGTTCAACCCATCCATATTTTATTTTTTCTTCATTTAAGGTTACAAGTTTATGTGTCTCGAGGAGAGACCCAAGTGCACTCTCGAGAAGTTGAACTTGATAGTGCACTTGGAGTCCTTTCTCAGGTCATACTTTCATCTTATTCTTCAGCTGTTATTAGTCCTTATTTTTTTCTGATTACACCTTGGGATAGAAATAGAAGTATTTGTATTTATGTGCATTTTTTTTCAGCGTGAAAGATTTGCCATATTTTGTATGTCTTTGGAAGGAGCAGAAATGCACCCTTCGAGAATTTTAAGTCGAGGATGTATTTACTGCTCCCTCTGAAGTCATAACCATCATCTTCTGTGGCTATTTTAGCTAGTATAATACCTAAAAGTGAGATAAGAGTGTATTTTATGTTTCATATATTTGCTTTTTTCAGCATTTCAGGTTAACCACATTATTTGACCTTTTTTTCAGCATTCTAGGTTCTTCATATTGTGAATGTGTCTTGAGGATAGACTCCACTGCACTCTTTGAGAGAATTTGAACTCTAGAGAGTGCATTTGTTGTCCTTTCTCGGGTCATTATTTCTACCTTTCACTTCATATATTTTTTCAACATTTCTACTATGTTTCTCATATTGTGAATGTGTTTTGAGGATAGACTCAAATCCACTTTTATAGGAAATTTAAACTCTCAATTTTCACCATTCACTTTAGATTTATTTTCAGCATTCTAGGTTTTCCATAATGTGAATGTGTCTTGAGGATAGACTCAACTGCACTCTTTGAGAGAATTTGAACTCTTTGAGTGTATTTGTTGTCCTTTCTCGGGTCATAATTTCTACTTTTTATTTTTTTCAGCATTCTAGGTTTTTCATATAGTGAACGTGAGGATAGACTCAATTGCACTATTAGAGTAAATTTAAACTCTACAGCGCATTTGTTGTCCATTCTCGGTTCACAATTTCTACCTTTACCTTCAGCCATTTTGGTGAGTATACCATACCGAAATTTAGGTTTAAGAACTTGTTTCTGTACCTTGAAGTTGAATAGTTCTTGTGCATTCACATTTTCTTCAAATCGTTTTTTTTCATGTTTTGATAGTTCGAATCAATCTCTGCTTTGAAAGGTTTTAAATTATTGAAGCTTGAATTTTTATTTGCAGATATTTTATGATTTTGATTTGAACATAGGCAACAATTGGACTGGGCAAGAATATGACTTTGCGAGTACTTTTGTTGTCTTTTTTCTGTCAGAATATTCACCTTTACCATTATTGAACACAACAAGAATTTTTTGAATATTTATTTGAGTTACTTATCTTTTTCGATTCATTTACATTCTCAGTTTCCAACTTTTATTGTTATTTTATTGTGTTGAATTTGTACTCCTCTACCTTTTCCACGATCTTAATCATGATCAATGAACGATAGTATTTCTTGTCATATATTATATTGCTCAGTTTCAGGGATCAGGATTAAGCACAGTTGATTTAAGAAAGGGCAACATTTGTACTGTGCAAGTATTTGACGTTGTATGTACTTATGTTGTCTTTTTTTGGACAGAACATTCATCGTTTGAGTTGAACACAAAATGGCGGTAAAGTATTTCAAAACTGAGTACAAACCATTTTTATACTTGCATTAAAAATTAAAATTCTGTTTCTTCCACAGATATCTATGGCTGTCGATGGTATGCGTCAAAAATTCCTTCAAAGTATAACTTTGAGCAGAGTCTGTGCCATCTATATGCATAAATGAAGAGTGATTGATACCTGATTGACCTGAATCGAGTGAGTTCCATTTCTCTTATATTTGCTTTCATAATTGTTTTGTCAGCAATACACGATTTGATTAGATTTTCTCGCTTTCAGTTCGCTTGTTTATAGTTCTTTGTCAGATCTTTGTTTTGGAATTCCGAACTTATCGCATTACTACACCGATTAATTATTCAGCAAGTCTCATTTCTCTCTGAACCAACTTCTTTAATCATATGATATTGGTATTGAAAGCTTGGTCATAGTTGACGCTCTCTAGTCTTCCTATGACTAGAGAAAAAGCAATATGACCTAAATGAAATATCAGTCTCATTCCCTGAACAAATTTGTATTTGTTCTGGCTTCCTAAGCTGATGACAACACAATACGATTTTATTTTACAGCTACTTTTTATAACACGTTATTTTAATTTGAGTGCGATATTTTTCGGTATTGAATAGTTGGTCATAGGTGTATCTCCTTTGTCTTTCTGTGACATTGGAGAAAACTCCATATGACCTAAATTAATTATCAGTTGCATCCCCAGAACGAAGTTATAAATGTTTTGGTATTCTAGGCTGATCACATAAGTACACCATTAATTATTCAATCTCCTCTGAACCAACTTCTATAAGTAAATAATATTGGTGTTGGAAGCTTGGTCATAGATAACGTTCTCTAGTCCTTCTATGACCGGAGAAAATGGAATATGACCTACATGAAATATCAGTCTCATTCCCTGAACAAATTTGTATTTGTTCTGGCTTCCTAAGCTGATGACAACATAACACGATTTTATTTTACAGCTACTTTTTATAACACGTAATTTTAATTTGAGTGCGATATTTTTCGGTATTAAATAGTTGATCATAGGTAAATCTCTCCTACTTGCATTAAAAATTAAAATTCTGTTTCTTCCACAGATATCTTTGGCTGTCCATGGTATGGGTGCAACTGAGTCAAAATGTTCTTCAAAGGATAACTTTGAACAGAGCCTGTGCCATCTATATGCATAAATGAAGAGAGATTGATACTTGATTGACCTGAATCGAGTGAATTCCATTTCTCGTAATTGTTTTGTCAGCAATACACGATTTGATTAGATTTTCTTGCTTCCAGTTCGCTTGTTTATAGTTCTTTGTCAGATCTTTGTTTTGGAATTCCGAATTTATCGCATTACTACTCCAATTAATTATTGAGCAAGTCTCTTTTCTCTCTGAACCAACTTCTTTAATCATATGATATTGGTATTGAAAGCTTGGTCATAAATGACGCTCTCTAGTCTTTCTATGACTAGAGAAAAAGCAAATGACCTACATGAAATATCAGTCTCATTCCCTGAACAAATTTGTATTTGTTCTGGCTTCCTAAGCTGATGACAACACAATACGATTTTAATTTACAGCTACTTTTTATAACACGTAATTTTAATTTGAGTGCGATATTTTTCGGTATTAAATAGTTGATCGTAGGTAAATCTCCCTTACTTGCATTAAAAATTAAAATTCTGTTTCTTCCACAGATATCTATGGCTGTTGATGGTATGCTTACAACCGAGTCAAAAAGTTCTTCAAAGGATAACTTTAAGCAGAGCCTGTGCCATCTATAAGCATAAATGAAGGGATGTGAAGCCTGATTGACCTGAATCGAGTGAGTTCTATTTCTCTTATATTTGCTCTCATAATTGTTTTGTCAGCAATACACGATTTGATTAGCTTTTCTCGCTTCCAGTTCGCTTGTTTATAGTTCTTTGTCAGATCTTTGTTTTGGAATTCCGAATTTATCG
The DNA here is from genome assembly GCA_013421045.1 of Propylea japonica. NCBI lineage: Eukaryota > Metazoa > Arthropoda > Insecta > Coleoptera > Coccinellidae > Propylea > Propylea japonica. The sequence goes on from CM024248.1 coordinate 26,189,030, forward strand.
CATTACTACTCCAATTAATTATTGAGCAAGTCTCTTTTCTCTCTGAACCAACTTCTTTAATCATATGATATTGGTATTGAAAGCTTGGTCATAAATGACGCTCTCTGGTCTTTCTATGACTAGAGAAAAAGCAATATGACCTACATGAAATATCAGTCTCATTCCCTGAACAAATTTGTATTTGTTCTGGCTTCCTAAGCTGATGACAACACAATACGACTTTATTTTCCAGCTACTTTTTATAACACGTAATTTTAATTTGGGTGCGATATTTTTCGGTATTAAATAGTTGGTCATAGGTGAATCTCCCTTGTCTTTCTGTGACATTGGAGAAAACTAGATTGACCTAAATCAATTATCAGTTGCATCCCCAGAACGAAGTCGTAAAAGTTTTGGCATTCTAGGCTGATCACAAGTACAACAATTAATTATTCAGCAAATCTCAATATCGTCTAAACGAACTTCTATAAGTTAAAAATATTGGCGTTTGAAGCTTGGTCATAAGTAACTCTCTCTAGTCTTTCTATGACTGGAGAAAATGGAATATGACCTAAATGAAATATCAGTCTCATTCCCAGAACAAATTTATATTTGTTTTGGCTTCCTAAACTGATGACACTACAACATTATTATCAAATTACTAGTCATATCACATAAATTCAATTTCGTTTAAGTCTCCAATTGTTTAATAGAGAATATTTCAATTCCATTTATTTGGAAATTATATTTTTCGGTATTAAATACTTGGTCATAAGTGCATCTCTCTGGTTTTTTTGTGACCTTAGGGAAGAGAATATGACCTACATCAAAAATCAGTCTCATTCCCAGAACAAATTTAGTATACAGTGCGTAAAAAATTCTGGAACAAATTCATTCTTGCAGAAGAAAAATATTTGGCAAAAAAATCCTGAAACGGGTCAACTCTTGTTACACTTTTACCAAATTTGTATGCATTTTCGACGGATTTTTGTTGCACCCTAAGCCAACCCCATCAACCTTGTAATTTTTTGAATAGGGAAGGTGGGACATGTCGTACTTTTTGGGCTAAGTATTTGTATCTTTACAGGTTGCAGAAACTTTCATAAAAAAAATTAGTTAGTTCAAAGAGGTATTCAGTATGTGCACTTAGTCATGGCTGATTTACTTTGAGATGATGATACCTGATGAAATTTGTCACAGAATGAAAGTCAACCCCTTTCAAACCCTTCACGTGAAAAATTAGATGAAATAAATTTTCACGTGAGGGGGTTGAAAGTTGTGCATGAACAAAACTGTAATGGTCGACTTTCATTCGGTGGCAAATTTCATCAGGTGCCATCGTCTCAAAGTAAAGGTGCCATGACAAAGTGCACACACTGAAACCCTTTTTGAACTAACTGATTTTTTCTTGAATGTTTCTGCATCCTGTAAAGAAGATACAAATACTTTGCCAAAAAAGTAACACATGACCCACTTTCCCAATTCTAAAAATTTAGAGGGTTGATGGGGGTGGCACAGGGTGCAACAAAATTACTTCAAAATGAATGAAATTTCGGTGAAGTGAAACAAAAATTGACCTGTTTCAGGATATTATTTGCCAAATATTTTTCTTCTGAGAAAATGGATTCGTTCCCTAATTTTGACGCGCACTGTTGGTACTCTACCTATTTGTTCTGGCTTCCTAAGCTGATGACATTTCAATACGAATTTATTGTCAAATCACTTTCCATAATATGAACATAAATTCAATCTCATTTCGTAACTATCCAATTGCAGTTAGTCACTCAAAAAACTTGGCCCGAAAGGTTTTCCACTTCTTCTAGTGAAATCGGAAGAACAAAGAAGGCCCACATCAAAATAAATATCAGTTGCATAACCAGAAAATGTTAATTTTTTGGCATTCAGAGCTGATAACAAAATACTTGACATCTCCCATCTCTTTTATTTTTTGAATGAGCATTAATATTCTTTGAATATTAGCCTGAAATATTCTCGACTTTCATGATGGACTACAAAAAATATCAGATTTAAAACCGGAAAATGGTGATAACTTTTCGGCATTTAGAGATGATAACAAAAATATAAATGATGAACTGTTTGGCGGCTTTTATTTTCTATGAAATAACATTATATCATTATATAATTTTATTCTCTATTTATTCGGGGTGTCACTGGATATTCCAAACTTGGCAATGGGTTAATCTCGCTTATCTTTAGGTGAAAATGGAATATTGAATTAATTCTGCAATCTTTTACAGATGCTACTTATGTGCCATTCATATGCATAATTGAAGGAGGATACCTGTATTACTTAAATCAGGTGAGTTCCTTAACTGCTCCCTTAATATTTTGTCAGAATCGCCTAATTTTAGATTGTGATATCTTCTTGAATGCATCTTTCTATACTTTGCCAACTCATTCGGCTCTAACCAACTTGTAAAGTATATAATATTTGTTATTGAAGACTTGGTCATAGGGAAGGCTCTCATGTCTTTATATGACAGTGAAGAGAATGAAAATATGACCTACATGAAATATCAGTCTATTTCCCTGAACATATTTATATTTATTTTGTTTTGGTTACCTAAGCTGATGACATAAAAATACGATTTCATTATCAAGCTACATAATTCACATCACTTCAATCACAATTGTGGGTTAACTAACCAATTGAATAAATCCATACCAATTCCATTAAATTGAATGCGTTATTTTTCGGTATTAAATACGTGGTCATAGGTGAATCTTCCTTGTCTTTCTGTGACATTAGAGAAAACTCAATATGACCTAAATTAAATATCAGTTGCATCCCCAGAACGAAGTTTTAAATGTTTTGGCATTCTAGGCTGATCACATATGTATCGGGTGTCCCGAATTCGTTGTCTAGTGAGGGGATCTCAGAAACCCTTGGAGCTAGAAGGAAATGAATGGCACATTTTCGGGCTCGATTTTTGAGAGATTTAATTTGGTGAACACCGTAACCTTGTAAGTTCAACCGTTTTCGAGATATTAGCGAAAATTGGAAAATGGCGTGAAATGAAAAGTTCTCATAACTTCTTTATTACTGGCGCTATGAACATGAAACGAAAACATTATACAGGCACTTTTTTTCGTAGAATTCTTTGATGTAATCAAATTTTTTTCATTGCGTTTTTTTTCGAAGTTATAATACAAACTTGTGTTTTTTTAAATGTGAACCATAAGCATTTGAATAACAGATGAAACCGTCTTTTTTTTCCCTTTTCAAAAATATATAACTTAATATATAAATTCCTTATTAAACTGTAAAAAACATCTAAAGTTTTATTTTCACACGAAAAATCAAATGGTTGTCTAAATATGATAATCTGTGAACATCAATGATTAATAGATAAGAACAGATAACAAATTTTTCATAAATATTGTGCGATGTGAAGTCCATTTTGGTCAATGCAAAGCTCACACCTCACAATGTCAGAAGAAGCTGTGAGCTTTGCATTGACCAAAATGGACTTCACTTCGCACAATATTTATGAAAAATTTGTTATCATTTCTTATCTATTAATCATTTGATGTTCACAGATTATCATATTTAGACAACCATTTGATTTTTCGTGTGAAAATAAAACTTTAGATGTTTTTTACAGTTTAATAAGAAATTTATATATTAAGTTAAGTATATATTTTTGAAAAGGGAAAAAAAGACGGTTTCATCTGTTATTCAAATGCTTATGGTTCACATTTAAAAAAACACAAGTTTGTATTATAACTTCGAAAAAAAACGCAATGAAAAAATTTGATTACATCAAAGAATTCTACGAAAAAAAGTGCCTGTATAATGTTTTCGTTTCATGTTCATAGCGCCAGTAATAAAGAAGTTATGAGAACTTTTCATTTCACGCCATTTTCCATTTTCGCTAATATCTCGAAAACGGTTGAACTTACAAGGTTGCGGTGTTCACCAAATTAAATCTCTCAAAAATCGAGCCCGAAAATGTGCCATTCATTTCCTTCTAGCTCCAAGGGTTTCTGAGATCCCCTCACTAGACAACGAATTCGGGACACCCGATACACCATTGAAATATTTAGCAAGTCTCATTATCCACTTAATTAACTCATTTATGAAATATTCGGTATCGAAAGCTTGGTCATAGGTACCTACGGCTCCCATGTCTTTATATGACATTGAAGAGAATTAAATATGACCTACATGAAATATCAGTCTATTTCCCTGAACATATTTATATTTATTTTGTTTTGGTTACCTAAGCTGACGACATTAAAATACGATTTTATTATCAAACTACATAATACCCATAACTTCAATCACAACTGTGGGTTAACTAGCCGATTGTTCGAATAATTCCATACCAATTCCATTAATATGAATGTGTTATTTTTCGGTATCAAATACGTGGCCATAGGTGAATCTCCCTTGTCTTTCTGTGACATTGGAGAAAACTCAATATGACCTAAATGAATATCAGTTGCATCCCCAGAACGAAGTTTCAAATGTTTTGGCATTCTAGGCTGATGACATAAGTACAAAAAAATATTCAGCAGCTTATCTCACTATCCACTAAATTAACTTATTTATGAAATATCCGGTATTGAAAACTTGGTCATACCTACGGCTCTCATGTCTTTCTATGACGTTGGAGAAATCTCAATATGACCTAAATGAAATATCAGTTGCATCCCCAGAACGAAATTTAAAATGTTTTGGGCATTTTAGGCTGATCACATAAGTACACCAATAAATTATTCAGCTAGTCTCATTATCCACTAAATTAACTCATTTATGAAATATCCGGTATTGAAAACTTGGTCATACCTACGGCTCTCATGTCTTTCTATGACGTTGGAGAAATCTCAATATGACCTAAATGAAATATCAGTTGCATCCCCAGAACGAAATTTAAAATGTTTTGGGCATTTTAGGCTGATCACATAAGTACTCCAATAAATTATTCAGCTAGTCTCATTATCCACTAAATTAACTAATTCATGAAATATCCGGTATTGAAAACTTGGTCATACCTACGGCTCTCATGTCTTTCTATGACGTTGGAGAAATCTCAATATGACCTAAATGAAATATCAGTTGCATCCCCAAAACGAATTTTAAAATGTTTTGGGCATTTTAGGCTGATCACATAAGTACACCAATAAGTTATTCAGCTATTCTCATTATTCACTAAATAAACTCATTTATGAAATATTCGGTCATAGGTAAAGCTCTCTAGTCCTTCTATGACATAGGAGAAAATTGAATATGACTAAACATAGTCTGCTCCTCTTAACTCCGCTATACCAGTCCCAAGCCTGGGGTCTCAACAAGAAGTGTTGAGAAAGGAGGAGGGGGAGGAGAGAAAACCTCTTGAAAAAACAATCGCCACCCTGAAGGGTTGGTGGGCATCCTTGGAGTTATCCTTGATAAGGACTACAACACTTTCAGATGAATTGAAAACCAGAGAATCATCGCTTTTGAACTTCAGTGGAACTGTGATGACAACTCCTGAAATGTTGTTATTTTCAATCAAGCATTTTAGCGATGATCAGATTGAATTCAAATGGTCTTATACACCGTGCCATCAGAACATAGGATTTGTAGAAATCCTGGGATATCAAAAAATGTGTTCTGGATGACTTTGACGATCCTGCTACCGCAGGAAAGTTGAAGTTTTGTTCTTGAAGTGAAATGGTTGTTGCTTATTTTGGGTTGAAAAGTTTTCTTGGGTCACAGGGTAAAGCACAGCCTAGAATTTCATCGAAGAACATTTTCTGGACGATATTCAGAAGATGAACCGAGGTGCAGAGCCATTTGTTGAGGATACTATTGCGTGAAAGTTGAATTTTGTTCTTAAAGTGAAATGATTATTGCTAATGTTGTTCTAAAAAGTTTTCTTGAGTCGCAGAATGAAGCAAAGCCTAGAATTTCATCAGAGGACCCTTTCTGAACTATATTCAAAAGATGAACCGAGGTGCAAAGCCATTTGGTGAGTATGCTATCGCGTGAAAGTTGAATTCTGTTCTTAGAGTGAAATGATTGTTGCTAATTTTGTTTTGAAAAGTTTTCTTCAGTCACAGGGTGAAGCAAAGCCTAGAATTTCATCAGAGGACCTTTTCTGGACGATATTCAGAAGCGAGGTGCAGAGCTATATGGTGAGGATCTTGCTATCGCGTGAAGTTGAATTTCATTCTTAGAGTGAAATGGGTGTTACTAATTTTGGCATAAAAATATTTCTTGGGTCACAGGGCAAACCAAAGCCTAGAATTTCATCGGAGGTACAGAGCGATTCGGTGAGTAACTGATAACTTATCTTCCCTAATTTTTCTCCTTATTATATACACCCTATCTTGTGAATCTACCTCTAGCACAAAGTTTTTTTTCTCTTGTATCTCTTTCTATATCTATTTAATGATGACGATTCTTTTCAGCTTATTATTGAATTGAATTTTTGCCTACTTTTATTGTAAAAAATACTCAAAAAATTGTCCATTTAAACCTTAATAAATTGCTCCTATTTTAAAAAAATTCATTAGTAAGTCATCGAACCCTTTAAAGATCATGTGAATAGTGAGATTAAAATATTACTACTGGAAAAGTGTTTATAATTTAACTTCTCAGCGACAATTTCCATATAACTTTGATTTATCAGTATCATTTATTGTTAGTTGATATTTAATCAAATTCTGAAAACTATTTGCAAAGAAAATGCTTTTCATATTCGAAAACCTTCTCTAAGTGCTTGGTGAAAATTATATTGGCTAGCTAACACAAATAATTTTAATAATCTACGAGAAAACAAAGATATATTTCAATTAATGAAGTTAAAATACAAAATTGTTCGATATATAAAATTCCAGTTTCGAAACACGGAATCTCAGTCCAAATTTCTGGACGAAATTCATTATCTTTATCACTTAACAAAGTACTTCAACCAAAAATTTCAATCAAACGATTTTTATATCATTCTATAACTAGAAAATAATATCGGAATCTTAAAAGGAAACATTTTTTTCAAAATCAATGGAATATTTGGTAACTTACTTGCGTTTTTAGGTGTTGTTGATGGACTATTATCTACCAATGCCAACTGAAGATGTTTGAGAGCCGATTCATACTCCTGGGTGACTTTGAACATCAACCCAAGACGTAGATTGACCTCATTTGCTCGCTGGAAACCTGGAGAGACATAAAGCAGTTGCCTGAATGCCTTGACTGCCCTGGAACAATACGAAAGGTTAGATTATGTATGGTAGTTTCCGTTGTTTATTTTTTGCTATTGTTCAGTGTTTCGGGTCATAATTCATTGTTTTGACTGATCAAAACTAGATTGAAGGTACCAGTTTCATCAAATTCGTTAGTCTCTTTTACTCAAGCACAATGGCAAGAATTCATGATACACGGGGTCTTTATAAATGATTGTAAGAGCACAGTTGGCTTTGGATTATTTTCATTTTGCTGCTTTTTATGCAAACTCAACACATTTATCAATATTTATATATCTATATTTATTTCTATCTATCTATGACATTGATAATTCCAGCCATATAATTCGACACCCTAACCTGCGTAACAGAGGGATATAAATAAATAATCCAAAGCCAACTGCGCTGTTACAATCATTTATGGAGACCCTGTATAATGCTAACAAGACTACTATCACAAGATTGATTTTGCTATCTAGTTGAAAATTGATCAATCAAAATAACATTATCGGTAATTTATGATTTTGTCAATATTTTTTGTAAGTACATATTCTTATTGAATCCGCACTTATAATGAGAACTGGCATATACTAGGACATATCCGCACCTTTGTCGAGAACTGGCATATACACGGAAATTTCGGACACGCTGTACAAAGTAATATGCTGCTTTTAGGCAAAACCCTTTATCTTCTCACGAAAAAGCTTGAATTAACTATCACTATCAGCAAAGAAAGCTAGGACTATTTTGGAATCGGTTACTTTGTCATTTTCCAAATATTTTCATCAATACTACACCTTCGACGAGAACTGGCATATATACGAAAATTTCGGACACTGCACAAAATAATATGCTGGTTTTAGGCAAAACCCTTTCTCTTCTTACGAGAAAGCTAAAGAATGAACACGCCACCATCAGATAAAAAAAAACTAGGACTATGTAGGAATTGGTTACTTTGTAATTTTCCAAATTTTTTTTTATCAATACCACACCTTTGACGAGAACTGGCATATACACGGAAATTTCGGACACGTTGTAATAAATAATATGTTTATTTTTCTCTTTCCCTTTCTCTTCTTACGAGAAAACTCGAGAAGTAATGCGTAACCATCAGCAAAGAAAGCTAGGACTATTTTGGAATCGGTTACTTTTTCATTTTCCAAATATTTTCATCAAGACCACATCTTCGACGAGAACTGGCATATACTCTGTCATTACCTTCTATCTTTACAGAATAATAAGCTGAAGATTTAAAGCGTCACTATCAGCAAAAACGAAGTAAGCCGATTTTGAAGTCGGTTAATTTCTCATTTTCTAAATATTTTTATTAGATCACACACTCGACGAGAACTGGCATATACTCTATCATATGCTTCTATCAGTCTACAGAATAATATGCTGATTTTAGGCATAAACCTTTCTTCTTTACAAAAAACCTGAAGATTTACGACGTTACTATCGTCAAAAACAAACTGAGCCGATTTTGAAATCTGTGACTTCTTCATTTTCCAAATATTTTTTTAAAGATCACACCTTCGACGAGAACTGGCATATACTCGGTCATATCCTCCAGATACTGTACAGAATAATATGCTGTTTTTAGGCATAACCTACATTATTATTTAATTTTTTTTAATTTAGTGATTTTTCACAACTATTTCTTTTATGAGACGAGAACTGGCATACTTGCGGTCATGAAGACAGAATTTACAGATCTTGTATTTGTATTATGTGTGCTTTATTTCGCGAAACTCCCTCTAAAGTGTTCACAAAAACAAACCGACAGGTGTCGAATTTACCACTAAAGTTGTTACCCGAATTGCAAGGATTTTCTATTAAACGGTTGTCACTGTTAATGTATTCAAACATGAAGTTGTTTCCCTTCTTTCATCTGACATGCCAGCTAACATTCTTGCAGTTTTGTTTTTCAATTCCATGCTGTCGGCCAAATACCCTTCTGCCACCGTTGAACTTCGCCATCCACCATGTCTCTTCAATGTTGTCATATTTGCTCCTGCATTGACCAAGGCAGTCGCAGAAGTCCTTCGCAGACAATGTCCTGTGAATGTTTCTGGATTCGGCAATTCCAAAAAACTAGCAATTTTGCTTGGAATTTTCCCGAATGTATTTTTTCCAACCGGTTGAACTGAGCAACGTTTTCCGCGATACGTTAGAAAAAATCTTTCCGGGTCCGATGGACGTAGAAGCATATACTTCCTCACTAGACTCAATGCAGAGAACTCGTTTTCTTCCACAATAGTAAATCTCTTACGAATATCTGTTTTACTTTCCGGAATGTCAACCACCATAACAGAGCCCCTATCTTCGATGTGATTAATTTTTATATTCAAAAGTTTTTGACATCTACAGCCCCCGAAATAACCCATAATCAAAACTACCCTTGAAACAGAACAATAAATGTGCAATCGTTACAGTTTGCATTACATGCCTTATGAAGTAAGTATTCTTGATCAGACGCATTCTTAAAAAATTTGACAATATCTTCCCGACTAAACACTTGAGACTTTTTTGGCTCATAGCCTTTACTTTTGCGTTTGAGAAACGCTTCCAATTCGTGAAATTTATTTCCATCTATGTCATCATGTATTCTCATCATCAATTTTAGCATTGACCACTTAGTCCACAGCGAATTAGGACTATACAATTCAGACTGTAAGAAATATAAACCAATTCACATATTAGACTAAAAGAATAAATAGATACCATCTCTTGAAAATACGCCAACATTACATTTTCACTCGTGTTTTTACTATCCATACGGTTAACTTCCATCCACTGCAGAAATTTGTCATATTACTTTTTGTACTTAAGTTCCGACTTTGTCGGTAGTAGTACGGAACGAGCTTTTTCAGCCTTTTCCAACAAGTCTCTTGAAATCTCAATTCTCTCTGAGTTTGCATTCATTTTCACAAATTTGAATATGATGAGAAACACGATATGACAAATATCTACAATGTTGCCAGTGACATTTCCATGGCAACCATGCCTACTTAATTCTTAATAAAGATAATTCGTTTTGTTCTGAAAACCAAAACAATTTGGTTTTTATATTTCATGCAGTATGAAATAAAATTAATTATCTATCTTGTGAGTTATTGGATTTTAACCACTTCGGGCAACGCAACAATCCCTCGGGACTTACGTCCCTCGGGATTGAAATCTGTTGCCCTCTGTGGTTAAAACCCTCATAACTCCCTTGATACATAAATAACTATTACGTCTCATACTTTCACTATAATTTTTTCAAACATACTCTGGACGAGAGCTGGCATAAAAGCTGCCATACAGACTCAAGTCATAGTATTCTGACGGGAACTGTCATATCAGCGGTGAAATGCCAAAAACACCATTAACAAAGCGAAAACTACCTCTCGGACGAAAACTGTCAACTTCAGCGTGATATGACAGTAAATAAAAAGAAATTTTTGGATCATTCAACTGTCATATCAGTGGTGAAATGCCACAAACACAGTTAACAATGCGGTAACTTCTAAAGATCCATACTGGTCCTCGAAATTATTTCCTGTTTTCACGAAAACTACCTCTCAGACAAAAACTGTCAACTTCAGCGTGGTGTGACCGCAAATAAAAAAGTAATTCTTTGGATTATTTAATAGACCGTACGCCTATTACTTTAGTTTTTTCAAAAAAAAAATCCAAAGTTTCAGTAAGGTTAGTGAGGTAAAGCATAGTTCCAGCCAATTTTCCTCTATTTTCTCAATCAATACTCGTTGGAAATGTTTTATTTATCATTTCCTGAAAGTATCCTGCAAAATAAAGCCTTCGTTTGGTCGAAATCGACGATTTTATTAATTGTTTATTATTTTCACGGCAGCCATGATAATTTGCCTTTCGGCGTATTTCGGTTGTCATCGGTCGCGATTTGTGCAACGTTGCCAATGTCTCAAATCGTATAACCAGAACCAGTTACTTTCAAATTATTAAGATGAGATTGGGAAGCCCATTTTTCTATTAAATGCATACTTCGGACGAGGACTGGCATAAAAGCTGTCATATAAACGTACGCAACAGTCATAGTATTCTGACGGGAACTGTCATCAGCGGTGAAATGCCACAAACACATTTAACAAAGCAGTAACTCCTAAAGATCCGTACAAATCTTCGAATCTATTTCCCGTTTTCCTGGAAACTACCTGTCAGACGAAAACTGTCAACTTCAGCGTGGTATGACCGCAAATAAAAAAGTAATTCTTTGGATCATTTAATATACCGTATGCCTATTACTTTCGCTATAATGTTTTTTATTAAATGCATACTTCGGACGAGGACTGGCATAAAAGCTGTCATATAAACGTACGAAACAGTCATAGTATTCTGACGGGAACTGTCATATCAGCGGTGAAATGCCACAAACACAGTTAACAGAGCAGTAACTTCTAAAGATTCATACAGGTCTTCGAATCTTTTTCCTGTTTTCCTGGAAACTACGTCTCAGACGAAAACTGTCAACTTCAGTGTGGTATGAGCGCAAATAAAAAAGTAATTCTTTGGATCATTTAATAGACCGTACGCCTATTACTTTCGCTATATTTTTTTTTATTAAATGCATACTTCGGATGAGGACTGGCATAAAAGCTGTCATATAAACGTACGAAACAGTCATAGTATTCTGATGGGAACTGTCATATCGGTGGTGAAATACCACAAACACAGTAAATAAAGCGGTAACTTCTAAAGATCCATACAGGTCTTCGAATCTATTTCCTGTTTTCCTGGAAACTACTTCTCAGACGAAAACTGTCAACTTCAGCGTGGTATGACCGCAAATAAAAAAGTAATTCTTTGGATCATTTAATGGACCGTACGCCTATTACTTTCGCTATATTTTTTTTTATTAAATGCATACTTCGGATGAGGACTGGCATAAAAGCTGTCATATAAACGTACGAAACAGTCATAGTATTCTGACGGGAACTGTCATATCAGCGGTGAAATGCCACAAACACAGTTAACAGAGCAGTAACTTCTAAAGATTCATACAGGTCTTCGAATCTTTTTCCTGTTTTCCTGGAAACTACGTCTCAGACGAAAACTGTCAACTTCAGTGTGGTATGAGCGCAAATAAAAAAGTAATTCTTTGGATCATTTAATAGACCGTACGCCTATTACTTTCGCTATATTTTTTTTTATTAAATGCATACTTCGGATGAGGACTGGCATAAAAGCTGTCATATAAACGTACGAAACAGTCATAGTATTCTGATGGGAACGGTCATATCGGTGGTGAAATACCACAAACACAGTAAATAAAGCGGTAACTTCTAAAGATCCATACAGGTCTTCGAATCTATTTCCTGTTTTCCTGGAAACTACTTCTCAGACGAAAACTGTCAACTTCAGCGTGGTATGACCGCAAATAAAAAAGTATTCTTTGGATCATTTAATAGACCGTACGCCTATTACTTTCGCTATATTTTTTTTTATTAAATGCATACTTCGGATGAGGACTGGCATAAAAGCTGTCATATAAACGTACGAAACAGTCATAGTATTCTGACGGGAACTGTCATATCAGCGGTGAAATGCCACAAACACAGTTAACACAGCGGTAACTTCTAAAGATTCATACAGGTCTTCGAATCTATTTCCTGTTTTCCTGGAAACTACCTCTCAGACGAAAACTGTCAACTTCAGCGTGGTATGACCGCAAATAAAAAAGTAATTCTTTGGATCATTTAATAGACCGTTCGCCTATTATACTTTAGCTATAATTTTTTTTATTAAATGCACACTTCGGACGAGGACTGGCATAAAAGCTGTTATATAAACGTACGAAACAGTCATAGTATTCTGACGGGAACTTTCATATCAGCGATGAAATGCCACAAATACAGTTAACAAAGCGGTTGTAGAATTTTATATGGACTTGAATATTTCGTTCGACTATAATGTTCAGATTTTCGAATCTTTTTCCCGTTTTCTTGAAAACCGAAATGAATGCTTGTTTTGGCCCTGGCAAATTCATCAGGATCTTATCCTTTTTTTGTTCCAATTGGTCGAATGCCATCAGATAATGGAAAACCACAGTATGACCTTGGCTCAATGAAAGGAGTTATATCACTTTCTCTTGTCAGTTGATTTGATAGTTTTGTTTATATGTTAAACATACCTTGACAAGCATTGGAACAAATTAATTTTCTCAGGAGAAACATATTTGGCAACAAAATCCTGCAAGAGGTCAATTTTTGTTTAACTTTCATCAAATTTTTATGCATTTTGAAGGATTTTTGTTGCACCCTGTGCCATTTCCATAAACCCTCCAAACTTTTCGAATAGAGAAAGTAGGTTATATAGTAATTTTTTGGCCAGGTCTTTGTATCTTCTTCACATAACAAACAGAAGTTTAACGCGTAGCATCGCCATGAATTCTAAAATAATGTAAGCAGAGAATAATATTAATCGGTTAAAATCAACAAATATTAAACTCATACTTGGGAGCTAATCTCGTCCTCGTTCAAAGCAAAATGTAATCAGTTTTAATGTCCAAGAATACCTTGTATCATACAAAGCTATACCATGCTTATGAGTCCAAGTAAGGACGAAATGGCCATCTATGTATGTTCTGTTTGATACCACTTCCTTGCATTTTGAACGATGACGAGATTAGCTCCAAAGTATGAGTTTAAAAAGTGGAACAAAAGTTGACCTGTATCGGGATTCTGTTGCCAAATATTTTTCTTCTGTGAAAATGAATTTGTTCTATAATTTTGAGGCGCACTGGATAATCCCAAATCATACTTTTCGATGCTCAAGGTGATAGGTATATTATCCACCAATATTTTGGAATTCGTATACTTGGTTCCAAAAATCCAGACTTTGCAATCACGAAAATAATAATTCATAGCACTGAATACTTGTACAAAGTCCCATAAGACATGAATTCATTAATTTACCGACCGCTAAAAGTTTTTTGTCCCGTCTATTAATAAAATTCAGATTCGAAAAAGTTGACAAAAGTTCAATACTCTGTTCATATCACACTGATGTTATCTGGCATACGTAGGAAAACTAGGTCAACTACACATATGCATTATCTAATCTAGTTCTAAATTATTCAGTAATGAAGTCCAACAGACAGTGTCAGAGCACTATTACGATGATAATAATACACATCGAGAGCCTGTTATATGTTCGTAATCGTAAAATAAGTTTTTGCAAGTTGAATCTTTCGTTTATCTTATCTTATTTTGATAATATAAATATAATGAGATTTTTGAAAATAATCTAGTTGGTCCTGTTTTATGCTTCTCTGAGACGTGTCCTAAATTCGTTGTCTAGTCAAGAAAACTAAGCTGATTTTGAAATCGGTTACTTTCTCATTCTCCAAATATTTTTATGAAGATCACACCTTCGACGAGAACTGGCATATATACTCTGTCATATCTATCAATTCACAGAATAATATGCTGATTTCAGGCATAACCCTTTCTCTTTTACAAAAAAGCTGAAGCATTAACGCGTCACTATCAGCAGATAAAAAACATTCACATATACGGAAACATGTCTCGTCTTGAGAATCAGGGTTTTCACTTTTGAACTTAAAACAGTATTCAGCTTCATGAAATTCTTGCGATGGGCTACCTGTGCCAATTTCAGTTCAAATTTCTAACTTCTTTCTGTCATATATACAGATTTTGTATTTATATTATGTGTGCTTCATTCAGCGAAATGTAATCTATCTTCATCATTGTTAAAATTTTCGTAACTATCTTCTGTTTTCTCGAAAACTGACTTTCGGACGAAAACTGCCAATTTCAGCGTGGTATGACCATAAATGAAAAGTAATTTTTGGATCATTTATGAGACCGTACGTCTCACAAATACCGTCATATAAGTGAAAAATATCTTACAGGTATTGACCAAAATAATTCATTGGTTTTCTTTTAACCACGTTAACAGAGCCGTAACACCTGAAGATCTATACAGGTCTTCGAAGCTATTTCCTGTTTTCCCGAAAACTACCTCTCAGAGGAAAACTGTCAACTTCAGCGTGATATGACAGTAGATAAAGAGTGATTCTTTGGATCATTTAACAGACTGTACGTCTATAACATTCACTATAATTTTTATATGAAAAACATACTTCGGATGAGGACTGGCATAAAAGCTTTCATACAAACGTGAGCGACAGTCATAGTATTCTTATTTGTATTGTGTGTTTTATTCAGCGAAATGTAATCTTGTTAAAATTTTCGTTACTATTTCCTCTTGCCAAATATTTTTCTTCTAAAAAAACTAATTCGTTCCATAATTTTGACGCGTATAATAATCGATTTAGAAATCTGATTCAAACAGCTGCATGCAAGTGAAATAAAATTTTTCCAGCGTTCTTTCCTGCATATTGAATGCAGTATTGTAACTGGATACCCACTTCAGAAATTTGAGCTAGTCGAATGCACATTATTCATTCACGCTACCATGTAGAATTATAAACAAGTTCGATTGGTTATTACTTTGTTGTTACATTGCATTTGTAAATAAGTTTCCACGATAAGAAGTTAGTAAGTCAAACATAGTACACTCACTTTTGAAAAAAAATTATGTCATGAATTCAATTTCGTTTCTTATATTGGAATCTGATACTGTTCATTTTAACTACCGTTGCGAAGAACATCATATCCAATTCTACACAAATTTATGTCGTTCAATTCAACTTTGTTCTTTATATTAGAATCTGATATTGTTGAATTGCATTCATTTTAATTCAAATGATATTTTTCAGTTTCCTTTATCTATTTAAAGTTCCTTTTTGCCTCAAGACTATATTATGTGAATAAGGAGTAACATCAGGATATTCATAAGTTATTATTTATTGCGAAGACAAAATCCATCGGTAATTATATAGTTCTAAAAGAATCGTGTTGGAATTGTGAAAAAAATTGTACTCACTAAGTTTGGGTCCCAGATTACGAAAATGATAACGAGAAGTCTGCAATCCTTTTAGTTTTTCAAAAAAAAAAAACCAAAGTTTCAGTAAGGTTAGTGAGGTAAAGCATAGTTCTAGCCGATTTTCCTCTATTTTCTCAATTGATACTCGTTGGAAATGTTTTATTTATCATTTCTGAAAGTATCCTGCAAAATAAAGCCTTCGTTTGGTCGAAATCGACGATTTTATTAATTGTTTATTATCTTCACGGCAGCCATGATAATTTGCCTTTCGGCGTATTTCGGTTGTCATCGGTCGCGA
Source organism: Propylea japonica (assembly GCA_013421045.1). Taxonomy (NCBI): domain Eukaryota; kingdom Metazoa; phylum Arthropoda; class Insecta; order Coleoptera; family Coccinellidae; genus Propylea; species Propylea japonica. Next base: position 26,205,432 of record CM024248.1, read on the forward strand.
TTTGTGCAACGTTGCCAATGTCTCAAATCGTATAACCAGAACCAGTTACTTTCAAATTTAATAATTCCGCTTCCCAATCTCATCCTAATGGATGAGATTGGGAAGCCCATTTTTGTTAACTTTTCCAATATTAGTATGAAAGGAATTATAAAAGAGTTTGAGTTAGGTTGCTAGGTTAGGTAAGATCGTAGCAATATCGTTGCGGTTCAAGCAGATTTTTTTACTATTCATTTTGGCGAAACGAAATTTCTCGATCGCAGTTTTTGTTCTCCAAAGCACGATAAAAGGAAAATTTAAAAAAGGAGAAGCTTTTGCTCGCTTTTTCATATTGGAAAAACGGTGAATCTAATTTGAATATACGGAGGGCTAATGGTTTCATTATATTCATTCATGAATTCTTCTTTCCTTTTCAAATCTTCAACCCACCTGGACAAGTTTTGAAACCGTTCTTCTAGAAGTTAACATGTTTACGCCCAGCTGTAAACATACAGACATGTAGATGTTCCAAATCTATCGTTCCATTCGATAGTTATAGCGAGTAGAATTTTGTCGGTTTCCCACGCGCAGACCTAATATTTTTTTATATTTCGTAGCTGCACGTTCCTCACTAAATTTTGCAGAAGTGTGCTCGTCATAATTCTCATTTAAAATAACAAATTTCGAATTGATCGGATTTGTGGTTTCGGAAATGTCGAGCAAAAAATAAAAAATCGAAACGCAGAGGCCCAACTCAAATAAATTTTCCTTTATTTTGACATCTGCTCATGCGCATCAAAGGAAGATTTTAAGGTGGCCTTTAATAAAACACAGGCCCCCTTTACTGTATTCAAATAAAAGATCCCTTATTTTGACAGTTCTCTCATCCTTTTGGGTTATTTTATGTCGGGTACCAGGTATGTACCCTGGTCAGATACTACTTTCTTTTTTCGATGCACTGATCAATTCAAAATTCGTTTGTAGTGTAGAGACAGTAGGTCATTCGATATCGTGAAAATTATGTGAAAAAATGAATAGCGAGATTGAAAATGAAATGTCTCAGATTCACTTATGAGAAATCCTTCATGAATGCTGAAATTTGGAAAGAAGTGAGTAATGGACAATTTCATTCAATAAAAAATTATTTTTCGTCAACCGCTCTTTTTCTTCGAAAAATTGGCATTTTCTTGTCTAGTCCAGGAAGTACGTACTAGGACTCGACCGGGAAATATGATTTTGAAAAATACAGTTGATCTTTGCCAAAGCATGAACTAACGGCTAACAGTTCATCCATACTAATATTATAAATGCGAAAGTAACTCTGTCTGTCTGTTACTCTTTCACGCCTAAACGGCGGAACGGATTTTGATGAAATTTGGTATGGTGATAAATGATAACCTGGAAATGGTCATAGGCTATAAATAATCACGCCATCGTTCTTAGGGGTAGGCAGTAGGCAGATAACTAAATTGAGTTAGTGATTTTTAGTCGTTTTTGTTGGGACTTTTGCTCTTTCACGTCTAAACGGCTGAACAGATTTTGATGAAATTTAGTAAGGTAATAGATGGTTACCTAAAAATGGATATAAGATCAGAATGATCACGTTGTCAAATTCATTTTACAAGTATTCCTTAAAATCATGAAATGTAAGAAATTGAACGCGGCAACATTGTCAACGCCGCGCCTTGAACGAACGGAAGACCTCCGTAAGATGCGCAGGCGCAGGGAACTTGCGCTTTGCACAGGAGAGTTGCCGACAGAGATCAGTAACGACACAGGTGTTCTGTAGTAACGTACAGATAGATACATATTGTAGATCGCTCGTCATTATAATCAGAATAAATGTTCTAAACGTTCAGTTCCACAGTCATTTCATTCCCTGACAAAGGGTGGTCCTTCAGCAGTGAAATCACATCAACATTTTGGTCCAATCGAACCGGATAAGTGCCAGTAATCGATAGTTCAGTGCTCATTTTCTCGTAAAGCAGTGTACAAAAAACGAAAGTCTCGTATAGTTTGAGAAAGCTCTCTTACAACAGTTACATTACAATCATTGGATTCTTCACGAAGCAACTCGAAATTAACATTTCTCATCACGAAAAGCAGAAAATCATCAGGAAACGATCAGCGTCAGTCCATGAGGCAGCAGCCATTTTGGATCAAGCAAGCAGAACAGTTACACAGCAACATATTCAATTCTTCGAAAAAGTGAGTCCGTTCCATATTATCACCCATTTTGTACTTAAAAGGCATTTCTCAATTTGCAGTTTGCATTCAATATATTAGTTTGTATTTTCACACGTAAATTTTCATCATGTCGAACGAAGCAGAAATTGAAATCAAAGATCTCAGGCAAGCACGGGGTAGACTAAGATCACAATTAACAAGATTTCAATCATTTTTGAATACTCCTAACGATCCGATTGAGTTGGAAGTACGTCTAAGCAAAATCGAATTGGCTTTTGATCGTTTCGATGAAATACAGTCGCGGTTAGAAACTTTAAACGTAGATGAAGAAGAACAACGCGAAGATCAAGAATCATTATTCTTTCAATTATATCAAAAGCAAGAGGCATTCTGATGAAAAATGCGGATACTCGAAATTCACAAAGTACATCTTCGACAGCTAAAAGCCCGGACCTTGTCACAAATTTAAAATTGCCAACGATCAATCTTCCAGTGTTCTCAGGAAATTATGATGAATGGATCACATTCCATGATACATTTTCCCAATTAATTCACGTCAATGCCAGTCTGACAGACATACAAAAATTCTTCTACCTTAAGTCATGTTTGAAAAATGATGCATCTCGTTTGATTCAATCTATTGAAGTTTCTGATAAAAATTACTTTTTAGCATGGGATTCACTCGTCAAACGTTATCATAATAAAAGAATAATCGTTAACACGCATGTGAAGGCATTGTTCGATCTTCCAATAATAACGAAAAATTCAGCCACTTCATTAAGGCAACTTACAGATAAGATTAATCAGCATTTAGGTGCATTGAAAAACCTGAAATTACCAACAGATGAATGGGATATTCTTCTTATTCATTTAATAACATCAAAATTAGATAACAGCTTAAACCTCGAATGGGAAAATTCATTGCAAAATGATGAACTTCCTTCATATCTCGAACTAATTAATTTTTTGAACAAAAAATGCTTCACATTGGAAACACTTTCCGACTCGACTAATAAAAAGCCAGGTTATCAAATTCCGAAAAACTCAAATACACAAGGTTATAAAATATCACAATTGAATAATACAGGCTATAAACAAAAGTTTCAAGAGCATTCATTTACAATCACTGATCACAGCGAACATAAGTGCCCTGTTTGTAAAGAGCGCCATCACATTTATAATTGCGGAGAATTTATGAAAATGTCAATAAGCGAAAGATACAACGAAATCAGGAAACTAAGATTATGCAGCAACTGTCTTCGCCCAGGTCATTTGAAATGGGAATGCAAATCAAGCAAATGTAAACGATGCAGTCTAAATCATAACACCTTACTTCACAACGATTCTCAGTCGAACAACACAACTAGATCAAAACATAATGAACCATCTCAACACACAAGCAATGAACCATCACGCACAATTTCGAGCACGGCATCTCCCGAGCTATCAACTAATCTAGTAACAAACACGTTAGAATCAAACATTCACTCACACGAAGCTCCTCAGCAACACATCTCAAACGAATTCACATCCAATTTTCACGTTTCAGAACCGAAAATTCTAAAAAACACTCAATTCACGAACTCTCACGAAAACACATTAGTTCTATTATCCACGGCTCAAATAACGATATTAGATTGTTTTGGGAAACCACATGTATACGCCAAGCAACAGAGCTACAAATGATTAGTTTTTTGACAAAAATACTACCTGGACGCCACCTGTGCCATTCCGAGCAGGACAGTCCGTAGTTTATTCCCACCATGTTTTAAACACGAAAATGCCATTTTTTTATTTGTTATTAACAAAAAACAACAAAAATACGCGTTCTTTTTAGTTTTTTTCGTTGTAGAATGGAAACTATTGATGCAGTGATAACGTTGCAATGGGATGAATTGTAGAGAATTACATTGTGAAGAGAATGATGGGTCAAACGATCCGATCGAATAATTAAAACTGGAGAAAAGGGGAAAAAACCGGAAAATTGCGTGTTTTTTCTTTTAACTCATTACTCTGCCATTTTGCAATATTAAGAACTGAAACTTGACACGATAGTAGCTATTGACGTGCAATTCATGTGTGCCAAAATTGGATTCGGTCGGATAAATAGTTTTCACATAATTCCCATTTGAATTTTTTTTGGACATATTTTCGCGGAGAGCTGGATGCGTTTGAAGTCGTCCGGTCGAAATTTAAGAAATTGATTTGGAAAGAAGACGTGATCAGTAACAAAACGTCTATTCTGATTTTTCAATAAAACGCGTTTAAGTGTGTTAAAAACTAGTGAGAACATGAGGGAAAACGGCCGACCGAGCGAGAGCGGTCGAGTGGAGAGGAAATAAGCGAATCGAGGGGAAACGTATATGTGTACAACATTTGGTGCGCTCTGCGACCGTTGGCTTCCGCGGCGTTTCCCCACGATTCGTTCATTCCCTCACCACTCGACCACTCTCGCTTGGTCGGTCGTTTTCCCTCATGTTCTCACTAGTTTTTAACACACTTAAACGCGTTTTATTGAAAAATCAGAATAGACGTTTTGTTACTGATCACGTCTTCTTTCCAAATCATTTTTTTTAATTTCGATCGGACGACCTCAAACGCATCCAGCTCTCCGCGAAAATATGTCCAAAAAAAATTCAAATGGGAATTATGTGAAAACTATTTATCCGACCGAATCGAATTTTGGCACACATGAATTGCACGTTAAAAGCTACTTTCGTGTGAAGTTTCAGTTCTTAATATTGCAAAATGGCAGAGTTATGAGTTAAAAGAAAAACACGCAATTTTCCGGTTTTTTCCTTTTTCCTCCAGTTTTAATTATTCGATCGGATCGTTTGACCCATCATTCTCTTCACAATGTAATTCTCTACAATTCATCCCATTGCAACGTTATCACAGCATCAATAGTTTCCATTCTGCAACGAAAAAACTAAAAAGAACGCGTATTTTTGTTGTTTTTTGTTAATAACAAATAAAAAAATGGCATTTTCGTGTTTAAAACATGGTGGGAATAAACTACGGACTGTCCTGCTCGGAATGGCATAGGTGGCTTCCAGGTAGTATTTTTGTCAAGGAAATATCTCTATTGCTTGGCCTAGTATGTAAAGCTCTTCTAGACTCAGGAAGTCAAAGCAATTTAATCACAAAAGAATTATGCGATAAACTGAATTTGACTTGCGAAGAATATCGAATACCAATAGCAGGTATTAATCAAAAGGCAATCACTATCAAAGAAAAAACTCGAACAATAATAAAATCTCGGACCACGTCAGCCAAATATGATCTAACATTTTTGGTGCTACAGTCAATTACTGAAAGAATTCCGTCGGTAGAGTTCAATAAACATGCACTTCACATACCATCAGGTATAAGTTTGGCCGACAACGAATTCAATCAATCACAAAAATCGATGTGCTTCTCGGCGCAAATGTTTTTTATGATCTTTTGTGTCAAAATCGAATTATATTAGGCAAAAACAAACCTAGCTTGCAAGAAACTACTTTAGGGTGGATTGTCACCGGCTCGCTTAACTTGAACAAGTATGCAGGACACAAATCAATTTGCAATTTAAATCGAATAATATCAAATGAAATGCTCGACGAATCATTAACAAAATTTTGGAAAGCCGAAGAGATACCGCATAAAACGATTCTCACGAAAGAGGAACAGTATTGCGAAGATTATTTTGAAATCACAACGATTCGTAAGGGAGATGGTAGATTTATAGTCAGACTTCCTTTCTCGAAACACGTTCAAGACCTAGGAGACTCAGGTTCGCTCGCATTAAAACGACTGCAATCCATAGAAAAACGCTTTAAACGTGATGAAAACTTGAAGAAAGAGTATACAGAATTCATGAGACAATATGAAGCAATGGGTCACATGACATTTGTCAAAACTTCGATAATGAAATTGATCAGCCATTATATATTTTACCTCATCATCCCGTAATTAAGACCAGCAGTACCACTACTCGCTGTCGCGTAGTATTCGATGGTTCTGGAAAGACCAATAAAGGTATATCACTCAATGACTTGTTACTCGTAGGACCCAATATACAAGATAATCTTTTCGAAATAGTTACACGTCTCAGGTTAAGACATTATGTTTTGAGTGCCGATGTAAAAATGATGTTCAGGCAAATTTAGTACACCCGGACGACCGTAAATTTCAACGAATTATTTGGCGATACAATGAATCAGAACCGATCAAATTGTATAATCTCAACACAGTAACTTACGGCACAGCCTCCGCAAGCTACTTGGCTACGAAAGTGTTACAACAAATTTCATTCAAATTCGAACAAAAATATCCACGTACATGCAAAATAATTCGAAATTCTTTCTATATGGATGATTTGTTAACAAGTGTAGATACAATAGAAGAAGCATTAGAAATTCACAGGGAAATAACAGAGATTTTAGACAGCATTAACTTCAAACTAAGAAAGTGGTGTTCCAATGAAAAGGAAATACTAAATTCAATTTTAGGCGACAAGCAAAACGAAGATCAACTGATACAATCGCATGAAAGTAAAGACTTCAAAACTCTAGGAATTTCTTGGAATCCACAGAATGACATGTTCAGTTATTCAGTTAATATTATTTTGGGAATCAAACATTGACAAAACGTTCAGTTTTAGCTGCAATATCGACAATTTTTGATCCTTTAGGACTTATCGGTCCAGCAACCATACAAGCCAAGTTGTTCATGCGACAGCTATGGCAGAGAAACGTTACTTGGGACGAACCCATACCAGCAGATATGATCGCGTCATGGACAAATTTCTTGAATCAAATTCATGCGCTGAATAGTATAGCTATAAAGCGACATGTACTTTGTAAAAATCCAATAGCTATTGATTTACACGGATTTAGCGACGCATCAGAAAAGGCATACGGCGCATGCGTATATTTAGTATCAAGAGACAAGCGCGGAGATTTATTCTCAGAACTTTTGTGTGCTAAGTCAAGGTTTGCTCCTCAGGGTAGTCATAGTTTACCAAGATTGGAACTACTAGCAGCCACTTTGCTTTCGGATTTAATGGATCTCATAAGAAAATACTTGATGTCAAAATATCAAACACATATTACTATTCGGATTCTACGATAGTGCTTGCATGGCTCAAAATAGATCCAGTGTTGCTCACATCACAGAAATTACCAACGTGAACGCATGGCAACATGTAAGATCGCAAGACAACCCAGCAGACGTTATCTCCAGAGGCATAAACCCCGATCAATTGCGCGAATTAAAAATTTGGTGGCACGGCCCTGAATTTCTATCAGACAGTAAGGAAAACTATCCATATGTAGATTATGACTTGGACAGCATAGAAAGCCTTCCAGAAATAAAATTATCCACCATTTCATTAGTCAGTAGAAGTGAAGTAGATGTAGATATTTTTGATAGGTTTTCATCATTACGAAAACTACAAAACGTCGTAGCTTACTGTATTCGATTTAAGGGAAATACTGTTCATAAGCTAGACTTGAAATCGACACTTACAGTTGATGAACGAAACTACGCCTTAAACTTGTTAATAAGACTCGCACAGAGGGCAGAATTCTCACAAGAATTGCGCAATCTCGAATTGTCTCGACCAGTAAGTGCAAGTAGTAAACTCATCAGTCTCAATCCATTTCTTGATCAAAATAATTTAATCAGAGTAGGGGGCAGATTACGGCATTCTGAGTTAGCAGACAACCAGAAGCACCCAATAATTCTGCCTAAAGGTCACAAACTCACTAAATTGATCGTAGAACAAGAACATTCCAAGCACCTTCACGTAGGTATTCAAGGTCTTCTTTCCTTGATAAGACTGACTTATTGGCCCATTGACGGCAAAAATTTGATAAAACGAGTAGTGAAGTCGTGTATAACCTGATTCAGGGCAAAGCCCGCGCCAACAAAATTCATCATGGGAGAACTTCCCCGTGCCAGGGTCACACCTAGTAGGCCATTTTCAAAATGTGGAGTAGACTACGCAGGCCCTATCATGGTCAAGGAGGGTACACTACGCCGTACAAAATTAGTAAAAACGTATATAAGTATTTTTGTGTGTTTGTCGACACGCGCTGTTCACATCGAGTTAGTGAAAGATTTGACAACAGAAAGTTTCTTGAACGCATTGAAGAGATTGATCGCTCGAAGAGGCAAACCTTCTCAAATTTTCTCCGACAATGGCTCTAATTTTGTAGGGGCAAACAATCATTTCATTGAGTTACACAATTTATTGAGAAACAGGGATCACAAGGAAAAGGTCGAAAATTTTCTTGCATCAGACGGAATCAAATGGTTTTTCATTCCCTCAAAATCTCCACATATGGGTGGAATATGGGAAGCAGCGGTTAAATCAACCAAATTTCATCTTCGGCGTGTTTTAGGAATGGCTTCTGTTTCATATGAAGAAACTAATACAATTCTGATTCAAATCGAGGCCTGCCTTAATTCCCGACCTTTGTCCCCCCTCTCATCAGACCCTAATGATTTCCTTCCCCTCACTCCGGCTCATTTTTTAATTGGAGAGTCACTAGTTGCTGCACCTCAGACGAATGTGCTAGACATAAAATTAGCAAATTGTCTCGATATTTGAGAATGCAACAATTGGTACAACAGTTCTGGTCCCGATGGTCAGCTGATTACCTTACACAACTGCAGCAGAGGTCTAAATGGCAAACTACATCAACACCTCCCAAGGTAGATGATTTGGTCATCTTGAAAGATGAAAACCTACCACCATTTCGATGGCCCATGGCACGCATAGTCCAACTACATCCAGGGTCGGATCAAGTGATTCGTGTAGTTTCTGTGAAAGTGTCAAACGGGAATATTTTCAGACGCTCAATAAGCAGATTATGTGTTTTACCACTAGAGAATGACTCTAACATCGAAAACCTTGATTGATAAATGTTTTTTCAAATTTGTAAAAATTTTCATTTCATATATTTTATCACTATAGTTCTTATGTTGAAAGCCATCCTTTCAAGGTGGGCGGCATATGTCAAATTCATTTTACAAGTATTCCTTAAAATCATGAAATGTAAGAAATTGAACGCGGCAACATTGTCAACGCCGCGCCGCTTGAACGAACGGAAGACCTCCGTAAGATGCGCAGGCGCAGGGAACTTGCGCTTTGCATAGGAGAGTTGCCGACAGAGATCAGTAACGACACAGGTGTTCTGTAGTAACGTACAGATAGATACATTTGTAGATCGCTCGTCATTATAATCAGAATAAATGTTCTAAACGTTCAGTTCCACAGTCATTTCATTCCCTGACAAAGGGTGGTCCTTCAGCAGTGAAATCACATCAACACACGTCATCGTACTTAGAGGGTAGGAAGTAGGCAGAAACTGAAAACTGATTGAGTTAGTGATTTTTTTATGGTTTTTTGCTGGGAGTTTTGCTCTATCATGCCTAAACGGCTGAACGAATTTTGATGAAATTTAGTAAGGTGATAGATAGTAACCTAGAAAAGGATATGGGCTATTAATATTCATGCTATCGTACTTAAGGCGTAGGCAGTAGGCAGAAAACTAATTAAGTTAGTGATTTTTAATCGTTTGTTTTAAAAGTTTACCTCATTCACGCCTTAACGTCTGAACGGATTTTTATAAGACTTGGTTAATATAAAGATAGGATCCTAGGCACGGACACGGGCTACTTTTCACGGCGGGAAAATACCTCATTACCGCATAAATCTAGCGTGATCGTGTCAAGAAGCGCATGACGCCATAGCTACTGAAATGATTTTGATGTTTTTTTTTAACTGAGTGTTACTAAGACTTCAAGTTAGTATTTTATCACTTTTCTAACTTAGAGGGTCGGTAGGCGCCATAATTTAGGGAATTTATGATAAAATTTTGATGCAACTGTCTTTATTTAACAGTTTTACTTGGATCGAAACTTAGCGACATTCCATCACACTACTTAACTTATAAGGTAGGAAGGTACCAAAATTCAGACTACTTTTTACTTCGGGAAAATATCTCATTCCCACAGGAACCTATACACAGCTACCTATCTACAACATTAAAACTCTGTCTAGAATCACATTACGCCAAAACTATTGATCTGCCGGGAGAAAACAAAAAAACTTATGCGGACGAAGTCGCGGGTAAAAGCTAGTATGAAATAAGTTATCAAAAGTTTGCATATTGTACGCAACGTGCTAGAAAAAAGTTTTTGAACTCGCAGACTTAGGCAAATCGGCCAGAATTTTATATTTAGGTGATAGTTTGATCAATTCATGTTCCGCAGATGTCTAATAAAAAACCTACCTGTAATTTCGCGGTTGTTGCTTTCGGAAGTTAACGTGTTTACGACCAGCAGTATGCGCGGGAAAGCTTTCGACTCGAAGTCTGGACTTTCTTTATTTATTGAAAACTATTTGCACATTCTTTATAATATTTTGGCATACCTATTACGTGAACTTCTTCTGTTGATATTATCGAACACTATCGTTCTCTGAACATTATTTGAATACACTGAAACACCTGAGTGGAATTCAAAGTACTTCAAAGGAAGTGATCCCAACTAGTCATTCTGTTTCTATCTGAATGATTCATAGCGAGTACGCTCTTTCAGTGACGTCATTTCATAGCATTGAGTATCCTATGTTTGATGTTCGAGGTATACAACAGTTAGTTTTGAGAAGCCACTCATGAATGACTGATGTGTGTACCTTATCGCTCTTGCGTATTGCCTGCATTTGAATCAGCAGAATTCTGATATGTACTACTGTCGGTCGGGTGATCGATCTAGTGCTATTTTTTGCTGTCGTATTTTTTTGCCCGCTTGTCTCCAGTAGAACATCGGGTTGTATTTTAGCCCAATGGCTGGTAGAAAATGGTGTTCTTTTCTGGTTGGATGTTCTGCAACTGTCCACTACAAATCTGCGTCCTTTACTCTGTTCAAATCTTCCTGGTTCATTCCTTTCCTTTCTTGCCTCTTGCGATAGTGTTGCACCTAGCCTCTCTATGTTTACACGCACAACTGCTTTTCCTGTTGGATTTGTTCGCCTGATCTTTGTGCCATCCTATCTCGAAAGACTTTAGAATGGTTTGTTCTACGTGTCAAATTGGGCTCTCTGTATCTTGCTGGCATTTTGACTGTACTAATAAATAAATATCATCTACGATTTCTTCTATACTCTACAGTACCTACGGTTTACTCAGGAGAATTTTGAATTTTAAATCCGACAATAGTTATTCAAATCGTAAAAATTATTAAAGTGACATTCATCATAGCGAACTCTATTATGGCCAACGTTACGAAACAAAGACGCCAATTTACTTACCAAAGAGGGCGCAAGAATGTCGCTCATTGGCCCAGAACCCTTCTGTGGTATAGGTAAATGTACCTATAAGGAGTTCCTGGAGGAGAAAGCCGAGAAGGAAAAACACTGACGGAATCTCCCAGGGATGAATCATTCTACTAAGTTACTTCGAAATTTTGAAACAACAAGATCCAAAAGATATCTGGATCTTATTAAGAAATAATTACACCTCCTCACTGGCTTTCTCACAGGACACTGTCGCCTCAGGAAGCACCTGTTGAGGATGGAATTGTCGGACACTGACGAGTGTAGGTTCTGTGGGGAGGAGGAAGAAACCCTCTTGCACCTTGTCACGGAATGCCACTGCGAGCCTAAGGAGAGAATGCCTTGGGCGAGAAACTTGTAAGAGGGAGGAACTAGCCTCGTTGAAGCCTTCCCAGATATTGGATTTTATCAGATCTCTTGAACTGGAAGGCGAGCTGTGAGGGTATGGTCCGAACAGCTCTGTAAGGAGGCACAATAGACCTTTAGGTCGCAGTGAACTGTAAGCCCTGAACTAAACTATGGCCAACGTTGTGGTTTCTGTGGCCGAGAATGAAATCACATTTTTCGAATGCAGTTTTTGGATATTCGAATTTTTCTCACTTTTTAAACCTTCCCTAGACCTCCACGAACATATCAAGACCAAGAAAGTTAAATACGTTCAGCCGTTCTCAAGTTTTAGCGAGACCAACGATCAGCAATTGACTCTTATATATGAAGATTATTGCAACAATAACCATACCTTATGAAGGGGATTAATGAACCACAGTGAATTGAGATGTTTCATAACCAAACCACACTTAAAAACTAATAAATATTAATAAGTATGCTTTATTTCAAGATTGTGTTCACAAAGCGTCAAATCATCACCCCAAATCGGCCTGCGAAATCAACATGAATTATGCGTTTAATTTAAGGGTGGAATATGTAAAATCTGGAACACAAACCACTTAGTACTTATTTACAGAAAGATTAAAATCTACAAATTTAAGGGGTCTTGACCCTCCTTACCTAGTTATCAATCATGTTAAATTTTATCGTAGCAACACCTTAAATGGGGTTGTTAACTCGACTTATTGTGCACCGGTTAGTTGACTCCGTCAAAAAGGAAACTACAATTTGTAAATATGAATTTCAACGAGCTCAGGTGGACTCCTTCGTACACAGGTGGCCGGAAAGTACCAATAAAATGCAGGGTTATATATCGTGCAAGGCAGGGTTTAAACTGCGCGACAACATGCTTATATCAATTAGGCACATAGGCAACTTCTTTGATAATATCTTTCTGTTTTTATTTATTGGGCGTTTTATGCGTTTTATGTGGAATATGTTTATTACACTCTAGCTGGCCCGGCTTACGTTGTTTTGCCATTAATCTACATTATTTGTAGAAAATACTCTTCTACTTTTCTGGTTCTGGTTCTGCGTCTGTCGCACCCTTGTTCAAATCTTCTTCGTTGATTTCTTTCATTTGTTACCTCTTGCGATTGTGTTGCATCTAACCTCTCCATATTTACACGCACATCTGCATTTCCTGTTGCATTTGTTCGCCTGATTGTGATCTTTTAACTCTCAAGACTCTAGAATGGGTTGTCCTACTACTCAAGTTTGCCCCTCTGCTTCTTGCTGGCATACTTAACCTTTTCTACGATTGCTATACTTAACTTTATCTACGGTTTGTTCGGGAGTTTGTTCTGAAGGATTTTGAGATTGGGAATAAATTTAACTCCCCTAATAAACAGCGTTTATGAGCAATAGCCTCGGGTATTTGCTACAGGGTTGAGGTTAGCTCTCATCTTAACAGACATTGAAAAGTTTCCTCTACTAAAGAAGATTTTCCTAGTCTAGTCGGTTATAATTTTGTTCAGATCTTTGAGTATATGATATAGATCAGTCGTGAATCTCTCTCTTGCGAATATATTATTTTAAATGACTTGTTATACTATGATTATGAAAACCCTCAGTATATTTTCCTTATGATTAAACTGAAAGAGACGTTCACATTCCTGACATTCAGTGTTCTCGAAAAATCAACAACAGAGCGTGAAACTCATCAGGACCAGTGTTCTTTTTTTCTGTTGGATGAATTCTTTGTGTGTGGCGTAGGAAATGTGTGTTAATTTTGATTTGACAAGTTTGACTCTTTTGTTGTTCTTGTTGCTGTCGAAAAATATATAATTATTCTTATATAATTAATAATTATTATTCATTATTCTTCGGTATTTGGCGACATAAAGGCGCATAAGATTCTTTGTTTATTCAGGGGGTTGAAAAAAAAACCAGTTATACCCTTTTGTTCTTTTTGCTGCTATATTCATTTCTATATAATTCTATATAAATAATAATAATTATATATACATTTCTATATAAATAATAATAATTATACATCATTGTTTGGAAAATATATTGTAAGTTTGAATAGGCCCTGTGGCCAGCACTTGTACTGATTTGGGGTCAGAAATAAAGTTTATTATTATACTATATTATATTATTCTTCGGTATTTTTTGTCTTAAAAGCCGCACAAGATTCGTTCGTTTTTTTTTGACAAGTTTGTTCTATTTGTTCTTTGTGCTGAAAAACACTCCTCTGCCTCCCCTGGCTCCTCTGCCTGCCCTGCCTCCTCTGTGTTTTGTGTGCTGAAAAACACTCCTTTCTCTTCATCAGGTTTCGGTACCCAGGCAGCACAGTACTCGTTCATTTTGATTCGACAAGGTTGCTCCTTTTGGTGTTCATTTCCATTTGGTCTATTTGCTCTTGGTGATGAAAATTATGTGAATGATAAGCACGAAAGCCACTCTTTTCTATCTCGCAAGACTCTAGAACAGATTGTTCTAGGATTCAAATATGCTACTCTGCTTCTTGCTGGCATTTTGACTGTACTAATGACTAAATACTGAACTCTCGTCTATAATGCATATCAATATTACATTGGTATCAGAAATGGTATATTTCAACATAGACCTATACTTTCTATCGTTCGAGCCCTTTTAAATACTGGAGGTCATTGAAGCTGTGAAACTGGAGGGCGAGCTGTAGCAAAGTTATGGAAACGACTCTGATGGGAACCTCAAGGTCGCAGTGGTTATACTCGTAACTTTACAAGGTTTCATATCCTTTGACGAGAATGTTGATTGCCAGTTCCTGAGAAGTTGTGCCGTCAAAACTTTGACCATTCACCTCCAATATCTGATCACCCCTTTTCAATCCAACGTCCTCAGCTTTCGACTTCTTGTCCACCTTGAAGATGAATATTCCAAAGTTCCGAGGCTTGTCGCGACTCGGTCTCGCCAAAACTACGTTCCTAATTCTGGCTTTTGCCGCGCACGCAATGTGCAGTAGCCTAAGCTGCCCGCTCATCTTCTCGTTCTCCAGGCTTGACTCAAACGTCTCCAGGAACTCAATCATGTCGGGATCGGTCTCGAAATCGGTGAAGTGATTGTTCACCCACAACAGCACCACCCTTGTTACCCTATCTCTAACATAATAGATAATTTAAAATTTTTACCAGGTAAATATCGCAGTAGGCAGAGTTTTCCACCGGTGAATTTTTAATGGGAAAAGTTTGCTCCTTGGCGATGCTGGGATGGAAAATTTGAATAATTTTTTTTTTCGAATTGAAAGTTTGTGTACCTAGTTGTGAAACGTTGTCTGATGGTTGATTTCTATTTAGTCTTGGTTTTTTCATATGATTCGCATAGTTCGGTGAAAATTTTAATTTTTTGCGAATTGGAAATATATTATATCCTCAAAATGCGAAAAATCAGGATGAAACGAACCATGTTTTTCTATTCCAATCAATTAAGCTGGAAGGTGAATTATTTTCTTTGAAGCGATGGATCTAGGTCCTAAAGAATTCCGATTCCTGATTTCATCTTAGTTACACAGAATGTTGAAATAGTAAATTCATGGAGATTCGTCTTACAATAACAACTTGAATTATGAATTCAGTTTATTCATATGAGATATTGATAGTTATTTATATCAACTACATAGTTTATTGATGACGGCGACTAATAAAAGAGGTGATTTTTCATCGACCGCGTATCAATTGATTGGAATACATTTTCATTTGGCATAGGAGATACATTTGACATAAGATTTTTTATTATCTAACAGTCCTGAAACCACTGAAGGAGCTTGTTGGCAACATGTAAGGAACTTGGAGTGAATGTACGGTGGGTCAAAAGAAAATCTTCGACGTAAGTTGGGTCGGTGAGAGAGTTCTCCTCTATCAATTGAAGCATCAATCGTTGGGGGCTGCCTCTTATGACTACGTGTCCCCTGCGATTGCAATTTGGTTCTACAGAACCCCTGAGTTCAGTGACCATGACTACTTTACCGTCTTCTTCATGCCCTCTTATGTTTTCTTCGCCTTGATGTAAAATTCTGTAGTAATCTGACTGCTTGGGACTTCCTCAGTTATATGTATTATTAAGACACGAGTTAACATCTATCTATCTATCTCCGATCAAATTGGAATTAACTATCACCTTGTAAATGTAAATTTTTCTGTTGATGGTAAAACAAAATTTTTTTTTAAGAAAACCAATACATTACCGATTCATAAAATAATGATAATCGAACAGAACCCATATAATGCTGTTCCTTTTTTGCCTCGAAGAAACCAACCTAATATTGACCATAATTATATTAATTATCCATCCTTATAGCAATTTTCAACTCAATTTTATTTAGAATCACTTAATAACAAACCCGTGGATATCCTAGGGGACATCCTTTTATAACTCTGATTTGCTCCAGAACATTGCATTGGCAAAATACATATGTGATCGCTTGTTTCAGTGGTCCACATAACCTACAGATATCGGAGTTTTCCTAACGATCTTGTGCAGGTAAAATACCTCACAAGACAGCGAACTATGAGAAGCCTTGTATGCAGCCTTAATTCCTATTTTGGCAACGATAGAGCTTGTTAAGCTTTCTTTTTGAATATGCGTTAAGTTTCTGTGCTTGTGTTTTTCCTGGTTTGTTTTTCCAGTGTTTCTCTCTTTTTCTCAATCATCAACCTCCGCCTTGATTGACTCTTTTTGCAACCTTTTCTCGGACCCACTGCAAATTTCCGCAACTTTTAGTTGGTTGATGTGTCTTCAGATTCGATAATAACTCGACCCACACACTCCTTGCGTTGGTGTCCTTTGGTGAAACATTCTGGTGCTTCCTAAGGTTATCCTTCAGGAATCCTACGAAGGTGTGTAGTTAGTTTACTCTTTCTCCCCTCCCGATGGATTCTTGATCATTAGTTTGTTGTTCTTCAACTCGCAGCTCAAGGTACTATCTATATTATCTTTTCTGGCGAGAGAGATGATTTCTTTGTTTTTCCTGGTGACCAAATGTCCTGGTGTTCTTACAGGTGCTCGTTGCGTTGTGCTCCTCTGATAAACTTCTTGTTTCCCACAAAAATGTTGTTTTTTGCAAGACTTAACTTTGTAATTCACTACCGCAATGTAAAGTCAATTGACAGACTCTTTTGTTTAAATTTTCAATGACATTTTGACATATTTGAGACTCTATATCCATACTAATATTATAAATGCGAAAGTAACTCTGTCTGTCTGTCTGTTACTCTTTCACGCCTAAACGGCTGAACGGATTTTGATGAAATTTGGTATGGTGATAGATGATAACCTAGAAATGGTCATAGGCTATAAATAATCACGCCATCGTTCTTAGGGGGTAGGCAGTAAGCAGATAACTAAATTGAGTTAGTGATTTTTAGTCGTTTTTGTTGGGACTTTTGCTCTTTCACGTCTAAACGGCTGAACAGATTTTGATGAAATTTAGTAAGGTGATAGATAGTAACCTAGAAAAGGATATGGGCTATTAATATTCATGCTATCGTACTTAAGGCGTAGGCAGTGGGCAGAAAACTAATTAAGTTAGTGATTTTTTTATGGTTTTTGCTGGGAGTTTTGCACTATCATGCCTAAACGGCTGAACGGATTTTGTTGAAATTTAGTTAGGTGATAGATAGTAACCTAGAAAAGGATATGGGCTATTAATATTCATGCTATCGTACTTAAGGCGTAGGCAGTGGGCAGAAAACTAATTAAGTTACTGATTTTTAATCGTTTGTTTTAAAAGTTTACCTCATTCACGCCTTAACGTCTGAACGGATTTTTATAAGACTTGGTTAATATAAAGATAGGATCCTAGGCACGGACACGTGCTACTTTTTACGGCGGGAAAATACCTCATTCCCGCGGAAATCTAGCGTGATCGTGTCAAGAAGCGCATGACGTCATAGTTACTGAAATGATTTTGATGTTTTTTTTTTAACTGAGTGTTACTAAGACTTCAGGTTAGTATTTGATCACTTTTCTAACTTAGAGGGTCGGTAGGCGCCATAATTTAGGGAATTCATGATGAAATTTTGATGCAACTGTCTTTATTTAACAGTTTTACTTGGATCGAAACTTAGCGACATTCCATCACACTACTTAACTTATAGGATAGGAAGGTACCAAAATTCAGACTATTCAGACGTATGATTTAAGTGAATATTTTCGAAGATATTACCGTGCGAAGCCGGGGCGGGTCGCTAGTCACTAATAACACGGATAATTTGATCCTTCAGGTTAGGAATCGATTACTGATTTCTCATAGACCCGGCTTTTCATATAACCCAAAGAAAATAGTCCAACGGTGTCAAATCACATGATGTTTTTGGTAATTGACATCAATGATGTCTCTGTTTTTCTTGGTTACCAAATGTCCTGGAGTTCTAACAAGCGCTCCTCTGAAAAACTTCTAGTTTTCCACCAAAGCGTTGTTTTTGCCAGACTTAACTGTGTAATTCACCACGGCAATGTCAAGTCAATAGTCAACCTCAGTAAAAGTAAAATTTCGCGAAGATCCTTCTCTTTAGAGAAAGTGGTGATGAAGTTCAATATACGATTTTCAAAATTCGTTGCGGTTTCAAAAGCTCTTCCCATTCAATTCCCTTTGCATAAAACGTAAGACAAAATTTCGTCGATCCCGATTTCATTTTTTCTAGATGAAAACACATCAAAATTTTGAGAACTTAAAATGTTTTTCTTATTAATTCGTATTATAATTTTTTTGCTGTTTGTAACCTACACCGAACATGATGTCGAAGGATGTCCTTATTCGGTGGATGAATTTTTGGTGGTAGAACCTTGATTCAAGGAATTGTGATATGTGTCATCATCATATTCTTGATTAATGTTGGTAAATTTTGTATATGCATTGTCGCCAATGTAAGTTCAGATCCGATAACTGATCAATAAATTATTTCTGTCAGCATCTAAGGGAATATTTAGATACCATCCCTTTAAAATGTATCTAAGCTTCACCTTGCGATCAGAATAAAGCCAATATTGTCTCCAAATTATCATGTGTTCTCTTGACCATATATCTCAGAAGAATTGGTTGGGTAATACCATAAGGTATAGGGCCCAGGCTGGACTATGTCACTGCGCTTTTGAACGATGGTTCCTCTAATTTTCCACTTCCCAATGAAAACTCATCCCATTCTTCTTTTTTGATTAAATAATTTCAAAGCGACTATAATAACTTCCAAGATGTATTTATAAGGTTCACTTGGGACTCGATATTTGTACAAATGGACACATTGTATATATGAATTTCAGAAACTTATCATTATATCACACAATCGGTTTTCTCAATACGAAAATTGATCCACTTTTGAGTGACCTCGCATCGTTAGATTTATATTCACCAATCAGTCAATTGTTTCGTAAATGCTCAAACATTTTCTGCACAAATATTTCCAATGTTCTAGAATCTAGATAACAGGACCGAAACTTCATTCATCAAAGCGCTCATTAGTTTATTTTGGAATATACCACCTGTCTGATAATGGTTACGTAATATTCGTGGAATATCGAATGCAAAATTTGATCTAGATAGGACAGAATCGAAGCCATTATGATATACATAGATTCCAATGATCGGAATGAAGGGTGTTTTTTGAGGTGATGCTTTTCGGCAACAGGTGGAAGAACCTTATTTTAACATTTCTCATACAAAGTGATATTTACACATACGTTTTGAGTTTATAGTTGAGTGTTTATTCATTATTTTTTTGTGCTTCATGATTCATCTTTTTGAGTTATATAATCTGTAAAAAGACCACCCAACTCTGGAAACACCCTTAAAACAAATGTGTTTTCATTGTAGAAAAAATGAACTCAGGCAACTATTCCATTACAAATGTTTCCCTCAAATTAGAATATAAATTGTGAACAATAGTTTTCCATTCCTGTGAAAATTGAAATTCATTATTCAAATTAGATCCTTTCGAATAAACATGAAAGCGTGTTGTTGATCCAATAACGAATATAAAGTATTCCAACTTAAAAAACCGGATATCACCGATAAAATTGAAATCACCTTGTAGGACTAATGTAAATTAAGTTGATGGTACCAGAACATCACAGGAAACCCAATACGTTTTGGTGGGTTGATAAAGGGTGTTTCAATTTTCGCGTTTTTTCAGGAATAAGAAAAACACATAATTTGCATTAATTTTCAAAAAATTTCATCAGTAATAGAAGTATCGGTTTTGACATTCATGTACGAAAAATGATAGCTGCCTAATGGCCTCTTCTAGTTGCTCTACAGACGTCCACTCTTTAGTTAAAATTTTCTTAACATTTTGACATAATTGAGGCACTAATAACACGGATATTTTCATCCTTGAGTTCAGGAATCGATTATGGCTTATTCTCATAGACCAGGCATTATCTTGGTGGCAATTCACATCAAGAGTGATTTCAGATGGACGATTATGTAGACCATTAAATTCTCGTAATTTTCCATAAACCCTTCTCACAGAACTCTGATCTTTATAAAATAATTTAACAATTTTAACGCGTTCTTGCATCGTGTACGAAGCCATTTTATAAGTGTCATACATCACCCTTCTTAAAGGTCAAAATACCCAGACAAATTTAGTGCGCCTTCTTTATTTTATTAATACTTTAAAAAACGTGCAATTTAAAACACCCTTCAGATTCTCTCGAATAAACATAAGCGTGTTGTTGATCCAAGAACAAATTAAACAACAGACTGTCTCCGATCAAATTGGAATTAACTATCACCTTGTAAATGTAAATTTTTCTGTTGATGGCACCACAAGACCAAAAGAAATCTTTTAAGAAAAGCAATGCATTACCGATTCATTGGGTATATGATCTGATGATCAAACAGAAACTCTATGAGGCTGTTTTTTTTGCCAACCTAACATTGACCATAATTATATTTATTTTCCATCCGTCCAGCAATTTTTGAATCAATTTTATTCAGAATCAATTTTATTCAGAATAACAAACCCGTGGATATCCAAAGAACATCCATGTCACTTTACATTGCGATATAAAGAAGATGATGGTCTGTACAGACATCACCTTGCACGAGCAATGTAAATTTTTCTGTTGATGATACCAGAGAATCACGAGGAATCTTTCAAGAAACCCAAAACATGGATCGACAAAGATTCGAAATTTAAAAAATCTAATAATCAAACAGAACCCTTATGAGGCCGTTCTTTTCCTCCTCAAACAAACCAACCTAATGGTGACCGTAATTATATTTATTTTCCATCCGTTCAGCAATTTTTAAATCAATTTTATTCAGAATCACTTAATAACAAACCCGTCGATATCCTAGGGGACATCCTGTTATAACTCCATGCCACTTTACATTGCGATATAAAAAAGATGATGGTCTGTACAGACATCACCTTGCACGAGCAATGTAAATTTTTCTGTTGATGATACCAGAGAATCACGAGGAATCTTTCAAGAAACCCAAAACATGGATTGACAAAGATTCGAAATTTAAAAAATCTAATAATCAAACAGAACCCTTATGAGGCCGTTCTTTTCCTCCTCAAACAAACCAACCTAATGGTGACCGTAATTATATTTATTTTCCATCCGTTCAGCAATTTTTAAATCAATTTTATTCAGAATCACTTAATAACAAACCCGTCGATATCCTAGGGGACATCCTGTTATAACTCCATGCCACTTTACATTGCGATATAAAAAAGATGATGGTCTGTACAGACATCACCTTGCACGAGCAATGTAAATTTTTCTGTTGATGATACCAGAGAATCACGAGGAATCTTTCAAGAAACCCAAAACATGGATCGACAAAGATTCGAAATTTAAAAAATCTAATAATCAAACAGAACCCTTATGAGGCCGTTCTTTTCCTCCTCAAACAAACCAACCTAATGGTGACCGTAATTATATTTATTTTCCATCCGTTCAGCAATTTTTAAATCAATTTTATTCAGAATCACTTAATAACAAACCCGTCGATATCCTAGGGGACATCCTGTTATAACTCCATGCCACTTTACATTGCGATATAAAAAAAGTTCTTAGCAGGTCGCATGTTCTTAAAGATGATGGTCTGTATAGACATCACCTGCGCAGATGTTTTGAACAGCTGGTTCCAATCCATCTGCTTCCGCACATGTTATTGTCAAGACATAGTGGGCAACTTT
Source organism: Propylea japonica (assembly GCA_013421045.1). Taxonomy (NCBI): domain Eukaryota; kingdom Metazoa; phylum Arthropoda; class Insecta; order Coleoptera; family Coccinellidae; genus Propylea; species Propylea japonica. The sequence continues at coordinate 26,227,440 of CM024248.1, forward strand.
CGGGCCAGATCGTTAGGTGGTTCTGAAGGGCAACATAATATGAGCGAAATTGACCGACTTCGAAGGCAGCTAGGGTGGTGAGAAAGTTTGGGATTATCGAGATTGAGACTCTGGCCTGATTTTTAGGTCCCGCCTCTTCCATTAAAAATACAGATGTTCCTAATGCCAACAAGGAATTTTCGTAGTCGAGCTGATGAACCCTCTGAAAATTGCAACCCTTGCAATTTTTCAATACATTGGAAAAGTTAAGCTCAAGTCTTGCAGGTACTTGTTTTCTCTGGTATAGAAATGGTCACTATAATTTTCCTGATTTAAAAGTGAGCATCTAATATGCCATTTTCAAGATTATAATATGGTTTTCATTCATGACACATTTACTATCATTTCTGCTCTACCTTGTAGACAGCAGTCTCACAGATAGGTTTAGTGCAAAACAGGTTACCACAGTTTTCTGCTTATGATACCAGCCAGAGCTCGGGGTAAAACCTCTGTGGAAAAAACTCCGTCTTGCCATTTTTGCACTATTGAAACTTTAAACTTCAATATTCAGAAAGAGAATGGGAAGATAGCAGAGGATGGAAGCTGGGAACCGGAAGGCGTAGGACGCTATGAACCCGGTTATTTATATACATATATATATATATTCAGACACTTTGACCAGGAGGGTGCTTTAATTCAAGTTTGGAAAACCGCTACTACAGGACCCTACTGAAGGGGCATCATCTCCCAAAGATGGACTCAATTTTCATGGATGAATTTTTAAAATAATTTCGTTACTGACGTTATCTGATCATGCTTCCATAATACCCAAAATGAGAAAACTGAACGGAGCGGGCTTTCATTGCCATCACAAAGATTGATTCATGGTCCCATATGGACACCATCTGTGGACTTGAAAATGTCTGGTACCTACATTAAAATAACATTTGAAGTAGGTGCATCAAGGTAGATTGAATCTACTTTCTTAGGAACCAAGACAATTCAGATTCCAAATGAGTAGCAGTTAGAATGATCGAATTGACGAATCTATGGGTTTGTTCTTTTTGCTTTTGTTGGTGGAAAATATAATAATAATAATAATTCATTTATTTCTGACCTTAAAACAGTACAGGTATACTGGTAACAAGGCCTAAAATTTGTATATAAACTAGAACTAAACTAACAGTTTTCCTCTTTTCAAAAAACAAAATATATATGCTTGAACCATAAACTTGTTAACTCAGGTCTAGGTATGTCCTCAGTTCTTCCTATAGTTTATGTCTGTTAAAGGGCCCACTCACTAAGAGGGAAGCGCGAAGACTTGAATGCGCGTTGTACGTGGTACAGTTAAAAGTGTGTGTGTATGGCGTAGATTTGGAATGCGCATTCACCTCCGTCGTGTGGCGTGTGCATTCTTCCCCGTACGTGGAAGAATGACCAAAAACGACCGTGTATGGGCAACAAGTCTCTGCACGTTTCATATGTTTAGCAACACAGTGTCGGGTTCGATATTTATACCTTGGACATTTTTTCCTAAATAACAACACACGCCACTGCCATTAACATCAGGTCTTTTTTCGACGTCATCTCACGCTTGTCGCACATCCAAACCAACACGCAAAAGTGTATGTGTGTGGGCAATATGAATGCACACGTTTGCGTTACCGCAAACATGCAGAGACTTAACTGCGCATTCTTCCTTCCTAGTGAGTGGGCCCCATTACAGAGAGTGGAATGGAGTTAAAAGACATTATGCTCCTATAAACGGGTGAGTTCTGAGACTTTGTAGTTCTTCGGTAATTCGTTCTGAGCTGATCTCGAGTTCTGATGGGATAGGCGTGACATTCTCTAACAACTTGTAATTTGGTTTGTGTTTTTATGCAATTTTTTTTGATGTTGTATATCAGTTTGACCTGCTCATAGACTTTCATCTTTTCAACATGAAGTATTGATGCATTTGAGTATAGGCTAAGTGTCCCTGTATAATAACTCAAAGAGTAAATTGCCTTGACTGCCCTGTTTGGTATCTTTGTATTTGGTCCATCAAGTACTTTGGTGCGTTTCCCCAGCAGACTATCATATATCTAAGTTGTGATCCAATGAAGCTGTCGTATAATATCTTTCTAGCATGATCAGTTAGGAAACTTGAACATCTCCTCATAGCACCTATCATTGGAGCAAGCTTAGTTTTAAGTTTTTCTATGAGATCGCCAACATAGTTTTTCGTCAATCAGTAATCCTAGATATGTGTATTCTTCAACCTTTTTTATCACAGCCTCATTAATTTTTATATTTATATCTCAGATTTTTTTATTTTTTTGTTTAATGACCATATAAACCGTTTTATCTATATTTAAGGTCAATCTATTAAAACACAGCCAGTCGTAGTACAACTTCAAGTCTTGATTCATTACCGTTTCCAATTCATTCATGTTATCCGCAGAGAGTACAAAAGCTGTGTCGTCAGCAAATTTGAAGTATCTTGATCTTAGTTTTAAAAATTTAATGCTGTGGACATATTCGAGTGGACCCAGTACCGATCCCTGTGCCACACCAGTATCCATTACAAATTTTTCACTTTCACAGTCGTCAACACATACATAGGAAACCCTATTTTCTGAGTATGACTTTAGTAGGTCAAAACAAATCCTGAATCCCATCTTATGTAGCTTATCTAATAGCAACTCTATATTTACTGTGTCAAACGCTTATTTCAGATCTATAAAAACCACCAATATATATCTATTTTTGTCGATTTCTTCAGTAATATGGTCTAGCATATCCACAACTGCACTCACACAGCTACTGTTCTTTTGGAACCCATACTGATTAATGTCAAATTTAAATGTTAGATCTACAAAACCAAGCAATCTATTGTTCAGAATATTCTCCACGATTTTCGCAAATGTTGTTATGATTGAAATGGGTCTATAATTATTTGGGTCATCTTCTCGTCCTTTACCTTTGTATATTGGTATGATTTTAGAGATTTTAAGTTCTTCGGGAAATACACCCACCTCCATAACCTCATTTAAGAGTTTTACAAGGACCTGTTCCATAGTTGGAAAAAGAAAGACAATATCATTCTTGGTTATACCATCAGCTCCGGGTGCACTGTTCCTTAAGTCATTAATGACGTTGAAAATCTCAGTACCATGTGTTGGGATGAGAAAAATACTCTTCTGAACAACCTCCTCTTGAAAATTCTAATCATTCTTCCGTATTATTTGTTCTGCCAGTTTTGCACCAATTGTAGAGAAATGGTTGTTGAGTTCATTTGCAATCTGTGTGGGATTGGTTCTCATTGTACCATCCTGTGCCATAAGTCGATCTATTTTTTTCTTATTACTCTTTGTACCCATCAAAGTGTTCAGCACGTTCCATGTCTTATTCATATTCATATATGCGTGAAAACCACTGGTTTTTCTTCGGCGGGTTGATTTTTGAAAAAACAGTAGCGCAGTATCGTTCATTTTGGTTTGACAAGTTTGGTGTTTTTGTTGCAGTATCTACATAATTGTGATTTCCTTTTTCTATTATTACAGCATCCCACCTACATTTAATGACGGACTTTACTGCTTTCTGTTGACTGAATTTTTTGCTTTTATCTTTATAATTGAAATAATTCTGCTTCTGATTCGTTTGATTTGACTAACTTGTTCTACATGTTCCTTGTCGTCTTGTTCGGTAGTGATTTCGTGACCGGAACTCCTCTCGGGCGGCTTGTATCCGAATTATTAATAAAAGGTCGCTAGCACAGAGATTTGTCTTGCATTTCACTATATACAGTTATATATAGTTTTTCTTCAGCGGGGTTATTTTGACACCAAAGCAGCACATCATGCGTTCATTTCGATTTGACAAGTATGACCCTTTTGCACATGTTCCTGGTACAAAATATGAAAATTCTTTGAAAATTGCGATTTTCTTTCTCTTTCTTTTCTTTATCTTAGATCAAGAGAAAATCTAGTTGTATGATTTGTTTCATAGAACTGATACAGCAATTTTTCTCACTTTTCTTTCAATACTAAATGTGATCTTGTCATTTCTGATTCAAAATGATTTCCAAATGCAATTATCACGAATATTCTGATTATTTTCAAGAAAAAGCAAGGCGGACCGAAATGATATGCATACTATTCATACTATTTTCTCATCGTAATATCCTTTTTATCTTCGTCGCGTCGGTTTGTGAAATTTGGTTAGCACAGCCCGGATACGAAAGATTTTCAATCTTCAGTTAGAGGGGTGATGAAATCTGTTGGCTTTTAATAGAATTATAAGGGAGACCGCGATCGATACCAGTAAGCGTTACTTCTATTGCGAATGCACAATGAAATGCACTCTAATGATGGTGCAAAAGCAGGTTAGATGTATTTGTTAATTCAGCTGCAATTTACCAACGCCAACGTAGAAAATAGGTATCTAACAATAGTATTTCAACGTTCTTTTGACCCAGATTGCAAATTGCAGTGCACATTCGATTTTTGAGGATATATTGAGTGTTGCAACCGTGAAAGATGCAGATACAAGTTCCTTGGGTAATGGTATCTACAATCTGCATGTATATTTCAATAGGGTCTGTTGAAAGTTATATCCTTGGTCGTTGCACCGATGATAATCAGTTTTCCCCTCTAATCCTCTACTTTCGAAAGAGTTGACGATTGGGTTCAGTGTGACAGAGTGAAACTGATTTATTCTTTATTTCCTCGACTATTGTTTCGTCATCTTTGAGGTGTAGACAGCTGTAGGTGTTTTCAGTCGGATACTATCTTCAATATTCAAAAGATTTGGTGTTTGAGTTCATTCCCTTTTTATTTAATTGGTCAAGCAAATAAAAGTGATGTTCCACAGAACCTTCTTTATAGACAATTACGGAATTTTTCGCTCTTTCTCAAGGATGGTGTTTGAAACCAAGTTTGATTTCCCAAGCGATGATTCTTCGCATAATCTGTTCTTCGAAGACCACTACAGGACTCTACTGAAAGGTAATCATATCCAAAGATGGACTCAGATAAGCTCTGGTTGTCTATTCTATGAACACCCATTTTTCTCTTCATTTGAAAATGGTATCTGTCTGACGCCTGGTATCTGTCTATTTCAGCAGTGTATGAAATGAAGGATACCTTAGCTCCATCTATCGCTACTGCTACCTTTTATCTGGACAGAGATATTTAGCCACATCTCTGCAATTCCAGAGATGACGTTTTGGATAAGGTTGTTGTTAGGTTGCATATGGGACCATGCGTCTCTATCTGCTCATTGCTAGCTTGGTACCACACGAGTACATCGATTGGTTTATGCGTCCGTCAAACAATTTCATGTTTTCTTGATAGTTGATATTTAGATATAACACTAAAGTCGTTTCCATTTTATGTTGATTTTCATGGAACTCATTTGAGAAAAGAACAACAAAATTTCTAATCGCTAGAACTGTCTTTGTGATAGTATCAATCATTTCGATTTGACTAGTTTGATCCTTTGTTTGTTCCTTGTTCTTGTTGCTGTTTTCTTTGTTCTTGTTGCGATTCTCGTTTTCTATTCCTTTCTTTATCTGATGAAATGTGGCTAGCATAAGGATTGCCTGTATTGGATCAATCCAATTAAAAGTCCAGACTGAATTTTTCGCTTTTATCTTTCTAATTAAAATAATTCTGCTTCTGATTCGTTTGATTTGACTAACTTGTTCTAGAAGTTCTGTAATTCTGTTTCCTCAGCTCTAACTGTTGACCTCGCATTGATGAATATTTTTGCAGAAGTGTTCGACTAATATTCACGGTTTCTGCGTAAAAGAACCAGTTGAATCTGGCAATAGAGATTACAATCACCATCTTGTAACCACTACAAGTTCCTTCCACTATCGTCCATTGAATAGAAGTTCTAAAAAAAAAATCGTCCTAATCCTTTTTTAAGGTATCTGAACTATCAGTTCTTACAGAAGAATAGCCTGAAGTTCTGTTTCCTCAGCTCTAACTGTTGACCTCGCATTGGATCAATCCAATTAAAAGTCCAGACTGAATTTTTTGCTTTTATCTTTCTAATTAAAATAATTCTGCTTCTGATTCGTTTGATTTGACTAACTTGTTCTTGTTGTCAAATTATGATTTTGTTAGAGCTGTTAATAAAAAAAAGATGCAAATACAACCGTTACACATACTATTAATAATAATAATAATAATAATAATATGTCTTTATTTCAAATAGAGAAAATGTACACACAAATACTCGAAGTGAAATAGGGTCAAAATTTACAGCAAAAATTCATTCACCGAATATGGCTCCAGCCTCAGAAGCAGTTGAAAGATCTGTCTCTTAAAACCGGTCAGGGTAGTTTCTTCTCTCATTTGGGGTGGCAGTTTGTTGAAGAACTTTATGCAGCAGAATTGCGCTCGGTTAGGGTCAGTCTATGTCTAGGGTACTTCAGTTCCGTTGTTCTTGTATTATATTTACTGGTGGTTTTCTGTTCAAAATATTTTTTATTTTTAAAAACGAATAGAAGACATTCTTGAATGTAGATAGCGACTGCTGTGAGCAATTTATTTTGCTGAAATTTTCCTCTACAGGATTCTCGGAACCCTAGTTTGTAAATGATACGGAGGGATCTTTTTTGTATTTTTAGGATTTCCTCCATTCCAGATGAGGCTCCATAAAAGACAATCCCATATCTCATCTTTGATTCAAAAGTAGCCTGGTATATTGTTTTCAAGGACGCTTTATCAAGATATCTACTCAAGACACCCAGGGAGTAACAGACAGAACTAAGTTCTTTGCGTAACTTGGAGATATGGTCATTCCAATTTAGACAGCTGTCTATTACCAGACCCAGGAAGTTACTACTTCTCTCCAATGGTAATTCAAAATCCATTGTTCCAATGTATTCAGGCATTTCAAAGTTTGCATGGCTGGTGTGAAATAAGGTGGCGCTTGTTTTCTGAGTATTCAGACACAACTGATTTTCCAAGAACCAATCATTTATTTTTGCGATGGTAGAATCCATGAGGCGCCTTAGATCGGCTAGAGTTTTTGCTTTCAGCATACATTTGTGTCATCGGCATAGTTTATTAATGAACACTCGATTATTGAAGATGTTTCAGCAAACAGGTCATTGATGAAGATGATGAAGATGATTGGTCCTAGAATGCTTCCTTGAGGCACTCCTAATTCAACAGGAAGTGGGTTTGATGTGGTCTGTGATTACAACTTGTTGGGTTCGGCAGGAAATATATGATCTAAACCATTCGAGTGAGGTTCCCCTTATGCCATAAGAACTCATTTTTTGAAGGATGTTCTCATGGTTTAGAGTATCAAACGCTCTAGAAAGATCCAGGAAAACTGCTATGGTAAATTCAGAATCCTCCAGGGCCTTCAGTGTTCTCTTTATAAACTCGAAAATTGCAGTTTGCGTTGATTTTCCCTTAATGAATCCATGCTGTGAGGAGGACAGAATATTCTGATCAACAAGAAAAGCCATCAGTTGTTTCAATACGACTAGTTCGAATACTTTAGAGAAACTTGGGAGCAGACTGATCGGTCTATAGTTTTCCGGTGCGTCATGGTTACCCTTTTTGAATAATGGTTTTACTAGAGCCCTTTTTAGTTGTTCAGGAAAAATGCCTAGCTTAAGTGAATTATTAATCAGGTATGTTAAAGGATAGACCAGTTGTTCTTTGCATCGTTTAATAATGTTCATTGGCACTCCATCTACACCACAGCTGCTCTTATTTTTTAATTGTGACATTATTTTCAATACTTCTTCTTCATTTGTTTGTTGGAATTCAAATATATTCGGGTTTTGAGGAATATTGGAGCCTGATTGAGGTGTTTTTTTAGTTATTAAATTCTTTGCAGATGTTGAGAAATATGAGTTGAATCGATCTGCCATGTAATCAAGATCTTCCAGAGTGGAGAAGGTACTATTATTTTGTCCCTTGATTGTCTTCACTGCATTCCACAGACTTTTAGTTTTATTGTCCGACTGTAGAATTTGCGTACTAAAAGTTTTCCGTTTTTCTTCCCTTAGTAGGTTGTCATATTCTTGTTTCGCAGCTTTATATGCATCATGAAAAGTAGGGTTTTTTGTTTTGCATAGGTGTAGGATGTCAACTTTCTTTTTGCAGCGTTTTATATTTTCGTTTTCTGTCCTGATAGTTCTTGGCTTAGTGATCGGAATCTTTTTTATGGGGTGTGCTAGATCAAACTCAGTTGTGAAAAGTTCTAAAAAGGTGTTCCATTGTTTGTCTATATCATGTTGTGGAATCTTCTGCAGAATATTCCAATCCACAGATTTAAGTCGTTCTACCAAGCTTTCGGTCCTTTGTTTGGACATTAATCTTCTATAGTGATATTTTGTATCTTTTTGTGGTAAGGCAATTGTTAATATTTGAGCGGTTTCATGGTCAGACATTCTTGTTTGTATAGTTCTACCTGTATATTGAATTTCATTTGTTAGTATATTATCAATGCATTTGGTTGATCTTGTAGGTTGCAACATGGTCGGGTGGACGTCATATGAGCTTAGTAAGTCAGAGAAAGACAATGTATATTGGTTATCCAAGTTCAACAGATCTATATTGAAGTCTCCTCCAATTATAACAGTTTTCCCGGACCAGCACACAGCATTCAGGACTTCTTCAAATTTCTCCAAGAAATGTTTGCTATTTCCAGGTGTTGTGTAGACTGAAAGAACAGTAATAAGAGATTTCCCTATTTTCAAGTCAATGGCTGATATCTCCATTATTTCCTCTATTGACATTTTGATCAAATCATTTCTTACATGATAAGTGGTGCCCTGTTTCACATAAATTGCCGAACCTCCATGCCTATTTGTTGATCGACAAAAGCAGCTTGCTAGTTGAAAACCCTTGATTCCATAATTTTTTATTTGATCTTTGTCTTTCCAATGCTCAGTGAGACATAATGCCCTCAAGTCCTGCTTTGTTTCAAGTGACTTGATGACTTCTTCCAACTGATCTACAGAATTTCCGATTGATTGGATATTTTGATGCATAAAAGAGATGTTATGCATGCTCCCTTTTATTTTAGATTGAGTTTGATGGTTGTTCTTTGAGAAAGGACGCACTTTTGTTCATGAATTCTTTATGTCTTGTGAAATCGAATCTTTTGACGCCTACTCCTTCTGGCCAGAAGGAGGGGTCATACATGATATCCTTTTTACTAAACGGGGCTGTTACAAGGAATCTCTTGTTCAGGCGAGGATCACCGTCTAATTCCTTGACTTCAATTTCGCAGTTAGACATTTCTTGTTGTTTTTTGATATATTCTCGAATCATTTCTTCCGATACGTGTCTATTGATTCTATTTATATAAATCCAGACTTTTTTTTCGGCTCCAGAAAATCCTGTATTTCTCTCCTTTTCATCTAGCTTTGAAGTACCAATGTTTTTTATGATTTTCCTTCGAGTTGGTCGATTGTAATTCACTGTTTTATTTGGTTGCCCCAAACTATCGTCTTTCATTACGTGGCCGTTTTTAACTATTTCTTTCTGGTTGGAAATTACGCGTTGATTTTGGTTCTGACTGTCACGTATATTGAGGTTATTTGCATTTCTCTCGATGACTTCTGGTTCTGTGGTATGTGTTTGTATATTCGTATTCTGTGGTGCCGAGTTTGACAGTCCCGTAGCAGCATGCGCATAGCTTGGACGAGAATGACGAGATTCAAATTTTGACCTTGACGTTTCTTTATCTTTAGTAGAGATAAGAGAAGTCGAGGTTTCTTTTTCAGGAATGTTTACATTTTTTTCGAATGTTTGATTTTTTAACTTATCCATCAAAAAGGTATTATTGATACTTAGGATTCTGTTTTTGTCCTTCATTTCTTCCATCAATAGCTTTAGATATTTTACCTCGAGTCTGAGCTGAGTAATTTCTCCATTTTCACCTTCCACTTCAGTGCCATTTTCTGGAATTTCGGGTTCACAACATTCAACGATTGTGTCACTAACAACTTTTATGTTTTTGCTTCTTTTCAGGCAACTATCGTGAAAAATTGAGAAACAATTTTTACAGACGTGTATTTTGGTTGTTTTGTAACAGCATTTGAAAACTTTTGAACTCGCGTTATCACTTTGATTCGAGATTTCATCGACATCTCGATCCGACACGTCCGTGTCGACCGCGGCCATGCTGCAATAAATCTATTGTATTGTATCGTTCATAAAAACATCAGTCGTAAACCAATCAATTTCAATGTCCCACCTACATTTAAAGACGGACTTTACACCGGCTCCTTTCTGTTGACTTAGAATAACCTGAGCTATATGTTTCCTCCTGTTCCTCAACTCTAACTGTTGACCTCGCATTGATGACTACCTCTGAAGACATCTTTTCGATGAATATTTTTGCAGAAGTGTTCGACTAATATTCACGGTTTCTGCGTAAAAGAACCAACTGAATCTGGCAATAGAAATTACAATCATCATCTTGTAACCACTACAAGTTCCTTCCACTATCGTCCATTGAATAGAAGTTCTACAAAAAAAATCGTCCTAATCCTTTTTTAAGGTATCTGAACTATCAGTTCTTACAGAAGAATAGCCTGAAGTTCTGTTTCCTCAGCTCTAACTGTTGACCTCGCATTGGATCAATCCAATTAAAAGTCCAGACTGAATTTTTCGCTTTTATCTTTCTAATTAAAATAATTCTGCTTCTGATTCGTTTGATTTGACTAACTTGTTCTAGTAATTCTGTTTCCTCAGCTCTGAAGACATCTTTTCGATGAATATTTTTGCAGAAGTGTTCGACTAATATTCACGGTTTCTGCGTAAAAGAACCAGTTGAATCTGGCAATAGAGATTACAATCACCATCTTGTAACCACTACAAGTTCCTTCCACTATCGTCCATTGAATAGAAGTTCTACAAAAAAAATCGTCCTAATCCTTTTTTAAGGTATCTGAACTATCAGTTCTTACAGAAGAATAGCCTGAAGTTCTGTTTCCTCAGCTCTAACTGTTGACCTCGCATTGATGACTACCTCTGAAGACATCTTTTCGATGAATATTTTTGCAGAAGTGTTCGACTAATATTCACGGTTTCTGCGTAAAAGAACCAGTTGAATCTGGCAATAGAGATTACAATCATCATCTTGTAACCACTGCAAGTTCCTTCCACTATCGTCCATTGAATAGAAGTTCTACAACTGCATTCGTAAGCAAAATAACCTTTTTACGGCAAGTCATCGAAGCGTGCAATTGCGGCAGGTCAGGTTGGTGGGTATTGCATGTAAATTTTTAAAGAAGCGAGAGAAGATGGTCCCGGTCTTCTTGTCGGCATACACGGAGTTGTTGGATCATTACGTGTGGCTGAGGTCGACGACTTCCAGCACCGCTACATATCGGAAGAATTTGATTTCGGCCGAAATGAAGGATCGCGAAGGAGCTACTCGGGATCGTCTGACTAGGAATATGTGGGATTGTTGCCGTGAAAATCTTGATAATGCATTATTTATTTCATACTAGCTGGCCCGGCTAACGTTGTTTTGTCATTGTACCTTATTTGTGGAAAATACTTTTCTACTTTACTGGTTGGATTTTCTGCGTCTGTCAACTATGAATCTGCTCCCTTATCTTTGTTAAAAGCTTATTCGTTGATTCCTTGACTCTTGCGATTGTGTGGCACGTAATTGCGCCATGTTTTTCACGTACATCTGCATTTTCCTGTTGGATTTTTTGTTATGATCTTCTAGCTCGCAAGACTCTAGATTGGGTTGTCCTAAGACTCAAATTTGCCCCTCTGCTTCTTGCTGGCATTTTGACTGTACTAATAAACGATTGCTTCTATACCTTACTTTATCTACGGTTTGTTCGGGAGTTTGTTCTAAAGGATTTTGAGATAGGGAATAAATTTTTACTCCCGTAATAAATAGCGTTTATGAGCAATAACCTTGGGTATTTGCTACAGGGTTGAGGTTAGCTCTCATCTAAACACACATTGAAAAGTTTCCTCTACTAAATTCTGTGAGATGTCAACTGTAAAGTGCAGCTATACAAGAATTGCGGTTGTTATTCCACTTTTCAGATATGCATCAGAAGGATGAAGTACCTTCTAGTCAATCACCAGCTGAGTGAAGCTCAACAGGACTTCTCGTAGTTTCCGATGTGACTTTTCATACTGGTATCTACGAAATGAACTACCGACTCGGAGTATTACTGGCGATTTTCTCATCTTGACAAATTTATATTAGTATAATCATATCTCACAGTCCATGCCACTGAATCGTCTGTTACTCGTATCTCTACATTACAGCTGAGATGAGTTGAGGAATCATTTTACTCCAACATGCATTTAAATGATTCTTGCAGGAGGTCTGCATTAGATTGTTGGAAATCTAAACTGCAGAACTGTTCCAAATTCAACTCATGATTTTCTTCAGGTTATGGATTTAAGGGTTTAATCTTCCTGTATGAGAAAAAATTGCTCACAATTCTTGCGTTTGGCTTGACCAGTTTGTTCCTATTGTTTTTGTTTGCACATACGCACTTGGTCTTCGATAAAGGAAGATTTTGTTAGAGCTGTTAATAAAAAAAAGATGCAAATACAACCGTTACACATACTATTGTATCGTTCATAAAGATATCACTAATATACCAATCAGTTTCAAGGTCCCACCTACATTTAAAGACGGACTTTACACCGGCTCCTTTCTGTTGACTTAGAATAACCTGAGCTATATGTTTGACTTCCAGCACCGCTACATATCGGAAGAATTTGATTTCGGCCGAAATGAAGGATCGCGAAGGAGCTACTCGGGATCGTCTGACTAGGAATATGTGGGATTGTTGCCGTGAAAATCTTGATAATGCATTATTTATTTCATACTAGCTGGCCCGGCTAACGTTGTTTTGTCATTGTACCTTATTTGTGGAAAATACTTTTCTACTTTACTGGTTGGATTTTCTGCGTCTGTCAACTATGAATCTGCTCCCTTATCTTTGTTAAAAGCTTATTCGTTGATTCCTTGACTCTTGCGATTGTGTGGCACGTAATTGCGCCATGTTTTTCACGTACATCTGCATTTTCCTGTTGGATTTTTTGTTATGATCTTCTAGCTCGCAAGACTCTAGATTGGGTTGTCCTAAGACTCAAATTTGCCCCTCTGCTTCTTGCTGGCATTTTGACTGTACTAATAAACGATTGCTTCTATACCTTACTTTATCTACGGTTTGTTCGGGAGTTTGTTCTAAAGGATTTTGAGATAGGGAATAAATTTTTACTCCCGTAATAAATAGCGTTTATGAGCAATAACCTTGGGTATTTGCTACAGGGTTGAGGTTAGCTCTCATCTAAACACACATTGAAAAGTTTCCTCTACTAAATTCTGTGAGATGTCAACTGTAAAGTGGAATAACAACCGCAATTCTTGTATAGCTGCACTTTACAGTTGACATCTCACAGAATTTAGTAGAGGAAACTTTTCAATGTGTGTTTAGATGAGAGCTAACCTCAACCCTGTAGCAAATACCCAAGGTTATTGCTCATAAACGCTATTTATTACGGGAGTAAAAATTTATTCCCTATCTCAAAATCCTTTAGAACAAACTCCCGAACAAACCGTAGATAAAGTAAGGTATAGAAGCAATCGTTTATTAGTACAGTCAAAATGCCAGCAAGAAGCAGAGGGGCAAATTTGAGTCTTAGGACAACCCAATCTAGAGTCTTGCGAGCTAGAAGATCATAACAAAAAATCCAACAGGAAAATGCAGATGTACGTGAAAAACATGGCGCAATTACGTGCCACACAATCGCAAGAGTCAAGGAATCAACGAATAAGCTTTTAACAAAGATAAGGGAGCAGATTCATAGTTGACAGACGCAGAAAATCCAACCAGTAAAGTAGAAAAGTATTTTTCACAAATAAGGTACAATGACAAAACAACGTTAGCCGGGCCAGCTAGTATGAAATAAATAATGCATTATCAAGATTTTCACGGCAACAATCCCACATATTCCTAGTCAGACGATCCCGAGTAGCTCCTTCGCGATCCTTCATTTCGGCCGAAATCAAATTCTTCCGATATGTAGCGGTGCTGGAAGTCAAACATATAGCTCAGGTTATTCTAAGTCAACAGAAAGGAGCCGGTGTAAAGTCCGTCTTTAAATGTAGGTGGGACCTTGATTCTGATTGGTTTACTACTGATGTTTTTATGTAGTATAGTATATAGTATAGTATAGTATAGTATATAGTATATAGTAGTTTTTATGTAGTATAGTATGTGTAACGGTTGTATTTGCATCTTTTTTTTATTGCATTGCATAGGAAATGTTTGGTTATTGTTTTTCACTGGTTCTTATGATGGCCAGTGAAAAACTATCGTTTATGTGCAATAACCTCGGGTATTTACTGCAGGGTTGAGGTTACTTCACATTTTTTGAGAAGTCAACTGTAAGTTGACAGGAATGTTCTTCAAGTTGTGTCAATTCTGGGATGCGGATATTTTACTGGTAGTTATTCCCCCCATTACATACTCAGCTTTGGAAAGAAGTACCTTTTAGTCATTCACTAGCTGAGTGAAGCTCAACAGGTTTTAAGGAGCTTGGAGAATTATTCCTGCATTGCATAGGAAATGCGCAGCTATTGTATTTTAACGTTTCTCATGATGTCCAGACAGATTTCCCTAGTCTAGTCTTATGTTGTCCTTAGGATTACACTGAAGATGTTCACATCTTCTCACTTTTTAGTCAATCACCAGCTGAGTGGGGCTCAACAGGGTTTTTTCTCCTCGCAGTTTAATTAATGCTTTCTGCATTGCAGAGGAAATGTGTGCTTATTGTATCAGCGGTTCTTCTGATGGCCATTACTGTATTTTCCGGTTTTTGTGATCTATTTATCCATAATTTCAATTAGATCATTGAGTTCTCTTTTTGAGTGACTGTCTATTAAAGGTCTGGTTAATTATTTCCTATGGAATCTACAATAAAGTTAAAAATACCTACTTTTACGTCTATCACTTTTTTCTTAATTTTCACCGTAGTATCTCGTATATCGTTTCGGTTTACATAAAAACGTGTAATACATTTTATTAAATGAAGTTGTCTTCTCTAGTCATAGTTATTTTGATATACCGTTTACCTATGTACCTTGATGAGTAACCCAGAAAAACGCTACAAAAATATAATATAGAAGACATGTTAGCTTCATTATGCTTTTGGCGTTTGGTGATTTTTTTACGATTGTATTTGGGACACAGGGAATATGTTTTCGTGAGCATCACTTTTCTTGAACTCCTGTTGCTTGAATGTGTCGGTCTGTTGTGATTATTTCCTTCAACATTTTTTCTTAAACTATAAAAAATTGTTGCCTTCATCACTATAATTTCTACACGACTTTGAGAGTGCATTTGTTTCGTTAATTTTTTTGAGACTCGTCACCGCAGAGGCTGTTAGTCTACAATTTTACGTGGAATAATCTTGTGAATAATTCACAATTGATAATTTCATTATTGTCCTTAGTTTTTCATCTTTATACATTATTTAAAATTCGAAATTCGAGCCATTGTTAATGACGCCGATATATACAGTGCACTCAGGCGTTTTAGGGAAATACTTCTCAACTTTCACCTATGCCGACATATTTGCAATAATGATCTTCATTGTCATCGGACTATCTTGTAGTTTTTGAAAATACTAAGGACGTACTGTCATAGATCATCACTCAACTAGAATAACATTTTTTGAGTAGTATATTGAAATTGAATATTGGAAAAAATGTCAATGAATAAGAAAGAGCAATATATAATCCTTAGGCCAAAGTTCCATATCACAAGGATTATTTTCATCTAATTCGAACTTATTCCAATTGAATCAATAATGATGACTACTACGATTCTGAAATTGTTTAATATGCCACGACACATATTCGCATTTAACAACTCTATCGTTCAATGACGAAAATCAATAAAAATCAACAGATATCAGCAACTTTACAAGCACCCACTATCAATTGGTGCCGTTCAGAATATACACAAACAGCTGTTTATTACCAATATTGTTAGCTTCTAATCTCGTGGAAGGTTACTGCGACAATTCGAGTTTATTTCAAAACCCATTATCGCTTCTCGTGCGCCATTATGTTCACAGGTCATTAAAAATATTTATATTCTCTAAAATCAATTTTAGTCTAAGCACCGAATACTCTCTCGAATTCAACAAGTGAACAGAATAGAATCCTTCGTTCTAAAGTTAGGAAATCGCGAAACAGTTGATTTGATTCGGTCCACGGCTCGTCAATATTTTAATTTTCATTCTATTTAGGTATTGATGGAATGTCTGTTGAGTAAAATGCTGTTCTCCAGATCATCAAGTTGCTGTGACAGGGCGTTTCGGTTAACATTAAAAAAGACTTTGTATTATGTCTTATGCTTGTACCTTGATAAGTAACCCAGGAAAACGCTACAAAAATATAATCTCTTTTGCGAATAGATGACTGGTGGATATGAAAACGCTTCTTATGTTTTCCCTAGGATTACACTGAAGATGTTCACATCTTCTCACTTTTTAGTCAATCATCTTCCTGCATTGCAGAGGAAATGTGTGCTTATTGTATTTCAGCGGTTCTTATGATGGCCACTACTGTATTTTCCAGTTTTTGTGATCTATTTATCCATAATTTCAATTCGATCATTGACTTATAGCTCAGTACTCTCTTTTATAGTGACTGACTATCAATTAACGTTTTGTTAATTACATATTTCCAATGGAATCTACAATGAAGTGAAAAATACCTACTTTTGCGGTTATCACTTTTTCTTAAATTTTAAGAAAAATTTTGGTTTTTCCAAATTACCATAGTATCTCGTATATATCGTTTCGGTTTACATAAAAAACTGTAGTACCTTGAATAATGTATTATGCTTGAACCTTGATAAGTAACCCAGGAAAACGCTACAAAAATATAATATCTCTTTCGTGAATAGATGACTTGTGGATATGCAAACGCTTCTTATGTTTTCCTTAGGATTACATCACATTTTATCACATTTTCCTTAATTTTACGAAGACCGAATATTCTCTCGAATTCAACATGTGAACAGAATAGACTACTTCGTTGTAAAGTTCGGAAATCGCGAAACAGTTTTTTTGATTCGGTCCACAGCTCGTCAATATTTCAATTGATTTCATTTTATTTAGGTATTGATTGTTGAGTAAGATGTTTCAATTTTCGAATGTTCGTTTACGAAAATCTGATTGGTGTCGATTCAGGATTGAATTATAATCTGGATTTAAATATTAACTTCTGTTTTCATTTGAAAATCGACCAATAGGTATACAGGAGAATGAAATTCCCCATTTTTTCATCGATATTAAATTTTGAATAATTTATTCGATTTCATTTCAATTATGGGAATATCAGAATTTTTTTGATATTACGATTGTCTTTTCTATGGGTGTATCAACGCAATTCTCACAAATTTTTGCGTATTGATTTGAATTTTTGCAGGAGGTCTGCATTAGATTGTTGGAAATCTAAACTGCAGAACTGTTCCAAATTCAACTCATGATTTTCTTCAGGTTATGGATTTAAGGGTTTAATCCTCCTGTATGAGAAAAAATTGCTCACAATTCTTGCGTTTGGCTTGACCAGTGTGTTCCTATTATCCATATTTGTTTGCACATACGCACTTGGTCTTCGATAAAGGAATATTGAAGCTGCTATGATCTTCTAGTTACAATTCAGCTAGAAATAATCTCTCGAGGTGATTCGACCAATCATGTTCAAAGGATTTGATTATCTAATGAACGAAGAAGTAATAAACTCATATGACAAATTGCATCTGCATAGAAGAAACTAGAAATATCTCTTGGGAAAGGAAAATGTCTGTGAAATACCGACATCGTCCCAACTCTTCACTTCTGAAATGATAATGAAGGCATGCGCACAATACATAAACAATCCGTTGAAAATCGATTACAGCCAAATCCTTCAGGTATGTATTCAGGTTGAACGAACCCTCCGAAAAATGTAGCTGTCGAGAACACGAAATGAAGTGAAGAAGTGTCCTTTTCTTCAACTTTGCGTTAGGTCATTAATTAAGGATGTGTATTTTACTCCTCTAATAAATAGCGTTTATGAGGAATAACCCCGAATATCGGCTGCAGGGTTGAAGTTTGCTCTCATCTTAAAACACATTGAAGAGTTTCCTCCACTACATTCTTTGTGATGTCAACTTTGAAATGAAGCTGTTATGTATGTTGGGAACATTGACTGTCAGATGACATTCCCGCCCGCCAAAAGGTAAAGCGTCGTTTGGCGTCAGTTAATTGTTGATTGCCGCTTGTTGTATGCATTTGTAGCCGTAGTGGTTAATAAACCAATAAAATTAATACTGGAACTTTATTAAACCTTGACTAAACATAACAGAAGCTTGACAGGAATTTCAGATTGTGTCACTTCTTGACATGCAGTTGTTATTCCACTTTTCACACATGCAGCATTTGAATGGAGAACCTTCTAGTAGATCACTAGCTGAGCAAAGCTCAACAGGACTTTTCCTTATTGTATTTTGATGAATTCTTCCTGCATTGCATAGGAAATGTTTGGTTATTGTTTTTCACTGGTTCTTATGATGGCCAGTGAAAAACTATCGTTTATGTGCAATAACCTCGGGTATTTACTGCAGGGTTGAGGTTACTTCACATTTTTTGAGAAGTCAACTGTAAGTTGACAGGAATGTTCTTCAAGTTGTGTCAATTCTGGGATGCGGATATTTTACTGGTAGTTATTCCCCCCATTACATACTCAGCTTTGGAAAGAAGTACCTTTTAGTCATTCACTAGCTGAGTGAAGCTCAACAGGTTTTAAGGAGCTTGGAGAATTATTCCTGCATTGCATAGGAAATGCGCAGCTATTGTATTTTAACGTTTCTCATGATGTCCAGACAGATTTCCCTAGTCTAGTCTTATGTTGTCCTTAGGATTACACTGAAGATGTTCACATCTTCTCACTTTTTAGTCAATCACCAGCTGAGTGGGGCTCAACAGGGTTTTTTCTCCTCGCAGTTTAATTAATGCTTTCTGCATTGCAGAGGAAATGTGTGCTTATTGTATCAGCGGTTCTTCTGATGGCCATTACTGTATTTTCCGGTTTGTTAGAGCTGTTAATAAAAAAAAGATGCAAATACAACCGTTACACATACTATTGTATCTACAAAAATATAATCTCTCCTTCGTGAATAGATGACTTGTGGATATGCAAACGCTTCTTATGTTTTCCTTAGGATTACATCACATTTTATCACATTTTCCTTAATTTTACGAAGACCGAATATTCTCTCGAATTCAACATGTGAACAGAATAGACTACTTCGTTGTAAAGTTCGGAAATCGCGAAACAGTTTTTTTGATTCGGTCCACAGCTCGTCAATATTTCAATTGATTTCATTTTATTTAGGTATTGATTGTTGAGTAAGATGTTTCAATTTTCGAATGTTCGTTTACGAAAATCTGATTGGTGTCGATTCAGGATTGAATTATAATCTGGATTTAAATATTAACTTCTGTTTTCATTTGAAAATCGACCAATAGGTATACAGGAGAATGAAATTCCCCATTTTTTCATCGATATTAAATTTTGAATAATTTATTCGATTTCATTTCAATTATGGGAATATCAGAATTTTTTTGATATTACGATTGTCTTTTCTATGGGTGTATCAACGCAATTCTCACAATTTTTGCGTATTGCTTTGAATTGGTATTGAACATTTTACAGCAAAATTTCAGCTCAATCGAATTTACGAATTTTGGCAAAAATTCTGAATGACATATTTTATGGAAGTCCCTGTACGATTGCATTTCGGTTTTTGGGCCGTAAGAACCTACCATATGGGTCATTTTATCCACTGGAATTTAACAAAAAACATGATATTTTGACCTCCGCTTCCTCATCAAGTGCACTAGTTATGAACTTGACCAGCTGGGTTAGGGCAGTAGTTGTGGACCTTCCTCTTCTAAAACCATGCTGGTGTTGGTCCAGCAAAGAGTTACCTTCCAAAAACGCCACCAATCTTTTCCTCAACAGGGATTCAAAAATTTTGGATAAAGCTGGCAGAATCGATATGGGTCTGTATTTCTCAAGTGAATCCCGATCTCCTTTTTTAAACACAGGAATTACTCTGGCTACCTTCAGTTCTTCAGGAAAGTATCCCCGCTGGTAACAACCGTTTATGAGTTCTGAAAGGGGACTTGCAATACACGGCATTATTGTTTTCAACAATTTAACTGAAAAACCATATACATCTAGCGAAGATTTGTTTTTCATCTTCGACATGACATCCATTAGTTCTTCGGGGGTTGTTGGGGAAAGAAAGAAGGAGCATGAATTTATTATTCTCTTTTTCTTCATGAAATTCTCCCTCTGTACTGGATCGTTATTTGTTCCAGTCAGCTTTTCTGCTACTCTCGAGAAGTATAAGTTGAAATCTTCTTCTGTCAGTGTCTCTGAATTCATTGTCGAGAACGAATTAATTGGAACTAAAATTGCTTAGTTCTAAATCTCCTCAAACGTAGTATTCGATTAAAAAGCTCCAAATAATTCAGGAATGAATAATATCAGCAATTTTTGTGGGTCTGTTTACAATCCCGAATTCGCGGTATCTTTGGTTTTCAACTTCGAATTTATAACCTTCCATATACCCTGACTTTTGTTTTCTGATTCATTAATTAATTTGATATCTTCACCTCTTATGATATCTGTTATCAACATTTTATACTGTTGTTTCAGTCCCATATATAAGTTTTTCGAATCTTCATCTTTTTTCACTTCATATATAGTTTGAGCCGCATCGATTTTCTTCTTGAGTTCGACCAATTCTTTATTTTCCCAACATTTCCTCCGCCGTGACTGCCCTACAGTTATTATTTTCTCGGGAAAACAATCATCATAAGCGTTCATAATAACTTCATGGAATTTCTTGTATGAGTCACGAATCGAGCCGATGTTAATAAAACTCCAATCGGTGCTTCCCAATCTTTCTCGAAATATGCGAATATTCTCCTTATTCATTATACGAATATTTTTCCACTTCTTTCCCCCACATGCGCCCGCCATCTGAATGTCCAGTCTCTGCGCCAGGTGATCTGAAACCTGATAATTTATTGTATCGGTTTTGTAGAAGTTTCGATTTATATCTGTGAACATATTGTCGATACATTTACTTGATGTTGGTGTTTTACGCGATGCCTCCTCGAAGACTATATGCAATCCATATGATTTGAGGACTTCTTCTATTTTCCGTCTTTCATTGTTATTTTCAAGGAAATTTATATTGAAGTCTCCGGCAATTTTTGTGGGTCTGTTTACAAGTCCCGTTCACGTCAATCTGACATCTGATAAAAATATAAACAGACAAGTGTCTGTCAAATTCAAATTCCCCACTGCTCTCTGATTGGTTCAGAGTCAACATCTCTGTGATTGGTTCAAAATCCGTAGGTTTTAATGTAGTCTGTCGAAGTTGAACGTTCACAAAAACACCCTTCGGTTTCCTCACCTTCACCCCCCACCCTACGATGTATGGGTCGTTTCACAGCGCGAGGATTGCCCTACGATGAAGGGTTGCTTTTATGTATCGTTTTAGGTCCAGTGCCACATCTGTCAGGCTGGGGGTGCTCTATGGGTTCGCTTCGATCCCAACAATTCTTCCGACAACATTTTCGAAACGACTTTATTATTTGATACCGTTTCTGTTAAAAATAATTATTTTCGTGTTACGGATCTGCTCATAAATGTCGATCTTTTTGCATTCTTTTGATGCCAACGAATTCGCCTTTTTTGTTTAGGTTTTTTCCATTGTTTCTGGCGTCCAATATCCACGTCTAATTTTTTTATTTTGAGGCGAGCGTCGTCAAACTCGTAGGGACTTAAATTGACACATTAATATGTGAATGCAAAATTTCAGCACTATCGGAATTATATTTTGGAAATTATTCAAAAAAATAAAATACAGTGGAAGTTCACTTGGGATATTGAAGTTGCCGTCCACAGAGACGAATTCATAAACTCCTCCGCTTTCCAAACCTAACGTAAATAAGAGAATGGATAAGGCTCAAATGAAAACATTTTATTCTAAAGAAAGTAATTTGACTAATATCAGATCAAACAGAAAGTTGCTACAACTATCCAAATACAGTGGAACTTCCCTATAACGAAAGCGCTAAATCCGCAAAAAAAAATTCGTTGTACAGAAAATTTGTTTCTATAGTTGGCAATGTCGCGGTCGACTTCACTGATAAATTTAAGTTTATCGTTCAAACTTAAGCACTTCCTTTTCGACATTTTCGCACATCTTTCACACTAGCGTAATGGTTAGATTGAAACCAAACAGCTAGGGGTGTATTTAACACTGTTTCAGAAGGATCTCTCTGTCCGCCGTAATGATTTAGTTTAAGGTCGAGACTTATTACGTACGTCCGGAAAAATTTCGGAAAAAACCCACCCTTATACCTTCTTACCAATACCTATTCAAAGAGTGATGTTCTTTGAATATTTCGTTATACCGAGAATTTGCTTCGTTTTAGAGGGTGTTTTTAACATATAATTTTGATTCAAGATGCAATGTCTTGTACGAAATTCGTTATACAGATGTTCGTTATAGGGAAGTTCCACTTATAAAACCGAGAACTGAAAATATCAACGCATGATCATTCACTACGCCAATTTAACTCCCCGACTAGATTCATTTCAAGCGTAAGTTTTTTCATGGGAATATTAAAAATTTTTCGGCATTACGATAGATTTTACAATGTTTGCATTAACGCAACTCTCACAAATTTCTGCATAGTGCTTCAACATTTTACTACAATATTGGATAGTTTGGAAGAAGATCCTCTTGAAATTCTGCTAAAACATTCAGTTTGATTCTGAATGTCAAATAAATCACTATTTTGATAATTATTAGGACACACAAAAAAGCAACAACACCGTCTTAAAGTGACCAAAATGACTATCAAATTTACATTGCGCCCAATTTATATTGTCTGAGGTTTGAAAAGCCCACAATTTTTCTACATTAATTGAGCTTTGGGTTACACTATTTGATCAATTTGATAAAACTGTGTAAGCTGATTTTATTCTAGTAAAAACTCTTGTTTCGTGTTACGTCATTCGCATCAATTTCATTGCTCTTACTAGAAAGATAACTTATTAGATGTTGTCTTATCAATTTAAAACAAACCTTCGAAACAATTATCTATGAACGCATTAATTACACCGACTATAACAAATCATAATATAGCTTCTGATTATAATTTTTTCTATTAGCAAGTGTGTTAGCAGCTGCAATTGGGTCATTCCAGTTCAGTAACATCTTTTCTTATCAGTTCGTTATCAATTCCTGTTTTCCGCTATAAACAATGTAACTTTGAAGGTTTTCTAATGTTATCTGAGTTTCGGGTAACATTAGGGATTGCCCCTAAATGTTTGATAATAATTCGAACATTTTCCTCCGTATTAGGTAGTGGGGATGTCATTAATTCTTTCTATTTGTTTAAAGTTCGTTTTTGACGAATTTTCGAATATTCATAATGTAATTTTTCGTAGTTGCCTGTTTATGTTTAATATTTCGTAGAAATGCATTGAATGGACTAGATTTCATTTTTCTAAGGACTCTTATCACAATTCAAATATTTGTTTGTATGTTTTAAGAATTTCAAACAATTCCTTCGTAAATAAATAATAATCGACTCTAATTTCCGAATGAAAAATAGTTTGAGCAAATATTTTTGGATGTCCCGGCGCATTCACCAATATGCGAATAGCATTTGTTGCAATTTTTGCGAATAGCCCATCTTCACTGATTCAACGATAGCCAGCCAAACGATCTTTGATATCACGATGAGACACTCGATCCTTTCATTTCCAACGTATTACGTTCTGTGTACAAATTCCACAACGAGTTCGTTCAACTTCCATTCAACAGAATTCCAATTTACCGAGGTTGGTTACGCCCACACATATATAAATCGAATGATTCTAATTTCTCACCTGATATCGTTCGACCCAATAAACAAAAATTAAAACCCATTTGGATCGAAATTGGATCCATCAACCGGCTCTGATTAAGTAATTTATTACCGCATTCAAAATTTACCGAGTTATCGATTTTATTTATACTCCGCTTCGGTGCGAATAAACAAACACCTTTGTTGCGAAATAAAATTGAGGAAATGTGTTTTATATCATTTTGTTGATGTATGTTACCACAACGGCTATATTTTTCCGATAAAACGTGGGGTTTCGAGGACACAATGAACGTTGCAGTTATATACATATATATATGATGGTACATAATTAGACTGGTAAGGTACAAAACCTAGTGGGTGAACTTCAACATAAACACTGACAGGAATACCTATGATGATATGACGTCAGTTCGCGGAAGCAAATCCAAAGATGACGTGAGGTAAGTCACACGCAACATGGCGGATCATTACCGAATCTAAACATCGTTAGTAGCATCCCTTAAATCGGCAGGACATAGACCACCAAACGCAGCGATTGAAATACGACAAGAACGTCTACTCAAAACGAGTTCTATTCTAACCAATGACTTACCTTCGAAGTCAAATTGGATATATAAACATATATCATCGAGGATTTATATAAATTTCTTATGTATATATCTACTGGTAAATATAAACACAAAAGGGACGATTAGAATTTCCACACTAAGACACTTTGATTATGAACTTCGGCGATCTTCGTAAGGAACACTTGGTGGTATTCTGAACACTTAATTTGATCGAACACTTTATTGGAAACGATAAAAACAAACAAAAACTTCACTCTCGGACCTTCGAACGACAACCGTACCCCTCGCAAACCTCTGAGCCAACTGAGCGTGCGACTGAAGCAGGCTAAGGCACCCTAAAATGCATCGTGATCGTGGAGTTGGCTGCGATACGGAGGTGAGCGAAGTTGTGAGAACGGAACGTGAGTTTAGTGCTTCTGCAACTAAAATCCTGTGCCAACCGAGTATCCCTGAATGCACTGAACATTCACGAAACTTGCATGAATGTTCCTAACTTTCAAGATCAAGATCGCCGAATATAACGTTCCTGTCGGCTAAAATAGTTCATCAGGGAGTCTGCAACTTCCATGGTTGCTACTTCGAATAGTTTCGGGTTTTGTTTTGGTTAATAGACTCGAATGCAGCCTTGATTCGTTCGAATTTTATCTGTCAGCTTCAGAGCTGGCGTCCTGTATCAATTTGGTGATCGATAAACCAATAACACCACCATCGTTTGATGTCTCTGGCATGCCTAATTACGTGCAATAACCTTCTGCTCGGGTTACGCTTTCATCTTTCATGCAGAAAACAATCACAGCCAAAACTGCGATTATCGAAATGATCGGTTCAAAGCACAAGCATGTTGCAACAACAGGTACAATAAGAATACTCCACTGTTGCGCTGCTTCGCAAGCCATTAGTCTGTTAATTGAACAATTTCTGATCTCTTTGATGTTGTTAACTGATGATATTTCGAATGTAACATTACCATTGCTGTGAATTGTACCATCGAGTCTCTGTGACATTCTTGATATCACCAACTAATATATTGTAAATATTCCAGTATTATTCCTTCCCTACTATGTTATGAATCTATAGCGTCTCTATGATTATGCAAATAATTGATGATATTGTAAATATAACATTGTGATCGCGTAACTATGATGTTTCAAATATCACCGTGCCGTGCAGTCTCTATGGTTTGCTACTTCGAATAAGTTCTGGTTTTGTTTTGGTTAATAAATAATAATAATTTAACAATTCATCTCAACTCTTTGATGTTGTTAACTGATGATATTTTCAATATGACATAATGACTTAACTTTTGCTGTGAATTGAACCATCGAGTCTCTGATTTTCTAGCTATCGACAACTATGATATTGTAAATATTCCAGTGCTATTCCTTCCCTATATATAACCACCGCGTCTCTATGATTTCGTAAAGAGTTGTTTTGGTTAATAGGTTCGCTCAGGGGAATCGAATGGCCTTAATTCATTTGAATTTTATCTGTCAGCTTCAGAGCGGGCGTCCTGTATCAATTTGGTGATCGTTAAACCAATAACACCACCGTCGTTTGATGTCCCTGGCATGCCTAATTACGTGCAATAACCTTCTGCTCCGGAAACGCATTCATCTTTCATGCAGAAAGCAATCAGCCAAAACTGCGATTATCGGAATGACAGGTTCAAAACACTGGATGTTGCAACAACAGGTACAATGTTCTGTGGCTTCGACATTTTCATTCAGATCTGGGAGCCATTAGTCTGCTAATTCAACAATTTAACTCATCTCTGATGATTTTCAATGTGACAATACCATTGCTGGGAATTCTCGAGTCTCTGTGACATTCTAAATATCACCAAATATTCCAGTATTATCCCTTGCCTACAATGTTATGAATCTATAGCGTATCTATGATTATGCAAATAATTGATGATATTGTAAATATAACGTTGTGATCACGTAACTATGATGTTTAAAATATCACCGTGCCGTGCTCACTTCGATTAATTTCGGGTTTCGTTTTGGTTGATAGACTCTAATGAAACCTTAATTCGTTCAAATTTCGTCTATCAGCTTTGAAGCTGGTGTCATGTATCAATTTGTTGATCCATAAACCAACAACACCACCATCGTTTGATGTCTCTCGCATGCCTAATTACGTTAAATAACCGTAATCCTTCTGCTCGTGAAACGCTTTCATCTTTTATGCAGAAAACAATCGCAGCATGTTGCTACCATCAGTCTGTATAATATTGTTAATTCAACAATTTATCTCATCTCTTTGATGTTGTTAACTGATGATAGTGTCAATACGACATTACCATTGCTATGAATTGTACCATCGAATCTCTGCGACATTCTAAATATCACCAGCTATGATATTGTAAATATTCTAGTACTATCCCTTCCCTAGGATGTTATGAATCTCAGTACCATAGCGTCTCTATGATTATATGCATATAAATAATGTAAGTAAATAGAACATTGTGATCAAGTGGAAATATGATGTTTTGAATATCATCGTGATGTGATATGATTTTGTTAATATCATGGTACCATCGCGCCTCTATGATATGGTTAATATCACAATACCATCGAATCTCTATGATATTGTTGATATTACGATACCATCGCGTCTCGGTGATATTGTTAATATCACGGCACTATCGAGTCTCTATAATATTGTTGATATAACGCTACCATAGGTTCTCGATGATATTGTTTATCGAAGTATCAGCGATTCTCTAGATTTCTTTCAATTCATTTCCAACGAATCGAAATGGTATGTTTCTCGACAATTTTTAATTACAACTATAATAATATGGGTTTTCAAGGTATGACTCATAAAGGTAATAATCCTTCACATACACTATTTCCATTTTAGGTATAATGGGTGATAAATATGAAGTGAGCGGTGAATACAAAAAGTAATTTCTATTAGCAATTACAATTATGAAAATATACCTTTTTCTCGTTCATCATCTTATACTAATTCATCGATAATAGTGCCTTCTGCATGTCAACACTTTTTGATGTTTCAGTGTGGCCGTAAAGAATTCGAATAATCAAAATACACTTTTTTGCCAATCTGCAAGATCTAAACCATGGTGTCTCTCGGTGAAATCATTTGCAATTAACAAGCTAATTGCTTTTAATGAAGTGGATCCCTTCCAAATTTTGTCTGCGTAATCTCTGCTAATCAATGATTTCCTAAATCTTTCTAATTGAGGTAAAACTATGTCGAAATTAATACATTCTGTATGAAGAATGAACCTCTTATTATATAAGTGTTTTTTCATGGAGCTATATCGCCAAATTGTGCTCTAAATCCCATCAGCTTCGCCTAGTTGCAATTGGTTTATTGATTTCTTCCCTCAGTGAGTTGTTAGTTTTTGCTGTTTCCATTTCGGCAATGTTGGTACTGGCTCAGGGTACAATAGTTCAATCATCTCAGTTTTCTGAAGTATATGCATCTTTTTTTTTCATTGTGTCCTGTTGGCCTTATAGTTTTGGTGGTTTTATTTTTTATTACCAATTGTTTTCCTCATTCAGAGTGTTGTAAACGTTCGCTGCTCTTGTTGAAAAGACTAATAAAGAGTTGTTTCCTATCACCCTCAATACATGAGAATTTATTTTTCCATTCGTTGATATTTCTATTGATAAGT